>OX382320.1:9943412-11198212 GCA_947507805.1 Aporophyla nigra
AAATTTAAAACGTACTGGCGACAACTTCAGTACTTTTGTTATTACATAAGGTGTAAAATAATTAGTTCTATCTGTTTCAAAGCAATTTTTTGAGTAATTTTTGGTAACTTTCCTTTAAATTGAAAAAAATATTTTTCTATAGACATAAAATTAATATTAAATAAAAAGAACAATTCAGTAAGAAAGTAACTACAGTCACTTTGTTTTTTAAATAATTTAAAAAGAGATGGACACGTTAAGTTTTAGTTTTAATAACAAAGCAAATGCATTTAATTGTTTTTTAACAAAGACAATGAAGCCATTTAATACATTTGTCATTTTACTTGCTTTATTTTACATTAACAAATTTGCCATTTTGGCCATTTTTAACAATTCAAAAACAAAGTAAAGTTGTTTGATTTTCTTATAGCTAGATAAAGGGGCTTGAAAAGAAATTTATATCAAATGAAAAGCCAATTAAATCATTTCACAACGTAAAAACAATGTAATCGACGTGCAATTACTTTGTTTTTGCTTAGACATTGTGGTTTACTTTGTTTTACCGTAGATATGTTAGACAAGTACCTGCAGTTACTTTATTTTACAAACTTTTATCTCGAAAAATAAAGCCTTTTCGATGATTCTGTGAATGTAGCAGTGTCCGTTATAGGCAAAATGTTCCAAATATGTAAAAAAACGTATTTTGAAAAATACGTTAGTTGCTTTGTTTTTCCGTAGCACAGCCGCGGTGCGGCGGTAGGACTTAGCCCCGCCTTCCGGAACATGGCGCCCGCGCATCCTTTGTGTGCGCGCTAATGAGGCAAGATGGCGGCGCACCTGTCTATTGTCTTCGTCAACGAGGGCGTGACAACTCCTGCGCAAAACGGTCAAGCGCGAACCGTTATTATTGTTATTTAGTTTTAATCTATTAGTATAAATATCTGTCCATTTTTGTATGTTTATTCATTACTGCTTCATACTTTGAATACAACGCTGTTGCTATCCGCTTGGAATTTTATTTCATCACCTCTTGCTCACGTGCTTCCGCTATATTTATATAATACTGCAAGTGGTATAATTAATCTAATAAACGGAGTACTATAGCACTTCAGAAGAATCATTAATTTTATTTTATTTCGTGCCCTTATACAGATTCAGTTCGTGCAGACGTCGTCGGGCCGCTTAACAAACTAAATCTGACAAAAAATTAAAATTGGTCGGAATAAATGTAAACCGGATAAAATTTTGTAGGTTAACTGCGCTACTAGAATAGCGGATAGTTTTATATAGCACATGAATTCTCAAATCAGCAACTTTAAAGTGTTGATTTGAAAATTATTAATAACATAACGCAGCATAAAACATGTAATTGGAGATATTGTGTAGGTCAGGCACGCTTACTGAAAAACAAACATGTTGTTATTTATTCTTACGTTGTTATAAGAACGAGGAGTGAGGCAAAAGGGACTTATTTCTCCAAGACTTTTTAGTAATAATAAAATGAGAAACTTAAACTAAAACTATTTACAAATTAATACAATAAAAAATATCCCAAAAATTCATCCGCATTGCTGTTGACCGGTAATGTACCCAAGAGACTGGAGTTCAATTTTTTCTTTCTTAAGAAAACAATTTATTCATGTTACTCAGTATTATTCCCTCCCACACACACACACACCCACACACTCATACATGACACATATTCACTCAATTACTAACACTGCAATTAACGATTATTGTTAAAACAATTAGTGCTAATAAGGGTTATTCGACCGCATTTAATAATGTAGTGAGTACATAATTTTCTACAAAATGTATCTCAGAATGGGGGGAGTCCTGGTATCCTGAACTACAGGCCTTACGTCTAGCTTAGGCACCAGTCTCCCACAATGTAATTATTGAAATGTAGTAGTTATGTTTACCGTGTTCAATGTATTTTATATAAATAAATCTTATCTTATCTTAAATCTTATCTTATCTATCCTGATTCACCGAGTGACCGTAACAAAAATGTAACGGTCATGACGGTGAGGAACTTTTAAATTAGCTGGTTTACTAAATCATGAATGTATTCCTTCCTTGTTTTAATTTCATATTTATATCTTAACTATCGTAGTGAATTAGTAATGTTTCTTTTCATCATTATATCATTTTTTGCTATTCACTCTTTTAAAAATGTACCACGCTGCTTAGACTGCTTCATCTCGATGGCTAATAGATGCTAGAACACCGCTATCCCACGTAGATTCAGGTCCGACGGTTGTCGGGATCTTGCAGTCAGTAACATGAATTTGGATATTTTATAAAATACCTAATCCGTGGATTCCAGGGTTCCTCCGTACCGGAAGGAACATTTAATACCTCCGCTGCAAGGGTTGTGGCTGGACAACCTGCGAGCTGCCCTTTTCGTCGCTGGAAGACCTACCCACCTACCTGGTTGACACCGTTCACCTACGACTTGGGAACTTCCAGGATAGTGGTTTTCTTTATGCGGGTTAGAACTAAATAGGCGCTCGATATTTAGAACTCATGGGCGCCTTCCGCTGGAGCTAGCTACACTTTATATTGTGTAATTTTTATACACCACATTATATTTTTTTACTTACCATATTTTTGTTTGCTTTTAATCGTCCTGTCTTAAAAAGCACGTTACAACGTTCAAATTAAGAGATGATGGTAACAGAACGGACGGCAAGTCTTTATTTCCATGCAAGGTGGCAGTCTTTTAGTGTGGGATGCAACGTGTCGATACTCTTGCGCAATCTCGTTTTCCTAGCTCGGTGTGCTGTGCTGGTGCTGCTACCACGGCTGCAGAATACGTCAAGTGGCGTAAGTATAATATCCTTATTGGTCATTATATTTTAGAGCCGTTTGGGGTTGTAACCTTCGGGTCGTGGCGTGCGAGTGCTCTTGGCCTATTTAAGCAAAACTCGAAACCGCTGGTTGACACTTCCCATGATCCAAGTTCTGGTTATGAGCTTGGCTAGAGGCTAAGCATTACCATAACTTAGGTACATTACCGGTCAACAGCAATGCGAATGAATTTTTGGGATATTTTTAGCGTATTAATTTGTAAATAGTTTTAGTTTAAGTTTTTCATATTATTATTACTAAAAAGTCTTGGAGAAATCAGTCCCCTTTGCCTCACTCCTCGTTCTTATAACAACGTAAGAATAAATAACAACATGTTTGTTTTTCAGTAAGCGTGCCTGACCTACACAATATCTCCAATTACATGTTTTATGCTGCGTAATGTTATTAATAATTTTCAAATCAACAGGTAGCTCGCGACGTTAGCCATATCTTGTGGAGAAGGAAAGCACTCACCATTAACCGGTTCGTGCGTGAAGCTCGCGACAATATTAATCTTTGTAAATACTCGTACCTATAGGTATCTGTTGCAAGGCGTAAAGTGTTGTTATGTTGAATGTGTTTAGAATATGTTATTAAATATTAGTTTTTATCTGCTTCCAACCTTGATTCAGATGTTTAAAGACATGACTATATTAATCACTAGTATGATATAACGTACAACATTACACTGTTAAGTGAGCTCAGCACCAGCCGTGTCGGATGTCATAATAGACAACGTTTGTGTCAATAACATCAGTTACGCATACGACATGGTGTTGCTGAGTCCATCTGTCGGAGATCTAAGGAAGCTGTTAGGTGTCTGTGAGGCGTACGCTGAGGGCACGTCTTATAGTAAGCTAAGGCGGGAGACATTCATTCATTATTTTTTTTGAGACATTGTGGAGTAAGTACGCCAGAAGACGAAGTACAGGCCGAGGATGCAGTACCTGGAGTCACACCGCAACGTCAACTTCAAGGCGTTTCTGGTGCGTGTACCGAATTGTTATCTGCCCGTCGTCATCGACGAAGACTTTTGGCCACAGGAATTGGTGTTCCTTCGCTTCCAGCTCACGGACAAGCTATAATTAGCTGAACACTTAACAGTGAAGTGCTACTAACATAGTTTAAGGTACTATTATTAACATAAGTTTTAAGTGATATTTTTTTATTATGTGTTAGTTTATAATTAAGTAAGAATATTTTGTGTATTTTGTCTATGGGCCTTTGTTGCCTGATAATAAAGCAATTATTATTATATTACAACTTTGGGAACAGTGAGTATGTGCTCATCTGAGTTAGGTAATAATAAAGAACTTGAGCATATACCACCAGTTTATCTCAACGGGGTACCTTTGTGTCGAGTCTCTTAGTTTAAGTATCTATCTAGGAATGTTCATGCATCAATGTGGAAGCTTGTAATTGGCCATCGTTTACACATCGTACTAGACATTGAAAGCTTTCCTAAAATTAATAAAATAAAATGTTGTGACCAAAACCTGTCATGATGACACCGACATTTAGAGAGAACGTAGAACATTGTTGGTGCGTGCGAACATGTTGGTACATGGGTTGGCGAAGTATACAACACAAGTTAAGATAACTTTGTTCAGAGCTTACTGCCAAAGTTTTAACACCAGTGCCCTATGGACCAACTACATGCATCAGAAATTTTAACGCAATACAGCACCAACCGACCATTATCCCTGTGCGCGCTATGCAAGTGCACCCACGGACAATACCTGGTTGGTGTAGGATTATTGAGGGTCTCGTCTGGCGCCCATGTGCTAATTTGTCCCCGGGGTGGTCACGGCGTTCTATGTGTTCATGCGTGCCCTGAATGGGGGTTATCCCCCAGAGGTGGGTCCGGCGACGGACAGCCGCGGCATATTCGTGGAAGAGTGCTTACGCGTGCCCGTATTCCCGCCATAAGCGGTGTAGGAGGACACCGTGGAGTTTTAGTGAGTTGGAGTCCCACATAACTCCGGTTTCTCCCCGTCGTATCGCTGTAGGCATGAGCTTTTCTCCACGTTAAAAAAAAAGGATTATTGAGGGTCACGGAAAATAAAGGAAATTGGACCTTGGGTTTGGGTGGCTGAAGTGGACTAGTTACCAATAGCTATGGAATGAATATGGCCCCTGCCTTATCGTTGTTTTATTAAACACGGAAAAATGGTAGGTTGTGAGTTGCACACTCAATAATGGGCTGCTGGAAAATATCGCTGGCACTTAGTGACGTAGCAACAAAAAAGTGTTATAACCAGACGTGCTTCAGGAGAGGAGAGATAATCCTCGGCTATTAGAAAAATACCAGATCCCGGAGGGTGGCAAAATCCCTAGTAGCACTTACTGGAATTCAGGAAGTATTCCAGTAAGTGCTGCCCGTCTAAGCACGTTTGCTCTTGTCAATCTCCATTTAAGCCAGCACACATTTTTTTCAGATCCTTCGGAGGCTTCTCTTAGCATTTTTTGCAATGGCTATCCGTTGTTTTATCTAGTTGACGCAGCTGCATCCATTATTAAAATTAGAGCCCAGATTCATGAAACTGACGCCAGTATCGATGTCTTGGAATATATAGGCGCCCAAAGTTTTTCCGCACGATATACCAGCATAAGTCAGAAAAACGGTGTTTACAGTGTGCTGCAAATTTGAAATACACTTTCCACCGACAGCAAACCTATTCTCCCAGTTCTTAAGATTTTTACGAACTATATACTCTCGTTACATGTTGAAGAACTCAAGTGAAATGCCTGTCTACCGCCTCTTTGATGAACAATTGGGGCCTAGAATCATCTAGCCAGTTCATGGTTACAGTTTGTGCGACGACATCCTTGCCACACTGTATGCATTTCATCGTTGCGTTGCTCATTACAAAAGCGGCTACACAATACCTAGGAAACATAACAGTAAAACACTTCATTTTGCTGCATTGATTTTGAATGTAATAATATAGGATTTAATAAAAAAATCATCATCTGCTTAGACTTTTCCAAACTATGTTAGGGTCAGCTTCCAGCTTAACCGGTTGCAGCTGAATACCCTATTTTACATGCAACGACCGCTTATCTTACCTTCGCAACCCAGTGACTAAGTATGCGATACCCTTTGGTAAGAGTGGTGGTCAAACCTTCGGTTTTCTGACGACCCGTAACGACTGTCAACGATCTACGAGCTTTTTTTTTTTGGGATGGGAAATCATCGAATGACTTCTCCCGCTTTGGGCGGAGCGGGAGGGCGTGTCAGACTTTTACTGACTAAAACCCACCCGTGTTCCTTCAGTTACCCGCGACCCCGGCATAACGTGCTTTCCGAGGCATGGAAGGGTCTTGGTATGTAAAGATGGTCACTCATCAACGGACAAACCGCGGTAAAACATAGCTTAACCTGTTTGATCGACCCGTACGGTATTGGTTAACCACAAGCCCCATACAAGGATTAAAAATAAAATATTTAATTATTTGCTGAAATCTCGGTCGTTTATTTTATATTTTAGCATGAGAAAGGGATACTTCAGTAATAGATAGGAGATCCACAACCGCAGGCGCATTGTCCAGAGATAGACACTGCACCAGCAGCCGGCACACCACCACAGAAAGTCACAGCACCCAAGATGGGAACAGTACCAGCAAGAGCGGTGTTACCGGCGACTGGTAGCTCACCAAGGACCGCCACGTTGCCTTCACCGACGCCGCCGTAAGCTGATCCGAGTGCACTACCAAGACCGAGGGCGCCACCGTAGGCACCAAGGCCGAGGGCACCACCGTAGGCACCAAGGCCGAGGGCACCACCACATCCAGCAGCAGGAGTTAGACCAGCGCCGAGACCCAGGACACCATCATAAGCAGAGCCGATGCCTACAACTGATCCTCCACAACCACAACCGCCACCGTTGAGGTATTGGCCGAAAACATTCTGTTGGAAAATATAGGTAATTTAGGAAACCCCATAAAATAGGTTTAACACGGTTTGAAGGTGTTTGTAATCAAAACGAATACATTCGTTCACGAGATTTTGAAGTACAGATATAACGTCTGCTGCTCTCTAATCAGCACGAATTATAGAGGAAAAAGAAAAGTACAATGTAGGACAGGAGGAATCAAAAACAGTGGAAGTTCATGTAAACAAAATGATACCAGAAATAATAAAATAAAATAAACTCACCTGGACCAAGCAAGCTTGGATGCAGAGCAACAGAACAGCGAAGGTAGACATGTTTGATGTATTCTTAAGTTCAAGAAGAAGCTGAAGATTGATGCTTTGGTAGTCGTACACCGTGTTTATATAGTCGTGAAGTTCTTATCAATATCACGTACTCTTTCATTATTTCCTATTTTAACAAAGCATTTGATAATAATTTTAAAGTTGGAAAATTTCTTTGTTAAAAAACACAATTGCTGCAACTCAACTAGATAAGGACTACGTTTTGGTATAAATAGTCGTTCGTTTCTTGAAAAACTCATTCTCAAGTTCACTTCAACACAAACTACAATGTCAGCCAAGGTGATCCTCGTCCTCTGCGCTCAGGCGCTCTTCATCCAGGTGAGAAACTTTTTCTGCTTTTTAAAATGATTTTATTTTTATTGTTTCTGGTTTGCTTAGATATGTTGTTAGTGAAAGCTTTCAGTGATTCGGTGTCTGCTGTCACAAATTATTTGATCAGAAAGTGATTGTAAAGCTTAAAAAGACTGTATTGCTCCAAGTTACATTGGGGGAAATTTTAGGATTCTCAGTTGTCTTTTGAATTCAGATTTTGTGTTATTTTTGTATTTATTTTGTTTTGGGAGGAATATACGTTTGGGGAGGAAACTCAGTCATTATTTCTTTTCATGTTTCTATTTTGTTTTGTTTCCTAATATAGAAATTAGAAATAGTATTATCACAAAGTCTTGCATCACCACTGTGCAATTGCACAAAATGTCTTTGACACATATTAATTAAATATTCACGTTTCAATGCATCGTCATTGTTTGCTAATAGAAAAATATTTTTGTTTAACAATATTTTCTTCTTTACAGACTGCTTTCAGTTCATGTCTTGGTCGTGGAGCCGTCGGATACGGCTTGGCAGGGAATGGTTTGATCGGAAATGGACTTATCGGTAACGGTTTCCTTGGTAACGGCTGTGGTGGTAACTACGCCAACAATGGCTTGATCGGTGATGGCATAATTGGTAATGGTTTGATCGGCAACGGGTTGCTTGGCTTAGAGATCATTCCCACCAGTGGCGGTGGACTGCCCGTCTCCAGCGTCTCTGCTATCGCTCCCAACGGCCTCTCCGTAGCGTCTGAGAATGTGTATGAGGGTGCTCTGTCCGTGGCTGGTGAGCTGCCGTTCGTGAGTGCTGTGGCTTTAGAGGGAGTGTTGCCCAGTGGCGGTGCTGGTGCCGTCAGCTACAGCTGTGGTAACGGTATTACTGCTATTGAGAGCATCGCTCCTTCTGCTGGTGCCTATGGCGCTGGTGCTGCCTATGGTCTCGGCGCTGGCTATGGTCTTGGTTCTGCTGCCATCGCTCCTGCCGCTCTCGGACTCGGCTACGGCGGCCGCGGCTGTGGATGTGGACGTTACTAATAATTCAAATATATGATAACTCAACCAATGACCCGATACGAACAATGATTCAATAAAACGATTAGCAAAATGTTTTTTTGTTTGACTGCATAAACACCCACACTTCCTATGATTTTCCGAGTGAAAACATAGTTTCAATAGTCCCAAATATGTTCCAAAATAGTCCTCTAAAACACGATATCTCAAATGGATGCAAGGATGTCTAATTAAAATAAAATAGATAAGACGTATATTTGGCTGAGACACCACGTGTCGCTGCTGAAAACTTTCTATGATAGTCGTCTATCATGGGCGTGTAGGTACGTACAGGTTGTTGGAAAAGAATACTCGCAAAATACTCCGAAAAATTTGAATTGAACACTCGTTTGACGGATACTTTTGTACTTGCCCGAATCTTCGTTGACGTACTTAAAGACTAGGTAGCTTATGTTGTAACATTAGGCACCAGCTAAAATGTTGTCCTTCAATAAAATTGGTCTTTGACACTTCAGCAGAGGTCAAATCTCGAAGTTTGCCAGCGAATCAAAAGGTATTCTTGGTGTTCGACTTTCAGTCACGAACGTTACCCAGAAAGCTGCTCACCATAAGTGGGACTGGGTCGGACATATCTGCCAGATGTCAGATGACAAAAGGGGTAATAAAGGGCTCTATTCGTTAATGTTAATACAATTGATTTAGAATCTGAAATTAATCAAACAATATTATTACTTATGGACTGGCTTAAAATGAATAATTTAATGATTAACATTGATAAAACTAAATTAATGAATTTTAAAATAAAAACTTGTCGTACGGGTACTTTAAAAATCCATTGCGTAGATAGTGACATTGAAGAAACTGAAGTAACAAAATTTCTAGGGTTGTAAATTGATAACAAACTTAATTGGAAATTACATATTGACCATGTATGCAAAAAGCTGGGACAGTTTTCATATGCACTACACAGATTGCGTAAAACAGCAAATCATAGTACACTTTACTAACAGCTTACCACGGACACGTTAGCTCTATCCTCAGATACGGTGTAATATTCTGGGGCAATAATACAGACTAGGAGCGTGCCTTCATTGCTCAAAAACGTTGCATCAGGGCTATATTAAAATTAAAACAAACTGAGTCATGTAAGAAATTTTTTAAAGAGGTGAACGCATTAACATTGCCATGTGTATATATATTTGAGACAGCAGTATTTATCAAAAATAATATTGGCATGTACAATTACTACACACGTATACGGCGTAAGGACAAATTGCGCACAGTAGCTAGCAAGACGCATCTAATCCATGAAAGTATCTTTTGTATTGCTTCATCAATTTTTAATAATATTCCGGGGCCTATAAGAACAATCACGGAAATGAGAAAATTTAAAAAGGATCTCCATGACCTACTAGTAAACAAGTGCTATTACTCTATAAAAGACTTCCTATCAGACAAATCTCTGCTCCAATATAGTTCCCCTCAGTCATGATGCGTTCAGTGACTTACCTTTATTCGTTCCGTTTTGCATTTATCTTTTTATTTTAATTTTAATTTTTTATGTGACATTTTGAATTTATAATAATAATGTAATTGTAATTATAATTGTATGTAAATTATTGTATGTCCTAAGGGCGGGACGTAGCTAATGTTAATTTAATTATTATTTAAGACCTGTGTTATGCACCTACCTATGATCCACAATAAAGTTTGAATTTGAATAAGATCACTTATAATTTTGTATCAATAAACGCCGACCACATCGCGGCAGGCCAAGACGACGATGGTGGAACGAGCTTGACTCCTACCGATGGGACTGGCCAGCACTAGCAAAAGACAGAATTTTATGGGAGAGGGAGAGCCCTGCCCTGCAGAGGGACAAAACAGGCTAGTTAGATGAATAGAATAAAATTATAAACTACGTATTCACATGGCACGTCTATAAATTACTCAATTTCACAATCGGGAATTTCGAATAATCATTACTTTAATTTTATTCCGTGCTTCATAATATACAGATTTAGTTCGTGCAGACATCGTCGGTCCGCTTAACAAACTAATTCTGATATAAAAATTAAATTGGTCGGAATAAATGTAAAACGGATAAAATTTCGTAGGTTGACTGCGCTACTTGAATAGCGGACAGTTTTATATAGCACATGAATTCTTAAATCAGCAACTTTAAAGTGTTGATTTGAAAATTATTAATAACATAACGCAGCATAAAACATGTAATTGGAGATATTGTGTAGGTCAGGCACGCTTACTGAAAAACAAACATGTTGTTATTTATTCTTACGATGTTATAAGAACGTGGAGTGAGGCAAAGGTGACTGATTTCTCCAAGACTTTTTAGTAACAATAATATGAAAAACTTAAGGGGCACACCTAGTGTGACGGCCTAAAAAAGGTGATATTTGTAAATTTTTATTAAAAAACTACTTCATTAATTGTTTCAAATTTATACATATTTTAAAAATATACAGCGAAATGTTTGAAAAAATCCTATCCTACTAATATTATAAATGCGAAAGTTTGTGAGGATGGATGTATGTGTATGTGTATGTTTGTTACCCTTTCACGCAAAAACTACTGAACGGGTTTGAATGAAATTTGGCACACAGATAGTTTATAACTTGGATTAACATATAGGGTACTTTTTATCCCGATAGTACGTTCCCGCGGGATATTTTCCGACCTTCATGCGGGCGAAGCCGCTGGCAAAAGCTAGTATATTCATCATCATCATCATTTCAGCCGAAAGACTTCCACTGCTGGACATAGGCCTCCCCCAAGCACCGCCACTTCGACCTATTCTGTGCTTCTCGCATCCAACGTATTCCTGCGGCCTTCACCAGGTCATCGGTCCATCTTGTGGGAGGCCTTCCAACGCTCCGTCTTCCAGTACGCGGTCGCCACTCCAGAACCTTCCGACCCCATCGGCCATCCGTTCTGCGAGCAATGTGCCCTGCCCACTGCCACGTAAGTTTGGCAATTCTTCGGGCTATATCGGTTACCTTGGTTTTCCTACGGATCTCTTCATTTCTGATTCGATCGCGTAGGGAAACTCTAAGCATAGCCCTCTCCATTGCTCTTTGGGTGACTTTGAGCCTTCTTATGAGGTCCATAGTATATTATAATATATTTTTTAAGTTACACAAGATCTCCGTCAGCGTGAGAAAAAAAAGGTCCTCCACTGCTGCAGTGATTCCGGCCTTCTCCGTGGATGAAATCTCAAACTATTTAAAACCACTACTAAAACTATTTAAAATAATGACGCTAAAAAAATCACAACAATTCATCCGCATTGCTGTTGACCGGTAATGTACCCAAGAGACTGGAGGTATTCCCAAGTTGTATGGTAATGATTAGCCTCTAGCCAAGCTGAAAACCAGCCCTTACATCACGGGAAGTGTCAACCAGCGGTTTGGAGTTTTGCTTAAATAGGCCAAGAGCACTCGCACGCCACGACCCGAGGGATTCAACCCCAAATGGCTCTAAAATATAATGACCAATAAGGATATTATACTTACGCCGCTTGAAGTATACTGCAGCCGTAGTAGCAGCACCAGCACAGCACACCGAGCTAGGAAAACGAGATGGCACAAGAGTATCGACACCTTGCATCCCACACTAAAAGCCTGCCCACCTGGAGTGGAAATAAAGACTTGCCGTCCGTTCTGTTGCCATCATCTCTTAATTTGAACGTTAATAGGCTGTTAAGTGAGCTCAGCACCAGCCATGTTGGATGTCATAATAGACAACTTTTGTGTCAATAACATCAGTTACGCATACGACATGGTGTTGCTGAGTCCATCTGTCGGAGATCTAAGGAAGCTGTTAGGTGTCTGTGAGGCCTATGCTGAGGGGCACGGCTTATAGTAAGCTAAGGCGGGAGACATCATTTTTTTTTTTTTTGAAACATTGTCGAGTACGTGCGCCAGGAGACGAAGTACAGTCGAGGATGCCGTTCCTGGAGTCACACCGCAATGTCAACTTCAAGGCGTTTCTTCGGTGCGTGTGCCGAATTGTTATCTGCCCGTCGTCATGGACGAAGACTTTAGGCCACAGGACGTGGTGTTCCGTCGCTTCCGCGGACAAGTGCCACAGGACAGCTCACGGACAGGCTAGTGAAGTGAAGTACTACTAACATAGTTTAAGGTACTATTATTATCATAAGTTTTAAGTGATATTTTTTATTATGTGTTAGTTTATAATTATGTAAGAATATTTTGTGTATTTTATCTATTGGCCTTCGTTGCCTGATTATCAAAGAATTATTATTACATTACATCTTTGAGAACAGTGAGTATGTGCTCATCTGAGTTAATAATAAAGAACTTGAGCATATACCCGCAGTGTATCTCAACGGGGTAACTTTGTGTCGAGTCTCTCAGTTTAGGTATCTATCTAGGAATGTTCATTCATCAATGTGGAAGCTTGTAATTGGCCATCGTTTACACATCGTACTAGACATTGAAATTTATTAGCTGTAAGCTTTCCTAAAATTAATAAAATAAAATGTTGTGACCAAAACCTGTCATGATGACACCGACATTTAGAGAGAACTTAGAACATTGTTGGTGCGTGCTAACATGTTGGTACATAGGTTGGCGAGGTGTACAACACAAGTAAAGATAACTTTGTTCAGAGCTTACTGCCAAAGTTTTAACACCAGTGCCCTATGGACCAACTACATGCATCAGAAATTTTAACGCAATACAGCACCAACCGACCATTATCCCTGTGCGCACTATGCAAGTGCACCCACGGACAATACCTGGTTGGTGTAGGACTATTGAAGGTCTTGTTTGGCGCGCATGTGCTAATTTGTCCCCGGGGTGGTCACGGCGTGCTATGTGTTCATGCGCGCTGTGAATGGGGGTTATCCCCCAGAGGTGGGTCCGGCGACGGACAGCCGCGGCAGATTCAGGGAAGAGTGCTTACGCGTGCCCGTATTCCCGCCATAAGCGGTGTAGGAAGACAGCGTGAAGTTTTAGTGGGTTGGAGTCTCTTGACGTGCCTCAGGAGAGGAAAGATACTCCTCGGCTATTAGAAAAATAACAGATCTGGGAGGGTGGTCAAATCCCTAGCAGCACTTACTGGAATACAGGAAGTGTTCCAGTAAGTGCTGCCCTCCGAGCACGTTTACTCTTGTCAATCTCTATTAAAGCCCGCACACATTTTTTCCAGATCTTCCGGAGGCTTCTCTTAGCATTTTTTGCCATGGCTATCCGTTGATTTATCTTTTTGACGCAGCTGCATCCATCATTAAAATTAGAGCCCAAATTCATGAAACTGACGCCAGTATCGATGCCTTGGAATACAAAGGCGCCCAAAGTTTTCCCGCACGATATACCACATAAGTTTGGTTAGAAGAACGGTGTTTTCAGTGTGCTGCAAATTGGAAATACACTTTCCACCAACAGCAAACCTATTCTCCCAGTTCTTAAGAGTTTTACGAACTATATACTCTCGATACATGTTGAAGAACTGAAGTGAAATGCCTGTCTACCGCCTCTTTGATGAACAATTGGGGCCTAGAATCATCTAGCCAGTTCATGGTTACAGTTTGTGCGACGACATCCTTGCCACACTGTATGCATTTCATCGTTGCGTTGCTCATTACAAAAGCGGCTACACAATCCCTAGGAAACATAACAGTAAAACACTTCATTTTGCTGCATTGATTTTGAATGTAATAATATAGGATTTAATAAAAAAATCATCATCTGCTTAGACTTTTCCAAACTATGTTGGGGTCAGCTTCCAGCTTAACCGGTTGCAGCTGAATACCCTATTTTACATGGAACGACCGCTTATCTTACCTTCACAACCCAGTGACTAAGTATGCGATACCCCTTGGTAAGAGTGGTGGTCAAACCTTCGGTTTTCTGACGACCCGTAACGACTGTCAACGATCTACGAAAGACAGACGCAACAGCTTTTTTTTTTGGGATGGGAAATCATCAAATGACTTCTCCCGCTTTGGGCGGAGCGGGAGGGCGTTTCAGTCAGTAAAACTCTGACTTTTAGTAACTAAAACCCACCCATGTTCCTTCAGTTGCCCATGTGCCAGGGTCACGGTATCTCTTTCGAACAATCTCTCATTTAATTTCATAAACATAAACCTTATGCATAAACCGTGAACTCCTGCAGGTTTTACTAGATGGCGCTGATGAAGTAAACATTCGAAGTGTAGTTCTCCGATCTATTTTTAACTTTAAAATTATAAAACAGATATAATCGTACACTAAATTGTGTTTAATAAGTTCGTTACCGTGTTAATATTGTGCACAAACGTTATCTAAATAAATTATGTGATATATTTTCGAATAAGTAAAGACAAATAAGTGAAATGACGAAACAGATTCTAACGTAAATAAACATTAAATACTGTGATAAACAATTACCTACGTAAAATACGCTAAAAACTAAGTGACAAGTGTATAATAATCGGTAAAAACTTATGTAAAAAGTTAAAATTGAAGTTGGTGTTGTGTGGAAAAAATATTTAAGCGATGAATCATTCTTAACGACCTCTTTATTATTTGAATGATATTTCCGTAAACACTTGCAAATTTCACTTAACTCATTAATGTTAGAATAGCCAAAGTAAAACAGTGTTGGATCGCTGTGACACTGAGTGCCGGTTCGGAACCCACAAACTGTGATACTTTTTGTGTTTCATAAAATTTCAAATTTAAATCAATATGAACATCTTTGGGAACATCACACAACGTCGTAATCGAAGAGTCTCCGAAACAAAAAGTGAAGAGTTAAATTCAACAAATAGTGAACTAGATGGCACCACTAGTAACAGTCTGCCAAACATATCAGACGACGAGGACTCCGAAGAAATTCTTCAACTAAAAAACAGAATAAAAGAATTGACGCTGCAGCTAGAAACCGCACACCGAGAAGTTGAATCCCTAAATATAGACAACACAAAGCTCAAAAAGACCATCGAAAACTGCACGAAAAAGGAAAATATTTACAAAAAACTTACAACTGACATTATAAATAACACTCCAAAAAAGAAAAAATGTTCGCAAACTGTTCCTACAGCAGATCTAAATATTACTCCCAAGTCGACGAAGAAAGTTAAGAAGCTTACACCCGAAATGGCTGATAAATTAACACCAGAAGTTATACCCCAGATGGTTAATAAGACTACTCAATGTGACACCTATGAAGAAAGCACCAATAAAAGAAAGACAGAAATACAACTTACACAATTAAACTGTAACAGTAAACCGAACGAAACTAGAATGAATAAATTATGTATTTTAAGTAGCAATAAAAATAATAAAATGTTAGAAATTGCAGAAAATATGTTCCCTAACTATAGAATCTGCCACTACCTGACACCCAACTGTGGTGTTAAGTACCTTATCTCTGACTTGGATCTCAAATTGAAGGACTACAATATGAATGACCACTGCTTGATATTTGTAGGAGAAGAAGACTTTCGTCGGACAAAGAACTATGTCGAACTAACTATTAGTATTCGTGAAACGCTTTCAAAATTACAGCACACAAATATCATATTATGTGCCCCTACGTTCAAACTAAATGACTACTCTACAATGTTTAATTCGAGAATTGAAACCTTTAACAGTTTAATATATTTGGATGCTTGTTCATATAATTATGCCTACTTATTTGATTCTAATTATTATCTTGATTATGATTTTAGTATGTTTGCTAAAAGAAGTAGTTCTGTAAATAATCGCGGTATGGCCAATATATTGCATAATATAAGTTTAATGATTAATGAATGTACACTGCATGGTGACTTAAATTCGTGTAATTCTTCTCAGAAAGTGACAGATTTGCCTCACTCTGTACAAAGCAATGTTACTGATGAAAATGAACCGTTTTTTCTCAAATAGATATATCAACATATTGCATCAAAATATAGCAGGTTTGATAAATAAATCAGATGATCTGTTGGTATGTCTAGAGGAGCTATCCAATAAAAAAACAAATGTTGATGTCTTGTGTATTACGGAGCATTTCATCATGGAGGGGTATCAAAATTTATTATTTTTGCCTAACTATAATTTGGCTGCACATTATTGTAGAATAGAACAAAAAAGGGGTGGTGCATGTATCCTTGTTAAAAATGGGCTTCAATGGAAAGAATTGCCAAAAGTAGCAAAGTTATCAACTCCAGGCATATTTGAGTGCTGTGGCATGGAACTGACTAGTTATAAGATAATAATTGTGTGTATACAGGGTTATTTGTAAAACACCGGCAACCTCTCAGGTCTATGTTACTAACATCATAATCAACAACTTTTGTTCTATGACTTTTAAAAATTCATCATATTTTAGTGCATCAGATTTTCATACAAAAATCGGCTGCCTGTAAATAGGTCAAGTTCAAGCGCCCCCACCGCCCTAACCCCGCTCCCCTTGCTAATATACTATCGCTTTCCTTTGCTTCGCATAGACTCCGTAACATTTAGAGCGTTCAATTTAAATATTTTTATTTTTGTTTGAAAATCTGATGCACTAAAATATGATGAATTTTTAAAAGTCACAGAAGAAAAGTTGTTGATTATGATGTTAGTAATAGAGTCCTGAGAGGTTGCCGGTGTTTTACAAATAACCCTGTATATAGAATTCCGAACTCAAATAATTTAAATGATTGTTTCGACAAACTTGAAATGCTCTTGTGTGAAATTTTACGTTCATGCTGTAAGAAAATTGTTATCTGCGGAGATTTTAACATTGACGTACTCAAGCAAAGCAATGCAACTAAGGACTTTGAATCTATTTTAATGAGTTATAATCTGAAACTTGCTTTGAAACAACCAACTCGCATGGCCAGTTTATCGTGCATTGACAACTTTGCGCATAACTTTAACGCATGTAAGACTGAAATATTAGAATGGGCATTATCGGATCATACAGCACAGCTGCTTAAGTGTCCAGTACAAAAAACATGTTGTATTAAGTATTGGTACGCAACTAGAAGGGACTATAGTACTGAAAATATAGTAAAATTTAAAAACCATCTCATGAATCTTACCTTTTCAGAACTTTATGACACGAATGACCCAAATGTAGCCTATAATTGTTTCATTGAGATTTTCAAGCTATTGTACGATCTGTGTTTTCCATTAAAAGTGGTTAAAATAAATACAATAAGAAGAACTAAGTGGCTGTCAAAAGGGATCAAACTATGCAGTAAAAAGAAAAGACAACTGCTATGGCAGTTTAGACTTAATCGTAGCAATATTAATAAAACCATACTATATAATTACTCTAAAATGTACAAAAAAATTATCCACTTAACACAAAAAGCACAAAACAACTACAATATAAAAACATCCAAAAACAAATCGAAAACTGCGTGGCAAATTATCAATCGTGGAAAGTATAACGTACCTAAATCTAACATAAATAAAATTAAAATGGGAGGCTGCGTCATATCTCATCACAAGACTATTGCAGAAGCTTTTAATAATTTTTTTATTGATAAAATACAGCCAAAACTGGGTATCAACTGCAGACCTAGGGCGTGTACATTAGACTACAATAATAAAACTATGTTTATGGCACCTAGTATACCAGACGATATTAAAAAGATAATCATGTCCTTGCATAATACAAGCAGTGTGGGATATGACGGTATTGGTACTTATATACTAAAACATGTTGCGGATGAAATCTGCGGTCACTTGAGTCATGTCATCAATCTCAGTATTAGTGCAGGCGTTTATCCTGATGCTCTAAAAGTGTCTATTGTCAAGCCACTATTTAAGAAAGAAGATAGGGAGTTAATGGAGAACTATCGGCCAATATCACTCATTCCCATAATTTCTAAAATATTTGAAAAATACATTTACAAGGAATTAAATTCATTTATAGAAAAACATAATATTATATGCGAGGAACAGAAAGGATTTAGAATGGGTAAAACTATTAATATGGCCATTTATGATTTTTTATATAATGTTACATATAACGTTGATAAGAGGAAACCGGTCTGTGGCGTATTTTGTGACATGACTCAAGCCTTTGACTATGTGCACTATGGTACACTCTTAAATAAACTAGAAGCATATGGAATTAGAGGAAATGTCAACAATCTAATTAAATCTTACTTACATAACAGAACTCAAATAACACATATAAACCAAATTAATATGACAAATAAACATGAAATTGTATTTCAGTCCTCAGAACGTATAGTTTCGTTTGGTGTGCCACAGGGGAGTGTTTTGGGGCCGCCTTTATTTATATTATATATAAATGATCTACCGAAAGGCATCCCTCAACCTCTGACACTATTTGCCGATGATAGCACCATAACGATACCTTGCAAAAATGTTGATACTTATGAAAGTGACATCAATGATTCTATAGATTTAATGGTAAAGTGGCTAGATGACAATAACTTAAAAATTAACCTAACTAAAACTAAATTAATACATTTTAATCAACGGATCAATAGTAAAAGTAATTTAAATATACACTACGATGACCAGCCTATAGAAGAGGTAGATACAACAAAATTTTTAGGGCTCCACATTGATAAAAAACTGAATTGGAAAACACATATCGAAATCTTATGCAAGAAAATCAGTAAATCTGCCTATGCCCTGCACACATTGTCGTCTATAATAGGTGTGGAGGCATTACTTACAGCATACTATGGTTTAACAGAATCCCATCTACGCTATGGTGTCATTTTTTGGGGCAACTCAACAGAAAAAGACATGGTGTTCAAGGCTCAAAAGAGATGCGTTCGTTCAATATTTAAAATTAAACCTACTGATAGTTGCGTGCCTTACTTTAAAAAATATAAAATGCTTACTTTGCCATGTCTGTACATTTTAGAGGTATCGGTATTTGTCAAAATAAATCCACACCGATTTAAACGACTAGATGAAGTAGTCCCACGTAACAGGCGCGACAACAGTAGGATATGCTCTCATACTGCGAGAACAGCCCTCATGCGCAAAAGTGTTTTCTGTATGGCTCCTACGATATTTAATAAATTGCCTAAAAGTTGGAGAGAACTGCCCTTGTCACTTTTCAAAAATAAGCTGCGAATTTTTTTAATTAATAAAGTGTATTACAATGTTTTAGATTTTTTGAATGAAAAGGACTTTTCTATTCCGAATTAAATGAATATAATTATATGGTTAAGAATAACAATTTAATAATGTGAATTTTAAATCTTTTGGACATACTGGACATAATTTACTTTTACTATAATATCATGACATCAATTATTTTTTATTTCTTGTGTATATTATAATGAGATTTTAAATGATTAAGTAAATGAAATGTAATTTTTATACCTACAAAATTTGTACGCCGTTATTGGCAAAACATGGACGCTCACAACATATTAATCTAATAACTTGCATGCCTGATTAGTCAGTTTATGTAAACGCATGTTTGACAAATAAATTTTCTTTCTTTCTTTCTTTCTTTCTCGCGACCCCGACATAACGTGCTTTCCGAGGCACGGAAGGGTCTTGGTATGTAAAGATGGTCACCCATCAACGGATAAACCGCGGTAACACATAGCTTAACCTGTTTGATCGACCCGTACGGTATTGGTTAACCACAAGCCCCATACAAGGATTAAAAAAAAAAAAATGCTGAAATCTCGGTCGTTTATTTTATATTTTGACATGAGAAAGGGATACTTCAGTAATAGATAGGAGAACCACAACCGCAAGCGCATTGTCCAGAGATAGACACGGCACCAGCAGCCGGCACACCACCACAGAAAGTCACAGCACCCAAGATGGGAACAGTACCAGCAAGAGCGGTGTTACCGGCGACTGGCAGCTCACCAATGACCGCCACGTTGCCTTCACCAACGCCGCCGTAAGCAGATCCGAGGGCACCACCAAGACCGAGGGCGCCACCGTAGGCACCAAGGCCGAGGGCACCACCACATCCAGCAGAAGGAGTGAGACCAGCGCCGAGACCCAGGACACCATCATAAGGAGAGCCGATGCCTGCAACTGATCCTCCACAACCACAACCGCTACCGCTGAGGTATTGGCTGAAAACATTCTGTTGGAAAAATATAGGTACATTAGGAAACCCCATAAATTAGGTTTTACACGGTTTGAAGGTGTTTGTAATAAAAAACGAATACATTCGTTCACGAGATTTTGAAGTACAGATACAACGTCTTCTGCTCTCAAATCAGCACGAATTATAGAGGAAAAAGAAATGTACCATGTAGAACAGGAGGAAGCAAAAACGGTGGAAGTTCATGTGAACAATATGATACAAGAAATAATAATAAAAACACACCTGGACCAAGCAAGCTTGGATGCAGAGCAACAGAACAGCGAAGGTAGACATGTTTGATGTATTCTTAAGTTCAACGAGAAGCTAAAGATTGATGCTTTGGTAGTCGTACACCATGTTTATATAGTCGTGAAGTTCTTATCAATAACACGTACTCTTTCATTATTTCCTATTTTAACAAAGCATTTGACAATAATTTTAAAGTTGGAAAATTTCTTTGTTTAAAAACAATTGCTGCAACTCAACTAGATAAGGACTACGTTTTGGTATAAATAGTCGTTCGTTTCTTTGAAAACTCATTCTGAAGTTCACTTCAACACAAACTACAATGTCAGCTAAGGTGATCCTCGTCCTCTGCGCTCAGGCGCTCTTCATCCAGGTGAGAAACATTTCTACTTTTTAAAATGACTTTATTTTTATTGTTTCTGGTTTTCCTGGATATGTTGTTAGTGAAAGCTTTCAGTGATTCAGTGTCTGCTGTCACAAATTATTTGATCAGAAACTGATTCTAAAGCTTAAAAAGATTGTATTACTCCAAGTTACATTAGGGGAAATTCTAGGATGCTCAGTTGTCTTTTGAATTCAGATTTTGTGTTATTTTTGTATTTATTTTGTTTTGTTTGTTAATCATTAAAAAAGGTAAAGAAATATACGGTTGGGGAAGAAACTCAGTCATTATTTCTTGTAATGTTTCTATTTTGTTTTGTTTCCTAATATAGAAATTAGAAATAGTATTATCATAAAGTCTTGCATCACCACTGTGCAATTGCACAAAATGTCTTTGACACATATAAATTTAATATTCACGTTTCAATGCGTCGTCATTGTTTGCTAATAGAAAAATATTTTTGTTTAACAATCTTTTCTTCTTTACAGACTACTTTCGGTTCATGTCTTGGTCGTGGAGCCGTCGGATACGGCTTGGCAGGGAATGGTTTGATCGGAAATGGACTGATCGGTAACGGTTTCCTTGGTAACGGCTGTGGTGGTAACTACGCCAACAATGGCTTGATCGGTGATGGCATAATTGGTAATGGTTTGATCGGCAACGGGTTGGTTGGTTTAGAGATCATTCCCACCAGTGGCGGTGGACTGCCCGTCTCCAGCGTCTCTGCTATCGCTCCCAATGGCCTCTCCGTAGTGTCTGAGAATGTGTATGAGGGTGCTCTGTCCGTGGCTGGTGAGCTGCCGTTCGTGAGTGCTGTGGCTTTAGAGGGAGTGTTGCCCAGTGGCGGTGCTGGTGCCGTCAGCTACAGCTGTGGTAACGGTATTACTGCTATTGAGAGCATCGCTCCTTCTGCTGGTGCCTATGGCGCTGGTGCTGCCTATGGTCTCGGCGCTGGCTATGGTCTTGGTTCTGCTGCCATCGCTCCTGCTGCTCTCGGACTCGGCTACGGAGGCCGCGGCTGTGGATGTGGACGTTACTAATAATTCAAATATATGATAACTCAACCGATGACCCGATACGTACAATGATTCAATAAAACGATTAGCAAAATGTTTTTTTGTTTGACTGCATAAATACCCACAATTCCTATGATTTTCTGAGTGAAAACATAGTTTCAATAGTCCCAAATATTTTCCAAAATGGTCCTCTATAAAAACGTTTTTACAAAAAAAAAAAAAACAACCGACTTCCTTAAAAACACTACAAAGTGAAAAATAACTTTAATTTCGGAAGTCGGTGTTTAAGGATCTGTATTTATGGTTTTTTTTGCCACCGACTTCCGAAATTAAAGTTATTTTTCACTTTGTAGTGTTTTTAAGGAAGTCGGTTGTTTTTTTTTGTAAAAAAGTTTTTATTTTTAAATTTTTAGTTGTGGTATTCACCCCGCACTAATTCCAAACAAACAATGCATATTTATGCGATAGCAGAAATCGCGGTTGATTTGCTGTCATTTTATAAAGAGTTCCGGTGTCTGTCTCCGGAACTCATCATCAGATCTATATGAAAATTATATGGGACCATTTCGGAATAAACCTCTTTCGAACAAAAAAGAAGAATTTTGCAAATCCGTCTATATACGACGGAGTTATGGCCGAACATACATAAAAAAAAAAAACATAAACATCTGAATTGAGAACCTCCTCCTTTTTGAAGTCGGTTAAAAACACGATATCTCAAATGGATGCAAGGATGTCTAATTAAAATAAGACAAGACGTATATTTGGTTGAGACACCACGTGTCGCTGCTGAAAACTTTCTATGTTAGTTCTCTATCATGGGCGTGTAGGTACGTACAGGTTGTCGGAAAAGAATACTCGCAATATACTCCGAAAAATCTGAATTGAACACTCGTTCATTGCTCTTTGGGTGACTTTGAGCCTTCTTATGAGGTCCATAGTATATTATAATAAATTTTTTAAGTTACACAAGATCTCCGTCAGCGTGAGAAAAAAAAGGTCCTCCACTGCTGCAGTGATTCCGGCCTTCTCCGTGGATGAAATCTCAAACTATTTAAAACCACTTAAACTAAAACTATTTAAAATAATGACGCTAAAAAAATCACAACAATTCATCCGCATTGCTGTTGACCGGTAATGTACCCAAGAGACTGGAGGTATTCCCAAGTTGTATGGTAATGATTAGCCTCTAGCCAAGCTGAAAACCAGCCCTTAGATCACGGGAAGTGTCAACCAGCGGTTTGGCGTTTTGCTTAAATAGGCCAAGAGCACTCGCACGCCACGACCCGAGGGATTCAACCCCAAATGGCTCTAAAATATAATGACCAATAAGGATATTATACTTACGCCGCTTGAAGTATACTGCAGCCGTAGTAGCAGCACCAGCACAGCACACCGAGCTAGGAAAACGAGATGGCACAAGAGTATCGACACCTTGCATCCCACACTAAAAGCCTGCCCACCTGGAGTGGAAATAAAGACTTGCCGTCCGTTCTGTTGCCATCATCTCTTAATTTGAACGTTAATAGGCTGTTAAGTGAGCTCAGCACCAGCCATGTTGGATGTCATAATAGACAACTTTTGTGTCAATAACATCAGTTACGCATACGACATGGTGTTGCTGAGTCCATCTGTCGGAGATCTATGGAAGCTGTTCGGTGTATGTGAGGCCTACGCTGAGGGGCTCGGCTTGTAGTAAGATAAGGCGGGAGAAATTAATTCATTTTTTTTGTGAGACATTATGGAGTACGTACGCCAGAAGACGAAGTACAGGCCGATGATGCAGTACCTGGACTCACACCGCAACGTCAACTTCAAGGCGTTTCTGGTGCGTGTACCGAATTGTTACCTGCCCGTCATCATCGACGAAGACTTTTGGCCACAGGACGTGGTGTTCCTTCGCTTCCGCGGACAAGTGCCACAGGACAGCTCACGGACAAGCTAGCTGAGTGAAGTGCTACTAACATAGTTAAAGGTACTATTATTAACACATGTTTAAGTGGTATTTTTTATTATGTGTTAGTTTATAATTATGTTAGAATATTTTGTGTAATTTGTGTTTGGGCCTTCGTTGCCTGATAATAAAGCAATTATTATTACATTACAACTTTGAGAACAGTGACTATGTGCTCATCTGAGTTAATAATAAAGAAATTGAGCAAATACCACCAGTTTATCTCAACGGGGTATCTGTGTGTCGAGTCTCTTAGTTTAGGTATCTATCTAGGAATGTTCATCTTAAAATATGTATAAATATACTCTTAAAATTTTGAAACAATCAATGAAGTAGTTTTTTTAATAAAAATTCACAAATATTACCTTATTTTTAGCCCGTCACACTAGGTGTGCCCCTTAAGTTTTTCATATTATTATTACTAAAAAGTCTTGTAGAAATCAGTCCCCTTCGCCTCAATCCACGTTCTTATAACATCGTAAGAATAAATAACAACATCTTTGTTTATCAGTAAGCGTGCCTGACCTATACAATATCTCCAATTACATGTTTTATGCTGCGTAATGTTATTAATAATTTTCAAATCAACACTTTAAAGTTGCTGATTTGAATGTGCTATATAAAACTGTCCGCTATTCAAGTAGCGCAGTTAACCTACGAAATTTTATCCGGTTTACATTTATTCCGACCAATTTAATTTTTATATCAGAATTAGTTTGTTAAGCGGACCGACGATGTCTGCACGAACTAAATCTGTATATTATGAAGCACGGAATAAAATTAAAGTAATGATTATTCGAAATTCCCGATTGTGAAATTGAGTAATTTATAGACGTGCCATGTGAATGCGTTGTTTATAATTTTATTCTATCCATCTAACTAGCCTGTTTTGTCCCTCTGCAGGGCAGGGCTCTCCCTCTCCCATAAAATTCTGTCTTTTGCTAGTGCTGGCCAGTCCCATCGGTAGGAGTCAAGCTCGTTCCACCATCGTCGTCTTGGCCTGCTGCGATGGGGTTGGCGTTTATTGATACAAAATTATAAGTGATGTGAGACATGTCCGACCCAGTCCCACTTATGGTGAGCAGCTTTCTGGGTAACGTTCGTGACTGAAAGTCGAACACCAAGAATACATTTTGATTCGCTGGCAAACTTCGAGATTTGACCTCTGCTGAAGTGTCAAAGACCAATTTTATTGAAGTACAAAATTTTAGCTGGTGTCTAATGTTAGAATCTAGGCTATCTAGTCTTAAAGTACGTCAACTAAGATTCGGGCAAGTACAAAAGTATTCGTCACACGAGTGTTCAATTCAAATTTTTCGGAGTATTTTGCGAGTATTCTTTTCCAACAACCTGTACGTACCTACACGCCCATGACAGAGGACTATCATAGAAAGTTTTCAGCAGCAACACGTGGTGTCTCAGCCAATTATACGTCTTATCTATTTTATTTTAATTAGACATTCTTGCATCCATTTGAGATATCGTGTTTTAGAGGACTATTTTGGAAAATATTTGGGACTATTGAAACTATGTTTTCACTTGGAAAATCATAGGAATTGTGGGTATTTATGCAGTCAAACAAAAAAACATTTTGCAAATCGTTTTATTGAATCATTGTACGTATCGGGTCATCGGTTGAGTTATCATATATTTGAATTATTAGTAACGTCCACATCCACAGCCGCGGCCTCCGTAGCCGAGTCCGAGAGCAGCAGGAGCGATGGCAGCAGAACCAAGACCATAGCCAGCGCCGAGACCATAGGCAGCACCAGCGCCATAGGCACCAGCAGAAGGAGCGATGCTCTCAATAGCAGTAATACCGTTACCACAGCTGTAGCTGACGGCACCAGCACCGCCACTGGGCAACACTCCCTCTAAAGCCACAGCACTCACGAACGGCAGCTCACCAGCTACGGACAGAGCACCCTCATACACATTCTCAGACGCTAAGGAGAGGCCATTGGGAGCGATAGCAGAGACGCTGGAGACGGGCAGTCCACCGCCACTGGTGGGAATGATCTCTAAGCCAACCAACCCGTTGCCGATCAAACCATTACCAATTATGCCATCACCGATCAAGCCATTGTTGGCGTAGTTACCACCACAGCCGTTACCAAGGAAACCGTTACCGATCAGTCCATTTCCGATCAAACCATTCCCTGCCAAGCCGTATCCGACGGCTCCACGACCAAGACATGAACTGAAAGCAGTCTGTAAAGAAGAAAAGATTGTTAAACAAAAATATTTTTCTATTAGCGAACAATGACGATGCATTGAAACGTGAATATTTAATTAATATGTGTCAAAGACATTTTCTGCAATTGCACAGTGGTGATGCAAGACTTTGTGATAATAATATTTCTAATTTCTATATTAGGAAACAAAACAAAATAGAAACATGAAAAGAAATAATAATTGAGTTTCCTCCCCAAACGTATATTCGTCCCAAAACAAAATAAATACAAAAATAACACAAAATCTGAATTCAAAAGACAACTGAGAATCCTAAAATTTCCCCTAATGTAACTTGGAGCAATACAGTTTTTTTAAGCTTTACAATCACTTTTTGATCAAATAATTTGTGACAGCAGACACTGAATCACTGAAAGCTTTCACTAACAACATATCTAGGCAAACCAGAAACAATAAAAATAAAGTCATTTTAAAAAGTAGAAAACGTTTCTCACCTGCATGAAAAACGCCTGAGCGCAGAGGACGAGGATCACCTTGGCTGACATTGTAGTTTGTGTAGAAGTGAACTTCAGAATGAGTTTTTCAAGAAACGAACGACTATTTATACCAAAACGTAGTCCTTATCTAGTTGAGTTGCAGCAATTGTGTTTTTAACAAAGAAATTTTCCAACTTTAAAATTATTATCAAATGCTTTGTTAAAATAGGAAATAATGAAAGAGTACGTGTTATTGATAAGAACTTCACGACTATATAAACACGGTGTACGACTACCAAAGCATCAATCTTCAGCTTCTCGTTGAACTTAAGAATACATCAAACATGTCTACCTTCGCTGTTCTGTTGCTCTGCATTCAAGCTTGCTTGGTCCAGGTGAGTTTTTATTATTATTTCTGGTATCATATTGTTCACATGAACTTCTACCGTATTTGATTCCTCCTGTCCTACATTGTACAATTCTTTTTCCTCTATAATTCGTGCTGATTAGAGAGCAGAAGACGTTGTATCTGTACTTCAAAATCTCGTGAACGAATGTATTCCTTTTTGATTACAAACACCTTCAAACCGTGTTAAACCTAATTTATGGGGTTTCCTAATTTACCTTTATTTTTCCAAACAGAATGTTTTCGGCCAATACCTCAGCGGTAGCGGTTGTGGTTGTGGAGGATCAGTCGTAGGCATCGGCTCTCCTTATGATGGTGTCCTGGGTCTCGGCACTGGTCTCACTCCTGCTGCTGGATGTGGTGGTGCCCTCGGCCTTGGTGCCTACGGTGGCGCCCTCGGTCTTGGTGGTGCCCTCGGATCTGCTTACGGCGGCGTCGGTGAAGGCAACGTGGCGGTCATTGGTGAGCTGCCAGTTGCCGGTAACACCGCTCTTGCTGGTACTGTTCCCATCTTGGGTGCTGTGACTTTCTGTGGTGGTGTGCCGGCTGCTGGTGCCGTGTCTATCTCTGGACAATGCGCCTGCGGTTGTGGTTCTCCTATCTATTACTGAAGTATCCCTTTCTCATGCTAAAATATAAAATAAACGACCGAGATGTCAGCAAATAATTAAATATTTTATTTTTAATCCCTGTATGGGGCTTGTGGTTAACTAATACCGTAAGGGTCGATTAAACAGGTTAAGGTATATTTTACCGCGGTTTGTCCGTTGATGGGTGACCATCTTTACATCCCAAGACCCTTGCGTGCCTCGGAAAGCACGTTATGCCCGGGTCGCGAGATTGTTTGAAAGAGATACCGTTACCCTGGCACATGGGCAACTGAAGGAACACGGGTGGGTTTTAGTCAGTAAAAGTCTGACACGCCCTCCCGCTCCGCCCAGAGAGAGAGGTCCTTTGTGGGAGAAGTCATTTGATGATTTCCCATCCCAAAAAAAAAAGCCGTTGCGTCTGTCTTTCGTAGATCTTTGACAGTCGTTACGGGTCGTCAGAAAACCGAAGGTTTGACAACCACTCTTACCAAGGTGTATCGCATACTTAGTCACTGGGTTGTGAAGGTAAGGTAAGCGGTCGTTCCATGTAAAATAGGGTATTCAGCTGCAACCGGGTAAGCTGGAAACTGACCCCAACATAGTTTGGAGAAGTCGAAGCAGATGATGATTTTTTTTTAAATCCTGTATTATTTCATTCAACATCAATGCAGCAAAATGAAGTGTTTTACTATAATGTTTCCTAGGTATTATGTAGCCGTGAGCAACACAACGATGAAATGCATACAGTGTGGCAAGGATGTCGTCGCACAAACTGTAACCATGAATTGGCTAGATGATTCTAGACCCCAATTGTTCATCAAAGAGGCGGTAGACAGGCACTTCACTTGTGCTCTCCAACATGTATCGAGAATGTACACCGTGACACTTTAGTCGTCTTACAAAGGTTGTCCACTCAATGTATCCGACATAATATACCTCTAGGGGTGGTTAAAAACTTTAGAGGTGTCAAGGGACACCCGGATGGAACGAAGTTCCTTTCCAGGATTCATAATAGTTATAATTTTTTAATTATTTATTATGTACAAAAAACCTGTATACACTCAACAAAAATATTCTCTCTCTCTCCCTATCTCCTTCTCTCGCCCTCTCTCTCTCTCCCTCTCTCTCTACCGCTCTCTCCCTCTCTCCCCTCTCTCCTCTCTCCCTCTCTCCCTCTCTACTCACAACAAAAAAAAATCAAAAACATACAAAATATATACGGTCGAATTGAGAAACCTCGTCCTTTTTTGAAGTCGGTTAAAGCATGTCGTGACAAGTTTTCGTAAGATTTTTTTCCGTCTAGCCCCCTTTCACAACGCGCGATAAGGAACTTCGTTCCAAAAATTGTTACCATTACTTATGATAATAGGTACTAAGAAAATAAATAATGGATTAGAAATATGAAACATCCTGTTAATAATGTTTACGTAGCAGACGGTACAGAACAATGCACTTGTCGACAAGATCACTCCATCTCCATTTTCTATGAGACAAAATATCATCAAAATGAACAATATTTTAATTTTTTTATTTATTCAAATGTTCATTTTTTTCTTATGGAGGTGTAGTAGTAATTAGATACATGAAGTGAGCTTCCGTTGTAAGACAATTAAAATGTCACGGTGTATAGTTCGTAAAACTCTTAAGAACTGGGAGAATAGGTTTGCTGTTGGTGGAAAGCGCATTTTCAATTTGCAGCACACTGAAAACACCGTTCTTCTAACCAAGCTTATAGTGGTATATCGTGCGGGAAAACTTTGGGCACCTATATATTCCAAGGCATCGATACTCGGGTCAGTTTAATGAATCTGGGCTCTAATTTTAATAATGGATGCAGCTGCGTCAAATAGATAAAACGGCGGATAGCCATGGCAAAAAATTCTAAGAGAAGCCTCCGAAAGATCTGGAAAAAATGTGTGGTGGCTTAAATAGAGATTGACAAGAGTAAACGTGCTTGGCGGGCAGCACTTACTGGAATACTTCCTGTATTCCAGTAAGTGCTGCTAGGGATTTGACCACCCTCCGGGATCTGGTTTTTTTCTAATAGCCGAGGATTATCTCTCCTCTCCTGAAGCACGCCAGGTTATAATACTTTTTTGTCGCTACGTCACTAAATGCCAGCGATATTTTCCAGTAGGCTATTATTGAGTGTGCAACTCACAACCTATCATTTTTCAGTGATTAATAAAACAATGATAAGGTAGGAGCCATAATCATTCCATAGCTATCGGTAACTAGTCCACTTTAGCCACCCAAACCCAAGGTCCAATTTTCTTTTTTTTCCGTGACCCTCAATAATCCTTTTTTTAACATGGTGAAAAGCTCATGCTTCCTGCGCTACCACGGGGACATACCGCAATTATGTGGGACTCTAACCCACTAAAACTCCACGTTGTCCTCCTACACCGCTTATGGCGGGAATACTGGCACGCGTAAGCACTCTTCCACGAATCCGCCGCGGCTGTCCGTCGCCGGACCCACCTCTGGGGGATAACCCCATTCACGGCGCGCATTACCACATAGAACGCTGTGACCACCCCGGGGACAAATTAGCACATGGACGCCAGACGAGACCCTCAATAGTCCTACACCAACCGTGTATTGTCCGTGGGTGCATTTGCATAGTGCGCCCAAGGATAATGATCGGTTGGTGCTGTATTGCGTTGAAATTTCTGATGCATGTAGTTGATCCATAGGGCAATGGTGTTTAAACTTTGGCAGTAAGGTCTGAACAAAGTTATCTTAACTTGTGTTGTATACTTCGCCACCCTATGTACCAACATGTTAGCATGCACCAACAATGTTCTACGTTCTCTCTTAATGTCGGTGTCATCATGACAGGTTTTGATCACAACATTTTATTTATTTTATTTTATTAATTTTACGAAAGCTTACAGCTAATACATTACAATGTCTAGTACGATATGCACACGATGGCCAATTGCAAGCTTCCGAGAATGACCATTTCTAGATAGATACCTAAACTGAGAGACTCGACACACAGATACCCCGTTGAGATAAACTGGTGGTATATGCTCAAGTTCTTTATTATTAACTCAGATGAGCACATATTCACTTCCCAAAGTTGTAATATTATAATTGCTTTATTATCAGGCAACGAAGTTTGCTTTGAAGACGACTAAGGTCTGACTAAAACCCACCCGTGTTCCTTCAGTTGCCCATGTGCCAGGGTAACGGTATCTCTTTCGAACAATCTCGCGACCCCCGCATAACGTGCTTTTCGAGGCACGGAAGGGTCTTGGTATGTAAAGATGGTCACCCATCAACGGATAAACCGCGCTAAAACATAGCTTAACCTGTTTGATCGACCCGTACGGTATTGGTTAACCACAAGCCCCATACAAGGATTAAAAATAAAATATTTAATTATTTGCTGAAATCTCGGTCGTTTATTTTATATTTTAGCATGAGAAAGGGATACTTCAGTAATAGATAGGAGAACCACAACCGCAGGCGCATTGTCCAGAGATAGACACGGCACCAGCAGCCGGCACACCACCACAGAAAGTCACAGCACCCAAGATGGGAACAGTACCAGCAAGAGCGGTGTTACCGGCGACTGGCAGCTCACCAAGGACCGCCACGTTGCCTTCACCGACGCCGCCGTAAGCAGATCCGAGGGCACCACCAAGACCGAGGGCGCCACCGTAGGCACCAAGGCCGAGGGCACCACCACATCCAGCAGCAGGAGTGAGACCAGCGCCAAGACCCAGGGCACCATCATAAGGAGAGCCGATGCCTACAACTGATCCTCCACAACCACAACCGCTACCGCTGAGGTATTGGCCGAAAACATTCTGTTGGAAAAATAAAGGTAAATTAGGAAACCAAATAAATTAGGTTTAACACGGTTTGAAGGTGTTTGTAATCAAAAACGAATACATTCATTCACGAGATTTTGAAGTACAGATACAACGTCTTCTGCTCTCAAATCAGCACGAATTATAGAGGAAAAAGAAATGTACCATGTAGGACAGGAGGAAGCAAAAACGGTGGAAGTTCATGTGAACAATATGATACAAGAAATAATAATAAAAACTCACCTGGACCAAGCAAGCTTGGATACAGAGCAACAGAACAGCGAAGGTAGACATGTTTGATGTATTCTTAAGTTCAACGAGAAGCTGAAGATTGATGCTTTGGTAGTCGTACACCATGTTTATATAGTCGTGAAGTTCTTATCAATAACACGTACTCTTTCATTATTTCCTATTTTAACAAAGCATTTGACAATAATTTTAAAGTTGGAAAATTTCTTTGTTTAAAAACACAATTGCTGCAACTCAACTAGATAAGGACTGCGTTTTGGTATAAATAGTCGTTCGTTTCTTGAAAAACTCATTCTGAAGTTCACTTCAACACGAACTACAATGTCAGCCAAGGTGATCCTTATCCTCTGCGCTCAGGCGCTCTTCATCCAGGTGAGAAACATATCTACTTTTTAAAATGACTTTATTTTTATTGTTTCTAGTTTGCTTAGATATATTATGTTGTTTGTGAAAGCTTTCAGTGATTCAGTGTCTGCTGTCACAATTTATTTGATCAGAAAGTGATTGTAAAGCTTAAAAAAACTGTATTGCTCCAAGTTACATTAGGGGAAATTTTAGGATTCTCAGTTGTCTTTTGAATTCAGATTTTGTGTTATTTTTGTATTTATTTTGTTTTGTTTGTTGATTGGTAAAAAAAAAATGAAATATACGTTTGAGGAGGAAACTCAGTCATTAATTCATTTCATGTTTCTATTTTGTTTTGTTTCCTAATCTAGAATGAGAAATATAATTTTCACAAAGTTTTTCACCACCACAATGCAATTGCACAAAATGTGTTTGACACATCGTGCGATGGATTAAATAATCACGTTTCATTGCATCGTCATTGTTTGCTAATAGAAAAATATTTTTGTTTAACAATCTTTTCTTCTTCACAGACTGCTTTCAGTTCATGTTTTGGTCGTGGAGCCGTCGGATACGGCTTGGCAGGGAATGGTTTGATCGGAAATGGACTGATCGGTAACGGTTTCCTTGGTAACGGCTGTGGTGGTAACTACGCCAACAATGGCTTGATCGGTGATGGCATAATTGGTAATGGTTTGATCGGCAACGGGTTGGTTGGTTTAGAGATCATTCCCACCAGTGGCGGTGGACTGCCCGTCTCCAGCGTCTCTGCTATCGCTCCAAATGGCCTCTCCGTAGCCTCTGAGAATGTGTATGAGGGTGCTCTGTCCGTGGCTGGTGAGCTGCCGTTCGTGAGTGCTGTGGCCTTAGAGGGAGTGTTGCCCAGTGGCGGTGCTGGTGCCGTCAGCTACAGCTGTGGTAACGGTATTACTGCTATTGAGAGCATCGCTCCTTCTGCTGGTGCCTATGGCGCTGGTGCTGCCTATGGTCTCGGCGCTGGCTGTGGTCTTGGTTCTGCTGCCATCGCTCCTGCTGCTCTCGGACTCGGCTACGGCGGCCGCGGCTGTGGATGTGGACGTTACTAATAATTCAAATATATGATAACTCAACCGATGACCCGATACGTACAATGATTCAATAAAACGATTTGCAAAATGATTTTTTGTTTTTCTGCATAAATACCAACGATTCCTGTGAGTTTTTGAGTGAAATTATAGTCCCAAAGTAAATTTGGATCATTCAATACACGATATTTCAAATGGAGGCTAGGATGTCTTATAAAATCTAATAGATATGACGGATAGTCGACTGAGACACCGCGTGTCGCTGCTAAAAACTTCTTATGTTGGTCTTCCATTATGGGCGCATACGTGAAGGTAATTAGAAAAGAATACTCCCTAAAGAACGCATTTAATTTACTGCCAAAAATAACAAGAAAACTTCACAATAAATCAAATCAAATCACATTTATTCATAAATGTACTTTAAAATTACAATACGATGTTATAATAAGATGCACAGTTCGCTACATTTTACCCGAGAGCATACAAATAATCCTAAAAGTTAGTTGTGTCGATATAATAGACACACATTTGAAATAAAACAATTCAATTACTTATACACTAACACACAATTCCTAACACACAATTAACACTAATATACAATTCTATACAATTAACAATGTCAGTATAATAATAATGTAGACATAAGCACAAAAATATAAGATAGTGCAACTTAGAATATTCGTAAGTCTGCATTGAAAATAAGGAAACATACATTTTAACAACATCTAAACAAATGAGGAGAATAAAATCATTAATATAATAATTGTAACATCCTAAACAATTATGTTTTTAATGATTCATCACTCATTAGGTCAAATCATAATAATTGCTAATTGATATACGCGTGTACACCACGTGACGGTCGCATCAAAAAGTGATCGCCGCCGACGCCATGATACTCGTAACCCCATTCCGTGTTTCCCGCTCTAAACTAAAAATACGACTTAAGAAATAAATATTAAACCGCAGAGCATAAATATCGGTTAAAACTTTTAAAAAGTGTCACAATAAATCGACATATCATCGCACGCCGTCAGATATTATTTTTCTCTACAGAAAATAAGAAGTAGGAAATGGACTTACTTAGATTTTTGGCTTATTACGATGTTATTGCCCAGTCCGATGCCAATTGGTGGATTATAGCAACGTGGAAGGGAATATTTTGTTTTAAAATCGATCCCTAGTCCCAAACAATTTCCGGTAACCTATTCCATAATATTTGTTGTTAAGGAATAGCTTACTGGAATTGGTTCCTGTACAACGACGATCAAGGAAAATGAGAATAAAGTTGTTTGTCAGTAGCGGGCTTTATAATGACCCTTTTTTTTGGATGGGAAATCATCAAACGACTTCTCCCGTTCTGGGGGGAGTGAGAGGGTGCGTCAGACCGTTACTGACTAAAATCCACCAGTGTTCCTTCAGTTGCCCATGTGCCAGGGTCACGGTATCTCTTTCGAACAATCTCGCGACTCTGGCAGGTTATAATAACCCTTGGGGTCTACAAAATAAGACTGAATGAAAACAAGATTTGGAAGTTGTCACTGTGCTACGAATCATGTTTTATTGCCCGTCCAAAATATTTAATTCACCCTCATTTGACGGATACTTTCGTATGTGCCCGAGTCTTCGTTGGTTGATCTTCGTTCGCACTTTAAAAGTAAATAAATTCTATTCCTAATCCTAGCCTAAATCCCAACATTTGATACCAGCTATTTTTTTAGTTAGTAAACATTAAAGACTACGCATTCACAGGACACGTTAATAAAATACAAATTTTCTGGATTGAGATTCTTGATTATACAGATTTAGTTTGTGTATGGGGTGAATTAAAATTACAATTGGTCGGCAGAAATGTTAATTGGATAGAATTTTGTGAGTTGGCTGCGCTACTTGCATAACGGACAGTTGTATATATTACTTACATCAGCAACTTTAAATTGTTGATTTGGAATTTATTATAAGTACGCAGCATAAAACGTGTACAGGTGTACACGGGTTTGAACTCAGACAGGCGCTTTATTTTGGGTAAATTATTTCATCGTCACAAATCTCAAAACAGTGAAGGAAAACATCGTGAGGATACTGGCATGTCCTAGAACCAAAAAAAAGACATGCGATATGTTACAACTTGCACTGAGTCCGCGTGTGATTACGGCCTGCGCTCTCTCACAGAGAAGAGGCCTGTGTCGCAGCAGTTGAAAAACAAAAGGCTTATTATGATGAACGGGAAACATCGAAATCGAATGTTATGCTACGCTAATATAATTCTTAGATTGTTATTCGATCAAGTTTTTAACAATAACTCCTTGCCAGAAATAGCTCGTCTATTACTGGATTAGCCATGTATACACTGTTACTGTATAAGCATAATTTAAATCTGATAATGACCCACGTCCTTGGTACCGAAGAAACAATATGTGCTGGTAAACGAATGAATGGTGCTAAACCACTACTTGGACATCTTGTGTAGCAGCACGCGTAGCATGACCACCGTAGAAATGAGTTTTGTCTATTCTTGGTAGAATAGAGATAGAATTGTCATGCTACGCCCGCATAAAACGGTACAAATCTTTCTACAATCTTTAATTATGTCTTTAATCTTAATGTGTAATTTTGTCTATTCTTCCGTCGACAAAACCCATATCTACGGTGGCCATGCTACGCGTGCAGGTGGAGGCAAGAATACAACTTTTCCAGTAATATCGTAAACAACGCGTAAACTGGCACCATTGATTCAGCATATGATTCTAGACCACCTAGCAGATAAATTATAAGTCAGTTTTCGAAAAATCAAATCTCCTGTTTCATAAAAGTGCAATACCTACGCGGACATAACGTTTGTGCGTCAATATCTTCACCACCCTGTATGTGTTTCATCAATGCGATGCTCATCAGAAAATCAGTTTAATTAATACCAAGTAACACAATAACAAACACAACAGTACAGTTTACTGCATTGTTGACGAATGACTGACGAAATTACATTTGTTAGTTTAACTGAAATGTAGGATTAAAAATAAAATCAAATTATTTGCTCAAATCACGGCTGTATAATTTTGTATTATAGCATGAGAAAAGGATGCTTCAGTAGTAAATAGGAGATCCACAACCGCACGCGCATTGTCCGGAGATAGACACGGCACCAGCAGCAGGCACAGCACCACCGAAAGTCACAGCACCCATGATGGGAACAGTACCAGCAAGAGCGGTGTTACCGGCGACTGGCAGCTCACCAACGACCACCACGTTGCCTTCACCGACACCGCCGTATGCAGCTCCAAGGGCGCCATTATAAGCACCAAGACCGAGGGCACCACCACATCCAGCAGCAGGAGTGAGACCAGCGCCGAGACCCAGGGCACCACCATAAGCAGAGCCGATGCCTACAGCTGGTCCTCCACAACCACAACCGCTACCGGCAAGGTATTGACCGAAAACATTCTATTGGACGAAAATAACATTAGAAAAGTTAACGCTTTCTGAGGAAACCTGACAAATTTATTCGTTTACGTGATTTTATAGTAAAGAGCACAAGTTACAGAGTACTAAGAGGAATAATAAACAGAGCAAGGTTGTAAAAAAAAGTATGACTAGAGGAAGGAACAATGCAGTAAGTTTATGAGACTAATAAGTTACCACAAACATTAAAAACTCACCTGGACCAAGCAAGCTTGGATGCAGAGCAACAGAATAGCGAAGGTAGACATGTTTGGTTTAGTTCAACGGGAAGCTGAAGACTGTGCTGTTAGAGTGCTAACACCATGTTTATATAGTGCAGAAGCTCCTATCAGTGACACGTACCTACTATTTCAAAAACAAAACATTTGATAACAGTAATAAAGTGGTGAAAATGCACGAATTTTCAATTTCTTTGTATAGTAGCGTAGGTACTGTGTGTGCTGCAATACAACTAGATAAGGACTACGTTTCAGTATAAATAGTCGATCGATTCTTGAAAAACTCATTCTCAAGTTCACTTCAACACAAACTACAATGTCAGCCAAGGTGATCCTCGTCCTCTGCGCTCAGGCGCTCTTCATCCAGGTGAGAAACTTTTTATACTTTTTATTAAGACTGTATTTTGATTGCTGTTATTGCGAGGTTATTGGGAAACACACTAACAGTAGCAATGACTTTCATTTGGACAGTTCAGACAGTTGTATTAATTACGTTGCTGAACAGACCATTTTTTCAAACCTACTATGAACAATATCCTTTAATATTGTTGATTGTTAAGCAATTAGGGTGCTTGTTTGCTGTCTGGCCAAACCCTGGTTCTGAGGGTGGATTTTAATGATTCATTTGTCTCCCATTGAACTCGGATCGTCTGTATTTTCAAATGGTTTGATCAGAAATTGATAATTGTGTAGCTTAGAAAAAATGTAAGACTCCAAGTTTTGATGCTCGAAGTTTTTTCCCATATTTGGAGAAATTTTAAGAACCTCAGGCATCTATCGAATTGAGGTTTTTGTGATGTTTATTTTACACAAAGTTTTTCACTATCACTGATTGACACACATTGTGGTACGTGATCCATAAAATATTCACGTTTCAACGCAATGTCATCATAACCTGTTAGATAAATATTGACTAATTCAATCATTTCTTGTTTACAGACTGCTTTCAGTTCATGTCTTGGTCGTGGAGCCGTCGGATACGGCTTGGCAGGGAATGGTTTGATCGGAAATGGATTGATCGGTAACGGTTTCCTTGGTAACGGCTGTGGTGGTAACTACGCCAACAATGGCTTGATCGGTGATGGCATAATTGGTAATGGTTTGATCGGCAACGGTTTCCTTGGTAACGGCTGTGGTGGTAACTACGCCAACAATGGCTTGATCGGTGATGGCATAATTGGTAATGGTTTGATCGGCAACGGGTTGGTTGGTTTAGAGATCATTCCCACCACTGGCGGTGGACTGCCCGTCTCCAGCGTCTCTGCTATCGCTCCCAACGGCCTCTCCGTAGCGTCTGAGAATGTGTATGAGGGTGCTCTATCCGTGGCTGGTGAGCTGCCGTTCGTGAGTGCTGTGGCTTTGGAAGGAGTATTACCAAGTGGCGGTGCTGGTGCCGTGAGCTACAGCTGCGGTAACGGTGTTACTGCTATTGAAAGCATCGCTCCTGCTGCTGCCTATGGCGCTGCTGGTGCTTATGGCGCTGGTGCTTATGGGCTCGGTGCTGGCTATGGACTTGGCGCTGCTGCTATCTCTCCTGCCGCTCTCGGACTTGGCTATGGAGGCCGCGGCTGTGGATGTGGACGTTATTAATAATTCAAACATATGATAACTCAACCGATGACCCGATGCGACAATAAAATGATTTGCAAAATGTTTTTTTGTTTGACTGCATATATGCTGATAACTACAAATACCTACAATTCCTGTGATAAGTGAAAATATTGTCCCAAAATAATTATGGATCCATGAAATCACGATATCTCAAATGGTGGCCAGGATGTCGGTTAAAATCCACACTTAATATCCACACTTATAATAATATTATAAATGCAAAAGTAACTCTGTCTGTCTGTCTGTCTCGCTTTCCTGCTAAAACTGCTGAACTTATTTAAATGAAATTTAGTACACAGATAGTTCAGAGCCTGAGAAAGGACATTAGCTACTTTTTATTGCGGAAAAAGGGTTTTAAGGGGTTGAAAGAGAGGATGAAATGTTGTAGTGAAGTATTGTCATTTTTAAAGCTAGATTGCTGTAACTTTTTTATTTGGCTTTTATAACATAATATATATTTATGAATTATATTTAAATTTTGTTAAATTTTTACCCTTAAGGGGGTAAAATAACAATAGTAGTAGTTTGTTATTACATATTATAAAATAAAGTCACTTTCCGGTCTGTCTGTCCGTATGTATGCTGAGATCTTTAAAACTCCGCAACGGATTTTGATGCGGATTCTTTTAGTAGATAGAGAAAGGTTTATTTGTATATAACATGCGTAATATAGTAAAGAAACGCTGATCATTTCAGGGGTTTCTAATGTGATGTCATAAATAAACTCATTTTTTGCGCTTACATTGCAAACGGTGGCTGAACCCTACGAAATAGATCAAAATAATGTAGTACAGTATTGTACACCTTTAAAAGGTCTACAAAAAAATCTGCAATTGTGCATGTCTATATCTTAGGGATAACCCACAATAACCATTTTTTATCATTTACTTTTTACGAGAAATAAGGGCTTATTTACGAAGCAATTTTAAGCAATATAGCATTAATCCTTATCCAATTAAGTACCTATGTTTGTTAAGCGAGATAATAGCCCATACTGGTACTGGTAATTGGACGCTAGTGTCACATTTTAGGCTGTTGTTGATTGTGCAACACATGCGTACAGACGGACGTCTATCAATGATTAGAAGTCCGTCTGTACTGGAAATAATTTTTTATACTGTTTGTTTCAGACTCGCCTATACATAAGTATTATTGAAATACACAGCTTTATCAAGCCTACAATTGACTGGTTATTGAATCAACGTTTTCCATGTGGCAATTTTCCATCGTCGATGGGTAGCGGTTCTGGCGACAGATTGATGCAATGGTGTCATGGAGCACCTGGCTTTGTACCCTTGTGTACCCTTCAACGGCCAAGTCCCACAACATTAACTATAATAATAAAGAAATCGCAGTAAAGAACCTTAGACTTGGCACGACTTTGTCTAGATTTCATTACTTTTTAGAGATAAACAAGCAGCTCCATCGAAACGTGGCTAGTTTTTTACAGAATGTTTTTGGTGGGATTTCACTTCTTTTTGTAGAAACGTTTACGATATTGATTTATTTTATTAGATTTTCTTATTTGACGCAGGTTTTTTCTTTATAGAAATAGTTTTTTTTATTAAATACAGTCAGCAATGCATTATATTTTGACCAAATTTTGAGCGAAATTAATATTTTAGTGCAGGTAATTTGTTTATTTAATTTGTGTAATGTTCGAGTAGAATAAAGTTAATCGTTCGACTATTTCTTCTTGTAAACTTGTAAGTATAAGTATAAAAGCCAGTCTAGTCTAATCCAGAGTTTTCCTTTAATTTTATTTATATGCGTATTAAAAGCAGAAGGGGAGGCATTCGCCCAGCAGTGGGACGCTATAGGCTAGATTAAATTAGAAGATGTGTACCACTACGCTGGATTTTTGCAATGACAGTCGATTTTTTTATGTACCAATAGTAGAAGGGGGCATTGCCATATCTCTAATACAGCTGAGACCCGCTGAGGGTTCTTCATCAGATACTTCAGACCTACCATTTTTGACATCAAATGAAGCGGCCCACTAAGTTGAATATTTTTTGTAAAGGCGGTATGTCGATCTCTAATAGTTTGGTTGGGCTCTTGTGTTTTCTAATCAGGGTCACCAGGAACTCCAGATCTTCGATTATCCAAGTTTTTATAGTTTTCCCTTTATGTGGCCATTAAACCCAAATTCTGCACTAAATTTCAGCTCTCTGAGTTTATGGGAAGTACTAGTTCTATTCTGATGATCATGAGTGAGTGAGTGAGTGAGTGTCATAAATGCGAAACTTTGCTTTTGCTCAGAACTAAATGACCTACAGACTTGAAATTTTGGATTTTTAGTATGTGATTATAGCTTACTAGATGACGAAAATTTCTGCGTTCTGGTCTTATCCAGAGGTTCTCAAATAGGGGCCTGAAAATGCGGCGAAATGGTTCCAGTAAAGGATGGTACGGCAGTTTGCTTCGCGCTCGACTTGGCGGGGGCACTACCGTGCCCCCCGATTATTCTTTAAAGAAATAAAGTACCTAGCAGAAAAATAAACTTTCGTCGATTTTTGGCTTATTCCTATCGTATCCCACAGTCCGTCCCAATTGTTGGATTATAGCAATGTGGTTGGAAATCTTTTGTTTAAAACTGATTTCTAGTCCCAACCAATTTCAGTAAGCTCTTCCTTAAATGATATTAAGGAATAGTTTACTGGAATTGGTTCTTGAACAGCAAAGGGAAAATGAGAAAGTGTTTTGGCAGTTGCGTGCTTAAACTTTCACTCCCTAAGCAGGAAGTCCGTAGTCTCAGCCGAAATTACGGGTGACCCCGTTAACTACTCCATTTCAATAACGGGCAATGGATTAGTTCGGGCTCCAAAATAAGAATGCATAAAAACACGATTTGAGAGTTGTTACTAGGAATGATGTATTTTTCCCGTCCGAAAAATTTTAATATAACACTCGTTTGTTGGATACTTTCGTACGTGCCCGAATCTTCGTTGATGGACTTAAAGCGCAGATAGCCTTAATCCCCACATACAGACATCATCATCTGCCTAGCCTTATACCAACTATGTTGGGGTCAGCTTCCAGTCTAACCGGATGCAACTGAGTACCAGTATTTTACATGGAGCGACTGCCTATCTGACCTTTACAATCCAGTTACTGGGTAATACAATACCCCTTGGTAAGACTGTTTGTCAGACTTTCGGGGTTCTGACGACCCGTAACGACTGTCTAAGGTCTACGAAAGGACAGCCGGGACCAACAGCTTTACGTGCTTGCCGAGGCACGGAAGGGTCTTGATATGTAAAGAAGGTCAGCCATCCATGGACCAACCGCGGCAAGCGTAGCTTAACTAGAACGATCAACCTGTGCGGCTGTTATTACTTTGCACAAAGCCCCCACATACAGACACCAGCTTAATTTCTTTAGTTCAATTATACGATAGACTACACATTCACATTCTTTAATCAGCAACTTTAAAGTGTTGATATAGAAATTACGAATAACAGCACGCAGCATGATAAAAATGTGTAATCGGAGATATTGTGTAGGTCAGGCATGCTAACTGATAAACAAAAAGTGTTATTTATTCTTACATCATCAGCCTATAGCAGTCCACTGCTAGACATAGGCCTCTCCAATTTCACGCCATTCTGCTCGATTTTCGGCAACTCTCATCCAGCTGCTACCAACCACCCTGCGCAGATCGTCGCTCCACCTAGCCTGAGGGCGTCCCACCTTACGTTTGCCAACTCGTGGTCTCCACTCAAGAACACGTCTGCCCTAACGGTAATCTGTTCTACGGCTTATATGGCCTACTCATTGCCACTTCAGCTTGCTAATTCTGTGAGCTATGTCGACAACTTTAGTTCTCGGCCGGATCACTTCATTCCGGATTTTGTCCCTCAGAGAGACTCCAAGCATAGCTCGTTTCATAGCACGCTGAGCGACCTTGAATTTATGGACCAGCCGTACCGTGAGTGTCCACGTTTCAGCTCCATAAGTCATAACAGGCAGGGTGCACTGATTGAAGACTTTAGTCTTTAGGCTCTTCGGAATACGCGACGAGAAACCTCGACAAAGCTTCCCAAATGCTGCCCAGCCTATTTATTCTTACGATGCTATAAAGATGACGAGTGAGGAAAGAGGGACTGACCACTCAAAGACTTTTTAATTTGAACATCAATTAGCTGATAGGTGAGCTTAGCACCAGCCATGTCGGATGTCACATAGACAACGTTTGCGTCAACAACATCAGTTATGCGGACGACAAGGTATTTAGATCATCCGTCGGAGGGCTAAGGAAGCTGACGGAGACGCTGTGGGGCCGCCGTGTCATGTCGTGTTGTGTCAACACTGCTTGAAATTAGGGTCCAAATAAATTAAACTGACTACACTATAGATGCCTTGGAAGGTATAAACGCCCGATACTTTTCCCGCACGATCTATCACCATTAGCTTGATTATTTTCTTATTTATTGTAAGCCCTAATATGCCACTTTTCACCTCCAATCTAGTAAGTATCTCCTATAAGTCGACACATGTTGTAGTAAGAAGAACGATGTTGTCAGCATGCTGCAGATTGGAAATACGGTTTTCACTAACCATAAACTCTTTTTCTCAGCCCTAAGGAGTTTTTAAAAGACATACTCTCTATACACATTAAAAAGCAGGGGTGAGAGAATGCATCCCTGTCTAACACCTTTCTTGGTGAAGAACACATTTGAACAGTCACGTTTGTTCATGAAATAATATATTTTGGTAATAGTAAGTATATATAAAGAGACTTGCGGCTAAATTATAATAGCCGAACGGGTCGATCGGCGGCGGCCATTATTTCATCAACACTCTCAAACGAATGAAGGAAAACATCGTGAGGATATTGTCATGTCCTAGAGCCAAAACTTCAAACACATGCGACATGAATCAACTTGCACTGGGTCTGCGTCTTATTACGTCCCACTCAGTCTCACAGAGGGCAGGCCTGTGATCCAGTAGTGGGAACAATATAGGCTGATTATGATGAACAGGAAGATCAAATCTTATGCTACGCGAACACATTTTCTTAAATGTTATTCGATCAAGTTGAGATAGATTTCATCTATTACTGCATTATACATGTTCACACTATGAATGTGGAAAAAAATATAATTTAATTCTGGGAACAATCCATGTCCTTCTACGCACGAAACCATATTAGCCAGTAAACAAATGAACCGTGCCAAACCACTGCCTGCTCATCCTGTGTAGCAGGTGGATGCAAGAATACGTTATTCCATTATTATTGTAGGAAAATTAGAGTCGATAATTAATTACAGTAGAAGGGACGTCACTGTAAGCCTGTCACCATGGATTCAGAATATGATTCTAAGCCTAGCATATAAACAATCCGTCGTTTGTTAAAAAAAAACTTCTAATTCCTTGAAAAGTGCAATACCTACGTGATGATAATGTGTGTACGTCGATATACATGCTACCCTGAATGTATTGCATCAATAAATTGCTCATTACAGAATCGGGTAAATTTAACTTAAATGACACAAAAAAAAAACACTACAATTTAATGCATTGTTGTTGAATAATTGATGCATTTAAATTAAAAGTAAAAAGTAAAATAAAATGATAAATTATTTGCTCAAATCACGGTCGTTTATTTTGTCTTATAGCATGAGAAAAGGATGCTTCAGTAGTAAATAGGAGATCCACAACCGCACGCGCATTGTCCGGAGATAGACACGGCACCAGCAGCAGGCACAGCACCACCGAAAGTCACAGCACCCATGATGGGAACAGTACCAGCAAGAGCGGTGCTACCGGCGACTGGCACCTCACCAACGACCACCACGTTGCCTTCACCGACACCGCCGTATGCAGCTCCAAGGGCGCCATTATAAGCACCAAGACCGAGGGCACCACCACATCCAGCAGCAGGAGTGAGACCAGCGCCGAGACCCAGGGCACCACCATAAGCAGACCCGATGCCTACGGCTGGTCCTCCACAACCACAACCGCTACCGCCAAGGTATTGACCGAAAACATTCTATTGGACGAAAATAACATTAGAAAAGTTAACGCTTTCTGAGGAAACCTGACGTATTTATTCGTTTACGTGATTTTGTAGTAAAGAGCACAAGTTAAAGAGTACTAAGAGAAATAATAAACAGAGCAAGGTTGAAAAAAAAGTATGACAAGAGGAAGGAACAACGCAGTAAGTTCATGAGACTAATAAGTTACCAAAAACATTAAAAACTCACCTGGACCAAGCAAGCTTGGATGCAGAGCAACAGAATAGCGAAGGTAGACATGTTTGGTTTAGTTCAACGGGAAGCTGAAGACTGTGCTGTTAGAGTGCTTACACCATGTTTATATATTGCAGAAGCTCCTATCAATGACACGTATCAACTATTTCAAAAACAAAACATTTGATAACAATAATAAAGTGGTGAAAATGCACGAATTTTCAATTTCTTTATGTAGTAACGTACTGTGTGTGCTGCAATACAAGTAGATAAGGACTATGTTTCAGTATAAATAGTTGACCGATTCTTGAAAAACTCATTCTCAAGTTCACTTCAACACAAACTACGATGTCAGCCAAGGTGATCCTCGTCCTCTGCGCTCAGGCGCTCTTCATCCAGGTGAGAAACTTTTTATACTTTTTATTAAGACTATTTTTATTGCTGTTACTGTGAGGTTATTGGGAAACACACTAACAGTAGCAATGGCATTTATTTGGACAGTTCAGACAGTTGTGTTATTTACTTTGCTGAACAGACCATTTTTTCAAACCTACTATGAACAATATCCTTTAATGTTGTTGATTGTTAAGCAATTAGGGTGCTTGTTTGCTGTCTGGGCAAACCAAGGTTTTGAGGGTGGATTTTAGTGATTCATTTGTCTCCCATTGAACTCGGATCGTCTGCATTCTCAAATGGTTTGATCAGAAATTGATAAAAATATAAAAATAATATATAGTATAATATAATAATAGAAAAAACTTCGAGCATCAACTCGAAGTTTTTTCCCATATTTGGAGAAATTTTAAGAACCTCAGGCATCATTCGAATTGAGGTTTTTGTGATGTTTATTTTACACAAAGTTTATCACTATCACTGTTTGACACACATTTTGGTACGTGATCCATAAAATATTCACGTTTCAATGCAATGTCATCATATCCTGTTGGACAAATATTGACTAATTCAATAATTTCTTGTTTACAGACTGCTTTCAGTTCATGTCTTGGTCGTGGAACCGTCGGATACGGCTTGGCAGGGAATGGTTTGATCGGAAATGGATTGATCGGTAACGGTTTCCTTGGTAACGGCTGTGGTGGTAACTACGCCAACAATGGCTTGATCGGTGATGGCATAATTGGTAATGGTTTGATCGGCAACGGTTTCCTTGGTAACGGCTGTGCTGGTAACTACGCCAACAATGGCTTGATCGGTGATGGCATAATTGGTAATGGTTTGATCGGCAACGGGTTGGTTGGTTTAGAGATCATTCCCACCACTGGCGGTGGACTGCCCGTCTCCAGCGTCTCTGCTATCGCTCCCAACGGCCTCTCCGTAGCGTCTGAGAATGTGTATGAGGGTGCTCTATCCGTGGCTGGTGAGCTGCCGTTCGTGAGTGCTGTGGCTTTGGAGGGAGTGTTGCCCAGTGTTGGTGCTGGTGCTGTCAGCTACAGCTGCGGTAACGGTGTTACTGCTATTGAAAGCATCGCTCCTGCTGCTGCCTATGGCGCTGCTGGTGCTTATGGCGCTGGTGCTTATGGGCTCGATGCTGGCTATGGACTTGGCGCTGCTGCTATCTCTCCTGCCGCTCTCGGACTCAGCTATGGAGGCCGCGGCTGTGGATGTGGACGTTATTAATAATTCAAACATATGATAACTCAACCGATGACCCGATGCGACAATAAAATGATTTGCAAAATGTTTTTTTGTTTGACTGCATATTTGCTGATAACTACAAATACCTACAATTCCTGTGATAAGTGAAAATATTGTCCCAAAATAATTATGGATCCATGAAATCACGATATTTCAAATGGTGGCCAGGATGTCGGTTAAAATCCACACTTAATATCCACACTTATAATAATATTATAAATGCAAAAGTAACTCTGTCTGTCGCTTTCCCGCTAAAACTGCTGAACCGATTTAAATGAAATTTAGTACACAGATAGTTTAGAGCCTGAGAAAGGACATTAGCTACTTTTTATTGCGGAAAAAGGTTTTTAAGGGGTTGAAAGAGAGGATGAAATGTTGTAGTGAAGTATTGTCATTTTTAAAGCTAGATTGATGTAACTTTTTTATTTGGCTTTTATAACATAAAATATATTAATGAATTATATTTAAATTTTTACCCTTAAGGGGGTAAAATAACAATAGTAGTAGTTTGTTATTACATATTATAAAATAAAGTCACTTTCCGGTCTGTCTGTCCGTATGTATGCTGAGATTTTTAAAACTCCGCAATGGATTTTGATGCGGGTTCTTTTGGTAGATAGAGTGATTCAAGAGGAAGGTTTATTTGTATATAACATGCGTAATATAGTAAAGAAACGCTGATCATTTCAGGGGATTCTAATGTGATGTCATAAATAAACTCATTATTTGCGCTTACATTGCAAACGGTGGCTGAACCCTACGAAATAGATCAAACTAATGTAGTACAGTATTGTACACCTTTAAAAGGTCTACAAAAAAATCTGCAATGGTGCATGTCTATATCTTAGGGATAACCCACAATAACCATTTTTTATCATTTACTTTTTACGAGAAATAAGGGCTTATTTACGAAGCAATTTTAAGCAATATAGCATTAATCCTTATCCAATTAAGTACCTATGTTTGTTAAGCGAGATAATAGCCCATACTGGTACTGGTAATTGGACGCTAGTGTCACATTTTAGGCTGTTGTTGATTGTGCAACACATGCGTACAAACGGACGTCTATCAATGATTAGAAGTCCGTCTGTACTGGAAATAATTTTTTATACTGTTTGTTTCAGACTCGCCTATACATAAGTATTATTGAAATACACAGCTTTATCAAGCCTACAATTGACTGGTTATTGAATCAACGTTTTCCAAGTGGCAATTTTCCATCGTCGATGGGTAGCGGTTCTGGCGACAGATTGATGCAATGGTGTCATGGAGCACCTGGCTTTGTACCCTTGTGTACCCTTCAACGGCCAAGTCACACAACATTAACTATAATAATAAAGAAATCGCAGTAAAGAACCTTAGACTTGGCACGACTTTGTCTAGATTTCATTACTTTTTAGAGATAAACAAGCAGCTACATCGAAACGTGGCTAGTTTTTTACAGAATGTTTTTGGTGGGATTTCACTTCTTTTTGTAGAAACGTTTACGATATTGATTTATTTTATTAGATTTTCTTATTTGACGCAGGTTTTTTCTTTATAGAAGTAGTTTTTTTTATTAAATACAGTCAGCAATGCATTATATTTTGACCAAATTTTGAGCGAAATTAATATTTTAGTGCTGGTAATTTGTTTATTTAATTTGTGTAATGTTCGAGTAGAATAAAGTTAATCGTTCGACTATTTCTTCTTGTAAACTTGTAAGTATAAGTATAAAAGCCAGTCTAGTCTAATCCAGAGTTTTCCTTTAATTTTATTTATATGCGTATTAAAAGCAGAAGGGGAGGCATTCGCCCAGCAGTGGGACACTATAGGCTAGATTAAATTAGAAGATGTGTACCACTACGCTGGATTTTTGCAATGACAGTCGATTTTTTTATGTACCAATAGTAGAAGGGGGCATTACCATATCTCTAATACAGCTGAGACCCGCTGAGGGTTCTTCATCAGATACTTCAGACCTTCCATTTTTGACATCAAATGAAGCGGCCCACTAAGTTGAATATTTTTTGTAAAGGCGGTATGTCGATCTCTAATAGTTTGGTTGGGCTCTTGTGTTTTCTAATCAGGGTCACCAGGAACTCCAGATCTTCGATTATCCAAGTTTTTATAGTTTTCCCTTTATGTGGCCATTAAACCCTAATTCTGTACCAAATTTCAGCTCTCTGAGTTTATGGGAAGTACTAGTTCTATTCTGATGATCATGAGTGAGTGAGTGAGTGAGTGTCATAAATGCGAAACTTTGCTTTTGCTTAACTTCAGAACTAAATGACCTACAGACTTAAAATTTTGGATTTTTAGTATGTGATTATAGTTTACTGGATGACGAAAATTTCTGCGTTCTGGTCTTATCCAGAGGTTCTCAAATAGGGGCTTGAAAATGTGGCAAAATGGTTCCAGTAAAGGATGGTACGGCAGTTTGCTTCGCGCTCGACTTGGCGGGGGCACTACCGTGCCCCCCGATTATTCTTTAAAGAAATAAAGTACCTAGCAGAAAAATAAACTTTCGTCGATTTTTGGCTTATTCCTATCGCATCCCACAGTCCGTCCCAATTGTTGGATTATAGCAATGTGGTTGGAAATCTTTTGTTTAAAACTGATTTCTAGTCCCAACCAATTCCAGTAAGCTCTTCGTTAAATTATATTAAGGAATAGTTTACTGGAATTGGTTCTTGTCATAGTCTCAGCCAAAGTTACGGGTGACCCCGTTAACTACTCCATTCTACTAACGGGCAATGGATTAGTTTGGTCTCCAAAATAGGAATGAATGAAAACACGATTTGAAAGTTGTCACTACGAATGATGTATTTTTTCCGTCCGAAATTTTTTAACATAACACTCGTTTGTTGGATACTTTCGTACGTGCCCGAATCTTCGTTGATGGACTTAAAGCGCAGATAGCCTTAATCCCCACATACAGACATCATCATCTGCCTAGCCTTATACCAACTATGTTGGGGTCGGCTTCCAGTCTAACCGGATGCAACTGAGTACCAGTATTTTACATGGAGCGACTGCCTATCTGACCTCTACAATCCAGTTACTGGGTAATACGATACCCCTTGGTAAGACTGGTTGTCAGACTTTCGGGCTTCTGACGACCCGTAACGACTGTCTAAGATCTACGAAAAGATAGCCGGGACCAACAGCTTAACGTGTTTGCCGAGGCACGGAAGGGACTTGATATGTAAAGAAGGTCACCCATCCATGGACCAACCGCGGCAAGCGGAGCTTAACCAGAACGATCAACCCGTGCGGCTGTTATTACTTAGCCACAAGCCCCCACATACAGACACCAGCTAAATTTCTTTAGTTCAATTATACGATAGACTACACATTCACATTCTTTAATCAGCAACTTTAAAGTGTTTATATAGAAATTATGAATAACAGCACGCAGCATGATAAAAATGTGTAATCGGAGATATTGTGTAGGTCAGGCATGCCAACTGATAAACAAAAAGTGTTATTTATTCTTACATCATCAGCCTATAGCAGTCCACTGCTCAACAAAGGCCTCTCCAATTTCACGCCATTCTGCTCAATTTTCGGCAACTCACATCCAGCTGTTACCAGCCACCCTGCGCAGATCGTCGCTCCACCTAGCCTGAGGGCGTCCCACCTTACGTTTGTCAGTTCGTGGTCTCCACTCAAGAACACGTCTATCCCAACGGTTATTGGCTCTACGGCTTATATGGCCGGCCCATTGCTACTTCAGCTTGCTAATTCTGTGAGCCATGTCGACAACTTTAGTTCTCGGCCGGATCACTTCATTCCGGAATTTGTCCCTCAGAGAGACTCCAAGCATAGCTCGTTTCATAGTACGCTGAGCGACCTTGAATTTATGGACCAGCCGTACCGTGAGTGTCCACGTTTCAGCTCCGTAGGTCATAACAGGCAGGGTGCACTGATTGAAGACTTTAGTCTTTAGGCTCTTCGGAATACGCGACGAGAAAACTCGACGAAGCTTCCCAAATGCTGCCCAGCCTATTTATTCTTACGATGCTATAAAGATGACGAGTGAGGAAAGAGGAACTAACCACTTAAAGACTTTTTAATTTGAACATCAATTAGCTGATAAGTGAGCTCAGCACCAGCCATGTCGGATGTCACATAGACAACGTTTGCGTCAACAACATTAGTTATACGGACGACATGGTGTTGAGTCCATCCGTCGGAGGGCTAAGGAAGCTGACGGAGACGTTGTGGGGCCGCCGTGTCAGGTCGTGTTGTGTCAACACTGCTTAAATTTATGGTCCAAATACATGAAACTGACCACACTATGGATGACTTGGAAGGTATAAGCACCAGATACTTTTCCCGCACGATCTATCACCATTAGCTTGATTATTTTCCTATTTATTGTAAGCCCTAATATGCCACTTTCCACCGCCAATCTAGTAAGTATCTCCTATAAGTCGACACGTGTTGTAGTAAGAAGAACGATGTTGTCAGCATGCTGCAGATTGGAAATATGGTTTTCACCAACCAAAAACTCTTTTTCTCAGCCCTAAGGAGTTTTTAAAAGACATGCTCTCAATACACATTAAAGAGCAGGAGTGAGAGAAAGCATCTCTGTCTAACGCTTTTCTTGGTGAATAACATATTTGAACAGTCACGTCTGTTCATGAAATAATATATTTTGGTAATAGTCCGTATATATAAAGTGACTTGCGGCTAAATTATAATAGCCGAACGGGTCGATCGGTGGCGGCCATTATTTCATCAAAATTCTCAAACGAATGAAGGAAAACATCGTAAGAATATTGTCATGTCCTAGAGCTAAAACTTCGAAGACATGCGACATGTATCAACTTGCAGTGGGTCTGCGTCTAAATATGGCCCTTTCTCTCACAGAGGGAGGCCTGTGATCCAGCAGTGGGAACAATATAGGCTGATTATGATGAACAGGACGAACAAATGTTATGCTACGCAAACACAATTCTTAAATGTTATTCGATCAAGTTGAGAGAGAGCTCATCTATTACTGCATTAAACATGTTTACACTATGAATGTGGAAAATAGTATAATTTAATTCTGGGAACGATCCATGTCCTACGCACGAAACCATGTTAGCCAGTAAACAAATGAACCGTGTCAAACCACTACTTGGACATCCTGTGTAGCAGGTGAATGCAAGAATACTTTATTTCATTAACATTGTAGGAAAAGTTAGAGTCGATTATTTTTATAGTAGCAGCGACATCGCTGTAAACCTGTCACCATGGATTCAGAATATGATTCTAAGCCTAGCATATAAACTATCCGTCGTTTATTTAAAAAAAATATATTCTGATTCCTTGAAAAGTGCAATACCTACGTGATGATAATGTTTGTGCGTCGATATACATCCTACCCTGAATGTATTACATCAATACAATGCTCATTACAAAATCGGGTAAATTAAACCTAAATGACACAAAAAAAATCACTACATTTTAATGCATTGTTGTTGAATGATTGATGCATTTAGATTAAAACTAAAAAGTAAAATAAAATTATTTGCTCAAATCACGGTCGTTTATTTTGTATTATATTTTAGCATGAGAAAAGGATGCTTCAGTAGTAAATTGGAGATCCACAACCGCACGCACATTGTCCGGAGATAGACACGGCACCAGCAGCGGGCACAGCACCACCGAAAGTCACAGCACCCATGATGGGAACAGTACCAGCAAGAGCGGTGTTACCGGCGACTGGCAGCTCACCAACGACCACCACGTTGCCTTCACCGACACCGCCGTATGCAGCTCCAAGGGCGCCATTATAAGCACCAAGGCCGAGGGCACCACCACATCCAGCAGCAGGAGTGAGACCAGCGCCGAGACCCAGGGCACCACCATAAGCAGAGCCAATGCCTACAGCTGGTCCTCCACAACCACAACCGCTACCGCCAAGGTATTGACCGAAAACATTCTATTGGACGAAAATAACATTAGAAAAGTTAACGCTTTCTGAGGAAACCTGACGAATTTATTCGTTTACGTGATTTTATAGTAAAGAGCACAGCACAAGTTATAGAGTACTAAGAGAAATAATAAACAGAGCAAGGTTGAAAAAATAAAATATGACAAGAGGAGGGAACAACGCAGTAAGTTCATGAGACTAATAAGTTACCAAAAACATTAAAAACTCACCTGGACCAAGCAAGCTTGGATGCAGAGCAACAGAATAGTGAAGGTAGACATGTTTGGTTTAGTTCAACGGGAAGCTGAAGACTGTGCTGTTAGAGTGCTTACACCATGTTTATATATTGCAGAAGCTCCTATCAATGACACGTACCTACTATTTCAAAAACAAAACATTTGATAACAATAATAAAGTGGTGAAAATGCATGAATTTTCAATTTCTTTATGAAGTAGCGTACTGTGTGTGCTGCAATACAACTAGATAAGGACTATGTTTCAGTATAAATAGTCGACCGATTCTTGAAAAACTCATTCTCCAGTTCACTTCAACACAAACTACAATGTCAGCCAAGGTGATCCTCGTCCTCTGCGCTCAGGCGCTCTTCATCCAGGTGTGAAACTTTTTATACTTTTTATTAAGACTGTATTTTTATTGCTGTTACTGTGAGGTTATTGGGAAACACACTTACAGTAGCAATGGCATTCATTTGGACAGTTCAGACATTTGTGTTATTTACGTTGCTAAACAGACCATTTTTTCAAACCTACTATGAACACTTTACTTACTTTACTTTACTTTAACAATATCCTTTAATGTTGTTGATTGTTAAGCAATTAGGGTGCTTGTTTGCTGTCTGGGCAAACCCTGGTTTTGAGGGTGGATTTTAGTGATTCATTTGTCTCCCATTGAACTCGGATCGTCTGTATTCTCAAATGGTTTGATCAGAAATTGATAATTGTGTAGCTTAGAAAAAATGTAAGACTCCAAGTTTTGATGCTCGAAGTTTTTTCCCATATTTGGAGAAATTTTAAGAACCTCAGGCATCATTCGAATTGAGGTTTTTGTGATGTTTATTTTACACCAAGTTTTTCACTATCACTGTTTGACACACATTGTGGTACGTGATCCATAAAATATTCACGTTTCAATGCAATGTCATCATATCCTGTTAGACAAATATTTACTAATTCAATAATTTCTTGTTTACAGACTGCTTTCAGTTCATGTCTTGGTCGTGGAGCCGTCGGATACGGCTTGGCAGGGAATGGTTTGATCGGAAATGGATTGATCGGTAACGGTTTGGTTGGTAACGGCTGTGGTGGTAACTACGCCAACAATGGCTTGATCGGTGATGGCATAATTGGTAATGGTTTGATCGGCAACGGTTTCCTTGGTAACGGCTGTGGTGGTAACTACGCCAACAATGGCTTGATCGGTGATGGCATAATTGGTAATGGATTGATCGGCAACGGGTTGGTTGGTTTAGAGATCATTCCCACCACTGGCGGTGGACTGCCCGTCTCCAGCGTCTCTGCTATCGCTCCCAACGGCCTCTCCGTAGCGTCTGAGAATGTGTATGAGGGTGCTCTGTCCGTGGCTGGTGAGCTGCCGTTCGTGAGTGCTGTGGCTTTAGAGGGAGTGTTGCCCAGTGGTGGTGCTGGTGCCGTCAGCTACAGCTGTGGTAACGGTATTACTGCTATTGAGAGCATCGCTCCTTCTGCTGGTGCTTATGGCGCTGGTGCTGCCTATGGTCTCGGCGCTGGCTATGGTCTTGGTTCTGCTGCCATCGCTCCTGCCTCTCTCGGACTCGGCTATGGAGGCCGCGGTTGTGGATGTGGACGTTATTAATAATTCAAACATATGATAAATCAACCGATGACCCGACACGACAATAAAATAATTTGCAAACTGCTTTTTTGTTTGACTGCATATATGCTGATACCTACAAATACCTACAATTCCAGTGATTTTCCAAGTGAAAATATTGTCCCAAAATAATTGTGGATCCATGAAATCATGATATCTCAAATGGTGGCCAGGATGTGGTTTAAAATAAAATAGATATTTTATGTCGGATGTTTGGCTGAGACACCACGTGTCGAAAACTTTCTTTCCTTTTGTTCCGTTATTCCTCCATCATGGGCGTGTACGGGCAGATAGTTGGAAAAGAATACTAGCAAAATAACGAACTTAATTTATTATTAAATATCGCAAGAAAACTTCAACATAAAAATTATGAGTATCACTGAATAGGTCAAACTAATATGTAGTTGATAAACGCATTTAGAGCCAATGGATTTATGCGTGTGAACCGCGTGGCGGTCGCATCAAAAGTGCCACCGCCATGACACTCACATCCCCATTTGGTGCTATCCGCTCTTTACTAAAAAGAAATAAGTTCAAAGCCACTGAGCAAACATAACATTGATTACAAGTTTTAAAAGTGTAACAATAAGTCGAGAATATCATTGTGCGGAGTCAGATAATTTTATTATTCTTTAAAGAAATTAAGTACCTAGTAGAAAAATAAACTTTCTTCGATTTTTGGCTTATTCCTATCGTATCCCACAGTCCGCCCCAATTGTTGGATTATAGCAATGTGGTTGGAAATCTTTTGTTTAAAACTGATTTCAAATTTGAAAGTTTCACTTACTGGAATTGATTGATAGTACCAACCAATTCCAGTAAACCCTTTCTTAAATTATATTAAGGAATAGTTTACTGAAATTGGTTCTTGAACAGCAAAGGGAAAAACTTTTTAGATTTTTCGGCGGTTAGTTTTTTCTTATTTTTTTTTATTTTATAACTTTTTGTGGCTTTGATGTACTAATAATACTTGGCAAGGTATAACTTTATCCAATGAAAAAAGGATGATCAAAATCGGACTACTCTCTATAAAGTTATGCGTGGTTATACATTACAATCAGTGAGTGAACAATCAATCATCCCCTGTTTTCCAGCCCTTTGGGTTCGATTATGCTTTCTAAATTTATATATGACCACCTTCGGAGTATACCCTTTTCAATAAAAAAGAAGTATCACAATCGGACTACTATGTAAAAAGTTATGCGTGGTATGCTTGGTAAATTATACATTAAAAAAAAAACAAAAAGAAAATATACGCGTCGAATTGATAACCTTCTCCGTTTTTTTTCGACGGTTACTAAAAATGAGAAAGTGTTTTGGCAGTTGTGTACTTAAACTTACACACCCTAAGCAGGAAGTCCGTAGTCTCAGCCAAAGTTACGGGTGACCCCGTTAATTACTCCATTCCACTAACGGACAATGGATTAGTTCGGTCTTCAATATAAGAATGAATGAAAACACGATTTGAAAGTTGTCACTACGAATGATGTATTTTTCCCGTCCGAAAATTTTTAATATAACACTCGTTTGTTGGATACTTTCGTACGTGCCCGAATCTTCGTTGATGGACTTAAAGCGCAGATAGCCTTAATCCCCACATACAGACATCATCATCTGCCTAGCCTTATACCAACTATGTTGGGGTCGGCTTCCCGTCTAACCGGATGCAGCTGAGTACCAGTATTTTACATGGAGCGACTGCCTATCTGACCTCTACAATCCAGTTACCGGGTAATACCCCTTGGTAAGACTGGTTGTCAGAATTTCGGGCTTCTGACGACCCGTAACGACTGTCTAAGATCTACGAAAAGAAAGCTGGGACCAACAGCTTAACGTGCTTGCCAAGGCACGGAAAGGACTTGATATGTAAATAAGGTCACCCATCCATGGACCAACCGCGGCAAGCGTAGCTTAACCAGAACGATCAACCCTTGCGGCTGTTATTACTTAGCCACAAACCGCCGCATATAGACACCAAAGTTCAATTATACGATAGACTACACATTCACATTCTTTAATCAGCAACTTTAAAGTGTTGATATAGAAATTACGAATAACAGCACGCAGCATGATAATAATGTGTAATCGGAGATATTGTGTAGGTCAGGCATGCCAACTGATAAACAAAAAGTGTTATTTATTCTTACATCATCAGCCTATAGCAGTCCACTGCTGGACATAGGCCTCTCTAATTTTACGCCATTCTGCTCGATTCTCGGCAACTCTCATCCAGCTGTTACCAGTCACCCTGCGCAGATCGTCGCTCCACCTAGCCTGAGGGCGTCCTACCTTACGTTTGCCAATTCGTGGTCTCCACTTAAGAACGCGTCTACCCCAACGGTTATCGGTTCTACGGCTTATATGGCCGACCCATTGCCACTTCAGCTTGCTAATTCTGTGAGCTATGTCGACAACTTTAGTTCTCGGCCGGATCACTTCATTCCGGATTTTGACCCTCAGAGAGACTCCAATCATAGCTCGTTTCATAGCACGTGAGCGACCTTGAATTTATGGACCAGCCGTACCGTGAGTGTCCACGTTTCAGCTCCGTAGGTCATAACAGGCAGGACGCACTGATTGAAGACTTTAGTCTTTAGGCTCTGCGGAATACGCGACGAGAAAACTCGACGAAGCTTCCCAAATGCTGCCCTGTCTATTTATTCTTACGATGCTATAAAGATGACGAGTGAAGAAAGAGGGACTGACTACTCAAAGACTTTTTAATTTGAACATCAATTAGCTGATAAGTGAGCAACCGACATGCCTGGTGCTGAACCAGCCATGTAGGATGTCACATAGACAACGTTTCGGTCAACAACATCAGTTATGCGGATGACATGGCGTTGGGTCCATCCGTCGGAGGGCTAAGGAAGCTGATGGAGTATTTACGTTGCTGAGCCGACAATTCATTCGAGCAAATGACGCAGTGGTTTAGAAATAATCTTCAATCTGATTCAGATTCTGATAAATTGTGCGTTTCGCAATTAGGGTGCAGGACGATCAAATGTTATGCTACGCCAACACTATTCTTAAATATTATTCGATCAAGTTGAGAGAGAGCTCATCTATTACTGCATTAAACATGTATACACTATGAATGTGGAAAAGAGCATAATTTAATTCTGGGAACGACCAACGTCCTTCTACGCACGAAACCATATTAGCCAGTAAACAAATGAACCGTACCAAACCAATGCCTGCCATCCTGTGTAGCAGGTGGATGCAAGAATACTTTATTTCATTAACATTGTAGGAAAAGTTAGAGTCGATAAATTTTATAGTAACAGCGACATCGCTGTAAACCTGTCACCATGGATTCAGAATATGATTCTAAGCCTAGCATATAAAATATCCGTCGTTTATTTAAAAATAAAAATCTGATTCCTTGAAAAGTGCAATACCTACGTGATGATAATGTTTGTGCGTCGATATACATGCTACCCTGAATGTATTGCATCAATACAATGCTCATTACAAAATCGGGTAAATGAAACCTAAGTGACACAAAAAAAAAACACTATAATTTAATGCATTGTTGTTGAATGATTGATGCATTTAGATTAAAACTAAAAAGTAAAATAAAATTATTTGCTCAAATCACGGTCGTTTATTTTGTATTACATTTTAGCATGAGAAAAGGATGCTTCAGTAGTAAATTGGAGATCCACAACCGCACGCACATTGTCCGGAGATAGACACGGCACCAGCAGCGGGCACAGCACCACCGAAAGTCACAGCACCCATGATGGGAACAGTACCAGCAAGAGCGGTGTTACCGGCGACTGGCAGCTCACCAACGACCACCACGTTGCCTTCACCGACACCGCCGTATGCAGCTCCAAGGGCGCCATTATAAGCACCAAGACCGAGGGCACCACCACATCCAGCAGCAGGAGTGAGACCAGCGCCGAGACCCAGGGCACCACCATAAGCAGAGCCGATGCCTACAGCTGGTCCTCCACAACCACAACCGCTACCGCCAAGGTATTGACCGAAAACATTCTATTGGACAAAAATAACATTAGAAAAGTTAACGCTTTCTGAGGAAAACTGACGAATTTATTCGTTTACGTGAATTAGTAGTAAAAAGCACAAGTTACAGAGTACTAAGAGAAAAAAACTTTTTAACAAAAAATTAAACCGCCGAAAAAACAGAAAAGCAAAAAATAATAAACCTTAAAATTATGAGTCGGCGCTTTGAGTGATCTTAGTTCATTGATTTTTCAGCGCCGACTCAAAATTTTAAGGTTTACTATTTTTTGCTTTTCTGTTTTTTCGGCAGTTTAATTTTTTGTTAAAAAGTTTTTATTTTGTAATTGTTTTGTGGTTTTAATGTACTAATATTACTTGGCAAGGTATACTCTATCCAATTATAAAAGAAATATCAAAATCGGACTACTCTGTACAAAGTTATGCGTGGTTATACATTACAATCAATAAGTGAACAATCAATCATCCCCTGTTTTCCGACCCTTAGGGTTCGATTTTGTATTTCAAATTAATATGGAACCACTCTCGGAGTATCTCCTTTCCAATAAAAAAAGAATCATCACAATCGGAATACTATGTAAAAAGTTATGCGTGGTCATACATAAAATAATAAAAAATACGCGTCGGATTGATAACCTCCTCCGTTTTTTTTCGTCGGTTAATAATAAACAGAACAAGGTAGAAAAAAAAAGTATGACAAGAGGAAGGAACAATGCAGTAAGTTCATAAGACTAATAAGTTACCAAAAACATTAAAAACTCACCTGGACCAAGCAAGCTTGGATGCAGAGCAACAGAATAGCGAAGGTAGACATGTTTGGTTTAGTTCAACGGGAAGCTGAAGACTGTACTGTTAGAGTGCTTACACCATGTTTATATATTGCAGAAGCACCTATCAATAACACGTACTATTTCGAAAACAAAACATTTGATAACAATAATAAAGTGGTGAAAATGCACGATTTTCACGATTTTCAATTTCTTTGTGTAGTAGCGTACTGTGTGTGCTGCAATACAACTAGATAAGGACTACGTTTCAGTATAAATACTCGATCGATTATTGAAAAACTCATTCTCAAGTTCCATTCAACACAAACTACAATGTCAGCCAAGGTGATTCTCGTCCTCTGCGCTCAGGCGCTCTTCATCCAGGTGAGAAACTTTTTATACTTTTTATTAAGACTGTATTTTTATTGCTGTCACTGTGAGGTTATTGGGAAACACACTAACAGTAGCAATGGCATTCATTTGGACAGTTCAGACAGTTGTGTTATTTACGTTGCTGAACAGACCATTTTTTCAAACTTACTATGAACAATATCCTTTAATATTGTTGATTGTTAAGCAATTAAGGTGCTGGTTTGCTTTCTGGCCAAACCTTGGTTCTGGACGGTGATTTTAGTGATTCATGTGTCTCCCATTGAACTCGGATCATCTGTATTCTCAAATGGTTTGATCAGAAATTGATAATTGTGTAGCTTAGAAAAAATGTAAGACTCCAAGTTTTTTCCCATATTTGGAGAAATTTTAAGAACCTCAGGCATCATTCGAATTGAGGTTTTTGTGATGTTTATTTTACACAAAGTTTTTCACTATCACTATGCAATTATATAAATCTGTTTGACACACATTGTGGTACGTGATCGATAAAATACTTATTCACGTTTCAATGCAATGTCATCATAACCTGTTAGATAAATATTGACTAATTCAATAATTTCTTGTTTACAGACTGCTTTCAGTTCATGTCTTGGTCGTGGAGCCGTCGGATACGGCTTGGCAGGGAATGGTTTGATCGGAAATGGACTGATCGGTAACGGTTTCCTTGGTAACGGCTGTGGTGGTAACTACGCCAACAATGGCTTGATCGGTGATGGCATAATTGGTAATGGTTTGATCGGCAACGGGTTGGTTGGTTTAGAGATCATTCCCACCACTGGCGGTGGACTGCCCGTCTCCAGCGTCTCTGCTATCGCTCCCAACGGCCTCTCCGTAGCGTCTGAGAATGTGTATGAGGGTGCTCTGTCCGTGGCTGGTGAGCTGCCGTTCTTGAGTGCTGTGGCTTTGGAGGGAGTTTTACCAAGTGCTGGTGCTGGTGCTGTAAGCTATAGCTGCGGTAACGGTATTACTGCTATTGAGAGCATCGCTCCTTCTGCTGCTGCCTATGGCGCTGCTGGTGCCTATGGGCTCGGCGCTGGCTATGGACTTGGCTCTGCTGCCATCGCTCCTGCCGCTCTCGGACTCGGCTATGGAGGCCGTGGCGGTGGATGTGGTGTTTATTAAGAACGTTCTTAAGAATGACTACTTTTTGTGCGAAACTATTATTCAATAAAACTATTTGCAACTTATTTTGTTCTGTCAATTTTATAAATACCCCTGTGAATTTCTTAGTTATAATGTTGCTTCAATATTTAGAATGATTTATATCAATTGTAACACGATTTCCCAGATTGAGGTCGGGATACTCTACCAGGGTCGCGAGATTGTTCGAAAGAGTTTCCGTGACCCTGGCACATGGGCAACTGAAGGAACATGGGTAGGTTTTAATCAGTAAAAGTCTGACATGCCCTCCCACTCCGCCCAATTGCGGGAGACGTCATTTGATGATTTCCCATCCAAAAAAAAGAAGATCGGGTTACTTTTATGCTGTAACTTTTTATTATTTGTTTTCATTGTGGCTAAGTAACAACAGCCGCACGGGTCGATCGTTCAAGTTAAGTAACGCTTGCTGCGGTTGCTCCGTGGCTGGGTGTCCATCTTTACATACCAAGTTCCTTCCGTGAAGCACGTTAAACCGTTGGTCATGGCTAACTTTTGTAGATCTTAGACAGTCGTTAAAGGTCAGAAACTCGAAAGTCTGACAACCAGTCTTACCAAGGGGTATTGTATTACCCAGTAACTGGGTTGTGGAGGTCAGATCGGCAGTCGCCCCATGTAAAATACTGGTACTCAGCTACAACCGGGTAGACTGGAAGCCGACCCCAACATAGTTGGGAAAAGGCTAGACAGATGATGATGATTCATTCTCTATTCACTACTATTACATACGTTGTGTTATTTAATTGATTCGTTATATTTTTTACGATTAAAGTTATTATTTTGTATCACAGCGTAGAGATATTGAAAGTCGAGTTTAACCAACAATTTTTTCAGGACAACTAGTTTTAAATGTTATATCTCATGTTTTAGTACCCCTACAACTTGTATAGGTAGTATTGCATGCACCCATTAACTCATTGTCTTTCGTACAGTACTGTGCGGTGTGTATAAAAGTAACAGTTGTTTTCTGGCAATAATTTCTGCCCTACGTTACTTAGTTTGATGTCAAAATGAAAGTCGTGTGGATGTCGGAAATCTATAATGTGTAGCTTAGAAACGGTGAAGTTACCGCTCCTCCATTGAAAAAGAAGTATCTTCCGATCTTGCCTTGTGGCAAGCACTACCAAGGGTTCCCTAACTACAGCCAAATGTAGTCACTACGTCTTTATCAAGGTTCAAAATGTCAATGGGATTAAGTGTCACTTTGAATCTTGAGAATTCATCAAAATCAAGACGACGTTCGACGCTCATTATTTGTGCCAAAGCATAATTATGGTACAGAAGGATCCAGCTTTTAAAGCGATTTTGAAAATTGTCGGCAAAATAGGTAAAGAACCTGAAATGAACTTGTGCCGTTAAGAAAATGCTTAAATGTTAAGTCCAAGAGCGGCAGGAGCGATGGCAGCAGAGCCAAGTCCATAGCCAGCGCCAAGCCCATAGGCACCACCAGCGCCATAGGCAGCAGCAGAAGGAGCGATGCTCTCAATAGCAGTAATACCGTTACCGCAGCTGTAGCTGATGGCGCCAGCACCGGCACTGGGCAACACTCCCTCCAAAGCCACAGCACTCAAGAACGGCAGCTCACCAGCCACGGACAGAGCACCCTCATACACATTCTCAGACACTACCGAGAGGCCATTGGGAGCGATAGCAGAAATGCTGGAGACCGGCAGTCCACCGCCACTGGTGGGAACGATCGCTAAACCAGCCAAGCCATTGCCAATCAAACCATTGCCAATTATGCCATCACCGATCAAGCCATTGTTGGCGTAATTACCAGCACAGCCGTTACCAACCAAACCGTTACCGATCAGTCCATTTCCGATCAAACCATTCCCTGCCAAGCCGTATCCGACGGCTCCACGACCAAGACATGAACTGAAAGCAGTCTGGAAACAAGAAATGTTATTATAAGTCAATATATCTCGATTAGCAAACGATGACAATGCGTTAAAACGTGATTAATCTATCCATCATGTAACATAATGTGTGTCAAACATTTTGTGTAAGTGCAAAGATAATTATATTGATAGTGAATAACTTAGTGCCGGTAGTATCTTTAATAACCTGTTTAATGTAGGTGAAATAATATTTTAAAAGTATCTGGGGTTCTGAAAAGGAACCCAAATGTAGGTTAAACCAATGAATTTCTTCTAAATAGTACAGTTCATCTCTGAGCAAATATTTTCACAAAGACAAGAATCAGGACGACGATTCATGTTAAATCATGCATTTTTTACGAAATCACTCAAATCCAAACCTTTGAACATATATGAGCAAAAGTAGGAACGTCAATGAAACGAAATAAAAAAAATAAAAAAAACAAAATATTCATAAAAGTTTAAAAAATCTTACCTGGATGAAAAGCGCCTGAGCGCAGAGGACGAGGATCACCTTTGCTGACATTGTAGTTTGTTTTGAAGTGGACTTCAGAATGAGTTTTCTCAGAATTGATCGAGTATTTATACTGAAATGTAGTCCTTATCTAGTTGTGTTGCAGCACACCCAGTAGGCTGCATGACAAAGAAAATGAAAAATGCGTGCATTTACTTCACTTTGTTATTATTATCGTATATTTGGTTTCTAAATTAGGAAATAGTGAATAAGTACGTGTTATTGATAACAACTTCTGCACTATATAAACATGGTGTGAGACTTGTAAAAGCATCAGTCTTCGGCTTCTTGTTGAACTTACGAATACATCAAACATGTCCACCTTCGCTGTTCTGTTGCTCTGCATCCAAGCTTGCTTGGTCCAGGTGAGTGTTTTACGATTTCTGGTAATTTGTTTACTCTCATGTACTTCCTCCAAAAAATGTTCCTTGTTCCTGATTTCATGACTATTTTGTAAGCTTTTATTTTGTACGTTATAAATGTCTACTAGAACTGTGTAATTCTCATTGTTTGAGAGAAAAAGACATCAAAGTCACATAAACCAATCAATTTGTTTTTAGTTTCGAACTGTGAATGTCTTAAATTTAAAGGGTAAAGTTTAGGTTCTTAAAGGTTTCCTCAGAAAGCGGCAAGTTTTGTAACTGATGTATATTTTTCTTACCAGAATGTTTTCGGCCAATACCTTGGCGGTAGCGGTTGTGGTTGTGGAGGATCAGCTGTAGGCATCGGCTCTGCTTATGGTGGTGCCCTGGGACTCGGCGCTGGTCTCTCTCCTGCTGGTGCATGTGGTGGTGCCCTCGGTCTTGGTGCCTACGGTGGTGCTCTTGGTCTTGGTGCTTACGGTAGCGCCTTGGGATCTGCTTATGGTGGCGCACTTGCTCCTGCTGCTGCATACGGCGGTGTCGGTGAAGGCAACGTTGCGGTCATTGGTGAGCTGCCAGTCGCCGGCAACACCGCTCTTGCTGGTTGTGTTCCCATCACAGGTGCTGTGACTTTTGGCGGTGCTGTGCCCGCTGCTGGAGCCGTGTCTATCTCTGGACAATGCGCTTGTGGATGTGGTTCTTCTCTCTACTACTAAAGCTTTTCTTTATGAATATGTTTTAGTAAGTAATAATGAAAACCGCAAAAAAACATGTTTGGTATGACAAACAATCTGTAACTGTGGGTCTTGTATGTAATAAAGAATTGAATCAGCAATCTATGTTTTTTTTATTTTTTATTAATTGATTTTGAAATAACAGGCCGGTGAGGCCAAAAAGATCTTGATCGGCGACCTAAGACGTAGCGTTGGAAGACCTCCCTCAAGTTGGTTCGATGACCTGGTGGAGCACAAAACTAGTAGTAGTGGTGGTGCTTGGGGATGACCTAGGTCCATCAGTGAAGTCGCCTATAAATGATTATGATGACTAACTTTTTTCATTATTTTGAAGATTAGAATCAATTATGAGATAATCAATGAAGGTTTTAAAATCAGGAATAACACTGACGCCTTTATAGTAAGAATACTTAATAATAGAAATAAACACTTCGGACATTAGAAGTCTTTTTTCTACAGGTCGAAATTATCCATGTGATATTCCAGTTACTGAATATTTTTACTTCTTTGGTTTAAGAATAATATATAATGATGGAATTCTTTGATAATCACGAAAAAACTGTGGCTTTGTGCTGAGAATTTAAAGTACCTCGTGCTACGTAGGATGACGGTCTTAGAGCTTTGTCACAGGGCCACGGTTCATATGTTTATACGTACGAATCCAAAGTTAATATTATTAGATGTTCAGGCGTCACTTTTGACTCGAAACTTTTTTTAACACTTACATTGTGTATGTGATGAGCATAATTATTTATTCTGTGTCTGGGTGTAATTTATGTATGATATGTATGTATTTAAAAATATATATGTCGCCGAGGCATAGAGCTGCCATCAATGATGATGCTATACTCCATTTGTTTAGGTAGTTAACTAAATGTAAACAATCTTAACATGTCTTTTATCTAAAAAACTGTCTAAAAATTGAATCTAAAAATGTTTACAATTAGGTATTTACTTAAACCGATGTTAGGTAAGTAACTTAATTTAAATAATATTTGTTGGTCTTTTATACGATTTATTTTACATAAAAAAAAAACAACCGACTTCCTTAAAAACACTACAAAGTGAAAAATAACTTTAATTTCGGTAGTCGGTGTCTTAGGATCTGTGTTTATGGTTTTTTTTGCCACCGACTTCCGAAATTAAAGTTATTTTTCACTTTGTAGTGTTTTTAAGGAAGTCGGTTGTTTTTTTTTGCAAAAAAGTTTTTATTTTTAAATTTTTAGTTGTGGTATTCACCCTGCACTAATTCCAAACAAACAATGCATATCTATGCGATAGCAGAAATCGCGGTTGATTTCCTGTCATTTTTTAAAGAGTTCCGGTGTCTGTCTCCCGAACTCATCATCAGATCTATATGAAAATTATATGGGACCATTTCGGAATAAACCCCTTTCGAACAAAAAAAGAATTTTGCAAATCCGTCTATATATGACGGAGTTATGGCCGAACATACATAAAAAAAAAAAAAAAACATATAAACATCCGAATTGATAACCTCCTCCTTTTTGAAGTCGGTTAAAAAGACATATCAAGATTGTTTACCTTTAGTTAACTACCTAAACAAATGGAGTATAGCAACCATTCGTGGCTGTCAGTTGAGATTGGCGTCTGTCACAGAAAACGTCACTCGGCTAGCGGTCAACGTGCGCAAGTCACTTTTTTATTGGAGTCGCCACCAAGAAAACACGGAAAATTGCGTTTATAAAAGTATCCATAATCTATTGGTGCATTTATTATAACTATCCGTCCACTATTAATTAACGAACATAACCTGTCTGTCTCTGCGCATATGAACAACCTCTCTCCGACATAATAAGTATATTTATCAGTTGTCTGGTTCCCATAGTACAGGCTCTGCCTAATTTGGGATCAGACAGCGGTCTGTTGGTTGTCCTTAAAAATTAAGATGTTATTAAGATATTATTAAAAAAAGATTTTGAGGCTCATCTTTTAAGGTTTCATTTTGAGAATATCAGCAGCAAAAAGCGGTTATTTTAATATTACAAACAGACACTCCAATTTTATTTATTTGTCTAGATATGTAGATCTAAAAATCTATTTACCAGCCGCTGCAGGAAATTTCACATTCTTCCACTAATTGAGCCGAGAAAAATTGCTGACATGGTATTTTCATTTCAAAAAGCTAATGGTTCAATCGATGGTTTTGAACTGCTTGGCAAAATTAGGCTACGTATTCCATCCAATACCTAAAAGAATCATCGACCTCTGCATTTCCCCTCTGTACGGTGTATTTACAGGCATAACTGTGATATGATAAGGGCTAGCAGAGCTTACAATTCGTGTCAGAGTGTTGATGATATTGATTTATTCAATACCAGTGTCACTAAACTAAAAAAAACAATATGTAACCGCTTCTTCGAAGGTCACTAAAACTTCTTATGTTTTACTTTATTCGCTGCAAGTTCTTTTATTTCTTACTTACTTTTACCTGTCTACTGTCTCCTGTTTTATCCGACTTTTGTCAGTGAAAACATTTAATTGGCCTTATTTCACTATAGTTAACCTATTTATAACCTAGCTGTAAGATTCTTAAGATAATAATAAAATAAAAATGAAAGCAGTAATTACACGGATTTGTGTTAGATAGGAACCACAATAAAAAAACAAACAACAGATTTCAAAAACACTTGAGAATGCAAGAGTGGTTTTGCACTGGTAACATTATTCAGGAGTCGGTATTTTTGCCAAAGAATATCCAAACTAAAATTGCAGTTTTTGGTATTTGCATGTCGCATATATTTTTGTTGAACATAGTAAGTTATTTACTATGGAGATATAAAAGACAAAAGTAAGGTCTAAATCAGTATGATGTCTACAGTTTGCACCATCGGTATCATTTTCGTAGTTTTCGAGGGTAACGCCGGTGCCGCAAATCTGGAAATCTATATCTGAAATTACGGCTATAACCATTTTAAATCGGTTGCTTTTCATACTAATCTGATGTAGAACCTCTTTCAGGGTTCCAAGCAATATCTCTGATATCATTTAAGAAAAGGAATTTCTTAAGTACACAAGTTAATTTCAGATTCTTTACCTGTTCTGTCGGACGATATTCAAAATCGCTTTAAAAGATAAATCCTTCTGTACCATAATAACACACTTCTGATTTAGTAAGAACAGCAGGTTTGGCACAAATAATGAGCAACGAACGTCGTCTTGATTTTTATTAATTCTCAAAATTAAAAGTTACACTTCATCCTATTGACAGTTTGAACCTAGATGAAGAAGTATTGACTGCATTTGAAAAGGCTATAGTAGGGAACCTAAGGTAGAACTTGCCACCAGGCAAGATCGGAAGAATCTTCCTTTTCATTAAGGACTGGACCTTTACCGTTGCTATGTTGCACTTATTGTTTTCCGACATCCACACGACTTTCGTTTCGACATCAAACTATGTAACGTAGAGCAGAAATTATTGCCAGAAAACAACTTTTACTTTTAAACACACCGCACAGTACTGCACGAAAAACAATGAGTACCATAGGAGTTGTAGGGGTACTAAAATTTAAGATATGACATTTAAAACTAGTTGTCGTGAAAAAATTGTTGGTTAAACTCGACTTTCAATATCTCTACGCTGTGATACAAAATAATAACTTTAATCGTAAAAAATATAACGAATCAATTAAATAACACAACGTATGTAATAGTAGTGAATAGAGAATGAATCATCATCATCTGTCTAGCCTTTTCCCAACTATGTTGGGGTCGGCTTCCAGTCTACCCGGTTGCAGCTGAGTACCAGTATTTTACATGAAGCGACTGCCTATCTGACCTTCACAACCCAGTTACAGGGTAATACAATACCCCTTGGTAAGACTGGTTGTCATACTTTCGGGCTTCTGACGACCCGTAACGACTGTCTAAGATCTACTAAAGTTAGCCGGGACCAATGGCTTAACGTGCTTTCCGAGGCACGGTAGGAACTTGGTATGTAAAGACTGACACCCATCCACGGAGCAACCGCAGCAAGCGTAACTTAACCTGAACGATCGACCCGTACGGCTGTTGTTACTGAGCCACAATGAATACAATTAATAAAAAGTTACAGCATAAAAGTATCCCGACCTCAATCTGGGAAATTTTATTACAATCGAGATAAATAATTCTAAATATTGAAGCAACATTATAACTTAGAAAATCACAGGGGTTGTGGGTGTATATAAAATTGACAGAACAAAATAAGTTGCAAATAATTTTATTGAATAATAGTTTCGCACAAAAAGTAAAGTAATTCTTAAGAACGTTCTTAATACACACCACATCCACAGCCACGGCCTCCATAGCCAAGTCCAAGAGCGGCAGGAGCGATGGCAGCAGAGCCAAGTCCATAACCAGCGCCAAGCCCATAGGCACCACCAGCGCCATAGGCAGCAGCAGAAGGAGCGATGCTCTCAATAGCAGTAATACCGTTACCGCAGCTGTAGCTGACGGCGCCAGCACCGGCACTGGGCAACACTCCCTCCAAAGCCACAGCACTCAAGAACGGCAGCTCACCAGCCACGGACAGAGCACCCTCATACACATTCTCGGACACTACGGAGAGGCCATTGGGAGCGATAGCAGAAACGCTGGAGACCGGCAGTCCACCGCCACTGGTGGGAACGATCGCTAAACCAGCCAAGCCATTGCCAATCAAACCATTGCCAATTATGCCATCACCGATCAAGCCATTGTTGGCGTAATTACCAGCACAGCCGTTACCAACCAAACCGTTACCGATCAGTCCATTTCCGATCAAACCATTCCCTGCCAAGCCGTATCCGACGGCTCCACGACCAAGACATGAACTGAAAGCAGTCTGGAAACAAGAAATGTTATTATAAGTAAATATATCTCGATTAGCAAACGATGACAATGCGTTAAAACGTGATTAATCTATCCATCATGTAACATTATGTGTGTCAAACATTTTGTGTAATTGCAAAGATAATTACCTATATTGATAGTGAATAACTTAGTGCCGGTAGTATCTTTAATAACCTGTTTAATGTAGGTGAAATAATATTTTAATAGTATCTGGAGTTCTTAAAAGGAACCCAAATGTAGGTTAAACCAATGAATTCCCTCTAAATAGTACAGTTCATCTCTGAGCAAATATTTTCACAAAGACAAGAATCGGGACGACGATTCATGTTAAATCATGCATTTTTTACGAAATCACTCAAATCCAAACCTTTGAACATATATGGGCAAAAGTAGGAACGTCAATGAAACGAAATATTCATAAAAGTTAAAAAAAATCTTACCTGGATGAAAAGCGCCTGAGCGCAGAGGACGAGGATCACCTTTGCTGACATTGTAGTTTGTTTTGAAGTGGACTTCAGAATGAGTTTTCTCAGAATTGATCGAGTATTTATACTGAAACGTAGTCCTTATCTAGTTGTGTTGCAGCACACACAGTAGGCTGCATGACAAAGAAAATGAAAAATGCGTGCATTTTCTTTACTTTGTTAGTATTATCGTATATTTGGTTTCTAAATTAGGAAATAGTGAATAAGTACGTGTTATTGATAACAACTTCTGCACTATATAAACATGGTGTGAGACTTGTAAAAGCATCAGTCTTCAGCTTCTTGTTGAACTTACGAATACATCAAACATGTCCACCTTCGCTGTTCTGTTGCTCTGCATCCAAGCTTGCTTGGTCCAGGTGAGTGTTTTACGATTTCTGGTAATTTGTTCACTCTCATTAATTTCCTCCAAAAAATGTTCCTTGTTCCTGATTTCATGACTATTTTGCAAGCTTTTATTTTGTACGTTTTAAATGTCTACTAGAACTGTGTCATTCACATTGTTTGAGAGAAAAAGACATCAAAGTCACATAAACCAATCAATTTGTTTTTAGTTTCGAACTGTGAATGTCTTAAATTTAAAGGGTAAAGTTTAGGTTCTTAAAGGATTCCTCAGAAAGCGGCAAGTTTTGTAACTGATGTATATATTTCTTACCAGAATGTTTTCGGCCAATACCTTGGCGGTAGCGGTTGTGGTTGTGGAGGATCAGCTGTAGGCATCGGCTCTGCTTATGGTGGTGCCCTGGGACTCGGCGCTGGTCTCTCTCCTGCTGGTGCATGTGGTGGTGCCCTCGGTCTTGGTGCCTACGGTGGTGCTCTCGGTCTTGGTGCTTACGGTGGCGCCTTGGGATCTGCTTATGGTGGCGCACTTGCTCCTGCTGCTGCATACGGCGGTGTCGGTGAAGGCAACGTTGCAGTCATTGGTGAGCTGCCAGTCACCGGTAACACCGCTCTTGCTGGTTGTGTTCCCATCACAGGTGCTGTGACTTTTGGCGGTGCTGTGCCCGCTGCTGGAGCCGTGTCTATCTCTGGACAATGCGCTTGTGGATGTGGTTCTTCTCTCTACTACTAAAGCTTTTCTTTATGAATATGTTTTTGTAAGTAATAATGAAAATCGCAAAAAAACATGTTTGGTATGACAAACAATCTGTAACTGTGGGTCTTGTATGTAATAAAGAATTGAATCAGCAATCTATGTTTTTTTTTTTTAATTAATTGATTTTGAAATAACAAGCCGATGAGGCCAAAAAGATCTTGATCGGCGACCTAAAAGACGTAGCGTTGGAAGACCTCCCTCAAGTTGGTTCGATGACCTGGTGGAGCACAAAACTAGTAGTAGTGGTGGTGCTTGGGGATGACCTAGGTCCAGGAGTGAAGTCGCCTATAAATGATTATGATGACTAACTTTCTTCATTATTTTGAAGATTAGAATCAATTATGAGATAATCAATGAAGGTTTTAAAATCAGAAATAACACTGACGCCTCTATAGTAAGAATACTTAATAATAGAAATAAACACTTCGGACATTAGAAGTCTTACTACGGGTCAACGTGATTCATGTGGGATTCCAGTTACTGATTATTATTTTTATTTCATTGGTTTAAGAATAATATATAATGATGGAATTCTTTGATAATCACGAAAAAACTGTGGCCTTGTGCTGAGAATTTAAAGTACCTCGTGCTACACAGGACGACGGTCTTGGAGCTTTGTCACAGGCCCACGGTTCATTTGTTTATACGTACGAATCCAAAGTTAATATCATTAGATGTTTAGGCGTCACTTTTGACTCGAAACATTTTTTAACACCTACATTGTGTGTGTGACGAGCACAATAATTTGTTCTGTGTCTAGGTGTAATTTATGTATAATATGTATGTATTCAAATACCTATACATATGTCGGCGAGGCATAGAGCTGCCATCAATGATGATGCTGGCAACCATTCGTGGCTGTCAGTTGAGATTGTCGTCTGTAACAGAAAACGTCACTCGGCTAGCGGTCAATGTGCGCAAGTCACTTTTTTATTGGAGTCACCATCAAGAAAACACGGAAAATTGCGTTTATAAAACTATTCTTAATCTATTGGTGCATCTATTATTACTATCCGTCCACCATGAACGAGGATAATCTGTCTGTCCCTGCGCATATGAACAACCTCTCTCCGACATATAAGTATATTTATCAGTTGTCTGATTGCCATAGTACAGGTTCTGCCTAATTAGGGATCAGACAGCGGTCTGTTGGTTGTCCTTAAAATAAGATGTTATTAAGATATTATTAAAAAAAGATTTTGAGGCTCATCTTTTAAGGTTTCATTTTGAGAATATCAGCAGCAAAAAGCGGTTATTTTAATATTACAAACAGACACTCGAATTTTATTTATTTGTCTAGATGTCTAGATATGTAGATCTAAAAATCTATTTACCTAACTATAACAGCCGCTGCAGGAATTTTCACATTCTTCCACTAATTGAGCCGAGAAAAATTGGTGACATGGCATTTTTCTTTCAAAAAGCTAATGGTTCAATCGATGGTTTTGAACTGCTTGGCAAAATTAGGCTACGTATTCCATCCTTTACCTAAAAGAATCATCGACCTCTGCATTTCCCCTCTGTACGGTGTATTTACAGGCATAACTGTGATATGATAAGGGCTAGCAGAGCATACAATTCGTGTCAGAGTGTTGATGATATTGATTTATTCAATACCAGTGTCACTAAACTAAAAAAAAAAAACACTATGTAATGTTCTTCTAAGGTCAGTAAAACTTCTTATGTTTTACTTTATTCGATACGAGCTCTATTACTTCTTACTTACTTTACCCAAAGTTGCTTTTACCTGTCTACTGTCTCCTGTTTTATCCGAATTTTGTCAGTGAAAACTTGTAATTGGCCTTGTTTCACTATTGTTAAACTATCTATAACCTATATAATAAAAAAAACAAACAACAGATTTCAAAAACACTTGAGAATGCAAGAGTGGTTTTGCACTGGCAACATTATTCAGGAGTCGGTAAATTTTGCCAAAAAATATCCAAACTAAAGTTGCACTTTTTGGTATTTGCATGTCGCATATATTGTTGTTGAACATAGTAAGTTATTTACCACGGAGATATAAAAGACAAAAAGAAGGTCTTAATCAGTATGATGTCTACAGTTTGGACGTTCGGCATCGGTATCATTTTCGTAGTTTTCGAGGGCAACGCCGGTGCCGCAAATCTGGAAATCTATATCTGAAATTACGGCTATAACCATTTTAAATCGGTTGCTTTTCATACTAATCTGATGTAGAACCTCTTTCAGGGTTCCAAGCAATATCTCTGATATCATTCAAGAAAAGGAATTTCTTAAGTACACAAATTAATTTCAGATTCTTTACCTGTTCTGTCGGATGATATTCAAAATCGCTTTAAAAGATAAATCCTTCTGTACCATAATAACACACTTCTGATTTAGTAAGTACAGCAGGTTTGGCACAAATAATGAGCGTTGAACGTCATCTTGATTTTTATTAATTCTCAAAATTCAAAGTGACACTGCATCCCATTGACATTTTGAACCTTGATGACGAAGTATTGACTGCATTTGAAAAGGCAGTAAGGAACCTAAGGTAGTGCTTGCTACCAGAAAACATCGGAAGATCCTTCTTTTTCAATGAAGGAGTGGTAACTTCACCGTTTCTAAGCTACACATTATAATTTTCTGACATACACACGACTTTCATTTTGACATCAAACTAATCAAAAGTCATTAATCAAACTAGGCTGAGAGTCAGCAATTTTTGAACGTCAAAGTTCTAAATAACGTAGAGCAGAAATTATCGCCAAAAACAACCTTTACTTTTATATACACCGCACAGTACTGTACGAAAAACAATTAATACCATAGGAGTTGTAGGGGTACTTAAAGTTAAGATATGACATTTAAAACTAGTTGTCGTGAAAAAATTGTTGGTTAAACTCGACTTTCAATATCTCTACGCTGTGATACAAAATAATACCTTTAATCGTAAAAAATATAACGAATCAATTAAATAACACAACGTATGTAATAGTAGTGAATAGAGAATGAATCATCATCATCTGTCTAGCCTTTTCCCAACTATGTTGGGGTCGGCTTCCAGTCTACCCGGTTGTAGCTGAGTACCAGTATTTTACATGGAGCGACTGCCTATCTGACCTTCACAACCCAGTTACAGGGTAATACAATACCCCTTGGTAAGACTGGTTGTCATACTTTCGGGCTTCTGACGACCCGTAACGACTGTCTAAGATCTACTAAAGTTGGCCGGGACCAATGGCTTAACGTGCTTTCCGAGGCACGGAAGGAACTTGGTATGTAAAGATTGACACCCATCCACGGAGCAACCGCAGCAAGCGTAACTTAACCTGAACGATGGACCCGTACGGCTGTTGTTACTGAGCCACAATGAATATAATTAATAAAAAGTTACAGCATAAAAGTATCCCGACCTCAATCTGGGAAATCTTATTACAATCGAGATAAATAATTCTAAATATTGAAGCGACATTATAACTTAGAAAATCACAGGGGTTGTGGGTGTATATAAAATTGACAGAACAAAATAAGTTGCAAATAATTTTATTGAATAATAGTTTCGCACAAAAAGTAAAGTAATTCTTGAGAACGTTCTTAATACACACCACATCCACAGCCACGGCCTCCATAGCCGAGTCCGAGAGCGGCAGGAGCGATGCCAGCAGAGCCAAGTCCATAGCCAGCGCCGAGCCCATAGGCACCGGCAGCGCCATAGGCAGCAGCAGAAGGAGCGATGCTTTCAATAGCAGTAATACCGTTACCGCAGCTGTAGCTGACGGCGCCAGCACCGGCACTGGGCAACACTCCCTCCAAAGCCACAGCACTCAAGAACGGCAGCTCACCAGCCACGGACAGAGCACCCTCATACACATTCTCAGACACTACGGAGAGGCCATTGGGAGCGATAGCAGAAACGCTGGAGACCGGCAGTCCACCGCCACTGGTGGGAACGATCGCTAAACCAGCCAAGCCATTGCCAATCAAACCATTACCAATTATGCCATCACCGATCAATCCATTGTTGGCGTAATTACCACCACAGCCGTTACCAACCAAACCGTTACCGATCAGTCCATTTCCGATCAAACCATTCCCTGCCAAGCCGTATCCGACGGCTCCACGACCAAGACATGAACTGAAAGCAGTCTGGAAACAAGAAATGTTATTATAAGTCAATATATCTCGATTAGCGAACGATGACAATGCGTTAAAACGTGATTAATCTATCCATCATATAACATAATGTGTGTCAAACATTTTGTGTAATTGCAAAGATAATTATATTGATAGTGAATAACTTAGTGCCGGTAGTATCTTTAATAACCTGTTTAATGTAGGTTAAATAATATTTTAATACTATCTGGGGTTCTTAAAAGGAACCCAAATGTAGGTTAAACCAATGAATTTCCTCTAAATAGTACAGTTCATCTCTGAGCAAATATTTTCACAAAGACAAGAATCGGGACGACGATTCATGTTAAATCATGCATTTTTACGAATTCACTCAAATCCAAACCTTTGAACATATATGGGCAAAAGTAGGAAAGTCAATGCAACGAAATAAAAAAAATAAAAAAAAACAAAATATTCATAAAAGTTTAAAAAATCTTACCTGGATGAAAAGCGCCTGAGCGCAGAGGACGAGGATCACCTTTGCTGACATTGTAGTTTGTTTTGAAGTGGACTTCAGAATGAGTTTTCTCAGAATTGATCGAGTATTTATATTGAAACGTAGTCCTTATCTAGTTGTGTTGCAGCACACACAGTAGGCTGCATGACAAAGAAAATGAAAAATGCGTGCATTTTCTTTACTTTGTTATTATTATCGTATATTTGGTTTCTAAATGAGGAAATAGTGAATAAGTACGTGTTATTGATAACAACTTCTGCACTATATAAACATGCTGTGAGACTTGTAAAAGCATCAGTCTTCAGCTTCTTGTTGAACTTACGAATACATCAAACATGTCCACCTTCGCTGTTCTGTTGCTCTGCATCCAAGCTTGCTTGGTCCAGGTGAGTGTTTTACGATTTCTGGTAATTTGTTCACTCTCATTAATTTCCTCCAAAAAATGTTCCTTGTTCCTGATTTCATGACTATTTTGCAAGCTTTTATTTTGTACGTTATAAATGTCTACTAGAACTGTGTAATTCACATTGTTTGAGAGAAAAAGACATCAAAGTCACATAAACCAATCAATTTGTTTTTAGTTTCGAACTGTGAATGTCATAAATTTAAAGGGTAAAGTTTAGGTTCTTAAAGGTTTCCTCAGAAAGCGGCAAGTTTTGTAACTGATGTATATTTTTCTTACCAGAATGTTTTCGGCCAATACCTTGGCGGTAGCGGTTGTGGTTGTGGAGGATCAGCTGTAGGCATCGGCTCTGCTTATGGTGGTGCCCTGGGACTCGGCGCTGGTCTCTCTCCTGCTGGTGCATGTGGTGGTGCCCTCGGTCTTGGTACCTACGGTGGTGCTCTTGGTCTTGGTGCTTACGGTGGCGCCTTGGGATCTGCTTATGGTGGCGCACTTGCTCCTGCTGCTGCATACGGCGGTGTCGGTGAAGGCAACGTTGCGGTCATTGGTGAGCTGCCAGTCGCCGGTAACACCGCTCTTGCTGGTTGTGTTCCCATCACAGGTGCTGTGACTTTTGGCGGTGCTGTGCCCGCTGCTGGAGCCGTGTCTATCTCTGGACAATGCGCTTGTGGATGTGGTTCTTCTCTCTACTACTAAAGCTTTTCTTTATGAATATGTTTTAGTAAGTAATAATGAAAACCGCAAAAAAACATGTTTGGTATGACAAACAATCTGTAACTGTGGGTCTTGTATGTAATAAAGAATTGAATCAGCAATCTATGTTTATTTATTTTTTAATTAATTGATTTTGAAATAACCGGCCGGTGAGGCCAAACAGATCTTGATAGGCGACCTAAAAGACGTAGCGTTGGAAGACCTCCCTCAAGTTGGTTCGATGACCTGGTGGAGCACAAAACTAGTAGTAGTGGTGGTGCTTGGGGATGACCTAGGTCCAGGAGTGAAGTCGCCTATAAATGATTATGATGACTAACTTTCTTCATTATTTTGAAGATTAGAATCAATTATGAGATAATCAATGAAGGTTTTAAAATCAGGAATAACACTGACGCCTCTATAGTAAGAATACTTAATAATAGAAATAAACACTTCGGACATAGAAGTCTTACTACGGGTCAACGTGATTCATGTGGGAATCCAGTTACTGATTATTATTTTTATTTCATTGGTTTAAGAATAATATAACGAAAAAACTGTGGCTTTGTGCTGACAATTTAAAGTACCTCGTGCTACACAGGACGACGGTCTTAGAGCTTTGTCACAGGCCCACGGTTCATTTGTTTATACGTACGAATCCAGAGTTAATATTATTAGATGTTTAGGCGTCACTTTTGACTCGAAACATTTTTTAACACCTACATTGTGTGTGTGATGAGCACAATTATTTGTTCTGTGTCTAGGTGTAATTTATGTATAACTAGCTGACCCGACAGACGTTGTCCTGTCAAATGTCATAATGTTACATTAAAAAAGTTAACATTGTTCTATTATATGGTTGTCAAGTATTCTTAAATAAGTGTTCTTAAATTTTCTAATTTTCGGTGCAATTTTTTTTTTTCATAAGAACCTTCTCCTGACAATTACAAACACAACAAAAAAAAAAAGTGAAATCGGTCCACCCATTCACGCGTGATGTCGTGACCAAGGGAAATAGGGATTCATTTTTATATATATAGATATGTATATATTTAAATACCTATATATAATGTCGGCGAGGCATAGAGCTGCCATCAATGATGATGCTGGCAACCATTCGTGGCTGTCAGTTGAGATTGTCGTCTGTCACAAAAAACGTCACTCGGCTAGCGGTCAACGTGCGCAAGTCACTTTTTTATTGGAGCCGCCATCAAGAAAACACGGAAAATTGCGTTTATAAAAGTATCCTTAATCTATTGGTGCATTTATTATTACTATCCGTCCACCATGAACGAGGATAATCTGTCTGTTCCTGCGCATATGAACAACCTCTCTCCGACATATAAGTATATTTATCAGTTGTCTGGTTCCCATAGTACAGGCTCTGCCTAATTTGGGATTAGACAGCGGTCTGTTGGTTGTCCTTAAAAATTAAGATGTTATTAAGATATTATTAAAAAAGCTTTTGAGGCTCATCTGTTAAGGTTTCATTTTGAGAATATCAGCAGCAAAAAGCGGTTATTTTAATATTACAAACAGACACTCCAATTTTATTTATTTGTCTAGATGTCTAGATATGTAGATCCAAAAATCTATTTACCTAACTATAACAGCCGCTGCAGGAATTTTCACATTCTTCCACTAATTGAGCCGAGAAAAATTGCTGACATGGCATTTTTCTTTCAAAAAGCTAATGGTTCAATCGATGGTTTTGAACTGCTTGGCAAAATTAGGCTACGTATTCCATCCTTTACCTAAAAGAATCATCGACCTCTGCATTTCCCCTCTGTACGGTGTATTTACAGGCATAACTGTGATATGATAAGGGCTAGCAGAGCATACAATTCGTGTCAGAGTGTTGATGATATTGATTTATTCAATACCAGTGTCACTTAACTAAAAAAAACACTATGTAACCGCTTCTTCGAAGGTAACTAAAACTTCTTATGTTTTACTTTATTCGCTACGAGTTCTTTTATTTCTTACTTACTTTTACCTGTCTACTGTCTCCTGTTTTATCCGAATGTTGTCAGTGAAAACATTTAATTGGCCTTATTTCACTATTGTTAACCTATTTATAACCTAGCTGTAAGATTCTTAAGATAATAATAAAATAAAAATTAAAACAGAAATAACACGGATTTGTGTTACCTAGGAACCACAATAAAAAAAAAAAATAACAGATTTCAAAAACAAAACACTTGAGAATGCAAGAGTGGTTTTGCACTGGCAAATTTATTCAGGAGTCGGTCATTTTTGCCAAAGAATATCAAAACTAAAGTTGCACTTTTTGGTATTTGCATGTCGCATATATTTTTGTTGAACATAGTAAGTTATTTACCATGGAGATATAAAAGACAAAAGTAAGGTCTAAATCAGTATGATGTCTACAGTTTGCACCATCGGTTCATTTTCGTAGTTTTCGAGGGCAACGTCGGTGCCGCAAATCTGGAAATCTATAGGTATCTGAAATTACGGCTATAACCATTTTAAATCGGTTGCTTTTCATACTAATCTGATGTAGAACCTCTTTCAGGGTTCCAAGCAATATCTCTGATATCATTTAAGAAAAGGAATTTCTTAAGTACACAAGTTAATTTCAGATTCTTTACCTGTTCTGTCGGACGATATTCAAAATCGCTTTAAAAGCTAAATCCTTCTGTACCATAATAACACACTTCTGATTTAGTAAGTACAGCAGGTTTGGCACAAATAATGAGCGTTGAACGTCATCTTGATTTTTATTAATTCTCAAAATTCAAAGTGACACTGCATCCCATTGACATTTTGAACCTTGATGACGAAGTATTGACTGCATTTGAAAAGGCTATAGTGGGGAACCTAAGGTACTGCTTGCCACCAGGTAAGATCGGAAGATACTTCTTTTTCAATGGAGGAGTGTTAACTTCATCGTTTCTAAGCTACACATTATAATTTTCCGACAGACCTGTTGGTTTAGTGGTTAGCGACCCTGACTGCTATGCCGGAGGTCGTGGGTTCGATTCCCACCCAGGACAAATGTTTGTGTGATGAGCACGATCATTTGTTCTGTGTCTGGGTGTAATTTATCTATAATATGTATGTATTTAGAAATATACAGGGTTATTTGTAAAACACCGGCAACCTCTCAGGACTCTATTACTAACATCATAATCAACAACTTTTCTTCTGTGACTTTTAAAAATTCATCATATTTTAGTGCATCAGATTTTCAAACAAAAATAAAAATATTTAAATTGAACGCTCTAAATGTTACGGAGTCTATGCGAAGCAAAAGAAAGCGATAGTATATTAGCAAGGGGAGCGGGGTTAGGGCGGTGGGGGCGCTTGAACTTGACCTATTTACAGGCAGCCGATTTTTGTATGAAAATCTGATGCACTAAAATATGATGAATTTTTAAAAGTCATAGAACAAAAGTTGTTGATTATGATGTTAGTAACATAGACCTGAGAGGTTGCCGGTGTTTTACAAATAACCCTGTATAAGTATGTTTATCAGTTGTCTAGTATTGAGATTAGGTTAATAAACAAGACTTCTTTGAGTTTAAACTTAATAAATGTTTTTATTACGTACTCCACACATTGCACAGTAAAAGTTTTATGACATATTAGGAAAAGGAAACTGCATACAAAGTGGCGCCATCTGGCGTTATAACATAAAAGTAAACAGGCAAAGGACAAGGATCATACAGCCTAGAATTAATTATAAAATTTTATCCAATACTCCCACTAAATTTTATAAACAAAAATCTCATATTTGCCTGCTTTTAATAGAAAATAAACTTAACTTACATAACTGACAATATTTCACCTCTTATATGTTCGAATTTAACAGCAGGTAGAGCCTTAGTAAAAATATCAGCCAGTTGATCTGAACTTTGCACATACTTAATAACAATTAACTTTCTTTTAACTTTTTCTCTAATGAAATGGAATTTAACATCAATGTGCTTTGTCTTTTTATGATATACAGGATTATTTATTAGTTTTATTGCACTTTGATTATCAATACACAGAGTTGTACAATTTTGAATGATATCAATTTCTTTGAAAAATTGTCTTAACCATAAAAGATTCTTAGCAGCTTCACAACCGGCCACAAATTCAGCTTCAGTTGTTGATAAGGCAACACAAGGTTGTTTTTGACTAGACCAAGATATAGGTCCACCATTTAACATAAAAATATAACCACTGGTTGATTTTCTTGTATCTAAGTCCCCAGCAAAATCTGAATCTGAATATCCAATTAAACTTTCATGACCTTGATACTTTATACATACATTTTTAGTTTTTATAAGATATCTAATAATCCTCTTAAGCTGATTAACATGATGTATACTAGGATTATTGATATACCTACTTAACAGATTTACTCCATATGAAATATCTGGCCTAGTTGCTGTAGATAAAAACAATAATGACCCTATGGCTTCCCTGTAAGGAAAATCAATCTGCTTATTTTCAATATTTTTAGTTAACTGAACATTTACATCAATTGGTGTACTGCTTGAGTGTGCAGTACTCATATTAAATTTACTTATTAACTGCTCAATATATTGTCTTTGACTGATACAAACAGAATTATCATCTTTTAAGATTTCTAAACCAACAAACCGATTTAAAATTAACTCTTTGATATTAAATCCTTGTTTTAAATAACTAACAATTTGATCTAATATTGAATTTGACTGTGACATTATTAGAGCATCATCTACATACAATATTAACAAAGCTTTAATACCATTAAAGTTACCAACAAATACACAATTGTCTGCTTGTGACTGAACAAAACCAAACTTTAATAGAAAATTAGTAAACTTTTGATTCCAGCAACGAGATGCCTGTTTTAGGCCATACAAGGATTTATTCAATTTACATATTTTATTTGCTGGTGCTTTCACTCCATCTGGAATTACCATAAAAATATCCTCTTCTAACTCTCCATACAAAAACGCTGTCTTGACATCTAATTGTCTTAGGTTCCAATTATATTCAGCAGAGATAGCTAACAGTATTCTTATTGATTCATATCTTGTAGTAGGTGAAAAGATTTCATTATAATCTATCCCTTCAATTTGTGTGAAACCACGGGCACAAAGTCGAGCTTTATATCTCTCTACTTTATCATCGTTGGTTCTTTTAATATTAAAAACCCATTTTGACGTTATAGTTCTCTGGTTTTCATTATCCACAAAACTCCAAGTGTTATTGGTACGATGAGCTTCTAATTCTTCATTTATGGCCTCTAGCCATGACTCACTCTCTTTACTATTAATTGCTTCATTGTAACTCACAGGTACATCGAATTCTATTAAATTTGCCTCAAAAACATTATTTCTACGTGGTCGCAAAGTAATATTTGAACGATCCATATCTGTAAGGTCACTTTCTCGTGAAGGTTCATAGGTCTCATCATTTTCATCAATGGCAGTATGTACACTGTCATCACTTTCAGTCAACTCAGTGTTATCTATCTCCTCTTCAGCATTTTGTTCATTATCATCCCATATAAAAATTTGAGCTTCATTCCGTTTTATTTCAGGACTTTTTTGTTCATTGAAAATAACATTCCTTGATATTGTAATTCTTTTTGTGGTTGGATCATACATTTTGTAGTTTGAATTATCATATCCAACTAACATCATCTTACAACTTTTACTATCAAGCTTCTTTCTCAACTGATCTGGCACATGGACATAACCTTCACATCCAAACACTCTGACATGATCTAGACTAGGTTTAACACCACTCCACAACTCTATTGGGGTAATATTTGGTGTCTGACTTGAAGATGTGCGATTTAACAAATAAATAGCACAATTTACTGCTTCTGCCCAAAGATTGAGTGGTACCTTACGGGCATAAAGCATAGATCTAGCACTTTCAACAATTGTCCTTATTTCTCGTTCTGCCCTGCCATTTTGCTCAGGTGTGTAAGGGGCAGTGAGCTCATGAGAAATACCCTCACAGTCAAGATATTCTTTAAAGTCTTTGCTTATGTACTCTCCACCATTGTCGGTGTGCAATATGTGTACACTATGTGAAAACTTGTTTTTAATCATGGAATTATATTTCTTGAAACAGTTTAACACATCACATTTATTCTTTAAAAAGTACACATACCTAAAACTTGTAGCAGCATCTTTAAAAATAACAAAATATTTCATACCTTGTACAGAAGGCACACTGAATGGTCCACAGACATCACTGTATACCACATCACCTGGTTGTTGTGGTCCTCTGTTTGACTTCTTGAATGGTTGACGAGAATGCTTACCATAAGCACAACCCTCACATACAAACTTGTCACAGTCTGATAAGTCCACACCAGTAATCACATTGTTTTTGCACATTTTCTGTATTTCTTTGACATTTAAATGTCCTAGACGTTCATGCCATGTTTTAAGGTCCAATTTTTGCACTACGTTACACACTGGGTTTTGAAGTGTTTTCACCTTTAACTCATATAAATTGTTGCTTTGCAACGATGCACACAGCACTATTTTATTGTCCTTGTATATTAACGCATCTGTATGTTTCTTTACAATGTTATAACCTTGTCTTGTCACTACTCCTTCAGAAAATAGGTTTCTTCTTAACTTTGGTACATAAAGAACATTCTTTAGGATACTTGTCTCCCACTGTCCATTGACACACTTGTCAATCAATACATTTCCTTGGCCAACTACTTCTATAGCTTCTTGGTTTCCAAGTTTCAGTGGAGATCCGGTATACTCATACAATTCAGCAAAATTTTCACGTTTATAACACATGTGTGCTGAGGCACCGCTGTCTAGTATCCATTTTAGACCATCATCATTATTTTTCCAATCTGTATAATTTGCTACATTGAATGCTAACATATTCTTTTCTCCTTGTTGTTTCTGTTTTTGTTTTGGGGCACGGCAATCTCTTGCATAGTGACCGCGTTTCCCACAGTTGTAACATGTAAAGCGATGTGACTTTTCATTTGACCCTTCATTTAACTTTTCATTTAATTCTTTGTTTGTTTTCTTGAATGGAACAGTTTTCTTCTTCATACTTTGTTTTGCCACTATTAAAGCAGTTTCATTATCTTCTTCTACATTTAAACTGGCCTCCTCATCAAGCAAACGAGCTGTCAGATTAATTACAGTTTGATTCTTCGGATCAAGCGACATCCAAGCCTGGCGAACAGATCTGTACTTGGGAGGTAGTGAACTCAAAATTTTAGTTATGATTGCAGTTTCACTAATAACTTCTCCACTTTCTTTAAGTTGCTTAGCCAAACTTTCTACTTTAGCTATATGCTGAGCTATGCTGTCTGCTGGTGACATTTTATATTGATAGAAACGCTCATGTATCATCATTTTGGTCATCTCGGATTTTTGTTCATAAATAGACTCAAGTTTGGTCATCACCTCTAGCGCTGATTCGCAGTTTTCGATGAGTGCTATTTGATTTAAATCCATAGCAGACGTTAACACAAACATCGCCATGCCATCATCCTTATTCCATTGAATTTCATTTCTTTCTGGTTTTGGCGTGTTGATATCTAACCCCTTGGCACGCAAAGCACATTTAATTTGAAATTTCCACTGTTTAAAATTCGTTCCATCGAATTTTTCAAGGTTTGTCTTCCCAAACTCCATTTTAGGTTATAGACAGCACGCGGTTCGACTGTCGATAATCTCTAAGAACTGTTCTGTTTTCTCTGCTCTTTGTTTATCACCAATTGATAATTAACGTGGACCTGGGCCCATAACCTATTGAGATTAGGTTAATAAACAAGACTTCTTTGAGTTTAAACTTAATAAATGTTTTTATTACGTACTCCACACATTGCACAGTAAAAGTTTTATGACATATTAGGAAAAGGAAACTGCATACAAAGTGGCGCCATCTGGCGTTATAACATAAAAGTAAACAGGCAAAGGACAAGGATCATACAGCCTAGAATTAATTATAAAATTTTATCCAATATCTAGTACCCATAACACAAGCTCTGCTTAGCTTGGGACTAGACGGCGTTGTGTGATAGTTGTGGAATATTATTATTATTATTACTTCCATTTTGACATCAAACTAATCAAAATCAAAAGTCATTTATCAAACTAGGCTGAGAGTCAGCACTTTTTGAACATCAAAGTTCTAAGTAACGTAGAGCAGAAATTACTGCCAAAAACCAACTTTTACTTTTATACACACCGCACAGTACTGCACGAAAAACAATGAGTACCTTAGAGCAGGGTTACTCAAAGTGGGGTTCGCGAATCCCTAGGGGTTCGCCATGCAATGGTAGGGGATTCGCGACTAAATTTACGTAATGGCGGCTGGGTGACCGGCAGTCGCATGCGAAAAGCATGAAGGCGCGTGCGCGACTGTCGCTCGCTCGTGGCGTGACCTTTTATTCAATTAATAAACTTTATTTTATTCTATATACAATGTGTGTGTTCTTTTCTTGTTGGGGGGGGGGGGGGGGTTGGGGGTTTGCTGTCATCTACTCTTGACTGGGGGTACGTGGCGCCAGCAGTTTGAGAAACCCTGCCTTAGAGGTTGTAGCGGTACTAAAAGTTAAGATATAACATTTAAAACTAGTTGTGAAAAAATTGTTGGTTAAACTCGACTTTCAATATCTCTACGCTGTGATACAAATAATAATTTAAATCGTAGAAAATATTAAGAATCAAGTAAATAACACAACGTATGTAATAGTAGTGAATAGAGAATGAATCATCATCATCTGTCTAGCCTTTTCCCAACTATGTTGGGGTCGGCTTCCAGTCTACCCGGTTGCAGCTGAGTACCAGTATTTTACATGAAGCGACTGCCTAACTAACCTCCACAACCCAGTTACGGGGTAATACATTACCCCTTAGTAAGACTGGTTGTCAGACTTTCGGGCTTCTGACGACCCGTAACGACTGTCTAAGATCTACTAAAGTTGACCGGGACCAACGGCCTAACGTGCTTTCCGAGGCAGGAAAGGAACTTGGTATGTAAAGATTGACACCCATCCACGGAGCAACCGCAGCAAGCTTAAGTTAACCTGAACGATGGACCCGTACGGCTGTTGTTACTGAGCCACAATGAATACAATTAATAAAAAGTTACAACATAAAAGTATCCCGACCTCAATCTGGGAAATCTTATTACAATCGAGATAAATAATTCTAAATATTGAAGCAACATTATCAGTTAGAAAATCACAGGGGTTGTGGGTGTATATAAAATTGACAGAACAAAATAAGTTGCAAATAATTTTATTGAATAATAGTTTCGCACAAAAAGTAAAGTAATTCTTGAGAACATTCTTAAAACACACCACATCCACAGCCACGGCCTCCATAGCCGAGTCCGAGAGCGGCAGGAGCGATGGCAGCAGAGCCAAGTCCATAGCCAGCGCCGAGCCCATAGGCACCGGCAGCGCCATAGGCAGCAGCAGAAGGAGCGATGCTCTCAATAGCAGTAATACCGTTACCGCAGCTGTAGCTGACGGCGCCAGCACCGGCACTGGGCAACACTCCCTCCAAAGCCACAGCACTCAAGAACGGCAGCTCACCAGCCACGGACAGAGCACCCTCATACACATTCTCAGACACTACGGAGAGGCCATTGGGAGCGATAGCAGAAATGCTGGAGACCGGCAGTCCACCGCCACTGGTGGGAACGATCGCTAAACCAGCCAAGCCATTGCCAATCAAACCATTGCCAATTATGCCATCACCGATCAAGCCATTGTTGGCGTAATTACCAGCACAGCCGTTACTAACCAAACCGTTACCGATCAGTCCATTTCCGATCAAACCATTCCCTGCCAAGCCGTATCCGACGGCTCCACGACCAAGACATGAACTGAAAGCAGTCTGGAAACAAGAAATGTTATTATAAGTCAATATATCTCGATTAGCAAACGATGACAATGCGTTAAAACGTGATTAATCTATCCATAATGTAACATAATGTGTGTCAAACATTTTGTGTAATTGCAAAGATAATTATATTGATAGTGAATAACTTAGTGCCGGTAGTATCTTTAATAACCTGTTTAATGTAGGTGAAATAATATTTTAATAGTATCTGGGGTTCTTAAAAGGAACCCAAATGTAGGTTAAACCAATGAATTTCCTCTAAATAGTACAGTTCGTCTCTGAGCAAATATTTTCACAAAGACAAGAATCGGGACGACGATTCATGTTAAATCATGCATTTTTTACGAAATCACTCAAATCCAAACCTTTGAACATATATGGGCAAAAGTAGGAACGTCAATGAAACGAAATATTCATAAAAGTTAAAAAAATCTTACCTGGATGAAAAGCGCCTGAGCGCAGAGGACGAGGATCACCTTTGCTGTCATTGTAGTTTGTTTTGAAGTGGACTTCAGAATGAGTTTTCTCAGAATTGATCGAGTATTTATACGAAAACGTAGTCCTTATCTAGTTGTGTTGCAGCACACACAGTAGGCTGCATGACAAAGAAAATGAAAAATGCGTGCATTTACTTTACTTTGTTATTATTATCGTATATTTGGTTTCTAAATTAGGAAATAGTGAATAAGTACGTGTTATTGATAACAACTTCTGCACTATATAAACGTGGTGTGAGACTTGTAAAAGCATCAGTCTTCAGCTTCTTGTTGAACTTACGAATACATCAAACATGTCCACCTTCGCTGTTCTGTTGCTCTGCATCCAAGCTTGCTTGGTCCAGGTGAGTGTTTTACGATTTCTGGTAATTTGTTCACTCTCATTAATTTCCTCCAAAAAATGTTACTTGTTCCTGATTTCATGACTATTTTGCAAGCTTTTATTTTGTACGTTATAAATGTCTACTAGAACTGTGTAATTCACATTGTTTGAGAGAAAAAGACATCAAAGTCACATAAACCAATCAATTTGTTTTTAGTTTCGAACTGTGAATGTCTTAAATTTAAAGGGTAAAGTTTAGGTTCTTAAAGGATTCCTCAGAAAGCGGCAAGTTTTGTAACTGATGTATATTTTTCTTACCAGAATGTTTTCGGCCAATACCTTGGCGGTAGCGGTTGTGGTTGTGGAGGATCAGCTGTAGGCATCGGCTCTGCTTATGGTGGTGCCCTGGGACTCGGCGCTGGTCTCTCTCCTGCTGGTGCATGTGGTGGTGCCCTCGGTCTTGGTGCCTACGGTGGTGCTCTTGGTCTTGGTGCTTACGGTGGCGCCTTGGGATCTGCTTATGGTGGCGCACTTGCTCCTGCTGCTGCATACGGCGGTGTCGGTGAAGGCAACGTTGCGGTCATTGGTGAGCTGCCAGTCGCCGGCAACACCGCTCTTGCTGGTTGTGTTCCCATCACAGGTGCTGTGACTTTTGGCGGTGCTGTGCCCGCTGCTGGAGCCGTGTCTATCTCTGGACAATGCGCTTGTGGATGTGGTTCTTCTCTCTACTACTAAAGCTTTTCTTTATGAATATGTTTTAGTAATTAATAATGAAAACCGCAAAAAAACATGTTCGGTATGACAAACAATCTGTAACTGTGGGTCTTGTATGTAATAAAGAATTGAATCAGCAATCTATGTTTATTTATTTTTTAATTAATTGATTTTGAAATAACCGGCCGGTGAGGCCAAACAGATCTTGATAGGCGACCTAAAAGACGTAGCGTTGGAAGACCTCCCTCAAGTTGGTTCGATGACCTGGTGGAGCACAAAACTAGTAGTAGTGGTGGTGCTTGGGGATGACCTAGGTCCAGGAGTGAAGTCGCCTATAAATGATTATGATGACTAACTTTCTTCATTATTTTGAAGATTAGAATCAATTATGAGATAATCAATGAAGGTTTTAAAATCAGGAATAACACTGACGCCTCTATAGTAAGAATACTTAATAATAGAAATAAACACTTCGGACATAGAAGTCTTACTACGGGTCAACGTGATTCATGTGGGAATCCAGTTACTGATTATTATTTTTATTTCATTGGTTTAAGAATAATATATAATGATGGAATTCTTTGATAATCACGAAAAAACTGTGGCTTTGTGCTGACAATTTAAAGTACCTCGTGCTACACAGGACGACGGTCTTAGAGCTTTGTCACAGGCCCACGGTTCATTTGTTTATACGTACGAATCCAGAGTTAATATTATTAGATGTTTAGGCGTCACTTTTGACTCGAAACATTTTTTAACACCTACATTGTGTGTGTGATGAGCACAATTATTTGTTCTGTGTCTAGGTGTAATTTATGTATATTTATAACTAGCTGACCCGACAGACGTTGTCCTGTCAAATGTCATAATGTTACATTAAAAAAGTTAACATTGTTCTATTATATGGTTGTCAAGTATTCTTAAATAAGTGTTCTTAAATTTTCTAATTTTCGGTGCAATTTTTTTTTTCATAAGAACCTTCTCCTGACAATTACAAACACAACAAAAAAAAAAAGTGAAATCGGTCCACCCATTCACGCGTGATGTCGTGACCAAGGGAAATAGGGATTCATTTTTAGGGTTCCGTTGCCAAATGGCAAAAAACGGAACCCTTATAGATTCGCCATGTCTGTCTGTCTGTCTGTCTGTCTGTCTGTCTGTCTGTCTGTCTGTCTGTCCGAGTATGTCACAGCCACTTTTCTCCGAAACTATAAGAGCTGTGCTATTGAAACTTGGTAAGTGGATGTATTCAGTGAACCGCATTAAGATTTTCACACAAAAATAGAAAAAAAGCAATAATATTTGGGGTTCCCCATACATAGAATTGAAACTCAAAAATTTTTTTTTCATCAAACCCATACGTGTGGGGTATCTATGGATAGGTCTTCAAAAATGATATTGAGGTTTCTAATATCATTTTTTTTTAAAACAATAATATTTGGGGTTCCCCATACATAGAACTGAAACACAAAAAAAATAATTAATCAAACCCTTACGTGTGGGGTATCGATGGATAGGTCTTTAAAAATGAAATTGAGGTTTCTAATATCATTTTTTTCTAAACTGAATAGTTTGCGCGAGAGACACTTCCAAAGTGGTAAAATGTGTGTCCCCCCCCCCCGTAACTTCTAAAATAAGGGAATGATAAAACTAAAAAAAATATATGATGTACATTACCATGAAAACTACCAACGAAAATTGGTTTGAACGAGATCTAGTAAGTATTTTTTTTTTAAGACGTCATAAATCGTAAATCACAATTTACCTTTCATTCAGTCAACTCAAATATAAAAATTAAAAAAAAAACATTTAATTTCATAAACGATGATGACGAATGATGATGATGATGACCTGCAGGTTTGTACGGAACCCTCGGTGCGCGAGTCCGACTCGCACTTGGCCGGTTTTATATATATTGATATGTATGTATTTAAATACCTATATATAATGTCGGCGAGGCATAGAGCTGCCATCAATGATGATGCTGGCAACCATTCGTGGCTGTCAGTTGAGATTGTCGTCTGTCACAAAAAACGTCACTCGGCTAGCGGTCAACGTGCGCAAGTCACTTTTTTATTGGAGCCGCCATCAAGAAAACACGGAAAATTGCGTTTATAAAAGTATCCTTAATCTATTGGTGCATTTATTATTACTATCCGTCCACCATGAACGAGGATAATCTGTCTGTTCCTGCGCATATGAACAACCTCTCTCCGACATATAAGTATATTTATCAGTTGTCTGGTTCCCATAGTACAGGCTCTGCCTAATTTGGGATTAGACAGCGGTCTGTTGGTTGTCCTTAAAAATTAAGATGTTATTAAGATATTATTAAAAAAGCTTTTGAGGCTCATCTGTTAAGGTTTCATTTTGAGAATATCAGCAGCAAAAAGCGGTTATTTTAATATTACAAACAGACACTCCAATTTTATTTATTTGTCTAGATGTCTAGATATGTAGATCCAAAAATCTATTTACCTAACTATAACAGCCGCTGCAGGAATTTTCACATTCTTCCACTAATTGAGCCGAGAAAAATTGCTGACATGGCATTTTTCTTTCAAAAAGCTAATGGTTCAATCGATGGTTTTGAACTGCTTGGCAAAATTAGGCTACGTATTCCATCCTTTACCTAAAAGAATCATCGACCTCTGCATTTCCCCTCTGTACGGTGTATTTACAGGCATAACTGTGATATGATAAGGGCTAGCAGAGCATACAATTCGTGTCAGAGTGTTGATGATATTGATTTATTCAATACCAGTGTCACTTAACTAAAAAAAACACTATGTAACCGCTTCTTCGAAGGTAACTAAAACTTTTTATGTTTTACTTTATTCGCTACGAGTTCTTTTATTTCTTACTTACTTTTACCTGTCTACTGTCTCCTGTTTTATCCGAATGTTGTCAGTGAAAACATTTAATTGGCCTTATTTCACTATTGTTAACCTATTTATAACCTAGCTGTAAGATTCTTAAGATAATAATAAAATAAAAATTTAAATATAATAATATAAAATTTAATAATAATAAAATAATTTTTTTTTTTTTTGTAAAAAAAATATTTAAAAAAGTAATTAAATGTGTTGAAAAATAAATAAAAGAAAATAAAAATTAAAACAGAAATAACACGGATTTGTGTTACCTAGGAACCACAATAAAATAAAAAAAATAACAGATTTCAAAAACAAAACACTTGAGAATGCAAGAGTGGTTTTGCACTGGCAAATTTATTCAGGAGTCGGTCATTTTTGCCAAAGAATATCAAAACTAAAGTTGCACTTTTTGGTATTTGCATGTCGCATATATTTTTGTTGAACATAGTAAGTTATTTACCATGGAGATATAAAAGACAAAAGTAAGGTCTAAATCAGTATGATGTCTACAGTTTGCACCATCGGTTCATTTTCGTAGTTTTCGAGGGCAACGTCGGTGCCGCAAATCTGGAAATCTATAGGTATCTGAAATTACGGCTATAACCATTTTAAATCGGTTGCTTTTCATACTAATCTGATGTAGAACCTCTTTCAGGGTTCCAAGCAATATCTCTGATATCATTTAAGAAAAGGAATTTCTTAAGTACACAAGTTAATTTCAGTTTCTTTACCTGTTCTGTCGGACGATATTCAAAATCGCTTAAAAAGCTACATCCTTCTGTACCATAATAACAGACTTCTGATTTAGTAAGAACAGCAGGTTTGGCACAAATAATGAGCATCGAACGTCGTCTTGATTTTTATTAATTATTCTCAAAATTAAAAGTGACACTTCATCCTATTGACCGTTTGAAACTTGATGAAGAAGTATTGACTGCGTTTGAAAAGGCTATAGTAGGGAACCTAAGGTAGAGCTTGCCACCAGGCAAGATCGGAAGAATCTTCCTTTTCATTAAGGACTGCACCTTTACCGTGGCTATGTTGCACTTATTGTTTTCCGACATCCACACGACTTTCGTTTCGACATCAAACTATGTAACGTAGAGCAGAAATTATTGCCAGAAAACAACTTTTACTTTTATACACACCGCACAGTACTGCACGAAAAACAATGAGTACCACAGGAGTTGTAGGGGTACTAAAAGTTAAGATATGATATTTAAAACTAGTTGTCGTGAAAAAATTGTTGGTCAAACTCGACTTTCAATATCTCTACGCTGTGATACAAAATAATAACTTTAATCGTAAAAAATATAACGAATCAAGTAAATAACACAACGTATGTAATAGTAGTGAATACAGAATGAATCATCATCATCTGTCTAGCCTTTTCCCAACTATGTTGGGGTCGGCTTCCAGTCTACCCGGTTGTAGCTGAGTACCAGTATTTTACATCGAGCGACTGCCTATGTGACCTTCACAACCCAGTTACAGGGTAATACAATACCCCTTGGTAAGACTGGTTGTCATACTTTCGGGCTTCTGACGACCCATAACGACTGTCTAAGATCTACTAAAGTTGACCGGGACTAACGGCTTCACGTGCTTTCCGAGGCACGGAAGGAACTTGGTATGTAAAGATTGACACCCATCCACGGGGCAACCGCAGCAAGCGTAACTTAACCTGAACGATGAACCCGTACGGCTGTTGTTACTGAGCCACAATGAATACAATTAATAAAAAGTTACAGCATAAAAGTATCCCGACCTCAATCTGGGAAATTTTATTACAATCGAGATAAATAATTCTAAATATTGAAGCAACATTATAACTTAGAAAATCACAGGGGTTGTGGGTGTATATAAAATTGACAGAACAAAATAAGTTGCAAATAATTTTATTGAATAATAGTTTCGCACAAAAAGTAAAGTCATTCTTGAGAACGTTCTTAATACACACCACATCCACAGCCACGGCCTCCATAGCCAAGTCCAAGAGCGGCAGGAGCGATGGCAGCAGAGCCAAGTCCATAGCCAGCGCCAAGCCCATAGGCACCACCAGCGCCATAGGCAGCAGCAGAAGGAGCGATGCTCTCAATAGCAGTAATACCGTTACCGCAGCTGTAGCTGATGGCGCCAGCACCGGCACTGGGCAACACTCCCTCCAAAGCCACAGCACTCAAGAACGGCAGCTCACCAGCCACGGACAGAGCACCCTCATACACATTCTCAGACACTACCGAGAGGCCATTGGGAGCGATAGCAGAAATGCTGGAGACCGGCAGTCCACCGCCACTGGTGGGAACGATCGCTAAACCAGCCAAGCCATTGCCAATCAAACCATTGCCAATTATGCCATCACCGATCAAGCCATTGTTGGCGTAATTACCAGCACAGCCGTTACCAACCAAACCGTTACCGATCAGTCCATTTCCGATCAAACCATTCCCTGCCAAGCCGTATCCGACGGCTCCACGACCAAGACATGAACTGAAAGCAGTCTGGAAACAAGAAATGTTATTATAAGTCAATATATCTCGATTAGCAAACGATGACAATGCGTTAAAACGTGATTAATCTATCCATCATGTAACATAATGTGTGTCAAACATTTTGTGTAAGTGCAAAGATAATTATATTGATAGTGAATAACTTAGTGCCGGTAGTATCTTTAATAACCTGTTTAATGTAGGTGAAATAATATTTTAAAAGTATCTGGGGTTCTGAAAAGGAACCCAAATGTAGGTTAAACCAATGAATTTCTTCTAAATAGTACAGTTCATCTCTGAGCAAATATTTTCACAAAGACAAGAATCAGGACGACGATTCATGTTAAATCATGCATTTTTTACGAAATCACTCAAATCCAAACCTTTGAACATATATGAGCAAAAGTAGGAACGTCAATGAAACGAAATAAAAAAAATAAAAAAAACAAAATATTCATAAAAGTTTAAAAAATCTTACCTGGATGAAAAGCGCCTGAGCGCAGAGGACGAGGATCACCTTTGCTGACATTGTAGTTTGTTTTGAAGTGGACTTCAGAATGAGTTTTCTCAGAATTGATCGAGTATTTATACTGAAATGTAGTCCTTATCTAGTTGTGTTGCAGCACACCCAGTAGGCTGCATGACAAAGAAAATGAAAAATGCGTGCATTTACTTCACTTTGTTATTATTATCGTATATTTGGTTTCTAAATTAGGAAATAGTGAATAAGTACGTGTTATTGATAACAACTTCTGCACTATATAAACATGGTGTGAGACTTGTAAAAGCATCAGTCTTCGGCTTCTTGTTGAACTTACGAATACATCAAACATGTCCACCTTCGCTGTTCTGTTGCTCTGCATCCAAGCTTGCTTGGTCCAGGTGAGTGTTTTACGATTTCTGGTAATTTGTTTACTCTCATGTACTTCCTCCAAAAAATGTTCCTTGTTCCTGATTTCATGACTATTTTGTAAGCTTTTATTTTGTACGTTATAAATGTCTACTAGAACTGTGTAATTCTCATTGTTTGAGAGAAAAAGACATCAAAGTCACATAAACCAATCAATTTGTTTTTAGTTTCGAACTGTGAATGTCTTAAATTTAAAGGGTAAAGTTTAGGTTCTTAAAGGTTTCCTCAGAAAGCGGCAAGTTTTGTAACTGATGTATATTTTTCTTACCAGAATGTTTTCGGCCAATACCTTGGCGGTAGCGGTTGTGGTTGTGGAGGATCAGCTGTAGGCATCGGCTCTGCTTATGGTGGTGCCCTGGGACTCGGCGCTGGTCTCTCTCCTGCTGGTGCATGTGGTGGTGCCCTCGGTCTTGGTGCCTACGGTGGTGCTCTTGGTCTTGGTGCTTACGGTAGCGCCTTGGGATCTGCTTATGGTGGCGCACTTGCTCCTGCTGCTGCATACGGCGGTGTCGGTGAAGGCAACGTTGCGGTCATTGGTGAGCTGCCAGTCGCCGGCAACACCGCTCTTGCTGGTTGTGTTCCCATCACAGGTGCTGTGACTTTTGGCGGTGCTGTGCCCGCTGCTGGAGCCGTGTCTATCTCTGGACAATGCGCTTGTGGATGTGGTTCTTCTCTCTACTACTAAAGCTTTTCTTTATGAATATGTTTTAGTAAGTAATAATGAAAACCGCAAAAAAACATGTTTGGTATGACAAACAATCTGTAACTGTGGGTCTTGTATGTAATAAAGAATTGAATCAGCAATCTATGTTTTTTTTATTTTTTATTAATTGATTTTGAAATAACAGGCCGGTGAGGCCAAAAAGATCTTGATCGGCGACCTAAGACGTAGCGTTGGAAGACCTCCCTCAAGTTGGTTCGATGACCTGGTGGAGCACAAAACTAGTAGTAGTGGTGGTGCTTGGGGATGACCTAGGTCCATCAGTGAAGTCGCCTATAAATGATTATGATGACTAACTTTTTTCATTATTTTGAAGATTAGAATCAATTATGAGATAATCAATGAAGGTTTTAAAATCAGGAATAACACTGACGCCTTTATAGTAAGAATACTTAATAATAGAAATAAACACTTCGGACATTAGAAGTCTTTTTTCTACAGGTCGAAATTATCCATGTGATATTCCAGTTACTGAATATTTTTACTTCTTTGGTTTAAGAATAATATATAATGATGGAATTCTTTGATAATCACGAAAAAACTGTGGCTTTGTGCTGAGAATTTAAAGTACCTCGTGCTACGTAGGATGACGGTCTTAGAGCTTTGTCACAGGGCCACGGTTCATATGTTTATACGTACGAATCCAAAGTTAATATTATTAGATGTTCAGGCGTCACTTTTGACTCGAAACTTTTTTTAACACTTACATTGTGTATGTGATGAGCATAATTATTTATTCTGTGTCTGGGTGTAATTTATGTATGATATGTATGTATTTAAAAATATATATGTCGCCGAGGCATAGAGCTGCCATCAATGATGATGCTATACTCCATTTGTTTAGGTAGTTAACTAAATGTAAACAATCTTAACATGTCTTTTATCTAAAAAACTGTCTAAAAATTGAATCTAAAAATGTTTACAATTAGGTATTTACTTAAACCGATGTTAGGTAAGTAACTTAATTTAAATAATATTTGTTGGTCTTTTATACGATTTATTTTACATAAAAAAAAAACAACCGACTTCCTTAAAAACACTACAAAGTGAAAAATAACTTTAATTTCGGTAGTCGGTGTCTTAGGATCTGTGTTTATGGTTTTTTTTGCCACCGACTTCCGAAATTAAAGTTATTTTTCACTTTGTAGTGTTTTTAAGGAAGTCGGTTGTTTTTTTTTGCAAAAAAGTTTTTATTTTTAAATTTTTAGTTGTGGTATTCACCCTGCACTAATTCCAAACAAACAATGCATATCTATGCGATAGCAGAAATCGCGGTTGATTTCCTGTCATTTTTTAAAGAGTTCCGGTGTCTGTCTCCCGAACTCATCATCAGATCTATATGAAAATTATATGGGACCATTTCGGAATAAACCCCTTTCGAACAAAAAAAGAATTTTGCAAATCCGTCTATATATGACGGAGTTATGGCCGAACATACATAAAAAAAAAAAAAAAACATATAAACATCCGAATTGATAACCTCCTCCTTTTTGAAGTCGGTTAAAAAGACATATCAAGATTGTTTACCTTTAGTTAACTACCTAAACAAATGGAGTATAGCAACCATTCGTGGCTGTCAGTTGAGATTGGCGTCTGTCACAGAAAACGTCACTCGGCTAGCGGTCAACGTGCGCAAGTCACTTTTTTATTGGAGTCGCCACCAAGAAAACACGGAAAATTGCGTTTATAAAAGTATCCATAATCTATTGGTGCATTTATTATAACTATCCGTCCACTATTAATTAACGAACATAACCTGTCTGTCTCTGCGCATATGAACAACCTCTCTCCGACATAATAAGTATATTTATCAGTTGTCTGGTTCCCATAGTACAGGCTCTGCCTAATTTGGGATCAGACAGCGGTCTGTTGGTTGTCCTTAAAAATTAAGATGTTATTAAGATATTATTAAAAAAAGATTTTGAGGCTCATCTTTTAAGGTTTCATTTTGAGAATATCAGCAGCAAAAAGCGGTTATTTTAATATTACAAACAGACACTCCAATTTTATTTATTTGTCTAGATATGTAGATCTAAAAATCTATTTACCAGCCGCTGCAGGAAATTTCACATTCTTCCACTAATTGAGCCGAGAAAAATTGCTGACATGGTATTTTCATTTCAAAAAGCTAATGGTTCAATCGATGGTTTTGAACTGCTTGGCAAAATTAGGCTACGTATTCCATCCAATACCTAAAAGAATCATCGACCTCTGCATTTCCCCTCTGTACGGTGTATTTACAGGCATAACTGTGATATGATAAGGGCTAGCAGAGCTTACAATTCGTGTCAGAGTGTTGATGATATTGATTTATTCAATACCAGTGTCACTAAACTAAAAAAAACAATATGTAACCGCTTCTTCGAAGGTCACTAAAACTTCTTATGTTTTACTTTATTCGCTGCAAGTTCTTTTATTTCTTACTTACTTTTACCTGTCTACTGTCTCCTGTTTTATCCGACTTTTGTCAGTGAAAACATTTAATTGGCCTTATTTCACTATAGTTAACCTATTTATAACCTAGCTGTAAGATTCTTAAGATAATAATAAAATAAAAATGAAAGCAGTAATTACACGGATTTGTGTTAGATAGGAACCACAATAAAAAAACAAACAACAGATTTCAAAAACACTTGAGAATGCAAGAGTGGTTTTGCACTGGTAACATTATTCAGGAGTCGGTATTTTTGCCAAAGAATATCCAAACTAAAATTGCAGTTTTTGGTATTTGCATGTCGCATATATTTTTGTTGAACATAGTAAGTTATTTACTATGGAGATATAAAAGACAAAAGTAAGGTCTAAATCAGTATGATGTCTACAGTTTGCACCATCGGTATCATTTTCGTAGTTTTCGAGGGTAACGCCGGTGCCGCAAATCTGGAAATCTATATCTGAAATTACGGCTATAACCATTTTAAATCGGTTGCTTTTCATACTAATCTGATGTAGAACCTCTTTCAGGGTTCCAAGCAATATCTCTGATATCATTTAAGAAAAGGAATTTCTTAAGTACACAAGTTAATTTCAGATTCTTTACCTGTTCTGTCGGACGATATTCAAAATCGCTTTAAAAGATAAATCCTTCTGTACCATAATAACACACTTCTGATTTAGTAAGAACAGCAGGTTTGGCACAAATAATGAGCAACGAACGTCGTCTTGATTTTTATTAATTCTCAAAATTAAAAGTTACACTTCATCCTATTGACAGTTTGAACCTAGATGAAGAAGTATTGACTGCATTTGAAAAGGCTATAGTAGGGAACCTAAGGTAGAACTTGCCACCAGGCAAGATCGGAAGAATCTTCCTTTTCATTAAGGACTGGACCTTTACCGTTGCTATGTTGCACTTATTGTTTTCCGACATCCACACGACTTTCGTTTCGACATCAAACTATGTAACGTAGAGCAGAAATTATTGCCAGAAAACAACTTTTACTTTTAAACACACCGCACAGTACTGCACGAAAAACAATGAGTACCACAGGATTTGTAGGGGTACTTAAAGTTAAGATATGACATTTAAAACTAGTTGTCGTGAAAAAATTGTTGGGTAAACTCGACTTTCAATATCTCTACGCTGTGATACAAAATACTAACTTTAATCGTAGAAAATATTAAGAATCAAGTAAATAACACAACGTATGTAATAGTAGTGAATACAGAATGAATCATCATCATCTGTCTAGCCTTTTCCAAACTATGTTGGGGTCGGCTTCCAGTCTACCCGGTTGTAGCTGAGTACCAGTATTTTACATCGAGCGACTGCCTATGTGACCTTCACAACCCAGTTACAGGGTAATACAATACCCCTTGGTAAGACTGGTTGTCATACTTTCGGGCTTCTGACGACCCGTAACGACTGTCTAAGATCTACTAAAGTTGGCCGGGACTTACGGCTTAACGTGCTTTCCGAGGCACGGAAGGAACTTGGTATGTAAAGATTGACACCCATCCACGGAGCAACCGCAGCAAGCGTAACTTAACCTGAACGATGGACCCATACGGCTGTTGTTACTGAGCCACAATGAATACAATTAATAAAAAGTTACAGCATAAAAGTATCCCGACCTCAATCTGGGAAATCTTATTACAATCGAGATAAATAATTCTAAATATTGAAGCAACATTATAACTTAGAAAATCACAGGGGTTGTGGGTATTTATAAAATTGACAGAACAAAATAAGTTGCAAATAATTTTATTGAATAATAGTTTCGCAAAAAAAGTAAAGTAATTCTTGAGAACGTTCTTAATACACACCACATCCACAGCCACGGCCTCCATAGCCAAGTCCAAGAGCGGCAGGAGCGATAGCAGCAGAGCCAAGTCCATAGCCAGCGCCAAGCCCATAGGCACCACCAGCGCCATAGGCACCGGCAGCGCCATAGGCAGCAGCAGAAGGAGCGATGCTCTCAATAGCAGTAATACCGTTACCGCAGCTGTAGCTGACGGCGCCAGCACCGGCACTGGGCAACACTCCCTCCAAAGCCACAGCACTCAAGAACGGCAGCTCACCAGCCACGGACAGAGCACCCTCATACACATTCTCAGACACTACGGAGAGGCCATTGGGAGCGATAGCAGAAACGCTGGAGACCGGCAGTCCACCGCCACTGGTGGGAACGATCGCTAAACCAGCCAAGCCATTGCCAATCAAACCATTACCAATTATGCCATCACCGATCAAGCCATTGTTGGCGTAATTACCAGCACAGCCGTTACCAACCAAACCGTTACCGATCAGTCCGTTTCCGATCAAACCATTCCCTGCCAAGCCGTATCCGACGGCTCCACGACCAAGACATGAACTGAAAGCAGTCTGGAAACAAGAAATGTTCCTATAAGTCAATATATCTCGATTAGCAAACGATGACGATGCGTTAAAACGTGATTAATCTACCCATCATGTAACATAATGTGTGTCAAACATTTTGTGTAATTGCAAAGATAATTATATTGATAGTGAATAACTTAGTGCCGGTAGTATCTTTAATAACCTGTTTAATGTAGGTGAAATAATATTTTAATAGTATCTGGGGTTCTTAAAAGGAACCCAAATGTAGGTTAAACCAATGAATTTCCTCTAAATAGTACAGTTCATCTCTGAGCAAATATTTTCAAAAAGACAAGAATCGGGACGACGATTCATGTTAAATCATGCATTTTTTACGAAATCACTCACCTTTGAACATATATGGGCAAAAGTAGGAACGTCAATGAAACGAAATATTCATAAAAGTTAAAAAAAATCTTACCTGGATGAAAAGCGCCTGAGCGCAGAGGACGAGGATCACCTTTGCTGACATTGTAGTTTGTTTTGAAGTGGACTTCAGAATGAGTTTTCTCAGAATTGATCGAGTATTTATACTAAAACGTAGTCCTTATCTAGTTGTGTTGCAGCACACACAGTAGGCTGCATGACAAAGAAAATGAAAAATGCGTGCATTTACTTCACTTTGTTATTATTATCGTATATTTGGTTTCTAAATTAGGAAATAGTGAATAAGTACGTGTTATTGATAACAGATTCTGCACTATATAAACATGGTGTGAGACTTGTAAAAGCATCAGTCTTCGGCTTCTTGTTGAACTTACGAATACATCAAACATGTCCACCTTCGCTGTTCTGTTGCTCTGCATCCAAGCTTGCTTGGTCCAGGTGAGTGTTTTACGATTTCTGGTAATTTGTTTACTCGTTTAAAAAATGTTCCTTGTTCCTGATTTCATGACTATTTTGTAAGCTTTTAATTTGTACGTTATAAATGTCTACTAGAACTGTGTAATTCACATTGTTTGAGAGAAAAAGACATCAAAGTCACATAAACCAATCAATTTGTTTTTAGTTTCGAACTGTGAATGTCTTAAATTTAAAGGGTAAAGTTTTGGTTCTTAAAGGTTTCCTCAGAAAGCCGCAAGTTTTGTAACTGATGTATATTTTTCTTACCAGAATGTTTTCGGCCAATACCTTGGCGGTAGCGGTTGTGGTTGTGGAGGATCAGCTGTAGGCATCGGCTCTGCTTATGGTGGTGCCCTGGGACTCGGCGCTGGTCTCTCTCCTGCTGGTGCCTGTGGTGGTGCCCTCGGTCTTGGTGCCTACGGTGGTGCTCTTGGTCTTGGTGCTTACGGTGGCGCCTTGGGATCTGCTTATGGTGGCGCACTTGCTCCTGCTGCTGCATACGGCGGTGTCGGTGAAGGCAACGTTGCGGTCATTGGTGAGCTGCCAGTCGCCGGTAACACCGCTCTTGCTGGTTGTGTTCCCATCACAGGTGCTGTGACTTTTGGCGGTGCTGTGCCCGCTGCTGGAGCCGTGTCTATCTCTGGACAATGCGCTTGTGGTTGTGGTTCTTCTATCTACTGAATTAAATAATTTTGGAATGACAAACAATCTGCGATTGTCAGTCAAAAATTTGATAAAGAAATGAACCAGAGATCTATGTTTTATTTTGAAATCAATTGGCCTAATTCAAATATTTTTTGTTTTTATAATCTTTCTAATAATTTTGGATTATTACCAGAATAAATTAAAATATGCCTCTTTACTAGGAATAATAATTAATAATGGGAGTAAATGCCTCGAGAATTGTCTTACCAAATAAATAAACAAACAACTGATGAAATTTTTATAACGTTATTATCGGCATTAAAATTATTCTCAGACCTCGCCAAAGTACTTTGAAAAAGGAACGAACGTACAGTTTTGACTCTACTACGATTTTGTTATGTGTGTAGATAAACTTAAAACATTAATTGATTAATATACAAGATTGACATGCTATAAAGGCTAACGTACAAAAAAAAAAAAATGAATAAAATGTACATGTATATGTCGCAGATCCCATAATGGAATTTCAAGCGTTTTTAGGGTTCCGTTGCCAAATGGCAAAAAACGGAACCCTTATAGATTCGCCATGTCTGTCTGTCTGTCTGTCTGTCTGTCTGTCCGAGTATGTCACAGCCACTTTTCTCCGAAACTATAAGAGCTATGCTATTGAAACTTGGTAAGTGGATGTATTCAGTGAACCGCATTAAGATTTTCACACAAAAATAGAAAAAAAGCAATAATATTTGGGGTTCCCCATACATAGAATTGAAACTCAAAAATTTTTTTTTCATCAAACCCATACGTGTGGGGTATCTATGGATAGGTCTTCAAAAATGATATTGAGGTTTCTAATATCATTTTTTTTAAAACAATAATATTTGGGGTTCCCCATACATAGAACTGAAACACAAAAAAAAAATTTAATCAAACCCTTACGTGTGGAGTATCTATGGATAGGTATTTAAAAATGAAATTGAGGTTTCTAATATCATTTTTTTCTAAACTGAATAGTTTGCGCGAGAGACACTTCCAAAGTGGTAAAATGTGTGTCCCCCCCCCCGTAACTTCTAAAATAAGGGAATGATAAAACTAAAAAAAATATATGATGTACATTACCATGAAAACTACCAACGAAAATTGGTTTGAACGAGATCTAGTAAGTAGTTTTTTTTTAATACGTCATAAATCGTAAGCCACAATTTACCTTTCATTCAGTCAACTCAAATATAAAAATTAAAAAAAAAAACATTTAATTTCATAAACGATGATGACGAATGATGATGATGATGACCTGCAGGTTTGTACGGAACCCTCGGTGCGCGAGTCCGACTCGCACTTGGCCGGTTTTTTTAATTTTGTTTAATTTGATTTGATTTTGGTATGGCAACGCTTGAGTGTGTTTAGTCGATTAAAGTTGTCGTTGGTCATTTTTGATGTGAATAATATAAAAAGGCGGTAGACTTGTGCAGTTGATACATTCAAATTGGAATCGTGGCGACGAACGGTTGACTTGGCTAACCTCACTACATTCCATTTTATTTTATTTCAGTCCGAGAATAGTTCTTCAATCTTTTGTTATTTTTTGTAAAGTGTTCTAAACAGTAAAGTTTAGTGTACCGAACAGTGCCTGTGTATTATTTCACGTCGGACACCACGTTCCATCATGACCGACCAACAAGGTAGCGAAGACATGCCCATATCTGTCGTTATATATAAAAACAAAGAGGAAACAATCACAGGAATCATCAAAAAAAATTGTCTGCATCGCTGTCAATAGGAAAAGTGCCCAAAACGCTGGTAGCAATGCCACGTTGTATGGCCCAGCTTATTCTTTGTCCAAGAAATTGATCAGCCCTCTGGTCACGTGAAGAGTCGACCGACCGCTTGGCGATGTCTCTAAAAATCAATTGGACACGCAGACTAGTGATTCAACGGGTTAAAACATTAGATAAATAGACCATAAAACGGAGTACCTATTCAGCTGTCTGAGTAATAAGTTTAAGTTCACCTAGTGAGCATACAGCGACCTGCGAGTACAATAACGCATTCAGGTTGCTTTTGAGGCTGCCATGGAGATGTAGCGCGTCACGGTACTGGGTGTCATGGCTATTTTAATAAGGTGTTAAATTAATAATTATGGAAACTGATTAAGTGCAGTTTCGTGTAAGGTCTATTGATTAAATAATTCCTTAATATTGAAAGAACCTCTTTTATTTTACAATATGACACTCTGCCTTCATATATTTATCAGTTGTTTGGTTGCCATAATACAGGCTCTGCCTAGTTTGGAATCAGATAAAAGTGTGTTGGTTGTTCTAAGATATTTGTTTATATTTGTTAATATTTTTATTGCTTTTCGCATGCGATGGAACTATTGACTGAAGCAGTGGGTCTCGTCTTTGCGGATCTCTACCACTCCTTTTTCAAACGTAACCACGGCATCTTCAGGGTTCATAAAACAAACTGATCTCACAAGACGCCAGGTCGGTACTGTAAGGAGGATGATTCATTAACTCTAAACCTTTGATAGACAAAGATTCGATAGTCCGTATGATGAAGTGAGCTGGAGCGTTGTCGTTTTGGACGAGAATCCTGCCTCTTGGGCTCTGCTATCTAACATTTTTAGACAATAATAACAATAAGTGAGGCGGGGTCGCGGCAAACCACGTAGGAGATGGCGAGACGATTCTTCGGCTGCTAGCTACTCTTAATGGCCTTCATGCTACTTTTTTTTTCACAGTGTTATTCATGGAATATTGTCGAATGCTGCTTAATTACCTCGTGCAAGCTATAAAACCTGTTTTGCACTTCACTGGAACAAATTTCCAGCAACTTATTTCTGTAGACGAATTATTGATGGTGATTTAAAGGTAAAAAAGATGAAAGAAGACGGTCATGAGTAGAATTAATTAAAATTTTTGCTTCAGATATTATAAGAAAAAATAAATTGAATATAAATTAAATGACAGCACCGCACACAGTTCACGCGAAAATATGAAAACAACTGAGGACAATTATCGTAATTTTAAGAAACTTTCATTGTCTCTTCTCAGTCTCAATTTGTCAAAAACACCTCGAATTTCCATTTTTTAGGGTTCCGTTGCCAAATGGCAAAAAACGGAACCCTTATAGATTCGCCATGTCTGTCTGTCTGTCTGTCTGTCTGTCTGTCCGAGTATGTCACAGCCACTTTTCTCCGAAACTATAAGAGCTATGCTATTGAAACTTGGTAAGTGGATGTATTCAGTGAACCGCATTAAGATTTTCACACAAAAATAGAAAAAAAGCAATAATATTTGGGGTTCCCCATACATAGAATTGAAACTCAAAAATTTTTTTTTCATCAAACCCATACGTGTGGGGTATCTATGGATAGGTCTTCAAAAATGATATTGAGGTTTCTAATATCATTTTTTTTTAAAACAATAATATTTGGGGTTCCCCATACATAGAACTGAAACACAAAAAAAATTTTAATCAAACCTTTACGTGTGGAGTATCTATGGATAGGTATTTAAAAATGAAATTGAGGTTTCTAATATCATTTTTTTCTAAACTGAATAGTTTGCGCGAGAGACACTTCCAAAGTGGTAAAATGTGTGTCCCCCCCCCCGTAACTTCTAAAATAAGGGAATGATAAAACTAAAAAAAATATATGATGTACATTACCATGAAAACTACCAACGAAAATTGGTTTGAACGAGATCTAGTAAGTAGTTTTTTTTTAATACGTCATAAATCGTAAACCACAATTTACCTTTCATTCAGTCAACTCAAATATAAAAATTAAAAAAAAAACATTTAATTTCATAAACGATGATGACGAATGATGATGATGATGACCTGCAGGTTTGTACGGAACCCTCGGTGCGCGAGTCCGACTCGCACTTGGCCGGTTTTTTTTTTTGTGGGTTGTTTTTCGTCAAATGACGCGTCCTGCTCTGGGCGAAACGGGAGGGCGGTACAGACTGTTTGTTGATTCTGCACCGCGCAGACGCGAACGCGAAGCGTCGTTGCCATCTAGATCGCTCACGTAGGATACCGCGTAAGAGTGTTTTCTAGATGGATATTGACTGCAAGCACTAATTCCTCACGAGCGTGCCGAATTCGTCTGTTCGTTCATTAAATATATCAGAATTCCTTAATACTTTAGTTGAAGTCGCCGGGCACATTATTTGGGAATACCAGCTATTCGATCGGTCAACATTCTAAGAAGTTCGACGTACCTACGCCGGTGCGCAGTTACTGACCTATTACTATTTCGATATCATATTACAAAATATGTAGGGTGTCCACAGTTTACTGATTTAAGGTCGGATAAAAATAAAAAATAAAGTAGGTAAAAATAATAGAAATCAGAGTGACAGTTCTTGGGAACCCCTTTCACTCCTCTTATTTCTTTTTCATCCGGATACTGAATTAATATAAAGGATTTAAGTGGAAGACGATTTGAGTCCATAAAAGAGGAACTCGATTACGAAAATTTGTAACTAAAACAAAAATGTTTAACTTTAATAAGCTATCTAATTAGCAACCCCGAATCTGACTCGGCGGGGCAGAACCACATACCAGAGTGTCTCAGGACGAAAGTCGTTGACCAGTGTGTGTTGCCGTGATGATTTATGCCACTGAAACGTGGTCGCTCTTAATGGGCTTTATTAGAAGGCAGAAGGTCTCCCAAAGGGCAATGGACAGAACTTTGCTTGGAGTTTCCTTACGTAATCTGCAGGCGATCCAAGGTATCCGACACAGCTTGAAAAATTACCAGACGAGGCCAGGGCACATTGCTCGCAGAACAGATGGCTGATGGGGCCGAAAGGTTCTGGAGTGGCAATTGCGTACCGGAGGACGTAGAGTTGGAAGGCCTCCCACAAGATGGACCGATGACCTTGTGGAGGCCGCAGGAATCCGCTGGTTGCGGGAAGCACAAAACCGGTCGAAGTGGAGGTGCTTGGGGGAGGCCTATGTCCAGCAGTATACGTCTTTCGGTTAAAATAATGATGATGTGGATTTCAGGACACAATAAAAGATTAAATTAGGTTCTCAAAACATTTTTGTTTATTAAAATTTCATTCAAAAATAAATATTTAACTAGTAAATAGGAGAACCGCAGCCGCACGCGCACTGTCCAGATATAGACACGGCACCAGCAGCGGGCACAGCACCACAGAAGGTCACAGCACCCAAGATGGGAACAGTACCAGCAAGAGCGGTGTTACCGGCGACTGGCAGCTCACCAATGACCACCACGTTGCCTTCACCGACGCCGCCGTATGCAGCAGCAGGAGCAAGTGCGCCACTATAAGCAGATCCGAGGGCACCACCGTAAGCACCAAGACCGAGGGCACTACCACAGCCAGCGGAGACACCAGTGCCGAGACCCAGAGCAGGAGCTATGGTGGCCACTTGACCTCCACAGCCACATCCATAACCGAACACATTCTAGAGGAACAAAAATAACTCATTATACCAGAATGGTGGAACAAAAATAAAGGACACACAATAGCAATAATGGGAAAACTCAAAAGAAAAGAAAAAAATGTTAACTCACCTGGACCAAGCAAGCTTGGATGCAGAGCAACAGAACAGTGAAGGTAGACATGTTTGATGTTTATTCAACGAGAAGCTGAAAACTGAATGATTGTTCTAATTCTAGAACACGTTTATATAGTGCAAAAGTTTCTTATCAGAAACGTGATGTTTTTTTTCATGTTCTATTGAAACAAAGTTTAATATATTTGAAGGTTACGTTACATCACCTACAAAATACATTCATTTTTCTATTTCCCCATATTGATAAAGATTCAAGTTCGTTTCAAAATCCACAAATTGCTGCAACACAACTGCATAGATAAGAACTGCGATTCACTATAAATAGTCGATCGATTCTTGGAAAACTCATTCTCAAGTTCACTTCAACACGAACTACAATGTCAGCCAAGGTGATCCTCGTCCTCTGCGCTCAGGCGCTCTTCATCCAGGTGAGAAACGATTTCTACTTTTTTAATCAATGTGTTCTTATTGGTGTTATTATTTTTGTCCAGATAGTATTGTAGTCTGAGATTCGTATTTTAGTGATTAAAAATGCATGTGTTTCTGATTAAGCATTCTTATATATATATATCCGAGCCTAGCAATTTATATGATCAGAAGTTGATTGTACTGCTTACAAGGAATCATGTATTACTTCAAATTATATTTAGAAAAAATCACAAACACCGGCGATGGATATATTAGTGTTTGTGGTTCTTAGATTTTTCAATCTAGAGAAGAGAATCGTCACAGAGTTTTTATTAATATTTTTACTATTATTTTGCAATAACATAAAATACATAAATCACGTGCTTTATAAAATATTACATAAACACGCTTCAAGACATCATAATCCTTTGCTAATTGGGACATTTGTTTTGATACAATATTTTTTGTTTACAGATTGCTTTCGGTTCATGTCTTGGTCGTGGAGCCATCGCCACCCCTACTCTCATTGCCCCAGGATGTGCTGGTAACGGCTTTGCTGGTAACGGTTTGATCGGAAATGGACTTATTGGTAATGGCTATGCTGGTAACTGTGCCAGCAACGGTTTCATTGGTGATGGTATCATTGGCAATGGTCTGATCGGCAATGGGTTGGCTGCTCTAGAGATCATTCCCACCAGCGGTGGTGGACTGCCTGTCTCCAGTGTCTCTGTTATCGCCCCCAATGGTCTCTCCGTAGCGTCTGAGAATGTGTATGAGGGTGTTCTATCCGTGGCTGGTGAGCTGCCGTTCTTGAGTGCTGTGGCTTTGGAGGGAGTATTGCCCAGTGGCGGTGCTGGTGCCGTCAGCTACAGCTGCGGAAACGGTATTACTGCTATCGAGAGCATCGCTCCTTCTGCTGCTGCCTATGGCGCTGCTGGTGCCTATGGCGCTGGTGGTGCCTATGGGCTCGGCGCCGGCTATGGACTTGGCGGTGCTACCATCGCTCCTGCTGCTCTTGGACTCGGCTATGGAAGCCGCGGCTGTGGATGTGGCGTTTATTAAGAACGTTCTCAAAAAAGACTTTACTTTTTGTCCGAAAATATTATTCAATAAAATGATTTGCAATTTGTTTTGGTAATTGAATTTTTTTATTCACCGGTTTCCCTTTAACGTTAAAGTGTGAAGTATTGTTAGAAAAGACATATATATCTTTTATTCGTCTGTTGAAGTACTAAGTACGGTAACTAACCCCAAAAACATATATTCATTTTATTGGGATTACTGAATGATAAAAAAAGGTTTGCTGAACGTGACGTTTTATTAAGTGGACACTTCAATATATTTTCAATAGTTTCAAACTATCGCCATTTTTAGGGTTCCGTTGCTAAATGGAAAAAACGGAACCCTTATAGATTCGTCATGTCTGTCTGTCTGTCTGTCTGTCCGAGTATGTTACAGCCACTTTTTTCCGAAACTATTAGAGCTATGCTGTTGAAACTTGGTAAGTAGATGTATTCTGTAAGCCGCATTAAGACTTTTACACAAAAATAGAAAAAAAAACGATAATATTTTGGGTTCCCCATACATAGAAAAATGGCAAAGCCCCCCAAATTGGGGGAGGCCTAAGTCCAGCAGTGGACGTCTTACGGCTGAAATGATGATGATGATGATGATACATAGAAATGAAACTTAATTTTTAAAAAAAAACATCTAACCCATACGTGTGGGGTATCTATGGATAGGTCTGTAAAAATTATATTGAGGTTTCTAATATCACTTTTTTCTAAACTGAATAGTTTGCGCGAGAGACACTTCCAAAGTGGTAAAATGTGTGTCCCCCCGTAACTTCTAAAATAAGAAAATTATAAAACTAGAAAAAATATATGATGTACATTACCATATAAACTTCCACGGAAAATTGGTTTGAACGAGATCTAGTTACTAGTTTTTTTTTTAATACGTCATAAATCGTAAACCACAATTTACCTATCATTCAGTCAACTCAAATATAAAAATTAAAAAAAAAAAATAATTTCATAAACATAAACCTTATGCATAAACCGTGAATACCTGCAGGTTTGTACGGAACCCTCGGTGCGCGAGTCCAACTCGCACTTGGCCGGTTTTTTATTTAAACTTCCAGTGAGTCATGTATTTCTGCTATTAAATAATTTCCTTACACTTTCGAATTTCGAAAGTTTTAAATATATTTATTACTGATATGAATGATTACTTAAACCAAAAAATATATCTAAAAATACTTGCTTAATAAAATAAGAACCCCGAAATAAAAACATTTTCTCTTATCTTGAGTAACGTGGAATATTTTTGCAATTTATGAGAAAGCGAGCTTCTGCCCGCGCCTTCGACCGCATCAAATTTTTGCTTCCCTGACCCCTCCCGTCGCATCAAATTGCCTGCCAGTTTTCGTCCATTGTTCGTTACTGCTCGCTTTTTTACACGCTTTATATTAGCTTCACTTGTATGTTTGTATATTTGTACGTTTGTATGTTTGTTTGTAACCGACTCCTTATAGCGCGATTTTGACCCACTTTAAACGACCAGATTTCATTCAAACTTTGCACACCTGTCAAGGACCGATGACAATGCAATAATTTCATAAATTTGTGCCATTATCCTTGCCAGGGTTACCAGGACAGCAAAAAAACTGTCTTCGAAAACTACGGTGACATACGTCACAAACTAATTTGCGCCATTATCCTTGCCAGGGTTACCAGGACAGCAAAAAAAAACTGTCTTCGAAAACTACGCTGACACACGTCACAAACTACGCTGACATACGTCTCAAAATTCGAAACACCCTAAAAAATAGAAAATAAATATAAAAAAAAAGCGTGGGATGCTTTTTAAGGTATTTTTTATTGATATCAGGCACCCCACGCTTTTTTTCCATTATTTTGTACTTTTTAGTTTGGTTTTCAATGGAAGCGTGTTTTTTAGTTTTTTTAAACTATTATTTTTTAATCACAGCGTCGTGTTACATAGCCTTCCTCAATAAATGAGCTACCCAACACTAAAATAATTTTTCAATTCGTGGCCCGTAATTCCTGAGATTGGATTTGGGGGAGGCCTAAGTCCAGCAGTGGACGTCTTACGGCTGAAATGATGATGATGATGATGAATTCCTGAGATTACCTCGTTAAACCAAACAAGCAAACAAATTCTTCAGCTTTATAATATTAAGTATAGATTAGGCCGGGCAAAACCATTGGGAGTCAAATGTTACATGACATGAGTTTCAATAATTACTCTCCGGCGTAGTTACAGCCTACGTATGTGTTGAGGTTTAAGATACATAACATGATGGTGCCTGATACTAAACCCACAAATTCACGTCTGCCATGAACAGAGTGTAAGTTATTAGATCAAAAAACAAGTGTGCGACTGACACTATGAGTGCAGGTCGTTGGATCGACAGGCATTACAGGATTGCTGGAGATAGGCCACCCACAATTTGAGGGGATTTGCCATAATTGCTACGCTTGGCTGGCGTTTGGTAGGCAATCGCGGAATGGTGGTAAAGTGCACAGAGAACGCTGCTGCCCATTCTCTAGTAAGTCCCTTAGCAAGGCAATATACATCTATCTATCTATATATATAAAATTCAAAGTCCTGAGTGAGTGACTGACTGACTGACTGATATATCAACGCACAGCCTAAACCGCTGGTCCTAGAGACATGAAATTTGGAGGGTGTGTTCTTTGTGAAGAGTAAGTATCCACTAAGAAAGGGTTTTTTGAAATTCCATCCCTAAGAGGGTAAAACAGGGGGTTGAATTTTCACGCGGGCGAAGCCGCGGGCAAAAGCTAGTCTATATATAAAATTCAAAACCGCTGGTCGTAGAGACATGAAGTTTGGAAGGTGTGTTCCTTATGAAGAGTAGGCATCCACTAAGAAATGAGTTTTTGAAATGCCATCCCTAAGAGGGTTGAAATGGGGGGTTGAATTTTCTGTGAAACATTGTATTCCTTCGGTCAGATAAGACAAAGCAAGCAGTGCGTTATCGCACTTTGACTTTGTTTACATGGACTAACACATAGGGTACTTTTAATCCCGGTAGTACACTCCTGTAGGATATTTTTTGACATCCACGCGGGCGAAGCCGTGGGTAGAAGCCATATGTATATAAATTAAATATGACTTTACGATTACCGGATATTATTCTTAAAGACAGCACGGCTGACATCTGTCGGGCATGCCAGCATCCGGAGAAATCAATCCGACACCTTATCTCCGGGCGTCTAGCTAACGAAGAGTACTTGCATAGAAACGACCTTGTAGCCAGGATTATCCATTAGCAACTCGCTCTGAAATACAACCTTGTGGAGTTGGAAGTACCGTACTGCAGGTATATGCCGAGGAATATAAAAAATAAAGTTTCCTGGCTTAACTCGTGAGTATGTGTGACGACACCCACACACACGACTGTGGGGTGTGGACTCAGCGATCATTGTGGCGATAGTCGTAACAGCCAATGGCTTGATAGCCAAGAGCCTCGAACAGCACCGGAGTGAGCTCTCGTTGGACAGCTGGAGCTCGGGCTTGATTCAGAAGGTGGTAGATACTTCGGGACACGGTGACCAAAGGGCTACAGTTTTTTAAGTTACTAAATGTTTCTGACAATCTCATATTTATAAGTTTGCATGTTTCAAAAGTGTTGCATCTAGGACGACTCCCTTTGCAGACATGACAAAACCATGTCTTCTTCCATACTTTTTATTAGTCGACATCTCTGTGCCCACCCCCTATAAAGCTATACAATCTTTCGCACAGTCCATTCATCGTTACTTCACTCTCAGCTCATTTGCACTAAGAAGAAAACGCTCGGTACCGACATTATTCATTCATAAGTACTGATTATTTATGAACATGGCACGTGCCTTCTTAGAATCGTGCTCAGCAATTAGAACAACAAATGTTTCATAGCGTAACAACCTGTCATCGGAGATAGCTTGTACTAGGTTAGTAATGTTTAGTGAAAATGAACACGTTGTTATTTATAATTCTTACTTACTACTCAGGATTTTTGTCCTGACTCAGCAGTTTAAGCTACGCGTTGTTTGTCAAAGAATTTTAGATATATATTTAGTCTATATAAAATATGCTATCGAAAGGTTTTAAAAATAAATTAAATAATGAAATATTTTCTCAATTCATAGTCTTTATTTATATTCGGACATCAGAAAAGCACACATCAGTAGTAAAGAGGAGATCCGCAGCCGCAAGCACATTGTCCAGAGATAGACACGGCACCAGCAGCGGGCACAGCACCACCGAAAGTCACAGCACCCATGATGGGAACCTGACCAGCAACAGCGGTTTCACCAGCGACTGGCAGCTCACCAGCCAGCGCCACATTGCCTTCACCGGCGCCACCATAAGCAGCTCCAAGAGTACTAGCACCACCGTATGCAACGGCAGGAGCAAGTGCGCCACCATAAGCAGATCCGAGGGTGCCAACGTAAGCACCAAGCCCGAGGGCACTACCACAGCCAGCGGAGAGACCAGTGCTGAGACCCAGAGCAGGAGCTAGGGTGGCCACTTGACCTCCGCAGCCGCACCCGTAACCGAACACATTCTAGAGGAACAAAAGTAACTCATTATACCAGAATGGCGGAACGAAAATAAAGGACACACACAATAGCAATAATGGGAAAACTCAAAAGAAAAGAAAAAATGTTAACTCACCTGGACCAAGCAAGCTTGGATGCAGAGCAGCAGAACAGTAAAGGAAGACATGTTTGATGTTTGTTCAACGAGAAGCTGAAAACTGAATGATTGTCCTTATTCTAGAACACGTTTATATAGTGCAAAATTTCTTATCAGAAACGTGATGTTTTTTTCTATGTTCTATTGAAACAAAATTTAATATATTTCAAGGTTACGTTACATCACTTACAAAATGCATTCATTTTTCTATTTTCCCATATTGATAAAGATATGAAAAGTTCATTTCAAAATCCACAAATTGCTGCAACACAACTGCATAGATAAGAACTGCGATTCACTATAAATAGTCGATCGATTCTTGGAAAACTCATTCTCAAGTTCACTTCAACACGAACTACAATGTCAGTCAAGGTGATCCTCGTCCTCTGCGCTCAGGCGCTCTTCATCCAGGTGAGAAACTATTTCTGCTTTTTAACCGACTTCAAAAAAAGCAGGAGGTTATCAGTTCGACTATATTTTTTTTTTAATGTTTGTTGCCTCATAACTTTTGACTGGAGGAACCGATTTTGAGGATTCTTTTTTTATTTAAAAGTTGGTGCTTCCTGAATGGTCCCATTTTAATTTGGTTTCATTCAGACAATGGGATCCATGTGATAACCGTATAAGTCTTATATTTGCATTAAGTATTTGCGTGACAAATGAACGAATAACGCAATTAGATTAGTGCGGGGTATCTACCATAACTAAAAAGTTAAAAATAAAAACTTTTTACATAAAAAATAACAACGGACTTCCTTAAAAAACACTACAAAGTCAAAAATAACTTTAATTCCGAAGGTCTGTGTCTTAGGATCTGTATTTAAGGTTTTTTAGCCACCGACTTCTGAAAATAAAGTTATTTTTGACTGTTTGTGTCAAATGTTTTTTTAAATCACTGTGTTCTTATTGGTGTTATTACTTTTGCCCAGATAGTATTATATTCTGAGGTTCGTATTTTAGTGATTAAAAATGTATGTTTCTGATTAAGCATTCTTATATATATATCCGAGCCTAGCTATTTATATGATCAGAAGCTGATTGTACTGCTTACAAGGAATGTAATGTTTCAAATTATATTTAGAAAAACTTTTTTACAAAAAAAAAAACAGAGAGAAGTCGGTTGTTTTTTTTTTGTAAAAAAGTTTTTATTTTTAAATTTTTAGTTGTGGTATTCACCCTGCACTAATTCCAAACAAACAATGCATATTTATGCGATAGCAGAAATCGCGGTTGATTTGCTGTCATTTTTTAAAGAGTTCCGGTGTCTGTCTCCCGAACTCATCATCAGATCTATATGAAAATTATATGGGACCATTTCGGAATAAACCCCTTTCGAACAAAAAAAGAATTTTGCAAATCCATCTACATATGACGGAGTTATGGCCGAACATACATAAAAAAAAAAAACATATAAACATCCGAATTGAGAACCTCCTTTTTGAAGTCGGTTAAAAATATAATAAATGGCCAGGCCAAAATGATTAAGGCTGCTTTTTTTTTATTAACACTTTTAGTGCCAAGAACCCGGATCCGGGTCCAACGGAATTACCGTTCGCATGCCCACAACTCGCATCCGAATCCTACGTATAAGTAGTTTGTACCGTGCCGTGCACCCGCCTACCGGGTGCAAATCACAAAAATAAGCTAGGTGTGAATAGAGTCTACTTTTGAATAATTTTGTTTTTCTTCCTGGCACTGAAAGTGTTAAGCAGACAGTAGAGTGGGTAAGAGCCCACTCTAGTGTCTGCTGAGGAATCAATTCTCGATGTCAACGTGTATGTCTATCTAGGACAAGATATCTTCTAACTCCTGATCGATAAGGAGTTGTACCTTCCATCATCAGCTCAACGGAATATAAGAATACAAGTAACGGTCTAAACGTGCCTATAATATTCAAAGAATTATCCCCTAACCTTCTAACCTTTCACTGTAAGTTCCTATATGTACTGTTCACCGATGAGGAGTTCCATGCGGTATCTTCGAAGACTATAATTAGTTCACCACGGATGGATAGATAGAACCAGCAATTATTTTTGATCTTTAGTACAATATCCAAATCACATTACGTGTACTGTTTGTTTTTGAGGAGTTCCTTCGTTTATCTCCCAAAGTATACATCAAATCTTCACAAAATTAATATGGGACCACCTCAGGAGTATACCCTTACGAATAAAAAAAGAATTTTCAAAATCGGTTGACAATTGGCGGAGAAATCGGTGAACATACATAAAAAAAAAAAAAAAAAAATACATACAGTCGAACATATAACCTCCTCCTTTTTTTGAAGTCGGTTAAAAATCACAAACACCGCCGATGGATATATTAGTGTTTTGTGATTCTTAGCTTTTTCAATCTAGAGAAGAGACTTTTGACAGAGTTTTTAATAAATTTTCACTTTTATTTTGCAATAACATAAAATACATGAAATCACGTGATTGATAAAATATAACATAAACACGCTTCAAGTCATCATCATCCTCTGCTAATTGGGACATTTATATTGAAACATTTTTTTTTTTTTTGTTTACAGATTGCTCTCGGTTCATGTCTTGGTCGTGGAGCCATCGCCGCCCCTACTCTCATTGCCCCAGGATGTGCTGGTAACGGCTATGCTGGTAACGGCTTGATCGGAAATGGTTTGATTGGTAATGGCTATGCTGGTAACTGCGCCAACAATGGTTTCATTGGTGATGGTATTATTGGCAATGGTTTGATCGGCAACGGGTTGGCTGCTCTAGAGATCATTCCCACCAGTGGCGGTGGACTGCCTGTCTCCAGTGTCTCTGCTATCGCCCCCAATGGCCTCTCCGTAGCGTCTGAGAATGTGTATGAGGGTGTTCTGTCCGTGGCTGGTGAGCTGCCGTTCTTGAGTGCTGTAGCTTTGGAGGGAGTATTGCCGAGTGGCGGTGCTGGTGCCGTCAGCTACAGCTGCGGTAACGGTATTACTGCTATCGAGAGCATCGCTCCTTCCGCTGGTGCTTATGGTGCTGGTGGTGCCTATGGGCTCGGCGCCGGCTATGGACTTGGCGCTGGCTATGGACTTGGCGGTGCTGCTGTCGCTCCTGCTGCTCTCGGACTCGGCTATGGAAGCCGCGGCTGTGGATGTGGTGTTTATTAAACACGTTCTCAAGAAAGACTTTACTTTTTGTTTGAAACTATTATACAATAAAATGATTTGAAATTTATTTTGGTATTTGAATTTATTTATTCACCAGTTTCTCTTTTATGTTAAAGTATGTCTTTTATTCGTCTGTTGAAGGACTTAGTACGGTAACTAACCCCAATAACATAAATTCATTTTATTGGGATTAGTGAATGATAAAAAAAAGGTTTGCTGAACGTGAAGTTCTATTATTTGGACAGTTTACTTTATTTTCAATAGTTTCAAACTATCGCCATATTTTAAACTTCCAGTGAATCATGTATTTTTCATCATCATCATCATCATTTCAGCCGTAAGACGTCCACTGCTGGACTTAGGTCCCCCCAGTTTGGGGGGCTTTGCCATAATCGCCACGCTTGGCAGGCGGGTTGGCGATCGCAGTATGGTGGTAAAATGCATAGAGAATGGGCAGCAGCGTTCTCTATGCATGTATTTTTGCGGTTAAATAATTTCCTTAAACTTTCAAAATTCGATACTTAAACCAAAAAAAATAACTAAAAATACTTGTTGAATAAAATAAGAACCCCGAAATAAAAACATTTTCTCTTGTCTTGAGTAACGTGGAATATTTTTGTAATTTATGAGATAACGAGCTTCTGTTCGCGCCTTCGACCGTATCAAATTTTTGCTTCCCTGACCCTTCCCGTCGCATCAAATTGCCTGCCAGTTTTCATCCATTTTTCACTACTGCTCCTTGTTTTAGGGTTCCGTTGCCAAAGGGCAAAAAACGCAACCCTTATAGATTCGTCATGTCTGTCTGTCTGTCTATCTGTCTGTCCGAGTATGTCGCAGCCATTTTTTTCCGAAACTATAAGAGCTATGCTGTTGAAACTTGGTAAGTAGATGTATTCTGTAAACCGCATTAAGATTTTCACACAAAAATAGAAAAAAAAACAATAAATTTTGGGGTTCCCCATACATAGAACTGAAACTCAATTTTTTTTTTTACATCAAACCCATACGTGTGGGGTATTTATGGATAGGTCTTCAAAAATGATATTGAGGTTTCTAATATTATTTTTTTCTAAACTGAATAGTTTGCGCGAGAGACACTTCCAAACTGGTAAAATGTGTGTCCCTGTAAAAGGGAATGATAAAACTAAAAAAAAAATATAAGATGTACATTACCATGTAAACTTCCACCGAAAATTGGTTTGAACGAGATCTAGTAAGTAGTTTTTTTTTAATACGTCATAAGACGTAAACCACAATTTACCTTCCATTCAGTCAACTCAAATAAAAAAATTAAAAACAAAAACATTAAATTTCATAAACATATACCTTATGCATAAACCGTGAATACCTGCAGGTTTGTACGGAACCCTCGGTGCGCGAGTCCGACTTGCACTTGGCCGGTTTTTTATTGTAGCGTCATGATATATAGTTTTTAACCTTGCTCAATAAATAAGCTACCCAACACAAAAATATTTTTTCAATTCAGACCAGTAGTTCCTGAGATTACCGCGTTCAACCAAACGAACAAACAAACTCTTCAGCTTTATAATATTATATAAGTATAGATTAGGCCGGGCAAAACCATTGGGAGTCAAATGTTACATGACATGAGTTTCAATAATTACTCTCCGGCGTAGTTTCAACCTACGTATGTGTTGAGGTTTAAGATACATAACATGATGGTGCCTGATACTAAACCCACAAATTCACGTCTGCCATGAACAGAGTGTAAGTTATTAGATCAAAAAACAAGTGTGCGACCTGACACTATGAGTGCAGGTCGTTGGATCGACAGGCATTACAGGATTGCTGGAGATAGGCCACCCACAATTTGAGGGGATTTGCCATAATTGTTACGCTTGGCTGGCGTTTGGTAGGCAATCGCGGAATGGTGATAAAGTGCACAGAGAACGCTGCTGCCCATTCTCTAGTAAGTCCCTTAGCAAGGCAATATACATCTATGTATCTATATATATAAAATTCAAAGTCCTGAGTGAGTGACTGACTGACTGACTGATATATCAACGCACAGCCTAAACCGCTGGTCTTAGAGACATGAAATTTGCAGGGTGTGTTCTTTGTGAAGAGTAGGTATCCACTAAGAAAGGGTTTTTTGAAATTCCATCCCTAAGAGGGTAAAACAGGGGGTTGAATTTTCACGCGGGCGAAGCCGCGGGCAAAAGCTAGTCTATATATAAAATTCAAAGTCCTGAGTGACTGACTGATATATCAACGCACAGCCAAAACGGCTGGTCGTAGAGACATGAAATTTGGAAGGTGTGTTCTTTATGAAGAGTAGGCATCCGCTAAGAAATGAGTTTTTGAAATGCCATCCCTAAGAGGGTTGAAATGGGGGGTTGAATTTTCTGTGAAACATTGTATTCCTTCGATCAGATAAGACAAAGCAAGCAGTGCGATAAGACTTTGTTTACATGGACTAACACATAGGGTACTTTTAATCCCGGTAGTACACTCCTGTAGGATATTTTTTGACATCCACGCGGGCGAAGCCGTGGGCAGAAGCCATATGTATATAAATTAAATATGACTTTACAATTACCGGACATTATTCTTAAAGACAGCACGGCTGACATCTGTCGGGCATGCCAGCATCCGGAGAAATCAATCCGACACCTTATCTCCGGGCGTCTAGCTAACGAAGAGTACTTGCATAGAAACGACCTTGTAGCCAGGATTATCCATTAGCAACTCGCTCTGAAATACAACCTTGTGGAGTTGGAAGTACCGTACTGCAGGTATATGCTGAGGAATATAAAAAATAAAGTTTCCTGGCTTAACTCGTGAGTATGTGTGACGACACCCACACACACGACTGTGGGGTGTGGACACAGCAATCATTGTGGCGATAGTCGTAACAGCCAAAGGCTTGATAGCCAAGAGCCTCGAACAGCACCGGAGTGGGCTCTCGTTGGACAGCTGGAGCTCGAGCTTGATTCAGAAAATGGTAGATACTTCGGGACACGGTGACCAAAGGGCTACAGTTTTTTAAGTTACTAAATGTTTCTGACAATCTCATATTTATAAGTTTGTATTTTTCAAAAGTGTTACTTCTAGGACGACTCCCTTTGCAGACATTACAAAACCATATTTTCTTCCATACTTTTTATTAGTCGACATCTCTGTGCCCACCCCCTATAAAGCTATACAATCTTTCGCACAGTCCATTCATCGTTACTTCTCTCTCAGCTCATTTGCACTACGAAGAAAACGCTCGGTACCGACATTATTCATTCATAAGTACTGATTATTTATGAACATGGCACGTGCCTTCTTAGAATCGTGCTCAGCAATTAGAACAACAAATGTTTCATAGCGTAACAACCTGTCATCGGAGATAGCTTGTACTAGGTTAGTAATGTTTAGTGAAAATGAACACGTTGTTATTTATAATTCTTACTTACTACTCAGGATTTTTGTCCTGACTCAGCAGTTTAAGCTACGCGTTGTTTGTCAAAGAATTTTAGATATATATTTAGTCTATATAAAATATGCTATCGAAAGGTTTTAAAAATAAATTAAATAATGAAATATTTTCTCAATTCATAGTCTTTATTTATATTCGGACATCAGAAAAGCACACATCAGTAGTAAAGAGGAGATCCGCAGCCGCAAGCACATTGTCCAGAAATAGACACGGCACCAGCAGCGGGCACAGCACCACCGAAAGTCACAGCACCCATGATGGGAACCTGACCAGCAACAGCGGTTTCACCAGCGACTGGCAACTCACCAGCCACCACCACGTTGCCTTCACCGGCGCCACCATAAGCAGCTCCAAGAGTACTAGCACCACCGTATGCAACGGCAGGAGCAAGTGCGCCACCATAAGCAGATCCGAGGGTGCCACCGTAAGCACCAAGCCCAAGGGCACTACCACAGCCAGCGGAGAGACCAGTGCCGAGACCCAGAGCAGGAGCTATGGTGGCCACTTGACCTCCGCAGCCACACCCGTAACCGAACACATTCTAGAGGAACAAAAGTAACTCATTATACCAGAATGGCGGAACGAAAATAAAGGACACACACAATAGCAATAATGGGAAAACTCAAAAGAAAAGAAAAAATGTTAACTCACCTGGACCAAGCAAGCTTGGATGCAGAGCAGCAGAACAGTAAAGGAAGACATGTTTGATGTTTATTCAACGAGAAGCTGAAAACTGAATGATTGTCCTTATTCTAGAACACGTTTATATAGTGCAAAATTTCTTATCAGAAACGTGATGTTTTTTTCTATGTTCTATTGAAACAAAGTTTAATATATTTCAAGGTTACGTTACATCACTTGCAAAATACATTCATTTTTCTATTTCCCCATATTGATAAAGATATGAAAAGTTCATTTCAAAATCCACAAATTGCTGCAACACAACTGCATAGATAAGAACTGCAATTCACTATAAATAGTCGATCGATTCTTGGAAAACTCATTCTCAAGTTCACTTCAACACGAACTACAATGTCAGTCAAGGTGATCCTCGTCCTCTGCGCTCAGGCGCTCTTCATCCAGGTGAGAAACTATTTCTGCTTTTTAACCGACTTCAAAAAAAGCAGGAGGTTATCAATTCGACTATATTTTTTTTTAATGTTTGTTGCCTCATAACTTTTGACTGGAGGAACCGATTTTGAGGATTCTTTTTTTATTTAAAAGGTGGTGCTTCCTGAATGGTCCCATTTTAATTTGGTTTCATTCAGACAATGGGATCCATGTGATAACCGTATAAGTCTTATATTTGCATTAAGTATTTGCGTGACAAATGAACGAATAACGCAATTAGATTAGTGCGGGGTATCTACCATAACTAAAAAGTTAAAAATAAAAACTTTTTACATAAAAAATAACAACCGACTTCCTTTAAAAACACTACAAAGTCAAAAATAACTTTAATTCCGAAGGTCGGTGTCTTAGGATCTGTATTTAAGGGTTTTTAGCCACCGACTTCCGAAAATAAAGTTATTTTTGACTGTTTGTGTCAAATGTTTTTTAAATCACTGTGTTCTTATTGGTGTTATTACTTTTGCCCAGATAGTATTATATTCTGAGGTTCGCATTTTAGTGATTAAAAATGTATGTTTTTGATTAAGCATAAGAATGAGAGCCTAGCTATTTAAATGATCAGAAGCTGATTGTACTGCTTACAAGGAATGTAATGCTTCAAATTATATTTAGAAAAATCACAAACACCGGCGATGGATATATTAGTGTTTTAAGATTCTTAGATTTTTCAATCTAGAGAAGAGACTTTTGACAGAGTTTTTAATAAATTTTCACTTTTATTTTGCAATAACATAAAATACATGAAATCACGTGATTGATAAAATATAACATAAACACGCTTCAAGTCATCATCATCCTCTGCTAATTGGGACATTTATATTGAAACATTTTTTTTTTGTTTACAGATTGCTCTCGGTTCATGTCTTGGTCGTGGAGCCATCGCCGCCCCTACTCTCATTGCCCCAGGATGTGCTGGTAACGGCTATGCTGGTAACGGCTTGATCGGAAATGGTTTGATTGGTAATGGCTATGCTGGTAACTGCGCCAACAATGGTTTCATTGGTGATGGTATTATTGGCAATGGTTTGATCGGCAACGGGTTGGCTGCTCTAGAGATCATTCCCACCAGTGGCGGTGGACTGCCTGTCTCCAGTGTCTCTGCTATCGCCCCCAATGGCCTCTCCGTAGCGTCTGAGAATGTGTATGAGGGTGTTCTGTCCGTGGCTGGTGAGCTGCCGTTCTTGAGTGCTGTAGCTTTGGAGGGAGTATTGCCGAGTGGCGGTGCTGGTGCCGTCAGCTACAGCTGCGGTAACGGTATTACTGCTATCGAGAGCATCGCTCCTTCCGCTGGTGCTTATGGTGCTGGTGGTGCCTATGGGCTCGGCGCCGGCTATGGACTTGGCGCTGGCTATGGACTTGGCGGTGCTGCTGTCGCTCCTGCTGCTCTCGGACTCGGCTATGGAAGCCGCGGCTGTGGATGTGGTGTTTATTAAACACGTTCTCAAGAAAGACTTTACTTTTTGTTTGAAACTATTATACAATAAAATGATTTGAAATTTATTTTGGTATTTGAATTTATTTATTCACCAGTTTCTCTTTTATGTTAAAGTATGTCTTTTATTCGTCTGTTGAAGGACTTAGTACGGTAACTAACCCCAATAACATAAATTCATTTTATTGGGATTAGTGAATGATAAAAAAAAGGTTTGCTGAACGTGAAGTTCTATTATTTGGACAGTTTACTTTATTTTCAATAGTTTCAAACTATCGCCATATTTTAAACTTCCAGTGAATCATGTATTTTTCATCATCATCATCATCATTTCAGCCGTAAGACGTCCACTGCTGGACTTAGGTCCCCCCAGTTTGGGGGGCTTTGCCATAATCGCCACGCTTGGCAGGCGGGTTGGCGATCGCAGTATGGTGGTAAAATGCATAGAGAATGGGCAGCAGCGTTCTCTATGCATGTATTTTTGCGGTTAAATAATTTCCTTAAACTTTCAAAATTCGATACTTAAACCAAAAAAAATAACTAAAAATACTTGTTGAATAAAATAAGAACCCCGAAATAAAAACATTTTCTCTTGTCTTGAGTAACGTGGAATATTTTTGTAATTTATGAGATAACGAGCTTCTGTTCGCGCCTTCGACCGTATCAAATTTTTGCTTCCCTGACCCTTCCCGTCGCATCAAATTGCCTGCCAGTTTTCATCCATTTTTCACTACTGCTCCTTGTTTTAGGGTTCCGTTGCCAAAGGGCAAAAAACGCAACCCTTATAGATTCGTCATGTCTGTCTGTCTGTCTATCTGTCTGTCCGAGTATGTCGCAGCCATTTTTTTCCGAAACTATAAGAGCTATGCTGTTGAAACTTGGTAAGTAGATGTATTCTGTAAACCGCATTAAGATTTTCACACAAAAATAGAAAAAAAAACAATAAATTTTGGGGTTCCCCATACATAGAACTGAAACTCAATTTTTTTTTTTACATCAAACCCATACGTGTGGGGTATTTATGGATAGGTCTTCAAAAATGATATTGAGGTTTCTAATATTATTTTTTTCTAAACTGAATAGTTTGCGCGAGAGACACTTCCAAACTGGTAAAATGTGTGTCCCTGTAAAAGGGAATGATAAAACTAAAAAAAAAATATAAGATGTACATTACCATGTAAACTTCCACCGAAAATTGGTTTGAACGAGATCTAGTAAGTAGTTTTTTTTTAATACGTCATAAGACGTAAACCACAATTTACCTTCCATTCAGTCAACTCAAATAAAAAAATTAAAAACAAAAACATTAAATTTCATAAACATATACCTTATGCATAAACCGTGAATACCTGCAGGTTTGTACGGAACCCTCGGTGCGCGAGTCCGACTTGCACTTGGCCGGTTTTTTATTGTAGCGTCATGATATATAGTTTTTAACCTTGCTCAATAAATAAGCTACCCAACACAAAAATATTTTTTCAATTCAGACCAGTAGTTCCTGAGATTACCGCGTTCAACCAAACGAACAAACAAACTCTTCAGCTTTATAATATTATATAAGTATAGATTAGGCCGGGCAAAACCATTGGGAGTCAAATGTTACATGACATGAGTTTCAATAATTACTCTCCGGCGTAGTTTCAACCTACGTATGTGTTGAGGTTTAAGATACATAACATGATGGTGCCTGATACTAAACCCACAAATTCACGTCTGCCATGAACAGAGTGTAAGTTATTAGATCAAAAAACAAGTGTGCGACCTGACACTATGAGTGCAGGTCGTTGGATCGACAGGCATTACAGGATTGCTGGAGATAGGCCACCCACAATTTGAGGGGATTTGCCATAATTGTTACGCTTGGCTGGCGTTTGGTAGGCAATCGCGGAATGGTGATAAAGTGCACAGAGAACGCTGCTGCCCATTCTCTAGTAAGTCCCTTAGCAAGGCAATATACATCTATGTATCTATATATATAAAATTCAAAGTCCTGAGTGAGTGACTGACTGACTGACTGATATATCAACGCACAGCCTAAACCGCTGGTCTTAGAGACATGAAATTTGCAGGGTGTGTTCTTTGTGAAGAGTAGGTATCCACTAAGAAAGGGTTTTTTGAAATTCCATCCCTAAGAGGGTAAAACAGGGGGTTGAATTTTCACGCGGGCGAAGCCGCGGGCAAAAGCTAGTCTATATATAAAATTCAAAGTCCTGAGTGACTGACTGATATATCAACGCACAGCCAAAACGGCTGGTCGTAGAGACATGAAATTTGGAAGGTGTGTTCTTTATGAAGAGTAGGCATCCGCTAAGAAATGAGTTTTTGAAATGCCATCCCTAAGAGGGTTGAAATGGGGGGTTGAATTTTCTGTGAAACATTGTATTCCTTCGATCAGATAAGACAAAGCAAGCAGTGCGATAAGACTTTGTTTACATGGACTAACACATAGGGTACTTTTAATCCCGGTAGTACACTCCTGTAGGATATTTTTTGACATCCACGCGGGCGAAGCCGTGGGCAGAAGCCATATGTATATAAATTAAATATGACTTTACAATTACCGGACATTATTCTTAAAGACAGCACGGCTGACATCTGTCGGGCATGCCAGCATCCGGAGAAATCAATCCGACACCTTATCTCCGGGCGTCTAGCTAACGAAGAGTACTTGCATAGAAACGACCTTGTAGCCAGGATTATCCATTAGCAACTCGCTCTGAAATACAACCTTGTGGAGTTGGAAGTACCGTACTGCAGGTATATGCTGAGGAATATAAAAAATAAAGTTTCCTGGCTTAACTCGTGAGTATGTGTGACGACACCCACACACACGACTGTGGGGTGTGGACACAGCAATCATTGTGGCGATAGTCGTAACAGCCAAAGGCTTGATAGCCAAGAGCCTCGAACAGCACCGGAGTGGGCTCTCGTTGGACAGCTGGAGCTCGAGCTTGATTCAGAAAATGGTAGATACTTCGGGACACGGTGACCAAAGGGCTACAGTTTTTTAAGTTACTAAATGTTTCTGACAATCTCATATTTATAAGTTTGTATTTTTCAAAAGTGTTACTTCTAGGACGACTCCCTTTGCAGACATTACAAAACCATATTTTCTTCCATACTTTTTATTAGTCGACATCTCTGTGCCCACCCCCTATAAAGCTATACAATCTTTCGCACAGTCCATTCATCGTTACTTCTCTCTCAGCTCATTTGCACTACGAAGAAAACGCTCGGTACCGACATTATTCATTCATAAGTACTGATTATTTATGAACATGGCACGTGCCTTCTTAGAATCGTGCTCAGCAATTAGAACAACAAATGTTTCATAGCGTAACAACCTGTCATCGGAGATAGCTTGTACTAGGTTAGTAATGTTTAGTGAAAATGAACACGTTGTTATTTATAATTCTTACTTACTACTCAGGATTTTTGTCCTGACTCAGCAGTTTAAGCTACGCGTTGTTTGTCAAAGAATTTTAGATATATATTTAGTCTATATAAAATATGCTATCGAAAGGTTTTAAAAATAAATTAAATAATGAAATATTTTCTCAATTCATAGTCTTTATTTATATTCGGACATCAGAAAAGCACACATCAGTAGTAAAGAGGAGATCCGCAGCCGCAAGCACATTGTCCAGAAATAGACACGGCACCAGCAGCGGGCACAGCACCACCGAAAGTCACAGCACCCATGATGGGAACCTGACCAGCAACAGCGGTTTCACCAGCGACTGGCAACTCACCAGCCACCACCACGTTGCCTTCACCGGCGCCACCATAAGCAGCTCCAAGAGTACTAGCACCACCGTATGCAACGGCAGGAGCAAGTGCGCCACCATAAGCAGATCCGAGGGTGCCACCGTAAGCACCAAGCCCAAGGGCACTACCACAGCCAGCGGAGAGACCAGTGCCGAGACCCAGAGCAGGAGCTATGGTGGCCACTTGACCTCCGCAGCCACACCCGTAACCGAACACATTCTAGAGGAACAAAAGTAACTCATTATACCAGAATGGCGGAACGAAAATAAAGGACACACACAATAGCAATAATGGGAAAACTCAAAAGAAAAGAAAAAATGTTAACTCACCTGGACCAAGCAAGCTTGGATGCAGAGCAGCAGAACAGTAAAGGAAGACATGTTTGATGTTTATTCAACGAGAAGCTGAAAACTGAATGATTGTCCTTATTCTAGAACACGTTTATATAGTGCAAAATTTCTTATCAGAAACGTGATGTTTTTTTCTATGTTCTATTGAAACAAAGTTTAATATATTTCAAGGTTACGTTACATCACTTGCAAAATACATTCATTTTTCTATTTCCCCATATTGATAAAGATATGAAAAGTTCATTTCAAAATCCACAAATTGCTGCAACACAACTGCATAGATAAGAACTGCAATTCACTATAAATAGTCGATCGATTCTTGGAAAACTCATTCTCAAGTTCACTTCAACACGAACTACAATGTCAGTCAAGGTGATCCTCGTCCTCTGCGCTCAGGCGCTCTTCATCCAGGTGAGAAACTATTTCTGCTTTTTAACCGACTTCAAAAAAAGCAGGAGGTTATCAATTCGACTATATTTTTTTTTAATGTTTGTTGCCTCATAACTTTTGACTGGAGGAACCGATTTTGAGGATTCTTTTTTTATTTAAAAGGTGGTGCTTCCTGAATGGTCCCATTTTAATTTGGTTTCATTCAGACAATGGGATCCATGTGATAACCGTATAAGTCTTATATTTGCATTAAGTATTTGCGTGACAAATGAACGAATAACGCAATTAGATTAGTGCGGGGTATCTACCATAACTAAAAAGTTAAAAATAAAAACTTTTTACATAAAAAATAACAACCGACTTCCTTTAAAAACACTACAAAGTCAAAAATAACTTTAATTCCGAAGGTCGGTGTCTTAGGATCTGTATTTAAGGGTTTTTAGCCACCGACTTCCGAAAATAAAGTTATTTTTGACTGTTTGTGTCAAATGTTTTTTAAATCACTGTGTTCTTATTGGTGTTATTACTTTTGCCCAGATAGTATTATATTCTGAGGTTCGCATTTTAGTGATTAAAAATGTATGTTTTTGATTAAGCATAAGAATGAGAGCCTAGCTATTTAAATGATCAGAAGCTGATTGTACTGCTTACAAGGAATGTAATGCTTCAAATTATATTTAGAAAAATCACAAACACCGGCGATGGATATATTAGTGTTTTAAGATTCTTAGATTTTTCAATCTAGAGAAGAGACTTTTGACAGAGTTTTTAATAAATTTTCACTTTTATTTTGCAATAACATAAAATACATGAAATCACGTGATTGATAAAATATAACATAAACACGCTTCAAGTCATCATCATCCTCTGCTAATTGGGACATTTATATTGAAACATTTTTTTTTTGTTTACAGATTGCTCTCGGTTCATGTCTTGGTCGTGGAGCCATCGCCGCCCCTACTCTCATTGCCCCAGGATGTGCTGGTAACGGCTATGCTGGTAACGGCTTGATCGGAAATGGTTTGATTGGTAATGGCTATGCTGGTAACTGCGCCAACAATGGTTTCATTGGTGATGGTATTATTGGCAATGGTTTGATCGGCAACGGGTTGGCTGCTCTAGAGATCATTCCCACCAGTGGCGGTGGACTGCCTGTCTCCAGTGTCTCTGCTATCGCCCCCAATGGCCTCTCCGTAGCGTCTGAGAATGTGTATGAGGGTGTTCTGTCGGTGGCTGGTGAGCTGCCGTTCTTGAGTGCTGTGACTTTGGAGGGAGTATTGCCGAGTGGCGGTGCTGGTGCCGTCAGCTACAGCTGCGGTAACGGTATTACTGCTATCGAGAGCATCGCTCCTTCCGCTGGTGCTTATGGTGCTGGTAGTGCCTATGGGCTCGGCGCCGGCTATGGACTTGGCGCTGGCTATGGACTTGGCGGTGCTGCTGTCGCTCCTGCTGCTCTCGGACTCGGCTATGGAAGCCGCGGCTGTGGATGTGGTGTTTATTAAACACGTTCTCAAGAAAGACTTTACTTTTTGTGCGAAATTATTATACAATAAAATGATTTGAAATTTATTTTGGTATTTGAATTTATTTATTCACCAGTTTCTCTTTTATGTTAAAGTATGTCTTTTATTCGTCTGTTGAAGGACTTAGTACGGTAACTAACCCCAATAACATAAATTCATTTTATTGGGATTAGTGAATGATAAAAAAAAGGTTTGCTGAACGTGAAGTTCTATTAATTGGACAGTTTACTTTATTTTCAATAGTTTCAAACTATCGCCATATTTTAAACTTCCAGTGAGTCATGTATTTTTGCGGTTAAATAATTTCCTTAAACTTTTAAAATTCGATACTTAAACCAAAAAAATAACTAAAAATACTTGTTGAATAAAATAAGAACCCCGAAATAAAAACATTTTCTCTAGTCTTGAGTTACGTGGAATATTTTTGCAATTTATGAGGTAAATAGCTTCTGCCCGCGACTTCGTACGTGTCAAATTTTTGCTCCCCTGACTCTTCCCGTCGCATCGAATTGCCTGCCAGTTTTCGTCCATTTTTCGTTACTGCTCGCTTTTTTTGATCGCAATAAATGAGCTTACCAACACATTTTTTTTTTTTAATTATTTTCTTTCTCTTTAAATTCATATTCCTGAGATAACCGCGTTCAACCAAACAAACAAACTCTTCAGCTTTATAATATTATAAGTAATAATATGTATAGATTACGCTGGGAAAAACCATTGGGAGTCAAATATTACATGACATGAGTTTCAAAAATTACTCTCCGACGTAGTTACAACCTACGTATGTGTTGAGGTTTAAGATATATAACATGAAGATGCCTGACACTAAACCCACAAATGCACGTCTGCGATGAACAGAGTGTAAGTCATTAGATCAAAAAACAAGTGTGCGTCTTGACACTAAGAGTGCAGTTCGTAGGATCGACAGGAAATATACATTACCATAATTTCATCCGAAAGACGTCCTCTGCCGGAGATAGGCCTCCACCAATTTGCGAGGATTCGCCATAATTGCGACGCTTTTTTTTGTGGGTGGGAAATCATCCAATGACGTCTCCCGCTCTGGGTGGAGTGGAAGGGTGTATAAGAATTTTACTGAATAAAACCCGCCCGTATACCTTCAGTTGCCCATATGACAGGGCCACGGTATCTCTTTCAAACAAATCGCGCGACCATGGCAGGCATCGGTCCTACATTTGTTGCTGATATCTCTTTGAGGCGCACGTGGAACATAATACGCCGTCAACACGGGCCTGGTCCTTATCAGGCGGCGAGCTACACATTGCTTGCCGCCCGATAATTGCTACGCTTGGCGGGCGCTTGGTTGGCGATCGCAGTATGGGGGTAAAGTGCGTAGAGAATGCTGCTGCCCATTCTCTAGTAATGTGTATAAATTAAATGTGACTTTACAATTACCGGAGATTATTATTAAAGATGGCATGGCTGACTTCTATGGGGATACCAGCGTCCGGAGAAATCAGTCTGACACATTATCTCCGGGTGTTTAGCTAATTAAAAGAACTTGCACAGACACTATACAACCTTGTAGCCAGGATTATCCATTAGCAACTCGTTCTGAAATACAGCCTTGTGGAATTCGAAATGCCGTATTGAAGGTATATGCCGAGGAATATAAAAAAATGAAATTTCCTGACTTAATTCGTGAGTTTGTCTGACGACACTCACACACACGACTTGTGGGATGTGGACTCAGCGATTATTGTGCCGATAATCGTAACAGCCAATAACTTGATAGCCAAGAGCCTCGACCAGCACCTTATTGGACCCTCGTTGGGCAGCTGGCTTGATTCAGAAGGCGGTAGATACTTCAGGACAGGGTGACCAAAGTGCTAAAGTTTCTTAAGTTACTAAATATATTTGACAATCTCATATTTATAAGTTCGCATGTTTCAAAAGTGTTGCATCTAGGACGACTCCCTTTGCAGACATGACAAGCCATGTCTTCTTCCATACTTTTTATTAGTCGACATCTCTGTGCCCACCCCCTATAAAGCTATACAATCTTTCGCACAGTCCATTCATCGTTACTTCTCTCTCAGCTCATTCGCACTACGAAGAAAACGCTCGGTACCGACATTATTCATTCATAAGTACTGATTATTTTTTAATATGGCACGTGCCTTCTTAGAATCGTGCTCAGCACTTACAACAACAAACGTTTCATAGCGTAACAACCTGTCATCGGAGATAGCTTGTACTAGGTTAGTAATGTTTAGTGAAAATGAACACGTTGTTATTTATAATTCTTACTTACTACTCAGGATTTTTGTCCTGACTCAGCAGTTTAAGCTACGCGTTGTTTGTCAAAGAATTTTAGATATATATTTAGTCTATATAAAATATGCTATCGAAAGGTTTTAAAAATAAATTAAATAATGAAATATTTTCTCAATTCATAGTCTTTATTTATATTTGGACATCAGAAAAGCACACATCAGTAGTAAAGAGGAGATCCGCAGCCGCAAGCACATTGTCCAGAGATAGACACGGCACCAGCAGCGGGCACAGCACCACCGAAAGTCACAGCACCCATGATGGGAACCTGACCAGCAACAGCGGTTTCACCAGCGACTGGCAGCTCACCAGCCACCGCCACATTGCCTTCACCGGCGCCACCATAAGCAGCTCCAAGAGTACTAGCACTACCGTATGCAACGGCAGGAGCAAGTGCGCCACCATAAGCAGATCCGAGGGTGCCACCGTAAGCACCAAGCCCGAGGGCACTACCACAACCAGCGGGGAGACCAGTGCCGAGACCCAGAGCAGGAGCTAGGGTGGCCACTTGACCTCCGCAGCCGCACCCGTAACCGAACACATTCTAGAGGAACAAAAGTAACTCATTATACCAGAATGGCGGAACGAAAATAAAGGACACACACAATAGCAATAATGGGAAAACTCAAAAGAAAAGAAAAAATGTTAACTCACCTGGACCAAGCAAGCTTGGATGCAGAGCAGCAGAACAGTAAAGGAAGACATGTTTGATGTTTGTTCAACGAGAAGCTGAAAACTGAATGATTCTCCTTATTCTAGAACACGTTTATATAGTGCAAAATTTCTTATCAGAAACGTGATGTTTTTTTCTATGTTCTATTGAAACAAAGTTTAATATATTTCAAGGTTACGTTACATCACTTACAAAATACATTCATTTTTCTATTTCCCCATATTGATAAAGATATGAAAAGTTCATTTCAAAATCCAGAAATTGCTGCAACACAACTGCATAGATAAGAACTGCGATTCATTATAAATAGTCGTACGATTCTTGGAAAACTCATTCTCAAGTTCACTTCATCACGAACTACAATGTCAGCCAAGGTGATCCTCGTCCTCTGCGCTCAGGCGCTCTTCATCCAGGTGAGAAACTATTTCTGCTTTTTAACCGACTTCAAAAAAAGCAGGAGGTTATCAGTTCGACTATATTTTTTTTTAAATGTTTGTTGCCTCATAACTTTTGACTGGAGGAACCGATTTTGAGGATTCTTTTTTTATTTAAAAGTTGGTGCTTCCTGAATGGTCCCATTTTAATTTGGTTTCATTCAGACAATGGGATCCATGTGATAAGCGTATAAGTCTTATATTTGCATTAAGTATTTGCGTGACAAATGAACGAATAACGTAATTAGATTAGTGCGGGGTATCTACCATAACTAAAAAGTTAAAAATAAAAACTTTTTACATAAAAAATAACAACCGACTTCCTTAAAAAACACTACAAAGTCAAAAATAACTTTAATTCCGAAGGTCGGTGTCTTAGGATCTGTATTTAAGGTTTTTTAGCCACCGACTTCCGAAAATAAAGTTATTTTTGACTGTTTGTGTCAAATGTTTTTTAAATCACTGTGTTCTTATTGGTGTTATTACTTTTGCCCAGATAGTATTATATTCTGAGGGTCTCATTTTAGTGATTAAAAATGTATGTTTCTGATTAAGCATTCTTATATATATATATATATATCCGAGCCTAGCTATTTATATGATCAGAAGCTGATTGTACTGCTTACAAGGAATGTAATGCTTCAAATTATATTTAGAAAAATCACAAACACCGGCGATGGATATATTAGTGTTTTAAGATTGTTAGATTTTTCAATCTAGAGAAGAGACTTTTGACAGAGATAAATTTTCACTTTTATTTTGCAATAACATAAAATACATGAAATCACGTGATTGATAAAATATAACATAAACACGCTTCAAGTCATCATCATCCTCTGCTAATTGGGACATTTATATTGAAACATTTTTTTTTTTTTTTGTTTACAGATTGCTCTCGGTTCATGTCTTGGTCGTGGAGCCATCGCCGCCCCTACTCTCATTGCCCCAGGATGTGCTGGTAACGGCTATGCTGGTAACGGCTTGATCGGAAATGGTTTGATTGGTAATGGCTATGCTGGTAACTGCGCCAACAATGGTTTCATTGGTGATGGTATTATTGGCAATGGTTTGATCGGCAACGGGTTGGCTGCTCTAGAGATCATTCCCACCAGTGGCGGTGGACTGCCTGTCTCCAGTGTCTCTGCTATCGCCCCCAATGGCCTCTCCGTAGCGTCTGAGAATGTGTATGAGGGTGTTCTGTCCGTGGCTGGTGAGCTGCCGTTCTTGAGTGCTGTGGCTTTGGAGGGAGTATTGCCGAGTGGCGGTGCTGGTGCCGTCAGCTACAGCTGCGGTAACGGTATTACTGCTATCGAGAGCATCGCTCCTTCCGCTGGTGCTTATGGTGCTGGTGGTGCCTATGGGCTCGGCGCCGGCTATGGACTTGGCGCTGGCTATGGACTTGGCGGTGCTGCTGTCGCTCCTGCTGCTCTCGGACTCGGCTATGGAAGCCGCGGCTGTGGATGTGGTGTTTATTAAACACGTTCTCAAGAAAGACTTTACTTTTTGTGCGAAACTATTATACAATAAAATGATTTGAAATTTATTTTGGGAGTTTGAATTTATTTATTCACCAGTTTCTCTTTTATGTTAAAGTATGTCTTTTATTCGTCTGTTGAAGGACTTAGTACGGTAACTAACCCAAATAACATAAATTCATTTTATTGGGATTAGTGAATGATAAAAAAAAGGTTTGCTGAACGTGAAGTTCTATTAAGTGGACAGTTTACTTTATTTTCAATAGTTTCAAACTATCGCCATATTTTAAACTTCCAGTGAGTCATGTATTTTTGCGGTTAAATAATTTCCTTAAACTTTCAAAATTCGATTACTTAAACCAAAAAAGTAACTAAAAATACTTGCTGACTAAAATAAGAACCTTGAAATAGAAACATTTTCTCTTGTTTTGAGTAACGTGGCATATTTTTGCAATTTATGAGATAACTATCTTCTGCCCGCGACTTCGTCTGAGTCAAATTTTTGCTCCCCTGACCCTTCCCGTCGTATCGAATTGCCTGCCAGTTTTCGTCCAATTTTCGTTACTGCTCGCTTTTTTTGATCGCAATAAATGAGCTTACAAACACAATTTTTTTTATAATTATTTTCTTTCTCTTTAAATTCATATTCCTGAGATAACCGCGTTCAACCAAACAAACAAACTCTTCAGCTTTATAATATTATAAGTAATAATATGTATAGATTACGCTGGCAAAAACCATTGGGAGCCAAATATTACATGACATGAGTTTCAAAAATTACTCTCCGACGTAATTACAACCTACGTATGTGTTGAGGTTTAAGATATATAACATGAAGATGCCTGACACTAAACCCACAAATGCACGTCTGCGATGAACAGAGTGTAAGTCATTAGATCAAAAAACAAGTGTGCGTCTTGACACTAAGAGTGCAGGTCGTAGGATCGACAGGAAATATACATTATCATAATTTCATCCGAAAGACGTCCACTGCCGGAGATAAGTCTCCCCCAATTTGCGGGGATTCACCATAATTGCTACGGTTTTTTTTGTGGGTGGGAAATCATCCAATGACGTCTCCCGCTCTGGGTGCAGCAGAAGGGCGTGTCAGACTTTTACTGACTAAAACCCGCCCTTGTTCCTTCAGTTGCCCATATGACAGGGCCACGGTATCTCTTTCGAACAAATTTCGCGAACCTGGCAGGCATCGGTCCTAGCGGACCCCTTCAGTTGTTGCTGACATCTCTGAGGCGCACGTAGAACATAATACACCATCGACACGGGCCTGGGGGCCAACCACCAGCTCTTAAAACAGTATTATTATAATCTTACTTTGACTTTTCGTACCATAACCTCCTTAAAATAAGGTTATTATAAGGTTGTAATAATGTTGTTTTCTTAGCGGTTTTGGTGACGTCACCTCTAAAACTTCATTCAATTCGTACCACGACGTGACTTTTGACAACCAGCAAGATTGTTTTTATGTCAAATTTAGCAATCATAAAAAAGTTCCTCGGACTCGACGGAAGTATTCTTGTTTTGCAATTTTATATAAAAAGAAACATTTTCGTGTCATATAAAGTAAGTAAAATGTATTTATTTATGTAAACTTGCCGATTGAATTGTGTATCAAGAGATCTTAGTACATGGGTAGTAAATTTCTTGGTTGATTCTAGATGGCGAATGCATACGACATATTTGAGTTTTTGGAAGCTGATAACGCAGAAGCCAATTGTACAAGAAAGCGGGGTCGTATGCAGATTCGTAAGGAATGCGACCCTTTCAATTTAGATGAAGCGGAGTTTTGCCATTTCCTTCTTGAGTACTTCTTGGCTTGCAGAGAGCGATGGTGAAAATTCCCATAGTATCTCTAGCTGCCGCCAGGAAACGCGACTAAACTCTTCGGTTGCAAAATTAATAACAAAACACCAATCACTGAGTCTGACGACATATAGTTTACATAAACATTATAGAAAAATATTTCCTTGTTTTAAACTTATTCACTGAGTTACGGTGTTTAAACTTGCCGTGATTCCATGTTGATTTTATAGGCAACTGGCTTCTAAAATGCTGGCGACACACAGATCTTATGCAATTAAGATAAAATAAGTTCAACAACTTAGAAAATCACTTATAAAATTACATCGAGTTTCACGTTTGCATTACAGAGCTGATAAAAACAATTTGTTCCGATTCCTACCATAGCACAACCTAGCTTTAGAATTTTCAAATAATTTTTTCTCAGTTTTGAAAGTATAATCTTTTAATATTTGTATTAATTTCATGAAAATTACTCTTAACAATTATCTTTTTATACAAAGTAACCTTTTTATGTAAAAAAAAAAATAGTTTGCTTCGAAAGCTTACTTCATATTTGAGATTCGGACCGACGTGTGAAAGAGACAGCGCTATACAGTTCAAATAGCGTTGTTTCTTTTCTATTATAGCAGGCAATAGATAAATCTTTCAAATAGTTCGTTCTTTCTCAGCACTAAGCAGGATTAAAACAATATTGAACGATGAACGTCATGGTACGAATATGAGTAATGTTATTATAATCTTGAAACAAAACTTTCTTGAAATAAGATTGTTTCGTAAAAGATGGTGGTAGGCCCCCTGGTCCTTATCGGGCGGCGAGCTACCCATTGCTCGCCGCCCGATAATTGCTATGCTTGGCTGGCGCTTGGTTGGCGATCGCAGTATGGTGGTAAAGAGCATAGAGAATGCTGCTGTCTATTCTCTAGTATACATTTGTATATAAATTAAATACGTCTTTACAACTACCGGAGATTATTATTAAAGATGGCACGGCTGACATCTGTCGGGCATGCCCGCCTCCGGCGAAATCAATCCAACACATTATCTTCGGGCGTCTAGCTAACGAAGAGTACTTGCATAGTTACAACCTTGTAGCCAGGATTATCCATTAGCGACTCGCTCTGAAATACAGCCTTATGGAATTGGAAGTGCCGTACTGAAGGTATATGCCGAGGAATATAAAAAAATAAAGTTTTCTGACTTAATTCGTAAGAAAGTCTGATGACACCCACACACACGACTGTGGGATATGAAATCAGCGGTCATTTTGCTGATAGTCGTAACAGTCCATGTCTGAATAGCCAAGAGCCTCGACCAGCACCAGAGTGGGCTCTCGTTGGGCAGCTGGAGCACTGGCTTGATTCAGAAGGTGGTAGATACTTCAGGAAACGGTGACCAAAGGGCTACAGTTTTTTGAATTACTAAATGTTTTTGACAATCTCATATTATTAAGTTTGTATGTTGCAAAAGTGTTGCTTATAGGACGACCCCCATGCAGACATGACAAAACTATGTTTTCTTCCATACTTTATATTAGTCGACATCTCTGTGCCCACCCCCTATAAAGCTATACAGTCTTTCGCACAGTCCATACATCGTTACTTCTCTCTCAGGTCATTTGCACTACGAAGAAAACGATATTTATGAATGATTATATGTTAATATGGCACGTGCCTTCTTAGAATCGTGCTCAGCAATAAGAACAGCAAACGTTTCATAATGTAACAACCTGTCATCGGAGATAGCTTGTACTAGGTCAGTAATGTTTAGTAAAAATGAATACGTTGTTATTTATAATTCTTACTTACTACTCAGGATTTTTGTGTCAAAGAATTTAAGACATAATTTAGTCTATATAAAATATGCCATCAAAAGGTTTTAAAAATAAATTAAATAATGATATATTTTCTCAATTTATCGTCTTTATTTGTATTCTGACATCAGAAAAGCACGCATCAGTAGTAAAGAGAAGATCCGCAGCCGCAAGCACATTGTCCAGAGATAGACACGGCACCAGCAGCGGGCACAGCACCACCGAAAGTCACAGCACCCATGATGGGAACCTGACCAGCAACAGCGGTTTCACCAGCGACTGGCAGCTCACCAGCCACCGCCACGTTGCCTTCACCGGCGCCACCATAAGCAGCTCCAATAGCATTAGCACCACCGTATGCAGCGGCAGGAGCAAGTACGCCACCATAAGCAGATCCGAGGGCGCCACCGTAAGCACCAAGCCCGAGGGCACTACCACAGCCAGCGGAGAGACCAGCGCCGAGACCCAGAGCAGGAGCTATGGTGGCCACTTGACCTCCGCAGCCGCACCCGTAACCAAACACATTCTAGAGGAATAAAAGTAACTCATAATACCAGAATGGCGGAACGAAAATAAAGGACACACACAATAGCAATGGTGGAAAAACTCAAAAGTATGTAAAATGGATTAACTCACCTGGACCAAGCAAGCTTGGATGCAGAGCAACAGAATAGCGAAGGAAGACATGTTTGATGTATTCGTAAGTTCAATAAGAAGCTGAAGACTGATATTTTTAAAAGTCTAACACCATGTTTATATAGTGCAGAGGTAGTTATCAAAACCACGTACTTTTTCACTATTTCCTATTATAAAAACAAAACATTTGATAATATTAACTCACTTTTCAATTACTAGTTTAGCAACTACTGATAAAATGTTACCAAAAGTTCACGTCAAAGTCTACAAGGTGCTGCAATACAACTAGATAAGGACTACGTTTCAGTATAAATAGTCGATTGATTCTTGGAAAACTCATTCTGAAGTTCACTTCAACACAAACTACAATGTCAGCCAAGTTGATCCTCGTCTTTTGCGCTCAGGCGCTCTTCATCCAGGTGAGAAAGTTTTTCTTCTTTTTAACCGACTTCGAAAAAAGGAGGAGGTTATCAATTCGACTGTATTTTTTTTGTTTGTTTCCTTATAACTTTTGACTGGATGAACCGATTTTGATGATTCTTTGTTTATTTGAAAGCTGGTGCTTCCCGAATGGTTTCATTTTAATTTGGTTTCAATGGGGTCCATGTGAAAACCACATAAGTCTTAAATTTGCATTAAGTATTTGCGTGACAAATGAACGCAAAACGCGATTAGATAAGTTCGGGGTACCTACCATAAATAAAAGTTTAAAAAAAAACTTAAAAAAAAAACAACCGACTTCCTTAAATAAACACTGCAAGGTCAAAAATAACTTTAATTTCGGAAGTCAAAAACACCTTAAATACAGTTCCTAAGACACCGAATTCCGAAATTACAGTTATTTTTGACTTTGTAGTGTTTTTTTTTTTAAGGAAGTCGGTTGTTATTTTGTTGTAAAAAGATTTTTATAAAGTTTTTATTCTTATTCCTGTTAATAATTTTGTCCCAATATTACAGTCGGAGGTTCGTATTTCAGATAGTTAAAATGTTTTTGATTAAACACGGATCTGTCGGTCTGCATTCTTGCACATGTGAGCTATGCAAGTTATTTTATGTCATTCGTGTGGCGCTGCACATAAAAATAGCACCATCCCATTTCTTCCCATATGTGGCTTAAAACGCGACTAAAGGCCTTACTAGAGAATAGGTAGCAGCGTTCTCTCTGCATTTTACCACCATACTGCGATTGCCAACCCGCCTGCCACACCTGGTAATTATGGCAACCCCTCCGCCATTCTTTTGGAGCAGGCTTGTCAAGCAATGGACGTCCTTTGACTGAAATGATGATGCAAATTATTTGATTAGAAGCTGATTGAACTGCATAGAAGGAATGTATTCCTTCTTATTGTATTTGGGAAAAATTACAAACACCGTTTGTAGATAGTATTTGTAATTTTAAGATTTTTACCCTAGAGTAAAGACTTTTAACAGAGTTATCACTAGGTTTTTCACGACCAGTTTGCAATTACACAAAATAGATATGCTGGACACATATAAAATTATTTGATCAATAAAATATGAAATAAACAAGCTTCAAGGCATCGTCATCCTTTGCTAATTGAGACATATACAATATTTTTTTGTTTACAGATTGCTTTCGGTTCATGTCTTGGCCGTGGAGCCATCGCCGCCCCTACTCTCATTGCCCCAGGATGTGCTGGTAACGGCTATGCTGGTAATGGTTTGATCGGAAATGGACTGATTGGTAATGGTTATGCTGGTAACTGTGCCAACAATGGTTTGATTGGTGATGGTATTATTGGCAACGGTTTGATCGGTAACGGCTTGGCTGCTCTAGAGATCATCCCCACCAGTGGCGGTGGACTGCCTGTCTACAGTGTGTCTGTTATCACCCCCAATGGCCTCTCCGTAGCGTCTGAGAATGTGTATGAGGGTTGTCTGTCCGTGGCCAGTGAGCTACCGTTCTTGAGTGCTGTGGCTTTGGAGGGAGTATTGCCCAGTGGCGGTGCTGGTGTTGTCAGCTACAGCTGCGGTAACGGTATTACTGCTATTGAGAGCATTTCTCCTTCTGCTGCTGCCTATGGCGCTGCTGGTGGTTATGGCAATGTTGGTGCCTATGGCGCTGGTGGTGCCTATGGGCTCGGCGCTGGCTATGGACTTGGCGCTGCTGCAAACGGACTCAGCTATGGAGGCCCCGGCTGTGGATGTGGTGTCTACTAAAAACTTATTGAAGAATTACTTAACATTTCATCCGAAACAATAATTCAATAAAAATAATTGTAATTCATTATTTGGTGTTTGAATTTACTTATACCCAGTTTCCCTCTCATGAGTGTAGTTTTATATGAATAATAGACATATCTCAAATTCTGTGGTTAACCATTTGCAATGAGCCGCTGAAGGACTAAATACATAATAATAAAATAAGATAAAAATACACATTAAGTGTTTGAAAGAATTTTGCTAAAATTAACCTTTTATCATGTTTTTTAAATAGTTTATTGCTAACTAACTTTCGTCAGTGGCTTTGCCCGCGTATTATACATATAATCCTTCCTCTAAATTCACTTTGTCTATTAATGAAAACCGTAATACGTAACCGTAATACGTTGCGGAGTTTTAAAGATTTAAGCGTACAAACACGAAATGCGACTATGTTTCACACTAAGTAAAGAAAAAAGTTAAAGAAAGAAGTCAATAAGTAAGTTCAAGCCTTATTGTTAATATCCAATAAATCATTAATTCTTCATTCCACCTTTTCTTCTTTCTGACTGCACTAAAGCGCAAAAAAAATCACATTAAAAGCAGTCCCAACTGCACAGCAATTATATCTATATATATAAAAATGAATCCCTATTTCCCTTGGTCACGCCATCACGCGTGAACGACTGGACCGATTTGACTTTTTTTGTTGTTGTTGTGTTTGTAATTGTCATGAGAAGGTTCTTATGAAAGAAAAAAACTAAAAAATTGCGCGGAAAATTAGAAAATTTAAGAACACTTATTTAAGAATACTTAACTACCATATGGACAATGTAAACTTTTTTAATGTAACATTATGACATTTGACATAGAATTGACAGAATGCGTGCTCAAATATCATCAAAGAGACAGGACAACGTCTGTCGGGTCAGCTAGTAATAATATATAATAAGAGAAAGAAATTAGAGAATCCCATCACCTGACAGCACTTCATTGCCAGCAAATTTTTCAAATGTATTATGATATTTTTTTTGCTTTAAACCGAATGTACCTCACTTTACAATTTCTACTGAAGTTCTAATGCGTAATATTTCTCTTTGCGATGTCACCTATTAGTATATTTTATCAAAATGTTCGGGGATTGCATACAAAAACGTCAGTATTTTATCGAAAAGTGTGTTAATTTCTATGATATTATCTGCTTAACTGAGATTTGGCTTATTGAAGGTATTAATGACCGCGAATTGTTTGACGACCGTTACATAGTGTGGGGGCACAATAAAAATTACTCTAGTACAAAGCAAACTTTTGGGGGTGGTGTGCTTATTGCAGTGTGACGGGAACTTGTCACTGATCTATGCAGAGAATGGTTCTCGTCTGCTGAAGACTTGTGGATCACTATCACACTGAACAGGAAAAGACCACGTGTATCATACAAAATGCATCTATGTGTTGTGTAGTATATATCTGCGATCAGAAGCTTGGCCAGTCCCAGGAAGGTCAGTTAACTACTTTTTCTAATAACTTAACAGACATTGTTTAGAATCATCCCGCTTTCAAATTTTTAGTTCGTGGAGATTTTCTATTCCCACAATTAAAACATCATTTAAAAGCCTTAACATAAAAAACACAGAAAAGTCATGGGGGATTTCGGTTAAGGTTCTTGAAAATATCATTGATCAAATATGCCTGTCAGGACAGGAGTAATTGTGTCACAGACAGCGGTATGTTTCCTGATTTAATGAAACATCAAACATCAACAAGTAGTAGGTATGAATTTTCAAATCGGGTAGTAAGACTGATCCCTCTAATTATGGACCTATATTCTGTACTACCAGCATTGATCAAAATTTATGAAAAACTCATGCTGGACCAGATGTTGACTCATTTCAACGCAAATGGGATTTTACATAGTCAACAGTTTGGTTTCACGAAAAATAGGTCAACGACTGACGCGGGAGTTAAACTCATCAGTCATATTTTGAAATCCTGGGAAAAGTCCCAGGATGCAATTTGCATCTTCTGTGACCTCTCAAAAGCATTCGACTGCGTTAACAACAATACTCTGATCTGTAAATTACACCACTACGGAATTCGTGGACGAGCCGCTGTCCTGTTCTTTCCTATCAAACAGACAGCAAAAAGAAAACGTTAACGAGGCGACGTCCTCGGGGTCTCTAGTTAAGATGGGCGTGCCTCAAGGTTCAATTCTTGGCCCTTTCTTATTTCTAGTTTACATTAATGACCTTCCTTACATGTTGGCTAACTTCTCGGATATAATTTTATTCGTTGAAGATACTTCTCTTATTTTTAACAAGACCTTGAATATTAATAGACTGAATAGACTAAGCGTCATCATCTGGATTTCTGATCATGTTTGGAAGGTTAAAATTCTCCAAGAACTAAAAATTTGTAAACGGGATGCTTCTGAACAATGTCTGTTTAGTTATTAGAAAAAGTATTTAACTGACCTGCCTGGGAGTGGCTAAGCTGAAGTGGCCATGTATCATTTCGTATGATACACGTGGTCTTTTCCTGTGCAGTGTGATAGTGATCCACAAGTCGTTAGCAGACGAGAACCATTCTCTGCGTAGATCAGTGACAAGTTTCCGTCGCACTGCAATAAGCACACCACCCCCAAAAGTTTGCTTTGTACTAGAGTCATTTCTATTGTGCCTCCACACTATTGAAAGAAAAACTCACTTATACTGTGGTAAAACCTTTTAATCAATAGCACTTATACAATCACAACAATTTACACCAAGTCTGTCCTGTACAGCTTGACAGTCGAAAATATAATGCCCTAGCAAACAGTATTCCATTTACTTGACAGCTCTGCATCCACTTTAAAAGTGGGGGCAAATCGCGCGAATTTTAAGTCAATAGATGAACTTTAAACTTATTTAAAATGGTAACTGTATATTATATTAGATTGGGGAAAAAGTCTTTTCGCATTATAGTATGTATGAACTTGTAATAAAATCTCTTTGGCTATACTATTTGTATCTGGCTGGTTTTGGTATCATTGAAAGTTTAAATTTTAAAGAACATAATTCCAAATTCAAATTAGGAAAATGTGTGATTTTCATTTGTTTTTCGTACCGTCAAGATGAGTGAATCTAATGAAGAAATTCGATACATTTTAAAATTTTACTACAAAAAAGGTAAAAATGCAACGCAAGCCGCGAAAAAAATTTGCGATGTTTATGGACCTAGTGTAGTGTCTGTGAGAGTAGCACAAATTTGGTTTAAGCGTTTTCAATCCGGAAATTTTGATGTCAAAGATGCACGTCGCTCTGGTCGCCCTATTACGGATAAAATGGATGCCATTTTTGAAAAAGTGGAGCAAGATCGGCATACCAGTAGTTACGACGTAGCTGAAGAACTGAAAATTGACCACAAAACAGTTTTGGCGCATTTGAAAAAAACTGGGTACACAAAAAAGCTCAACATTTGGGTACCTCACGAGCTCACTGAAAGAAACCTAATGAACCGTGTACTCATTTGTGATTCTTTATTACGACGTAATGAAACCGAACCATTTTTGAAGAAGCTGATAACTGGTGATGAAAAGTGGATCACGTATGACAAGAACGTGCGAAAAAGGTCGTGGTCAAAGGCCGGTCAGGCTTCACAGACTGTGGCGAAACCCGGGTTAACTCGCAACAAGGTGATGCTGTGTGTGTGGTGGGATTGGAAGGGCATTATTCATTATGAGCTGTTACCACCAGGCAGGACCATCGATTCTGAACTCTACTGCGAACAACTGATGAGATTAAAGCAAGAAGTTGAGAGAAAGCGGCCGGAATTAATCAACAGAAGGGGTGTGGTTTTTCATCATGATAACGCTAGACCTCACACATCTTTAGCCACCCAACAAAAATTAAGAGAGTTTGGCTGGGAGGTGTTAATGCATCCGCCGTATAGTCCTGACCTTCAGATTTCCACCTGTTTCGGTCTCTTCAGAATTCTTTAGGCAGTGCCAGGTTAACATCACGAGAGGACTACCAAAACGACTTTTCGCGGTATTTTGACCAGAAGTCCCAAAATTTCTATAGCAATGGGATCATGTCCCTACCTACAAGATGGCAAAATGTTATCGAACAAAATGGTACCTACATACTTTAGTTAAATGTAAATAAACTTTATTAAAAAATGTTTTGAATTTTCTTAAAAAATGCGAAGAAACTTTTCCCCAACCTATTATTAATAACTAATGCTTTGTATTTGAATTAAAGTAACGTTACATGTATTTGATCATAACATAATATTTAAACGCAATATCATATTTTTAACTGACTTCAAAAAGGAGGAGGTTCTCAATTCGGATGTTTATATTTATTTTTATTTTTTTTATGTATGTTCGGCCATAACTCCGTCATATATAGACGGATTTGAAAAATTCTTTTTTTGTTCGAAAGGGATTTATTCCGAAATGGTCCCATATAAATTTCATATAGATATGATGATGAGTTCAGGAGACAGACACCGGAACTCTTTAAAAAATGACAGCAAATTAACCGCGATTTCTGCTATCGCATAAATATGCATTGTTTGTTTGGAATTAGTACGGGGTTTCCACCCCGTACTAATTCCAAACAAACAAAACCACAACTAAAAATTTTAAAATAAAAACATTTTTACAAAAAAATAACAACCGACTTCCTTAAAAACACTACAAAGTGAAAAATAACTTTAATTTCGGAAGTCGGTGGCAATAAAACCATAAATAAAGATCCTAAGACACCGACTTCCGAAATTAAAGTTATTTTTCACTTTGTAGTGTTTTTAAGGAAGTCGGTTGTTTTTTTTTTTGTAAAAATGTTTTTATATCGAACCAAATTGCTGTTACTAGTCAAGTTGCGTACTAATAAAGTATAAATTCACATTAAAATATCTTGATTAATTTAATGATTGCTTACACTATGTAACGGTCGTCAAACAATTCGCGGTCATTAATACCTTCAATAAGCCAAGTCTCAGTTAAGCAGTTAATTTCATAGTAATTTCTATACACAAACGTTTCAATAAAATACTGACGTTTTTGTACGCAATCCCCGAACATTTTGGTAAAATATACAAATAGGTGACATCGCAAAGAGAAATATTACGCATAAAAAGTTTTATAGAAGTTGTTAAGTGAGGTACATTCGGTTAAAAGCAAAAAAATTAATCATAATACATTTGAAAAATTTGCTGGCAATGAAGTGCAGTCAGGTGATGGGATTCTCTAATTTCTTTCTCTTATAATTGCTGTGTAGGCGGGACTGCCTTTAATAATTTTTTTTTGCGTTTAAGTGCAGTCAGAAAGAAGAATAGGTGGAATGAAGAATGAATGGTTTACTGGATATGTACAATCAGGCTTGAACTTACTTATTGACATAATCTTTAACTTTTTTCTTTACTTAGTGTGAAACATAGTCGCATTTCGTGTTTGTACACTTAAATCTTAAAAACTCCGCAACGTATCGTATTACGGTATTCATTAATAGACAAAGAGATTTTAGAGGAAGATTTATGTGTATACGCGAGCAAAGCCACTGGCGAAAGTTAGTTAACAACAAACTATTTAAAAAAACATGATAAAAGGTCAATTTCAGCAAAATTCTTTCAAAAACTTAATGTGTATTTTTATCTTATTTTATTATTATGTATTTAGTCCTTCAGCGGCTCATTGCAAATGGTTAACCACAGAATTTGAGATATGTCTATTATTCATATAAAACTGCACTCATGAGAGGGAAACTGGGTATAAGTAAATTCAGACACCAAATAATGAATTACTATTATATTTATTGAATTATTGTTTCGGATGAAATGTTAAGTAATTCTTCAATAAGTTTTTAGTAGACACCACATCCACAGCCGGGGCCTCCATAGCCGAGTCCGAGAGCAGCAGGAGCGATGGTAGCAGCGCCAAGTCCATAGCCGGCGCCGAGCCCATAGGCACCAGCGCCATAGGCACCAGCAGCGCCATAGGCAGCAGCAGAAGGAGCAATGCTCTCAATAGCAGTAATACCGTTACCGCAGCTGTAGCTGACAACACCAGCACCGCCACTGGGCAATACTCCCTCCAAAGCCACAGCACTCAAGAACGGCAGCTCACCGGCCATGGACAGACAACCCTCATACACATTCTCAGACGCTACGGAGAGGCCATTGGGGGTGATAACAGAGACACTGTAGACAGGCAGTCCACCGCCACTGGTGGGAATGATCTCTAGAGCAGCCAAGCCGTTACCGATCAAACCGTTGCCAATAATACCATCACCAATCAAACCATTGTTGGCACAGTTACCAGCATAACCATTACCAATCAGTCCATTTCCGATCAAACCATTACCAGCATAGCCGTTACCAGCACATCCTGGGGCAATGAGAGTAGGGGCGGCGATGGCTCCACGACCAAGACATGAACCGAAAGCAATCTGTAAACAAGAAAAATATTGTATATGTCTCAATTAGCAGAGGATGACGATATCTTGAAGCTTGTTTATTTTATATTTTATTGATCACGTAATTTTATGTGTGTCCAGCATATCTATTTTGTGTAATTGCAAACTGGTAGTGAAAAACCTAGTGATAACTCTGTTAACAGTCTTTACTCTAGTGTAAAAATCTTACAATCACAAATACTATCTACAAACGGTGTTTGTCATGTTTCCCAAATACAATTAGAAGAAATACATTCCTTCTATACAGTTCAATCAGCTTCTGATCAAATAATTTGCATCATCATTTCAGTCAAATGACGTCCATTGCTGGACACAAGCCTCCCCCAAAAGAATGGCGGGGGGTTGCCATAATTGCCAGGAATGCCAAGCGAGTTGGCAATCGCAGTACGGTGTTAAGCCGCGTACGCACGTACGAACAACTTTGTTGCGTTGCATGATACGCAATAACTTGGTTCGCACGTGTGTACCACTAACGAATATCGAACACTCTGTTCGTCTAACATGTTTGCGGCGACCCTATTTGTATGTTCCGTATGGACGGTGTTCGTATATTTTTATTAAACGTTACGTAACAAAACTGTTCGTATATAACTTGGCGGGGTACAGGCGGGGCGGCTGCACCGTTATGGCCATTGAGATAGAGTTCACGACTGTTGTGCGCGAACTCGATTCGAACTATGTTCGCCTTCGTGTTCGCATATGCCGTATATACGTACAAACCAAATGTTCATGTTTGATGTTTGTGTTCACTATGTTCGTGTACGTACGTGCGTACACGGCTTTAAAATGCACAGAGAACGCTGCTACCTATTCTCTAGTAAGACCATTAGTCGCCTTTTAATCCACATACGGGAATGGACGGATACGGGAATGGTGCTATTTTTATGTCCGGCACCACACAAATAACATAAAATAACTTGCATAGCTCACATATGCAAGAATGCAGACCGACAGATCCGTGATTAATCAGAAGCATTTTAACTAACTGAAATACGAACCTCCGAGTGTAATACTATCTGGACAAATGTATTAACAGGAATAAAAACACAAAAATAGACGAAAAACTTTCTCACCTGGATGAAGAGCGCCTGAGCGCAGAGGACGAGGATCACCTTGGCTGACATTGTAGTTTGAGTTGAAGTGAACTTGAGAATGAGTTTTCCAAGAATCATTCGACTATTTATACTGAAACGAAGTCTTTATCTGGTTGTGTTGCAGCAATTTGAGGACTTCGAACGTCATGTTTTTATTAACTTTTATCAGCAGTTGCTAAACCAAGAAATAGAAAAGTGTGCATAGTTGTGAAAATTAATAACTATGTTAATACTGTATTAGCAAATGTTTAGTTTTTAAAATAGGAAATTGTGAAAAAGTACGTGATTTCGATAACAACTTTTGCACTATATAAACATGATGTTAGACTTCTAAAAACATCAATCTTCAGCTTCTCGTTGAACACATACAAACTCAAAAATGTCTTCCTTCACTGTGCTGTTGCTCTGCATTCAAGCTTGCTTGGTCCAGGTGAGTGTTTTACAGTTTCTTTAATTTTAATTTTGTCATTAACTTCCACCATAGTTGCTTTCTCCTGCCAGCTTAGGTTACTTTTAGCTTATTCAGCCTAGAATATTTCCACTGCTACGACAGCCACCTCTTGTTGTGAGAGAGTGGGCCGTAATCCACCATGATTCGTGATTCCCTTATCCGTTTTGAGAGCAGTGCAAGCAGACCATTACCGTTGGGCCACTACTACTCTTTGCTTTGTTCTGCCATATAATACTATCCTCCAAATTATTGCCTTTCGACATGCTTCTTATACTATTACTATTCTGCCCACCGATTTGTATTGATTTGGGTGAAGTAGACTTTACACCATTACTTAAATGTGTCATAAACAAAATTTGTATTTTATTACGACTTTATTCAATCTGTGAAAGTTCTTGAGGTTATCTCAAGCGTTGGAGTTTCCTATCTAATGTATCAATTTGTTTTCCAACAGAATGTTTTCGGTCAATACTTTGGCGGTAGCGGTTGCGGATGTGGAGGACCAGCTGTTGGTATCGCCCCTGCTGTAGGCCTCGGCTCAGCTTATGGTGGTGCCCTGGGTCTTGGCACTGGTCTCTCTCCTGCTGCTGCTTGTGGTGGTGCCCTCGGTCTCGGTGCTTACGGTGGTGCCCTTGGATCTGCTTATGGTGGCGCACTTGCTCCTGCTGCTGCATACGGATGTGCTAATGCTCTTGGAGCTGCTTACGGCGGCGCCGGTGAAGGCAACGTGGCGGTTGCTGGTGAGCTACCAGTCGCTGGTGAAACCGTTGTTGCTGGTCAGGTCCCCATCATGGGTGCTGTGACTTTCGGTGGTGCTGTGCCCGCTGCTGGTGCCGTGTCTATCTCCGGACAATGCGCTTGCGGCTGTGGATCACCTCTTTACTAATGAAGTTTGCTTTTCTGATGCCAAAATATGAATAAAAGACTTTGATTTGAGAAAATGTTTCAGTCTGTAATTTAATGGTAGCATATATTTGATAAATCTTTAATTCATTGATTGCTGAGTCAAGAGAAAAATCCTAAGTAAAAAGTAAGAATTATAAAGCAACGTTCTCATTTTCACTAAACATTACTGACCTAGTACAAGCTATCTTCGATGACTGACTGTTTCATTACGAAACGTTTGTTTTCTTATTGCTGAGCACGTCTCAAGAAGGCACGTGTCTGTTATGATACGTGTCTTCGTAGAAGCTATTAAGTTGATAAAGTCTACATATTTTTGAATGGAAAATGTCGATACGGAGCATTTGGTTCGACATGGCAGACCTGCAGCAGAAATCAGCCCTCCTATTACATATGCGTGATGTAAGGTTATAAAAATTCGAATGAGTTTTTATTCAAAAGTAAAATTTTCCTTGAACATAATCATCATTATGTAAAATTTACACTATATCATTAAATTCGAGGACTGCGTTGGGCACCAATCATCATCATCATTTCAGCCGTAAGACGTCCACTGCTGGACTTAGGCCTCCCCCAATTTGGAGGGCTTTGCCATAATCGCCACGCTTGGCAGGCGGGTTGGCGATCGCAGTATGGTGGTAAAATGCATAGAGAACGCTGCAGCCCATTCTCTAGTAAGTCCCTTAGTCGCCTTTTACGACACCCACGGGAAGAAATTGGGTGGTGTTATTCTTTACGTCCGGCACCACACGGTACCAATACGAGTGTTCAATGTTATAAGCAAATCTTTTATTGTACCAATAATCTAGTCTGAGGCCGAAACTAAACGTAAAAAATGATTGTTGTACCAGAGTTATGACGTTATATAAAGTTTTGCTTTTATTAATACCCACCACACTGTCTGATGACATACATAACAACACACGCAATATACTCCAAATGTACTCACCTCATCTGTGTTTGAATGTTTGTTTTATGTTGTTATCTTCTTTTTATTCAAATTTCTGTAAAATGTGTTACTATGCATTTGAATTGTAACATGAAATTATCAATAACAATCTTTTATAAACTTTCAACAGTTCTCATCTATACTATCTATACTTGTACAAAATTATAAAGCTAAATAAATAAATCTCCCTCACAACAAAGAACGAAAAAATTTAACAGCGAACTGCAGCAAAATCAAAACTCCAAGAAATACAAGTTCTGCAAAATAAAGAAAAAAAATATAACTTTATAACTATGAGCCACCAACCACCAAAATTTACAATGATACAAAAATACTTAAAATTAGCCAATTATTCGTACTTAAAACATGCACTCTAATACATCAAATCATAACACAAGGTGATTGTTCGAAAGAGATACCGTGACCCTGACACATGGGCAACTGAAGGAACACGGGTGGGTTTTAGTCAGTAAAAGTCTGACACGCCCTCCCGCTCCGCCCAGAGCGGGAGAAGTGATTTGATGATTTCCCATCCCAAAAAAAAAAGAAAAAAAAAGGTACACATTCACAATTAAACTTTGAAAAGAAAACTTAAACATACAACGCAAGACGACGAGACAAACCAGAATTAAGACAACCCAGAAAAAACTATGGAAGAAATAATTTACTGTACGAGAGAGCAAAACTGCATATTGCACTACCTGATAATATAACCAATAGTGACACCATACATCCATTTAAAAAAGCCCTAGAAGAACACGTTAGAAAGCAACACTAACAATACCGACTGTCACCTTTGTTGCCTAATTTTCTTATGGTGAGCACAGAGAATCGCACTTACTTTTATTTTTAACCGACTTCAAAAAAGGAGGAGGTTATCAATTCGACTGTATTTTTTTATGTTTGTTACCTCATAACTTTTAACTGGATGAACCGATTTTGATGATTCATTTTTTATTTCAAAGTTGGTGCTTCTTGTATGGACAATGGAGTCCATGTGAAAACCATATAAGTCTTAAATTTGCATTAAGTATTTGCGCGAAAAATTAACAAATAACGCGATTAGATTAGTGCGGGGTATCTACCATAACTAAAAAGTTAAAAATAAAAACTTTTTACAAAAAAATAAAAATAACAACCGACTTCCTAAAAAAACACTACAAAGTGAAAAATAACTTTAATTTCGGAAGTCGGTGGCAAAAAAACCTTAAAAACAGATCCTAAGACACCGACTTTCGAAATTAAAGTTATTTTTCACTTTGTAGTGCTTTTTTTTTTGATACTTACTTTTCTCAACATTTTAAGTGACTTTTCGTTCGGTTTTTAGGGTTCCGTTGCCAAATGGCAAAAAACGGAACCCTTATAGATTCGTCATATCTGTCTGTCTGTCCGAGTATGCCACAGCCACTTTTTTCCGAAACTATAAGAGCTATGCTGTTGAAGTTTGGTAAGTAGATGTATTCTGTAAACCGCATTAAGATTTTCACACAAAAATAGAAAAAAAAACAATAATATTTGGGGTTCCCCATACATAGAACTGAAACTTTAGAAAAAAAAAATCATCAAACCCATACGTGTGGGATATCTATGGATAGGTCTTTAAAAATGATATTGAGGTTTCTAATATCATTTTTTTCTAAACTGAATAGTTTGCGCGAGAGACACTTCCAAAGTGGTAAAATGTGTGTCCCGCCCCCCCCCCCCCCCCCCGTAACTTCTAAAATAAGGGTATGATAAAACTAAAAAAAATATATGATGTACATTACCATGTAAACTTCCACCGAAAATTGGTTTGAACTAGATCTAGTAAGTAGTTTTTTTTTAATACGTCATAAATCGTAAACCACAATTTACCTTTCATTCAGTCAATTCAAATATAAAAAATAATAGTTTAAAAAAATAATGGAAAAAATAATAGTTTAAAAAAAACTAAAAAACACGCTTCCATGGAAAAACAAACTAAAAAGTACAAAATAATGGAAAAAAAGCGTGGGGTGCTTTTAAGGTATTTTTTTATTGATATCAGGCACCCCACGCTTTTTTTCCATTATTTTGTACTTTTTAGTTTGTTTTTCCATGGAAGCGTGTTTTTTAGTTTTTTTTAAACTATTATTTATTTTCTATTTTTTAGGGTATTTCGAATTTTGAGACGTATGTCAGCGTAGTTTGTGACAGTTTTTTTGCTGTCCTGGTAACCCTGGCAAGGATAATGGCACAAATTTATGAAATTATTGCATTGTCATCAGTCCTTGACAGGTGTGCAAAGTTTGAATGAAATCTGGTCGTTTAAAGTGGGTCAAAATCACACTATAAGGAGTCGGTTACAAACAAACATACAAATATACAAATATACAAACATACAAACATACAAGTGAAGCTAATATAAAGCGTGTAAAAAAGCGTGGGGTGCCTGATATCGATAAAAAAAATACCTTAAAAAGCACTCCACACTTTTTTCCATTATTTTGTACTTTTTAGTTTGGTTTTCAATGGAAGCGTGTTTTTTTAGTTTTTTTAAACTATTATTTATTTTCTATTTTTTAGGGTGTTTCGAATTTTGAGACGTATGTCAGCGTAGTTTTCGAAGAAAGTTTTTTTTTGCTGTCCTGGTAACCCTGGCAAGGATAATGGCACAAATTAGTTTGTGACGTATGTCAGCGTAGTTTTCGAAGACAGTTTTTTTGCTGTCCTGGTAACCCTGGCAAGGATAATGGCACAAATTTATGAAATTATTGCATTGTCATTGGTCCTTGACAGGTGTGCAAAGTTTGAATGAAATCTGGTCGTTTAAAGTGGGTCAAAATCGCGCTATAAGGAGTCGGTTACAAACAAACATACAAATATACAAACGTACAAACATACAAGTGAAGCTAATATAAAGCGTGTAAAAAAAAAAAAACATAAACATAAACCTTATGCATAAACCGTGAATGCCTGCAGGTTTGTACGGAACCCTCGGTGCGCGAGTCCGACTCGCACTTGGCCGGTTTTGAGAGATGTCTTTAAACCGAAATAGTTTGTATGATTGAACACGTTAATCTCAATAATCAGTGAAAAAGTCTTTTAGCTTAGGTTGGTGTGGTAAATGGGCTATCATTTGTTGAGGGATATTATAACATCATGCTAGAACCCTCACGAACCGAGCAAAAAGAAAAGAGTCACGAATACGAAGAACTCGCACGGGCAGGCAATTCGATAGGACCCCCGGCCTATCGAATTGCCTGCCTGTGCGAGTCCAGTCGGAGGAGTAGGTAATAAATTTCACAAGGACGAAATCGCAGGCAGAAGCTAGTTAAGTTATATACTCTATGTAGTGTTTGTGTCACCAAGATACAGGCTGGGCCTTTTTAGAGACTTGCTGTTATATCTGTACTATGGTTTGAATGCCATGTTTGTGAACTTTGCGTAAGTTTAATAAATTAATATGAATTAACAATCACACTAACAGCCTATTCAACTTCCGATCCATCGATCCAACAAACTATCGTCCTAATGACAAAAAACAAACGTGTTTGTCACACTAATGACATAAGGAAACTCCTAAACCTCATAAAAATAAAATAGAAACAACGAGAACGACGAGAACCTCGTGAAAGCTGAGAAAGATAAACAGATCAAGTATCTTGACTTGACTCGCGAGGTTGTCGACATGTGGGATGTAGACTCAGCAATTATTGTGCCGATAGTCATAACAGCCAATGGTTTGATAGCCAAGAGCCTCGACCAACACCTGAAGAGGCACTCGTTGAGCAGTTTGGTCAAGGGCTTGATTCAGAAAGCGGTACTTCTGGACACGGCTCGCATTGTCAGGAGGTTCCTCTCTCTGGAGCCCTGACCGCCGGTAGCTTGGACCCTGTTCCCGATACCGGTGGGCTACTACTTTTTTATATTTATAAATGTTTTTTTTTTTAACTAATATTTAAAAATATAATTTATAAGATTGTTTAAATGTAATAAAGGAGAAAATAGAAATATAATAATCCAGGTTATAGAGAAAGAAGGTTCCAAGGAGTCCAAAATTGCCACACATAGCTGGGTTACAATGTATCTGTTGACATTGAGCCCCAAACTAGACAATTGTTCTGTATCTTGGGACTCAGGGAAATTCAAGAGTGGAGACGAGAGAGGTTTCTTCAGGCATAGCATGGTACGTGTTAATGTTTGTGTAGTGTGTGTGTGTGTGTATGTGAAATGTGTGTAAGTGTATGTTCCATTATGTCGCTTGATTTGGTGTCAGGTCAGGGTCATGTTTTGCAACATTTCCTTTACATTATTTTTTGCAGCTGTGTGAGGTCGTATTTTTAGTTTCGCCATGTTTGCAGACTTTATCGTACGTTTTAATCAGAGAATAAGCCAGGCTACATCTTAACAGCGATGAAGTGTTGTCAATTGTTCAGATTCTCTTAAATTCTTTTGCTTATGACTGAAGTGTAGTCGGAACAGCTTTTAATATTTGTTTGCGTTTTAGTGCAGTCAAAACCAAAAATGTTTGAATAATTGGAAGTTTAAAAAAAGGCTGAAGTTTGACATTATTAGAAATAAAGTATTTAAACGAAAACAAAATATACACTTGATAAAACGTTAAGTTCAGCAAAATTTTATATTGCACTGAATCTATGTTCTATGTTATTTAGATTAGTTTTTGTACCTAGTCCTTCAGTGGGTGATTGTGCATGGCTTCTCACAAAATTAAAAAATTGTCTTTCTATTATTATAAAATTGCACACATTAATATTAGAGGAAAACTGGTTAAAAGTAAATTCAAATACCAAAAAATTTAATTGAAACTTTTTAATGAATCATTGTTTTGCCCAAAAAGTGAAATAATTCTTGAGAACTTACTTAGTAGAGACCACATCCACAGCCACGGCCTCCATAGCCGAGTCCGAGAGCGGCAGGAGCGATGGCAGCAGAGCCAAGGCCATAGCCAGCGCCGAGCACATAGGCACCACCAGCGCCATAGGCACCAGCAGCGCCATAGGTAGCAGCAGAAGGAGCGATGCTCTCAATAGCAGTTAGACCATTACCGCAGCTGTAGCTGACAGCACCAGCACCACCACTTGGCAACACTCCCTCCAAAGCTACAGCACTCAAGAACGGCAGCTCACCGGCCACGGACAGAACACCCTCATACACATTCTCAGACGCTACGGAAAGTCCATTGGGAGCGATAGCAGAGACACTGGAGACAGGCAGCCCACCGCCGCTGGTGGGAATGATCTCTAGAGCAGCCAAGCCGTTGCCGATCAAACCATTGCCAATAATACCATCACCAATGAAACCGTTGCTAGCGCAGTTACCAGCATAGCCATTACCAATCAGTCCATTTCCGATCAAACCGTTACCAGCTAAGCCATTACTAGCACATCCTGGGGCAATGAGAGTAGGGCCGGCAATGGCTCCACGACCAAGACATGAACCGAAAGCAATCTGTAAACAAAAAATATTGTATCAATACAAATGTCCCAATTAGCAGAGGATGATGATAACTGGAAGCGTGTTTATGTAATATTTTATCAACCACGTTATTTTATGTTATTGCAAAATAATAGTGAACATATTATTAAAAACTCTGTCAAAAGTCTCTTCTCTAGGTTGAAAAACCTAAGAATCACAAACACTAATTTTATCCACCGACAGTGTTTGTGATTTTTTCTAAATATAATTTGAAGTAATACATTCCTTGGGAGCAGTACAATCAGCTTCTGATCATATAAATTGCTAGGCTCGGATAAATATAAGAATGCTTAATCAGAAACACATGCATTTTTAATCACTTAAATACGAATCTCAGAATACAATACTATCTGGACAAAAGTAATAACACCAATAAGAACACATTGATTTAAAAAGTAAAAATAATTTCTCACCTGGATGAAGAGCGCTTGAGCGCAGAGGACGAGGATCACCTTGGCTGACATTGTAGTTTGTGTTGAAGTGAACTTCAGAATGAGTTTTCCAAGAATCGATCGACTATTTATAGTGAATCGCAGTTCTTATCTATGCAGTTGTGCCTCAGCAATTTGTGGATTTTGAAATGAACTTTTAGAAAAATGAATGTATTTTGTATGTGATGTAACGTAACCTTGAAATATATGTTTCAATAGAACATAGAAAAACATCACGTTTCTGATAAGAAACTTTTGCACTATATAAACGTGTTCTAGAATTAGGACAATCATTCAGTTTTCAACTTCTTGTTGACCACAAACAAACATTAAACATGTCTACCTTCACTGTTCTGTTGCTCTGCATCCAAGCATGCTTGGTCCAGGTGAGTTAATCTATTTTACATACTTTTGAGTTTTTCCACCATTGCTATTGTGTGTGTCCTTTATTTTCCATCAGCAACTCTGGTATAATGAGTTACTTTTGGTTCCTCTAGAATGTGTTCGGTTACGGGTGTGGCTGTGGAGGTCAAGGGGCCACCATAGCTCCTGCTCTGGGTCTCGGCGCTGGTCTCTCCGCTGGCTGTGGTAGTGCCCTCGGGCTTGGTGCTTACGGTGGCGCCCTCGGATCTGCTTATGGTGGCGCACTTGCTCCTGTTGCTGCATGCGGAGGTGCTATCGCTCCTGGAGTTGCATACGGCGGTGCCGGTGAAGGCAACGTGGCGGTCATTGGTGAGCTGCCAGTCGCCGGTAACACCGCTCTTGCTGGTACTGTTCCCATCATGGGTGCTGTGACTTTCGGTGGTGCTGTTCCCGCTGTTGGTGCCGTGTCTATCTCCGGGCAATGTGCTTGCGGCTGCGGATCTCCACTTTACTACTGAAGCCTCCTTTTCTGATGCTACAATATAAATAAAAGACCATGAATTCGGAAAATATTTTAATAAAATATTTTAAATACTTTTATTTCATGTATAAATCCGTGGCTGGCGTGAATACATTGACATGTCGACTTCTATGTTTTTATTTTTATTGGTTTAATACGTCCCACGCATACGGAATTTATATGAAAAAAATTTACAGCCCCAAATATAAATAACTTTTGGAGCAATCGACTCTGGTAGTATGTTGACATCTCCCATTTTAACGTGTCTAACTTGACAAAACCTCATGTCAAATTAACGATTCAAATGTTTTTGTAAACGAACATTGATATTTTGTTGTATCAACCTATACTCAGTAACCAAAATATTATTTGATAGTTGATAGCTCAACTTATACACCTGTAAGTAATTGACAAATTGAAGTGTCAATCTATGGCCAGCTGAGGTCTTTTTGATTAAATTGTGACAAATTGAGATGTCAAGTTATGGCCAACCGAAGTATTTCTGTTTAAATCGTGACAAATTGACATGTCAAGTTATGGCCTACCGAAACCGAACTCCCTTTCAAGACAATACATTTTAAGAAAATAAATAAAATAAAATAAATATCTTAGGACAACCAACACACCGTTACCTGATGATCCCAAACTAGGCAGAGCCTGTACTATGGTAACCAGACAACTGATAAATATACTTATATATTTCTAAATACATACATATTATAGATAAATTATTACACCCAGACACAGAACAAATGATTGTGCTCATCACACAAAGATTTGTCCTGGGTGGGAATCGAACCCACGACCTCAGTTTTAGCAGTCAGGGTCACTAACCACTAGACTAACAGGCCAGTCAAAAGAAAAAGAGGAAAATCAGTAATAGATCTCTTTAGGTTGAGCCCAATCTCAAAGGAGGCTTTGCCAATCAGTGCAGAGAAAATAACAAAAAATTAAACCGCCGAAAAAACTGAAAAGCAAAAAATAATAAACCTTAAAATTATGAGTCGGCGCTTAAAGTGATCTTTTTTCATTGATTTTTCAGCGCCGACTCAAAATTTTAAGGTTTATTATTTTTTGGTTTTCAGTTTTTTCGGCGGTTTAATTTTTTGTTAAAAAGTTTTTATTTTACTTTTTTTGTGGTTTTAATGTACTAATAATACTTGGCAAGGTATACCCTATCCAATGAAAAAAGAATGATCAAAATCGGACTACTCTGTATAAAGTTATGCGTGGTAATACATTACAATCACTGAGTGAACAATCAATCATCCCCTGTTTTCTGACCCTTAGGGTTTGATTTTGTTTTCCAAATTTATATGGGACCACCCTCGGAGTATACCCTTTCCAATAAAACAAGAATTATCACAATCGGACTACTATGTAAAAAGTTTTGCGTGGTCATACATAAAATTAAAAAAAAACAAAATTAAAAAAAATATACGCGTCGAATTGATAACCTCCTCCGTTTTTTTCGTCGGTTAAAAAAGGATTTGATGGACATGATTGACCTGATTGATGATTCGTTCAAGGAGTTTTATATTAATATAAAAACTGTCGGTGATGTCTCATCTACTGATCCAGATTTGGACGAGGACAACCCAGATGAAGAGGATTCTGAGGTCTAATAAAATGTGAATACCTACTATGTATCTGTCAACTGAATTATTAATCAGTATGTTTCCGTTGTTTGTGGCCTAATAAAACAATTTACTATTTCTTTTTTTTTATTTATTGCGTATTACACTACAATACTGATAGGTTAGTGGTGTTTTAATTAAATATTTGTTCAATTAGAACAACATTGCATAATTTGAATAAGTAATCCTAACTAACATTATAAATTCAAAAGTAAGTTTGTTTGTATGTTTGTTTGTCACATTTTCACGCTAAAACGGCTAAACGGATTTGGATGAAATTTGGCACATAGGTAGACCATGACGTGTTTTAGAATATAGGATACTTTATATCTCGACATTCCTTCGGGATCGAGACTTATGGGGGTGAAACCACGGGGTGCTGCTAGTAAAAAAATAACTCTTTAGTTTTATTATATTAATTTATTATCTCCGAAACTATATGACCAATTGACATACTGTAAACGGCAAATCTTATCTCTATGATATCTTTGTGATTATAAAATAGTTTATTTTGAGAAGGATTAGTATTTTGTTGTTTAAATAATCATCCAAACGTAAGGAAGTCGAAAAATACTTTTTTTAAACATAAATGGAATGTAAAAGATAAAATATAAAAGATAGAAATATGGTGGCTTGGACTTTTTTGTAGAAATATATTTGGCGGACCAGGTTGCCATACATTGTTTTCAATTATATACAACTTTTTAGGTAGCGCATGCAAATAATTCTGTTTTAAGAGGTATTTCTTTCCGACATGCTAGACAAAAGTTGTAATAGCTCAGCTAATATGCATGTTATAAACATAAATTATGACCTATAGCACTAGGGAATAATGCAGCTTGCTACCAGTGAATTTTTTTTGAGAATTGGATCGTTAGTTCCGGAGATTACCTTCTACATACGAACTTACAAACAACCAAACAAATTTTACCTTTTTAAAACATAGGATAGATATTCATCATCTGTTTGCTACCCAACATTTTTTTATTGATAAATACGTTATTATTCACTGTGTTTGTCATTAAAATAACATTGTTTACCTACTAGTTTTATTCTATATTTGCCACTCAATCGGTAAATAAGTTGATAACTGTGGTGAACAAATTGACAAGTCGGTGAATAAGTTGATAACTCGTTGGTGAACGACTTCACAAGTCTATTATTATGGAAACTATGGGGAATTTCGTTTGTTTACTGTAAACATTCAAAAGATGGCATAAAATAACCTATAAAACAACTGGAACACATACGTTAAACTAATTTACCGATTTACCAGAAGAGCTCAAAAGTTTAAAATGGCCGCCCTGAAAAGTTGCCATTTTAGACATGTCAACATATTCACGCCAGCCACGGAAATCATCTAATAGCATATTTGATATCGACTTAATATAAATGTTTAATACATTGACAAATATCGCATCGTTTAAACTGCTGAGTCAAGAGAAAAATCCTAAGTAGTAAGTAATAATTATATAGCAACGTGTTTATTTTCACTAAACATTACTGACCTAGTACAAGCTATCTTCTATAATTGGTTAGTACATTATGAAACGTTTGTTTTCTGATTACTGAGCACGATTCTAAGCTGGCACGTGTCTGTTATGAAACGTGCCTTTTTAGAATCTTTATGTTGATAAAGTCACAATAATTATGAATGAAAAACGTCGATACAGAGCGTTTCGTTCGAAGTGACAGATCTGAAAGTGTTCAGCCAAGACTATAACCACGGTTACGGGAATCAGCTCTCCTGTCACAAACGCGTGATGTAAGGTATCGGAAATTCGAATTATTATTTTATTCGAAAGGACAACTAGCCCGTAGTATAATCTTGGTCTTGTATAATCATCAGCCTATAATGTTTCCACTGCTGGGACGGCGACCTCTTTCTGTGGGAGGGAGTGGGGCGTAACCCTCCACGCGGGCCCAGTGCAAGTTGATAAATTTCACCTGTTTTTCAATTTTTGTTTCTAGGATTATGCCGGTTTCCTCACGATGTTTTCTTTCACTTTTTGAGAGCAGTAGTGATGAAAATAATTTACACAAAGTAAAGAGCCTCTCTGAGATCGATACATATACATATATAAATGAAATATGACTTAACAATTACCGGAGATCAGGCATGCCAGCGTCCGGGGAAATCAATCTGACACGTTGTCTCCAGGTGTTGTCGTGTGGTTAACGGAGACAACTTGCTTAGCCAGGATTATCCATTAGCATCTAGCTCTAAAGTACAGCCTTGTGGAATTGGAAGTGCCGTACTGCAGGTATATGCCGAGGAATATAACTAAATCAAGTTTCGTCACTTAATTTGTGAGGTTGTCTGACGACACCCACACACACATGACTGTGGGATGTGAACTCAGCAATCGTTGTGCCGATAATCGTAACAGCCAATGGCTTGATAGCCAAGAGCCTCGACCAGCACCTAAGTAGGCTCTCGTTTGGCAGCTGGATCATGGGCTTGATTCAGAAGGCGGTTGATACTTGGGCACACGGCGACCTATGTGCTACAGTTTTTAATGCTACTAAATGTTTTTTCAAAAGTGTTGCTTCTAAGACGACCCCGTTTGCACACATGACAAAACCATATTTTCTTCCATACTTTTTATTAGTCGACACCTCAGTGCCCACCCCCTAAAAACCTATGCATCCTGCATGACGGGAATCTCGTAAAAGCCGAGAAAGATAATCAAAGAAAGTACTTTGACTTGGCTCGCGAGGTTGTCGATATACATATGGGGTTTAAAGTTAGTGATCATAGTTGCGGCAGCCACAAACACTTTCATATATGACAGGAGTTTACTGTATGGAAACTTTTTGATATACTAGACTTGTTGGTCAGCTACAGGGCCGGATCTACCATATGGCTTTTTGGGCTTCAGCCCAGGGCCCCGTGGATTCAAGGGGCCCCCAGCTAAGTCAAGACAAAGTCAAAAATAGACGTTAATGCGAAAGAATCCATAATTTTATTAAATTAAACAGATCGTACGGTCCACGGGGGATTCAAGGGGCCCCCAGCTAAGTCAAGACAAAGTCAAAAATAGACGATAATGCGAAAGAATCCATAATTTTATTAAATTAAACAGATCGTATGGTTTGCAGCTCTGCAAATCCTACGATTAATCAAACCCATTTAATTCAAGTCTACATTCAGGTGTTGGTACTTCGAACTGACAGTTAAAATGTTCGGCTGCCATTAGTACATTCATCTCAATCATGCTCCGCTGTTTCCCGCTCAGACTCTGTCTCTTTCTATCTTGCTAGAATTATTAAGTTCCATTATTGATCATTTCCACAGAACAAGTTTTCTTTATTCCGTGATCATTTCTATATATTATTTTTTAAGGCGCGCTGTTACCTCAATATTCACAAAACACTGGTGTCTTTGACAATCGAGTATGACGTAACGCAATGAAAATATACGACACAAAAAATACAGTGGACAGAGAAGGGTTTAAAGAAAAATTCTAACCGAATAGAATAGTGAAAAATTGTTTGATATTCCCAATAAAAATTGTTTCACAAAAAAAACTTTGACGTCGAACATCTCTGTATTTTCAGCGATAACCACATTTTTTTTTTAAAGAGTTCAATAGAATAAACATTACTTTAAAACTTTAACCAGACAATTATTTAATTTAATGTGTGTAGTCCGAATAATCTAAATAAAACCCGTAAAATAAATGCCAATTCGCAGCTTAGTCACATCGTCAATCCAAATATTTATTCAATTTTCAACCTTATTTGTTGGAGCTGTAGCATGTAGTTGTAGCATTTAAAATCGTAGTCAGTCCGCGCCTTAATTACTTATACCTAACTAGTAGTATTATTTATGGTTGTCTACCACTAAGACATAATATATCTTATGTCTTTTTTTTTTTTGATGGGAAATCATCAAATGACTACTCCCGCTCTGGGCGGAGCGGGAGGGCATGTCAGACTTTTACTGACTAAAACCCACCCGTGTTCCTTCAGTTGCCCATGTGCCAGGGTCACGGTATCTCTTTCGAACAATCTCGCGACCCTGGCAGGATATCTTATTGTCTTTAAACGAGCATTTCTTTTATACAGGATTTTTTTTAACCAGTGCGCAAATTTTTTTTTGGGTGTTTCAGTATCAGTAATAGAACACATTTCGAAAAAAATTTCATGTTTTATCGACCTTAAATCGGTAAACTGTGGACACCTCACACCCCCCGTATGTGTGTGATATTGACAATAGTAATAGGTCAGTAACCGCGCGCCGGCGTAGGTACTTCGAAGGGCCAGGCCACAACGCCCACAACAGTGCGTTGCGGCGTCGCATCGCAAAAACAACATTGCACAGCTATGCGATGCGATGTCGCAACGCAACAATTTCATCGGATACGACATCGTACGACAAGACGCTAACCGTCAGTTCAGTTTCTAGTGAGACATGGACCGCACTGCGCGTGTTCTACTTCTGCTTGCGTTAAGGCGTATTAAGAAAAAGAAACAGAAAAGTAAGTACTGGGTGCACCCATTACTGACAATTATGAATAAAGATGGAAACCACTTCAAAAGGAAATATGAGGCGCTAAAAGTGGACGAGGTTAAATTTTTCGATTACTTTAGGATGACTGTAGTAAGTTTTGAAGAACTTCTTAGTTTGATAAAGCCTCATTTACAAAAGAAATACATATTTAGAAAACCCATCGAACCTCTGGAGATGCTGGGATTAACTGTAAGGTAAGAAAAAAATAAACTATTTTTACTATAATCATACTGTTTAATCATTTTCATAATTTAGTGTTATTCAAAACTCGTATTCCGATTGTGTGTCATTCGTCAAATTTGTTAGTTCCTCATCGAAATGAATTTGTTCTGGCTCATTTACATCATCATTCCTTAGCGTTTGTGGAGACGATTGCATAGGTGCCGGTGATGTTTCGCATCCGCTTTGGAAGGCACTGCGTTGAATGGATGTTTGATAGCCACTCTGCATAGGCATTTGAGCTGATTGGTAGCCACTCTGCATAGACATTTGAGCTGTTTGATAGCCAGTCTGAACAGTTGTTTGAGATGTTTGATAGTTTGCTTGGACGGATGTTTGTGAAGTTTGATAGTGGCTGGGATAGTATGATGGTTGGTGTAAATCACTTAATATCTGTAGGACACGACTTTGGAAAATTATTGTTTGATTATCATTCAATTTTTCCAATGATGGCAAAATTCCTTTAAAAAAAGATAAATGTCTACTTTCAGGTGTTTTTAAAGCAGCTATAATATTCTTCTCAAATTCGTCTTCGTCAATTTTTCTTTTACGCGATGCAGGCTGGTAACGTGGCATGACAGGTTGCTGGCTTTGTTGGGTTGAGGTGCTTGGTCTTATTTCTTCATCGTCAAGACTTGATGTTGTTTTATTTTGAGAATTCTTTTTCAGAAATAGGAGCTGGTCGTATAGATGATATTGTTTATTTTTTTTGGCCCCAGCTCCGGATTTACATTGCTCGTTTAATTTTTTTTCGTATTTTGTAAAATTATCCTTGATTCCTCTCCATTTCTTTATGACATCGTTACCTAAAAAAATATGAGGAATAATGATTTATTTTGTTTTCTTTCAGGTACCTGGCGACGGGAAATACTTTTAAAGATATGCATTTCACATATTATCATGGAAAATCTACAATAACAGGAATAATAAAATTTGTTTGTCGTATTGTATGGAACATTCTTAAAAGGTTGGAATTACCAAAAATTACAACAGAGCTGATGGAACAAATTGCTCAAGAGTATGAAAAAAAGACCAACTTTCCTAATTGTATAGGAGCGCTAGATGGAAAACACATTCGTATATTGAGCCCGGATCACAGTGGATCCCTATTTTTCAATAAAAAATAAAAATTATAATTCCATTGTTCTATTAGCACTTGTTGATACGAATTACAAATTTATATATGTCGATATAGGTGCATATGGTAAGGAATGTGACTCCACTGTTTTTCAGAACTCAAATCTATACGACTTATTAAAAAAAGGTCAATTATCTATACCTCCGCCAAAACCGTTACCTGGCTTTCAAAAAGAAATTCCTTTTGTCTTCGTGGCGGATGAAGGATTACCACTGACAAATAATATAATGCGCCCATATTCTGGGAAGTTTTTATCGATAGAAAAACGAGTTTTTAATTATCGTTTGAGCCGAGCCAGACGATATGTTGAGAGCGCTTTTGGCATACTCGCAAATAAATGGCGCATATTTCATCGACCCATTAATGTTTCTTACGATTTCACAATAGACATTATAAAAGCATGCTGTGTATTACACAACTTTGTATTGAATCGAGATGGCGCACAAACGTTTGAAGAAATGATTATTGACGATTCTTTGCAAATTTTACACGAAACAACACATGAAAGTAGAACAGGAGCTAACATAATCAGAAACGAATTTTGTAATTATTTTAATAGTAACATTGGAGGTCTTAGTTGGCAGTTAACAAAAATATAAATGTTTATAAGTACTTACCGAGTTTTGTTTTGTTTTGCTTCTGTTTTTAAAAATTTGGCTTTGAATTGTGATATAGTTTTGTCCCAAAGGACGGGACGTTCGTAAATTAAAGATATCAGGTGGTCGACATCGTACTGCGCCATATCGCTTAAAAAACACGTGCAGGTCGTTCAAAGTATGGACACCGACTAAACGGCAAAGCGTTGTCGCATCGCAGATTTGTACGCTGCGGCAGCGCATCGGAAATTTCCACGATGCGTTGTGCGGCGTCGTTGATTTTTGCGATGCGACGCCGCAACGCACTGTTGTGGCCTGGCCCGAACTTCTTAAAATTTTGACCGATAGAACAAGTGTTAGGTACTAATAGGTCAGTAACCGCACGAACATCTTAGAATTTTGACTGATGAATAGCTGGTCGGTCGTTCTCCTTCGCTTCCACGCCGGCGCCACGCGCAAGTTACCATAAAAACCAGTTTCAAAATAAACATCTTTCGTTAACGATAACTTATTTGTTTTTGTTTTTTTGTTTATATATCAAAATAAAAATTGCATGGTTATTATAACTCGTTTAAGTTTAATTTGTTAAAATTTGCGCACTGGATAAAAACTTATCCTGTTCCTCTTGTCCTGTTCTGTTATATATGTATATATATATATATAATATATATATACATGTTCTTAGCACGGCGGGCTGTGCAGGCGCCGCTGCTGTGGCTGCCGAGACCCTCAAGCGGCGCAAATACTGTAACCTTATAGGTAACTACAGTTTTGAGCCGTTTGGGGTTGAAACGCTCGGGCCATGGGGCCCGAGTGCGCGTCTCCTTTTTAAGGAAATCTCTCATCGACTGATTGACACTTCACGTGACCAGAAGGCTGGCTCATTCTTTGGCCAACGAATTAGCATTGCCATTCAACGTGGCAATGCTGCCAGTCTTCTGGGCACGTTTCCAGATGACAGCGATGCGGACGAGTACTTCGACCCCTAAGTGTCTTTTGTTTTTTTTTTTATTTGTTTGTATAGTTAGTTATTTATTTTATTTTTAATGTTATTAATGTATAGTTATAGAAATTTGCGCTTAGATCCAAAATAAACTATATATATATATATATACAGGGTGTCCAAGAACCTGGCGTCCAACTGGATTCCCACGATGCCCAAAGTTCTAACAGTACTCAGAAAAATATTTTAAAAAATCCACCCCATGTACTTACAGAATTATACTGATTTCAAAAAAAAAGGGGAAATGAGCACCCTGTGACATACTTTTGAATGCTGTGACTGCTAATGCTGATAATTTCGATATTTCTTGGAGGTTTTGTAATCTAGGGTATTGCTGTGTCTAAATAGAATGTAAAAATAATGTACTTATTGTACCATTTTAAAATAAAATATTATTTTAACTAAAGGTGATATGGAAAACTATTGAATTTCGCAACTTTGACCGACTGTAGTGTAAAAAAAATGTACCAAAATAGTATGGCAAGTGACGTCAAATTTTGACGCGTTTATTCCTCTTTTTAAAAAGGTATAATACTTACACATTAATTTGAAAAAAAAATTTTTGATAATATTTTTACTCAACAACCCAATTTTTACGATGTCTTACAGAATTCTTAGAAAGAAAAATTTACGACGAATTGAATCTAACCCCTAAAGAATTACTATTGTATGCTCATAAAAATAACAACAGGCCTCTCAAAAAACAGGTTAGACCGTAAGGGACGGTATGTGCATGCATCTCACCATAGTGATTCGTTATTACAACAGGAGGGAGCAAGACAGAAACTATCTTTGCGATTTGCTGGTTCTTCTTTATGGTACCCCATTATTCAGGTAAGAGTGAGGGAGAAAAAGGTTAGAGGTGCGAGTGAGATAGATAGTGACGCTATCTGGGATCGTGCTATTTAGGATAACAGTACGGTCAGTACGCGTCACTGCCTCCTGCCGTTACTACGCACCTCTCTCTTATTGTTACCATTGATCACGTACTACGATTTAAAGCTTTGTTTATTGGACTCGATTACTCTTTGTGCTCTGGACTTTGAAACGAACTCTTTACGACGACCTTTGCCTGTGTTTGGACAGTTTGTGTTTTGTGTGTGCTACCATGGCGACCTACACTCCGCAAGAATACGCAAATATGCACTACATTTATGGAGAATGTAGAGGTAATGGACGAGCTGCAGCGAGACTTTACAGAGAAAGGTATCCGAGGGCTACGCGATATCCCGACCGTCGAGTTTTCATTAATGTGCACAGATCACTATGTGACGGGCGGTTCCCCAATCAAGTAGCTGGTGAAGGACGACCCGTAAATGACTTCATACGCGATGAAGTTTTAGAGGCGGTGTCGGCAAATCCAAGCATCTCTGTGCGAGGAATAGAAGCTGATACGGGGATACCGAAGAGCACAGCACACAGTATTCTCCAAAAAGAAGAATATCATCCGTACCACGTACAGCGAGTGCAAAGTCTTTTACCTCGAGACTATCCGAGCCGAGTCGCGTTTTGTGAAACAATCCTGCAAAAACATCGAGAAGACGAAAACTTTATCGACAAAATTTTGTGGTCAGATGAATCAACATTTAAGAAGGATGGCTACATGAACCTACACAACTTGCACGAGTGGCATGTGGAAAATCCGCACTTGATGCGAGAAGATAGATCCCAGTACCGGTTCAAAGTGAACATGTGGACCGGTATTCTCTGTGGGAATATTATTGGTCCATTTGAGATGCCCGAGAATTTGACTGGCGAATCATATTTAAATTTTCTTCAAAATGATTTGCCAAACTTACTAGAAGAGACCCCACCAGATATGTGGTTCCAACACGACGGCTGTCCAGCACATTTTCGCGTATCCGTTAGAGAGTTTTTGGACGAGCAATACCCGAACAGGTGGATTGGGCGATCAGGAACAATCCCGTGGCCAGCCCGCTCACCTGACTTAAATCCGCTGGATTTTTTTTTCTGGGGAACTATGAAGGAGCTCGTTTATGCGAAGCCCATTAATGACATCGCTGACCTTCGTGAGAAGATAACACAAGCAGTGCAGGTGATACGTCAAAAAAGTTACTCGCGAAACATAAAGCGGTCCTTTTTAAGGAGAGTGAGAGCTTGTATTGCCGCGGGTGGTCAACATTTTGAACATTTATTGTAATAAAATATCTTTAAACTAACATTCTTTGCTTTTATTCTACTGGGAACCCATCTACCTGTGTCTATTTCCTTCTTGCTCACTCTTGGAACCGAAGTAAATAATAGTAGTAACATAACAGTTTCTAAGATAAGAAAGGGTCCGACAGTTACCGTTAGTAGGTAGGCACTTCGTAAAAATTGGGTTGTTGAGTAAAAATATTATCAAAATTTTTTTTTTTCAAATTAATGTGTAAGTATTATACCTTTTTAAAAAGAGGAATAAACGCGTCAAAATTTGACGTCACTTGCCATACTATTTTGGTACATTTTTTTTACACTACAGTCGGTCAAAGTTGCGAAATTCAATAGTTTTCCATATCACCTTTAGTTAAAATAATATTTTATTTTAAAATGGTACAATAAGTACATTATTTTTACATTCTATTTAGACACAGCAATACCCTAGATTACAAAACCTCCAAGAAATATCGAAATTATCAGCATTAGCAGTCACAGCATTCAAAAGTATGTCACAGGGTGCTCATTTCCCCTTTTTTTTTGAAATCAGTATAATTCTGTAAGTACATGGGGTGGATTTTTTAAAATATTTTTCTGAGTACTGTTAGAACTTTGGGCATCGTGGGAATCCAGTTGGACGCCAGGTTCTTGGACACCCTGTATATACATATATAACAGAACATCTCAGAAACGGCTCCAACGATTTTCATGAAATTTAGTATACAGGGGGTTTCAGCGGCGATAAATCGATCTAGCTAAGATTCATTTTTAGAAAATGTCGTTTTATTCGTGTTTTCAATAACCAATTTTATGTATAATCAACTTAAACATATAGATATTTTTCTTATGAATGAAGCTCTGATGTTCCTAAAATATGGTTTGCATGCATTGATCAACTTTTACGATCCATTGGTAATTTGGATCTCTATCTCGGTGGAAAAGTAATAGTACTAGGAGGAGACTTATAGATGTCTGCCTGTACAGCCACGTGCGAATAAAACTGAGTTATTAAATCTTTCTATCAAGCGGTGCTCCTTATGGTCCGTGTAACGTTGTACGTTATATCATTTTAGTGATTAGGTACTATAGTCTTATCTCCAGACATCTGAATCAAGGTTGGAAGCAGATAAAAACTAGTATTTAATAACATATTCTAAATACATACATACATACATACATAGAATCACGCCTTTTTCCCATGGGGGTAGGCAGAAACCACGGAACGACACCTGCTACGATCTCTACACACTTCTTTTGCCTCGTTTAGGTTCATACAATTGGTCATACACACACGCCGGTTGCGAGTACTACGCACCTGACCTTTCTGAAGAACATCACCAATAAGATCCCTATATGTCCTCCTAGGGCGTCCCCTCCCGGTGTTTCCACTCACATCTGCCTTGTAAATACCTTTTGTGAGCCGACCTTCATTCATCCTCTCAACATGACCAAACCATCTAAGCATACTTTTTTCAACTCTTGTCACTACATCTTCTTTTACACCACACCGTTCTCTTATCACATCATTCCTCAGCTTATCATTCATAGTCACACCACACATGCTTCGCAAGGAACGCATTTCCACAGCATTTATTCTACTTTCATGCTTCTTTTGCCATACCCAACATTCACTTCCATACATAAGCGTAGGCACCAGTACACCATTGTGAACAGCCAGTCGAGCCTTATCGGACATCAACTGGTTGGTCACAAACGCATGTAAAGCACCGTTTACTTTATTTCCCGCATTCACTCTTCTTTCCACATCTTTATCAATCTTTCCATCCCTTGTAAACAAACTCCCCAAATATACGAACTCACTTACTTGCTCCACACTCTTATCATTTATTTTTACATCACATACCGATACGTTCTCTTCTCTTTCAAACACCATGACCTTCGTCTTATTCACATTTATATTCATCCCCTTCATCTTAAATGCTTCATCCATTACAGTCACCATGTCTTGCAACTGTTCTGCTGACGATGCAAGTAGAACTTGATCGTCTGCGTAGAGAAGGCATTTGACAGGCAACTCACTCATTGTCAATCCACACTCACCCTCTTTCAAATCTGTCAGACAACTATCCATGTACAAGTTGAACAGCCACGGTGACGCTACACAGCCCTGCCTAACACCCCTCGAGATGCACAACCAGTTTGTGTATGCCCCATTTATCCTAACACAAGCACTGGAATCCTTGTATAAAGATTTCAGTGCCCGTACCAAGCGCCAGTCCACACCGTACATGGATAGTGTTGACCACAGTTTTTCTCTGCACACACTGTCATAGGCCTTCTCCAAGTCAATGAAAGCGCAGTAGACTTTCTTGTGCTTTGCCAGATGTTTTTCGGCTATGCACCTTAGGGAGAAGATCTGGTCCAAATACATTCAACTTAAAAACAATGTACGCTTTGCAACTGATATAGGTACGATTATTTACAAATATTAATATTATCGCGAGCTTCGCGCACGAACCGATTGTTGGTGAGTGTCTCCCCTCTCCACAACATATGGCTGACGTCGGCGAGCTGCCGGCGGCGGTCAAGGAACAATTTCGACCGGATTCACTTCACACTACGGAGCTGCTGAGTGGTCGTATCCATAAAACTATCCGTGCACTAGTTACTGTTCGCAACGGCCAACATTTTAAACCCATATTTTATCCATATAAAATCAATATTTTATAAATCTTAACGTGTCTACGTTTTTGGAACGAAGTTCCTTATGGCGCGTTGTCTCAATTCGACCGTATATCGTTCGTTTGGATGAACAGGGTATTATCTAAATTTTTACGATTTTTGACCTAAAAATACAGTCCTTCTAAAAATTATGCGATCTTTCTAACTAACGAACATGGTTGCATAACAACGTAAAAACAAAGCTAAAAAACAAATGTTAAAATTATTTTTATGTGAATTTTTAAAATAAATAAACATTTGATAATAAATTATTAAGACAATAGCTTAAAAAAATAAAAATTACAAAAAAAAATATTATCAATAATAATATAATTAATAATAATAAATGTTTGCTTTCATTAAATATTATTTAAAAATACCCCTAATATTTGTGGAACATGGTAGTAATTATGAATGCTCCTTACTCATAACAAATCATGAAAAAATAGGATGGCATAGCAAAATAAACATTATATTTAAAAAATGTCACAAAAATAATAATCGAAAGGTCAAACATAGACTCTCAAAATTGCATTTTATGAAAATATAATTTTCTAGTTAGTACTTTGGTTAATAAGTATTTTTTGTGTAAAAAGGGATTATTATATTCTTGCCTGTAGATTTTCTATTTTTTCTCAGAAATAACAAAATTAACAAACTCGTGAAGAGAACAAAAACGTTATCAATAAAGTAAGTTAACAAGATATATAAGTGAGGTTAACCAATTATTAACGGAAATGGAAATATTATATTGATTTGAAAACTTGAAATCGCTCTCCTGAAAAATAGGCTTTTTTGAGTTAATACCCTGTTCATCTGAACCGACGATATATTTTGTTGTTTGTATTTGTTTTGTATGTTGTTGTTTTTTTCATGTTGTGAGTAGAGAATTACGAAGGCTGCGGCCGGGATACTTAAAAAAAAACCAATTTAGATTTTAAAACTAGTTTAATTCAAGTAAAAGGAATTACAATAAAAGAAAACTATATCTAGCTAAATCTAAAGTTATGTCTTCCTTCAAAGCCGAAATAGAAGTGCCCGGCCTCATGTTGCGCTGGCGCGATGGTGCCGCGGTATTTTGTTAGTTCAGCACCTTTGCCTCGCGTCGCTAATTGCGCATTTTACTTGTTTGTTATAATTGATTGAGGTCGTCCTTAGTCAGCGCTTTAGATATACTACGCCTGCGTAACACCTCCGCCTGTAGTTCAGCAACTATTTTAAAACGCTTAGTGAAAATGTTGCTGGTAGGTTTTCTCGTTGCGTATGCGTTTCAGATGTTACAGGAACTGCGTCTTCATGATTTCCTGGTCCTGTGGATACAGCATCGTTTTGGTTCCGTTTCCTGGAAAGGGTTCTTCCAGGGAAATATCTTCTGGTTATCATCGCAATTGTGAGTATGGCTGCGATACACAGTATAACATAAAACGGTATAGTGGTATGATATAGCGTTTCAGTTGTTTCAAACGATGAAATCGGCGACTGAAGAGTTATTCTGTCCTGAATAGTGTGTAGTCTATCCAAGTTAATAGATGTTAGATTTGCATGTAATGAGCTTATCTCCTGCATTTCAGTAGTGTAGGGGACGTTCAATACTTTTACAGGTTGGCCTTTTATCTCGTCCTTGGTGTTTAGTAAGGTAATTTCGTTTGTGTGTATCGAGCAGTGCAATGGAATGGTGGCAAGGTAGCTTCCCCGCAGTGTGTCGTAATCGTCGCTTCCACATTTCATCTGGACTCTAGTAGGTTGAGGAAATGATATAACGTAGTGTCTACTGTCTAGTTCTTCTACAGCCGGTTTAAATAGATGTACAGTCGTTAGTTTACAGGATTTTAGTAATGTCTTGCTTGAAATGAAGGTTTGCACGCAGTCAGCTTGAGTCTGGATATAGTGATTTGTCTTTTGCTCGCAGAGATACCGATTATTATCTAACTTCGGGCATTCTGCCTCCATGTACATGAACGTTTTCCCATTTGTTGCTATGAAAGGATAAGGAGGTATGAGGACTTGGTTGTTCTTGTTCGGGACTATGGAGAGTTTGTAGAGTGTATAAGTATCTTCTGAGACTATGGGGAACCTAAATGCTATTACTATTCTCTTGTCGTCGTAATAATATCCGGCTTTAATGGTGTCATAGTACTGTCGTAGTTCTAACTCTATTACGTGGTTCTTACCATAAATCTCCTTAAGCCTATTTACTACGCTACCTAAAATGTCTATTCCTAACATGCTATGATGGGTAGTCATCACGCGGGTGAACGATAAAATATTCTCTATTCTATATAATTCCGATAACACGTCCTCTATGTTTTCGCTGACGATAGTCAACAGCTGATTGAACTTAGCGACCTGGATCATATTTATGCTACTTTCTGCTTGTTTTATTAATAGACTCAGTGTGGTGTTAATTTTGTTCTGGTTTTCAACAATTTTATTTATAATATTAGTATGAGATAGCATCCACTCTTTACTGATGCTGATATGCTCGTTAAATTCGTCTACAGTTTTTTTTTGATTATTTCTCAACGTCTCTATGGCGTTATTATATCGAACAGCATCCGAGTAATCGAGGTTACCTGTAACGCTTTTTATGACAGATCCTAGGCCGTCTATAAGACCTCTTTTCGACCGTCTAGGCTCCAGAGTACGTAGGTGGTCAGTGACTCTACTTAACTTATCCGAAAGGTAGTCTATTTGATACTCGTAGAGAGAATATGCATCCTTCATCATGTGTAATTTAATGTAATCGAATTGAGTTTGTAGGGTGGAAAGAGTGTTTTCAATGTCGTCCAGGTTGACATATTGAAGGAAAGTATGATAGTGGGTTATTAGTCTGAGTGGTCCAAGTTTAAAGGGTAGTAGTCCAACTCCAGAGTCTAGGCTTTCAAGTTTTATCTCCTGGCTCCGTATTGCATGTATTGTCAGTATCAGCGTCATCCTGCAACAATTTAGCAGTCTTAGGTACGCGTTTAAGTCGTGATTTTGCTACGGGGCCGCGTTTCTTTGACGTATAGATGTGGATAGGTAAATCTGCTAAGACTACATCCTGAGTATATCTAGGGGCTAACTTTTGTCGCGGGGCTGATGGGTTTTTTATGAAGATCTGTTGCTTGGGTTGATACTCCTCCTCCTGCTCGCGGGTTTTATTTCTATTTTCGATTAAAGAGGTGCGATTAGTAAGAGAGGTTTCGTTTATGATTTGGTATACTTTTTTCATTTGATCTCTATGGTTTAATACGTACTGTTGCAATAGGTGGCTACTAAGATCGATGTCCCACGGGTCTCGGCTATCAAGATGCCCAGTTATTACATCGAATGGTCTGCACTTAGTAAAACTATGGATTGAGCTATTATATCCGAGTAAGGCGTATGGTATTAGGTTATTGGCGGGTTCTTTTTTATGTTGAATACGTAGGATTCTTATATGTTCGAGTAACGTGGAGTGGAACCTTTCTATGTTGCCGTTATCATTGGGACTGTGAGCTAGCGTTTTATGGTGATTAATTTTGTGGAGTCTAGTGAATTCAGCGAACAGCTGATTAGCATACTCGGTACCGTTGTCCGTTATTATAGTTACAGGGAATCCGTGGTGAGTGCAGAACTGCAATAGGCCCTGTAAGATACTAATTGCGGTGCCGTCTTTCATAAGATATGCTTGCCCGTATTTAGAGAATACATCGATGAATGTTAGGTATTTTTCATTTTCGACCGTGAAAAGGTCCATATGAATTATCTCGAACGGTTTAGTGGCCGGTGGCACTATGTTAAATTTTTGTTTGATGGGACTTCGATCGTATTTTGCCTGACCACAAATAGTGCATTCGTTAACATATTTTGTGATCTGGTCTCTCATCTTAGGCCAGTAATATTTATGCGAGAGGGCTAGGTGACATTCGTTTATGCCACGATGATTCGTTTTTCCGTCATGATAGTGCCTAATTATTTCCTGCTGCCTAAGGTATTGTTTTACATTTTCGAGTTCGGATTTACATAGCACGAGGTTCATTATAGAGGGCCGTTTCGTCCCTCTGGTCGGCAAAGCTATTAATTAGAGTATTCCGTATTCCTGCCCAACTATCTGGGATGCCATTCGAATTAATTCTAGTTGCCGCGGTGCCTGTTATTTTATTTAGTATGCCGTTCAAAAGGCATAGATTACCTAACTCACTGCCCTGTGCATTACTTAAATAAGTACTAACTATCTGGTCACATAGTTTAATAAATCGCGTGAGTACGTTGGGGTTCCCATCGAACTCGGGGACTGGGCGTAGAGCCTTATAAATCGTGTCCGGATCGCACGACATTTTGCAGTCTTCGTATAAACTATTTAAACCTAAATCTATATCCCTATTCGAATCTAATACTAATTGCCTACTATTGGGTCTACCTGATGTAGACTCGCGAGGTCCTAAATTACGTGGGTGGAAAATTTTGAAGGATTAAGAGACTTGGGTACACAGGAAGCAACACAGGGAATAATTCAAGCGTACTCACATAACCTTCATATCGGTCTCTGGGGTCGATGTCTGGATCCCGTTCTCTCCCGGCAGCAATCCTTGAGTTCGGATACTCGATGAAGCTTGACAGCAGGTTAGCCGCGATCGCTCACGCGCGGTAGCGATAATATCGATATAAGATAGACCTAGCTAACCTCGAGTATCCTACCGACTGCGCCAATTACGAAGGCTGCGGCCGGGATACTTAAAAAAAAACCAATTTAGATTTTAAAACTAGTTTAATTCAAGTAAAAGGAATTACAATAAAAGAAAACTATATCTAGCTAAATCTAAAGTTATGTCTTCCTTCAAAGCCGAAATAGAAGTGCCCGGCCTCATGTTGCGCTGGCGCGATGGTGCCGCGGTATTTTGTTAGTTCAGCACCTTTGCCTCGCGTCGCTAATTGCGCATTTTACTTGTTTGTTATAATTGATTGAGGTCGTCCTTAGTCAGCGCTTTAGATATACTACGCCTGCGTAACAAGAGAGAGAGAGAGAGAGAGAGAGAGAATATTTTTGTTGAGTGTATACAGGTTAATAATAAAAAAATAATAACAATAATGAATCCTGGAAAGGAACTTCGTTCCATCCGGGTGTCCCTTGACACCTCTCAAGTTTAAAACAAATTAAATCAGTGTAACCCCAATCGGGGTTCTTCCGTACCGGAAGGAACATTTAATACCGCCGCTGAAGGGTTGTGGCTGGACAACCTGCGAGCTGCCGTTTTCGTTGCTGGAAGACCTACCCACCTACCTGGCTGATACCGGTCACCTACGACTTGGGAACTATCAGGATAGTGGTTTTCTTTAGGCGGGTTAGAATTAAATACGCGCTCGATATTCAGAACTCACACCAGCCTTCCGCTGGAGCTAGCTAAACTTTAAATTGTGTAATTTTTATACACCACATTATATTTTTGTACTTACCATCTTTTTGTTTTCTTTTATTCGTCCTGCCCTAACAGGCACGTTAAATCCGTTTTTAAGACTTTTAAACTAGAAGAAACTATGCGCGTTGATATAGAGCAACGACAATTTGCGTCGTGCCGATTATTTTTTAGTTATTCAAATGCAATTTTTTTTCTTATGGATGTTTAGTAGTCGTTGAATACATGAAGTGGGCTGCCGTTGTAAGACGATTAAAATTTCCCGGTGTATATACTTACGTAATTGGTTGATAAACTAATTATGTTCGGCTGCAGGAGGATACAAAAGAAACCGATACTATTTGCTTAAAAAAAAATTAATTTATAAAAATTATTACAAGTAAATCGGTAAAACTAAGATGCGTGACAATTGCTCGATGTGAGAAACAAGAGTGGGTTTTTAATACAATAATTCAATGTCAATCACTGCATAATCTTCGTTCCCACGCCAACGGAATGCTGAGGAGGCGAATCGCACGGTGCCGAGTTGCCGACACGGTGGGCGCAACGCGGTGGGTCATTCAATACTGTAGGTATTAGGGTCATAGGTATTAGTTAATGTCTTAAGAATTTAGGGTTCCGCGAGTATGACATAAAAAACTGTAAAGAATTAAGTCATTGTTTCTAGTTTAATATTAAACTAATTGCACACGTGATTTTTTATTTAAATAGGTAAGTTCATATTTTTTTATTACTTATTATTATTTTATATTAAAAACTTGAGAGGTGTTAATGGACACCTGGATGGAACGAAGTTCCTTTCCAGGATTCATGATTGTTATTATTTTTTATTATTTATTATGTACAAAGAACCTGTATACACTCAACAAAAATATTCTCTCTCTCTCTCCCTCTCTCACTCCCTCTTTCCCTCTCTCCCTCGCTCTCTCCCTCTCTCCCTCCCTCTCTCCTTCTCTCTCTCTCCTTCTCTCCCTCTCCCTTCCTCTCACTCTCTCCCACCCTCTCTCTCTCTCACTCCCTCTCTCCCTCTCTCCCTCTCTCTCTACTCACTCCCTCTCTCCCTCTCTCTCCCTCTCTCTCTACTCACAACAAAGAAAAAACAGCAACATACAAACAAATACAAACAACAAAATATATACGGTCGAATTGAGAAACCTCCTCCTTTTTTTGAAGTCTGTTAAAAAGTGTCGCTCTTTCGCAACGCGCCATAAGGAACTTCGTTCCAAAAATACTATTCATATTTCATCATTTCATCGGTATGTAATTTGTATTTAAATATAATTTCTAAAAAACACAATTTACCAAAAAAAAAAAATACCGAGCAAAGCTCGGTCATGCATTTCCGACGTTAGGCTCCCAGACTGGAGCGGGCCGGGGCTGCCTTAAAGCAGCTCCTGCCCAACCTAGGAAGTCCAAACGCCTCCTACCGGAGGCTTTACACGGGGGTCGTGCGGTCCATGGCCCTTTACGGTCGGTCGGTCGGTCGTGTGCGATGCGCGGTCGGAAACGGACGCGTTTGCGCACTTCAGCAAGAATATTTTATTCGCGTTTTGTGCAGCGGTAATAGCTGCCCGATTTGTTCGCAATGGCTACAAATCAAGTCATTGTCAACGAGCTTTTGGCATTCGTCAAACATGCCATCGACTACATGGACGAGGTCAGCATCTTGCAGATCTGCAAGTCTTCATTTAAAGAGGAAGAGGTACGCAGTGCCAAGTTGCTGCTGTTTCAAACACTCGACCAAGTCGGACAGATGCCATCTCGACGGAGGGATGGTGGCGAGAAGAGTCTGCAGGACATCATCGACCTGCTGAAGAGGACCGATCCGGATGACGTGCCAGATTTTGTAGTGAAGGACTTGCACAAGCTGCCTCCAGTCAATTTCGATCACGTTGACGTCACCAGGCTGCTGAAGGACATCACGTCTCTGAAGGTGAGCCAGGCCGAAATGAAATCCAAGTTGGAGTCATCGGATGTCATCATTGGTGATTTACGAGCCGAAGTAGCGTTGTTGCGCAACGCTATTCCGAAAAGTGGGTCGCCGGAAGGCTCCAACGTGAACACACGTCGCGGAGCACAAAATGCTTCTGTCTGCAGTTTTCAGTCGGCGAGTGAATCGACGTCGCCGGCTATCAAGAATGCAGACGTTGCATCGTGTTCGGCTGATCGCGTCGCACCTGCCGGGGAAGCAACGCGTGTAATAGGTACATCGACTCCCAAATGTGCCTATTCTACAATAGTCGCCAAGACGAAACCTGCTACGTCGGAAACAAAACGACAAGCAGAAAGATCCAAGAAGGGTAAGCAGAGTCGCTCGGTATTGAGAGCGACGAAAGGCGCTATGGTGGACCAAAAACAGCAGGGACCATCGAAGCACACGTGCGATGAGGACGGCTTCATCAAGGTGGAGAGAAAGAAAAAGAAGCCTACTTATCGCAACCAGTGCGGGACAGCGCTGGCAGGACCCAACATGCTGCTACGTCCTGCAGTACCGTCGACGCAGCTGTACGTGTCCCGTTTACACCACTCTACGAAGACTGAGGACATCGTCGAGTACATACGGGTGAAGACCAGCTGGACCTTGAGGGTGGAGAAGTTGGAGGCGCGCCATAATACCAACTTTAATTCGTTTGTGGTGCGCGTTCCAACCCAACATTTGGTGACCTTTCTCAAGGAAGAGTTTTGGCCGAAAGGTGTGCTGTATCGGCGATTCCGAGGCCGGCTACGCGACACCTCGCAGCGTAACACGACGCCGTCACTTCGTGTGCAGTAGTTTTTAAGTATATTGTTTAAAATATGTATTAGTTTATTATTGTTTTATATTTATATGTGTATTGTGTTTTATGGGCCTTTAGTTGCCTGAAATAAAGGATAAAATAAAATAAAATAAAAATAAATAAATTTACGGGGTACCGGTGTGGGAACCCTCATTGAGGCTGCGCCCAGCGCGCCGGTAGAGTTCGTCCCAGAGGGTCATTAGCCATCCGGCTAATCCGGCGATACCGCATGGTCTCCTGCGAGGTGGCGAGCCTCCTTGCCGGAGTGCCGCCATGGGATCTGGAGGCAAAAGTCCTCGCACACATGTTGGAGTGGCGTGAGGAGGCGAAACGCCGGGGCGAAAATCCGCTGCCGCGACAAACCGCGGGACGGCGGACAGAGCTCCGGTGTGATCTCATGGCGACATGGTGGGTACGATTGTCGCAACCCAGTGCTGGGCACGCCACAATTTCGGCGGTAAGTCCCCTCTTTGAGGAGTGGATAGAGAGGCGCCACGGCGTCCTCACTTTTCGCCTAACACAGGTCCTCACCGGGCATGGGTGTTTGTGTGGGTTCCTGTTCAGGATAAAGCGGGAGGAAACGCTCGAGTGTTTCCATTCCGTGAATCGTCTGGAGGACACGGTGGAGCATACGGTAGAGGTGTGCCCTGCCTGGGCGGAGCACCGCCGTGTCCTCGTGGAGGCGATCGGCGGCGGCGACCTTTCGCGCCCGGCCCTGGAGCGAGCCATGATATGGAGCGAGAGGGCATGGGAAGCTGTCACCTCCTTCTGCGAAGCAGTAATGCTCGCGAAGGAGGTGCCAATGCTCACGTCCCTATCCGCCGCAGGAAGAGACGCCCCGGGCGTCAGGAGTCGATCGCGGACTGCCGGCCACCGTAAGCGTTGGCTTGCAGGCGGCAACTAATGGGTAGTTCGCCTCCCGGTACGGACCAGGCCCGTATCGACGGCGCGTAGTGTTTCACGCGCGCTTCAAAGAGATGTCAGCAAACTGAAGGGGTCTGCTAGGACCCATGCCTGCCAGGGTCGCGAGATTAGTTTGAAAGAGGTATCGTGGCCCTGGCATATAGGCAACTGAAGGAACACGAGTGGGTTTTAGTCAGTAAAAGTCTGACACGCTCTTCCGGTCCACCCAAAGCGGGAGACGTCATTTGATGATTTCCCATCCAAAAAAATAAAACTCGATCATCCAGGTACTTATCTATACGTATAAAATTCAAAATCCTGAGTGACTGACTGACTGAGATATCAACGCACAGCCTAAACCGCTGGTTCTAGAGACATGAAATTTAGAGAGTGTGTTCTTTGTGAGTAGTAGGTATCCACTAAGAAAGGGTTTTTTAAAATTCCATTCCTAAGAGGGTGAAATGGGGGGGGGGGTTGAAATGGTGAATTTTTCGACATCCATGCGGGCTAAGCTGCTGGCAGAAACTAGTACTAGATATAAATCAAATATTTTACCATCTCATTTTTTTCTATACTTTGAGTAATTAGGTGGGCCCCTAAGTAGTATTAGTCCAGGGCCCCCTAAACTCACGCTCCGGCCCTGGTCAGCTAGCATGTGCAAATAACAGTTTCACTATGGTGTCATGTTCACTGCTTATCTACATTCCTAGGTCGTCAGCCTAGCACGATCGCGCGGTATAAACTTATCATAATTCGGGACAATTTTAAAATGGAAAAAATCTTTTAGCAGGCAGTACTTACTTATTTTCAAGATTTTGTACATATTTATAGGAAATGTCTACTTGTGCCTGTCGTAAAAAATTAAGCAAAATCCTAAAAACTTAGAGCAGTGTTGACCTCGTAGTAATGGCCGCGACTTACGGGATCGATCTCAGAGAGGCTCTTTACTTTGTGTAAATTATTTTCATCACTACTGCTCTCAAAAAGTGAAAAAAAAACATCGTGAGGAAACCGGCATAATCCTAGAAACAAAAATTGAAAAACAGGTGAAATTTATCAACCTTCACTGGGCCCGCGTGGAGGGTTACGCCCCACTCCCTCCCACAGAAAGAGGTCGCCGTCCCAGCAGTGGAAACATTATAGGCTGATGATTATACAAGACCAAGATTATACTACGGGCTAGTTGTCCTTTCGAATAAAATAATAATTCGAATTTCCGATACCTTACATCACGCGTTCGTGACGGGAAAGCTGATTCCCGTAACCTTGGTTATAGTCTTGGCTGAACACTTTCAGATCTGTCACTTCGAACGAAACGCTCTGTATCGCCGTTTTTCATTCATAATTATTGTGACTTTATCAACATAAAGATTCTAAAAAGGCACGTTTCATAACAGACACGTGCCTTCTTAGAATCATGCTCAGCAATCAGAAAACAAACGTTTCATAGTGTAACAACCTGACATAGAAGATAGCTTGTACTAGGTCAGTAATGTTTAGTGAAAATAAACACGTTGCTATATAATTCTTCCTAATTACTTGGGATTTTTCTCTGGACTCAGCAGATTAAACGATGCCATGTGTTTCAATGAAAATGATATATGTATTAAGTCTTTATCAACAATGCTATCGGATGATTTATACATGAAATAAAAGATTAAAATATTTGCCGAATTCATGGTCTTTTATTTATATTGTAGCATCAGAAAAGCAGGCTTCAGTAGTAAAGTGGAGATCCGCAGCCGCACGCACATTGCCCAGAGATAGACACGGCACCAGCAGCGGGCACAGCACCACAGAAAGTCACAGCACCCATGATGGGAACAGTACCAGCAACAGCGGTTTCACCTGCGACAGGCAACTCACCAATGACCGCCACGTTGCCTTCACCGGCGCCACCGTAAGCAGCTCCAGGAGCGATAGCACCTCCGTATGCAGCAGCAGGAGCAAGTGCGGTATCATAAGCAGATCCGAGGGCGCCACCGTAAGCACCAAGCCCAAGGGCACTACCACAGCCAGCGGAGAGACCAGCGCCGAGACCCAGAGCAGGAGCTATGGTGGCCCCTTGACCTCCACAGCCACACCCGTAACCGAACACATTCTAGAGGAACCAAAAGTAACTCATTATACCAGAGTTGCTGATGGAAAATAAAGGACACACACAATAGCAATGGTGGAATTGAATTTTAATAATTATAATTTTATTTAATGAGAATGACATAAATAATTTAATGTCCCAATAAGAATTTAAATTTGAACAATTTTATATAATGTAAATGTTTGCATGCCGAATGGTGAAATATGGCAGAACTCTGATGAAAACCTACTAATACCTACTTATGTATAACCCATATTTGCAAATAAATGCTATTCTATTCTATTCTAGAAGATGAACATATGGCTATAGATTGACACTTTTAAAATAAAATAAAATCTACACTTAATATAAACGTCATGTTCTGCAAACCACTTTTTATCATTCACTAATTCCAATAACATGGATCTATGTTATAGGGATTGGTTGCCGTAGGTACTTAGTCCTTCAGTAGACCATTGCACGGGTCTTATCACAGAATAAAAGATATATTTTGCTTTTCTAACAATACTTCACACTTTAACATTACAGGGAAACTGGTGAATAAATAAACTCAAATACCAAAATAAATTGCCAATCATTTTATTGAATAATATTTTAGCACAAAAAGTAAAGTTATTCTTGAGAACATACATACATACATACATACATAGAATCACGCCTTTTTCCCATGGGGGTAGGCAGAAACCACGGAACGCCACCTGCTATGATCTCTACACACTTCTTTTGCCTCGTTTAGGTTCATACAATTGGTCATACACACACGCCGGTTGCGAGTACTACGCACCTGACCTTTCTGAAGAACATCACCAATAAGGTCCCTATATGTCCTCCTAGGGCGTCCCCTCCCGGTGTTTCCACTCACATCTGCATTCTTGAGAACGTTCTTAATAAACGCCACATCCACAGCTGCGGCTTCCATAGCCGAGTCCAAGACCGCCAGGAGCGATTGTAGCAGCGCCAAGTCCATAGCCAGCGCCGAGCCCATAGGCACCAGCGCCATAGGCACCAGCAGCGCCATAGGTGGCAGCAGAAGGAGCGATGCTCTCAATAGCAGTTAAACCGTTGCCACAGCTGTAGCTCACGGCACCAGCACCACCACTAGGCAACACTCCCTCTAAAGACACAGCACTCAAGAACGGCAGCTCACCGGCCACGGACAGAGAACCCTCATACACATTCTCAGACGCTACGGTAAGGCCATTGGGAGCGATAGCAGAGACGCTGGAAACAGGCAGTCCACCGCCACTGGTGGGTATGATCTCTAGACCAACCAACCCGTTGCCAATCAAACCATTGCCAATGATACCATCACCAATCAAACCATTGTTGGCACAGTTACCAGCATAGCCATTACCAATCAGACCATTTCCGATCAAACCATTACCAGCATAGCCGTTACCAGCACATCCTGGGGCAATGAGAGTAGGAGCGGTGATGGCTCCACGACCAAGACATGAACCGAGAGCAATCTGTTAACAAAAAAAAAAAAAAAAAAATTGTATCAATACAAATGTCCCAATTAGCACAGGGTGATGATGACTTTAAGCGTGTTTATTTTATATCTAATCAATCACGTAATTTGATATACTTTGTGTAATTGCAAAGAATTAATATATATATGAGTTAGTAATAATTCTGTTAAAAGTCTCTACTCTAGATTGAAAAAAGTATAAAATAATGGAATTAGGTCTGGGGTGCTTTTGAGGTATTTTGTAATTGATATTAATCACCCTACGCTTTTTTCCATTACTTTCAACTTTATGTTTGGCTGTCCATGGACGCGTGTTTGTAGTTTTTTTAAACTATTATTGATTTCTATTTATTGCGGTGTTTCGAATTTTGTGACATCTGTGAGCGTAGTTTTCGAAGACAGTTGTTTTTTGGCTATCCTGGTAACCCCGGCAAGAATAATGGCACAAATTTATGAAATTATTGTATTGCCATTGTTCCTTAATACTTGTGCCAAATTTCGAGTAAACCCGACGTTTTGAAGGGGATCCAAATCTTGTTCAAAATTTCTGTTACACAGGCACACGTTTGAAGCTCATAAAAGCGTGTTAAAATCTAAAAGTCACAAATACTATACCTATATTGACGGAATTACGACGACGATTATTGACGGATTTTTCCCAAATATAATTTGAAGGAATACATTCCATCTAAGCAGTACAATGAGCTCCTTTTCAAATAAATTGCAAAGCTCAGTATATAAGAATGCAGATGATTAGTACTAAATCAGAAATACATGCATTTTTATCACTGAAATATGACCCTTAGAATTCAATACTATATTATCTGGGCAAAAGTAGTAAAAGCAATAAAAACAGAGTCATTATAAAAAGTAGAAAAAGTTTCTTACCTGGATGAAGAGCGCCTGAGCGCAGAGGACGAGGATCACCTTGACTGACATTGTAGTTTGTGTTGAAGTGAACTTGAGAATGAGTTTTCCAAGAATAAATCGACTATTTATACTGACACGTAGTCCTTATCTAGTTGTGTTGCAGCGCTTTGTAGACTTTGGCGTAAACTTTTCGTAACATTTTATCAGTAGTTGCTGAACTAGAAATTGAAAAGTGAGTTAATATTATCAAATATTTTGTTTTTAAAATAGGAAATTGTGAAAAAGTACGTGGTTTTGATAACTACTTCTGCACTATATAAACATGCTGTGAGACTTGTAAAAGCATCAGTCTTCAGCTTCTTGTTGAACTTACGAATACATCAAACATGTCTTCCTTCGCTATTCTGTTGCTCTGCATCCAAGCTTGCTTGGTCCAGGTGAGTTAATCCATTTTACATACTTTTCAGTTTTTCCATCATTGCTATTGTGTGTGTCCTTTATTTTCCATCAGCAATTCTGGTATAATGAGTTACTTTTGTTCCTCTAGAATGTGTTCGGTTACGGGTGTGGCTGCGGAGGTCAAGTGGCCACTATAGCTCCTGCTCTGGGTCTCAGCGCTGGTCTCTCCGCTGGCTGTGGTAGTGCCCTCGGGCTTGGTGCTTACGGTGGCACCCTCGGATCTGCTTATGGTGGCGCACTTGCTCCTGCCGCTGCATACGGTGGTGCTAATGCTCTTGGAGCTGCTTACGGTGGTGCCGGTGAAGGCAACGTGGTGGTGGCTGGTGAGTTGCCAGTCGCTGGTGAAACCGCTGTTGCTGGTCAGGTTCCCATCATGGGTGCTGTGACTTTCGGTGGTGCTGTGCCCGCTGCTGGTGCCGTGTCTATCTCTGGACAATGTGCTTGCGGCTGCGGATCTCCTCTTTACTACTGATGCGTGCTTTTCTGATGTCAGAATATAAATAAAGACTATGAATTGAGAAAATATTTCATTATTTAATTTATTTTTAAAACCTTTCGATAGAACATTTTATATAGACTAAAATAATATATATCTAAAATTCTTTGACAAACAACGCGTAGCTTAAACTGCTGAGTCAAGACAAAAATCCTGAGTAGTAAGTAAGAATTATAAATAACAACGTGTTAATTTTCACTAAACATTACTGACCTACTACTACAAGCTATCTCCGCTGACTGGCTGTTACATTATGAAACGTTTGTTTATCTAATTGCTGATCACGATTCTAGGAAGGCACGTGCCATATTCATAAATAATCAATATTTAACTCATCAATATTTTATTATTCATTCATAAGTGAATGAATAATGTAGGCACCGAGCGTTTTCTTCGTAGTGCCAATGACCTGAAAAAGAAGTAACGATGCATGGACTGTGCGAAATATTGTATTGATTTAAAGGGGCTGGGCACTGATATGTCGACAAATAAATAGTCATCATCTGCCTCGCCTTTTCCCAGCTATGTTGGGGTCGGCTTCCAGTCTAACCAGATGCAGCTGAGTACCAGTATTTTACATGGAGCGACTGCCTATCTGACCGCCACAACCCAATTACTGGGTAATACGATACCCCTTGATAAGATTGGTTGTAAGACTTTCGGGCTTCTGACGACCCGTAACGGCTGTCTAAGATGTACGAAAGACAGCCGGGACCAACGGTTTAACGTGCTTTCAGAGGCACGGAGGAGTCTTGGTATATGGAGATTACCCATCCACAGATCAACCGCGGCAAGCGTAGCTTAACCTTTAGGATCAACCTGTGCGCCAGGTGTAACTTAGCCACAAGCCCACTAACACTGTGGATGAATAAAAAGTATGGAATAAAATATAGTTTTGTCATGTCTGCAAAGGGGATCGTCCTAGAAGCAACACTTTTGAAACACACAAATGTATAAATATGAGATTGTCAAAAACATTTTTTTTTGCCTGCTCTGTCCCACTCCTGGGCAAAGGCCTCCGTCCACTCCAAAAACATTTAGTAACTTATAAAACTGTAGCACATTGGTCGCCGTGTCCCGAAGTATCTACCACCTTCTGAATCAACCCCATGATCAAGCTGCCAAACGAGAGCCCACTCAGGTGCTGGTCGACGCTCTTAGCTATCAAGTCATTTACTGTTAAGACTATCGACACAATGATTGCTGAGTCCACATCCCACAGTCACGTGTGTGTGTGTGTCGTCAGACAACCTCACGAATTAAGTGACGAAACTTGATTTGGTTATATTCCTCGGCATATACCTGCAGTACGGAACTTCCAATTCCACAAGGCTGTATTTTAGAGCTACAATAGATGCTAATGGATAATCCTGGCTAAGCAAGTAGTCTTCGTTAGCTACACGAGAACACCTGGATATAACGTGTCGGATTGATTTCCCCGCACGCTGGCATGCCCGATCACAGGTAATTGTTAATTCATATTTCATTTATATACAAATGTATATTGCCTGGCTAAGGGACTTCTTAGAGACTGGGCAGCAGCGTTCTCTATGCACTTTACCGCCATACTACGATCGCCAACCCGCTTCCCAAGCGTGGCGATTATGACAGATCCCCCAAAATTGGGCGACGCCTATCGCCAGCAGTGGATTTCTTTCAGCTGAATTGATGACGATTTATATTGCCTGTCGATCCAACTACCTACAGACCCACTGACAAGTCACACACTCGTTTATCGATTAAATGACGTACACTCTGTTCAAAGCAGACGTGCATTTGTGGGTTTAGCATCAGGCATAATCCAGTTATGTATCTTTAACCTCATCACATTCGTAGATTAGTAAACCTACGTCGGAGAGTATTTTTTAAAATATTTATTTATTTTATTATTTATTTACACACAGTAAAATACAGAGTGATAAGGCATAGTAAAAGAATTGTGTACAAAGGTACTGCTTATTTCTTAAGAAAAAAAATCCATCAGAAACTGCGAAAGGAGAAATTAAAAAGAAATATAGACAATAGTGTAAGAAAACAAGAAGAGAAGATATGATACTGATATTTTGGGTTTTATAAAATCACAGAGCGTTGTCATGTACATTTGATTCATGGTTTTGCCCGGCAGCAAATAGCAAATTGCATAAATATTTCACGGTATTATGACAGGAGAAAATGTTTGCATTTCGGGGTTCTAATTTTATTCAGCAAGTATTTTTAGTTATTGTTTTTGGTTTAAATAACAGAATTTTGAAAGTTTAAGGCAGTTATTAAATCTCAGAAATACATGACTTATTGGAAGATGAACATATCCATGCCCCCACCGAATAATCGTGTAAGAGAAAATTAACAACTTTTCAGTAAAAAATAAAAACGTTCAAACTTCAATAACACTCATTTCGTTGTAAATAGACTAAACTATAGACTTGTATATTTACTATTTTTAAAACATTAAAGAGTTTCAGGAAATTCATGAAAAGCCATTTAATGTTTTTGCTCTTGTGAAAGCTTGAGTAGGTCACATTAATATATCATTACACGTTTATTCGTGTAACAATACACAATGAATAATACGTACTGCACTATAATACTACAATACATATTGCACTATTGTTCTCCATAAATCAAGTTTATTTTTGAACCCAGCTATAACTATTTACACGCTTGTTTACCATTGTTCTGCTATTATATGATTGGAAAGATCGTATACATTTATATTAGAGTAAATAAGATCAGATTTCATTTATGTAATAGGTTTTAACATGTTTATTATTGTATACTTGGCGACTCAAAAAGCATGTAATAATAGCATAAACTATTATTCCTACAAATTTAAAATTAATTATTACCCCAGAATAAAGAAATTCACTATTATAATAGGAGTATTTTGAGTCCAAAATTCTTAAAAAAAATTAAGTAGGTGCAGGATGAGCAAAAGAAACGAAAAATTTAAAAAAAATCGTGTAAGAACTCTTGCACGTTTATTCAGTGGGGCCATCAATATGGCTATAGACTGACACTTTTAAAAATAAAATAAAATCTACACTTAATAAAACGTCACGTTCTGCAAACCACTTTTTATCATTCACTAATTCCAATAACATGGATCTATGTTATTGGGATTGGTTACCGTACCTAATCCTTCAGTAGGCCATTGCATGGGTCTTATTACAGAATATAAAATATATTTCTTTTTTCTAACAATACTTCACACTTTAACATTAAAGGGAAACTGGTGAATAAATAAATTCAAATACCAAAATAAAGTGCAAATCATTTTATTGAATAATATTTTCGCAGAAAATGTAAAGTCAGTCTTGAGAACGTTCTTAATAAACGCCACATCCACAGCCGCGGCTTCCATAGCCAAGTCCGAGACCAGCAGGAGCGATGGTAGCAGCGCCAAGTCCATAGCCTGCGCCAAGCCCATAGGCCCCAGCGCCATAGGCCCCAGCAGCGCCATAGGTGGCAGCAGAAGGAGCGATGCTCTCAATAGCAGTTAAACCGTTACCGCAGCTGTAGCTAACGGCACCAGCACCACCACTTGGCAACACTCCCTCCAAAGCCACAGCACTCAAGAACGGCAGCTCACCAGCCACGGACAGAACACCCTCATACACATTCTCAGACGCTACTGAAAGGCCATTGGGAGCGATAGCAGAGACGCTGGAGACAGGCAGTCCACCGCCGCTGGTGGGAATGATCTCTAGAGCAGCCAACCCGTTGCCGATCAAACCATTGCCAATAATACCATCACCAATGAAACCATTGTTGGCACAGTTACCAGCATAGCCATTACCAATCAGTCCATTTCCGATCAAGCCGTTACCAGCAAAGCCGTTACCAGCACATCCTGGGGCAATGAAATTAGGGGCGGCAATGGCTCCACGACCAAGACATGAACAGAAAGCGATCTGTAAACAAAAAAATATTGTATTAATTCAAATGTCCCAATTAGCAGAGGATGATGATAACTTGAAGCATGCTTTTGTAATATTTTATCAACCACGTAATTTTATGTATTTTATGTTACTGCAAAATAATAGTGAAAATATTATCAAAAACTCTATCAAAAGTCTCTTCTCTAGGTTGAAAAACCAAAGAATCACAAACACTAATATATCCACCGACGGTGTTTGTGATTTTTTCTAAATATAATTTGATACATTCCTTGTAAGCAGTACAATCAGCTTCTGATCATATAAATTGCTAGGCTCGGATATATATAAGATATAAGAATGCTTAATCAAAAACACATGCATTTTTAATCACTAAAATACGAATCTCAGAATACAATACTATCTGGACAAAAGTAATAACACCAATAAGAACACATTGATTAAAAAAGTATAAAAAGTTTCTCACCTGGATGAAGAGCGCCTGAGCGCAGAGGACGAGGATCACCTTGGCTGACATTGTAGTTTGTGTTGAAGTGAACTTGAGAATGAGTTTTCCAAGAATTGATCGACTATTTATAGTGAATCGCAGTTCTTATCTATGCAGTTGTGTTGCAGCAATTTGTGGATTTTGAAATTAACTTTTCATATCTTTATCAATATGGGGAAATAGAAAAATGAATGTATTTTGTAAGTGATGTAACGAAACCTTGAAATATATTAAACTTTGTTTCTATAGAACATAGAAAAACATCACGTTTCTGATAAGAAACTTTTGCACTATATAAACGTGTTCTAGAATTAGGACAATCATTCAGTTTTCAGCTTCTTGTTGACCACAAACAAACATCAAACATGACTACCTTCACTGTTCTATTGCTCTGCATCCAAGCTTGCTTGGTCCAGGTGAGTTAATCCATTTTACATACTTTTGAGTTTTTCCATCATTGCTATTGTGTGTGTCCTTTATTTTTCATCAGCAATTCTGGTATAATGAGTTACTTTTGGTCCACTAGAATGTGTTCGGTTACGGGTGCGGCTGCGGAGGTCAAGTGGCCACCATAGCTCCTGCTCTGGGTCTCGGCGCTGGTCTCTCCGCTGGCTGTGGTAGTGCCCTCGGGCTTGGTGCTTACGGTGGTGCCCTCGGATCTGCGTATGGTGGCGCACTTGCTCCCGTTGCAGCATACGGAGGTGCTATCGCTCCTGGAGCTGCTTACGGCGGCGCCGGTGAAGGCAACGTAGCGGTGGCTGGTGAGCTGCCAGTCGCAGGTGAAACCGCTGTTGTTGGTCAGGTCCCCATCATGGGTGCTGTGACTTTCTGTGGTGCTGTTCCTGCTGCTGGTGCCGTGTCTATCTCCGGACAATGTGCATGCGGCTGCGGTTCTTCTATCTACTAATGAAGTTAAAAAAATAAATGATCATAATAAATGTATCAATAAATGAAGTATTTTTATTGTAAATTTCCTATATTGATATTGGTTTTTATTGGAATTCACAAGTGAGTCTACGATGGCATTCTGAGAGACGTTATCAAATAGGTACTCTGGCAGAAAAATGATTTTGTGTATTTTTCTCTTTTTTATCATTTATAAATTACTATTTAGTACTACCGGGATCAAAAGTCCCCTGTTAATCCAGGTAAACAATTTCTTATCGCACTGCTTGCTTTTTCTTATCCAAACAAGGAAATTAAAAAAAATCACAGAAAATTAAAGCCCCATTTCACCCTCTTATGGATGGAATTAAAAAAAAACCCTTTCTTAGTGGATACTTACTCTTCACAAAGAACATATTTTCCAAATTTCATGTTTCTAGGACCAGCGGTTTACGCTATGCGTTGATATATCTGTCAGTCACTCAGGACTTTGAATTTTATATATGTTATAGTCAAAGTCCGAAACACAGTCTCTTCGCGGAAGGACTGGTTTATCCTAGGTTTGGCCAAAGCCATCGGGCAATCCCCGAAATACATTTCAATTTCGCCCTTTGCCTGAAGTATTTTTAGTCAAACCCAGGAGCTCCTAACTTTTCAGTCAAACGTCGAAAGTAAATTATTCTGTTTCGGTTTTGGCCTAGTCAATCCTAGAAGCGACTGCAAAACTCGGTCAAACGTTGATCTGAACATGTTTAAACAGGTTCATAATGTCTCTCGCGGTGTTCCGACCGATTGTTTTGTCATTTCATGTTCGTTCATTGAGCGTGCGGGCGTGTAATTGTGTAAAATTGAAGATGAGTGAATCAAACGGTGTTGTTGTTACTAAAAACGTGGATAAAGAAGCTTTAAAAGTAAAGTTTAAAGAGAAAATTTCTAATTTGAATAAAAATAAGTGTTCATTTCACATAAAAAAACTAACCTAACCTAACCTAACCTCCGTATATTCCAAAGCATTTATTTATTTATTTTATACTTTATTGCACATCGTACAAAAGGCGGGCCTAATGCCACACGGCATTCTCTCAAAGCATCTCAAATATAAAAGTGAAAATCACGTAAGCTGACCAATCAGGTGTCAGAACTGGCAGAGTTAAGCGGTTCTTAAGACTTGAAAGCTGCTTAAATGATAAAATGCTTCCAAATATACGGAGATAAGACACTTCATACCTATATCGGAGTTTGACTCGTCAAACCCCGATTTAATAAAATTGTGTTTTGACGTTTGCCTGACCAAATTAGTCTCTCCCAGGTTTGACGAAAATTGTTTAGTCAAAGGCCGAAAATTTACATTTGTTTGGGCTTTGACTAAGTCATTCAGTCTGACCTGAGGATTGACCAGTCCAACCTAGGAGCGCCGGAGCTTCGGAGTTTGCCTATAACATATACCGTGACATTTCAGTCGTCTTACAACGGCAGCCCACTTCATGTATCCAATGACTACAACATATCAATAAGAAAAAAAAAAAAACATTTGAATAACTAAAAAATAAAAATATTACTCATTATGATGACGCATCGGCAGACGTAGTTTGTTTCTTATTTTGTCTCATGGAAAAGGGAAATGGAATGATCTAGTCGACTCGTGCGCTGGGTAGGTATGTATGTTCTCTACCATATGATACGTAAACATTATTAACAGAATGTTTCATAATTCTAATTCATTATTTATTTTTCTTAGTACCTTTTATGTTAACTAAAGGTAACATTTTTTTAATCACGCCTAGAGTTATATTATGTCGGATACATTGCGTGGGTAACCTTTGTGAAAACCGACTAAAATGTCACGGTGTATATGGATCTATCCATCGTCATCTATCGATGACGTACATATTTTTTTTGAAAATTTGAGTAAATCCGATGTTTTGATGAAGAACGGTTCTTTTATATCTTTCGAGATATATTACTTTCGGAAGAAGCTTAGTGAAAGCAGATCTCACCAACAAATTCATCAAGAAACCGTTCCTTATTTTATTTATTATTAATAACCAACTTATACTAACAGTTGCACTACACATACAAGTTATCGGTTAATACTAGTTGTTTCGTCCCGTGACCACAAACAGCCGACCGTACGACAGTTTTTTGTTTGCTTTGTGCGCCTGCGCACCATGACGTGTAACGGAGTGACAACTGTCACTTGTCAGTTTGATTTTGACACTTGAGTTTTGGTCTTGAAAAAGGGTTGGATGGTTGGAAATTTGTCTTGAGAATATTAATTATTTATCTTGTTGAATCTATAGTTTTGCGGACAATTTGTTGTGATCCGATTGTTTTGTGTATAAGCAACCCCTTTTGATGATATTGAACGGGTTTTATTTTGGAATTTGATTGAAATAGTTTGAGGTGTGAGTGACCTATTGTAACCGCGTGCTTGAAGAAATCTCTAGCGTATTGAAGCGGCTTGAAATCTTGAAATACTTACAGATTCACTACACAATACAATATACACTCATTTACATACATAAATCCGGGTAGTCTCCGGAGCCAGTTTTTCCTCAACCAGGTGAGTGATTGAATATTTGTTAATCAGCTCCGCGCACGGCGGACAGTTCGACCCACGCTTACCCAAGACCCGCCCAAAGTGGCCTATTTGCTGTCTGTCCTGGAACGTGAGGCCTGGCGTCGAACACTAGTTATAAATAATACATACAATCACAGAATTCAGTAAATTACATTGGATAAAATTCAATACAATTGGATAAAATTTGGTGAAAGCAAAGGATTATACAAAATTAGATTACGTATATTTATAAAAATAGGATAAAAATTAGATAACATTAGATAAAATAAAAATTAGAACATAGCATAACAAACATAAAATGGGCATAAAGTTGAGATACTTTATATAAAAAAGGTCAGTCTAAAAATCAAGGTCAGTTCGTGCTCGGCGTTCTTTTTGTCAGTCCAGAGTGTTGTGATAGCTCGATATCTTCCGGGGATTTCTAGCACCTTTTGCCTCACCGTGACTTTGACCGCTATTGTTTTTTTTTGTGCTATTGCAGTATGGTTCAAAAATGGTAAAATGTATAGAGATAGAGAACGCTGCTGTTCATTCTCTAGAAACTCCCTAAGCAGGCTAGGCAGGTTTATTGAAATATAAGTATGAATCCTGAACCGCTAATATTTTTAAACGCGTTGTTATCAGTCATAACATTGAGGTAAAGACTTTCTTGAAACATACCGCGGTTATACCAAGCACTTGTAGCACAATCGCAACGTCTTTGCTACGCCGTAGCATTTCATGTGCTACGGCGTAGCAAAGACGTAGCATACAGAGATTAGCGTTCTATATCATCATATCTTACATATTTTATTATTGAAACACACTCGTATTTCTAACTGACTCGAGTAACATCGTGTTTTTATAAATATAAAATCTCTCATGTAAATCACTATACATATGATTTTTTCACCTCATCGTTGCCAACACAAAACTGCCAGTTATTTTAGAGAGAAGCTCCGTTATTTGTACAGAGTAGTTCCACAGACATCGAAAAGGTTTTCCTGAAAGAATAACTAAATTATGTAGAATAATTATTGTTGTTTTGGGGATTTTATGCGCCGCTTTAAAATTGGGAATCAAACCTAGCTAACAAGCGTTACCATTTATTCTCATATTATAATAAGGCAGGTATTTACAAGGCAGGTGTGCCAGGACATGCCGAAAAGGGACGCCCTAGGTGAACATTTAATGAACTTATCTGTGATGTTCTTCAGAAGGGTAAGGTGCGTACTGGTAATCGGCGTGCGTGTATGGTCAGATGTATGAACTTAAACAAGCCAAAAGGAGTATGTAAGGATAAGTAGTAAGTGGCGTTCTATAGTTTCTGCATACCCCCATGGGAAAAAGTATGTATATTAAGTAACTAGCTTATGCCAGCGGCTTCGCCCACGTGGAGGTCGGAAAATATCCCGCAGGAACGTACTACTGGGATAAAAAATACCCTATGTCCTTTCTCAGGCTCTAAACTATCTGTGTACCAAATTTCATTTAAATCGGTTCAGTAGTTTTGGCAGGAAAGCGAGACAGACAGACAGATAGACAGAGTTACTTTTGCATTTATAATATTAGTGTGGATGTGGATAAGAAGGCATCATAATAGATCGACCCCATATGATATACTCTCCATATATGAGATGAACTAATATTTCTATCAAGGTCGGCTTAAATAGAACTGGCGATACGACCTAGACGTGTATCGTGAGGGCAGTATTGGGGTGGTGCGGGAAAAAAATCCTTCAAAGACTTGGAAGAGGCCTTTGCCCCTGCCAGGGTCGCGAGATTGTTCAAACGAGATACCGTAGCCCTGGCATATGGGTAACTGAAGGAACACGGGTGGGTTTTAGTCAGTAAAATGCTGACACGCCCTCCCGCTCCGCCCAGAGCGGAAGAATTCATTTGATGATTTCCCATACAAAGAAAAAGTGGCTTTTGCCCAGTAGAGGGGCATAATAAAGCTCCAACAGGCAGGCTAAGGGAGGGATATGATGCCTAAGGCGTTAATTCCGCCTTTGTAACTTTTTTGTGTGCGAGAAGTTTAAATACATAAATCTATACTTATATCTATACTAATATTTTAAAGCTGCAGAGTTTGTTTGATTGAAAGCACTAATCTCAGGAACTACTGGTCTGAATTGAAAAATTGTTTTTGTGTCGGGTGGCCTATTTATCGAGGAAGGCTATAAGCTATATAAAATTACGCTACAACTAAGAGGAGCGGAGCAGTAATTAAAAATATTGCAAAAACGGGGAAAATCGCACGGGTAGGCGATTCGACGCGACGGGAAGGGTCGCGGGAACAAGAAATTTAACGCGGACGAAGTCGCCGGCAGAAGCTAGTGATCCCATTTGAGGCCTTTGTCTAGCAGTGGATGTCTTTCAGCTGATATGATAATGATTCTAAGTTACCACCTAACTACATATTGTGAAAGAAAGAAAGAAAAATATATTTTATTTTATTTTATTTGTGGATTGCAAATAATCACTTATCGAATAAAATGTATATACTAGTAGTATTCAGTTGAAAAAATAACTGGCCAAGTACGTGTCAGATAACGCACAGTGAAGGGTTCCAGAATTGGAATGAATATTTACACATGCACAATATTGAGTTTACCGGCCGAAAAAAGTTTACATTTTAAGCTTTCATTTTCAGTTTTTCATTTTAAGCATTTTAAGCTAGCTCATTTGAAGCTTCTGCCCGAGACTTTGTTCGCTTGGGAGTTGTAAGATATAAAAATATCAGCAGCATTTTATAAAACTTTTTGTCCCGGACGGGGTGGGCATTGTATCGCATCGCCAGGCCGCGCTATTACTTACGTCGTTTTCGCTTAACGCTCATTCTAATATTTTTTTTCCTTTTCATCTTTCCTAAGGGTGATGTAAAGTCTAATCACGGAAATGTCTTTTCGCGCACGTGTCTATCGTGAAAGTGTAGTGTCACACAAATTCCCATTCGCGGAAATGTGTTTTCGCACTTTCGCGCAGTTGTCCCGTCGTATCTCCTATGTCCTGCTAGCTAAAAACAACCTAAGATATGATGTGAAAATGTGGGTTAAAATAAATAAATAAATATTTGTTCTTTATCAGAATTAGTTTATTAAGTACTTTTTCTTCTTAGTACACGTAAGGTGAACCGCAACCGCAAGCACAGTTTCCGCTGATGGACACGGCACCAGCAGCTGGCACAGCGCCGCCGAAGCTCACAGCGCCCATGATGGGTACCTGACCAGCAACAGCGGTGTTACCGGCGACTGGCAGCTCACCAGCGACCGCTACGTTGCCTTCACCGGCACCGCCGTACGCGGCAGCACCACAACCGGCAGCGGGGTATGCGCCAGCGTAGCCAAGGTTACCAGGGTAAGCACCAGCTAAACCTAAACCAGCGGGGTAACCAAAGTCAGCTACTCCAGCGCCGTAGCCACAGGGAGCGGCAGCGGGGGAGAACGGTAGGACCGCAGGATCCAAGGTACTGGCTAAATACATTCTGTGGAAGAGAAACTATGGTTTAGTACAACTTGTCAAATGTGACCCGCCCAATTTAATTTGAGCCTGGCAGTTTTTTAGCCAATGTACGTGTATATAGTTTACAAAATAACCTAAGCGACTCGTACCCTAAAAAGTGTAATGTTCTTATTGAACTAATTACTTTTAGACGTGAAACTAAACTTAAAGGCTCGTTCAGACTAGCGCGACGCGACGGTCGCGCGCGAATCGGCGATTTATATCCGTAGAACAATTTCTATGAAAACGCGCGCGACACTTCACACAGGGGCGACCTGTCGCGCCACGACACGGTCGCGCCGCGTCTAGTAGCGCGACAGCTTATTAGTACATTTTGTATGGCGTCGCGGCGATATCACGGCGATTTCACCGCGAATTCGCTGCGACGCGGGGATGCCATACAAAATGTACTAAAAGCTGTCGCGCCGCTACAAGGACGTCGCGCGCGATTCGCGCACGAGTGGTCGCGCCAGTGTGAAAGGTGTTACGTCGCGATATATCGCAGAATCGCCTCCGCGACAGGTCGCGCGACATGTCGCGCCTGTCTGTACGAGCCTTAAAACTTTAAAAACCGGCCAAGTGCGAGTCGGACTCGCGCACCGAGGGTTCCGTACAAACCTGTAGGTATTCACGGTTTATGCATAAGGTTTATGTTTATGAAATTAAATGTTTTTTTTTTTAATTTTTATATTTGAGTTGATTGAATGAAAGGTAAATTGTGGTTTACGATTTATGACGTATTAAAAAAAAACTAATTACTAGATCTCGTTCAAACCAATTTTCGGTGGAAGTTTACATGGTAATGTAGGTACATCATCTATTTTTTTTAGTTTTATCATTCTCTTATTTTAGAAGTTACAGGGGGGGGGACACATTTTACCACTTTGGAAGTGTCTCTCGCGCAAACCATTCAGTTTTTTGAAGACCTATCCATAGATACCCCACACGTATACGTTTGATGTTTTTTTTTTGAGTTTCAGTTCTAAGTATGGGGAACCCCAAAATTTATTGTTTTTTTTCTATTTTTCTGTGAAAATCTTAATGCGGTTCACAGAATACTTCTACTTACCAAGTTTCAACAGCATAGCTCTTATAGTTTCGGAAAAAAGTGGCTGTGACATACTCGGACAGACAGACAGACATGACGAATCTATAAGGGTTCCGTTTTTTGCCATTTAGCAACGGAACTCTAAAAATGGATTATAAGTTGGCACGTATAAGAATTTAAAAAAAACATTAGACTTACCTGGACCAAGCAAGCTTGGATGCAGAGCAACAGAACAGTGAAGGAAGACATGTTTGATGTTTGTTCAACGAGAAGCTGAAAACTGAATGATGAACTGGAACTTTACCCACCTTTTATAGTAACTTTGAAACATTGCTTAAACTACTATTTCAAATAATTACTGTAATTATTATCTAATACAAAAGTGACATCATGTAGTACGTGACTTTTTTCATTGCGTTATTATTTTCCAACTCACTATTACCCATATTTTACAAAATATATTAACGCAATTGTATGTAATAATACTGATAAGGGAGTAAATATAAACTACCAGCGGTGGTATTGAACATCATTCTCGTGTCAGTTACTGCACAAGGAACTAATACATTAAATCAAATAAAATGGCAGCTAAAGCTATCCTCATCCTCTGCGCTCAGGCGTTGTTCGTCCAGGTAAATATGTTTTACTGATTATTACTTATTACAATATTTTGTGTCATCTTTTCAGTCACAATTATTCCATAAATTCTTCAGTTATCTACTCCTTGATGTTACTAATCTTATGAGTGCTTCTTTGACTATTCTTGTTTATTAAAATAGTAACTAAAAATGTTTCCTTATTAACTTGATCTTGTATTCTAAGACCATGGGCAACCTTGTTAAATTGTTAACTTATTGAAACCTAAATTTCTTGCGGATTCTCTTGTTACAACTTTTCCTCTTTTTCTTAAAAGTTTTGTTTTTCAATATCACAAATTTAATTTATTTATATTTTCTATTTTCAGACTGCCTTCAGCCAAGCCTGTACCAGCCGTGCAGCTGTCGAAGCTTCTGGTATTGGCATCGGCACTCCCTACGGCTTAGGTCTTGGTCTATCTCCTTTACCTGGCTCTGGCTTGTTGAATAACGGACTGGCTGCTCCTGGATTGGCCGGCAGAGGCCTGGGTTGCGATGGTGCCTATTCCCCAGCTCTGGAGTTCACATCCACCAGCGGCGGTGGATTAGCAGTGACCAGCACTTCTGCTATCGCTCCTACTGGCATCACTATCGTGTCTGAGAACGTATTCGAAGGTCCTTTGTCTGTGGCTGGAGACCTGCCGTTTGTGGGTACTACTGGTATGGAAGGAGCCATGGCTTCTGCTGGTGCTGGAAACATCAACCATGCTTGCGGTAATGGTGTAACTGCTATGGTGAGCGACGCTGCTATTGGTTACGGTCCTGGTGCTGCCATTCCTCCTATTGCTGCTACTTTCCCAGCTACAGGAATCTCTCCTGCTGCAGCTTCCTTCGGAGCTGGTCCTCTGGCAGGAAGATTCGGTTTGGGTGGATGCGGTGGTGCTAACATTATCTATTAAGTTCAGTGATTTTAATTTTTATCGTTGTTGATTTAGATGCAATAAATAAAATGTTTTCGAAAATTTGATTTCTTTTCTTGTGTGTACTTTACCCATTATAATTTAAAGTAATACAATAACCTACCTTTTACCATATTCTAAAAGCAAAAAATGAAAGCCCTTGCTTTAAAAAAGGTGATTATGAAGCTTATCGTATTTTGAATTTAACATAATTCTATTACATGTGACTAAATTGAACTCAATAACACGTAGAATATGCTTGCGCAGCGTTGCTGTTAGCCGAGTTGATATTTTAATATACGAATTATTGACGAAAAATTAAAAAAAATAACAAATAGAAAAATTCTTGTATGTATGATTGTAACCGACTACTTATAGCGCGATTTTGACCCACTTTAAACGACCAGATTTCATTTAAACTCTGTAGACTTATCGAGGACCGATGACAATACTATAATTTCATAAATTTGTGCCATTATCCTTGCCAGGGTTACCAGGACAGCAAAAAACTGTCTTCGTAAACTACGATGACATACGTCACAAACTACGCTGACATACGTCTCAAAATTCGAAACACCCTAAAAATAGAAAATAAATTTAAATAAAATTATTTATTTTTAAACTCACGCCTTATTAGCAAGGGTGTAGACAGAAACTATAGAACACCACTATGATCCTTGGACTGGCCTGTTAGTCTAGTTGTTAGTGACCCTGACTGCAAAGACTTAGGTGGTGGGTTCGATTCCCACCCAGGACAAATCTTTGTGTGATGAGCGCAATCATTTGTTCTGTGTCTGGGTGTAACTTATCTATAATATGTATGTATTTAGAAATATATAAGTATATTTATCAGTTGTCTGTTTACCATAGTACAGGCTCTGCCTAGTTTGGGATCAGATAACAGTGTGTTGGTTGTTCTAAGATATTTATAGATATTTATATTTATCCTTACATACGCTTTTTGCTTCGATTATGTTCATACATCTGGTCATATACACACGCCGGTTACGAGTACTACGTACCCTTTTTTTTATGGGAAATCATCAAATGATTCCTCCCGCTCTGGGCGTGTAAGACTTTTACTGACTAAAACCCACCCGTGTTCCTTCAGTTGCCCATGTGCCAGGGTCATGATGTCTCTTTCGAACAATCTCGCGACCCTGGCAGGAATCTCGCGACACTGGCAGGGTACTACGTACCCTGAGATTTCGACTGATCTAATGATAATAAAATTGAGAAATAACCAAAATTATTACCTAAATCCAACTGCGACTCGTTTTTTAGTATTTCTTATTGCATACTTGTCTTGTCTAAATCATTATGTTATTGGCACTTGTGTAAGTAAGTACTTCACACAACAAAACAAAAATGGCTGCGAAACTATTCTGGACATTTAGAAGTACTTTTTTTTAAGTTATGAAATAAAATGTTTATTTATGAAGTATATAGATCTTAAAAAACACTTTTAGGTACACGTCAATATTTTGTTGGCCAATATTTTAAAAAGTAGATGACACTGCTATTTCTTAGATAAAGGTGTAGGGATGCCCTTGCACCTCTGCCCTACACCTCAGTTTGCAGCGTAGTACATATGAGGCAATGTAGGTGCCTACGTCACACAAAGATCCTGCATCGCGAAAGCAGAGTTTACCGCGTCACTAGTACATCGTCTCGACATCAATCGTCGGTTATTTACTCACCATACACAACACCCTACATCACATTGCGACAATCGTCGAAAGGATCCGGCAATTGGGACTCAAGGTGGCCCTGCACAAGTCCGAGGCCATGGGCAGTGGCAGTCTCTGCGCCCTCACGTCCCTAGCCGCCGCAGGAGGAGACGCCCCGGGCGTCGGGAGTCGATTGTGGATTCCCGGCCACCGTAGGCGCGGGCTTGCGGGCGGCGAGCAATAGGTAGCTCACCACCCGGTAAGGACCAGGCTCGGGTCGACGGCGCGTTGTGTTCCGCGCGCACCTTAAAGAGATGTCAGTATTAACTGAAGGGGTCTGCTAGGACCGATGCCTGCCAGGGTTGCGAGATTGTTCAAACGAGATACCTTGGCCCTGGCATATGGGCAACTGAAGGAACACGGGTGGGTTTTAGTCAGTAAAAGTCTGATATGCTCTCCCGCTCCGCCCAGAGCGAGAGAAGTCATTTGATGATTTCCCATCAAAAAAAAAAAAAACACCCTACATCACGTCTGGTCAAAGGATGCTCCGTTTTCTATGGAGGTTCATTGCCAACCAGATACGACATCCATCTGAACCTTGTCAATGTAGGTTGAGTGAAGTTTAAATTGTGTTTCTCATACCTCTATAGAGTTTAAATTGCAAAAAAAAAAAACAAATTGCAAAAATTTAAGATCAGGAGTCTATTCTGTACCAAAATGGAGTCAACCGTGAAGGTTTAAGGCGCGGGCCCACCGCAGCGCATGCTGTGCACGGGCACGCGGCGCATTTTAGCTGTGTGTATTAATTTGTTTGACAACGTGAGTCTACGTTTCCACTGGAGTACACGAAGACTATGTATAGCGTGGCACGGCGCACGGAGAGGCTACGCACGTACCACTGCAATCTACGGACACGGGCTTCACTGCGGGAGATTTATCGTCAGAAGAACTGTCTAGCAAAGTCAGTGCCAATGCCATTCTATGAGTACCCCGATAAGATATACCTATACGAAACACATGAAACGCGTCTGTTCCACAAGGTGTATTGACTGAAAACTGTGCTGCGATAAGCGAGCTGTACATAATCGTGGGTCATATTCGTGTACTCCAAAAACGTGTGGAAAAGGTAGACCCACGTCGACAGCGTTGAGCTATGTAACCGCCTATTCAAGCAAGGATTTTGGAAAAACTATTATATTTACCAAAATCCACTCACTAGTTCTTTTATAATGATTGTTTTATTCGAAAAATAAAACTTTGAATCACTCTCCTGCAACTATCAGCAAATGTCGCTTACATCAAATAACCTTTCAACCGTCGCTATAATCATTATCATTGAATAAATAATAGTTTAAAAAAACAAAAAAACACGCTTCCATGGAAAACCAAACTAAAAAGTACAAAATAATGGAAAAAAACCGTGGGGTGCTTTTAAGGTATTTTTTTATTGATATCAGGCACCCCACGCTTTTTTTTCATTATTTTGTACTTTTTAGTTTGGTTTTCCATGGAAGCGTGTTTTTTTGTTTTTTTTTTTACTATTATTTATTTTATATTTTTTAGGGTATTTCGAATTTTGAGACGTATGTCAGCGTAGTTTGTGACAGTTTTTTTGCTGTCCTGGTAACCCTGGCAAGGATAATGGCACAAATTTATGAAATTATTGCATTGTCATCAGTCCTTGACAGGTGTGCAAAGTTTGAATGAAATCTGGTCGTTTACAGTGAGTCAAAATCGCACTATAAGGGGTCGGTTACAAACAAACATACAAATATACAAACATACAAGTGAAGCTAATATAAAGCGTGTAAAAATACAGCCAATATGGGCCAATCTGTTGCTGGATTACCGTAGGTAGATTATAAATTCACCCTCATGATATCTGGGTGCTGTTGCATACTGTTAGCCCTTGTAATCATGGTTCTTTTATAGCGAAGTGATTTTGCAACGGGGCGATTTTACAACGGGGCGATTTTATAAGGGGGCGATTTTACAACGGTGCGATTTTTATCCCGTACCGGATTTTCATCGCATCGAGAGTTCAAATCCAACAATGTATTATACTGACGTGTTGGGATGCATTCTGATGTAAGCTCGGCTCTACACCGAAATTTAAAAATCAAGTGCTCGATTATATTAGGTTGTTCACACCAAACGTGTGGTGACTTGTCGCGCTATATTTTTTGAACGGTTGCAAGTTGCGACTTGTAGTAGTGCGATTGCGTAAACAAAGAACAGATGTGTTTGTTGTTGAATTTTGATTTTAGTTATTGTGAGAAATGGATCAAATACAATTAAAAAACTCAATCGATGATTATCAGCAAAGGGTTTTCATCAAGTTTGACGTCGGTCTCGGCTGGACCGCAAAGCAAACAAGCAAGCAAGCAAATACATAAACAGCTAGTGCAAGTTTTAGGTAGACAAGCCTACGTCAATGCACAGTGGAATCATGGGTGGCTCGATTCAGGAAGAACCAGTTTGAAGCGGGAAGAAAGAAGAGGAGATGACCATAGAGAACCAACTTCTCGCCCGCACAGAACCAAGATTGTTACAGATTTTTTTGAAGAAAAAAATATAGCTCTTTGGGCACATCCTCCTTACTCACTAGATTTAAACCCACTGGATATGGCAGTTTTGGGAAATTGAAGAGAATATTGCGAGGTCACATGTTTGATAGTTGGGATCAGCTCACCAGTTCATTAGAAGATATTTTCAGACAGTCCAAGGAAAATTAAAAGTTCAAAAGTATTCAAAGACTTCCAGAGCGCTGGCAGGCGGTAATAGAAAGCGAAGGAGATTATGTATAAATTAAATGTATTTAATATATTAATAGACTCTCACATTTGAAATAAAGTATCTTTTTCTTACCACATGTTTGGTGTGAACAACCTAATAATTAATAGTGGTGTTAAATAACGCTCGTGGGTTCTCGTGCTTATTGCTATTTGGACACTAGTAATCTTACTACCTATGTACAGACGCCAGCACATAAAGCTACTACAATCCGTCACATTTCTATAATAGATTTTCAGCTTTATTGCTGAAGTTTTAGGGTCAAAATTGATTGGGAAAATTTGACGGTTTCGGGTAGCTTGATATGCTGGCGTCTGTACATAGTTATCTTCTGAAGTAAACTATGTTCGGCGCACCCTGAGAAATCAACTTAATTTTTAAAATGGTGTTGTTCCAGGTTGGTGTACAGAATTATAATCATCAAAATCACCAATACAACCCTCCAAGTTCATAAACGAGTAGGAACAAAACAAAAAAACAGAAAAAGTCATACCTGCAGCTTTATGAACTTGGAGGGTTGTATTGGTGATTTAGATAATTATAATTCTGTAACTACATACGTCTTACAGCCGCGAATAATATTTTAATCAACATACAACCTAGCACTGGCCTGCAAATTGCAAAAAACGTAAGAAAAATTGAATTTCGCGGGCTGGTTGGAGCATTCACCTTAATGCAACTGTTACTGGTGCGATGCGACGGTGCAACACTATTATGGTACTTAGAACATTTTCAATTATGTTTTCATAGAAACTGTTCTGCAAGAGTACCATCGCACTATCACGTCACGGTGTCGCATCGCGCTGTCACGTTGTGCCATCTTTAAACCCCGTAGGAGGAGGAACTTAGACATTTAAATAGAACTTATAAACATATTCAATGAGTGCTTATTATTAAAAGATTATTCCAAATATGGTCCTGCATTGTTAGACTCACATGAAATTCTAATAATATAATGTTAAGACTATAAAAGAGTTCACGACCTCAGAGTTTGTTTCGGCGTTTCTCTTCAGGGATTAGAATAAGAAAGAATAAAGAGATAGGCAGGTTTGTAGGAAAGTTTTTTTATTTATATTTTAACATACTACGCAGGTACTTAATAGTAGTACGGAGACCCACAGCCGCACGCACATTGGCCATTAACAGACACGGCACCAGCAGCTGGCACAGCGCCGCCGAAGCTCACAGCGCCCATGATGGGGACCTGACCAGCAACAACGGTGTTACCGGCGACTGGCATCTCACCAGCGACCGCCACGTTGCCTTCACCGGCGCCGCCGTACGCGGCAAGTCCGGCACCGCAACCGGCAGCGGGGTATCCGCCAGCGTAGCCAGTGGTAGGGTAAGCATTAGCACCGTAAGCAGGGTAAGCGAGCTCAGCGTATCCAGGGCCGTAGCCGTAGGAAGTGGCAGCGGGAGCGAAAGCAGAGGAACCATATCCACCAAGGCACTGCTGACTGAACACGTTCTGTAAAAAAGTACATAATTTTAATTAAATGAGTATTTATTTAAAAGCGCCTTGTAAGTTACTTACCTCGATCTAGAAGTCTAGAACGACTTCTTTCGTGGCCCACTGGTAAAGCCCCCGACTTACAATAGATAGTAGGTTCGAACACTGACAAGTGCCTCATAATTTTCATCATCGTCAGCCTATAATGTTCCCACTGCTGGGACATAGGTCTCCTCTCAGTGAGAAGGCTTGGGCCATAACTCGTCACGAGGGCCCACTGCTGGTTGGTAGATGTTATATGTCTTCCAATGTTTGGTTCTTAAACATTTTCTCACGACGTTTTTCTTCACTGTTTTGACAGCAGTGGTGATAAAAATAATTTACACCCCCGTGGAAGATTATGGCCCATTCTCTATTACAAATTGGAGGCCTTTGTCTCAGCAGTGGAAACATAATAGGCTTAGTATTTTCGTAATTCAATTCAAGCCACTAATTACAGTGAAAGAATAAATAATTATTTTGGAAACTCACCTGGATCAAGCAAGCTTGGATGCAAATGAACACAAAAGCGAAGGGAGACATGTTTGATATTTATTTGTGTTTAACAAAAAAATGAAGACTGAATAATGATTTCGTATAGAATCCACAGCCTTTTATATCAACTATCACAGCTGATTTGTTCATTACTAAAACTGTTATCGGAAAACTAATGACATTTTGAAAGAAATAACATTACAATTATTGATTACGTATGTCTAACGTATTTAGTAGAATATTACATATTACAACGCGATTAGAAACTGTCTTGGAAATAGTGATTTTAATGCTTATCAATAAATTGTGTGTAAGTTTATGCAATATTGCTGATAAAATAACTTGATATAAAAGTATGGGTAGGCTTGTTCAAATCATTATTTTATCAGCACTTGCATTTGTAACTACTTCATACAATTTAAAAAAAAAATGTATTTCAAATCTATCCTGATCATGTGCGCTCAAGCTGTCTTCATCCAGGTAAAATATATATATTCGAATTGCCTTCGAATATATTTCTAAGTGATTATGCCACTTACTGAAAATGATCTTAGATTCCAAAGCCCTTTAAGGAGGTTCCAGGATAAGCGAAACGCAAATTTTCTTCCGTTTTTTTTTTTTTGCAATATGCCGGTGAAAGTCAGGCTATATGCTTCATTTAATGTCATTCCGCCATTCAATGGGATATTATGATAGTAAAGGGTAGCATTGAGAATTCTAATTCTGGGAATATACATATACTTACTAGCTTTTGCACGCGATTTCGTCCGCGTCAAATTTTCGCCCCGTTACCGGCGCATCGAATTGCCTGCCAGTTTTCGTCCATTTTTCGTTTGCTGCTCCGCTCTTTTTAACCGTAGCATGATGTTGTATAGCCTATAGCCTTTCTCAATAAATGGGCCACCTAACACAAAAATATTTTTTTGATTCCGATCAGTTCCTGAGATTAGCGCGTTCAATCAAACAAACAAACTCTTCAGCATTATAATATTAGTATAGATTATGGTCACGAATCATATTTTGGTCAATATACAATCTGACACTGACCGAAATTGTATTAAAAACCTTAGAAAATTTGAATTTGGCAAGCTACCTTATAAAATTTCCCTTTATTCCGTATTTTTATGAACTACTGATGACTAATCAAATTCTTAGAACCTAAGTACTTGACATTGTAAATACTCTTTAACTTACATTAATTCTTAATTTTCAGATTGCACACTGCCAACAATGCACCAGTCGTGCAGCCGTCGAGGCTAGTAGATTCTCATCTCCCTATGGCATGGCTGGATTTCCACAAGCATCTCCTGGTCTCTCATACGATAGATTGACTGCCCCTGGATTATCCTACAATGGATATGCAGGAAGAGGATTACCTTGCAATGGCTTCAATTCCCCTGCTCTGGATTTCGGTATTACCAGCGGCGGTGGTCTTCCAGTAACCAGCATATCTTCGATATCTCCTACTGGAATTACAGTAAGGTCTGATAACGCTTATGAGGGTCCTGTAATAGTGACTGGTGAGATACCATTCATCAGCGCTGTTGCTATGGAAGGTAATTTGCCTACAGCTGGCGCTGGTGGGATTCAATATGGCTGCGGTAACGGTGTTGTTGCTATGCTGAGTGAAGGACCAGCACCAAATGCTTTTGGTCCTTTGGGACCTGGCGCTTATTCTCCCGGTCCTAATGTGGCATTCGGTGCTGGTGGCGGTTTCGGTTCTGGTGCTACTCTGGGTCTGGGTAATGGTTTTGGTCCTGCTGCCGGTTTTGGCCCTGCAGCTGGCTTTGCGAATGCCAACAGATTAGGCTATGGTGGGTGTGGATCATGTGGCCGTGGAATGTTGTATTAAGGTTGTTATTTATTTGTGTAAATAATGTTAAGTTATTAAAATACTTATATTTAAATAAATTGCCTAAACTATATTTCATATTTTATTATCCTTGCTTATCTTGAGTCAATATGGAATTAAAAAAATATGCTTCTAAGGTCAACTACCAAAAAGCGCTTTACTTTTTGTCAATTATTTCATCATCACTGCTCTCAAAACGGTGAAGGAAAATATTGTGAAGAAAGTGGCATGTCAAACATTCAACGATAATGTTAAATTACGGCCCACTCTCTCTCACTGAGTGTAGTATTGTACCACAGAAGTGGTAACATAATTTGCTGACTATGATGACCTACTAAAATTACACAACTCTTACAAAGGTCTTTTGCATTGAAATACCAAAGAATTGATGACTTTAAGTAAATATAATTAATAAACAAAACGAATATTGAGTGTTAGCAAATATGAGTCAGGTTATCGCTGCGTAAGCGCGAAAGGGTATTTAATTTAACCTTGAAAACGCGAAGCATCCAATGCGAATTATAACTACATCTGCATGCTATTTATAAAGACGTTTCTACGTTTACTACTCTTCTATAAGAGGGGTACAGCGTCATCACGAATACGAAAGAACGGGTGAGTGCAGTGCTTTATAGCAGAATCAGAAATACGCTTTTAGTTGCGTTTCATGCTGCAAAACGGTGGGCGTTATAAGATTTTGATAGAAATTCTCATTGTGAATAAAGCAGGGGTTTTTTACCGTGATCTTTCTCAAGACACTTTTCTCTTGGGCTTGCGTCGTATGAAGATAAACTGGCTTAGCGTATGAAAACAACGTCAAAAATGTACAAGATGTCTCATAATATATAACTTATGGCCGTTCAGAAAAAAAATGAAACAAAATATATCATAAGTAGTACCTAAGATATGATTTTTTTTTTAAAGAAAGGTCTAATTTGTTTTACTTTGTTTTACCGTTATGAACACTACGATTAGAAATGAATGGATTCCATTGGTTTGTTGTTATTTTATTATTATACACGAACTATGCTAATAGATAAACAGTGAATAGTATGACTAGCTATTGCACTTTTTTATTAAAAATTTTGCAAATTAATTAATTTTAGAAAAACTTTGCAAAATTTATTTTTTAAACAATGTTCAAACATATTGGGTATAAAAAAATGTATGAATACATATATTTTGTTTCATTTTTTTTTCTGAACGGTCATAAGTTATACTATAAGATATTTCAAGGTTATCCATTCATTACCGGACACTCTGTATACTGTTTTTTCTGTGACACGCCTCAAAGAGATGTCAGCACAGACTGAAGTGGTCCGCCAGAACTGATGCCTGCCAGGGCCAATATTTTTTCCCGATAGGATTTGTTCGAGAGAGTTACCGAGGCCATGGCACAGGCAACTGAAGGAGCACGGGTGGGTTTTAGTCTTAATACAGTTAGTTTAGGTTTCAAATTCAAGCTAAACGGGTTTTTTAACTATACAGGAAGATTTTTTAGTCACCGTCCAAATTTTTTCTAGACATTAGGTATCATTCAATTAATCCATTTTTGAAAAAAAAACGATACATAAAATTTTCATTTTAAATTATTTTCTCGAAAGAATTATCCGCTCTGCGTGGTCACTAAGTTAAACGTTAATAATACTACACTTGCCGCCCGTGAGAGTATGAAGGGAAAAGGAGACTGATACGCTTTCATACAATCTTGGGCCTGGATGTAAAAATATGAAATTGATGTCTATTGATAGGTACTATATTATTAAACATTCACTGAAAATTTTTCTGGTTTTGGCAATCTGAGAACCGAGTTAAATAAGATTTAGGAAAAGTGAGGTTACGTAACAATCTACACTTAACAGCTGATTTTTTAAGTGCGATTCTCATTCTTTAAAATACAGTTGGGGTGTTAAATATAAAGAATATAATTATAATTCATCATCATCATCATCATTTCAGCCGAAAGACGTTCACTGCTGGTTATAAGTCTTCCCCGATTCGGGGGGGTTTGCCATAATCGCAACGCTTAGCAGGCGGGTTGGCGATCGCAGTGTGGTCGCAAAATGCATAGAGAACGCTGTTGCCAATTCTAAGTCCCTTAGTCGCCTCTTACGACATCCACAGGAAGAAATAGGGTGGTGCTATTCTGTACTATTCTCTGTATTCTTAATCATTATATAAGTATTTGTAGAAGGGCTGGTGGCTAAGTAATAACAGCCGCACGGGTTAACCGATCAGGTTAAGCTACGCTTGCCGCGGTTGGTCCGTGGATGGGTGACCATCTTTACATACCAAGACCCTTCCGTGCCTGGGAAAGCATGTTAAGCCGTTGGTCCCAGCTATCTTTCGTAGATGTTAGACAGTCGTTACGGGTCATCAGAAGCCCAGTCTGACAACCAGTCTTACCAAGGGATATCATATTACCCAGTAACTGGATTGTGGAACTCAGATAGGCAGTCACTCCGTGTAAAATACTGGTACCCAGCTGCATTCGGTTAGACAGGACGCCGACCTCAATATAATTGGGGAAAGGCTAAGCAGATGATAATTTATATAGGTATTTCTAGAGTGAGGGAGAGAAAAAATGTTCTTTAGTAATATTTTTTATTTATCTTCAATTTTGATTAAATTGTCATCTAAAAACTGCAGGTGGTACTATATTATCTTGGTACCTAGCCCAACTAAGGTACCATATTATTTTCATAACAAGAGGTGGTCTTTGATCCAACTACCAGCAAGCTTGGCAAACATGGTCACTGCATTTTACCTGAAAGATGTAAAAAGTGGTTAATAACAGATAACATGATTAAGTACTTTTAAAAAATCTTGGTCCGATAGTTACTTAGTTCTGTATAATGTATCTACATGGGCCTTTTAAATGTTTACCTATACTTTATTATATTAATTATTACCAAACTACCTGCTAAATATCTCAAATATTATGTTCACTGATAACATGTATGATTATTGGAGAGCGAGGAATACTGTCCTACCGTGATACAGTTTATACTATGTAATACTGAGGTCAGTGTGAATTACTCTCTAACAACCAAACAACCATTTACGTTTGATATGAGATCTTATTTGTTTGTTTTTTATACGTACATATAACTCATTGTAGCTAAGGTTGTTATTGTGCTACTAGAAATAAGAATGTTGCCTCTAAAACGACCCATTGACCTTTTATTTTTTATTATTATTTTGTTAGTATAATGGTGAAGGAAAAAATATTGTAAAGATTGCAAACCAGCGTGGTAGACGTTGGTGAGGTAAACAAGAAGTGAGTAAGTACTTACAGATTGTGGTGTACGCCATTGACGAATTACTGCTAATATCATTTCGTCATCCAAATCTCGACGATCTGTTGTATTACAGCGATTAGTCGCTATGCGACAATTTACACAACGATCCATGGTGTCGCTTTCCATTCGGTAGGCTGTTCGTACAATCCAAAATGAGAAGTCCAAGTCCAATGTTTAAGCGGAGTTCTCCGTGTCGGGTATGGTAGCAAGGCAAGGGTCATACAAGAAGGTAGCTCCGAAGTCCGTAGAATGAAAGCAGGGGTTGAGGAAACATCAATAAAACTATGGGTGGAAACACGATACGCACATGCAATAAACAATATGAAACGAGTGAGTGTCAGCGTTATGTCATGCATGTCATGTCAGAGTTAGCACAGACTAAACATACATTAATCGATTAACAAACGCGGATCAATTTATGTTTTTATGTTAATTATATAAATATTTAATTGGTTTAAGCTGTGCAGTATGTTATTTCTAATAGATTTAATTATTTTAATTGAATTAATCATCTGGTGAAGGCATCTTCTTAAATAGTATGAACGTTAATCGATTATAATTTAATCGATATTCCATTTACTTGGGAACCTTAACTTAATTTTAGGATTTCTCATTTTCCAGATTGTAAATTGAGTTGATTTTTCAGATTTTGATATAGAAAAATATAAGCTTTTTTTAAACCATTTCTCCACTTATTACATTTTGGCCCAGAAATGCCCGTCTCCTTCAATTTTTGTTACTTTTCTTTTAGTATTTAGTGGTATACCGAAGGCGCGTGAAAATTTTGAACTAAATATGTACGGTATTTGACAGTAAAGTTACCTTCCCAATAAGATTTGAAATATAATAGCAGGAAATCGAAGTTTAACTTACCTTAAATTTTATGTTTATTTTAACAATGGCTCCTGAGATCTTGCACACTACGATACACTTCATGTTTTACAATTTGACAGTTCATATTAAAGAAAAATAAATAATATTGAGCTATTGCATTCCACAATTTCGCTCAGTGTGTCATTTCAGCTGTTTAAAAGTACACACAATGTACACATTCGTCTTCCTTGCTGTATAGTAAGTCACACGTGCCTTGTTAATCAGGCGATATTCAGCTCTTGAGGTTACTGTTACACACATAAATGCTACTATAATGTTATTATAATGCAATTATTTATCAGTTGGAACTCTTACTCAGCTATGTGCTGAATAATTTGTGCCCAAATTAGAGTTATATCATCTGAGGATGCGCTGTCTACGCTATTATTCAGCAACTAATGCATTCACTGTGCACTGTAAAAATGCTGTTAACCAGCACTTTTGTGCTACTTGGGATGTTGCTGGAGAGTTTGTTGTGCTACTTCTTAACAGACGGCTATGTTGCTGGAGAGTTTGTTGTGCTACTTCTTAACAGACGGCTATGTTGCTGGAGAGTTTGTTGTGCTACTTCTTAACAGACGGCTATGTTGCTGGAGAGTTTGTTGTGCTACTTCTTAACAGACGGCTATGTTGCTGGAGAGTTTGTTGTGCTACTTCTTAACAGACGGCTATGTTGCTGGAGAGTTTGTTGTGCTACTTCTTAACAGACTGCTATGTTGCTGGAGAGTTTGTTGTGCTACTTCTTAACAGACGGCTATGTTGTTGGAGAGTTTGTTGTGCTACTTCTTAACAGACGGCTATGTTGCTGGAGAGTTTGTTGTGCTACTTCTTAACAGACGGCTATGTTGCTGGAGAGTTTGTTGTGCTACTTCTTAACAGACGGCTATGTTGCTGGAGAGTTTGTTGTGCTACTTCTTAACAGACCGCTATGTTGCTGGAGAGTTTGTTGTGCTACTACTTAACAGACTGCTATGTTGCTGGAGAGTTTATTTTGCTACTTCTTCTTCCTAGCTAAAACACTACGAAGTGATGAAAGGCGGGCGTTTTGGGGACTGTCTTATGTAATTTTGACGTTAAAAATAATAGTTTAAAAAAACTAAAAAACACGCTTCCATGGAAAACCAAACTAAAAAGTACAAAATAATAGAAAAAAAGCGTGGGGTGCTTTTAAGGTATTTTTTTTATGGATATCAGGCACCCCACGCTTTTTTTCCATTATTTTGTACTTTTTAGTTTGGTTTTCCATGGAAGCGTGTTTTTTAGTTTTTTAAACTATTATTTATTTTCTATTTTTTAGGGTATTTCGAATTTTGAGACGTATGTCAGCGTAGTTTGTGACTGTTTTTTTGCTGTCCTGGTAACCCTGGCAAGGATAATGGCACAAAGGAGACGGATACGCTTTCATACAATCTTGGGCCTGGATGTAAAAAGATGAAATTGGTGTCTATTGATAGGTACTATATTATTGAACAATCACTGAAAATTTTGCAGGTTTTGGCAATCTGAGAACCGAGTTAAATAAGATTTAGGAAAAGTGAGGTTACGTAACAATCTACACTTAACAGTTGATTTTTGAAGTGCGATTCTCATTCTTTAAAATACAGTTGGGGTGTTATGTTAAATATAAAGAATATAATTATAATTCATCATCATCATTTCAGCCGAAAGACGTCCACTGCTGGTCATAAGTCTTCCCCGATTCGGGGGGGTTTGCCATAATCGCAACGCTTAGCAGGCGGGTTGGCGATCGCAGTGTGGTCGCAAAATGCATAGAGAACGCTGTTGCCAATTCTAAGCCTCTTACGACACCCACAGGAAGAAATAGGGTGGTGCTATTCTTTACTATTCTCTCTATTCTTAATCATTATATAAGTATTTGTAGAAGGGCTGGTGGCTAAGTAATAACAGCCGCACGAGATAACCGATCAGGTTAAGCTACGCTTGCCGCGGTTGGTCCGTGGATGGGTGACCATCTTTACATACCAAGACCCTTCCGTGCCTCGGAAAGCATGTTAAGCCGTTGGTCCCAGCTATCTTTCGTAGATCTTAGACAGTCGTTACGGGTCATCAGAAGCCCAGTCTGACAACCAGTCTTACCAAGGGATATCATATTACCCAGTAACTGGATTGTGGAACTCAGATAGGCAGTCACTCTGTGTAAAATACTGGTACCCAGCTGCATCCGGTTAGACAGGACGCCGACCTCACTATAATTGGGGAAAGGCTAAGCAGATGATAATTTATATAGGTATTTCTAGAGTGAGGGAGAGAAAATAAAAATGTTCTTTAGTAATATTTTTTATTTATCTTGAATTATGATTAAATTGTCATCTAGAAACCGTGCAGGTGGTACTAATTATCTTGGTACCGAGCCCAACTAAGGTACCATATTATTTTCATAACAAGAGGTGGTCTTCGATCCAACTACCAGCAAGCTTGGCAAACATGGTCACTGCATTTTACCTGAAAGATGTAAAAAGTGGTTAATAACAGATAAATAACAGATAACATGATTAAGTACTTTAAAAAAATCTTGGTCCGATAGTTACTTAGTTCTATATAATGTATCTACATGGGCCTTTTAAATGTTTGCCTATACTTTATTATATTAATTAATACCGAACTACCTGCTGAATATCTCAAATATTATGTTCACTGATAACATGTGTGATTATTGGAGAGCGAGGAATACTGTCCTTCTGTGATACAGTTTATACTATGTAGTACAGAGATCAGTGTGAATTACTCTCTAACAACCAAACAACCATTTACGTTTGATATGAGATCTTATTTGTTTGTTTTTTATACGTACATATAACTCATTGTACCCAAGGTTGTTATTGTGCTACTAGAAATAAGAATTTTGCCCCTAAAACGACCCACTGACCTTTTATTTTTTATTATTATTTTGTTAGTAAAATGGTGAAGGAAAAAATATTGTAAAGATTGCAAGCTAGCGTGGTAGACGTTGGTGAGGTAAACAAGAAGTGAGTAAGTACTTACAGATTGTGGTGTACGCCATTGACGGAATACTGCTAATATCATTTCGTCATCCAAATCACGACGATCTGTTGTATTACAGCGATTAGTCGCTATGCGACAATTTACACAACGATCCATGGTGTCGCTTTCCAATCGGTAGGCTGTTTGTAGAATCCAAAATGACAAGTCCAAGTCCAACGTTTAAGCGGGGTTCTCCGTGTCGGGTATGGTAGCAAGGCAAGGGTCATACAAGAAGGTAACTCCGAAGTCCGTAGAATGAAAGCAGGGGTTGAGGAAACATCAATAAAACTATGGGTGGAAACACGATACGCACATGCAATAAACAATACCTATGAAACGAGTGTCAGGCGTCAGCGTTATGTCATGCATGTCATGTCAGAGTTAACACAGACTAAACATACATTAATCGATTAACAAACGTGGATCAATTTATATTAATTATATAAATATTAAATTGGTTTAAGCTGTGCAGTATGTTATTTCTAGTAGATTTAATTATTTTAATTGAATTAATCATCTGGTGAAGGCATCTTCTTGAATAGTATGAACGTTAATCGATTATAATTTAATCGATATTCCATTTACTTGGGAACCTTAGCTTAATTTTAGGATTTCTCATTTTCCAGATTGTAAATTGAGTTGATTTTTCAGATTTTGATATAGAAAAATATAAGCTTTTTTTTAAACCATTTCTCCACTTATTACATTTTGGCCCAGAAATGCCCGTCTCCTTTGCAACTTTGTTTATTATTGTTTTCAATTAATTTCGGCGGCGCGCGGGGTGGGCCGCCGAAATTACTACCTAGCGCGGTGCATACGCACTAGGTAATAGCCCACACTATTACCTAGCGCGCGGCGGTGTCCAGAATCATCAACTTTTTATAGATAACTTTGTGATGTGATATCTCAATATTTTTGTATTGAGTGATACTAAAAGAAAAAACACGTATTAAATGATTTTCGCAAAATATTAATATATCATAATTTGGACGGTGACTAAAAAATCTTCCTGTATATTAGTATTTATAAAAGTGAAATGTCCCTCATTCATACATTCATTCACTCACTGATTAATCACGAAATCTCAAAACTACTGTACCTACGAAGATGAAATTTGCCACAAAGTTGGCTTGTGAGCAGGAAATACATAAAAAACCGGCCAAGTGCGAGTCGGACTCGCGCACCGAGGGTTCCGTACAAACCTGTAGGTATAAAGTTTTAAATTTTTTTAAATATTTTTATTACATGATGTAACTAAAAATTTACAGTTTTCGCAATTTTTCCTTTATCTGTGCTATAAGATGTTGCTTCGTACCAAATTTCAAAATTCTAGATCGACTGGAACTACCCTATAGATTTTGATACCCTTGCGAGTTTCGAAAATTTGCTGAAATTTGCGGCATAAACGGCTATATCTTTTGATTGCGTTAGCTTAGAGGTTTGATTTTTTCACAGCTCCAAGGGACAGTAGTCTTGAGTATTTGATATAAATTTCAGTTTGATATCTCCACGCGTTCCTGAGAAAAAGGGTCTTGACAGACGGACGGACGGACGGACGGACGGACGGACGGACAACAAAGTGATCCTATAAGGGTTCCGCTTTTTCCTTTTGAGGTGCGGAACCCTAAAAAACAACAACATACAACACAAGAAGTAAACACAAGTTTCAACTAAAGACTGCACGAGCATGGACTAATTGCGGTAGAAAGACAATATTGTTTGAGGGAGCACAAATGTTCAATAATTTACCGGAGGAGTTAAAAAAGTGTGACGATATAAACATTTTTTTTTTAAATCTTAAGAAACATGTATGTACACTGTAATGTCACCGGAGGCAAATATGTATCATTAATTAGATGTAAGCACTTTGTATCTCATTTTATTTAAGTTCTTATGAGAAAATAAATTCTTTAAACCTAAATACCTATAAGCTAAGAAAAGATTGTAGGAAACCCCGTAAATGGGTGAAATTGGGGATGGAAGTTTGTATGAAAGTCCGTCAGTTTTGAAGCTAGGTTCTTCAAGTTTTGTACTTAGGCTTACGATTTAATTTATACGTTTCTCAGCGTATTTGATAATTGTATCTTGGTAGATACAATTATCAAAAACGCTCTATGGGTAGAGCTGAAAGAAGGGAATTAAATTGTGTGGAAAGTCCTTTATTTTCCAAGGTAAAATAATTAAATTTATTATATAGGCATACGATTGGAAACTAACGCCTTCATCCTTCATCCACGCGGGCGAAACCATAGGCAAAAGCTAGTTGAAAATAAAGATAATGATGATCCAGATGATATACTAAAAGCTAAATATTAAATTAAATATATTTTTCAATTTGTAGTGTTTTGTAGCAGTATTTTAGGCACAAGTGTTTTTCAGTTTTTTAACCGACGAAAAAAACGGAAGAGGTTATCAATTCGACGCGTATTTTTTTTTTTGTTTTTTTTTTTTATGTATGACCACGCATAACTTTTTAAATAGTAGTCCGATTGTGATAATTCTTTTTTATTGGAAAGGGTATACTTTGAGGGTGGTTTCATATAAATTTTGAAAACAAAATCGAACCTTAAGGGTCGGAAAACAGGAGATGATTGATTATTCACTCATTGATTGTAATGTATAACCACGCATAACTTTGTACAGAGTAGTCCGATTTTGATAATTCTTTTTTCATTGGATAGGGTATACCTTGCCAAGTATTATTAGTACATTGAAGCTACAAGAAAATTAAAAAAAAAAAAACTTTTTAACAAAAAATTAAACCGCCGAAAAAACAGAAAAGCAAAAAATAATAAACCTTAAAATTTTGAGTTGGTGCTGAAAAATCAAAGAACTAAGATCACTCAAAGCGGCGACTTATAATTTGAAGATTTATTATTTTTTGCTTTTCTGTTTTTTCGGCGGTTTAATTTTTTGTTAAAAAGTTTTTTGGTTTTTTTTTTGATAAATGATTTTATTTCTATATGTAGGTTTCTTCAAACACAACAAGTCAAACATATTTTTTAAAACTAGATGAGGTTGGCGTTTCCTAACTGACTACTCTATCACAGTCTCTTTTATAGTCCATACATAATCTTGGTAACATCATGTGAACACCATGTAGGTTGGACTGAAAGGGTGTTTTGAGGAAAGAACCACACAGATTGAGTGGACCTGTCTAGTTAGTGCAAGGATTTGTCACAAAGCTACTAGTTCACTAATCGTGCAGCTGAATTCAGACTATAAGGAGCACAATGATTCGACGAAAACTTTAAAAAAATACATTTAGGTAGGCCACATAATCAAACTGCCAGATCATGATTACAACTTACTGAGAAAGAAAGACAACAAAAAAAGTTTTTTACAAAAAAAAAACAACCGACTTCCTTAAAAACACTACAAATTGAAAAATAACTTTAATTTCGGAAGTCGGTGTCTTAGGATCTATATTTATGGTTTTTTTGCCACCGACTTCCGAAATTAAAGTTATTTTTCAATTTGTAGTGTTTTTAAGGAAGTCGGTTGTTTTTTTTTTGTAAAAAACTTTTTATTTTTAAAATTTTTAGTTGTGGTATCCACCCCGCACTAATTCCAAACAAACAATGCATATTTATGCGATAGCAGAAATCGCGGTTGATTTGCTGTCATTTTTTAAAGAGTTCCGGTGTCTATCTCTGGAACTCATCATCAGATCTATATGAAATTTATATGGGACCATTTCGGAATAAACTCCTTTCAAACAAAAAAAGAATTTTTCAAATCCGTCTATATATGACGGAGTTATGGCCGAACATACATAAAAAAAAAAATAAAAAAAATATAAACATCCGAATAGAGAACCTCCTCCTTTTTGAAGTCGGTTAAAAATAGGACCCACCTAGTCTTCACATTCACAATAATCAGAACAGTATCATACTTTACAAAGTAAATATTCATGTCATCACTACATAGTATAAAACAAAAGCATTTCCTTCTGTCTGTCCCTATGTAACTATGCTTAGATCTTTAAAACTACGCAACGGATTTTGATGCGGTTTTTTTTAAGAGTGAGTCCAGAGAAAGTTTTATACGTTTAATATGTGGGCGATACCACTGGTAAAAACTAGTTGTATATATATGAAAATAAAGAAAGAGATTTAATAAATAAATATTAGTTTAATAAAACTAAAAAACACGCTTCCATTGAAAACCAAACTAAAAAGTACAAAATAATGGAAAAAAAGCGTGGGGTGCCTTTTAAGGTATTTTTTTATTGATATCAGGCACCCCACGCTTTTTTTCCATTATTTTGTACTTTTTAGTTTGGTTTTCAATGGAAGCGTGTTTTTTAGTTTTTTTAAACTATTATTTATTTTCAATTTTTTAGGGTGTTTCGAATTTTGAGACGTATGTCAGCGTAGTTTGTGACGTATGTCAGCGTAGTTTTCGATGTCAGTTTTTTTTTGCTGTCCTGGTAACCCTGGCAAGGATAATGGCACAAATTAGTTTGTGGCGTATGTCAGCGTAGTTTTCGAAGACAGTTTTTTTGCTGTCCTGGTAATCCTAGCAAGGATAATGGCACAAATTTATGAAATTATTGCATTGTCATCGGTCCTTGACAGGTGTGCAAAGTTTGAATGAAATCGGGTCGTTTAAAGTGGGTCAAAATCGCGCTATAAGGAGTCGGTTACAAACAAACATACAAATATACAAACATACAAATATACAAACATACAAGTGAAGCTAATATAAAGCGTGTAAAAATAGGACCCACCTAGTCTTCACATTCACAATAATCAGAACAGTATCATACTTTACAAAGTAAATATTCATGTCATCACTACATAGTATAAAACAAAAGCACTTCCTTCTGTCTGTCCCTATGTAACTATGCTTAGATCTTTAAAACTACGCAACGGATTTTGATCCGGTTTTTTTTAAGAGTGAGTCCAGAGAAAGGTTTATACGTTTAATATGTGGGCGATACCACTGGTAAAAACTAGTTGTATATATATGAAAATAAAGAAAGAGATTTAATAAATAAATAATAGTTTAATAAAACTAAAAAACACGCTTCCATGGAAATCCAAACTAAAAAGTACAAAATAATGGAAAAAAAGCGTGGGGTGCTTTTAAGGTATTTTTTTTATTGATATCAAGGCACCCCACGCTTTTTTTCCATTATTTTGTACTTTTTAGTTTGGTTTTCAATGGAAGCGTGTTTTTTAGTTTTTTTTAACTATTATTTATTTTCTATTTTTTAGGGTATTTCGAATTTTGAGACGTATGTCAGCGTAGTTTGAGACAGTTTTTTTGCTGTCCTGGTAACCCTGGCAAGGATAATGGCACAAATTTATGAAATTATTGCATTGTCATCGGTCCTTGACAGGTGTGCAAAGTTTGAATAAAATCTGGTCGTTTAAAGTGGGTCAAAATCGCGCTATAAGGAGTCGGTTACAAACAAACATACAAATATACAAACATACAAGTGAAGCTAATATAAAGCGTGTAAAAACGAAAAGGAAGTCAAAGCTTCTACAACAGCGGGGTAGAAGCGCGGTTTCGCGCCTCGGTCATCGGTGGAGCTGCATCGCGGTGCGTAGAGCAGGGTAGCAGAATATTACTCGGCTAACCTCTTCTTGGCTATCAAACCACATGTAATTTAGATCCCGATTACCTAAACACGTGGCTGATAAACTTGTACCAGGATACATGGCAGCGAATGGTAAAGTTGTGCGCAGTGGTACCCTGAACACTGCTCGACTGTGTAGAAACGGACTCCCCGAACATCAGAATTCGGAAATTTTATATATGAAACGCGCCTGGAAAACTATGATTGCGCGATGCAGGATTCTGCTGATTGGAATGCAATTTTAGGTTTTAATGCAAGGGTAGTATAGTCCATCAAATTTGATAGCGTTGCAAGCGGGACGGACTAGACTTTGCGCATGCGTGGTAGCCAGGGCAGGTGAGTTCCATCCTCAGCCAAGATAGTTATTTTTGCTTTTTCTAGATTTTTGTTAAGATCTTTTTCAAGTAATTTTCTTATCACTGCATTCATTTGTCACGAGAAAAGTTCCATCCTCACACAGGACAGGTAATTTTTGCGTTTCCTAGACTTTTTGACGAGCTTAACTACGCAATTTTTTTGAAGGATTATAATTTATGGTAATCGGTTCATTTATTACGAGGATTCAATAACAAACAACTGTCAGCCGTTTTGGGAAAAAACTCGCGTATTGTTATTTTCAATTCAAGAAAATTTTATTAGTTTTTTGTCCAAGTCTGTTAATAATAGTTGAGATAACAAGAGTTGTTTGAAAGCTAGGTTAGGTATAAAGTAGTATTTGTCTGTGAACCCTAAACTAGATAGTCAGCATAAAAGGTTCCAAGGAAAGCAAGAACCCTGACTGAAATATTATGATATTCAAATATAAACACTAAAATAGAGTAACCGTCTCGTCAGCATTCTCCTGCCCAGCCCTATCCTAGTTTATTTGTGCTGGGCGCAATGTCTTAAATCGTTCCACACTTCTCTATTACTCGTTATCTCAGTAGTCACCTCAATTCTACCATTTCTTCATTCACACAGTCCTTCCAACGTCTTTTTAATCTCCCCTACAAAAAAAGCCATCGACATACTATTCAAAACTTTCCGCATGACATTTTCCTCATTCTTCCTTATCACGTGACCATACCACGAAAACCAATTTCCACAGCACTTTTCAGGTATCGGTGCCACTTGCAGACTTCCTATTGTGTACACATTTTTTTATTCTATCCATTTGTGTAACACGACACTTCCCACTTAACATTCTCATATCAGTTGCATGCAATTGCCATTTTAAAGACAGTACAAAACAAAGTCGTATTTCATGTTAGTGTGTTTTTGTTTTGACGTCTCCCGCGTGGTGGAGTAGCAGGGCGTGTCAGACTTTTACTGACTAAAAACCACCTGTGTACCTTCAGTTGCCCATGTGCCAGAGTCACGGTATCTAGTAGTACTCATACTAGTAGAAACACAGCACCAGCAACTGGCACAGCACCGCCGAAGCTCACAGCGCCCGTGATGGGGACCTGACCAGCAACAGCGGTAGTACCGGCGACTAGTAGCTCACCAGCGACCGCCACGTTGCCTTCACCGGCGCCGCCGTACGCCGCAAGTCCAGCACCACAACCAGCAGCGGGGTATGCGCCAGCGAAACCAGTGGCAGGGTAAGCAAGTCCATCATAAGCCAAACCCGGAGCAGCCAAGCCGTTAAAGCCGTAAGGGCCGGTTAGCAAGGGAGACGCAAAAGCTGGAGCGATCGCCGGGCCGTAAGCACCGCAGAACTGGCTGAATGCATTCTGCAAAAGTAATAGTCATTATTGACCATAATGCATAAACACTCTATAAGTACCTACTCATATGGAATAAGTATTAAAACGCTCTCATCAAAGTAAGTGCTTAATTCGTCATCTAAGTTTGCCCTCCTTTAACTTGACACTTCTTACTTCCACATTATCTCACATAACACTACAAACGCCACACCTACCCAAATCAACTCACTCTTACACACGCACACATTCAAAATTATATTCCCTTGAAAGTTCCATTATCATTATATTATTTTAATAACGTTACATTGTTTTTGTCTAAATACAAACATATTATAGATAAATTATACCCAGACACAGAACAAATGATTGTGCTCATCATACAAACATTTGTCCTGGGTGGGAAACGAACCCACGCCCTCAGTCTTAGCAGTCAGGGTCACTAACCATTAGACTAACGGGCCAGTCATGAATGAAGCGAATGAAGTATGATTACTATGTGCGAACTACAATCGTATGAGAAGACGCCTTGCTCGGCATGGGATACTGATAGACTTGTGTTTTAATTGACATTCAGATAATAACTAATTTTTTTTTTTAAATGCCCTTATCTAAAACCTGACTTCATAATGTGAAGTATTAATTTGAATTATGTCAGTCAAAGAATGAAAAAAAAACAACGACGATAATTATTGCATTTTGTTTTATTAAGTTATAGTATTCATCGGTTATTAAGCAAATTCTTAGTAGGCGCAGCCACATCCCCGTCCAAACAAACCACCCCGGAGACCGGGGCCAGCAGCAGCAAGACCAGCGGGAGCGTAGGCGGCACCAGGACCGAAAGCAGCAAGTGGGGCCAAAGCAGCAGTTGGAGCAAAGCCAGCACTCTCACTGATCATGACGTTCCTGCCATTACCGCAGGCATGGTTGACGGCACCAGCACCGGCAGAAGGCACCACACCTTCCAGACCAACAGTACCCACGAACGGCAGCTCGCCACCCACAGACAGGATACCCTCATAAATGTTGTCAGACGCCACTGAGATACCGACAGGAGCGATGGCGGAGGCGCTGGAGACAGGTAGAGCACCGCCACTGGTGGGACTGAACTCCAAAGCGGGGGCATAGATTCCATCGTAAGCCAGGCCTCTGCCTGCGCAGCCAGCGGCCAGGCCATCAAAAGCCAGACCTGCGCCTGCCAAGCCAATGCCAGGGTAGGCGAGTCCACCATATGCCAAAGCAGGAGAAGCCAAGCCACAAGGGGTGGCTAAGGCGGGAGCAGCCAAGCTGCAGGGAGCAGCCAAGCCGTAGGGAGCAACAAGTCCAGAGATATCAGCAACCGCAGCGCGGCTGGTGCATGACTGTCCGAGTGCGGACTGAAATTGTAAGATTATCTTGTTAGTTATTTCTACATCCCATTTTTTTTTGTATTTGGAACACAAATCTACACTAGAGTAAACTGTTATACATAATCATTGTAAGTTATATTATATTTTAATCACAAAATATATTATTTCTCACCTTGAGCAGGAGCGCCTGAGCACAGAGGATGAGGATAGCTTTGACAGACATTGTAGTATGTTTCCAGTGCTGACACAAGAATGATATTCAGTGCAACTGTTGGGGGATTTATACTCAACTTTTGTGTAATCTAATTCCAAGAATATTCGCATGTAGGTAATTGTAATTAATTAATAGTTTGTGCAAGCACGATAAGACTATTAACAAACAAAAAGGCCTTTTATTTTACTAAGATATTTCAGTCACGTTTTCCAATATTTCGAAAATGATGTTGATATCAACAATTGGCTGGGTATAAAATGTGTCAGTTATTTTGGATCATCATTCAGTCTTCAGCTTCTCGTTGAACAAACATCAAACATGTCTTCCTTCACTGTTCTGTTGCTCTGCATCCAAGCTTGCTTGGTCCAGGTGGGTGATTCTTTGTTTTTAATAATATACAAATTGCCATTCTTTCGTAAGTATTTTTAGTCCTTCTGTTGATTTTGTTTTTTTTTTCGTATTGGAGCTCAAACATTAAGTAGTTATTTTGCACTTACGGTCATCAAATTATAACAGTAATTTTATGGCTTATTCCATTTTGATTTTTGCATTGTGGTGAATCAAGATTATTACTTTTCAGAATGTGTTCAGCCAGGCTTGCGGTGCTTTCAGCCCGGTGATCGCTCCAGCTTGTGGTTCTTCTCTGCTAGCTGGCCCTTACGGCTTTAACGGCTTGGCTGCTCCGGGTTTGGCGTATGACGGACTTGCGTACCCCGTCGCTGGTTTCGCTGGCGCATACCCCGCTGTCGGTTGTGGTGCCGGACTTGCCGCGTACGGCGGCGCCGGTGAAGGCAACGTGGTGGTCGCTGGTGAGCTGCCAGTCGCCGGTAACACTGCTGTTGCTGGTCAGGTCCCCATCATGGGCGCTGTGGGCTTCAGTGGTCCTGTGGCTGCTGCTGGCGCCGTGTCTATTGCCGGCCAGTGCACCTGCGGCTGTGGTACTCCCTACAACTATCTGTACTAGACAATGAACATATAACCTTCAAAATATAGAAATATACAATTCATAGTCAGCAACTATTTTATTCTTTTTCTTCCATAACTGGCAACTGATTTGAATATGATGTTTACTCTGCGCGTTTGTGCTACGGTTATAGATCCCAATTAGAATGTTTCCAAAGCACTATTTTAGCTCAAGAAGTTCGTGTGCTTTATTCATAGTTAACAAGTGCACAAACATGCTATGAATGTATGTGTAGGCGCGGTACGGAGCTGTTAGTAAAAACTGTCTGAGACAATAGTGAAGTCGGAGGTGTAAGTGTGTGTGTGTGTTATGACGTGTTGATGCTCATCTTCACGCTGACATTCACAGCAAGTGTGTGAACTTGGTTACTTCGTGACATAAGCACGCGTCGCTTCGTGACATATTATGTAAAATACTATAACAGCTACCAAACATTTAACTTTCTTCCCCTTCATTTCGTTAGTCCCTACATCAATTTAATATAATACGGGATTAGCACAGATGTTGGCGTTCATCATCATCATCATTTCAGCCGTAAGACGTCCACTGTTGGACTTAGGCCTCCCCTAATTTGGGGGGCTTTGCCATAATCGCCACGCTTGGCAGGCGGGTTGGCGATCGCAGTATGGTGGTAAAATGCATAGAGAACGCTGCTGGCCATTCTCTAGTAAGTCTCTTAGTCGCCTTTACGACACCCACGGGAAGAAATGGGGTGGTGTTATTCTTTACGTCCGGCACCACACGGTACACGGTAACGGTTGTTGGCGTTCATTAGAACGTTTTACAAATTTGTTCACTCCAGATCATGAGAGATTATTTTTTTTTCTAATAGCGGACATAATAATTCTTCCAAAGGATTAACACTGCCAAAAGTTTTTGCTTTACGTAAGCTATCAACGATAAACAGACGACATAACGAAGGAAGTGTGGGGAGGCTTATTATATTATACTAGCTTCTGCCCGCGACTTCGTCCGCGTCAAAGTTTTGCTCCCCTGACCCGTCCCGTCGCATCGAATTTTCCATGCTAGTTTTCATCTGTTTTTCGTTGCTGCTCCACTCTCTTTGATTATAGCGTGATGTTATATAAACTATAGCCTTTTACAATAAATAGGCTACCCAACACAAAAAGATTTTTTCAAATCGAATCAGTAGTTCTTGAGATTACCGAGTTCAACAAAACAAAAAAAAAAAACTCTTCAGCTTTATAATAATACTAGCTTTTGCCCGCAGCTTCGCCCGCGTGGATGTCGGAAATTAACGCAGGAGGACGTACTACTGCGGTAAGAATGTATTAATCCAGGTTATATAGGTAATATAGACTCTGTGTGCCATTTTCGATCCAGATCCATTCAGCCATTTTTGCGTGATTGAGAAACAATCACCCAATCATAAATATTTTCACATAATTTATAGTATTAGTAGTAAGTAGGATTATAATTCATATTACTTCGGATTCATAGTTTATGAGAATATCATGTGTGTAAATAAAACTAATAGTATTCAGAGTAAGAGTAAGAAGACTGCGGCATAGGGATTGGTTTGGTTGAATATAAGTTTTCCTGGTTTTTCTTAACGCTCGTATTCTACCTATACAGACACTCAATCATTTACCGGACACCAAATCGACCATAGGAATGATAGGAACAGTACTTTTGCCAATGGCTTCGCCCGTATAGCTGTTGGAAAATATCACCTGGGAACCTACTACCGGGATAAAGTATCCTATATGGTAAGTATCCAGGATAACCAAAAATCCAAATCCATCCAAAAATCTAAACATCTAAGCCATACTTCGCGGTCTCTTACTTGGAATAATACTATTAGGTTTATTTTGAGTATAACGAACACACATGATATTCGCATTTACTATGAAGCCTAAGTAATATCTGCCGGGGTCACGTGATTGTTCTAAAGAGATACCGTGACCCTGGCACATGGGCAACTGAAGGAACACGGGTGGGTTTTAGTCAGTAAAAGTCTGACACGCCCTCCCGCTCCGCCCAGAGCGGGAGAAGTCATTTGATGATTCCCCATCCAGAAAAAAAAAAAAAAAAAAAAGCCTAAGTAATATGAATTACAATCCTACTAATCCTGCACTACCCGACCGCTACCAACCGGGACGGACGTACCTACAGCCTGCCAGCCGCTCCGTCCCCGCTTTTTAAATCTCTGATATCTTCTAAGATATTCATTTAAATTACATGTTGTCAAGGGCCATATTGATCTATATTAAATGCACAATATATTTAAGGTATTACAATTAAGTAATTGGATAAGGATTAATGCTATATTGCTTAAAATCGCTTCGTAAATAAGCCATTATTTCTCGTAAAAAGTAAAGGATAAGAAATGGTTATTGTGGGTTATCCCTAAGAGATACACAAAAAGTCCGCGATGGTATATACCATCGCGGACTTTTTTGTAGACCTTTTTAAGGTGTACAGTACTGTAGTACATTATTTTGATCAATTTTGTAAGGTTCAGCCAGCGTTCGCATTGTAAGCGCAAAAAAATGAGTTTATTTGTGACATCACATTAGAAATGTCTAAAATTATCAGCGTTTCTTTACTATATTATGCATGTTATATACATGTAAACCTTTCTCTTGAATCACTCTATCAATTAAAAAAACTTGCGTCAAAATCCGTTGCGTAGTTTTAAAGATATAAGTATACATAGGGACAGATAGACAGCAAAGTGACTTTATTATTTCATATGTAACAAACTTTCATCCCCTATTCCCTATAGTTATTTTACCCCCTTAAGGGTAAAAATATAACAAACTTTAAATATAATTCATAAATATATATTATGTAATAAAAGCCAAATAAAAAAGTTTCATCATTCTAGCTTTAAAAATGACAATACTTCCCTACAACCTTTCATCCCCCCTTTCAACCTCTTAATACCCCTTTTCCGCAATAAAAAGTAACCTATGTCCTTTCTCAGGCTCTAAACTATCTGTTTACCAAATTTCATTTAAATCGGTTCAGTAGTTTTAGCAGGAAAGCGAGACAGACAGACAGACAGAGTTACTTTTGCATTTATAATATTAGTGTGGATTAGTATAGATTATTTAAGCTATCAACTACATTCCTTTTATATCTGACAGCAGCAACCCGAAAACAAGCTTTTTTAAACAAAAATGACTGTCATTTTGCCAGACTTGTCAATGGCAGCAATCCAAAAACATTATTGTAACGTAAGGACTCACGCATACTTGAAATGATTCCTTATTTTTATACACTTTATATTAGCTTCACTTGTATGTTTGTATGTTTGTTTGTTACCGACTCCTTATAGCGCGATTTTGACCCACTTTAAACGACCAGATTTCATTCAAACTTTGCACACCTGTCAAGGACCGATGACAATGCAATAATTTCATAAATTTGTGGCATTATCCTTGCCAGGGTTAACAGGACAGCAAAAAAACTGTCTTCGAAAACTACGCTGACATACGATACAAACTACGCTGACATACGTCACAAACTACGCTGACATACGTCACAAACTACGCTGCCATACGTCTCAAAATTCGAAACACCCTAAAAGTAGAAAATAAATGATAGTTTAAAAAACTAAAAAACACGCTTCCATTGAAAACCAAACTAAAAGTACAAAATAATAGAGAAAAAGCGTGGGGTGCTTGTATCAATAAAAAAAAACCTTAAAAAGCACCCCACGCTTTTTTCCATTATTTTGTACTTTTTAGTTTTGTTTTCAATGGAAGCGTGTTTTTTAGTTTTTTTTACTTTACATACAAGCTGACTTGTAATTTCACGTATTGCTTCCCGAACGAGAAAGTGTGACCCATTTGCACACAGTTAATCACCCCACAAGATCTTGGCAAAAATTCATGCAATCCGACAAAACCCAATTTTAATGTATTTTTGAAATTTCCCAGATTTCGTGATTAAGCTTCAATTTATACATTGGGTTTACTCGAATCCTATCTATTTTCGCCTGGGTCCTAAAGGTGCTTAAATGTTGCGTATACGTCATACTTTCGCGACCTAGAAGGAATATGTCAATTTACTAGTCTCCCTGTACAATCAATTATATACAGGATAATTTTTTATCCAGTGCGCAAACTGTAACGATGAATTCAGCATATCATTCTAGACCCCCTGCGGAGAAAATTTTCGTCGGTTATACAAAAAAAAACAGCTGTTCCATACATTTTGACCCCGTAGGTATTGCATTTTTCTATGTAACAGCTGATTATTATTTTTTTGCATAACCGACAAAAATTTTCTACGCTGGGAGGTCTAAAATGATATGCTGAATTCATGGTTACAGTTTGCGCACTGGATAAAAAATTATCCTGTATAATTGAACAAACAGCTATGCTGCTGTGAAGAATGCTGCGTTACTTTTTCTTCCCAGCTAAAGCACTAGGAAATGGTGAAGGGAGGGTGTTTTGGCGAACTGTCTCGTATAATTTTGTCGTTCGAAAGAGCTGGTACTCAGACTTATTAGAATATTTGACTTTTGTTTTCATGTTGCACGACATACAAATAATTAAAAATACTGCTAAATAAATAAGATAAATATTTTTTGATAGTGATCGGGTAAAATAACAATAAAAAATTAAAAGACTGACTGTTAAAAATAAATTTTCAAGTGTAGACTATTTATCGTTATTAACACGTTAACTGCCATGTCGACAGTTTTTGTTCCATTCAGGCCTTGTCGGTCTATATGACCTACAACACATACAAAATCTGAACATGTCCTTGCTGCCTGGCGGCCATGTTTTTGAAATAAATAATGTATTTATGGAATAAATAATCTATTTAAAGTGAAATAACACAAAGTATAAGTACATTTTTTGAACTTTTTCTGAATATCACCATGGCAGTTTACGCGTTAGGTTTTTAACCTTGAAAATTCTAGTTGCACTCCCTTCTCGGCGACAATCAAATGTCAAAAGTGTATGGAAAATCGAGATATTCTTGACAGATTAAGACTGAGATTAGACGATGAACGTTCTTAAAATTACGAGAATTGTCTTTCAGATATCGTGCTCGGAATACGGCTACTACTGAACGAAATATTTTTGAAAAAAGGCCAATGTTTGAAGTGTGGTATCATAGATTTTATTGGCCCTAAACAACTAAGGCTGCGCTTATAAAGTAGCAAAATGCTTATACTTTGAAAATGTACTCACATATAAATGAAGGATGCACTTTTTAGAAGTTATGAAAAACAAACAAAACCCTAAAGAAGAATAATAATTTCGAGGTTTTTTGAGCATCAAACAGTTAGCACTTGTCTTTGAAGCTACAAACTTGGTTTTACACAGCTTTCCAGGGTCACGAAGTTCTAGTACCTGGGGCATTGAGTCACCGATGGTCTGACCGACGATGTGGACGTGGAGCGGGACGTGGGTCGTGGGGGTTAACTACGAATAAAGCACACGAACTTCTTGAGCTAAAATAGTGCTTTAGAAACATTCTAATTGGGATCTATAACCGTAGCACAAACGCGCAGAGTAAACATCATATTCAAATCAGTTGCCAGTTATGGAAGAAAAAGAATAAAATAATTGCTGACTATCAATCGTATATTTCTAGATTTTGAAGGTTAATGTTCATTGTCTAGTACAGATAGTTGTAGGGAGTACCGCAGCCGCACGCGCATTGGCCGGCGATAGACACGGCGCCAGCAGCAGCCACAGGACCACTGAAGCCCACAGCGCCCATGATGGGGACCTGACCAGCAACTGCAGTGTTACCGGCGACTGGCAGCTCACCAGCGACCGCCACGTTGCCTTCACCGGCGCCGCCGTACGCGGCGAGTCCAGCATCACAACCGGCAGCGGGGTATGCGCCAGCGAAACCAGCGGCGGGGTACGCAAGTCCATCATACGCCAAACCCGGAGCAGCCAAGCCGTTAAAGCCGTAAGGGCCAGCTAGCAGAGGAGAACCACAAGCTGGAGCGATCACCGGGCTGAAAGCACCGCAAGCCTGGCTGAACACATTCTGAAAAGTAATAATCTTGATTGACCACAATGCAAAAATCAAAATGGAATAAGTCATAAAATTACTATCATAATTTGATGATAGTAAGTGCAAAATAACTACTTTATGTTTGAGCTCCATCTAATACGAAAAAAAAAAACAAAATCAACAGAAGGACTAAAAATACTTACGAAAGAATGGCAATTGGTATATTATTAAAAACAAAGAATCACCCACCTGGACCAAGCAAGCTTGGATGCAGAGCAACAGAACAGTGACGGAAGACATGTTTGATGTTTGTTCAACGAGAAGCTGAAGACTGAATGATGATCCAAAATAACTAACACATTTTATACCCAGCCAATTGTTGATATCAACATCATTTTCGAAACATTGGAAAACGTGACTGAAATATCTTAGTAAAATAAAAGGCCTTTTTGTTTGTTAATAGTCTTATCGTGCTTGCATAAACTATTAATTAATTACAATTACCTACATACGAATATTCTTGGAATTAGATAACACAAAAGTTGAGTATAAATCCCCCAACAGTTGCACTGAATATCATTCTTGTGTCAACACTCGAAACATACTACAATGTCTGTCAAAGCTATCCTCATCCTCTGTGCTCAGGCGCTCCTGCTCAAGGTGAGAAATAATATATTTTGTGATTAAAATTTATATAACTTACAATGATTAACTATAACAGTTTACTTTAGTGTAGATTTATGTTCCAAATACAAAAAAAAATGGGATGTAGAAATAACTAACAAGATAATCTTACAATTTCAGTCCACACTCGGGCAGTCATGCACCAGCCGCGCTGCGGTTGCTGATATCTCTGGACTTGTTGCTCCCTACGGCTTGGCTGCTCCCTGCGGCTTGGCTGCTCCTGCCTTAGCCACCCCTTGTGGCTTGGCTTCTCCTGCTTTGGCATACGGTGGACTCGCCTACCCTGGCATTGGCTTGGCAGGCGCAGGTCTGGCTTTTGATGGCCTGGCCGGTGGCTGCGCAGGCAGAGGCCTGGCTTACGATGGAATCTACGCCCCTGCTTTGGAGTTCATTCCCACCAGTGGCGGTGCTCTGCCTGTCTCCAGCGCCTCTGCCATCGCTCCCGTCGGTATCTCCGTGGCGTCTGACAACGCTTATGAGGGTATCCTGTCTGTGGGTGGTGAGCTACCGTTCGTGGGTACTGTTGGTTTGGAAGGTGTGGTGCCTTCTGCCGGTGCTGGTGCTGTCAATCATGCCTGTGGTAATGGCAGAAACGCTATGATCAGTGAGACTGCTGCCTTTGCCCCGGCTGCTGCCCTGGCCCCACTTGCTGCTTACGGTCCAGGTGCTGCCTTCGCTCCCGCTGGTCTTGCTGCTCCTGGCCTCGGCCTCCGTGGTGGTTTAGCTGGCAGAGGATGTGGCTGCGCCTACTAAGAACTTGTTTAAAAATTATGGTTACTACAACTTAATAAATCAAAATGCAATATTTCTTTTACTTTTATTTCTTAATTTTTTTCATGCTTTTCAGAAATATAATTCAGATTATTATGTTATAGAAACATTTTTCCTGCAAATGCAAACGTCAGTAATAATAAGTTGCACGCTCGCGTGGTGGCTCAGTACTAAACTGTTTTGGAGACAGGTCTGCTATTCCAGTCCCTAACGACAGGAATTATCCACCTGCATCTTAAATCAGGTATATTTGCGTAATTCAAAAATTATAAACTGATCACGTGTTTACCAACGGCTTACATCCATTTTGAGAGCTAAAATTTGCAATCATAAACACACAAACTTCATCGTATCTGTGTCTCAAAATGTATGTCAGCGAATCCAGCAAAAGTTTGAAGTTGATCTACAAACTTTTGCCTGATTCGCTTACATGGCTTTCTAAACGCTAAGACTCTCCACAATCACAACAATATCAGTCTCAGGGAATATTTTCTAGAAATCGACGTGGGAATGCATCGAGATGTTGTCGCGGTGGACAAGGGCCTCACTCCGCTCTCCTTGGCTAAAGAAAACTGCCACAAGTCCGTAGTGCTTGTCACGAATAATTTTCATGGAGGCATGGCATAGTAAGGAGCTTCACGGACGCTTTTTCCGAGCCCTACATGAGCCCGATGTAGATCTAGCATTTTATGTAGTCTTATTGCGTATTGGTGACCTCTTTGGGAAAACGGAAGGTTTTGTCTGTGCAATTATGGACGAAGTTATGATGGCGAACAATTACCTGAAATTTATTGTGACTAGTGGTATGCTTGACATCTGTCGCGCATGCCGCCGTCCGAGGGAATCAATCAGACACATTATCTCTAGGTGTTCTCGTCTAGTTAATGAAAACTACTTGCATAAGCTCAACCATGTTTTATTGTTGATTATCCATCAGCAACTTGCTCTGAAATGCAACTTAGAAGAATCAGAAGTGCTGTAATAAGTAATACGTAGAATTGGCTGATGTCCGCAACTCCACGTCTGAGCTCGTACTTTGCATACGGATGGGAAAACGGTTATTCCAATCTCCCCAGCTAATCGAGGAAGGCCAGCAACGCCTTAGTCAGAAGTGTCAGGAAGTGAAGTGTCAGGTACCAGTTTCTGTAGTACGGTACTTCAAATCAAATCAAAAGTCATCTATTCAAACTACGCTGAGAGTCAGCACTTTTTGAACGTCAAAGTCACATAAAACAGTCCCCCCAAAACGCCCGCCCTTCGACACTTCCTAGTGCTTTGGCTGGGAAGAAGAAGTGGCGGAACAAACTCCCCAGCAGCACTGCTGTCTGTTAAGTTAGAAGAACTTGATTCTATACAATATTGTATAAGTTATTAATATAATAAAACAAAACATACATTATTCGCCATATGTCAGCTAGCACACGCCATTATACCAACAAAACATTGAAAACTAAACTCAAGCTGAAATGAATAATGAAACAAAAATCGTAAACATAACTTAAAACCTTACTAAAGCCTCCAGGCATAAAGGGCGTGCCCGCTTACATATACAACGATGCAAATGATACATAGACACAACAAATGAAATTACAAGAAAATAAAAATAAATTAACAAAAGCAGTTAAATAAAAAATAAAAAAACAATTACATGAACTACCCATAAAAACTGTTAGTGTGTGAGTTACAGTAATTACAGAATGTAAAACAGTGTCATAGAAGAAAAAATAAATATTATCTACACAATTAAGTTAGCAACTAGTTTGATAAACTCTAAGACTGTCCTATGGAGCGAGACCAGCATGTTTCCAAGCGTTCTTATCTTGAATGTAGTCCTCTAATTTGTAATAAGCTCGTTTACAAAGTGTACTTTTAATATGAATTTTAAACCTCCTTTCATTTAATTGCAATATATCAGAAGGTATTTTGTTGTAACATTTAACACACTTCGAAAATGGACATATTACTATAATCGGATCAATCCATCATCACTGACAGGACTATTGTATCCGATTTTTCCGATATAGAGGTAGTGGATCAACTACAGCAGCGTGCAATGATTGTTGATATATCGGTTCCACATGATGGTAACCTCGTGAAAGCCGAAGTTAACTAATCAAGTCTATTGACTTGGGTCGCGAGATTTTCGATATGTGGAATGTGGACTCAGTAATTATTGTGTCGATAGTCGTAACAGTCAATGTTTTCTGGCAAAAGGAACTAATTATGTCTACTGGTGCAAATGTCTGATTGAATGCCGTAAGACATTGGCAAAAATTGCAGCTTTGAAGCTACAATATTATTAATCCCGGCAATATAATAATTTTTTGGGCCTGCACTCTAGTCTGTTTGGGAATTATTTTGTGAAAATATGTTTTGGGTTCTTTGTGAATGTCACTTGTTTTTTTTTTTCTATTTTTGATTATTATTGTTCGCCTACTCCACACATACAGTACAGTCTGCGACAATCTTCTTTAGTTCTTGCCTGTTCTGCTCCATAGAGACCTACGTTTTGGATTGGAAAACTAGCTTCCGGCTAACCAATCAACTTTTTGATCCAAACGATGTTTTTTTTCTTCTTTTAATGAAAAGTGTACAAATTGCATTAAAAAACATCACAAATGATACCGGTAACCAGATTCAAACTCAGTCACATTTATTTCAATCAAACCATTTACATGCACTTTTGAATCGTTAAAAAGTTCATTAGTTAGTCAGAAAGTTGAAGCTAGTTAGTTTTACGAGTAACTAATTTCTTAAACTACCTAAGTAATTTTGAGACCACGCCATCGCCAGTTGTACACGTCAAAGTGAAAAGTAACTTTCATTTCGGAAGTCGGTGGCAAAAAACTAAAATATAGATCCAAAGACACCGATTTCAACTGGAATCGACTCAAATTACTCAGGTAGTGTTAGAACTTAGTTATTATGGTTAAATAATAAAGGTTTATTATTTTTTGCTTTTCAGTTTTTGGCGGTAAATTTTTTTTTGTTAAAAAGTTTTTATTTTATATTTAGTTGTGGTTTAATTACTATATGTTATTAATATTATTTGTTATATCATTCATTGTGAGGTTTTTTTTATTTTAATTACACTACTACTTACTGGAATACACAACTCAGCAATATAATCTGTGGGTGAACAATAAATCACCCCTATTTTTCCAACCTTTTTTTTTTGTCGTTGGGAACTATTCAAATGACATTTCCCGCTCTGGGCGGCACGGGAGGGCGTGTCAGACTTCTACTGACTAAACCCACCCGTGTTCCTTCATTTGCCCATATGCCAGGGCCACGGTATCTCCTGGATCAACTTCGAAGTATAAGTACTATATCCAAAAAAAAAACAATGATCAAAATTGGACTATGTAAAAAGTTATGCGTGGTCATACATTACAATCAGTGAGTTAATAATCAATCATCCCCTGTTATCCTACACTTAGGGTTGGTTTTTTTTTCCAAATTTATGTGCAGCTTCGGGTTAATCCCTTTCTAAAAAAAAAGAATTATTAAAGTTAGAATCCTCTACAAAAAGGTATGCGTGGGCATACATAAAAAAAAAAATACGTGTTGACTTGAGAACTTCCTTCGTTTTTTTTTCGTCGGATGAAAAGCAAGTAAAATAATTCACACATTTCACTTTTATCTTTTCTGCACGCATTTCTATCGACATTTTAAGGGTTTCTTTTTTGTGCATTTTACGTTGCTTTTCCAAATCCCTCCAACATTCAACGATATAATAATCTGCGGCAGTTGTGACTTTAAAAGAGAAAAATGTATAATTTTTCCAATTGACGCTATGCACAGATGAACTTTGATCCATTTTTGGAGTAAAGAAAAGATAGCGGGTCTCGCCTAGCCAGGAAATACTTGAAAGCAGATGCTTTCAAGTATGTCGTGTTGTCTGAGTCCAGAATGGTGTCTAGATAGACACCATTCTGGACTCAAGTCTGATGTTAGGCAAATAATGATAAAGGTCTTTACAATGTTCTAACCAAGATTATGTTATTAAAAGAAATTTTGACCTCTGAGTTTTTATTCGCTATTTCTTCAGTGGTATTCAAATAGGAAATGTCGACTGCATCTCGGTAATTTTTAATATCACGTGTAAAAGTGATTCCGGTATCGTTATCCCAGAATAAACAATTTCGTTTCTTCTTTTTATTTCATTTTGCGTTTTGACTGGCAGTTTCGTTAATCGAAACAAATTCACAGTGTTAACCTTTTTGTATTCCGAAAACGCTGACGCATTTTTTTTTTTTCTTGATGGGAAATCATCAAATGACTTCTCCCGCTCTGGGCGGGACTTAACAAGTGGATTTTTTGTTTGTACATAAAAAGGTGTTGTCAAAACTACTTTGAAAAACAAGCATGATTGGATTGTTTTCTATCATTTAACTAATATAAAAGAATACAACAATTTTATTTCTGCAACAATATTTCAATTTATTCATTTTCATGTTTTCGAATGATATAAATGTAACGACGTCTAGTAGTAAGGGCCACCGCAGCCGCACGCGCACTGGCCGGCGATAGACACGGCGCCAGCAGCAGCCACAGGACCACTGAAGCTCACAGCGCCCATGATGGGGACTTGTCCGGCGACGGCGGTAGTACCAGCGACTGGCAGCTCACCAGCGACCGCCACGTTGCCTTCACCGGCGCCGCCGTACGCGGCAAGTCCGGCACCACAACCGGTAGCGTAGCCGGTGGCGGGGTACGCAAGTCCATCATAAGCCAAACCGGGAGCAGTCAAGCCGTTAAAGCCATAAGGGCCGGCTAGCAGAGGAGAACCACAAGCTGGAGCGATCAGAGGGCTGTAAGCACCGCAGGCCTGGCTGAACACATTCTGAAAAAGACATAATCACGACCAATTAACACCGACATTTACACTCCGAAACTATTTGTCACATCACCACGGCCTTAGAATACATTAAAAATTAAATTACAATTCAAAACAAACAGTTTATTACCTGGATCAAGCAAGCTTGGATGCAGAGCAATAGAACAGTGAAGGAAGACATGTTTAAAGACTATTCAACGAAAGCTGAAGACTGAATGTTGACGCAAAATTGGTGTCATATTTTATACTCAGCCCTATGTTGATAAGAGCTACGTTTTCGAAATTTTGGAAAACGTGACGATATGTGAAATAGAATAAAGTGTGTCTTTGTTAGTAAATAGTAGGCCTTATCATGCTTGCACAAGCTATTAATTAATTACACTTACCTACATACTAATTTTCCCGGAACTCGATAACTAATTTGAGTATTTAAACACAAACAGTTCCACTTAATAGCATTCTTGTGTTAGAACTCGAAACAAACTACAATGTCTGTCAAAACGATCCTCGTCCTCTGCGTCCAAGCAGTCATTTTCCAGGTAAGAAGTCGTGTTATATTATGTTCAAACGGTGTATACGGTTCCGAATATAAAAAAAATAATTATAGAGAATAAAATGGTGTTTTGGGCTATGGAAATAACTAATAAGATAATCTTATAATTTCAGTCCGCACTCGGACAGTCATGCACCAGCCGCGCTGCGGTTGCTGATATCTCTGGACTTGTTGCTCCCTACGGTCCTTGTGGCTTGGCTTCTCCTGCTTTGGCATATGATGGACTCGCCTACCCTGGCATTGGCTTGGCAGGCGCAGGTCTGGCTTTTGATGGCCTGGCCGCTGGCTACGCAGGCAGAGGCCTGGCTTACGATGGAATCTACGCCCCCGCTTTGGAGTTCACTCCCACCAGTGGTGGTGCTCTGCCTGTCTCCAGCGCCTCTGCCATCGCTCCCGTCGGTATCTCTGTAGCGTCTGACAACGTTTATGAGGGTATCCTGTCTGTGGGTGGTGAGCTGCCGTTCGTGGGTACTGTTGGTCTGGAAGGTGTGGTGCCTTCTGTCGGTGCTGGCGCCGTCAACCATGCCTGTGGTAATGGCAGGAACGCCATGATCAGTGAGAGTGCTGGCTTTGCCCCGGCTGCCACCATGGCTCCTCTTGCTGCTTACGGTCCTGGTGCTGCCTTCGCTCCCGCTTCTCTTGCTGCTTCTGGCCTTGGCCTCCGTGGTGGTTTAGCTGGCAGAGGATGTGGATGCGCCTACTAAGAACTTGTTTAAAAATTTTGATTACTACAACTTAATAAATCAAAATGCAATTAATTCGTGTATATTTTTTTCATCCTTATGATCAATATAATTCAAATTATTAGTTCACTTGATGAAGTGAAGTCTTAGTCATAAAACTTTGTTACATGAGCTATCATTTCGGTCATGCTGGATTGACAAAAGAAAGACAAAACATGAAGGCTCATGCAGACTAACGCCGCGATTCGGCGACTTATATCCGTAGAACATCTGTCGCCCCGCGACACGGTCGCTCCGCGTCGAGCAGCGCGACGACATAAGGTAAATTTTGTGTGGCCTCGTTTCGCAGCCGCAAATTCGCCGCGACGCCATACAAAACGTACCACAAGCCACTTAGCTGGATTTTTGAGAAAGGTTCAAATACTTCTTCCATTACAACTTTTTAATGCTTGAAGTTTTAGAAATTTTGGTTACATCGAAATGTTTGTTAAAGTATTATGGACCCAAGGGGTTAAAATAAAGACCATTTAATTTGAAACTTTACAGTGATGTTTACAGACGTGTTCTGGGAATTGTTTGCAATATCATTCTGCCAGACAGATATCTCAATCAATAAATCAAAATATTTTTATTTCACATAAACCAATGTGGCCACTTATGAAACGTCAGAAGCTAGGTGCACGGTTCCAAATAGTTGATTCCTATGGAGAAGAGCCGGAAAGAAACTCCACGGTTACTCTTTTAAAAATAATCGGCTTTTACAATGGTTTTAAATTACAGTATTAATAGGTATGCGAGAACAGTGTAGGACTGTCAACAATTACCAAGTACTTAATAAAATGGAAAATTGTGTACAGTCTACAAGGCCTGCAACGTTCTCACATTCACAGAGTATCTAGATTATGTAGATTATTTTATAATTTATAATCTACATAAATAATAGTATTTCATGAATAAAACAATAGACAATTTAAACCAAATGTCACTATTGCCATGACAACCAATATTAAAGAGTACAAATTAGAATTGTAGGTATATAATGTCAAATAATGAGTAGATGTCAAAGAAGTATGTAAAAAAACTATTTAACAAAAAAAAAAAAAACAACCGACTTCCTTAAAAACACTGCAAAGTGAAAAATAACTTTAATTTCGGAAGTCGATGGCAAAAAAACCTTAAATACAAATCCTAAGACACAAAAAAGTTTTTATTTTTAAATTTTTAGTTATGGTATCCACCCTGCACTAATTCCAAACAAACAATGTATATTTATGCGATAGCAGAAATCGCGGTTGATTTGCTGTCTTTTTTTAAAGAGTTTAGGTGTCTGTCTCCGGAACTCATCATCAGATCTATATGAAATTTATATGGGACCATTTCATTTAATACATTCCTAACCCCGTTAAAACTTTCGTCAGATAAAAAAAATGCGAGTACCATAATGTTTCACCTTTCCTATGAAACAGCAGTTTTTTTTTTTATAACTGACGAATTTTTTACTCTACATCTAGTTATGCTGAATTTACGGCAACCGTTTGCTCGTCGCAGTTCTTGCCATAAGGACGAGGACATAAAACGATGACATGACTTTACTCTCGCAAGATAGATGGCGCTGTTCACTTAGTGTTGGGATCTTACGTGTCTTCGGCGAGGTTTTGTGTTAAACGACATAATCACGGCATACTAGCTGATCCAACTAAAGATGTCCTGACCAAATGTCAATATTTCACACAGAAAAGATGTTAGTTTTTCCCAAATCTGATATTTTTTCCGAAAAACTTTTCCAATTTCCCTTTCGTTATGAACGTTATTTGTAGTAGTCCGAATCGGATCTTGAATCCTGATTCGGACTATTACAAACAACGTCTTTAGCGAAAGAGAAATTGGAAACGAACAGCGTTTAACAAAACTTTTTTTGTTTTTTTTTTTTTCATATTCATTTATTTATTGTTTGTCACAGGTGAAGATACAGTTCTTATAATTAGCATGATAGTATCACTGAAACATACCCATAGGGTGAACAATATTTGTCTGTTACTCAATGATATCGGCTATGTTCAAAATAATTAATAATAAAACAGATACTCTCTTAATTTTTGGTGGTTATTGTCCATTGCATTGGTTGAAACCACATTTTAACATTCGTTATTGTGTTTAAATTGTCAATTTTTAGCCGACCTCATCTTACATTTATTGATAGAGATAATTATTACGCTCATGCAGTTTACATTAAATAAGTAAAAAAATTAAATTAAATTAAAATAAGTATAACATGTTAACTTTTAGTCAATCTCATACTACATTAATTATGAATTATAAATTTTACGGTCATCTAATTATCAATAAATAAGTCAAAATAATTTTATTCAGTATTTTGTCCATTCAGAAATTCGTTAACTGAATAATATGTTATATATATGAGAAATTCTTCAAGCTTTAATCTAAACAAATTTGTTGATGCTATATTCTTAATATAGTTTGGGAGTTTATTTTAGACTAGCTTTTGCCCGCTGCTTCGCCCGCGTGGATGTCGGAAATTAACGCAGGAGGACGTACTACCGCGGTAAGATGTGTTAATTCAGGTTATATTATTATAGGTAACAGCTGTTACTCGCGACTTCGTCCGCGTGGTATTTAACAAAAAGTTTTTCAAAAAACCTGTCTTTGAAAACTACGCTGACATACGTCTCAAAACTCAGCGTGTTTTTAGTTTTTTTAAACTATTATTTATTTTTTCTAAAATAAAAGTAGCCTAAGTTACTCCTTGTTACATCAGCTATCTGCCAGTGAAAGTTCCGTCAAAATCGGTCCAGCCATTTCAGAGATTAGCCGGAACGAACAGACAGACAGACAGACTGACAAAAATTGTAAAAATGTTGTTTTGGTATAGGTACCGTGTATACATCCATATACACTTAGTGAAAAGTAGTTATTTTAATATTAAAAACAGACACTCCAATTTTATTTATTTGTGTATAGATTTTAATTCCAATACCAAATACACTCGATTTAAATTTAACTGTTCTTTATTTAATACCTTTAAGTTCAGTTTGTTATTACCATCACCTTTAAGTTTGCAATTGTATTCCAATTAAAAGTTATTTCTATTAAAGAAAAGGAAGTCAAAGCTTCTACAGCAGTGGGGTGGAAGTGTATATAACACACCGCCATTGCAACGTACATTTGCTGGAAACCAAACCAGTAGGATTGCTTGACCAGCAATCAAATTCGAGCATACTTCGACTGGCCTGGTCTCCGGCGAGTCTCGGACATGTGGGCCAATATCCCCGTGACATACGTCGGCAATTAATGGGATATTTTTAACACAGCCCTGTCCTCGAACACTGCTTCCCTGTGTAGAAACGGACTCCCCGAAATGTTTAAATTCAGAACTTGTATATATCCAAGTTGTCAGGAAAACTTTGATTGTGCGATGTAGGATTCTGATGATTGAAGTACAATTTTAGATTTTAATGCAAGGGTGGTACAGTTCACCCATTTTGATAGGGTTGCTGGCGAGAGGGTCCCGAATTCGCGCATGCGCGGTAGCCTAGGGAGGTGAGTTCAGTCCTCGGGCGAGACACTTATTTTTGCGTTTTACAAATTATTAGATCAGCTTTCCTTTATATCTTACTGGAACAGTGCTTTTCATGATATTTGGCTCATTTATAACATATAAAATAAACTAATTTGCCGAAATACGTATGAAATACGACTCACTTCAAAGCTGTGTATCGATTTTTCTAAAAATATACAGGAGTGTTATTACGCTATAGTGTCTGTCTGTCTATAATTTAAAATCAAAAGTCATTTATTCAAATTAGGCTGAGGATCAGCACTTTTCAAACGTCAAAATTACAAAAGACAGTCCCCAAAACGCCCACCCGTCGCGCACTTCCTAGTGCTTTAGCTGGGAATAAGAAGTGGCCAACAAACTCCCCAGCAGCACAGCTAGTAAAACATTAAGAGACACAAAACATTAAATTAAATGATTTGCTATATGCCAGCTAGCCAACCCAACGTTCTTCATCATCATGTTTTATCCTAAAGTTTATTTCATAAGTTTTTGTCATAAATAGTATGAATTTACGATCATCATCATTTCACCCGAAACACGTCTACTGCTGGACGTGTTTCCCATAATCGCCAAACTTAGCATGCGGGTTGGTGAAGATGCATAGAACACGCCGGTGCTCAATCTCTAGTACCTAAGTCCCTTAGTTACCTTTTACGACACCCACGGAATGCCAGTGGAAGAAATGAGATGGCGCTATTCTTTACATCTGGCAACACATGAAACACAGTTTCAAGATATCTATCGGGAATTCTAGTTAAGGGTTTGTTTGAGTTATATTAAGAGTACCTATCTTTTTCTTAAAACTTTTAATAAAAATGCGTTCCTTGCGAAGCATGTGTGGTGTGACTATGAATGATAGGCTGAGGAATGATGTGATAAGAGAACGGTGTGGTTTAAAAGATGAAGTAGTGACAAAAATTGAAAAAAACTATGTATTGTTTTTTATGTATTTTTATTTTTAAATTTTTAGTTATTTATGCGATAGGAGAAATCGCGTTTGATTTGCTGTAATTTTTTAAAGAATTCTAGTGTCTGTCTCCGGAACTCATCATCAGATCTATATGAAATTTAAATGGGACCATTTTGGAATAATATAAACTCCTTTCGAACAAAAAAAGAAGTTTGCAAATCTGTCTACATAGGACGGAGTTATGGCCGATACATAAAAAAGAAATAAACATCCGAATTGATAACCTCCTCCTTTTTGAAGTCGGTTAAAAATGCGTTCCTTGCGAAGCATGTGTGGTGTGACTATGAATGATAGGCTGAGGAATGATGTGCTAAGAGAACGGTGTGGCTTACAAAAAGATGTAGTGACAAAAATTGAAAAAAGTATGCTTAGATGGTTTGGTCATGTTGAGAGGATGAATGAAGGACGGCTCACAAAAGGTATTTTTTACAAGGCAGATGTGAGTGGAAACACCAGGAGGGGATACCCTAGGAGGACATATAGTGACCTTATTGGTGATGTTCTTCAGAAAGGTCAGGTGCGTAGTACTCGCAACTAGTGTTGCCCAAATGCAAGAACAAGACGAGACTTAGCCAGTCTTGGTCTTGGTCTTGCGCCAATACACCTGGTCTTGGTCTTGGTCTTGGTCTTGCGCTCCCAGTCTTGGTCTTGGTCTTGGTCTTGCAGCAAGAGTCTTGCAAGTCTTGCAATTACCTATTAGTCTATTACTATTTATTAAAGTTTACTTTAAATCTTAGAAAAACGTATTAGAATTGGAACATTGTGAGCTTGAATTAACATAGCCATAGTAAAGATCAAGCAGATTAATAAATAACTGAAGATTTGATAAGAAATTCGAAAAATCAACTGACCTATATGTCGTTTTCCATGGAAGTAACTGTTTCTTAATAAACATTTATGATTTATAAGCTTACATTTGCTAAAACATGTAAAAAAACAAATTAATTACAATAACTTGACTGTATTTTAAAGAACAATACTTATCTATCTAGAAAGAGATTGAACCCTCAACTTATAAGAAATTTAATAAAAGAGTTTTACGATTTATCATTTATTTGAATAAAAAATAAAATACAACACAAATCAACAGCTTTATCATTAGGTTATGATACTTTATATCAATTTTTTTGACCAAGAATTAATACAAAGTAACCATCTGGCTGACTCATCACTTAACCTATTTCTATGTTTTCTAATTACTAATGATGCTTTAGAAAATAACCTCTCAGCAGGTACTGAAGTTGCAGGTATTGAGAGAAAATCACGGGCCATTTTCGATAAAATCGGATACTCTGTCTCATGCGTCCTCCACCAATCTAAAATGTCTTCCGAGCTGGCAGTTCTTGGTTTTCTCAGGTACTCCTCCAACTCGTCTATCACTAAGCCTTGAAGACAAGATCCAGATGACGTCGAGGGACATTCATAGAGTTTATCAAAGTCTATTACGTCTTCATCTTCATCACATACTTTATTTTCTTTTTCTGGTAATTCCAGAGATTTGTTCAGTGAGTGTAGACTTTTATATTCTTCATAAAGTTCATTGAACTTGCGCAGACTTTCTGTTTTAAGTTGCTTCCCCCACATTGTCAGGTCAAAAGTCTGAGCCTTATGCCTTGGGTCTAAAATTAAAGAAGTACAATAAATCCAGTTGCTCTTCTTGTAATGTTTAAGCATTTTGTCTCGAGCTGCTTGGAAAGCTAGAATGAGCCTTTCATCCACTTCAGATCGATTAGGTTTCTCATCTAACTGTTTTACCATGGATTCAATTTTATCTAGCAAGAGATTGAATGATACAATGACTAGCGGTAATGTAACATATTTGTCTCCACCAAGTTTTGTACTTAAAAGTTTAAAGTTTATTAGAAATTTATGTAATTTTTCGAGTACCTGCCATTCATTAGCTGTGATTTGAAAATCATTTAATTCGGTGACAGAACTGCACAATATGTCAATGCCCGCTCTCACTTTTAAACCAAATCCAATCATATCATGTGTGTAATTCCATCTCGTTGGACAGTCAAGAATGGCATTTAGATTTGATGGCACGCCAGCTGCTTCACAAGCAGACTGAAACTTCTTCTTCACTATCTCACTTCTTTTTATTTTACTGGAAATACTGCGTAACTTTGTTACAGATGTACGCGAGTCAGCAATATTTGGTGCAGATTCTTCATCTTCCTCATCCTCAGTTTCGTCTGCATAGTCTTCGTACTGCTGATCTTGCGCGTTAGTGTCAGACTCACAGTGTAATGCTAAGGTCTTTAATAAATCTTGTACACCAAGGTTTAAAATGTGAGCAAAGCACCGGAAATGTTGATTGTCTGAATCAAAGTGTGGCGGCAGCTGTTTGCCCAGTTCATACATAAATTTGGTATTTGCAGTTGCGTTGTCGACTGTGATACCTTGTATTTTATCAATTATGCCATATTCCAATAAACATTCATGGAAAATCGTTGCAATATCTTCCCCAGTATGTCGACCGCGTGATGGTATAAAATCAAGAACTACAGATTGATACTTCCATTCGTTGTCTATATAATGAATAGTAACCCCGTAGTAACTCCTACCAGCAATTGACGTCCACCCATCAATGGTAAAAGACATTTTAGATGATAATTGTTGAAGTCGTTCCTTGAGATTCAATTGGAGCTCTTCAAATCGCTCTTTGACTTTCCTTCTAAGTGTAGACCTTTTAGGAAACACCATATTAGGGCAAATACGTCGAAAATATACTTGTGTAGCTTCGTCATCGAAAAATGAGAAGGGAAGATATTTTTTCACCACCCAATCAACTGTAGCTGTCGTGATGTTGTCACTGCTGTTTTCCGACTGAAACAAAACAATAAATCTTGTGTTATTATTTAAAACATACTAGGTTTGAGCGTATAAGAGGAGGAGGTTTGTTGTTGTTAAATCGAGAAAATCGTTAAATTGATATTTGTTATATTAAGGTTGCACTGTACTGTAATTTACCAAAATAAAGTACTTAGTTGTTACTGGCCGATTAAATGAAAATATGGGTGTTTATAAAAAATATTTAAGACGATAATTACATACTTAATATGTCGCACCCCTAGATGAAAACACCACTAACTCAAAAATACTTACGTAAGTTAATGGCGTTTTTGAAAGTATCGCATGAATAGCTACGCGGAGTTAAAATTCTTTTAACTGTTAAAAAAATATTCTTACCTGTCCACTTCTTCCAGCGGTTACTAAAAAGCTTGTGATATCTCCACTTAATTTTGGTTTAACAGGAAGAAATATTTCTGATTCCTTTTTGTGGAAAGATATTAGATGTTTCCTTAAGCCTGAAGTGTTTCTGTTTTTCATTTTTATTTCAATCTTTTTATGTTGGCACAATTTACAGAAGGCAGTTTGGGATGCATGAATTATTTCGAAAAACTCCTCAAATTTGCTTTTGGGTCTTTTAGATCTGTGACTCAAACTCTCGTTACTCGGACTAGAATAATTTGAATCTTCGTCACTCATATTAAATTGTACACGTGATAAGTTTTTAGAAAACAACGAGAATTTGTAAAAACAATTATTAAGTTAGACTCGAAGCACAGCTCAATTGGAAATGACTGGAATTAAAATAATTCCTTTATTTATAGTACGTTTCCTTGCTTTCTATCGCGCCGCCTCGCCACGTGCCGGCTCTATGAAAAGGATGCCGCCGCAAATCAAACAATGCCGCGTGCGGCGTACAAACACACACTAAATATAACCTACTTGTACAGACGCGACGCGTGAATAAAATAGAATTAGTGCCAATCACTATTCTTTACATATAAGTGAATGTTTTGGCGTACATCTATACTAATATTATAAAGCTGAAGAGTTCGTTTGTATGTTTGATGACAGAAGTTTTAAAATAAATAAATAAGTCCTGAACGTCACTATACCTCCAAAGTTACTATTCCTCGTGGACGAAGTCGCGGGCACAGCTAGTAAATACTTACTCTTGTTTTGGCGTACATCTATACTAATATTATAAAGCTGAAGAGTTCGTTTGTATGTTTGATGACAGAAGTTTTAAAATAAATAAATAAGTCCTGAACGTCACTATACCTCCAAAGTTACTATTCCTCGTGGACGAAGTCGCGGGCACAGCTAGTAAATACTTACTCTCATCATCTCTCTCAGAGATATTCGGGCTGGTAAGTAATACAAAACTCTTATCGCAGGCTTTTTATTTTATTAGTAGGTAAGTACCTACGCTTTTTATATTATTTTATTAGTTTTGTAGAATTTTTTTACACGTTTCAAGTATATTTAAAAGTGGCTACAATATTTATTAAACGGATGATATTATAATATATACTTACTAGAATGAATTAATATGACATCTACTACCTATCCTTACCATTTTATCCTAATCATAATACTACTTGCGTGATCAGTATAATGTATTCATTTTCATTCTAAGCACTCTGAAACTTATTTATTCTTTGGAACACCTGTAGGTACTCTTAAAAAAATTCGAAATTATTTTGCATGAGTATACCTACGCCCTATGGCGGCAATCAAATAGTGTCACAAATGTTATGATTTCGGCGTGGCGGCAACGATTGTTTTAGATTTCAAAAGAAGCCGCCGGCGCGTGTATCATAACCATGTACTTCCGAAAAGCGGCAAATTTCTTTGAGAAGTAAGTACCTACAAAACCTTTGATGCCGCATTATCAAAGTGCCGATGGTTAAAACATAACTATGCATGCACTCAGTTTGATTTTAATAGATATTTTTTTATTCGTTATGTTTATGGTATTAGTCGTAATGCGCATAGGTCCAGTTTTTCATATTCTTTGATACAGTTTTTTGCGTCTCATAGAATTCCTAAGCGTACCTACCTATACACCGAACTGTTACACCTAACTACTCAGTGAAATAGCGCTAAGTCCTAGCTGCAAGACGCAAGAGTCTTGCAGGCTATGTCTTGTTCTTGCTCAAGTCTTGCACGGTCAGTCTTGGTCTTGGTCTTGCTAAAAATACGCGGTCTTGTTCTTGGTCTTGGTCTTGCAAAAACGCAAGAACAAGACCAAGACTGAATTTGGGCAACACTACTCGCAACCGGCGCGGCGTGTGTGTATGACCAATTGTATGAACCTGAACGAGGCAAAAGGAGTGTGTAGAGATCGTAGCAGGTGGCGTTCCGTGGTTTCTGCCTACCCCCATGGGAAAAAGGCGTGATTTTATGTAACTCATTTTTTACTTACCATTATTTCTGCTTATTTCTCTTTGAATGGCTTTGCAGTCATAGCGCGATGTTAAACAGCCTATAACTTTTCGTAAGTGCTATCAAATGCAAAAATAATTTCCCAAATGCCACTGAAAGTTCTAGAGATAGGTTTAAAGAATTTATTTTCTCATAAGAACTTAAATAACAGTTCACTTAAAATGAGATACAAAAGTGCTTACATCTAATTAATTATATACATATTTGCCTCCGGTTACATTACTGTGTACATACATGTTTCTTAAGATTTTTTTAAATAAAATGTTTGTATTGTCACACTTTTTTAACTCCTCCGGTAAATTATTGAACATTTGTGCTCCCTCAAACAATATTGTCTTTCTACCGTAATTATTTCGTGCTCGTGCAGTCTTTAGTTGAAACTTGTGTTTACTTTTTGTGTTGTATGTTGTTGTTTTTTTATGTATTTGTATATTTGATTGTACGGAATTCGTAGTGATTTTTTTAATAAGAATGCAAGTGTAATATTTGTAAAGTTGTGTGAGATTTAGTAGGTTAGTTTTTGTATATAAGTTCTTTGTAGGATATAGGTAGTTACAATCAAATAATACTTTAATAATTTTGTTTTGTAGTCTTTGTAGTGAGTTTAGGTTAGATTTAGCAGCTGATCCCCATACCTCAATTAGATATTCAAGGTTTGATTTTACTAAGGAGTTATATATAATTACTCGGACTTTTTTCGGAATGCAGTTAGTGACTTTTCGGAGCGCCCCTAATAGTGACATTAGTTTTATTTTGACGTGATTGATGTTGAAAACCTATTAAAGAAATTTGACAGATTGTAGTAGCTTTTTGTGCTGGCATCTGTACCTCCCTAACTATGTTAGTAGCACTTCACTCACCTAGCTAGTCCGTTTGCTTATACTAATTCAATTTGTTTTAAAAGTCAACGTTACGAAAAAACAACGGTGATTTTCAAAGAATTACCGCGGATATTATACTTATATTACTTTTTATACTTATAGATTTATTTATTTGTTCACAACAATAACTACAACATCTTACAGTAAGTATTCCAATATGATGTTATACACACAAGAAGATAATATTATGAAGCTGAAAAGTTTATTAGGTTGAACGAGCTAATTTCATGAACTCCTAATTAAAATACAGAAATTCTTTTAGTATTTGGTAGCCCATTATATCAGACTTACGAATATTTTAAGTTGCACTGTCTTATATTCTTGTGCTTATGTTTACATTATTATCATACTGATATTGCTAATTGTGTAGAACTGTATTAGTCCCTCCCGACCCTTGCATGAGCCAGCCCGCGATGCTGCGCCTGTAGCTTTAAATTAGCCCCTAAATAATTTAACCCAGATCCAGCATGTCCCTTGCTGCCCTCCCCCAGTGATCGCCTAAGCCGAGGTGCGAACCCCCCTCGGGGTTACCCTTAGGACTTTCGCTTTAGTTTGTAATTTTACAATGGCCCGGCTGAAGGTCTAAAAAGTTTAACTTTTTAGAAATCGCCGGGCGAAAATCCGTTTAAGTAGTCAGAATCTTTTTCAGATTAACTACCTACGAGATGTCTTACAAAAAAAAAAAAAAAAAAAGAACTGTATGTAGGTGTTAATTGTGTGTTAGGAATTGTGTGTTAGTATATAAGTAATTGAATTATTTTATTTTAATTGTGTGTCTATGATATCGACACAACTAACTTTTAGTTTTATTTGTATGCTCTCGGGTAAAATGTAGCGAACTCTGCATCTTCTTATAACATCCTATTGTAATTTTTAACCTACATTTACAAATAAATGTGATTTGATTTGATTTGAACATTTATCTAGAACGACTTTAAATATATAACATGACGCTACGACCCATAGGAGCGGAGCATCAATGAATGTTGGTAAAACGGGGAAATTTATTATTTTTTAAAGATCTTCCGTTGCAACTTTGCAAGTGCTGCGTGAATGGTAGGTTAAAAAGTTACGCAATAATCCTGTGTATGATGGAATTGTTCAAGTCCACAATAACAAATCTATTTATTTTAAGATTTGCCCAGTACAACTTTTTTAATTGTCATCAAATCTAACATAATAAACCGGAAGAGTTTTGTTTTATTGAACGTGTTAATCTCAAGAACTACTAGTAGAAATTGAAATATATTTTATTGCTGGTTAACCTAATAATTGAGGAAGGCTAAAGGCTAAGTTACTCAGCGAGCTGTGGAACGAGCTATGCTTGGAGTATCTCAGAGGGACAGAACCCGGAATGAGGTGATCCGGCAGAGAACCAAAGTTATCGACATAGCTCAAAGAATTAGCAAGCTGAAGTGGCAATGGGCCGGCCACATTAGCCGTAGAACCGATGACCGTTGGGGTAGATGTGTTCTTGAGTGGAGACCGCGAATCGGCAAACGTAAGGTAGGACGCCCTCAGGCTGGGTGGAGCGACGATCTTCGCAGGGTGGCTGGTAGCAGCTGGATGAGAGTTGCCGAGAATCGGGCTGAATGGCGTGCAATTGGAGAGGCCTATGTCCAACAGTGGACTGCTATAGGCTGATGGTGATGATGAAAGGCTATATAACATCACACTAGGGCCATTAGGCGCCGAGAAAAAAAGTCATGAATACGAAGACCTTGCACGTGCAGGCGATTCGATGCGATGAGGTGGGTCGGGGTATGAAATTTGCATGAATGTTGCAGGCAGAAGCTAGTTATAAGTTACGAGACGTGTATACCACCTTCTGAATTATAATAATTGCCTAATCAAAATCAAAAGTCCTTTACCCTAACTAGGCTGAGAGTGAGTATTTTTTGAACGTCACAATTACATAAAACAGTCCCCCAAAACGCCCGCTCTTGAGCAATTCCTAGTGCTTTAGCTGGGAAGAAGAAATGGGGCAACAAATTCCTCAGCAAAATAGCTGTCAGTTAAGTTTGAAGAACTAGATTATATACATTAGCTTCTGCCCGCGGCTTCGCCCACGTAGATGTCGAAAAATGTCCCACAGGAGCGTACTATCTAGATTAAAAGTACCCTGTGTGTTAATCCAGGTAAACAATGTCTTATCGCACTGCTTGCTTCGTGTTAACCGACCCACAGAATAAAAAGTTTCACAGAAGATTCAACCCCCTATTTCACCCTCTTAGGGATGGAATTTCAAAAAACCCTTTCTTAGTGGATACCTACTCTTCACAAAGAACACACCCTCCAAATTTCACGTCTCGAGGACCAGCGGTTTAGGCTGTGCGTTGATATATCAGTCAGTCAGTCAGTCACTCAGGACTTTGAATTTTATATAGATAGATAGTAGGTAAGTAAATATTTACACTAAATTACACCCGATTACACACGTCCAACAATTTATAATAATGATTTATTTGCTACTAAGCCCCTCTTCTGTCCTCTTATATGCTGTGCCCGACAGGGTCTATATTGATATTTTATTTGTAATATATTTTTTAATACATATGGAATGCAATAAATAAATAAGTATTGGGTATTAATTTGTTTTTTTTTTTTTGTTAGGCTCCACTGTCCCACTTCTGAGCAAAGGCCAACTTCCACTCCTTCCATAAGTCATAAGTAATTTATTCATTTGTTTAACACAGGTACAATAACGATGATATTTAAGAAAATAAAAAGTGCGCCATGTCATGCCATTGGGCGTACAAATGTTTGTATGAAGTATAAAGCCAGCCAAGCCTCAATGATAAAATAAATTCAATAAGCCCGAATAATAATAAATAATTACACTATACATACACCATACAAAAAATAAATTAATAATAAATAGCAATTAAAATTAAAGTCAATACATTGCATGTCCACACACAGAATAAGTCCAAATACAATACTATTCATGTCAGTATGAAATCCATTTACGCGAGCCTGCGCGTCTTCCTTTAAGTATTCACGGAATCTGTCGAGTTCGTCTCGCCATCTCCTACGTGGTCTGCCGCGACCCCGCCTCACTGTCTCAGGGCACATTCTGTGTTACATGGGCCCACAGTTTATCCGGTATGGGGCAAACATGTTCTGTCTAGTCCCATTTAACTTGGACAGCCCTTGAGCCACGTCAGCTATGTTTGTTTTATGTTTCTGACACGATCCGTTAATTCGACGCCTATTTAAGTACTCCGCTCCATTGCTCTTTGAGAAATCTTGAGTTTGGACTTCTGAACGTTAGTCAAAGACCAAGTCTAATTAGTATTACAAAACACAAATTTTTTAAATTCGATTATTTGCCATATGTCAGCAAGCACACGCCATTATACAAACAAAATATTGAAAACTATACTCTAGATAATCTTGACTATATGACACTCTGTGTCACGAGCCGTTTATAAACAAAGATCAAATTACTCCATAACATAACGTCACACCTGGTTTCTGCTAATCAACCTTGAACCTAATGCCTTAGCGATCCTGCCAGGGTCGCGAGATTGTTCGAAAGAGACACCATGACCCTGGCACATGGGCAACTGAAGGAACACGGGTGGGATTTAGTCAGTAAAAGTCTGACACGCCCTATCACTCCGCCCAAAAGTGGGAGAAGTCATTTGATGATTTCCCATCCAAAAAAAAAGCACCTGGTTTAGGCCCTTAGCCCAAACCAGGTGCTTTAGGTTAGGCAAAGTAAAAAATAAACAAAAACATTGTTACATAGATACATTTCATTTATTTTACGTTCGATCAACATATACTTTTATCTAGTACAGATACTAGTAGAGACCACCGCAGCCGCAAGCGCACTGGCCGGAGATGGACACAGCACCAGCAGCTGGCACAGCGCCGCCGAAGCTCACAGCGCCCATGATGGGGACCTGACCAGCAACAGCGGTAGTACCGGCGACTGGCAGCTCCCCAGCGACCGCCACGTTGCCTTCACCGATGCCGCCGTACGCGGCAAGTCCGGCACCACAACCGGCAGCGGGATACGCCAGTCCATCATAAGCCAAACCCGGAGCAGCCAAGCCGTTAAAACCGTAATTGCCGGCTAGCATTGGAGAAGCAAAACCTGGAGCGATCGCCGGACCATAAGCACCACAGGCCTGGCTGAATACATTCTGCAAAAGTAATAATGGTAATTGACCACAATTCATAAATACTTTTTATTACCTAATATGGACTAAGACAGTCATAAAATGGAAGATATCTTATTCGTGATTTTAATTGTAATCTAAGTTTAGGCTCAAATACAAAAAAATATTAGAAACAAAGAATAACTCACCTGGACTAAGCACGCTTGGATGCAGAGCAACAGAACAGTGAAGGAAGACATGTTTGATGTTTGTTCAACGAGAAGCTGAAGACTGAATAATGACCCAAAGTCACTGTCATATTTTATACCCAGCTTGTTAATATCAGACAAAGTTTTCGAAATATCAGAAAACGTGACAATAGCTTCGAAAATTATTAAGTAGTTATTGTTCGTAAATAGTAGGTTTATCGTGCTTGCACAAGCTATTAATTCATTACACTTACCTACATACAAATTTTCTCGGAACTTGATAACATGAACGAGTATAAAACCTCTAACAGTTGCACTGCTCGTCACTCTTGCGTCAGCACTCGAAACATACTACAATGTCTGTCAAAGCTATCCTCATCCTCTGCGCTCAGGCGCTCCTGCTCCAGGTAAGAAGTATTTTGTTCATCTATGATTACTAAATATTATTGCAATATTCCTGTTTCAATTTACTGTGGTTCACGATCGTGTTCCGAATACAAATTAATGTGAATTTAGATTCTAGAAGTTTCTAACATGATATTATTATAATTTCAGTCCGCACTCGGACAGTCATGCACCAGTCGCGCTGCAGTTGCTGCTCCCTACGGCTTGGCAGCTCCTGCCTTAGCCACCCCTTGTGGGTTAGCTTCTCCTGCGCTCCCATATGGTGGACTCGCTTACCCTGGTGCTGGCTTGGCTGGCAGAGGTCCGGCTTTTGATGGACTGGCCGCTGGGTGCGCGAGCTTGGCTTACGATGGAAGCTACGCCCCTGCCTTGGAGTTCAGCCCCACCAGTGGCGGTGCATTGCCTGTCTCCAGCGCCTCTGCCATCGCTCCCGTCGGTATCTCCGTGGTGTCTGACAACGTTTATGAGGGTATCCTGTCTGTGGGTGGCGAGCTGCCATTCGTAGGTACTGTTGGTCTGGAAGGTGTGGTGCCTTCTGCCGGCGCTGGTGCCGTCAACCATGCCTGTGGTAATGGCAGGAACGCCATGATCAGTGAGAGTGCTGGCTTTGCCCCAACTGCTGCTTTGGCTCCTCTTGCTGCTTACGGTCCTGGTGCCACCTTCGCTCCCGCTGCTTTTGCTGCTCCTGGCCTCGGTCTTCGTGGAGGTTTGGCTGGTAGCGGTTGTGGATGTGCCTACTAACTACTTGATCAAAAAATGTGGCTGTGCCATCTAAGAACCAAAAGATTAAGATGATTACGTCAACTTAATAAACCGAAATGCTTCAACAATTTTTGTGCTTTCATTTATATAATAAGTATCCAGTTTTGCATTTTGATAATAAAATTGCAATGGAATTTCTACGTAACTGCCTAATTGGACTTTAGTTTTTAACCGACTTCAAAATGGAGAAGGTTCTCAGTTCAAAGAAAGCTAAAGGCTATATAACATCACGCTAAAATCAAAAAGGAGTGAAGCAGCAGCGAACAATGTACGAAAACTTGCAGGCAATTCGATGTGACGGGAGGGTCAGGGAAATTTGACGCGGACGAAGTCGCGGGCAGAAGCTAGTATAATATAAATCGTCTATATACAAATAAGTTTCATTTTCCTTTTAAAGTCAGCAATGTCGATTTAAATACAGGTAAAATCTACTAGTAAAAAAAACGAGTCTACTGATAGTATCGTTTACAGAAGGCATAATAAAATTAAAAATGTTGAACGTTTAATCGCAGTTTCATCTCGGCGACAATAACAATATGATCGCTCGCAGGTTTGCACGTTGTTTTAATTAGTAAAGAAAACCTTGTTTCGTGCATATTGCACCTCATTACACGTGCAGCCAGTGAGTAGATAATACTCTAAAGTCGTACAGCGTCCTTCGCATTCATTTTAATAATGCGTTCCGAGTTGAGGGGGCTGTTCCACTTCTGAAGCGCATCGGGGATGTTTGCTGAAGCTCGTGTCGATTGCTTCTACGCCACGATGCGAAATAATTGCACGTCCCTGGTACGCCGGGAGAGGGCCAGCCCCAACATTATACTGCGGCGTATCTCGAGTAGACTGGACTGCGTCTATGTGAATCGCTGCTGCAAGCTGCCCACTTCGGTTTTGAGCTTGTAGCAGGGAGTTCGCTTGAATATGGCATTGTAGGCTAGGTGTGTAAGATAAGTTTACTAACTTAGGTTATACGAAATTTTGTTATTAACACATTTGAGTCATTTGTAACTTGTATTTTTAAATATCTATCTATACTAATATTATAACGTTCTACTAATATTAAATGTTCTACTGGTTCGAATTGAAAAACTTTTGTAGAGTTTGGTAGCCCATTTATTGAAGAAGCCTATATGTTTTCTAACATCACGAAACAACTAAAAGGAGCGGAGCATCAATGAAAAATTTTGGTATAACGGGGAAAGTAATCCCTTATTAGAGCTTCCGTTGCGTGCGCTGCGTTAACGGTTAAAATAACACAACAGTCATGTAAAACGCAATTGTTTCTCCCAAAAAGTTCTAAAAACAGTCCGCAAAAGCATTTGTCTATCTTTTAAGGTTTGCTCATTATTTTGTTTTTAATGCACAACACGAAAGATTAATAACTATACATTGATAACATTAAAAATAAAATTAAAACTGGCAACGCTTAAGCTGGAAACGTGCCCAGAAGACTGGCAGCATTGCCACGGTGTATGGCAATGCTAATTCTTTGGCCAAAGAATGACCCAGGGTCACGTGAAGTGTCGACCATCGACTGATGAGAGATTTAGACGCGCACTCGGGCCCCAGCGTTACAACCCCAAACTTTTTTAATTGTAACCAAATCTAAATATTATAAAGCTGAAGAATTTGTATGTTTGAACTTATTAATCGCAGGAATAACGTTTAGTCCATTTATCGAGAAAGGCTCTAGGCTATATATCATTACGCTAGGACTCCAAGGAGCCGAGCAAAAAGAAAAAAGTCGCGAATACGATGACCTCGCACATAGGGTTACCAGGCCTAAAAATGCAAAAAAAGATTGTTTTTGTAACGCACAGTTTTGGTAAGGAGACAATAAAAAATAAAAATTACAACAAAACAGAAATAGTCAATAACTGTAGGATAATCGCTAATAAATTAAACACTTTCTTTGCCTGGGCATTTTTATTTAAATACAAACTATGTTACAGTTCACACAATAAAATATATTCACAAAAAAGTATTTAGAAATGCCACCACTAATAAAGCGTTCACGCGCACAAACAAATCGACTCCTCTGCAAGGAGCTAGTCTATAAACACACACTGTTACAATACGTTCGTAAGTATTTACACTAACACACACGTCGCGCGTAGTCGGTCGATAGCTGGAGCGGAGCAGCGAGCGACACAGCCCTCCCGTCTGAATGCTAATGCACGACTGCAGCCCGCGCCTGCGCAGAGCCCCTCTACCCTTGACGGCTTAAAATGGCGGTATTTCTTTGCAAAATTTTGATTAATTTACAATATTTTATTGTAAAATCGTAGTGCCTATAACCGTTTATTTTTATGAGTAAAAATGTTTCCAAATAACAAAGCTGTTTAATAGGAGTATGAAATATAAGCCAAAAAATTGGGTTGTCGTAAATATTTTTTTACAGCAAAGGTTTTAAACCTACGAAAAAAGTGCTCTTGTAAAAATTATGTACATGAATCTATAGCAAAAATATTTTTTTTTCAAATCTTCAAACGAAGTCGTTAATGAGAAGATAGGTTCATAAAGTGACCGTTTTACGGCACTAAACCGGACCAAGGCCCTTAATGGATTTCAAAGTGCTCTTTTCGAATTTTCACTTTACCGCCTCGTGAAAAATGAAAAATGGCGCCCATAACCAGTTTTTTGACACTACCTCCCTTCCAACTCATTTTACGATGAAAATAGTTCCGTAATAAATTAAACTAAAGAAAATTTTCTACAATTTATGCAGTGTCATTTTTTTAGAATCAATCGTTTTTACGTACGAGCGACGTAAAGTCCACTCCAACACGCGTTTTGGCCAAATAACTCATTTCCACACTACCGTGAGGCGTAAGTGGTGCTTTTTTTTTTTTGTGGTATCCCCAGTAGGCCTTATCCACTTGTAATGCACTATTACAAAATTAAGTGCATTCTCCTTCACTTCGCTATTTTTTTAGCACGTTGAAATCTATTAAATCACCAATTTTCAAAACTCCCGGAAAACTTTCCAGGTAGAACTACCAATAGACTGGACCAAAATAAAGTAAAAAAAAAACATTGCTATACCCACTACATTTATTTTTACTAACATTTCGTCTCTTCCTCTTTGTAGGTCGGATACTAGTAGAGGGCACCGCAGCCGCAAGCGCACTGGCCGGAGATGGACACAGCACCAGCAGCTGGCACAGCGCCGCCGAAGCTCACAGCGCCCATGATGGGGACCTGACCAGCAACAGCGGTAGTACCGGCGACTGGCAGCTCACCAGCGACCGCCACGTTGCCTTCACCGGCGCCGCCGTACGCGGCAAGTCCGGCACCACAACCAGCAGCGGGGTATGCGCCAGCGAAACCGGTGGCGGGGTACGCAAGTCCATCATAAGCCAATCCCGGAGCAGCCAAGCCGTTAAAGCCGTAAGGGCCGGCTAGCATGGGAGTAGCAAAACCTGGAGCGATTGCTGGGCCGTAAGCACCGAGACAGGCCTGGCTGAAAACGTTCTGTAAGAAAAATTCAATTTCATAAAAAATATAATAAACTAGTTTTTGCTAACGCAGGCGACGTTGAGGTCGGAAATAATCCCACGGGAACCTACTATCGGAACAAAAAGACTCTTATATGTTAGTGCAGCTTATAAACTATCTGTCTGACAAGTTTTACATCTAAATCTGTCCAGCCGTTTTTACGTGATTGCGTAACAAGCATCCTCACATCTAAACATGCATCAGGACACGAGAAGGAAAGAACAAAAAAATGGATGTACTATTCGTGATACTCTGCATAACTCTGCGGAGAATACAATGCGTAATGTTATATTCTGTTTGTATGCGAAATTGTGGTCAAGCCAGTGGTTAATACAATGATATTTTTCAACTTATTGAGCATAAAGAACTCAAAAATGAAGTGAACCCTTACCTGGACCAAGCAAGCTTGGATGCAGAGCAACAGAACAGTGAAGGAAGACATGTTTGATGTTTGTTTAACGAAAGCTGAAGACTGAATAATTCACTTCTACTCTTTACACTTTTATATCGAACGTAGTTTCTTATCAGCTGTAAAGTATATATTATTTCTTCACCATTCAGTCTTCGGTAATTACCTACATATTATGTCTTAATAAGTGTTGGGTTAATTTATTTTCGTTACAAATATTAGGCTTTATATTTTTCCATATACAAATGATTCCTAGAAAATTACATCGTAGCTTAGTATAAAACCTTTGGAAGGTGGAACGTAAATCATTCAATTGTCAACGTTTGCAGTAGTATCAAGTACATTCACGACAATGGCAGCTAAAGCTATCCTCATCCTCTGCGCTCAGGCGCTTCTCATCCAGGTAAACTTACTGTCAATTTGTACTACTTTTTCTTACTTTTTAGCACTTCTATATTTTGTTTGAATATATCATCCCAGTGACAGCCAAATTTGGCCATTTAAGTATGAATTCCTTGCGCTAGGGGGCGAGCCTATTGCCATCAACCGGATATATATCGAACACATACGAATATATCGTACCGTGTGGTGTCGGACGTAAAGATATCACCATCTCATTTCTTCCCGTGAGTGTAGCAAGAGGCGAATAAGAGACTTACTAGAGAATAGGTAACAGCGTTCTCTATGTATTTTAGTACTATACTGGCAAACCCCTCCAAATTGGGGGAGGCCTATGTCCAGCAGTGGACGTATTTCAGCTGAAATTATTATGTGATGGGCATATATCTTGACTTCGGGCTTCTAATGAAAAATTCCTGATGCAAAAAACGAATAACACTTTCTCCTCCTTTTAATAGAACTCAGTACCCCATGCTCGGTAGTAGCTCTTGCGATCACTTAAGAAAACTATAAGGATCTACATTAAATAGGTCAACGAATTTTTTATAAACTGAAGATGTGTTTATTCATTTACATGTAGCAACATTTGAAAGCATATATCGCAAGGCCAGCTTTTCGTTACTCTATTCAAAGCAGTATTTGCTGATTCTACTTAAATAGCAACCATGTCTTTGTTGTATATTTGTACTAAGTTATAGCAGCCGATTGATCAGGTTAAGCAACTCTTACCGCGATTGGTCAGCGGATGGGTGACCATCTTTACATATAGGGGGTATGTCTCGGAAAGCACATTAAGACATTGGTATCGGCTGACATTCGTGGGGGTCGTCAGAAGCCCAAAATTCTGACAACCACTCTTACCAAGAGTTATCGTAGTTACCAATAACTGGGTCGGGAAGGTCAGATAGGCAGTCGAAAGTCGTAGACAGTCCATGTACAATACTGGTATTTAGCTCCATCTGGTAAGACTGGAAGCCGAACCCAACGTAATTTACAAAAGGCTAGGCAGATGATGTCTTTGTTTCGCATTGTCCTGTTAGTCTAGTGGTTAGTGACCCTGACTGCTAAGACTGAGGTCGTGGGTTCGATTCCCACCCAGGACAAATCTTTGTGTGATGAGCACAATCATTTGTTCTGTGTCTGGGTGTAATTTATCTATAATATGTATTTAGAAATATATAAGTATGTTTATCAGTTGTCTGGTTACCATAGTACAGGCTCTGCCTAGTTTGGGATCAGATAACGGTGTGTTCGTTGTCCTAAGATATTTATTTATTTTATTTATTTCGTATTTCACCTTTTTCTTAAACTGTTTATTACGAGTAAATATTCTTATCTTCTGGTTTATCAGTTTCTTCTTAGTGCTACTGAATATCAAAGAACACCTATGCTCACAATTTTCTATTTTAGTCGGCATTGAGTGCCTGCACCAGCCGCACTGCAGTTGAAGCATCAGGCCTCGGCTCTCCTTTCGGATATGGTGGCTCTCTTGTCTCCGGTTTTAATGGTTTGGCATATGACGGACTAGCATACCCTGGAGCTGGCTGTGCAAGCAGAGGACTGGCTTACGATGGATTCTACTCTCCTACTATGGAATTCACTGCTACCAGTGGTGGAGCTTTGCCTGTCACCAGTTCCTCAGCAATGGCTCCTGTGGGCATCTCTGTTATATCTGAGAATGTATATGAGGGTGTTCTGAACGCGGCTGGAGAACTGCCGTTCGTGGGTACCTCTGCTTTGGAAGGCGTGTTGGCTACTGCTGGATCTGGTGCTATCAACCACGCTTGCGGAAATGGGTTTAATGCTATGGTAAGTTAAGTTATATTTTCAATTAATTGCTATCTCATTTCTCATTTGAAAATTATTTACTAATTATTTACTTTTCAATGAAACTTCCTGTAATCACCATAACAAAATAAAACACAAAAAGCTTTTGGTAGATGATTCTTTGACATGGTCTTATTAATACACTAGACTTAAGGGGTAACAATAGGAACACGTATATGTACATAGTATAGACCACTCCACCGTATCCAACGACAACCACCCAGACAACTCTTATTTCCTTTCGTTAGCTCTCTGATAACCAGCAAAACCAAAGTTGGTCTTGAAAACCCGGTCACAAAGTGGATAGAAGAACCAATCATCAACTTGTTATACACTCGTCTTAGAACAGCCATCAATTGCAACTATTTTTTATTTTATTTCCAGTCTGCTCTTAGTGGAACTTCCACCCCTGCATCAGTAGCAACAGCTGGACCTGTTTATGGCGCTGGATTGGCCTACGATGGACTCTACGGCCCGGGGTTGGCCGGGTCATCCCTAGGTGCCAACGCTTTCGCATGCGACAGATTGCTGACCCCTGGTTTCGCTGCTCCTGTCATGGCTTACGATACTCTGCCATACGTTGATGCCGCATTTGTCGGAAGAGGCCTGGCCTGTGATGGTCTCACATACGGTACCTCCTTCGAAGGTATTGAATTCACTCCTACCAGTGGCGGTGCTCTCCCTGTCTCTAGCGCTTCTGCCATGTCTCCCTCCGGTATTGCAGTAGCATCTGACAACGCTTATGAGGGTGTCCTCGCTGTGGGTGGTGAGATACCGTTCGTGGGAACTGTTGCTATGGAAGGAGTGGTGCCTTCTGCCGGTGCTGGCGCCGTGAACCATGCCTGTGGTAATGGCAGAAATGCCATGATCAGTGAGACTTCTGCTTTCGGTCCAGCTGGTGCATATGGCTCTATGGGCGCTTATGGTCCTGGTGCTGCCTTCGGACTTGGTTTTGGAGCCTCCCCCTTCGGCTACCGTAGTGGTGCTGGCAGAGGATGTGGTTGTGCTTACTAAGTGTTAAATTACAAGTATGTTATATTTTGTTTGGTATTCAATAAAATAAATTTATATTAGACTAAGTACTGTCTTTTATTTTCTGTAATTTCTTCTTCTTTTATTCTGAAAGGGAGTTTGTTGTGCCACTTCTTCTTCCTAGCTAAAGCACTAGGAAGTGGTGAAGGGCGTGTGTTTTGGGGTAGTGTCTAAAGTAATTTTGACGTTCAAAAAGTGCTGATTCTTAGCCTAGTTTGAATAAATGACTTTTGATTAATGTCTAGGATGAATTTGTCACAGTCATTCCGTGGGCATTCAAAGGGCCTCCGTGTTCGTTCTATTAAGTTTTAACTACCACTATATTATTGGTCTATTTAAACTACCTGCCGTACTATTCATCCTTTTCTATAACCCATACACAGGTTGTTTTTAGTATATGCCCACTTTTAAAGGTAAAACAGGCTATTGTGACAGTCCTAGTAAAAAATAATAATCGGAAAAATGTATGTTGAACTGTTGTGGAGAGAGTTCGGGTACGATAGATATTTTACCCGTCAAACACATTTTATGTTAGTAGGATGCCAAGAATGACGACTTACGCTTTCACTGTTAATAAGGAAACTAATCCAATCTTTGGGGTATGAGGAACAGGGTGTAAAGTTGACTAAACCTCAGTAGACAAGGAAGGATCCTTGACTAGACGAGTTTCCTGTCTGGTCGGCAAGTGCTCGACCATTGATGTTGGAACGTTGCATATACACCGTGACATGTTAGTCGTCTTACAACGGCAGCCCACTTCATGTAACCAATGACTACTACACATCTATAAGAAAAAAAAATCATCATCATCATCATCATTTCAGCCGTAAGACGTCCACTGCTGGACTTAGGCCTCCCCCAATTTGGGGGGCTTTGCCATAATCGCCACGCTTGGCAGGCGGGTTGGCGATCGCAGTAAGGTGGTAAAATGCATAGAGAACGCTGCTGCCCATTCTGTAGTAAGTCCCTTAGTCGCCTTTTACGACACCCACGGGAAGAAATAGCACTCGGTACTCGGTCCGGAAAAAGAATTACATTTGAATAACTACAAAATAAAATTATTATTCATTATGATGACGCAGGACCTAGTTTTAAATTGGTATTGTGTCTCATGGAAAATGGAGATGGAATGATCTAGTTGACTCGTGCGCTGGTTAGGTACGTTCTCTACCATATGACTCGTAAACATTATTAACAGGATGTGACATAATTCTAATGCATTCTTTATTTTTTAACCGACTTCAAAAAGGAGGAGGTTCTCAATTCGGATGTTTATATGTTTTTTTTTTTTATGTATGTTCGGCCATAACTCCGTCATATATAGACGGATTTGTAAAATTATTTTTTTTGTTTGAAAGGGGTTTATTCCGAAATGGTCCCATATAAATTTCATATAGATCTGATGATGAGTTCCAGAGATAGACACCGGAACTCTTTAAAAATGACAGCAAATCAACCGCGATGTCTGCTATCGCATAAATATGCATTGTTTCTTTGGAATTAGTGCGGGGTGGATACCACAACTAAAAATTTAAAAATAAAAACTATTTTACAAAAATAAAACAACCGACTTCCTTAAAAACACTACAAAGTGAAAAATAACTTTAATTTCGGAAGTCGGTGGCAAAAAATTTATAAATACAGATCCTAAGACACCGACTTCCGAAATTAAAGTTATTTTTCACTTTGTAGTGTTTTTAAGGAAGTCGGTTGTTTTATTTTTGTAAAAAAGTTTTCTTAGTACCTATTATCTTAATTAATGGTAACAATTTTTAATCACGCCTAGAGGTATATTATGTTGGATACATTGGTGCCGATTCTGTTGTACAAAATTCTCTAAACTAAACTAAAAACCGGCCAAGTGCGAGTCGGACTCGCGCACCGAGGGTTCCGTACAAACCTGTAGGTATATAAGTAAAAGTTCACCCATCACGACAATCGAGTCGTAGTTCTGTTCTGTTTCTTAGCTTGGTTTTATTTCTGTCTGTGTTTTGTTCTGTTTATTATATGATGTAACTAAAAATTTACGGTTTTCGCAATTTTTCCTTTATCTGTGCTATAAGACGTTGCTTCGTACCAAATTTCAAAATTCTAAATCAACTGGAAGTACCCTTTAGGTTTTGATTCCCTTGCGAGTTTCGAAAATTTGAGGAAATTTGCGGTATAAACGGCTATATCTTTTGATTGCGTTAGTTTAGAAGTTTAATTTTTTCACAGCTCTAAGAGACAGTAGATTTGAGTATTTGTTATAAATCTCAGCTTGATACCTCCACGCGTTCCTGAGAAAAAGGCTCTTGACAGACGGACGGACGGACGGACGGACAACAAAGTGATCCTATAAGGGTTCCGCTTTTTCCTTTTGCGGTGCGGAACCCTAAAAATCACTAAAATTTGGTTTATTCCTGTCCAACGACGATTTCCTATTTTGAAATAAACTAAAGTGACACAACTTAACTATATTTTAGTTTGACAGCACTAAGATTGCACTGAGTTATTAGTTTAGTGAAAATGACAATACTGCTATTCTGAGTTTGCCGGTTTTCACCAAAAATTTAGACTATAATAATTTATTTTGACTAAATCTGACTATTTTTAATCGCGATTAAAAAGGTGTGGAATAAAACTAGTGGTCATGAACAAAAAATCACACCATTGCAACGCCTCGCCTTCACGTGCAAAAACAGTGCTGTATTTTTTATTTTTTCTTTTGCTTATATCTCGAAAATGGCGACAGCGTAGTTTGTGTGTGGTAGTTTATTATGCCAGTACAACTTCGACTACACTAAAGTTCTACTGACTAAAACCACCCTTGTTCCACACCCGTGCCAGCCAAGGCTGATCAAGTGGGAGGGGTAAGGTTTTTGACTCCACACGTTAGCAAAACTTTATCCAGACAAGAAATGTCTATGCTCTTGTCGGTACAAGCAAGTCAGGTACAATAGAATCTACGCTCCTGCTATGGAGTTTTGTCCCACCAGTGGCGGTGCTCTGCCTGTTTCCAGCGCCTCCGCCATCGCTCCCGTCGGTATCTCTGTGGCGTCTGACAACGTTTATGAGGGTATCCTGTTTGTGGGTGGCGAGCTGCCGTTCGTGGGTTTTGTTGGTCTGGAAGGTGTGGTGCCTTCTGCCGGCGCTGGTGCCGTCAACCATGCCTGTGGTAATGGCAGGAACGCTATGATCAGTGAGACTGCTAGCTTTGCCCCAGCTGCTGCCGTGGCCCCTCTTGCTGCTTACAGTCCTGGTGCTGCCTTCGCTCCTGCTGCTTTTACTGCTCCTGGCCTCGGTTTACGCAGTGGTCTGGCTGGCAGAGGTTGTGGTTGTGGTTTCTAAGAGGTCATTCACAAAGAAAAAAAAACTACTTCAGGGTCAAATGACTGAATAAATCTATATAATTAAATGATTTTTGCTTTTATTTGTGGACTTATTTGTTGTTTATCGTGAAGTACGTAGAATAAGGTCTTAGTATGTTGTTTCAATACTTCTATTGAAAATTTTTTGTTTAGCAGACAAGCTATGATTTTTAACTAAATTTACGAAACCTGACGTAAACGGGCTCAGAATGGAACCATGGGGAACTCCTTGGCTTGAATTTCTTCGTTGAAGGGGAACAATAAGGTAATTTCAATTTAACACGTTAACTGCCATGGCTAAATACAGAAAAATTAAAAAAATGTACTTAGTGTTAACGTGTATTGTTAATACGTTACTTTAAATAGATTATTTATTACATAAAACACTATTTATTACAAAAACATGGCTGCCAGGCAGCAACGACATGTTCAGATTTTGAGCGTGTTGTCGGTCATATAGTCCGACAAGGCCTGAATGAAACCAAAAATAAATAAAATTTATCACTTGCTCCTGTACACCAAGGGTGCACCAAAAAAATATATAGAGCCTTCTACTCAATTATTCCCCTCAACTTGGCCATCTTAGATAAGACAGACTACTGTCTGTGGACAGATTAAAATTAAAATAATGACATTAAATTCGTCAAATATGTTATGATAATGAGGACATTATCATAACATATTTAACTAATTTTATAATTATTTAATTAAAGAAAATAACTTTGGAATTTAAAATAAAAGAGAAATTTACATCACTCATATCTATACTCATCTATAGATATACATTTATATACACTTATATAAGGTGTATGTATTCATACACGAAAGAGGTACACCTGTAGGTTAGGTGGTAAAGAAGCTATAGCAACGAAAAAAAAAAATGTCAGCATGAATTTTTTTCAAAATTTAATATTTATAAATTATTTGACGCACATAAGAAATACTGGCTCCTTCTTATTTTTAACATCCATTACTCTAGTTTCTATAGTGGCTGCGCTTGCGCTGTCCGGTCGCCGCCCTCGCAGCGTCAGGCGGGCTATTTATAGAATTTGGTGTAAAGGTTTTATGCAAAATGTCTCAAGCAGTTTTAAAATTATAATAATCACAAAAATTCAAAAACGCTTAGATTAAAAAAAAAAAAAATTTGTTTCTATAGCTTCTTTACCGACTGTAAAGAAGTGTACTGTTACTGTACCGTGTGGTGCCGGACGTAAAGAATAACACCACCCCATTTCTTCCCGTGGGTGTCGTAAAAGGCGACTAAGGGACTTACTAGAGAATGGGCAGCAGCGTTCTCTATGCATTTTACCACCATACTGCGATCGCCAACCCGCCTGCCAAGCGTGGTGATTATGGCAAAGCCCCCCAAATTGGGGGAGGCCTAAGTCCAGCAGTGGAGGTCTTCCGGCTGAAATGATGATGATGATAGCTTCTTTACCACCTACACGTGTGCCTCTTAAAATATTTCGTGTATGAATAGATACACATTATATAAAGGCTCAGAAGTTTGTTTGTTTGTGCGCAAAAATTTCTGAAACTACCAGTCAGATTATATATGTCTGTCGCACACTAAACACTGAGTATATTTATATAGTCCTCCAGACCGTATTTCGGCCACGGCGGCCAATCTCAACGGATACTAGCCATCGGCGCGAGAGATATTATAGTGTTCAAGTGTGTGCGCAGACACAAGAGCACTCACTCTTCCCTCACTCTCATAGTCCGATGGGACGGCAATCCGACACGACCGGAGAGAGATCAGGCGTAGGACCAACGGCTAAACGTGCTTTCCGAGGCACGGGGATATCACACTGCCTACTTCCAAACTCCGGGCTGTTACTAAGAAATTCCTAATAGAAAAACCCAATAACACTTTGCTCGATCTGGGAATTGAACCCAGGACCCCACGGTCGGCAGCCGTGCTTGCGACCACGAGACCAACGGGGCAGTCACACACAAACACAAACACGTCTTCAAACACTGAGGAGAGAGGGGGAAGTGTCCGAAAAACGCTGTGGGTTAGAGTGAGAGAGGAGGAGCCTGCCTACCGCTGCCGTACGCGTGAGAAAAAGGGACGCCAGACAGACTGGCGCCGTAGCGTGTTACATAACGGTTACCCTCGTATAATAAATTATCACTTCAAACGTAAAGTGCGTAAAAAAAAACTGTTTTCGTAACGGAAATAAACTCTATTGCATTTTTTACTATCATCACAATGAAAGTCTACAATTAACCCCCTGGCTGCTATTTGAGATTGAAAATACTAAATACCAGAGTAATATTTTTATTTCAAATGTATTAATAGTATAAAACAACTTTTAATCGATTATAATATCACATGAATACGTTTTAACTACTACAACATTGGTCTCATTGGCTGCTATTTGAAAGCACCAAAATTCATATTTTTGCCAACAACATTTTAAACATTCGTTTAAAGTCGTTAAGTGTTACGTATTCGTTACTTTTCAGCCTGTTTCCCCAGTAGAATTGGACAAGAGCGTGAAGTACACTAAGGTATGATTAATAGGTTTATAAAAAACCGGCCAAGTGCGAGTCGGACTCGCGCACCGAGGGTTCCGTAACAAACCTGCAGGTATTCACGGTTTATGCATAAGGCTTATGTTTATGAAATAAAATGTTTTTTTTTTAATTATTATGTTTGAGTTGACTGAATGAAAGGAAAATTGTGGTTTACGATTTATGACGTATTAAAAAAAAAACTACTTACTAGATCTCATTCAAACTAATTTTCAGTGGAAGTTTACATGGTAATGTATATCATATATTTTTCTTAGTTTTATCATTCACTTATGTTAGAAGTTACGGGGGGGGGAAACACATTTTACCACTTTGGAAGTGTCTCTCGCGCAAACTATTCAGTTTAGAAAAAAATGACATTAGAAACCTCAATACCATTTTTGAAGACCTATCCATAGATACCCCACACGTATGGGTTTGATGAAATATTTTTTTTTTGAGTTTCAGTTCTATGTATTCAGTTGTATATAATATATAAGATATTATCAAATCAAATCAAATCAATTTATTTCGGGCTACAAAGACCCATATCATAAATACCTTACAGACTAACATACATATAAATAAAAACAATGTAAACATAAAACTATTGTACACGAAGTGACGGCGTCGTGTTGCGCTGCGTGGTGTCGCGTAGCCTTCCGCGGAATCGCCGATACACGACACCCTTCGGCCAAAACTCTTCCTTGAGGAAGGTCTCGATTTGAAGAGTTGGAACTCGCACTACAAAAGACTTGAAGTTCGTGTTATGGCGTGGTTCCAACTTCTCGACCCTCAAGGTCCAGTTAGTCTTCACTCGTACATACTCCACGATCTCCTCAACCTTCGTGGTGTAATGTAGACGGGACACATAGAGCTGCGTCGTCGGTGGTGTATATATGTATGGGTCTTCTATGTTGGGGATCTTACCAAGTTTCAACAGCATAGCTCTTATAGTTTCGAAAAAAAGTGGCTGTGACATACACGGACAGACAGACAGACAGACATGACGAATCTATAAGAGTTCCGTTTTTTGCCATTTGGCAACGGATCCCTAAAAACGGCAAAAAGATTAAGGGAAATGTTAAGATTGTTTTTAATTATTATGTATTTCATTTTTTCTTCTACACACTATTATATTTAATTTATATCTAATTATATTTTCTCCGTACGCAGGTATGTTGGAAGAGATTTTTTTAGATATAAGCATCAACTCTGTGCCAATTTGTTTGTTCTTTTCCTTTTGTCTGTTTATGTACCTATGTGAGTAAATAATTGAAAAAAAAAGTTCAAACTCAGCTGTGCATGATCTTATATGAATTTCATGTCTTGCACGTATAGAACTATCTTGTACGTGTCTTTAACTTTTTAACACGTTAACTGCCATGTCGGACTGTGTCCGACACTTTTTGTTCCATTCAGGCCTTGTGGGACTATATGTCCGACAACACATACAAAATCTGAACATGTCGTTGTTGCCTGGCGGCCATGTTTTTGAAATAAATAAAGTATTTATGGAATAAATAATCTATTTAAAGTGAAATAAAACTAAGTACATTTTTTTAGTTTTTCTGATTTTAACCATTGCAGTTAACGTGTTAATAGAATATCAGTTTGTAATCGTTTTCGTTAATTAGATCACAGACATAATTATTGTGTGCGTATTGACATTCCTGTCAATAACGAAAACTACTTCAAACAGTGAATAACTGACCTTAATGATATCGATCAAAAGCAAGAGACAGAATAACAAATAAGACTTCAAACATTTTAGCATTTTCATTTATTAAATTAATGTAATTATCATTATTTCATCAAGTTCTTAGTAGGCACAGCCACAACCTCTGCTAGCCAGACCACCACGAAGACCAAAACCAGGAGCAATAAGACCAGTGGGAGCGAAGGCAGCACCAGGACCGTAAGCAGCAAGTGGGGACAAGACGGCAGTCGGGGCAAAGGCAGAAGCATCACTGATCATGGCGTTCCTGCCATTACCACAGGCATGGTTGACGGTACCAGCGCCGGCAGAAGGCACCACACCTTCCAGACCAACAGTACCCACGAACGGCAGCTCACCACCCACAGACAGGATACCCTCATAAACGTTGTCAGACGCCACGTAGATACCAACGGGAGCGATGCCAGAGGCGCTGGAGACAGGTAGAGCACCGCCACTGGTGGGACTGAACTCCAAAGCGGGGGCATAGATTCCATCGTAAGCCAGGCCTCTGCCTGCGCAGCCAGCGGCCAGACCATCAAAAGCCAGACCTGCGCCTGCCAAGCCAATGCCAGGGTAGGCGAGTCCACCGTATGCCAAAGCAGGAGAAGCCAAGCCACAAGGGGTGGCTAAGGCGGGAGCAGCCAAGCCGCAGGGAGCAGCCAAGCCGTAGGGAGCAACAAATCCAGAGATATCAGCAACCGCAGCGCGACTGGTGCATGACTGTCCGAGTGCGGACTGAAATTGTAAAAATATTTTGTTACACTTTTACACATCCAACATTTATATTTCTGTAGACAATTTAGTAAAATAACTCATTGTTACTATTAAAATAACAATATCAAAATATATGCAGAGAATAAGTTAATTTCAAAAACCTTACCTGGAGCAGGAGCGCCTGAGCGCAGAGGACGAGGATAGCTTTGACAGACATTGTAGAATGTTTCGAGTGCACAAGAATGATGTTCAGTACAACTGTTGGGGGATTTATACTCAGTTATTATGTTATCGATTTCCAAGAAAATTTGTATGTAGGTAAGTGTAATTAATTAATAGCTTGTGCAAGCATGATAAGCCTTCTATTTACCAACAAAAAAAAAAAACGCTTTTTAATGTTTTATGATATTTCAGTCACGTTTTCCAGTATTTCGAAAACTTTGACTGATATCTACTAGTAGCTGGGTATAAATGGGACAACTTTCTTGGATCTTCATTCAGTCTTCAGCTTCTCGTTGATCACAAAAAAACATCAGACATGTCTTCCTTCACTGTTCTGTTGCTCTGCATCCAAGCTTGCTTGGTCCAGGTGAGTAAACTTTGGTTTCTTTTAATTTACTGTTTTCGTTGCACTGTTTCTTATATAAGATTTTTTTTAGTCTTTTTGCGATTCTCTGTTTCTTACAAAAGCTCGAAATAAGATAATTACTTAATTATGATACTTTGATGTTTGCCGTTTTAGTACTTCGATACACGTAAAATGTATAAGAATTGTTTTCAAAAATGATTATTACTTTTGCAGAATGTAATCAGCCAGGCATGTGGAGCTTATGGCCCGCTATTCGCTCCAGCTTTGGCTTCTCCCGTACTGGCTGGTCCTTATGGCTTCAACGGTTTGGCTTATGATGGACTTGCGTACCCTGCGACTGGTTACGCTGGCGCATATCCCGCTGTCGGTTGTGGTGCCGGACTTGCCGCGTACGGCGGCGCCGGTGAAGGCAACGTGGCGGTCGCTGGTGAGCTGCCAGTGGCCGGTACTACCGCCGTCGCCGGTCAGGTCCCTATCATGGGCGCTGTGAGCTTCAGTGGTCCTGTGGCTGCTGCTGGTGCCGTGTCTATCGCCGGCCAGTGCGCATGCGGCTGCGGTGGCCCTTACGATTACCTGTACTAGATGATAATATGAAAAATTATTTCTGTGAATAAACCAAAAATAAGAAGTACATGTTTGAAGTTTTAATTATTTTAACCCATAGAGGTATTCTGTCTTAAGTATGTAATGTATTGCGTTTATAGTGGACTAGTTTTAAGATTAAGGGGGATGCTCCGACCAGCCCGCGAAATTCAAAATTTCTTACGTTTTTTGCAATTTGCAGGCCAGTGCTAGGTTGTATGTTGATTAAAATATTATTCGCACCTGTAAGACATATGTCGTTACAGAATTATAATCATCAAAATCACCAATACAACCCTCTAAGTTCATAAAGCTATAGGAATGACTTTTTCTCTTTTTTTTTGTTCTTAGGCCTTTATGAACTTGGAGTGTTGTATTGGTGATTTTGATGATTATAATTCTGTAACTACATACGTCTTACAGGCGCGAATAATATTTTAATCAACATACAACTTAGCACTGGCCTGCAAATTGCAAAAAACGTAAGAAATTTTGAATTTCGCGGGCTGGTTTGGAGCATCCACCTTAAGTGTGAAAAAGGTATCGTATTATAGCTATCCTTATAGAGATGGGCGTCAAATCAACGAACGAAATCGACAGTCGACGTAGAATCAACGTGAGGACGGTCTATCATTGAAGCGTGGACTAGTCGATTTATAGACGGCTGAAATCAAAAGTCCACAATGTTCTTACATACGGCCAACTTAACGACGATGCCTGAACGTAGTCGGTTATTATAAGTTCGGCGTTGATACCAGCAAAATTGATCGTTAGTTCTATAGTAATAGAGTGGATTTTAGTTGACATGTTAAAGTGAAATGGTAGAATTATGCGAGGGAGTAGTCGGACGATACGTCTTAGACTGAATACATCGTAATTTATTTATTTATTAAGGACGCTATAACATTTTTGAATCGCTCAAGTTTAGGTATCTGAGTCAGCACACAACAACATTACGCGCACGCACACACTGAAACCATTGTCTGCTCGATTTTAAACATTGCTTAACTAATCTTGATACTCGAAGGTATTATTTATTTTATTTTATCAGCAGTGTTCAGTTAAATTAGTAGACCACCCCATTTCTTCCTGTGGGTGTCGTAAAAGGCGACTAAGGGACTTACTAGAGAATGGGCAGCAGCGTTCTCTATGCATTTTACCACCATACTGCGATCGCCAACCCGCCTGCCAAGCGTGGCGATTATGGCAAAGCTCCCCAAATTGGGGGAGGCCTAAGTCCAGCAGTAGACGTCTTACGACTGAAATGATGATGATGATGATGATGATGATGATGACCCCCAATATGGATAATAATCTTTTTTTATAAAAAACAATACCCGCCGTATTTGGATCAAATTTGGATGAAAGATTCATAATCTCTCGGAGAGCAGTGGTGGCCCAGTGGTAACGACCGTGACTTACGAATAGTAGGTCGTAAGTCGAACCCAAGCAGGCGCATTACTTTTGTAAATTATTTCATCACCACTGCTCTCAAAACGGTGAAGGAAAACATCGTGAGGAAACCGGCATGTCTTAGAACCAAACATTCAAAGACATGTGACATCTACCAACCTGCACTGGATTATGGCCCGCTCCCTCTCACCGAGAGGAGGCCTATGTCCCAGCAGTGGGAACGTTAAAAGGCTGCTGATGATGATTCGTAATCACTATCCTAAAATTACCCAAAGTTGATAGCTATGCCCACTTTTTATTTAAAAAATTAAAATATTCGTCGTTTTGAATGAAAAACTTGTGGGGCCGGGGGATATCCCGCCCGTCCCGTCTTTTTTTGACTCTGAATGTAATTTGTATGGAGTTTTCAGCTTCAGCACCTTCGATAATCTTGAAAACGAATGAAAACTTTAAAAATTTTCGCAACCGCCATTTTTTATTTACGGTTTACGGTTTGAGAAATTTATTTCGCTCAAAAAGAATACAATTATTCACTTCTATGAGGAAAACATGATAATTAATATATAAGACAAGCGACGCTTTCGCTTAGTAATAAACTAAAATTAAGATAATTATATAAACGGTAAAAACTTACAATTTATGCATTTTTCAGATGGTGCTTTAATAGCCTTTTAAAATTTTGACCTCACAATCGGCTTCAGCACCCTTATTTACCCATACCATAAGCTACATTAAAGATTTTTGTTCCTAAAATGGACGACACCTGTATAATTTAATTACCACATTGAAAACAGATGTTCAGATAACTTTTTATTGAATAATCATCCCCCATCTTGAATTCTTGTAAATGAATACATATTCATAATCATCACTACCTCCATAATTCCCAATAGAATTTAAATTATTTATTTCTAAAACAAGTTCTGGTAATAAGTTTGGTACTCATACTTTTGGCTCGAAAAGTATCAAAATTTTTCTATCACAGTATATAGCACGGCACTCACTTTATTGTTATTTTGATCGTATTTATTTCGTATAAAAAAGCGATACGCCCGTGCTTCCTAGGGCGCGTCTGAGCGCGGAATGACAAGCCGCGAGTAGAAAATGTATGAAGAAATTTGAGAGCGTTCTTTATTTTTCTCATAAATAAAAAAGTTATGTATTTAATTACAAAATATTTAGGCAAAACGTAGAAAATTATACTAGCCACAATTTCTTGTCATTTTGAAGTTAAAATATGCAGTTGATCTCACTATACCTTCACCTCACTATACCTTTTCAGACCCCATTATTTTTCATTTTCTACGATTATTGCGGTGGGGAAAACGTATTTTTGTGAAAATATTGTATGGGACTATACAATTTTTATGGTTCCATCATGGAGATGATTAAATTATCTTTAATTTAGATCATAATTGACGTCGCAATTGTGATTCCTCTTGATTTATTTGGTACCGGAAAATCAGCGATATTTGTAGAAAAATGTTATAGTGTCCTTAAACAAGGCACACCAACGACATATTTACAAAGATAAATAACATTAGGTGATGATGGATCTTTAGTTCTCTATAAATACATCACGTAAAGGCGTGCACAAGTAATCAAGTGAACTAGTCGAAGAATTCAACTAGTTGATCGACTCGTCGATGAACGATGATGAACTGTCTAGTTTCGTTAACGAAAATAACGTCGACGACCCATCTCTAGTCTTATGTATGTATTGCGTTTATAGTGGATTTTTTTAAGATTAAAGGTGAAAAAAGTCGTATTATAGCTACCCGTATCGTCTTTTTCTTCTTTGTATATAAATATAGTATACACATTAGGCTTCGTTCACACGGCATTGTCCTGCACGTTTTTTTGCAGTATACGTCTTAACGTATAAATAGTGACCATACAACGTACATAGATCCATTCACACGTCGATTGTACTGCAAAAAAACGTGTACCGCTTATACGTTTAAACGCATACTCAACGGACTTGTCAAGCAAATCGAATGAACTTTGACGTATTCGGTTCGCAGTGGCATATGGTATAGCTTTGTCTTCTTCACACGACATGATGTCATACGTTTTTTATCGAATAGCAACCGAAGAAGCGTTTAGTACCTGAGCGTCTTTTGGAGGGGTGGCACGTATTTTATGTTTGATTTGGTTTGATATTCAAAATGATTGAGGAATCTTCTATAGATAACGAACTATTAATTTCTTTAGTGGAACGAAATCCCGTTTTATGGGATAAAACTTTGTAACTTTATAAAAATCGCGATCTATTAGTGCCGTCTACTCACTGTGACAACTGTGTGGAAACTGCAGCTATTCGTTTTTACACGAATGAAAATTTACCATATGAACACCCGGTTGAATATACGTTAAAAAAACGATTACAAAAAAACGTGCAGGACAATGCCGTGTGAACGAAGCCTAAGTCTTGTGTAGTTCGCGAACGAACTAGGTCAAAAGAGCGCTCCCATAGATGAACTACGCGAACTAGTTCGCTCATTTCCCGATCCATAGTTCGTTAGTTCATCAGTTCGCGGCCGAATGAACGAGGATGGCGTCAACCGAACTAATACACGGGACAAAATACAAAAAGGATTTTGTAATCACTAAACTAGTTATTTATTGCAACAATAAACCTTGGTATTTTTTACAATCATGATCATTTTATGAATTATCATTCAAAGGTTTTTGCTGTTTCTAGAGTCCAAAAATTGTAGGTAAAAGTAGAACATTCCATAATCTTGTCACATGCAGCACGAGCAAAATCTAAACGAGCGGACGGATGAACTACGAAGGGTGGATGAACTAGAAGAGCGAACTAGTTCGTTAAGGAGTGGTGAACTAACCTGAGCGATCTCAGTCGCGAACTACTATGCCCAAGCCTAATACACATAGCGCGCTTTATAAGCGATGATATTTATAAGCGAATTGTTACGAAAGTAACGTTTTCGCTGTCAAAAATGTCTTATAAAAAGAGGCCTATGTCCAGCTTTTGTGGATGTTGCGCAAATAATTTCTTCAGAGACCTATACTTGCTGCGGTAACGAAACCATAGCCAGATCTAATTCGACGCTAACGCCATCTAGTTGTAAAATGAGAACTAATTTGTCACGAAATTAATTTTTTTTTTCATGTTTCTAATATCCAATAATTTCTTACATCCACGCAACTTTATTGGTCCCTTTGAAGTGACCACACGTTAAACGTTTGGTGTCTACCAAAATACTTTTAGAGCATGCCATTGACATATTCTATTTAAATCAATGGAGCATGCCCAAAATTGGTACTTTCGCCTCCATCTTGTTTGTACAATTGTACATTTCACAGAAAATGGCACAAATGTTTACCAAATAGCGCCCCCCTGTCAACGTCATTCGCACGTCAAAATATCTATGTAACAATACCTTTAAATGAAATGCGGCTTCTTTCAAATGAATGTGTTCTTTAAACACTACAAAGCTACCAGGAAGCAAAGCATAAAATAATGCTGACTAGCCACTTGCGTGAGATTGCGCGCGCAGCCGCTCCCACGGGCACAAGATACCCGCGTCCGATGTTACACGATTATTTACGATGCAACCCGAACAAAATGCACTTGCTTGTGTATTGGCAGGTTTAAATTTCGAATTTTATTTATTGGTTAAGTTCAAACGGGTCAGATGGTGAAAACGTATTGAAAATTATGCGGCTAATGACGCTGTACGCTTAAATCATTTAAACTGCGCAACGGATTTTGATTCCGTTTCATCACACAGACAAGAGAAAAGTCAACCAACTCAGCCTATCGCAGTCCACTGCTGCACATAGGCCTCTCCCATGTTGCGCCACAACACCCTATCCTCCGCCTTCCGCATCCAGTCTGCCCCAGCCACTTTCCTAAGGTCGTCGGTCCATCTAGCTGGGGGGCGTCCCACACTACGCTTGCCGATATGCGGTCTCCATTCCAAGACTCGTCTGCTACACCGGCCATCGGTCCTTCGACAGACATGGCCAGCCCATTGCCACTTCAGCTTGCTTACTCTGCGAGCTATGTCGGTAACTCCAGTTCTTTTCCGGATAATTTCGTTTTTGATTTTATCCTTCAAAGAGAAAATGTCAAGGAAGAAAAGGTCGCTCAGCGCGCTATGGAGCGGGCTATGCTCGGAGTCTCTTCGAAGAGGAAAGTGTAAACGTAAAAAACTTTTTTACAAAAAAAAAAACAACCGACTTCCTTAAAAACACAACAAAATGAAAAATAACTTTAATTTCGGTAGTCGGTGTCTTAGGATCTGTATTTATGGTTTTTTTGCCTACGACTTCCGAAATTAAAGTTATTTTTCACTTTGTAGTGTTTTTAAGGAAGTCGGTGGTTTTTTTTTTTTTGTAAAAAAGTTTTTATTTTTAAATTTTTAGTTGTGGTATTCACCCTGCACTAATTCCAAACAAACAATGCATATTTATGCGGTAGCAGAAATCGCGGTTGATTTCCTGTCATTTTTTAAAGAGTTCCGGTGTCTGTCTCCCGGTATCTATAATATGTATGTATTTAAAAATATATAAGTATGTTTATCAGTTGTCTGGTTGCCATAGTACAGGCTCTGCCTAGTTTGGGATCAGATAACGTTGTGTTGGTTGTCCTTAAGATATTTATTTATTTATTTTATTTTATTTTACTCATCATCAGATCTACATGAAAATTATATGGGACCATTTCGGAATAAACCCCTTTCGAACAAAAAAAAGAATTTTGCAAATCCATCTATATATGACGGAGTTATGGCCGAACATCATAAAAAAACAAAAAAAAACATATAAACATCCGAATTGAGAACCTCCTCCTTTTTGAAGTCGGTTAATAATACACAGGCGAAGCCGCTGGCAAAAGCTATATATATTCATAAATTTACAAGTAGCTTCTAGCCTCATTCCCCCGTTGCATGACAAACCATTTTTTTTTTTCAGGGTTGGAAATCATCTTAGACGTCTCTTGTTCTGAGTGGAGCGAAAGGGCGTGTCAGCCTTTTACTGACTAAACCCACCTGTGTTCCTTCAGTTGCCCATTTCGCTTTCCCAGGGCCACCCACGATATCTCTTTCGTACAAATCTCGCGACCCTAGCAGGGGAGGTATACGCCTTAGGTGTTGACCCGTTAGCTTCGATAATACGTGTTTAATGTACTTTCTGTGATAATCTATACTAATAATAAATAAATAAATTCTTTATTTCACCACAAGCCTAAATATCCATAAGACTAAGAACATAAAGTAATATTATAAAGCTGAAGAGTTTGTTTGTTTGATTGAACGCGCTAATCTCAGGAACTACTGGTCCGAATTGAAAAATTCTTTTTGTGATGGGTAGCCTATTTATCGAGAAAGGCTATATAACATCACGCTACAACGAAGAGGAACGGAGCAGTAATGAAAAATGTTGCAAAAACGGGAAAAATCGCACGGGTAGCCGATTCGACGCGACGGGAAGGGTCGGGGCAACAAGAAATTTAACGCGGACGAAGTCGCGGGCAGAAGCTAGTGTTCTAATACTTCCTGTCGCTGTTGTTTATAACAAGTAGTCGTAAAAGAATTTGTATAGGATGGGTATAATGCGTTAAAAGTGAAAACAAAAATAATCTTGTTACAAATAAAAAACAACCGACGCGCCTCAAAGAGATGTCAGCAGCACTGAAGGGGTCTGCTAGGACCGATGCCTGTCAGGGTCGCAAGATTCGTTCGAAAGAGATAACGTGGCCTTGGCATATAGGCAACTGAAGGAACACCGGTGGGTTTTAGTCAGTAAAAGTCTGACACGCCCTCCCGCTCAGCCCAGAGCGGGAGACGTCATTTACTGATTTCCCACCCACAAAAAAAAGGCATACCCTATCCATTAAAAACGAATTTTCGAAGTTGTCACAATAAATTCACTGACATAGCGGTGAAACAATCATAAAAAAAATCGATGAGAACCTCCAAATTTTTGAAGTCTATTAAAAATACTGTTGTACTGTGATACTCTGCAGGTGAACCGTGGCGGCTCAGTGGCATCGACGCCGACTTACGAGTTGTAGGCCGTGAGTTCGAACCCAGGTAGGCGCTTTACTTTGTGTTAATAATTTCAACACCACTACTCTCAAAACGGTGAAGGAAAACATCGTGAGGAAACCGGCGTGTCCTAGAACGAAACATGCTAGGACATGCGACATCTACCAACCCGCGCTGGGTCCACGTGGTAGATTATGATGACTCTGCAGACGTGATAGAACTGCCAAGGTCTCAAGATTGTTCGAAAGAGATACCGTAACTCGGGCACATGGGCAACTGAAGGAACACGGGTGGGTTTTAGTCAGTAAAAGTCTGATACGCCCACCCGCTCCGCCCAGAGCGGGAGAAGTCATTTGATGATTTCCCATCGGAAAAAAAACGTGATAGAAAACAAATGGGGTTAATGACCGCAGGGAATTGAGTTCTTTTTTTTTTTGTTTCAAACAGTTTAAATAGAATAAAAATATTGTTAAACTGATATTTCAAAAATCTTACTAGACTGAAACTCGATGATCCAAACGATAAAAAATCGGCCACAAAGTATTAAGAGCTCATTTAATTTAACTATTTATATTTTGCAAATACGACAATAAAAAAAAAAACAAAAAGAAACATCCGACTTCCAAAAAAATAACAAACCTTGCAAAGTGAAAAAATAACTACAATTTCGGAAGACTACAATTTCAAATGTCTTTGGTTTTGTGTATTCGTTGTTTCTTAGCGACTTTTTAATTTATTTGGGATAACCTCTATTCATTAAAAAATCAATCTACAATTGCCGGAGATATTGCGATCATAAATATGCAAAAATCTTCCGTATTACATCTTTTAAGGGTTCCGCACCTCAAAAGGAAAAAGCGGAACCCTTATAGGATCACTTTGTTGTCCGTCCGTCCATCCGTCTGTAAAGACCCTTTTTCTCAGGAACGCGTGAAGGTATCAAGGTGAAATTACAAATACTCAAGTCTACTGTCCCTTGGAGCTGTGAAAAAATCAAACTAGAAGTTTGATTTAGCTAACGCAATCAAAAGATATAGCCGTTTATGCCGCAAATTTCCGCAAATTATCGAAACTCGCAAGGGAATCAAAACCTAAAGGGTACTTCCAGTCGATCTAGAATTTTGAAATTTGGTACGAAGCAACGTCTTATAGCACAGATAAAGGAAAAATCATATAATAAAAATATTTTTTTAAATTTTGTATCTACAGGTTTGTTAACCCGCAGTGCGCGAGTCCGACTCGCACATGGCCGGTTTTTTTTAAAGTCGGTTTCAAAAAGAATAAACCGTTATTTAAATCGCTAAAAGCCTACGTATGGAGTTTCCACTCGCTACAACTAAATTGATACTTACAAAGCATATAGTTTTTCTAAAAGCATAACAACAATAAAATTGTAAACATAATAAAATCCTTATTGTGGTGAAACGAGGCAAACTCTATTATGTCAGTGCAGCAGAGTTCAAGCCAACTTTTAAATAAAATTGTTATCGCGAACGTATTTTCATGAATTTGTGCGATATATGAACAAACTAAGGAAATAAAAGATAGTAGTAAAATATTTTAAAAAAAATCATATTTATTTAATACCAACAAAAATATGTAATATCTAATTAAAATTCAATACTTAGTAAACACAACCACATCCTCTGCCAGCACCACCACGGTAGCCGAAGGGAGAAGCACCAAAGCCAAGTCCAAAGGAAGGTGGTACAAGGGCAGCACCAGGACCATAAGCACCCAAAGAGCCATATGCACCAGCAGGACCGAAAGCAGAAGTCTCACTGACCATGGCATTCCTGCCATTGCCGCAGGCATGGTTGACGGCGCCAGCACCAGCAGACGGCACCACACCTTCCATCGCAACAGTACCCACGAACGGCATCTCACCACCCACAGCCAGGACACCCTCATAAGCGTTGTCGGATGCTACTGCAATACCAGAGGGAGTCATGGCAGAGGCGCTGGAGACAGGGAGAGCACCGCCACTGGTAGGAGTGAATTCAATACTTTCGAAGGATATACCGTAAGCAGGACCATCACACGCCAGGCCTCTTCCGGCCAAAGTAGCATCACCGTATGACAGAGTATTGTATGCCATGGCGGGGGCAGCGAAACCAGGAGCGATCAACCCGTCGTAAGCCAAAGCGTTGGCACTGAAGGCTGAACCGGCCAAACCAGGGCCGTAGAGCCCATCGTAGGTCAAACCAGCGCCATAAGCAGGGCCAACCGTTGCTACTGAAGCAGGGGTGGAAGAACCACTGAGAGCAGACTGGAAATAAACAAAGAAATCTCAGTTACTATTGACTTTTATTGTACAAGATGAGTAAATAAACATCTAATAATTAGCTCTTTTGTTTACGCTGTGACCGGGTTTTTAAGATCAAATGTGATTTTGCTAGTAATCAGAGAACTAGTAAAAAGAAAACAGTACAGAAATATTGAAATGCCAAACGATTTGATTGAAAGCCGTCGCAAGAATGGATAGCAAATTATACAAAAAAAAATTGAACTTACCATAGCATTAAGCCCGTTGCCGCAAGCGTGGTTGATAGCACCAGATTCAGCAGTAGCTAACACACCATCCAAAGCAGAGGTACCCACGAACGGCAGTTCTCCAGCCGCGTTCAGAACACCCTCATATACATTCTCAGATATAACAGAGATGCCCACAGGAGCCATTGCTGAGGAGCTAGTGACAGGCAAAGCTCCACCACTGGTAGCAGTGAATTCCATAGCAGGAGAGTAGTACCCATCGTAAGTCAGTCCTCTGCCTGCACAACCAGCTCCAGGGTACGTTAGTCTATCATATGCCAATGCTGGTAGGGCAAGTCCGTCATATGCCAAACCAGTAAAACCAGAGTTAAGGGAGCCGCCAAATCCGAAGGGAGAACCGATTCCTGATGCTTCTACTGCAGCGCGGCTGGTACAAGCGCCGAATGCCGACTATACAGAAAACAAAATGGTGAGCAAAGGTGTTCTTTGACATCTAGTAGCATTAAAATAAAACATTAAAACTGAAGACATATAATTTCTTGTACCAAATAAATGCAGGGTTTTTCAATATTTGACAGCCGCTGGTGGCTACATTAAAAAGTCTATTGGCGCGAATTTTTGGCAGATGAGTCATTATTATGTTCGGCATTTATTAACATGAGATCTCTTATACATCTAGTTTCAACAGGACGGTACCATCTGTCATGTTTTGTCATAAAACCCCAGGAAAACAAAATATTTAAAGTGTAATACAGGTCTTTCATGTCTGGATTCAGAGACATGGCGTGTTTTTTATTGCGACATTTAAATTTGATATGGTATTTAATACATATGCCAAAAGCTATGCCTCCAGAAAAATATTTATAACCTATTTGAAACATTCATGATGTTTTAATTTCAATGTACTACCACCGTTGCCGGTCAGGTCCCCATCATGGGCGCTGTGAGCTTCGGCGGCGCTGTGCCAGCTGCTGGCGCCGTGTCCATCTCCGGCCAGTGCGCTTGTGGTTGTGGTGCCCTCTATTAGTATCTGTACAAGGTGTTAATCCAAAATGTTGATCGAAACCAGTTTAAATAAATGAAGTGTACATTACAGACAGTTTATATTTTTTTTAACTTTTGCTTACCTGTTAAGCAGTAGAGAGACATTAGATAGATTCAGGTACTTATCTACATATTTAAAAATCTGTATAATTTCAGCCGAACGACGACCACGGCTGGACATAAACATTTTTGGAACGAAGTTCCTTATCGCGCGTTGTGAAAGGGGGCTAGACGGAAAAAAATCTTACGAAAAGCTGTCACGACATGCTTTAACCGACTTCAAAAAAAGGACGAGGTTTCTCAATTCGACCGTATATATTATTTTGTATGTTGTTGTTGTTTTTGTTGTGAGTAGAGAGGGAGAGGGGGAGAGAGGGGGAGAGGGGGAGAGGGGCGAGGGGGGAGGGGGAGAGAGGAAGAGAGAGAAGAGAGAGAGGGAGAGAGGGAACGAGGTAGAGAGAGAGGGAGAGAGAAGGAGATAGGGAGAGAGAGAAAATATTTTTGTTGAGTGTATACAGGTTTTTTGTACATAATAAATAATTAAAAAATTATAACTATTATGAATCCTGGAAAGGAACTTCGTTCCATCCGGGTGTCCCTTGACACCTCTAAAGTTTTTTTTTTTTTTTTGGGGTGGGAAATCATCAAATGACCTCTCCCGCTCTAGGATGGAGCGGAAGGGCGTATCAGACTTTTACGGACTAAAACCCACCCGTGTTCCTTCAGTTGCCCATATGTCAGGGCCACGGTAACTCTTTTGAAGGAATCTCGCGACCCTGGCAGGCATCGGTCCTAGCAGACCCCTTCAGTATGGACCTTTGATAAGCATTTTGGGGGGCTTTACCATAACCGCCACGCTTGGCAGGCGGATTGGCTATCGCAGTATAGTGGTAAAATGCATAGAGAACGCTGCTGACCATTCTCTAGTAAGTCCCTTAGTTGCCTTTTACGACACCCACGGGAAAACATGGGATGATAATAACTGGTCTATGTGTTTTTCACTTCCATAGAAAAACAAACTGAAAAGTAGAAAATAATGGAAAAAAGCGTGGGGTATTTTTTAATCGATATTAAAATACATTTTTTTTATTTACTTCTGGCCTGTTAGTCTAGTGGTTAGTGACCCTGACTGCTAAGACTGAGGTCGTGGGTTCGATTCCCACCCAGGACAAATCTTTGTGTGATGAGCACAATCATTTGTTCTGTGTCTGGGTGTAATTTATCTATAATATGTATGTATTTAGGAATATATAAGTATATTTATCAGTTGTCTGGTTACTATAGTACAGGCTCTGCCTAGTTTAGGATCAGATAACGGTGTGTTGGTTGTCCTAAGATATTATTATTAGATATTAGGGTGTTTCGAATTTTATGACGTATGTCAGCGTAGTTTTCGAAGACAATTTTTTTTGCTATCCTGGAAACCCCGGCAAGGATAATGGCTCAAATTTATAAAATTATTGTATTGTCATTGGTCTTTGATAAATGTGCCAAAATTTTGAGTTAATCCGACGCTTTGAAGGGGCTCAAAATCATGTTCAAATTTTCCGTTACATAGGCACATTCTAACATACGTTTTAAGCTAATAGAAGCGAGTTAAAAAGCGTATTTTCCTTCGTCCAGTCAGGGAAATTAGTTGATTATCTAAATGACACGCTACGTCAGTGTCGTTGTTCTTACTAGAGAATGGGCAGCAGCGTTCTCTATGCATTTTACCACCATACTGCGATCGCCAACCCGCTTGCTAAGCGTGGCGATTATGGCAAACGGATTTCTATAAAATTTTGCAAAATATAATACTCTAATCAGCACGCGTAGCATGACCACCGTAGAAATGGGTTTTGTCTATTCTTGGAAGAATAGAGATAGAATTGTCATGGTACGCCAGCATAAAACGGTATAAATCTTTCTACAATCGTTAATTTTGTCTTCAATCTTTCTACAATCTGTAATTTTGTCTATTCTTCCGTCGACAAAACCCATTTCTACGGTGGTCATGCTACGCGTTTTGGGGTAGATACTTTTTACAGCGGGAAAATATTTATTGTAGACTAGTTATGTAAGTTCTCCCTCTAGCTACGCCCGCCTCTGCTCCTAGCTATCAAGTATACTGTTTTTCTATTAGCGCCACAACAGTTACAAACATAAAAAAAGCCTTAAGAGGAAGTAGTGGCACAGGACAACATTTTTCTGGTTGGTGATGAAAAATTCAAGCCAACTTTATTTAATGCTAATGTCAGTTTATGTAAAAAAAAAAAAAATCTGTTTAGATTTGAAGAAATATGTGATCGCAAATGCGCTTTAAAGAATATTATAAAACAAATTAAAAGAAAAAAAATTAAAAATGTAAATGTGTGTGTATGTTGAATATTGTTATGTAATAAATAACTTATAAGCCCATCAAAAAACAGTAATTAAAAAGAAAAAAATCTATAAATTACAGGAAACAAAAGTAAGCATTTTGTATAAAATTTCATTTATTGAATACCAAACAAAAACTTGTATAATTAAACTTAAATAATTAGTAAACACAACCACATCCTCTGCCAGCACCACCGCGGTAGCCGAAGGGAGAAGCACCAAAACCAAGTCCAAAGGCAGCACCAGGACCATAAGCGCCCACAGAGCCATATGCACCAGCAGGACCGAAAGCAGAAGTCTCACTGATCATGGCGTTCCTGCCATTACCACAGGCATGGTTGACGGCACCAGTACCGGCAGAAGGCACCACACCCTCCATCGCAACAGTACCTACGAACGGCATCTCACCACCCACAGCCAGGACACCCTCATAAGCGTTGTCGGATGCTACTGCAATACCAGAGGGAGTCATGGCAGAGGCGCTGGAGACAGGGAGAGCACCGCCACTGGTAGGAGTGAATTCAATACCTTCGAAGGATACACCGTATGCAAGACCATCACAGGCCAGGCCTCTTCCGGTCAATGCAGCGTCAGCGTATGACAGAGTATCGTAAGCCATGATGGGAGCTGCGAAACCAGGAGCGATCAACCCGTCGTATGCGAAAGCGTTGGCACCAAAGGCTGAACCAGCCAAACCAGGGCCGTAGAGTCCATCGTAGGCCAAGCCAGCGCCATAAACGGGGCCAGCCGTTGCTACTGAAGCAGGAGTGGAAGTACCACTCAGAGCAGACTGGAAATAAACAAACGAAAAGTCAGCTGTTGGCGATTCGAAGACGAGTAAGTTTATTTTCAAAACTGTTTATTAAAAAACCCAAGGTCTCATAGGTTTTAGCATAGTAAGGTCAATGATTGAATTTGGGTGTGATTTTCATTGCAAAGCAAAATCATAACTACTGAATTTTTTATTTTATAAATACAAAACTGACCTTGTTTGCTACGCTTGAATGCCAAAACATCAGAATACATTTAGATGAAAAAGAAAAAAAAATTGGCTCATCGGTAGACCATGGCCATGACCATGGCCTCGGAAAGAACATAGGATACTTTTTTTATTGGCTATAGAATCATAGCTTAATCAAATATACCTTGAAAGAAAGCGTATCAAACACTCACACTTCACATACACACGTCACTACACACAAACTACTTTCATATACACACTCCTTAATACACATCCACAATCATTCACTCCATTTGCTGTGTCAACAACGATTGTAAACAAACAGGAAAGTCACGGTGGTTTGGTATTATATAAATTGAAGCCGCAAAGTCTCCGAATCCTAAGATACAGGTCTGCCTACCTAGTTTAGGAGCCCGGAAAACTGAAAATAATTTTAAGCATGGTAGTACAACCCATTGTTTTCATATGCTATGTTCTGTATTGTTGTTTTTTTTTTTATGTACTAATAAACGTATTATACTTTTGCTAATGCCATATAATTTGATTCACATTCGTTAGAATTACAATATAATAAGAAAAAAGTAAATTATAGAAGAATATAAAGAACTTACCATAGCATTAAGCCCATTTCCGCAAGCATGATTGATAGCACCAGATCCAAAGGTTGCCAAGATACCTTCTAAACCAGTAGTACCCACGAACGGCAGCTCCCCAGCAACGCTCAGGGCACCTTCATACAAATTCTCAGACATAACAGAGATGCCCACAGGAGCCATTGCTGAGGAACTAGTGACAGGCAAAGCTCCTCCACTGGTAGCGGTGAATTCCATAGCAGGGGAGTAGAATCCATCGTAAGCCAGACCTCTGCCCGCACAGCCAGCTCCAGGGTATGCTAGTCCATCATATGCCAACGCTGGAGTGGTAAATCCATCATATGCCAAACCAGTAAAACCAGGGGCGAATGAACCAGCATATCCAAAAGGAGAACCAAATCCTGATGCCTCAACTGCAGCGCGGCTGGTGCATGCGCTTAATGTTGACTGAAATATAACAGAAATAGAAGTTAACTTAGGTGATTTTTGTTGTCTAATGACACTATTAGTGAAAACAATAGTAATATATGATTAAAGTAGTGTACATTGTAGAAAGACATGAGACATCAATAGCGCAATGACAGCATAGTGTCTAAATGAGTAAAGTCAGCAAATTATACGGTGCTGACATAGTAGTGAAAGCGCTCAATGTAAATATATTAAAACAACTCAAGCTTATTAAAAGATATTTGACCCATTAAGCTGTATAAACATAAAATGCTTATCTGCCTTTAATATTGCAAATCTTGGGACACAGACCTTTTCTTTATAAGAACGAGTGGGCCGTAATGTGGACCCAAGTGAGCCCAGTTTGGGATGGTAGATGTTACATGTCATCAAATGTTTAGTTCTAGGACATGCAGGTTTCCTCACGATGTTTTCCTTCACAGTTTTGAGAGCAGTGGTGATGAAATAATTTACACAAAGCAAAGCGTCTGCCTGAGTTCGAAGATACGATCTACAACTCGTAACACTTTTCTCACAATTACAAGTAGTGATGTACTAAAAAGGGATAGTAGTTCTAAGTTCTATAACTTTGAACTATAAGTAGTAATAGTAAGTTTACCTGGATGAGAAGCGCCTGAGCGCAGAGGACGAAAATAACCTTGGCTGCCATTGTAGTTAATGTACTTGGTACTACTGCAAACGCTGACAATTGAATAATTTCCGTTCCACCTTCCTAAGGCTTTATACTAAGCGACGTAGCAATTTTCCAGGAATCATTGGTATATAGGTAATTGTAATTCTCGTAAATAAACGATAAGCCTAATATTTTGTAACGAAAATAAAATAACTCAATACTTATTAAGACATAGTAAACTGAAAGCAGAATGGCGAAATGAAATGTAAATATTATGTACTTTAAAGCTGATAAGAAAGTGCGTGAAGTATAAAAGTGTGTTGAGTTACAAGTAAATTATTCAGTCATCAGCTTCTCGTTGATCACAAACAAACATCAAACATGTCTTCCTTCACTGTTCTGTTACTCTGCATCCAAGCTTGCTTGGTCCAGGTAAGGGGTTACTTCTCTTTCTAAGTCAAGTGTTTTAGAAATTTGATATTGAAAATGTAGTTTGAAAAACCTATAATCTTATTTTTATTATCTTCATTGTTCCATGTAAGTCCCTTAGTCCCCACTAAGGGACTTACTAGAGAATTGGCAGCAGCGTTCTTTACGCATTTTACCACCACGCTTAGGCGTGGCGATTATAGCAAAACCCCAAATTGGGGGAGGCCTATGTCCAGCAGTGGACGTCTTTCGGCTGAAATGATGATGATGATTATTATTATCTTTTTCTGATATTAGATGCAACATATTTATTCACATGCATTCGACAGGCTATCGTATCGAAATTGTCACATTTTAAATCTAATTTGCCTTGCCCCCGACAGAAAACAGCTATTGAAAGATTAGCGTTCGTGTATTTGATTTAAACTGACACAATTTTACGGTTTTGGATTTGTAAATTGCGTTTATAGGGCTCTGACAATAACATTGATTGATATTCGAATCATTACAGAAGTGTATCAGATAGTTGTGGATGGCAATGCAGAAGGGAGAGACATTCACGCAAATAACACAAGTTACTATACTTTAATGGAACAATTTTTCTTACAGAATGCGTTCAGCCAGGCATGCGGTACTTACGGTCCGGCGATCGCTCCAGCGTTTGCTTCTCCCATACTAGCTGGTCCTTACGGCTTCAATGGTTTGGCTTTAGATGGACTTGCGTACCCTGCTACTGGCTACGCTGGCGCATACCCCGCTGCTGGTTGTGGTGCCGGACTTGCCGCGTACGGCGGCGCTGGTGAAGGCAACGTGGCGCTTGCTGGTGAGCTGCCAGTCGCCGGTACTACCGCTGTTGCTGGTCAGGTCCCCATTATGGGCGCTGTGAACTTCGGTGGCACTGTGCCAGCTGCTGGTGCTGTATCCATCTCCGGCCAGTGCGCTTGCGGTTGCGGTTCTCCTTACAACTATTTGTACTAGGGAAGTTCACAACATCGTTTGGAATTATGATTGATTCGTAAATAAATAAATATTATCAACAATTTTTGTTTTTGCTTGTGTCTCCCGTTAGGTTGTTGTCACCACCATAAAAATGATGGTATTTCTTGTGATTCGGTTTTTAGCCAAAACGTTGTCAACAACGGCAACGGTGCGGTTTAAATGAAGATGTAGAATAAAAATCAAAATATTGTGGTTGGATGGTTTGGTTATGTTGAGAGGATGAATAATGCGCAACTTACACAAGGCAGGTGTGAGTGGAAACGCTGGGAGGTGACGCTCTAAAAGAAAGGACATGTAGTGCCCTTATTGGTGATGTTCTTCAAAAAGGTCGGGTGCGTGGTACTCGCAACCGACGTCTGTGTATAACGAGAATGGCTATCCCCATGGGAAAGGCGTTAGTTTATGAATATGTTTTTCACCAATTTATAATTATTGTGCTTATTATTTCCAAGGCAGCCAGGTCAATAGATAGATTAATATCTCAACAAGCTATTAAGTCAAAAAATAATAGTTTAAAAAAACTAAAAAACACGCTTCCATTGAAAACCAAACTAAAAAGCGTGTAAAAAGTACAAAATAATGGAAAAAAAGCGTGGGGTGCCTGATACCAATAAAAAATACCTTAAAAAGCACCCCACGCTTTTTTCCATTATTTTGTACTTTTTAGTTTGGTTTTCAATGGAAGCGTGTTTTTTTAAACTATTATTTATTTTCTATTTTTTAGGGTGTTTTGAATTTTGAGACGTATGTCAGCGTAGTTTGTGACATTTTTTTTGCTGCCCTGGTAACCTTGGCAAGGATAATGGCACAAATTTATGAAATTATTGCATTGTCATCGGTCCTTGACAGGTGTGCAAAGTTTGAATGAAATCTGGTCGTTTAAAGTGGGTCAAAATCGCGCTATAAGGAGTCAGTTACAAACAAACATACAAACATACAAGTGAAGCTAATATAAAGCGTGTAAAAGTGTATCTACGCTTGATTTTCACCGTATTTCTACTTTTACTAAGGAATTAAAATCCAAAATAGAATTATTAAATTAGGTTCAAAGTTAGCATTTCATGAATTCTAAAATTGTATAAGATAGTCCGATAACATCCGCCATTCATCACTTCTTATTAGTGTTTTAGCTGGAAAGAAGTAGTGGCGCAACAAAAAACCCAGGATCACCGGTATCGAAGGGTCACAGCACACATATCAACTCGGAAAGGGATCGTCACCGTAACGCCTTTCGCCTTGCCGTCAAACAGTCGTCAACCTAACGTAAGCACGGAACCAAAGCGGACCAGCAGCTCCGATACGTCGACTCGGCTACAGCTAGGTGACGCCGAGCGTCGACGTACGATCCGTAAGCGCGGAGACCGCTGGTTGCCACGCGCCAGATGGCGGTTCGTGAGCTTGTCCCAAGGCGAATCGTTTACGTTACGATTCCGATTAGTGTGCTTTTCAGTTGGGAGTTTCATACAAATCATACTAAACGGCTTGAGTTGATACGGTTACGATCCGTTTCCGAGTTGATATGCGTGTTGTGACCCTAATACGTAAGAAGAAACTGATTCTATACATGCGTGAAAAGTATTTTACATTGCAAAACAAAACATTACCTATTTTTAGGGTTCCGCACCTCAAAAGGAAAAAAAGGAACCCTTATAGGATCACTTTGTTGTCCGTCCGTCCGTCTGTCAAGACACTTTTTCTCAAGAACGCGTAGAGGTATCAAGCTGAAATTTATATCAAATACTCAAGTCTACTGTCCCTTGGAGCTGTGAAAAAATCAAACTTCTAAGCTAACGCAATCAAAAGATATAGCCGTTTATGGCGCATATTTCCGCAAATTTTCGAAACTCGCAAGGGAATCAAAACCTAAAGGGTACTTCCAGTCGATCTAGAATTTTGAAAGGAGACGGATACGCTTTCATACAATCTTGGGCCTGGATGTAAAAAGATGAAATTGGTGTCTATTGATAGGTACTATATTATTAAACAATCACTGAAAATTTTGCAGGTTTTGGCAATCTGAGAACCGAGTTAAATAAGATTTAGGAAAAGTGAGGTTACGTAACAATCTACACTTAACAGCTGATTTTTGAAGTACGATTCTCATTCTTTAAATTACAGTTGGGGTGTTAAATATAAAGAATATTATTATAATTCATCATCATCATCATCATTTTAGCCGAAAGACGTTTACTGCTGGTCATAAGTCTTCCCCGATTCGGGGGGGTTTGCCATAATCGCAACGCTTAGCAGGCGGGTTGGCGATCGCAGTGTGGTCGCAAAATGCAAAGAGAACGCTGTTTCCAATTCTAAGTCCCTTAGTCGCCTCTTACGACATCCACAGGAAGAAATAGGGTGGTGCTATTCTTTACTATTCTCTCTATTCTTAATCAATAGAAGGGCTGGTGGCTAAGTAATAACAGCCGCACGGGTTAACCGATCAGGTTAAGCTACGCTTGCCGCGGTTGGTCCGTGGATGGGTGACCATCTTTACATACCAAGACCCTTCCGTGCCTCGGAAAGCATGTTAAGCCGTTGGCCCCAGCTATCTTTCGTAGATCTTAGACAGTCGTTACGGGTCATCAGAAGCCCAGTCTGACAACAAGTCTTACCAAGGGATATCATATTACCCAGTAACTGGATTGTGGAACTCAGATAGGCAGTCACTCCCTGTAAAATACTGGTACTCAGCTGCATCCGGTTAGACAGGACGCCGACCTCAACATAATTGGGGAAAGGCTAAGCAGATGACAATTTATATAGGTATTTCTAGAGTGAGGGAGAGAAAATAAAAATGTTCTTTAGTAATATTTTTTTTTTATCTTCAATTATGATTAAATTGTCATCTAGAAACTGTGCAGGTGGTACTATATTATCTTGGTACCTAGCCCAACTAAGGTACCATATTATTTTCATAACAAGAGGTGGTCTTTGATCCAACTACCAGCAATCTTGGCAAACATGGTCACTGCATTTTACCTGAAAGATGTAAAAAGTGGTTAATAACAGATAACATGATTAAGTACTTTTGAAAAATCTTGGTCCAATAGTTACTTAGTTCTATATAATGTATCTACATGGGCGTTTTAAATGTTTACCTATACTTTATTATATTAATTAATACCGAACTACCTGCTAAATATCTCAAATATTATGTTCACTGATAACATGTGTGATTATTGGAGAGCGAGGAATACTGTCCTACCGTGATACAGTTTATACTATGATGTAGTACAGAGGTCAGTGTGAATTACTCCCTAACAACCAAACAACCATTTACGTTGGATATGAGATCTTATTTGTTTGTTTTTTATACGTACATATAACTCATTGTACCTAAGGTTGTTATTATGCTACTAGAAATAAGAACGTTGCCCCTAAAACGACCCACTGACCTTTTATTTTTTATTATTATTTTGTTAGTATAATAATGAAGGAAAAAATATTGTAAAGATTGCAAGCCAGCGTGGTAGACGTTGGTGAGGTAAACAAGAAGTGAGTAAGTACTTACAGATTGTGGTGTACGCCATTGACGAATTACTGCTAATATCATTTCGTCATCCAAATCTCGACGATCTGTTGTGTTACAGCGATTAGTCGCTATGCGACAATTTACACAACGATCCATGGTATCGCTTTCCAATCGGTAGGCTGTTCGTAGAATCCAAAATGACAAGTCCAAGTCCAACGTTTAAGCGGGGTTCTCCGTGTTGGGTATGGTGGCAAGGCAAGGGTCATACAAGAAAGTAGCTCCGAAGTCCGTAGAATGAAAGCAGGGGTTGAGGAAACATCAATAAAACTATGGGTGGAAACACGATACGCACATGCAATAAACAATATGAAACGAGTGAGTGTCAGCGTTATGTCATGCATGTCATGTCAGAGTTAGCACAGACTAAACATACATTAATCGATTAACAAACGTGGATCAATTTATGTTAATTATATAAATATTTTATTGGTTTAAGCTGTGCAGTATGTTATTTCTAATAGATTTAATTATTTTAATTGAATTAATCATCTGGTGAAGGCATCTTCTTAAATAGTATGAACGTTAATCGATTATAATTTAATCGGTATTCCATTTACTTGGGAACCTTAACTTAATTTTAGGATTTCTCATTTTCCAGATTGTAAATTGAGTTGATTTTTCAGATTTTGATATATTAGATTATGATTATTATTAAGATTTCAAAACCATTTCTCCACTTATTACATTTTGGCCCAGAAATGCCCGTCTCCTTTGGTACGAAGCAAAGTCTTATTGCACAGATAAAGGAAAAATTGCGAAAACCGTAAATTTTTTGTTACATCATATACTAAAAATATTTTTTTATATTTTAAACTTTATACCTACAGGTTTGTACGGAACCCTCGGTGCGCGAGTTCGACTCGCACTTGGCCTGTTTTTTTTCCTTTACAATACAATTCACAGTAAAAAAAAATTTCGTGAGGAAACTGATATAGTACTTTTCTAGATGTATTACGTCGAATTCTTGATGAAATACGTCGAAATATAATTCGTGCTAAACGGCGCTCTGATACAGCTTTAGAAAGACTGGGACAACAATAAGGTTTTGGTAAATTTCTGGGTTTGAAAGTACTTTAACATATCGTATAGAGAAATACAGCCATATATAAATAGTCTATAACACATATGTCATAACCTTTCTGTAAATTATTTGAAAACACGAATTGATCGAAAAGGTCGTTTAAAAGTTTTTGGTAAAGGTTCAAAACTACATATAAATAGGCTACTGGGTAGAGTCAAGTCAGATTTATTTAACCAAATTTATTTACATAGATTGCAGGTAGAGTAAAAACCGGCCAAGTGCGAGTCAGACTCGCGCACCGAGGGTTCCGTATAAACCTGCAGGTATTCACGGTTTATGCAAATTTGAGTTGACTGAATGAAAGGTAAATTGTGGTTTACGATTTATGACGTATTAAAAAAAACTACTTACTAGATCTCGTTCAAACCAATTTTCGGTGGAAGTTTACATGGTAGTGTACATCACACATTTTTTTCAATTTTATCATCCCCTTATTTTAGAAGTTACGGGGGGGGGGCGAAGAAGGACACATTAAATTTAACATTTTGGAAGTGTCTCTCGCGCAAACTATTCAGTTTAGAAAGAAATGATATTAAAAACCTCAATATCATTTTTGAAGACCTATCCATAAATACCCCACACGCATAGGTTTGATGAAAAAAATTTTTTTGAGTTTCAGTTCTATGTATGGGGAACCCCAAATATTATTGATTTTTTTCTATTTTTGTGTCAAATCTTAATGCGGTTCACAGAATACATCTACTTACCAAGTTTCAACAGCATAGCTCTTATAGTTTCGGAAAAAAGTGGCTGTGGCATACATGGACAGACAGACAGACAGACATGACGAATCTATAAGGGTTCCGTTTTTTGCCATTTGGCAACGGTAAAAAGATGTGACACACAATAAGATGTGACGTATTAGAAGCAGCGCAAATATTTTGATACCGGAAATACTTAAGGTTTTACCTTTATCCTTTTTTTTTTTTTGGGTGGGAAATCATCAGATGACGCGTCCCGCTCTGGGTGGAGCAGAAGGGCGTGTCAGACTTTTACTGTCTAAAACCCACCCGTGTTCCTACAGTTTCCAATATGCCAAGGCCACGGTACTACTTTCGAACTATCTCGCGACCCCGGCAGATGTTTAGAGTCTGACTTTTGTTTTTGTATGGCTTGGTTAACACTTCAGCATATGCCAGCCTACTAGTGGTCTTAGTAGGAGCTGTGTCATGACGTGCGCCGCACCTCTCTCAGTTCAAATGAATTAACCCTTGATCGGGCACAGGGAACTATTTTCCCACCCGTCAATATAGCTAATTTATACATGAATATTTTCAAAATGACAACTCCCAAGACTCTGTCTTTTACTCAAATCGAAATCAGTAATCATCCAAGTTTAGATTTCGGTAAAAGTAAAGTCTGGAGAGTTGTCATTGAAAAAATATTCGCGTATTTAGTTAGATTGACGACAATAAGCGATCTGTTGAGTCAACGAATACAACTGAGACAAGACCCGTTTGCACGAGTTCCGCTTTGAAACTGAACACCACAAGAAAAAAAAAACAGTTATTTTACAGTAAAATATTGATTTATTTGTGAATCAATCATAACTCCAAATGATGAAGAGATCCTGTCTAGTATATGTAACCGTAAGGGGAGCCACAGCCACAAGCGCACTGGCCAGAGATGGACACAGCACCAGCAGCTGGCACAGCGCCGCCGAAGCTCACAGCGCCCATGATGGGGACCTGACCAGCAACAGCGGTAGTACCGGCGACTGGCAGCTCACCAGCGACCGCCACATTGCCTTCACCGGCGCCTCCGTACGCGGCAAGTCCGGCACCACAACCGGCAGCGGGGTATGCAAGTCCATCATAAGCCAAACCGGGAGCAGCCAAGCCATTAAAACCGTAAGAGCCAGCTAGCATGGGAGAAGCAAAAGCTGGAGTGATCGCCGGGCCGTAAGCACCACAAACCTGGCTGAATACATTCTGCAAAAGTAATTGTCAATATTTATCTACACAAATATTTTCACGAAGAAATTATACAAGATTGTGATCGAACCAAACTTCCTTTAAAAATTAAAATTCACAACAAGAAATAACTTACTTGGACTAAGCACGCTTGGATGCAGAGCAACAGAACAGTGAAGGAAGACATGTTTGATGTTTGTTCAACGAGAAGCTGAAGACTGAATGATGACCCAAAAAAGTTGTCCCATTTTATACTCAGCCGTTTGTTGATATCAACTACATTTACGAAATTTTGGAAAACGTGACGATATGAGAGGTTTCTGTGTTAGTAAATAGTAGGTTTATCATGCTTGCATAAGCTATTAATTAATTACACCTACCCACATACTAATTTTCTCGGAACTTAATAACTTAATTAGGTATAAAACCTCTAACAGTTGCATTTAACATCATTCTTGTGTCAGAACACGAAACATACTACAATGTCTGTCAAAGCTATCCTCGTCCTCTGTGCTCAGGCGCTCCTGCTCCAGGTAAGGTTTTTACCTTATACTCTGCATCTGTTTTGATATTGATAATAGTTGAATATACTAGACCGTCTCCATAATTTAAATGTGTCAAGTGTAAGAGTGTAACAACATATTTTTATTATTTCAGTCCGCACTCGGACAGTCTTGCACCAGCCGTGCTGCGGTTGCTGATATATCTGGACTTGTTGCTCCTTACGGCTTGGCCGCTCCCTGTGGCTTGGGTTCCTCTACTTTGGGATATGGAGGACTCGCCTACCCTGGTGCTGGCTTGGTAGGCACAGGTCTGGCTTTTGATGGACTGGCCGCTGGATGTGCTGGTAGAAGCCTAGCTTACGATGGAATCTACGCTCCCGCCTTGGAGTTCAGCCCTACCAGTGGTGGTGCTCTGCCTGTCTCCAGCGCCTCTGCCATCGCTCCCGTCGGTATCTCCGTGGCATCTGACAACGTTTATGAGGGTATCCTGTCTGTGGGTGGTGAGCTGCCGTTCGTAGGTACTGTTGGTCTGGAAGGTGTGGTGCCTTCTGCCGGTGCTGGTGCTGTGAATCATGCCTGTGGTAATGGCAGGAACGCCATGATCAGTGAGACTGCTGGCTTTGCCCCGGCTGCCGCCTTGGCTCCTCTTGCTGCTTACGGTCCTGGTGCGGCCTTCGCTCCCGCTGCTTTTGCTGCTCCTGGCCTCGGTCTTTATGGTGGTTTGGCTGGCAGAGGTTGTGGCTGCGCCTACTAATAATGTATTATTTAAAGTAAACTGATAAACATTCAAAATTTATTGAACGAAATAAATTCATATCCATTTACATGTTTGGTACTTTTATTTATTGTGAATTATTTATCACTGCAGAAATATAAATTTTATGTGTTATGAATTGTGAAAAAACACTGACATACCTACCTATTTTTGTGATGAAAAAATAGGTTTAAAAAAACTGACTTCCAAATAAACACTTCAGAGAGTAAAATCACTGTAATTTCGGACTGTAGCTCCGGGCAGCTTCAGGCATTGAAAGAAGTCAAGTACAAAATGTCTTACATGAACATTTAGGATTAAGAAAATTATATACTAGACTAGCTTCTGCCCTCTACTTCGTTCACGTTAAATTTCTTGCTCCCCCAACCCTCCCTGTCCCAGCGCATCGCCTGCTCACGCGAGGTCTTCTTATTCATAACCTTTCTTTTTTTGCTCGACTCCCAGGTCCTAGGGTGATATTATATAGTCTTTATAATAGCTTTTCTCGACAAATGGGCTATTAAACACTAAACATAGCTCCTGAGATTAGAACGTTCAACCAAATAAACTCTTCAGCTTTATAATATTTAGATTTGATTACAATTAAAAACGTTTTAGTGAGCCAACCTTGAAAGATAGACCTATGTTTTCGGGACTTCTTTTATAAACATTTAAAGAGGAAAAATTCCGTCGTTCATGATTATTACGTTACTTTCATAGTTTACGCAGAGCACGCAACGGAAGCTCTCAAGAGGAGTAAATATTCCCTATTTTTGTAGCAGGTTTTATTGCTGCTCCGCTCCTATTAGTTATAGCGTGATGTAATCAGCCATAGCCTTCCTCGTTAAATGGACGATCAACCACTTAAATCTTTTTTTCAATTCGAACCGTGGTTCCTGAAATTAGCGCGTTCAACATAAAAAACAAACAAACAAACTTGTCAGCTTTATAGTCTTTATATATATAATTCATCTGTACGTGTGTATGTCACTGAACTCCTCCTAAACGGCTGGACCGATTTAAATGATTTTTTTTGTATCCATTTGGGTGGCACCCTGGATGGTTTAGATTCACAAATCAGCCCGACAGATGGCGCTGCTATCGAGTTCTAGGAAACAGGACAACGGCTGTACGGTCAGCTAGTATTAGTATAGATACATAGATGCCTAATAATTTGACGGAAGATCAAAAACGCCATTGTTTACATTTGTGGCGCTCGATGCTTGAAAAGTATGACGGAGGTGACTCGAATGCTTTATATGACATCGTCACAGGTGATGAAAGCTGGATATATTATTAGGAACTCGAAACAAAAAGACCATCTGCACAATGGATGTTTCTATTCAAAGATTTGCCGAAAAAGTAAAGAAGGGAAAGTAGGGTAGTCAAGAGAGTAAGACACGGACATAGACCGCCTCCAAACTCCGCCGCTTCGACCGGTTTTGTGCTTCTCGCATCCAGCGGATTCCTGTAGCCTTCACCAAGTCATCGGTCCATCTTGTGGGAGACTATCAACGCAACGTCTTCCAGTAGACGGTTGCCACTCCAGAGCCTTAAAGCCTTTTTTTGTGGGTGGGAAATCATCAAATGATGTCTCCCGCTCTGGGTGGAGTAGAAGAGCGTGACTTTTACTGACTAAAACCTACCCGTGTTCCTTCAGTTGCCCATGTGCCAGGGCCACGGTACTTCTTTCGAACTGATCTTGCGACGATATTTAGAGACTAACTTTTGTTTTTGTTTATATACCTGTGCCTTTTTATTATGGTAAATCATCGAATGACTTTTCCCGCTCTGGGCGGAGCGGGGGGGGCGTGTCAGATTTGTACTGACTAAAACTCACCCGTGTTCCTTCGGTTGCCCATGTGTCAGGGTCACGGTGTCTCTTTCAAACAATCTTGCGACCCTAGCAGGCATCGGTCCTAACAGACCCCTTCAGTTCTGCTGACATCTCTTTGAGGCGCGCGTGGAACACTACGCGCTGTCGACCCGAGCCTGGTCCTTACCGAGCGGCGAGCTACCCATTGCTCGCCACCCGGAAGCTCGCGCCTACGGGGCGTCTCCTCCGTATACCTGTGCCTTAGTTGTCAATTCAGTATAAGCCACACTACCAGTTGTTTGAGTAGGAGCTGAGTCCTCGACTTGAACGGATGAATAATTTATATCAGAATCCTTTCAATCTATGATCACTTCCTTGTGCGTTGGTTCGTCTTTACGGACATAGATAGTTAGGACCTTTCTGTAGATGCAAAATAAACAGAGACGAGTTCCCTTAAACATTTTTTCTTTATAAAGATTGGACTTGTTTTTGACAAGGATACATGTTTTCTATTGCAGTTAACGTGTATCATATTAGTGGTTTTGCAATCGTCGTTGTTTTTTCCGCATTTGAGACACACCACTTTAGCGCTAGGGCATCTCTTAAGTACATGGTCGTAAAGTCAATTAAGAATTTATTTGCATAGATTGCAGGTACAGTAAACAAGATGTGATATATAATAAGATGTGCAGTATTTGATGCAGCGCGAACATTTTGACACTGGAAATACATATGGGTCTACCTTTATCCATGTGAATAAACATGAGGCGGTGAGAACGACTCTTTAAAAGATAGACGAACTGCTTCACCGGGTGACCACCTGTCTGCCTCTAAGTTCTTGTGAGTCAAGCGATTTAAGGATAATAGCTTGGCAGATTCGAGGTAAAATATACTCTCCAAAATGTTATCTTCTTACATTTGCAAGTCAACATCTCGTATTCCGTAGGATAAATTTCTTTCCATCACTCTCTGAACATGCCATCTTCTTATTGTTTAAGGTTGTATGAACATGACTACACAGCGATTATTTCTCTAATCAATCCTATGTGAACTCAATACAGGTTGATAAAATTCAACTTGCTAATATTTCTTACACTAGCTTCTGCCCGCAACTTCGTCCGCGTTAAATTTTTGCTCCCCTGACCCTTCCCGTCGCTTCGAATTGCCTGCCAGTTTTCGGCCATTTTTAGTTGCTGCTCCGCTCCTTTTGGTTGTAGCGTAATGTTATATAGCCTATAGCCTTCCTCAATAAATAGGCTACTCAACACATAAAGAATTTTTCAATTCGGACCAGTAGTTCCTGAGATTAGCGCGTTCAATCAAACAAACATACAAACAAACAAACTCTTCAGCTTTATTCATTACTCGTGTCATAATTACCACGCATTTTACTCTTCAACGAGTCGTATCTGCGAAATGCAGCAGCACGCGTTGCATGACCACCATAGAAAGAACTTTGTCTATTCTTGGTAGAATAGAGATAGAACTGTCATGCTACGCCACCATAAAACGGTACAAATCTTTCTACAATCTTTAATTCTGTCTATTCTTCCGACGAAAAAACCCCTTTCTATGGTGGTCATGCTACGCATGCTCGTGCCGCACCTTTATAAGTTTAAATGAATTAAATAGTATGCGCTCTGCTCAACGAATACAACTGAGACAAGACCCGTTTGCACGAGTGCCCCGTTGATTCTGAACAGCACATGAAAAAAAAACCCAGTTATTTTGTTGTAAATATTGCTTTATTTGTGAATCAATCATAACTCCAAATGATGAAGAGATCCTCCCTAGTATACGTAACCGTAAGGGGAGCCACAGCCGCAAGCGCACTGGCCAGAGATGGACACAGCACCAGCAGCTGGCACAGCGCCGCCGAAGCTCACAGCGCCCATGATGGGGACCTGACCAGCAACAGCGGTAGTACCGGCGACTGGCAGCTCACCAGCGACCGCCACGTTGCCTTCACCGAGGCCGCCGTACGCGGCAAGTCCGGCACCACAACCGACAGCGGGGTATGCAAGTCCATCATAAGCCAAACCCGGAGCAGCCAAGCCATTAAAACCGTAAGAGCCAGCTAGCATGGGAGAAGCAAAAGCTGGAGTGATCACCGGGCCGTAAGCACCACAAACCTGGCTGAATACATTCTGCAAAAGTAATTGTCAATATTTATCTACACAAATATTTTCACGAAGAAATTATAACATGATTGTGATCGAATCAAACTTCCTTTAAAAATTAAAATTCACAACAAGAAATAACTTACTTGGACCAAGCACGCTTGGATGCAGAGCAACAGAACAGTGAAGGAAGACATGTTTGATGTTTGTTCAACGAGAAGCTGAAGACTGAATGATAACCCAAAAAAGTTGTCCCATTTTATACTCAGCCGTTTGTTGATATCAACTACATTTACGAAATTTTGGAAAACGTGACGATATGAGTATTTTCTTTGTTAGTAAATAGTAGGCTTATCATGCTTGCATAAGTTATTAATTAATTACACTTACCCACATACTAATTTTCTCGGAACTTGATAACTTAATTAGGTATAAAACCTCTAACAGTTGCATTTAACATCATTCTTGTGTCAGAACACGAAACATACTACAATGTCTGTCAAAGCTATCCTCGTCCTCTGTGCTCAGGCGCTCCTGCTCCAGGTAAGGTTTTTACCTTATACTCTGCATCTGTTTTGATATTGATAATAGTTGAATATACTAGACTGTCTCCATAATTTAAATGTGTGAAGTGTAAGAGTGTAACAACATATTTTTACTATTTCAGTCCGCACTCGGACAGTCTTGCACCAGCCGTGCTGCGGTTGCTGATATCTCTGGACTTGTTGCTCCTTACGGCTTGGCCGCTCCCTGTGGCTTGGCTTCCTCTACTTTGGGATATGGAGGACTCGCCTACCCTGGTGCTGGCTTGGTAGGCACAGGTCTGGCTTTTGATGGACTGGCCGCTGGATGTGCTGGCAGAAGCCTAGCTTACGATGGAATCTACGCTCCCGCTTTGGAGTTCAGCCCTACTAGTGGTGGTGCTTTGCCTGTCTCCAGCGCCTCTGCCATCGCTCCCGTCGGTATCTCCGTAGTATCTGACAACGTGTACGAGGGAGCTCTATCTGTGGGTGGTGAGCTGCCGTTCGTGGGTACTGTTGGTCTAGAAGGTGTGGTGCCTTCTGCCGGTGCTGGTGCCGTCAACCATGCCTGTGGTAATGGCAGGAACACCATGATCAGTGAGACTGCTGGCTTTGCCCCGGCTGCCGCCATAGCTCCTTTTGCTGCTTACGGTCCTGGTGCCGCCTTCGCTCCCGCTGCATTTGCTGCTCCTGGCCTCGGTCTTTATGGTGGTTTGGCTGGCAGAGGTTGTGGCTGCGCCTACTAAGGATGTATGTTAAAGTAAACTGATAAACAACGAACGAATGAAATAAATCAATATCCATTTCTATGTTTGGTAATTTTATTTATTAACAACCATAAACTAGGTTGGTGTTTCTGTTAAGTATATCATTGTGGAAATATCAATAGTAAGTGTTATTATTTATGAGAAAACTGAAATATTTATGTTAAGAGGTTTAAGAAAACATTTCTTCATCATTTTCCTGCCCTATTATCTCAATTTATTTGTGGTCGGAGCAATATGTTCTTTTCTTCCATACTTCTGTTATAGTCGCCATTTCGGTAACCACCCCTTTTCTATCCCAATTGTTTTTTTTTTAACTATTACAAAAATTAATTACTGTCTCCCAAATTTTCACTACACAGGGAAAAATAACTGTAACTTCGGAAGTCGGTCATTTAATTATTATTATTTATTTATTAATCAGACAGCAAAAGGTCCACACTGACAGAAAATCAAAACAAAACAAAAATACTTAAAAGGTGTTAGTAACAAATGTATCTTATAAACCTATGTTTCCCTTTTTATTGTTAGTAAGTAAGATACAAATACAAACATACAAATATACTTTCTTCATATCATTGGCTTATTAATAAAAGTGACAGAAAGTTAAATAAAACTTAAAAGAAATGCAACCTACCTAAATTATTTTTGAAGTCGGTACCAAACATTTTTTTGCGTCAAAAATAAATTAATTTTGTTTTAAAATTACTTAGTTTAATTCAGTGCGTATCCGAATATAACATTCAGTTTCGGTCAATTTCAGGAATAGAATAATAAAATTTGTAGCAGAACGTGGCACGAATCATGTTCTGATATGTCACGAATAAGCACAAACTTATTTTTAGAGCGGTCATCCAGCGCGGGCTGGCAACATCGCGATTCAACTTATTCATTTAAATCAAAGTAATATGTTTTCTGCCAATCACTAGATATTTGCTATTTATAAGTTTTTATGCAGTTATTTGATAACGACTAATATAATAAAAAATTGTCAATATTTTCAATTATTTTCTATTTGCAGTATTTATCACGATTTAATGTTTAGGTACGTTTAAGAGTAAATTTTAAAAATATTCGTAAATACCGTTAGCATATCTAATGATTGCCTAAAAATAAAAATTGTACTTTGATTTATATTACGAAAAATTATTATTAAAAATGTGACGTAGGCAGCCCGCGCGGGATGCACGCTCTGAAGAAATTGAATTAATAAATCAAAATTCATAGATCTGATATATTTATTTTAACTCACCACTGCTCTCAAATGGTGTAGGAAAACATCGTGAGGAAACCGGCATGTTTTATAGGTAGTTATAAGTTTATTACATTAACGTATTACAGTTTTGTGTGTGTGTGCACGGAGTACTAGAAGCTGTAATACTGGAGACAATAAACTTTATCTTTTTCTATTCCAAGTTCATTTGAAATATCTGTTACGGAGACACCTTTCTTCCTCAAATATATAAATCGATGTTTTGTGTAAGAAAGTAAGTAAGTTAATTTTATTTGTATAAACATGCCGTACGTACATTGCATGCAAGATAATAAAGAGACACAGAAAAGATTTCATTATTGTGATGTCGCTTATGCGATATGCAGCATTATTTAACCATGAATCACTATTATTGCTGTCATCTTGACATTGAGATGACTGATAGATAATAGAATGACATGCAAACAACACTAAATTGCCTATAGAGGTTTTCCTGTCTGGGAAACCTATTATTTCTATACCATGAGAGTTTATTTGTCTAAAGGGTTCCATAAGTTTGAACACCTAAAATCCTTGGAAGCCATTGGCGAGATGACTGTTACCATATATATGACGGTTTTACTGAAGCTATCTATAAAACATTTTAAATGATTATATTGTTGACAAAAATAAGGAAACTTGATTTGTGCCGATGTTATTGACTTTTTGGCTGTGTCTATTTATTCGAATACCCTGAGTGTCACCAACTACTTGATGCTGACTGTACCTAACCATGAATATAAGCAACGTTTACTATGGATGGGACCAACATTGAAAGAAAATAAAAACAGCTATTTCATACATTTCGATCGTGTACCTACCTCGTGCATTGTTGTAAGAAAATGGTGTTATGTTATATCTGTAACCGAAATGTTAAGAGTTAGGTGAACCTAACTAACTCCGTTACTGAGAATCGCTAAGCAATACAAGGACAGGTAGGTCATCATCACACTAAATAATTATTAAAAGCAAGATCAGCACTGAAAGTCCATCATTTAATTCATAATAAATATTAATTTTTAATCCTAGGGAATTACAATATATTAGAACTCTCAGAGAGCTAATTAAATAAGCAATAACTTTGATAAGATAACACAACTACACATCTGTGTTCTTGTTTTATCTACAGTTCGTTTGTGTTTTGTTTTGGTAGATGGCACAAAATGAAAAAATACTATTACAGAAGTCAAACCGTCAGTCTTCGGGTCTTCCTTAAATATAAACATTAAATCGTAATAAATACTGCAAATAGAAAATAATTGACAATATTGACAATTTTTACTATATTAGTCGTTATCAAATAACTGCAGCAGTGGTGGCCCAGTGGTAACAGCCGCGACTTACGAGTAGTAGGTCGTGAGTTCAAACTCAAGCAGGCGCATTACTTTGTGTAAATTATTTCATCGCCACTGCTCTCAAAACGGTGAAGGAAAACATCGTGAGGAAACAAGCATGTCTTAGAACCAAAAATTCGAAGACATGTGACATCTGCCAACCCGCACTGGGCCAGCGTGGTGGATTATGGCCCATTCCTTCTCACCGAGAGGAGGCCTGTGTCCCAGCAGTGGGAAAATTATAGGCTGATGATGATGATGAAATAACTGCATAAAAACTTATAAATAGCAAATATCTAATGATTGGCAGAAAACATATTACTTTGATTTAAATTGAATAAGATAATCACGAAAAAACCCTTGAATCGCGATGTTGCCAGCCCGCGCTGGATGACCGCTTTGAAAATAAGTTTGTGCTTATTCGTGACATATCAGAACGTGATTTTTGCCACGTTTTGCTACAAATTTTAGTCTTCTAGTTCTGATATTGACTGAAATTGAATGTTATATTCGGATACTCATTGAATTAAACTAATTTTAAAACATAAGTCATTTATTTTTGGCGCATAAGAATGTTTGGTACCAACTTCTTAGGTAGGTTGCATTACTTTTTAGTTTTATATAACTTTCTGTCACTTTTATAAATAAGTAAATGATGTGAAGAAAGTATAGAACCTAAAAAGTGAAGTCTTAAACGACCGACTTCCGAGGTTAAAGTTATTTTTCTCTGTGTAGTGAAAATTTGGGAATTTGCAATAGTTAAAAAAATACAATGAGAAAAAAAAGGGGTGACTACCGAAATGTTGACTATAACAGAAGTGCGGAAGAAAAGAACATGTTACATCGACCACAAATAAATTAGGATAATAGCAGAATGATGATGAAGCTTTTTCTAAAACCTCTTTACATAAATATGTCAGTGTTTTCTCATAAAAAATAACACTTACTATTGATATTCCTACACTGATGATTAACAGTAACACCTCCCTAGTATAAGGTTGTAAACAAAATAATGAAAGAAGCAAACATATTAAAAGATATTGATTTATTTCGGTCAACAAAATTTTGAATGTTTATCTATTTACTTTATCGGATACATTCTTAGTAAGCGCAGCCACAACCTTTGCCAGCCAAACCACCATAAAGACCGAGGCCAGGAGCAGCAAAAGCAGCGGGAGCGAAGGCGGCACCAGGACCGTAAGCAGCAAGAGGAGCTATGGCGGCAGCCGGGGCAAAGCCAGCAGTCTCACTGATCATGGCGTTCCTGCCATTACCACAGGCATGGTTGACGGCACCAGCGCCGGCAGAAGGCACCACACCTTCCAGACCAACAGTACCCACGAACGGCAGCTCACCACCCACAGATAGAGCTCCCTCGTACACGTTGTCTGATACTACGGAGATACCGACGGGAGCGATGGCAGAGGCACTGGAGACAGGCAGAGCTCCGCCACTGGTGGGGCTGAACTCCAAGGCGGGGGCGTAGATTCCATCATAAGCCAGGTCTCTGCCAGCGTATCCAGCGGCCAGTCCATTGAAAGCCAAACCTGTGCCTACCAAGCCAGCACCAGGGTAGGCGAGTCCTCCATATCCCAAAGTAGAGGAGGCCAAGCCACAGGGAGCGGCCAAGCCGTAAGGAGCAACAAGTCCAGAGATATCAGCAACCGCAGCACGGCTGGTGCATGACTGTCCGAGTGCGGACTGAAATTGTAAAAATATTTTGTAACACTTTTACACACCCAACATTTATATTTCTGTAGACAATTTAGTAAAATAACTCATTGTTACTATTAAAATAACAATATCAATTTATTTATATGCAGAGAATAAGTTAATTTCAAAAACCTTACCTGGAGGAGGAGTGCCTGAGCGCAGAGGACGAGGATAGCTTTGACAGACATTGTAGTATGTTTCGTGTGCTGACACAAGAGTGACGATCAGTGCAACTGTTAGAGGTTTTATACTCAATTAAGTTATCAAGTTCCGAGAAAATTTGTATGTAGGTAAGTGTAATTAATTAATAGCTTGTGCAAGCTTGATAAGCCTACTATTTACTAACAAAAAAACTACTCATATCGTCACGTATTCCAAAATTTCGAAAACTTGGATGTTATCAACAAGGTGCTGAGTATAAAATGTGACAACAATTTTGGGTCATCATTCAGTCTTCAGCTATCGTTGAACAAATATCAAATATGTCTTCCTTCACTATTCTGTTGCTCTGCATCCAAGCTTGCTTGGTCCAGGTGAGCGATTGCTGTTTTGAGTTCTACCTTCTTTTTCAGTTTTCATTTTTGAAAGCATGATTTGTATTGGTGTTCGTGTGTTAATGTTTGTCTTAATAAATTTTGACTATTACTTTTGCAGAATGTATTAAGCCAGGCCTGTGGTGCTTACAGCCCCCTGATCGCTCCAGCTTGTGGTTCTCCTCTGCTAGCCAGCCCTTATGGCTTTAACGGCTTGGCTGCTCCGGGTTTGGCTTATGATGGACTTGCGTACCCCGCCACTGGCTACGCTGGTGTGTACCCCACTGCCGGTTGTGGTGCCGGACTTGCCGCGTACGGCGGCGTCGGTGAAGGCAACGTGGCGGTTGCTGGTGAGCTGCCAGTCGCTGGTAACACCGCTGTTGCTGGTCAGGTCCCCATCATGGGCGCTGTGAGCTTTGGTGGTGCTGTGCCAGCTGCTGGTGCTGTATCCATCTCCGGCCAGTGCGCTTGCGGTTGCGGTTCTCCTTACAACTATTTGTACTAGGGAAGATCACAACATCGTTTGGAATTATGATGCTTTCATAAAAATTTGAATAAATATGTTCAACAAATAAAATACTATGTTTATCTTTGACCTTCATTCTGAATAAATCTGGAATGTAATCAAAATTATTCTTGGTGATATATAGATGCATAATCAGAGGTAAGCAAATAAATCGATGAGCATTTGCTAGTCATGTAAACAATCCACTTTAATAATATGTCATTTAGAGTTGTATTAGAATTATCTCGACTGATTGAAAAATAGTACACCAAGTATTACGATAATAACAATATTTTCGCCTTATTTTAACAGAATTACTATTGTTACTGAGAGTTCTGTTCTAACAAAGATGACCCTTAAAATACATTGTTTACGAAGTAGCTAATTGATTAGAATGAAACTTGCAACGCCATCTAGTAGTGAAGCTTGCAAACAGTAGCAATAAATTTCGAATTAATTAACGGGCTAAATATAATAAACTTAGAATAAATTCTGATTGATATAAGTCTACTACTTATATCAAGAAATTAAAAAACAGTCAATTATTCGATTACACCCAGAATGAAACACCGAATAAAGTATCAAAAGTTTCATTTCAAGAAATTTTGACGAACAACTTATCATATCAGCCTTCATTCACATCCGTGACAAATAAAGCCACCATAGCCGAGACTTTAAGCAGTAGACACAAATACTAACAGTGAACCATCGGCTGCTAGTCCTGGACCATATACCGTACCGGAAAGAGGATAAGCCGACGCAGACGGAGCGATGCTCTCAATAGCAGTAACACTGTTACCGTAATTGTAGCTCACGGCACCATTACCACCTCTTGGCATCACATCCTCCAAATCTACAGCAATCACGAACGGCAGGTCACCAGTCACGGACAGGGCATCCTCATATATATTCTTAGACGCTACGGAGAGGAAACTGGGAACGATAGCAGAGGTACTACAAACAGGCATTCCGCCGCCATTGGTGGGAATGATTTCACTAGAAAGTTCTTCGTAGCCTGCTACTCAAGCGCCATAGTGGCTGTCAAAAAAGCAGACTGGAAGTAAGATATAAAATTATCAGCTATGTAGACTGTACTAATGAAAATTCTTTACAAAACTGATTACACGATCGATTTTTGTAAATGTATGTTATGCTTACTTGGAAAAAGATTGCCTGAGCGCAGAGGACGAGAATAGCTTTAACAGACATTGGTGCCGATTCTGTTGTCACAAAATTCTCTAAACTAAACTAAAAATCACTAAAATTTGGTTTATTCCTGTCAAACGATGATTTTCTATTCTGAAATAGACTAAAGTGACACAACTTAACTATATTTTAGTTTGACAGCACTAAGATTGCATAGAATTATTAATTTAGTCAAAATGTCAATTTAGCTATTCACCAAAAATTTTGACTATAATAATTTATTTGAACTAAATCTGACTATATTTAATCGCGATTAAAAAAGTGTGGAGTAAAACTAGTGGTCATGAACTAAAATTCACACCGACGTATCTTAGAATCTGTATTTAAAGTTTTTTGCCACCGACTTCCAAAATTATAGTTATTTTTCACTTTGTAGTGTTTTTTTTTTACGGAAGTCGGTTATTAATTTTTTGTAAAAAGTTTTTATTTTTTAACTTTTTAGTTATGGTATGTACCCCGCATTAATCTAATCGCGTTATTCGTTCATTTGTCGTGCAAATACTTAATGCAAATTCAAGACTTATATGGTTTTCACATGGATCACATTGTCAGGATGGAACCAAATTAAAATGGGACCACACGAAGAGCACTAGCTTCCTAATAAAAAAAAATCATCATGATCGGTTTACCCAGTCAAAGGTTTTGAGATAGCAAAAATAAATAAAAATACAGTAGAATTGAGAAACTCCTCCTTTTTTTAAGTCGATTAAGAAGTAAGGAATTATAGAGATAGTTTAGTTAGTTTAGTTCGGTGTACAACAGAATCGGCATCATTGTCGTTTATGTATTAGCTATTTATTAGTTCAAGTTTTGACACAAGTATGAAATTCAGCACCACTGCGACATCGACGTCGGGGACAAAGCGATGCGCCTGAAGTGGAATTAGCCAGGGCATCTAGTTAGATGAAGAGATGGCCAATGGAGTAATGCAATGACGGAATGGTGGCCAAAATTAAGACAAATAAACCAAGGCCATACAAAAGCGCGTTGGGTTGATGATATCTTCAAGGTCGTAAGAATCACATGGATAAGAGACGCACGTAACTGGGATGTATGGCGGAAAAATGTGGAGGACCATACCCAGCAGTTGGTGATTTCAGGCTACGATGATGATGATGATGATGATGATGATGATGACCAGTGCTGGAAATTTTATACTTAACTGTGTTATCAGAACTATTTCATTGCCATTATCTGCAAATGCGTCTTTCAGAATTGAGATTTGGGAAAAACGTTTGTATTTTTTTGGTAGTCATTATTTATTTGTTTCTACAGAACGTAGGTAACTTCTTTACAGAAATATGTCAGTGTTATGTCATCATTCATAACACATACTTTTGATATTTCCACCATGATAATTAACAGTAACACGTACCTAGTATAAGGTTGTTAACAAATGAAAGAAGCAAACATATTAATGGATATTGATTTATTTCGTTCAATTTTTTTTAATGTTTATCAGTTTACTATAACGAATACATTCTTAGTAGGCGCAGCCACAGCCTCTGCCAGCCAAGCCACCATAAAGACCGAGACCAGGAGCGGCAAAAGCAGGAGCGAACGCGGCACCAGGACCGTATGCAGCAAGAGGAGCCAAGGCGGCAGCCGGGGCAAAGCCAGCAGTCTCACTGATCATGGCATTCCTGCCATTACCACAGGCATGGTTGACGGCACCAGCACCGGCAGAAGGCACCACACCTTCCAGACCAACAGTACCCACGAACGGCAGCTCACCACCCACAGATAGAGCTCCCTCGTACACGTTGTCAGATACTACGGAGATACCGACGGGAGCGATGGCAGAGGCACTGGAGACAGGCAGAGCACCGCCACTGGTGGGGCTGAACTCCAAGGCGGGGGCGTAGATTCCATCATAAGCCAGGTCTCTGCCAGCGTATCCAGCGGCCAGTCCATTGAAAGCCAAACCTGTGCCTACCAAGCCAGCACCAGGGTAGGCGAGTCCTCCATATCCCAAAGTAGAGGAAGCCAAGCCACAGGGAGCGGCCAAGCCGTAAGCAAGTCCAGAGATATCAGCAACCGCAGCACGGCTGGTGCATGTCTGTCCGAGTGCGGACTGAAATTGTAAAAATATTTTGTTACACTTTTTCACATCCAACATTTATATTTCTGTAGACAATTTAGTAAAATAACTCATTGTTACTATTAAAATAACAATATCAAAATATATGCAGAGAATAAGTTAATTTCAAAAACCTTACCTGGAGCAGGAACGCCTGAGCACAGAGGATGAGGATAGCTTTGACAGACATTGTAGAATGTTTCGTGTGCTGACACAAGAGTGACGATCAGTGCAACTGTTAGAGGTTTTATACTCAATTAAGTTATCAAGTTCCGAGAAAATTTGTATGTAGGTAAGTGTAATTAATTAATAGCTTATGCAAGCTTGATATGCCTACTATTTACTAACAAAAAAACTACTCATATCGTCACGTATTCCAAAATTTCGAAAACTTGGATGTTATCAACAACGTGCTGAGTATAAAATGTGACAACAATTTTGGGTCATCATTCAGTCTTCAGCTTCTCGTTGAACAAACATAAAATATGTCTTCCTTCACTGTTCTGTTGCTCTGCATCCAAGCTTGCTTGGTCCAGGTGAGCGATTGCTGTTTTGAGTTCTACCTTCTTTTTCAGTTTTCATTTTTGAAAGCATTTTTTGTATTGGTTTTTGTGTGTTAATGTTTGTCTTAATAAATATTGACTATTACTTTTGCAGAATGTGTTCAGCCAGGCCTGTGGTGCTTACAGTCCTCTGATCGCTCCAGCTTGTGGTTCTCCTCTGCTAGCCGGCCCTTATGGCTTTAACAGCTTGGCTGCTCCGGGTTTGGCTTATGATGGACTTGCGTACCCCGCCACTGGCTACGCTGGTGTGTACCCCGCTGCCGGTTGTGGTGCCGGACTTGCCGCATACGGCGGCGTCGGTGAAGGCAACGTGGCGGTCGCTGGTGAGCTGCCAGTCGCCGGTAACACCGCTGTTGCTGGTCAGGTCCCCATCATGGGCGCTGTGAGCTTCGGCGGTGCTGTGCCGGCTGCTGGTGCTGTTTCTATCTCCGGCCAATGCGCTTGCGGCTGTGGTACACCTTACAACTATCTGTACTAGCGAACATCTCATCATTGTTTGGAATTCGTATTGATTCATTAATCAATAAATACTTTCTACAACATTCTTTTTCGTTTTTTTTTTTGTCCTGTTAGATTACTGACACAACCATAAAAAAATATTGTATTTCTTGTGATTGGATTTACTACTGTGCTAGGCAACACAGCAGCGCTTGGAGTAATGGTGCTTTCATAATTTTTTGACTAAATATGTTTAACGAATAAAATATTGTGTTTATGTTTGACCACAATACTGAAAGAAACTGGAAACTGATAGGTACGTCATAAAAATTATTGTTTGTCGTCATACTTGCATAATCAGAGTTACTCAAATTAATTAATGGGCGTTTCCTTGTCTGTAAAAGTCTATTATAATATGTCAGTTAGTGTTGGTCAAAGAATAAACTCGACTGATTGGAAAATACTGCACCAAGTATGACGTTACAAATATTATATTATATTCTATGCATAATTTTAACAGAATCACAATTTTTACTGAGAGTTCTCTTCGAACAAAGATGTCCCTACAAATATGCACAGACGCCAGCACTTAAAGCTACTGCTGAAAATCAATTAAATAAATTTGACAGATTGTCAAATTTATTTAATAGATTTTCAACTTTATCGCCAAAGTATTAAGTTCATGATTGATTGGGAAAAATTTACAGTTTCGGGTAGCTTGATGTGCTGGCGTCTGTACATCGTTTACGCAATAGCTAATTGATTGGAATGAAACTTGCAACGCTATCTATACTCCATTTGTTTAGGTAGTTAACTAAATGTAAACAATCTTAACATGTCTTTTATCTAAAAAACTGTCTAAAAATTGAATCTAAAAATGTTTACAATTAGGTATTTACTTAAACCAATGTTAGGTAAGTAACTTAATTTAAATAATATTTGTTGGTCTTTTATACGATTTATTTTATATAAAAAGACATATCAAGATTGTTTACCTTTAGTTAACTACCTAAACAAATGGAGTATAGTAGTAAAGCTTGCAAATAGTATCAATGAATTGCAAATTAATTGACAGACATAAAATAATAATCTTGTACTCAGTTTTGATTAATAAGATAATTGCAGAAAACTTCAAATATGTCAGTTTATTAATTTAGAACCACAGTTCACCGTGGTTCTTATTTAATAAACTCGATAATTAAATGAACTCGATTTTAATATAACTCTTTAATAACATCGAGTAAAGTATCAAGTGTTTTTTTTTTTTTCAAAAAGTTTTGGTAATCATAATCAGTAATGCCCGCAGACACATCCGTGACCAATAAGGCCACTGACCACCATGCCAGGGTCGCGAAATTTGTTCGAAAGAGGTACCGTGGCCCTGGCACTTGCGCAACTGATGGAACACGTGTGGGTTTTAGTCAATAAAAGTCTGACACGCCCTTTCGCTCCACCACGCGGGAGACGTCATTTGATGATTTCCCACCCAAAAGAAAAACCACTGACCACTTGAAATTGTGTCCTTCTCTATTTTTTAATTACAATATCTGCAAATGGATAAAGTATTTTAGAAATGAGATTTGGGAAAAATTATTATATTTTACTGGTAACTATTACACAGGTATGCAAAATTGACCTTTTTGAAAATTGTTTGTTTTAAGGGTAATTTTGGGGCGCTGAGATTAAATATGCTGTTTTTAGGGTTCCGTTGCCAAATGGCAAAAAACGGAACCCTTATAGATTCGTCAGGTCTGTCTGTCTGTCTGTCCGTGTATGTCACAGCCACTTTTTTCCGAAATTATGAGAGCTATGCTGTTGAAACTTGGTAAGTAAATGTATTCTGTGAACCGCATTAACATTTTCACACAAAAATAGAAAAAAAAAACAATAATATTTGGGGTTCCCCATACATAGAACTGAAACTCAACATTATTATTTTTTTCATCAAACCCATACGTGTGGGGTATCTATGGATAGGTCTTAAATATGATATTGAGGTTTCTAATATCATTTTTTTCTAAACTGAATGGTTTGCGTGAGAGACACTTCCAAAGTAGTAAAATGTGTCTCCCCCCACCTGTAACTTCTAAAATAAGAGAATGATTAATCTAAAAAAAATATATGGTACATTACCATATAAACTTCCACCGAAAATTGGTTTGAACGAGATCTAGTAAGTAGTTTTACCACAATTTACCTTTCATTCAGTCAACTTAAATATAAAAATTTAAAAAAAAAACATAAACATAAACCTTATGCATAAACCGTGAATACATGCAGGTTTGTACGGAACCCTCGGTGCGCGAGACCGACTCGCACTTGGCCGGTTTTTTTATCACGTAAAGATTTTCCGATATATTAGATGTAAAAAAAAACATTTCTTTTACTTCAAGACGATGTTTTATTTAAAATATAAAAAGCTTACTTACACATTTAGATTTTCATGATGATTTGCACTGACCTGACTCACAAAGTAAACTGTTATAAATCCTTGTAATACCTTTTTCGCTTGTCACTGACGTCTCTTTGTCATATTTGACATTAAACATTTTAATTAGCCCGTTTATATCTTTACGGTACACTAAATCACCGTCTTGAGCAAAAAATGGCACAAAAGCTTTTTCTTTATATCTATACCATGAAAAAGTAATGCCCGTAGCCAATTTTTTTTTTTTTTTTTGAGTCAACATGCTAAAAGTTCTGCTGCAATTTTAGGAAGATCTAATATACGCACAGTTGTTATATAGCTGTGGCTCGGTATTGTCAATAGAGAAATCAATCAGTCGACAGTCAATTGCATTTTACTAGATATCTTTAATAACTACACACAAGTCAAATCACACAATCGAAAATAAGAATCGTTATCATAGCATATTTGTGCTACGGTCGCGAGATTGTTCGAAAGAGACACCGTGACCCTGGCACATGGGCAACTGAAGGAACACGGGTGGGTTTTAGTCAGTAAAAGTCTGACACGCCCTCTCGCTCCGCCCAGAGCGGGAGAAGTCATTTGATGATTTCTCATCAAAAAAAAAAATGAAGGTCGTAGTATATAAAGATAAACACCTATACATGGACCGCGTCCCCATTTTTGAGATGTAATCAAAGTGAGACAGTAACAATGATAATATAGTATTGTTAGTATGTAAGGTTTCATAGAAAATAATAACACAAAAATTAAGAATTTTCATATATTAAAACACAAACGAAAAAATCAACAACATTACAAATACAAAAACTACTTAGATTTAATACACTCCGTTGTAGCCACAGCCGGCGCCAACGCGACCACCGTATCCCAGACCAGGGGCACCCAGACCCAGACCAGGGGCTCCCAGACCAGCGAGACCAGGGCCGTAACCAGCTCTGCCTGGAGCAACACCAGCAGCAGCACCATAAGGACCAACAGCAGCACCAAGACCTTCGCTTACAATACCAACAGCGCCATTCCCGCAGCCGTAGTTGATACCACCAGCGCCAGCAGAAGGTAAAGCGCCCTCCACAGCCACAGCACTCAAGAACGGCAGCTCTCCGTTCACAGCAAGAGCTCCTTCGATAGCGTTCTCAGAGATCACTGTGATGCCGGTAGGAGCGATGGGAGACACGCTAGTGACTGCGAAGCCGCCACCGCTGGAGGGAACAAAGGAGTTAGCAGCCAGGCCGTAGTTGTTACATCCTGGGTAGCCTCGGGGTCCTGCTGCCAAACCACGTCCTGCTAGGTTGGAACCGTAAGCCAGTGCGTTGCCAGCTAGGGCGAGCTCTTCAGCTGCTAAGGCAGTGCCAGCAATGCTGTTGCAAGAGCCGATGGCTTGGCCTGAGATGGTCTGAAAATAGAAAAGGTAAATGTTAAATTAGTATTTTTGTAATTGAACCCATTTATTTGATACTTGTGTTATTTGAATGATAATGCTGGATAAACTACTGTACATTTAAGGTTATGTTTAACAGTAATTTCATCATCATTGTCATCATTTTAAGCCCAAAGACGTTCACTGCTGGACACAAGCCTCTCCCAATTGGGGGGGGTTTGTCATAATTTCCACGCTTGGCAGGCGTGTTGGAGACCGCAATATGGTGGTAAAATACATAGGGAACGCTGCTGCGCGTTCTCTGTTAAGTCCTTTAGTCACCCACGGAATGCAATGTGAAGGTGTTATTGTTTACGTTCGGCTCCTCACGACGCAAACTTATATTTAGGAGTTGCACAATAGGACCAATAAAAATATTACAAAGATCGTTGATTGAAAACAAGAAAATGCTCACCTGAACCAATAAAGCAGAAGCGCAGAAGACAAAGAAAGCTTTGGCGGCCATTTTGTTTTTTTGTTAACGTTTGTATTGGTGACAAACAAGAGAATGATTTTGAATCGAACGCATCAACGTTATATACTAATGTATTACAATATTTCTACGCAATCGATGTTAAAGAAATAAATATAATTACGTGATGTAGATAACAGTTTGTAAAGTATGTAATAACCTGTTACAGTTTTAGATAACGCACCTTATTTTCACTTTGAACTTGTTGGAAAATCACGTTTTTATGCTAATAATAGATACGCATTTTTGACTCGTGGCGAAGAGATATCAGAACCTATTGAAGGGGTCCACTAGGGCCAATGCTTGCTAGGGTCGCAGATTGTTCGGATGAGTTACCGTGGCCCTGGCACAGGCAACTGAAGGAACACGGGTGGGTTTTATTCAGTAAAAGTATAACGCTCTCCCGTTCCGCCCAGAACAGGAGACGTCATTTGATGATTTCCCACCCCAAAAAAAAGGCGTGTGGCTCAATAATAACAGACACACGGGTTGATTCATCTCTTTAAACTAACCACAAACCACGTTAAGCCGTTGGTCCTTGCTGTCACTCGTTGATATTTGACAGTCGTGCATGTCATTGGAAGCTGAAGCCCTCTATGTTTGGCCATGATCAGTTAATAAGACGCAGAGCAGATGGAGAGCATTGGTGACCCAGCGGTATCGGTCCCAAATTACGAGTTGTAGGTCGTGAGTCCAAACTCAGGCTGGCACTTTATTTTGTGTAAATAATTTCATAGCCACTGCTCTAAAACCAATGAAGGAAAACATCGTGAGGAAACCGGCAAGTCCTAGAACCAAAAATTTGTAGACATGTGACATCTACTAACACGCACTGGGCCCGCGTGGTGGATTACGGCCCAGTCCCTCTCGCCGAGCGGAGGCCTATGTGGCAGCATTGGAAACGGTATAGGCTGATAGTGCCAATAATTGAGACAGTACTGTAATCAGTTGATATCTGATATTCTATACGGCTCTCCGTATAGAGTACCCGTTTACAGTCCCGTCGTGTCTCCGTGTAGAGTGTCCGTATACCGTTTCCACTGCTGCTTGTGCTCTCATAATAAGCAATTTTACTTTAAGGAAAACGCCAGGGTATCCCAAAAAATTCAAATCGTAGGTCAGTGTGAAAGCTGTATGTTGAACAGAATACAATTTGCGGCATTAACACGTACTACGCTTTTGCCAGTGGTTTCCCCGCATATTATACACTAGCTTCAGCCCGCGCCTTCGCCCGCGTGGATGTCGAAAAATTCACTATTTCAACCTCCCATTTCACCCTCGGAATGGAATTTCAAGAAACAGTTAGTGGATGACAATGCAGTATGCAAATAATGCACTATGTAATACTGAAACGTATGGATCAGCAGAATAATGTGCATTTGTGCAGTTTTGCACTCGAACTTAAAAAACTGATGTAAGGTTATTTATTGAATAATGTTTGTTATGAATTTGTTAAGGTGTGTGTTCAACAATTCGCAGTGTCAGGTTGTATTTTGATTCAATTATGATTCGCTATCATAACAAATATGCTTTTACAAAAGAATAATGAATAAAACGAAATATCAGTCGTTCAGTGGGATTAAATGAGCCAAAAAATATGTTATTGATTATTATAAATCTTTACACGGTATAGAACAAAGTCGCATTTCGTGTCTATACAGTTATGTCTCCTAAACTACGCAACGGATTTTAATTCGGTTATCGTCAATAAACAGTGATTTATATCTATACTAGCTTTTGCCCGCGGCTTCGCCCGCGTGGATGTCGGAAATTAATGCAAGAGGACGTATAACCGCGATAAGAATGTGTTATTCCAGGTTATATAGGTAATATAGACTCTGTGTGCTATTTTCGATCCAGATCCATTCAGCCATTTTTGTGTGATTGAGAAACAACAACCCAATCATACATATTTTCACATTTATAATATTATTTGCCCGCGGCTTCGCCCGCGTGGATGTCGGAAATTAATGCAAGAGGACGTATAACCGCGATAAGAATTTGTTATTCCATGTTATATAGGTAATATAGACTCTGTGTGCTATTTTCGATCCAGATCCATTCAGCCATTTTTGCGTGATTGAGAAACAAACACCCAATCATACATATTTTCACATTATATAATATTATTAGTAGTAGGATTATAACTCATATTACTTAGGATTCATAGTTTATGAGAACATCATGTGTGTTGGTGTTTTTAAAATAAAAGTAATAGTATTCAGAGTAGGAAGACTGTGACATAGGGCTTGGTTTAGTTGAATATAAGTCTTCCTGGTTTTTCTTAACGCTCCTATTTTACCTATACAGACACTCAATCATTTACCAGACACCGAACATAATTATAGGAATAGTACTTTTGCCAGTGGCTTGACCCGTATAGCTGTCGGAAAATATCACCCGGGAACCTACTACCGGGATAAAGTAGGTATCCTATCTGTTACATATCCATGATATATCTTTGTGCCTAATTCGATCTAAATCCGTTTGGCCGTCTTTTCATCATTGAGAAACAAACATCCAAAAATCTAAACATCTAAGCAATTTCGCGGTCTCTTACTTGAAATAATACTATTAGGTTTATTTTGAGTATAATGAACACACATGATATTCGCAATTACTTTGAAGCCAAAGTAATATGAATTACAATCCTACTTATCCTGTACTACCCGGCCCCTGCCAACGCGCTCTGCGCCCACTTTTTAAATCTCTAATATCTTCTAAGATATTCATTTAAATTACATGCTGTAAAGGGCCATATTGATCTATATTAAATGCACAATGTATTTAAATATAGATCAATATATTATACTTAATTGGATAAGGATTAATGTTGTATTGCTTAAAATCGCTTCGTAAATAAGCCCTTATTTCTCGTAAAAAGTAAAAGATAAAAAATGGTTATTGTGAGTTATCCCTAAGAGATAGACATATACCATTGAGGACATTTTTGTAGGCCTTTTTAAGGTGTACAATACTGTAGTACATTATTTTGATCTATTTCGTAGGATTCAGCCAGGGTTTTACGAATTTTGAGACGTATGTCAGCGTAGTTTTCGAAGATAGTTATTTTTTTCTAAAATAAAAGAATCTTTCTAAAATAAAAATAGCCTAAGTTACTCCTTGTTACATCAGCTATCTGCCAGTGAAAGTCCCGTCAAAATCGGTCCAACCATTTCCGAGATTAGCGGGAACGAACAGACAGACAGACAGACAGACAGACAAAAATTGTAAAAAATGTTGTTTTGGTATATGTATCGTGTATACATCCATATACACTTAGTAAAAAGTGGTTATCTTAATATTAAAAACAGACACTCCAATTTTATTTATTTGTATGTATGTATATGTATAGATAAAATTCAAAGTCCTGAGTGACTGACTGACTGACTGACTGATATATCAACGCACAGCCTAAATCGCTGGTCGAAGAGACATGAAATTTGGAGGGTGTGTTCTTTGTGAGGAGTAGGTAGTGCATTCTTTGCATACTCCTCACAAAGAACACACCGTCCAAATTTCGTGAATACAAAAAGAGTTGATGAACAGAACACTCGACCAAGCCCAAACAATAAGCAATATGGAGTAGCAATGGGCCAATCATAATAGCCGTAGAACCGGTGACAGTTCTTATGTTGCTAAATCATGGAATGTTTTTTAATAGCCGTAGAACCGGTGACAGTTCTTATGTTGCTAAATCATGGAATGTTTTTTAATAGCCGTAGAACCGGTGACAGTTCTTATGTTGCTAAATCATGGAATGTTTTTTAATAGCCGTAGAACCGGTGACAGTTCTTATGTTGCTAAATCATGGAATGTTTTTTAATAGCCGTAGAACCGGTGACAGTTCTTATGTTGCTAAATCATGGAATGTTTTTTAATAGCCGTAGAACCGGTGACAGTTCTTATGTTGCTAAATCATGGAATGTTTTTTAATAGCCGTAGAACCGGTGACAGTTCTTATGTTGCTAAATCATGGAATGTTTTTTAATAGCCGTAGAACCGGTGACAGTTCTTATGTTGCTAAATCATGGAATGTTTTTTAATAGCCGTAGAACCGGTGACAGTTCTTATGTTCCTAAATCATGAAATGTTTTTTAAAACGCTTTTATTAGCTTCATACGTAAGTTAGTATATGAGTATGTAACGGAAACTTTGAACATGATTTTGACCCCCTTTAAAACATCCGCGTCGGTTTAACTCAAAATTTGGCATACTTATCAAAGACCGATGACAATATAATTGTGCTACTATCCTTGCCGGGGTTACCAGGATAGCAAAAAACACTGTCTTCAAAAACTACGCTGACATACCTCACAAACTAATTTGTGCCATTATCCTTAATAAAGCGTGTAAAAAGTAGAAAATAATGGAAAAAAAGCGTGAGGCGCTTTTTGAGGTAATTGATATCAAGCACCCCACGCTTTTTCCATTATTTTACGACACTGATACTGACCTGCAAATTGCAAAGAACGTAAAAAAAAATTGAACGCTAATCTTATTCATAACAAACCTTATGCAATAAACAACCTTGCTGAAACATCAGTTCTCAAAGGTTGAGTGCAAAACCGCGCGAATGCAAATTATTCTGCTGATCCATAAGTTTCAGTATTGCTTAGCGTATTCTTAGCATACTGAACTGTCAGGATAAGTAATCGCGCTATACTTTGCGTATTACATAACGATGTTTGCCCTTGAAAACATAATGAGTTGATCTGATAGAGAATAGAACACTCGACCAAGCTCCAAGAATAAACAAGAAGTAGCAATGGCTGGTCATAATAGCCGTAGAAACGGTGACAATTCTTATGTTCCTAAATTATGGAATTGGTTTCCGCATTTCGGTATACCATATGCGTGCGTTACTCCAAGCAGCCTACCTCCCTCCAGAAGTTGATTATATCTGCCGGTCCATTAGAAAATCTATGTAATTTCTGGGTGACCTGAGGGTAAAAAATGTTTTGCCATTTTATAGGAGACCAGGTGTCCGGAATTTTGGCCTCTTGGCAAATATTTGCGTCTCCTATTAGTTCAGTTTTAGTTATAACCAACTACATACAGGGTGTGGCGTAAGTAATGGTCCACCGTTCAGGATTCGATGAACCAGATAATTAACTATAACAATTAAACATTTTAACCATTTTTCCGAGTCCGAATTAAAAAATCTTTTTGTGTTAGGTAGCCTATTTATCGAGGAAGGCTAAAAGCTATATAACATTACGCTACAACTAAGAGGAGCGGAGCAGTAATGAAAAATGTAGCAAAAACGGGAAAAATCGCATGGGTAGGCGATTCGACGCGATGGGAAGGGTCGGGGGAACAAGAAATTTAACGCGGACGAAGTCGCGGGCAGAAGCTAGTATCATATAAAACATAGTTGTTTGTTTTGTGTTTTCGGGTCTAGAGACAATTATAGTGTAATATATTTCAGCCTCGTGTCACAAAGACCGATAAGTCGCAATAGGTTTTTGAAGTGTGTCCTTCTATTTACTGGCGAAAAGTCTAAGGAAATACTAAACCTGTGGCGACATGGTGCTTTCCTACCCAACCCCCCCAACCCCATTAATTTCACTTGCTAAAAATCTCGTACCTGGACACGAGTTGCCTTGACTATCCTGGAAGTCTTTGTACTACTAATCCCGGACTCAGGTACGCCAAAGTGAAGAAAAACCTGCTCAGGTAAAGAATCACAGATGACTCCGCTCTGGATTGAAAATGTGGTGCTGTCCTACAAACAATGCGGCACTTAATATCGTATCGGGCGTGTCCTGTTGTCTGCTCGCTACAGAAGTTGATTTCGTTGCTGAAAGTGCTAACCTGTAGCCAAATTCTGGGCTAACTATATTTAGATTGCTATCGACACGCGCTGAAGAATGTATTGTGGCTACACATTACCTTTGCACCCACAGTATTTATTACATATGTTACGTTACAGCAGCTTTTCTCAAAGAGGGCGATAACGCCCCCCTTGTGGGCGCTGCAGGCCTAAAGGGGGGTGGTAAGAGACCCAGAAAAAAAATGGGGGCGTTGTGTAGAGTCTACACACCCCACACACTCTTTTCTGGGTCTCTTACCATCCCCCTTTAGGCCTGCAGCGCCCACAAGGAGGGCGTTATCGCCCATTTTGGGAAAGGCTGCGTTACAGGGTAGTCCAGAAGGAAATAATGAAGCTCTTTAATATTACATCACCACTAATTTATTTTTACAAAACGTAATATTTTATTAACACACATAAATAAAATAATTTATAAAACACTTAAATTAATTAATAAATAACTAATTAATATCCGTAAGGCTTATTGCCATATGCTGGCATATTTTGGCTTTGAGTATAAGGTGCATTAAGTCCACAAGAGGCACAGTTGCCAGTAATAGTGACAATACCACCACAAAGTACGTTGCCATTGAAAGCCACTTTGCCAGTCAGTGGGACATTCCCAGTTACAGAAGTCATGCCAGCGACTGGCAACTCCCCATTGACAGCTACTTCACCGTTGCCAGATCCGCCGTATGCCGCGTTTGGGATGCCAGCACTGCCATAGAATTGATTAGGCATACCAGCATTTCCATATGCTTTGTTTGGTATGCCCGTAGCGGCTAAAACTTGATTTGGCATGCCAGCACCACCGTATACTTTGTTAGGTATGCCCGTACCGGCAAAAGCTTGGTTCGGCATGCCAGCAAAACCTTGATTTGGTATGGCAGTAAATGTTTGACCATTAGGCATAATTGGACCTTGACCATATGAGCCAAGTGCTTGATTAGGCCCAATTGGACCTATTCCAGGTCCATTCATGACCCCGCCAAGTTGTGCTTGTCCCTGTAACGGGCCTCCAATTCCGTTATTTGGAGTATATTGAAGTCCATTGTTCGCATTCGGGGGTCCGTTGACGCGTTGACTGAACGCATACTGAAAGAAACAAAAATCAACAATTAATTAAATAGAAGAAAAAATAAATGGTGTCTTTTCCTACAATAAGACTAAGTTCCCACGGAAGTATACGATAAACATGACGCTGAGATTTATGTTGTGCATTGGATTGACAAGCATCAATGTCGAACGGAGCATTTAGAAACCATTAAAGCCCTCTTTCGGATGCCCATTCCAGTGGGTCTAGAAAACATTTGTCAACTCTCGGCGCCAAACCGTTGAAAATGCTGTGCATGATAAAATCCCACAGCGTATTTATTAAGACTATTCGAACATGGATTAATTGTTAAAGTAGTCCGTATGCTTTAAGACCGAGTGCTATAAACGTTGCATAAGACTTTTATGGGCTAAGATATGTTGTGGTCTCTATATTGCACTAGTAGTTTGACGGTTGTGCGATAGGAAGAAGAATAATGCTGCACCAAAGTACGAGCTAAGTAACGTTTATATATCTCAGCCCAAGTCATGTGAACCCGCTTAAATCTACCAATTAACATATACAGAGGTGAGAAAGGTCTGAAATTCCAGAGAAAAAAAAGAAAAAAAAGAATAGATATCGTACTTCTATTCAATAAATTAAAGAAACCAACCTGAATAAAGCAAATTTGAATACAGAAGAAGACTACAGAAGAAGACATGCCGTAGATCTTGCACAAATAAATCTTTAATGACTAAAGAACGGTCTCAAAATCCTTTTTATATATGAATTTATGTATTTTGAAATACACTTTATAATAATTTCATAAATCACGTAAGTTATCAATGACTTTCTCAGTACAAACGATATAGATCTTGATAAAGTTAATTGATAACATTACATTACATCACGCCTGTCAAACTCGAAGATTTGGACAGAATTGTACTTATAGTACACAAATATTTCGCCAGTTATTTTAAGACCCATGTAATAGAGGGCAAGCCTATTGCCATCAACCAGGCACACATCTAGACTCCGAGCTGCTGCTGAGAAATTCTTGACGAAAAAACCCAATGACACTTTACCAGATACGAGAATCCAACCCAAGACCTCGTGCTCACTAATAGCACTAGCGAACACTCAACCAACGAGAAAATATAAAATAAATTGAATTTTATTGGAACGACATCTGTTGATGTAACACAGAAGTTATGATATCTTAAGTTGATTATAGTTTACTAGTGGTTAAACAGATGGCAGCACGTACTACGTAAAATTTAGGTAGGTTGATAATGTTACAGGGCTTCGTGTTAGCCTTTTTTTCTGGCAGTGACTATGAAGCCAATGGAATAAACTTAATAATAAGTGGAATAAAGGACAAATATGTATGTGTTTTACTGCTGTGCCCACTTCGTTATGCTTCCTTAGATGTCACTGCTTTATTTTTGAGGATGGGAAATCATCAAATGACCTCTCCCGCTCTTGGGCGGAGCGGGAGGGCGTATCAGAGTTTTACTGACTAAAACCCACCCGTGTTCCTTCAGTTGCCATATGCCAGGGCCAAGGCAACTCTTTCGAACAGATCTAGCGATCCTGGAGATGTCACTGCTTACGTTAGCATTGGGGGTCAGGTTGCCTCCTTCCCACAATTATGGCGTGGGGGGTAATCATTGATGATCTTTGCGTTATCCTCGTGAACGGGTGCTGCTTTTGCTGCGTGTTGCTGACCATGGTTTTGTTGTTGTAATTTGTAATTAGCTGTTTATTTATTTTACTCCGAATGTCCTACTTTATCATAAGTGACTTCGAGGAACTGCAATATGAGCATAATGCAGAATTGCACATGTAAGCGGGCAAGCCATTTATACCTGCAGGCTTTTATTTAGGTATTAAGTTCTGTTGACTTTTTCACTATTCAAGATTTGATTAAGTATAGTTTTCAATGTTTTTGTTTGTATATTGGCGTGTCTAGCTGACATATTTATGGCAAATCATTTCATTTTTTTTTTTGTGTTTTGTAATGTTAATTACTTACTATTGAACGGAATCAACTTCTAAGTGAACAAACAGCTGTGCTGCTGGGGGGTTTGTTGTACCATTGTTTCTTTCCAGCTAAAGCACTGGGAAGTGAAGAAGTGCGGGCGTTTTGGGGGACTGTACTGTTATGTAATGTTTACGTTCAAAAAGTGGTGACTGTCAGCCTAGTTTGATAAATAACTTTTGATTTAGGTAAATAACTTTTTGTCTACTAGATATAACATAAAAGTGCGTGATACGACAAAACAGTTAAATCACGTAAATGCGTTAACTCTTATCGATAATGCAATTTTACATATAACGTATAAAATACGTTACTAAATACTGATGTAACTAATCAGTATAAATTCTTCGGTATTGAACACGGAAATCATTCACAAGTTTGTATCCTACAATCAAACATACAAAACCAAAATGGCCGCCAAGTCTATCCTTGTTCTTTGCGCTTCAGCCTGCTTTGTCAAGGTGAGTTCACATTCCAAAAAAAAAAAAAAAGTACAAATAACTTTCGTACTTAATTGCACCTCTGGCATTTCAAGTTTCAATAATTAGGCTAATTAAACTATCTGTGTTTTTACTTAGACCATAATTGCTTGCAAGATTTCTATTCAAAAATTATAATGTTAAGGACTATATTAAAATCACAAAAGATAGGCTTTCACTAAATTATATTAAACCAGTATGTTCTCCTTTCTATGAATGGGCCTTCTTGTAACAATCTCTTTCTTATTTTTTGCAAAAAATCTTGCAATCATCAAAACTTACTTTGCACTCAAAAGCATCTAACTAAATTCCATTTTCAATTCACAGATCATCGCAGCCCAGCAATGCCTCGGCGCAGTCAACAATGTTGTTGGAACTGCCATTGCAGCTGAAGAGTTGGCTTTAGCTGGTAACGCCCTTGCCAGAAACAATTTAGCCTACGGAGCTGGAAACGCTCTTGCTGGCAATGCACTTGCCTACGGAGCTGGCAACCTTGGCTATGGAGCTCCCTTCGCCGGGCCAGCTTTGGGCTGTGGTTACGCCGCCAAAGCTATTGCCCCTACCAGCGGCGGTGGCTTTGCCGTCCAGAGCGTCTCTCCCATTGCCCCCACTGGTATCACCGTCATCTCTGAGAATGCCATCGAAGGTGCTCTAGCCGTCAACGGTAACTTGCCCTTCTTGGGTGCTATTGCTTTGGAAGGTGCTTTACCTAGTTCTGGTGCTGGTGGCATCAACTATGGCTGTGGAAATGGCGCTGTGGGTATCGTGAGCGAAGGCATTTCCCCTGCTGTTGGTCCTGCGGCCTACCCAGCTGGTCTGGGCTATGCCAACGGCCTGGCTGGTGGTCTTGGATATGGCGCAGGCCTGGGTAATGGACTGGGCTACAATGGACGCCCTGGACTCGGTCTGGGTGGATGCGGGGCTGTTTATTAGGAGTATAATTGTTATTTGTTGTTTATCTATAAATAAAAGTTATTTTTAGTACGTATATTGTATTTTTTTATTTCCATTTTGATCTACATTATGTTGCATACGACTAAACGGTCTCTTTGGGCCAATCTGAATTAAAAAATGAATCACTATCCCAAAAAAAAAAAATGGGGAACCAACCATTGCAGTGTCCTAGAGGACTATTTCATTCAAACAGGTTTTTTATTGAAATCATGGCATTCCCTTACCTTACAATCTTCAACAGGTTCGAAAAAACACGGCACAATATTAAAAAATACTATTTATATATCTCAAAAAGCTAGGTATTGGACTTACGAAGAGGAAATTTAGCACAGAGGTAGATTATGAGTTGAAGGCTTCAGCTAAGAAAGGATTTAAGGAAACTCTCCCCGTAAAGGGGTGAAATAGGGGGTGGAAGTTTGTATGGTAGTCAAAGCTAGGTTCTTCAAATTTTGTATATAGACTGTCAATCAAACATAATTTATACGTATTGCAGCTTTTTTGATAATTCAACCCCGAAGAGCTGAAAAAGGGGATAATAAGGAAATTGTTTGAAAAGTCCTTATTTTTCAAAGTAAATATCATTAAATTTATTATTTACTAGCTTTTTCCAGCAGCTTCACCCGCGTGGAGGTCGGAAATTATCCCGCGGAAACATACTACCGGGATAAAAAGTACCCTATGTGTTACTCCAGGTTATAAACTATCTGTGTGCCAAATTTCATCTAAATCAGGTCAGCAGTTTTTGTGTGAAAGAGGAACAAACATCCATACATCTATACATCCATTATATACAAACTTTCGCGTTTATAATATTAGTAGGATTATAGTAGGAAGCATATGGTTGGAAGCGAACACAACAAATTTCCGACATCTACGCTGGCGAAGCCACGGGCAAAAGCTTGTTATAATATAGGAGCAAATCTCTATTCAAGCTTTATTGATATTTGACTCATCATTTCAGCCGAAAGACGTCCACTGCTGGATTTAAACTTCCCGCAAAATACGGGGGTTTGCTATAATCGCCACGCTTGGCAGGCGGCGGGTTGACGATCGCAGTATGGTGGTAAATGCATAGAGAACGCTGCTGCCCATTCTCTAGACAGATATATAGCTAGAGATATTTGACTATTCAGCCTTATTTGTCCGTATTTATGCAAAAAGGAACCATCCAGCAAAAAAGCACTTCGGAGATATCTAAGGATTTACAAAAATTTGTGCAGCTCTGTTAGATGAAGTATAATTACTATTTATTTTATTTAAATTCATTGATAAATTACTTATTTATTTGCTCAAAATACTCTTAAACGTACTAGATAAATAAGAAAATGTGCATGTGTGTCCTTTTAACATTTACTAATTGATAGGTTTTCTCAGACAAAAAAAAGAACCACAACCCAGGGATTTACTAATATCAATGAAACTTTGTAACTTGGTTCCATTTGCTGTATTCAAAATAATTGTTAATAACAGAAATATATATGTAATGCATAATGGTACCAAGTATGTGTGGATCTGTTTTGTATAAAATGACATAGTAGTAATATCGTTTATTTATTTGAACAATCGAGTCCCGTTGTGCTGTGGTTCGGTTTTGATATGTAATATTCATTGTTGCTGTTGGTTCCATTCTGCTTTTAGTATACCTTGTTTCCAAGGGAAAAATCATGTGTTTTTTTTTTTCGTATAAGAATTTAGACCACTTTTAAATCAGTATTCTTTAAAAAAAAGTAAAAAACCAAAGAACAATGACCATTTTTCACCTGACTATGTATAGTAATGAAATAAATGTTAAAATTTAGCTAATTGGATTATGTATCAAATACACTTTTATCAGTTGTAAAAGAAACGCAAGGAAAAAATATTTTTAAGTTTTTCTATAAGCTTATTTTACGTATAGGGTACACATATTACCATGTTTTGAACGCATCTCAATTACCTTTTTCTACGACGTTCCATTTTAAGCACTACTACTTGACTTTATTCATCTCTGTTTCTGAGTTTTAAACATTATTTTACGTTCTATTCAATCAATATGTATTTTTATGTTAGTCTTTGTATAATACAGATTCATTGAAAATAAAATATTGATTAAGTAAATTAATCATTCAGTATGTAATTGAGTTCCGATAACTGCAACAGACTTTTTTATGACATTTGACAGTTCTACGATTGAAATTGGCGCAGTCGTTCGTCGGTGCATTTGCGTCTCGTTGTTGTGCCATTTTGTATGTGTTACTTCTTTTTACGACCCTATTTGCTGCCCCCTGGACCTCGATATCTTCCTCATCTGACGACCTTTGCTTTCCATATTGTTGTAAAGCCGCACTCTTGATAATGCCGCCGTCAACAAAGAGTCGACGTATACTTTGCATAAACTGTAACGTCTGCTTAAATACGTTTCGACGTTATGTCGTTTATGAGCTCAATACAAGAGTTATTTCGCTTCTTAGCCAGTGGATATCACCAGTAATCGTAAGTACTTATTTTTATAATGTGTAATCTAAAACTATCTATCATGTCCTAATCAAACTAACAGCCTGGCGATTCTTTATAATGTATGAGAACACACTAGCAAATGACTGAAAGATGGATTAAAACTAATACAGTTTTGTCCTGTTATTTCATGTTTCTTTTTGAACTGTTAATCTTGGCATTAAACTATTACCTATATCAATTGTAAATCAAAGAAGTTTATATTGTCTTTTTCAGATTACTGAGGAAGATTACATTTGTGAACCTTGTAATGAACTCCTCATGAGAAACATAAACCAGCAATTAACGACAAACAGTGACGGTGCTCAAGCTTCAGGGTTATCTCGACCAGGTCAAAGACAAGTGTGCAGTATTTGTGGACGGTCAACACTTAATCGTCAGACCCATTCTATTGTTTTTGACAATCCTTCAGAAGAGCAAAGACAGATAAATGCTGTTATACAAACAAGGATTGCACCACGTCAGGTATTTGTTTTTAAATTGTTCATTATTTGCCAGTATATTACTTCATCTGTAATTTCTTGGTGATTTCTCTATTTCACCATGATATTGTCTTTTATTAATACATTTACAATACTTGATATTAACTCTATCAATATTTTCTTTCATAGATGTCATCATCTGATAGAATATGCCATTCATGCTGGATGAGTTGTAAGCGTGCTGCCATACGTATTGTGCAAGCTGATGAAGCTCGTGGTGTGTCTACTATTGAAGAAGTTGAAACAGGTGACTCTGAGCCAATCACTGCTGAACCAGTTAATGAAAGTCTAGAAGTACCTTCTAAAGTTGTATCTAGCGAAATAACATTAGTAAATTATAGACGTGCACCAAATACTGCTTCACACTGCCTTTTTCCTCAATGTACTAATATGAATCTGCACAATGTTGCAGATTCATTTAGAGCAACGATACTCAGTACATTTAAATATTATATCCCTGTACATAGCCGTGTCTGTACAGAACATAAACTGAGTAATGAGTGGAGTAATCTTTACGATTCTAGTAATAGCATGAGTACATTTACGTCACAACAAGTAGAACACATTTTTTCATTTGTTAACACTTTCAAGCCTTATTTTAATTTCACAAATGTAGAAGCCATTCATGAAATTGAAGATAACATATTTTTCTTTTGGATAGGAAGGTCAAAACAAGACTTTTTTACTCTTCTTAATGAAGTTCCTCGCATTAAAGAAATGCATAAAGGTATTTTGGGATTAGCCGCATTGTTAATAAAAATGAGGACTGGTGAATCAGATGCTAGGTTATCAACATTATTAGACGTACCACGTACTACATTAGAGCGTTTAATGAACAAATGCAGGGAAATCCTTGTTCAAGATTTTGTACCTATGAACCTGGGTATTAAGAAGTGGTCACTTAACATTATTAAGAGGAAAAATTAAGTACAGACATATTTCAAGCCCCCAAATTGGGGGAGGCCTAAGTCCAGCAGTGGACGTCTTACGGCTGAAATGATGATGATGATATTTCAAGAAAACAATATTATGTCTACATTTAATAGAAAATAATGTGTCTGGCAGAGCTGGTATAGTTGAATATTGTTGTAATTGTTTGGTCGGTCGACAAACCATTGGATGTCGCACTCACGCTATGACATTAGTGTGGTATCTTGGATGGGCTAGGTATCAAGAAAATATCTCTGCTCCAGCAGAATTTCTGGACGATGTAGTTATAAGAGATTTAGGTGATAATTAATAAACAATTTCACTTAAACATAGTGTATTTGTTTTTCCCTTTTTGTTTATTATATTTACTGTATACATACCGTAAGCCAATAAAATGTGTTGGGTAGATAAGTGGTCGCTTTTGACAATACTTACAACATGTAAGAGTTTATTTATCGTTTTTCTTTACTAAAACTGTATTGACTAGTTAGTAAGTACAAGTTATTTGTGCTGGGGAAACAGAAATTATTATGCTCGACACTCATTTATTTTAGTAAGTACAAGTTATTTGTGCTAGGGAAACAGAAATTATTGTGCTCGACACTATTTATTAGTGCATTGGCACTGATGATTGCATCGAGAGGCTAAGTAGCGACGTAAGTTGAAGGAATACACAAAATTAAAAAAAAACTGTTTGACCACACCTAAATAAGTATTCCTATTTTCGATTACAATTCGAGAGTTAATAATTATTTAGTTCTAACATCTTAACGGCAAATCCTAACCTAAAAAGTAACATTAATATTTTTTGGACTTCGTAGCGTTTAAATCGTAAAAATGACTATAAGACATTATTTTCTAAACTTACAGGTAGTCTGTCTACTATACCTTATAACTATACATAAACTTTTATTGTCAGGTTTTGAAATGTATGGAAAGTGGTCATTGTTCTTTGTCGTGTGGTTCCATTTGGTATATTGGGTTGGCTAGCTGGCATATAGCAAATCATTTAATTTAATTTGTGTCTCTTAATGTTTTACTATATCTATACCATTGTATAGAATCAAGTTCTTCTAACTGGACAGACAGCTGTGCTGCTGGGGAGTTTGTTGGCCACTTCTTCTTCCCAGCTAAAGCACTAGGAAGTGCGCGACGGGTGGGCGTTTTGGGGGACTGTCTTTTGTAATTTTGACGTTCGAAAAGTGCTGATCCTCAGCCTAATTTGAATAAATGACTTTTGATTTTGATTTTAAAGTGCTAATTCTAAACCTAATGCAGGTAGGTATATAACTTTTCAAATGAAACAACCAACTCTTAAACTCACAACACAAAACTTACGTCGAGACTAAATCTCTAAACTCTAGTTGTACAACGTTTTGCTACTATAATACTAGTTTATAACATAGTAGGTAAATTCCGTATTTGGGATGAGTGGAATTATTCTAAGCACAAACTTTATATTGTAGTTGACAAACATGTTCTCCTACATTTGCAACTGCAAATGTAAATTTATATAAACTGCAAATGTGACACAATAATGAGAGATTTACCTTGTTATTTGAAGACTGCTCATCTCATTAATCTATAAGTATAGAACTCTTTTCTTTATTAATTTCAAAATTATTTGTCCGAGTAGTTTAAATAAATAACTTTGAAACCATTTATTTTAAAATTGAAACTATAAACGAGACATTTTTGTGTACTGCCAGGGTCACGAGATTTGTTTGAAAGAGATACCGTGGCCCTGGCATATGGGCAACTGAAGGAACACGAGTGGGTTTTAGTCAGTAAAAGTCAGACACGCCCTTCCGCTCCACCCTAGAGCGGGAGAATTCATTTGATGCTCCGAAGATGACCCACTGACCGCTTTCCCACCCACAAAAAGAAAAAAAACTGTTACGGTAAGCCTTTTCATTTGGTATAGCACGCTGTACAGTTTGCAAAACTTCTTTAAATTTTCTTTGCTGCTCCCCCTTATTCAAAATTAATTAATTTTCTTTAGACGTCCGTATTTGAGTAACGAACACGTTCATGTGTTCCAATCGGTTCAGTAAATTCAAAAGCTTTGACAGGCGGACAGACAGACGGACATACGAATAATCCTATAAAGGTTCCGTTTTTTGATTTGGAAAAACACTCACACTCACGCGTTTTTCCCATGGGGGTAGGAAGAAACTACGGCACCTGCTACGATCCTTAACACTCCTTTTGTCTCATTTAGGTTCATACATCTTGTTGTTCGACTGACCTGTTAGTCTAGTAGTTAGTGACCCTGACTGCTAAGACTGAGGTCGTGGGTTCGATTCCCACCCAGGACAAATCTTTGTGTGATGAGCACGATCATTTGTTCTGTGTGTGGGTGTAATTTATCTATAATATGTATGTATTTAGTAATATATAAGTATGTTTAGCAGTTGTCTGGTTACCATAGTACAGGCTCTGCCTAGTTTGGGATCAGATAACGGTGTGTTGGTTGTCCTAAGATATTTATTTTTATTTATTTTATTTTTTATCTGGTCTACTACGCACCTGACCTTTGTGAAGAACATCAAACATCTTTCTGCCATCTGGAAAAAGTACTATTGGCTGAAGACGCAAATTAATAATACATTCTTAGGTAATTATCGCATGAAACAGACATTACAATACTTACGTGACCTTTAAGCCATTTCATAATTATTACGTAACACGTGGAAAATTGCTGTCTCCTACGAAAATCGTTGTAATTCAATATCTAATCGTCACCACACACACATTATTATTAGAAAATTACATCAATATAGTTCTTTTAATTCATTTGTTCGTATTATGTAAATTATACCTTGTAATGGGTAGTTACGCACTTATTTATCACATACAAAGATTATAACTTTTCGAAATATTTTATTATAAAAAGTACAGAATTGCTTCGAAAGTATCATTCAACGGTTTGTTCCTCAGTACAACACTACAACAAGAAAAAAAAAATCAAAATGGCCGCCAAAATTGTGCTTTTGATCGCTTCCGCACTTTTCGTCAAGGTAATAAATATTTTTTATTTAATTATTCTTCTATCAATTAAAAAGGACCAATTGAACTTTTATCCTTGCTAGCTGCGCCACAAGGTATCACCTGCTTAAATCTCGCTATCGTAAAAATATCGGGATAAAAAGTATTCTAAGTCTTAACTCAAGTCATGTTCTACTCGTGTGCCAAGTTTCTTCCAAATCCGTTCAGCCGTTTTAGAGTGACAGCGTAACAAATAAACATATCACTTAGACTATTTCCCAGCTAGGAATATTTTATGCTTCCTAAGCCCTGCTCTGTATAGATTACAAGGGTCAAAGTTATAATTTATCATTTGTATTTTTCAGACCATCTCAAGCCAAGCCATTGGTGCTTGCAACAGTATTGCTGGCACTGCCTTAGCGGCTGAAGAGCTCGCTTTAGCTGGCAACGCGCTTGCTTACGGTTCCAACCTAGCAGGACGTGGCTTGGCAGCAGGACCCCTAGGCTACCCAGGATGTAACAACTATGGCCTGGCTGCTAACTCCTTTGTTCCCTCAAGCGGCGGCGGCTTCGCAGTCACCAGCGTGTCTCCCATCGCTCCTACCGGCATCACAGTGATCTCTGAGAACGCTATCGAAGGAGCTCTTGCTGTGAACGGAGAGCTGCCGTTCTTGAGTGCTGTGGCTGTGGAGGGCGCTTTACCTTCTGCTGGCGCTGGTGGTATCAACTACGGCTGCGGGAATGGTGCTGTTGGTATTGTGAGCGAAGGTCTTGGTGGTGCTGTTGGTCCTTATGGCGCTGCTGCTGGTGTTGCTCCCGCCAGAGCCGGTTACGGCCCTGGTCTCGCTGGTCTGGGAGCCCCTGGTCTCGGTCTGGGTGCCCCTGGTCTGGGATACGGTGGTCGCGTTGGCGCCGGCTGTGGCTACAACGGAGTGTATTAAATCTAAGTAGTTTTTGTATTTGTAATATTGTTGGTTTTTTAATTTGAGTTTTAATTAAATATATGGAAATTAATTATTGAAACGATGTGTCTTATTATCCAGTATTATGACTAATATTACAAAAGTAGTCGTTAATTATTAGCTTTAGATGTTGTGGAGGTCAGACAGGCAGTCGTTCCATATAACTCACCTGCAATCGGCTAGACTGGAAGCCGACACAATCTTAGTTGTGAAAAGGCTTGTCAGATAATGATGATCAGCTTTATATGCAATCTGCAAATGTTTTGATAAAGCTAAGCTTAAAATATACATTTTATTGTTTAAAATGTAAAATTTTATAATGAAATTTATAGTAAAATATCTTAAAAAACACTTTTACACCTTAATATTTTAAAAACAAGATAGCGCTAGCATTTCTTAGCTGACTGATTCCTGAGAGGAAATATCAAAACAAATACAGAGGTGGTCTGTTCAAAGTCCAATTGATTTTTTTTATTATGTAAATAGAATGTCGATGATCAATATTCAAAAAAAAAGCTAGATGGAGTAGAAATCTCCTATTAGCAGAAATAGCGAAACAAACTAACGAGTTAAAGTATCTTTTAAAATCCAGAGATAATAATATTGGTTAGATAATGTGAGGACCACAAATAACTGTTTGAATTGAATTGTCCAGTTAGAGTAAGCATTTGACTCGACTGGCCTGTTAGTCTAGTGGTTAGTGACCCTGACTGCTAAGACTGAGGTCGTGGGTTCGATTCCCACCCAGGACAAATGTTTGTGTGATGAGCATAACTATTTGTTCTGTGTCTGGAATTAATTTATCCATAATATGTATGTATTTAGAAATATACATATAAGTATTTTTATCAGTTGTCTGGTTACCATAGTACAGGCTCTGCCTAGTTTGGGATCAGATAACGTTGTGTTGGTTGTCCCAAGATATTACTATTATTTATCAGAAATCTTGTGCCTATGATGCATTAAAGAAGTATATTGTATGGTGAAAATAAATTAACGAGTACAAAACGACTTCTTTTCAGTTTGTAAAATGGAATCTGCACCAATCACAATAAACAAGCCATTTCAGAATTATGCTGGATGTGGTTTCTAGTCTAACCGGATGCAGCCGAGTACCAATATTTAATATGGGACAGCTTCCTATCCGACATTTACAACCCAGTTACTAGATGATCTTGATTTTGAATATACAACTTTACATAACATCAATTTGTACCTACAATAGTGTACCTATAGAACACTTTCATTCCGCCAGGTAGGTAAAATCCAATACATCTGCCTCATTGGTCTAGTAGTCGGGCAAATTTTTATTGAGTTTTCCATCTGTAATTTCTAAAGAGTAGCTCCTAGTCTAGGTTTTTACTGATTGATGGCAATAGGGTCGCCCTGTATTACATGAGACTTAAGCATTACGGTCGAAATATGATTCAGCTATAGGTACACCCCTCCACAACCCTTTAGGGTAACAAGACTTGATATAGTGTTATATTTATTATTATAAGTCATCATCATTTCAGCCGTAAGACGTCCACTGCTGGACTTAGGCCTCCCCCAATTCGGGGGGCTTTGCCATAATCGCCACGCTTGGCAGGCGGGTTGGCGATCGCAGTATGGTGGTAAAATGCATAGAGAACTCTGCTGCCCATTCTCTAGTAAGTCCCTTAGTCGCCTTTTACGACACCCACGGAAAGAAATGGGGTGGTGTTATTCTGTACGGTTGTTCGGTTGGGGTGTATTATTATAAGTACCTACGATCATAATAATCTGCCAAGCCATTTCTGAATTATGCTGGATGTGGTTTTTATTCTAATATCAGCTATATTCAGCAATACCAGTATTTAACCCTTGATAACTAAACATTCGTCCGTTCGACGACCCACCTACCCGCAATTCTCGTGTTCGTGTACTTCTAGGTGAACATCGATAAATGCTGTGGCTGTGTGGAATAGTTCTTAATTACTGTTTTGATTATTTTTTGTTTAATAATGATTCAAAGAATATACCACTTTCAGAAGTTCCTGTGATTAATAAATACTTTTTCCAAAAAATGCATTTTATTTGGCGTAGTCGGTTCGACGAATGTTTGGTAACCATCATTATTTCATCATTTCAGCCGTAAGACGTCCAATGCTGGACTTAGGCCTCCCCCAATTTGGGGGGCTTTGCCATAATCGCCACGCTTGGCAGGCGGTTTGGCGATCGCAGTATGGTGGTAAAATGCATAGAGAATGCTGCTGCCCATTCTCTAGTAAGTCCCTTAGTCGCCTTTTACGACACCCACGGGAAGAAATGGGATGGTGTTATTCTTTACGTCCGACACCACATGGTACGGACCTTTGGTAACCAGGTAACAACGAAAATAGTTTAGTTATCTAGGGTTAACATGGAGCTGCTACCTATCCGACCTTTACCACCCAGTTACTAGGTAAACACTATATATACCCCTTGGTAAGACTGGTTGGCTGACATTGAGAGCTAAGAGGGCTGCTAAGGGCTGTTATAGTGGGCATGGGTCCCCAAAAACGTCAAACAGCATTGCGGAAGACCCAGGCGTAGATGGCGGGGCGAACTCAACGCATGCATGACCATTTGGTCCTTATTGGCTCAGAAGAGAATTGAGTGGAAAACCGAAAGGGAGGCCTTTGCTCTTCAGTGGGGAAACACAGGCTGATTATTACTATGTTATACAACATGACACTGACCTGCAAATTACAAAAAGTAAGAAAATTTGACAATATTATTAATTTGGCAAAGCCCCCCAAATATGGGGGAGGCCTAAGTCCAGCAGTGGACGTCTTCCGGCTGAAATGATGATGATGATGATGAAGAAAATTTGAACTTAGCCGGCTACACAGGCAGTTCCTCCTAATATTATACGTCCCCGTGGGATGATTTTCGACCTCACACGGGCAAGTCGCGCCCAACCGACTCTATATTGCGCACATTCTTTAGGAATATGACTGAGACTGAAGAGAGATTATCATCATCTGTCTGCCATAATTTTCCAAACGACATAGTGTAGAGATCGGCCGGCCGCAGCTGTGAACCAATATTTTTTTAAACGCCTTCATTGGCAGGTGGGCATCGATGTATAATGCCTACAGACTACTACAAGTACTTTTGTATAGAATCGAGTTTTTGTAACTGATCAGATAGCTGTGCTGCTGGAGAGTCTGTTACGCCACTTTTTCTTCCCAACTAATGCAGTATGAAGTGGTTATAGCCGGGCATTTTTGGGGACTGTCTTATGTAATTTTAACGTTTAAAAATTGATTTACTTAAAATTACTTTTGATCTTGATTCTGAATATGAATACAACCTTACCTACATAACGTCAGTTTTATCTGAAGGGTCCCAGAGATTATAAATAATTTTGCCTCGTTGTTCTAGTGCTCGCAAGCACTACTGCTAAACACGAGGTCGATGGGGTTGGATTCCTAGGGCGTGCAAACTGTCACTCGGTTTTTCCATCTGGAATTTTTCAGTAGTAGCCCATTGTCTGTATTTGTGCCTGGTTGGAGTTAAAAAAACCGGCCAAGTGCGAGTCGGACTCGCGCACCGAGGTTTCCGTACAAACCTGCAGGTCATCATCATCATTTGTCATCATCGTTTATGTTTTTTTTTTTTTTAATTTTTATATTTGTGTTGACTGAATGAAATGTAAATTGTGGTTTACGATTTATGACGTATTAAAAAAAAACTACTTACTAGATCTCGTTCAAACCAATTTTCGTTGGTAGTTTACATGGTAATGTACATCATATATATTTTTTTAGTTTTATCATTCCCTTATTTTAGAAGTTACGGAGGGGGGGGGGGGGGACACATTTTACCACTTTGGAAGTGTCTCTCGCGCAAACATATCATTTTTGAAGATCTATCCATAGATACCCCACACGTATGGGTTTAATGAAAAAAATTTTTTTGAGTTTCAGTTCTATGTATGGGGAACCCCAAATATTAGGTTTTTTTTTTTCTATTTTTGTGTAAAAATCTTACCAAGTTTTAACAGTATAGCTCTTATAGTTTCGGAAAAAAGTGGCTGTGACATACACGGACAGACAGACAGACATGATGAATCTATAAGGGTTCCGTTTTTTGCCATTTGGCAACGGAACTCTAAAAACGGATGAAATATGGGTGTACTACAGAGACACCTCTCACCCTATTTTACTAAAGAACAGCAGCGTTCTCTATGCATTCCACCATCATATTGCGATCGCCAACCCGCATGCCGAGCGTGAATATTATGACAAACCCCCCCAAATTCGGGGAGGCCTATGACCAGCAGTGGACTGCGATAGTCTGGGACAGACTGGATGCGGAAGGCGGAGGACAGGATGTTGTGGCGTAGCATGGGAGAGGCCTATGTCCAACAGTGGACTGCAATAGGCTGAGTTAATTGATGGCCAACAGTGGACGTCTTTTGCCTGAATTGATGATGATGATGATAGGGACACCTCTGCAGAACCCCTTAGGGAAACAAGGCTTGATGCAATGTTATGTTATGTTTAGTGTGTACCTACAATATAACAAATACCCAACACTCATATTCCAGAAGCGAAGATATCCGCTCAACTGGTATATATATAAGTTTAAAAAAAAAAAAGTTTAATTTTTTTTATTTCGGACCAATAACACAGGACAAGTTTGACAAGTAAAACGATGGTAGCTGCAAAAGTATAAACTGTAGCGCAGCTAACAACGCCCTTCTCCAGATACAGAATGGAATGATGTTCCATGCGAAAAATTCTTAATAATTTAGATTTATATAATTAATATAGAAACAAAAAAAATAGTCTAAAATATACAAAATAAAAAAGGCGGCGGCGGCTAATTGGGGGAGGCCTAAGTCCAGCAGTGGACGTCTTACGGCTGAAAATGATGATGATACAAAATAAAAGGTGTGATTTGGGATGTATTTTTTGACGTTGAGTTTATGTGGTGAGTGTATGGTGAATGGATGTGTAGGTGAGTGACAGTGAGGTGTGCGAGGAGTGTTGTGGTTCTGTGTGCGCGACTAGCGAAGTAGCGAAGCAAGTTACCTAGTTTAACCCACTTTTAGTGTGTTCTGTTTTTGAAACCACCTTCTCAAAACCATTATTTTGATACGCCAGATGGTCATGTTTTCAAGCAGAATGGCACGTTTTCATGATTTTAGGTGTCGCACTTAGAATTCGCGTACATTTATACAAATGCTACAAAAGCTTGACCTCTTTACAACAGGGTTGAACTCCGCGATGACTTATACATACATGCTGTCTGTTGGGACCGGACAGCTCAAAGAAGCAATGGCTCTTTCTTCCAAATGCCCTCATATAAAATTCTAATAATATAATGTCTGGACTTTATAAGAGACTGTAACCTCTGAGTTTGTTTCGACCTTTCTTCTCAGAGCAGTCAGATAGGAAACGTGGAGCTTATCTAATAAAAAAAAAATTGACGTGTAAGACAAAACTAGTGACAGAAATATAATCATTTATTACCCACTCGAGCAAAGTCGGAGGAAAGCCATCTATACTAATATTATAAAGCTGAAAAGTTTGTTTGTTTGTTTAATTGAACGCGCTAATCTCGGGAACTACTGGTCCGAATTGAAAAAATATTTTTGTGTTGGGTAGCCTATTTTTCGAGGAAGGCTACAAGTAGCTAGGTTATATAACATCACGCTACAACCAAGAGGAGCGGAGCAGTAATGAAAAATGTTGCAAAAACAAGGAAAATTGCACGGTAGGCGATTCGACGCGACGGGAAGGAAGGGTCGGGGGAACAAGAAATTTAACACGGACGAAGTCGCGGGCAGAAGCTAGTGTTAGATCATTTTATCTTTTCTTCATTAAAATATTTCTTTACCAGTCCTTAGTAAGACATGGAGATTCATCAATCTGCCTTATCATTTCCCAACTATCTTGGGTTTTTTTTTTCTGGATGGGAATTCATCAAATGACTTCTCCCGCTCTGGGCGGAGCGGGAGGGCGTGTCAAACTTTTACTGACTAAAACCCACCCGTGTTCCTTCAGTTGCCCATGTGCCAGGGTCACGGTATCTCTTTCGAACAATCTCGCGACCCTGGCAGAACTATGTTCGGGTTGGCTTCCATTCTAACCGGAAACAGCTAAATACCAGCATTTTACATGGAGTAACTGCCAGTCTGACCTCCACAACACCATAACTAGGTAACGCTGTTAGACTTTCGGGCTTCTTTCGACCCAGAACGTCTGTTAAAATCTAAGAATATCAGCCAAGACCATCGGTTTGAGGCACAGAAGGGTCTTGGTATATAACGATATTCACCCATCCATGAAATAACCGCGACAAACGCAGCTTAAAGAAAAACCATTAACGATGACACAACATAAAAAAAAAACTTCTTACAATGCCTATATTTTATCTCTTTTCGTGACATTTCGCTTATTTTCAAATCTATGAATCGTATTCAGAAACTTTTTATCAATTAATTATCTTCTAATCATTACAGAAATTAAGTTACGAAACAATCAGGTATATAAGTTCTAGGTCGAGCTGTAAGATTCATTACAATTATTTTAATTTTATCATCATGTCGTCTTCTTTAATTATTATTTTAACAGTCTTCTGTATAATCCAGGTATGTATTACATTTATCTTCTTCTGTTAAACCAGTAGCGTCTACCTCCTTTTTTTTGTGGTAGGGAAATCCTCATATGACGTCTCCCGCTCTGGGTGGAGCGTGAGGGCGTGTCAGACTTTTACTGACTAAAACCCACCCGTGTTCTTTCAGTTGCCTATGACGGGGCCACGATAACTCTGTCGTACAAATCTCGCGACTCTGGCGGGAGCATGTCATACTTCATTGCAACAAGGTCTTTGGTCTAGTGATTGCAAGCGCGCTGAGGTTGCGGTCCTTTGTTTAATTTTCGGGTCAGACAATTCGTTAGGATTTCCCACCTGGGATTTTTCTCAGTAGTAGCTTGGACTCTGCATTTGTGCCAAGTTGATGGCAATAAGCTTCCTCCTATTACATGGGAGTCAAATATCATCATCATCAAGTGCAGGCTATATTGTTCCCACTGTTGAGACACATGCCTCCTTTCGATGACAAGAAGTGAGCCGTAATCTACCACGTGGGCCCAATGCAGGTTGGTAGATGGCACATGTCTTCAAATTTTTGGTTCTAAGACATGTCGGTTTCCTCTTTCACCGTGTTGAGAACAGTGGTGATGAAGTTATTTACACCAAGTAAAATGCCTTGGGTTTGAACCCTCGTTAATCGGGGCCGATACCACTCGGCCACCACTATTCCCAAACGCAACAAAACTCTCCTGGAGACAAACATAACTGGACATATATGGGTGCAGTATATAAACCCCTCTGCCAAATCTTTCGGGTGTGTAAAAGCAGTAGAGATATACTGCAAAATTTTATGTCTGCTGCAGTGGTCTCGAACCTACCGATTTTTCGGTATTTCTACCGATATGGGCTCTGTTCTACCGAAGTACCGAAATATAACGAATATTCTACGATTTCACAGTACACATGGAAATTCTCTTTACCGATTTTGGGTACAAATATACCGTTTTAGCTGGCAATTCTACCGATCTCGCTCTATGACGTTCGAGACCACTGGTCAGCCGATAAAATCTTTAACAAAATCAAAATCAAAAGTCATTTATTCAAACTAGGCTGAGAGTCAGCACTTTTTGAACGTAAAAGTTACATAAGACAGTCCCCCATAACGCCCGCCCTTCACCACTTCCTATTGCTTTAGCTGGGAAGAAGAAGTGGTGCAACAACGAAACGATGGATGGACTGTGTGAATTATGATATGGATAGAAAGGGGGAGACTTCTGAGATGACGACTAATAGAGAAGTGTGGGAGAAAAAGAAATGTTGCGCCGACCACAAATAAATTGAGATAAGGATACAGGAGAATAATGATGAAAACATCTTTAACTTGGCAGAAGATTCGATTAAAACATCTTTTTCATGCTAAAATCTGTGCATTTTGTAAACAATTAAAATAAAAAGCCAGTCATTTAAATACTATGAAGCCATCACTAATTAATTAATAGAAATTTAATTTGTTCTTAAGAAATATTTATTTTTAAGTATCCACTTTTTTATCTTTATTTCTTTTCGCAGAATTCCTTTGGCCAAAACCCTGGCTTCGGACTGAATGGACTCCCATCAAATGGTTTAGGATTCAGCAATGGCCTTGGACCTACTGGACTTCTAAGCAACGGACTTGGATTAAATGGACTGGTTCCCAACGGCCTAGGTCCTAATTTTGGTGTCAACAACTTTGCAGCGAATAATTTTGCTGCAAACAACTTGGCTGCTGGAAACCTTGCCACAAGCAACTTTGGAGCTGGAAACTGTGCTGGCAACAACTTGGCCAACGCCAACTTTGCCGTAAACAACTTGGCTGCCAACAATTTTGCCGCTAACAACTTGGCCGCAGGAAATTTTGCTGGCGCTAACTTGGCAAACCGTCAACTCAACAACAACTTGGCATTCAATGGCCTAGCTCAAAACAATGGCTTGGCCGGTTTGTCAAACGCTGGTAATGTAGGGTATGGTGATGTGGCAGTTCTTGGCGAGTTGCCAGTTGGTGGCAACACGGCTATTTCTGGCAATGTGCCAGTAATTGGTTATGTTACGTTTGAGGGCACCGTGCCAGCTGGTGGTTTAGTGAGTGTTGCCAGTAACAATAATAATTGCGGTTGCAATCAGCAGTACTAGATATTTTAGATGTTGATATAATATTCTTGTGAGTCATAATTTAAAGTGTATGGATATGCATTTATTTAGTTTTTTAATAAATGGTTTTAATTTATGAATTTATTCGCGATTTTTATTTACCCTTATGTACGATTTTAATGATCTTCAGTTCACACTGGAGGTCCAAAACATCGTTCGTCATTTTTATATAAGCAAACTGTAACCAGCACATGATATAGAAAAAAATCTACACTAAGGAGCCAGCGTAGAGAACTAGAGAGCCAGCGTTTCGTCAGTTAACAATAAAAAAGCTATTTCATAGTAAAGTGCAATACCTACGCAGTCTAAATGTATGGAACAGATTATTTTCTGGGGGCACGGTAGCGAGTAGCTCGGCTGTTTCGCTATCATCACACGAGCGTAAGGTGAAAAATTTACCTTACGCCCGTGTATACATTGTTCATTATTTTGAAATGTTCAGTAATGTATATGTAATGTCATAACAGTAGACGCGAAACTACAGTGGGGCCCACATATTTCAAGCCTAGCCGGGAGGCTCAGTTCGGCTGCCTACGCCGTCAGGAAAGTTAGACAATACACGGACGTTGATACAGCTCGATTAGTCTATTTTAGTTATTTTCATAGCATAATGTCCTACGGCATTCTGCTGTGGGGCAAAGCCGCGGACATTCAAAATATTTTTGTTCTTCAAAAACGAGCTGTTCGAGCGATTTACCAACTAGGTGCTAGAGTTTCTCTGAGAGATTTATTTAAAGATATTGGTATTCTTACGGTGGCATCAAAATTCATCTTCGCCAACATCTTATATATTAGGCAAAATATACACTTGTACACTAAAAATAGTGATATTCATAATTTTAATACTAGAAGTAGGGATAAACTACGTTCTCCCTTTCACCGGCTTCATAAGGTTCATAATTCATTTGTTGGTCTTGGTATTACCTTTTTCAACAAGCTTCCCTCTGCTTTCCTAGATTTGCAGTTTAATGAGTTTAAAGCTAAAGTAAAATCCAACCTTTGTTCAAAGGCATACTATTCTATCAACGACTTCTTAAACGATAAGAATAGTTGGTCGCTGTAATTAACTCAATGTTTATGTTCTTTCAACCAGAATCAGAATTAGCTTTCCTCATCGTTGTGTATGTAAGCGGGCACGCCCTTTATACCCGGAGGCTCTTATTTAGGTTTTAAGTTCTATTTACGATTTTATTATTTCAGCTTGAGTTTAGTTTTTTTATGTTTTGTTCGTATATTGGCGTGTGCTAGCTGACATATGACGCATAATTTGATGTATGTTTTGTTTTGTTTTATAATATGAATTACTTACATAAATACTGTATAGAATCAAGTTCTTCTAACTTAACAGACAGCTGTGCTGCTGGGGAGTTTGTTCCGCCACTTCTTCTTCCCAGCTAAAGCACTAGGAAGTGTCGAAGGGTGGGCGTTTTGGGGGGACTGTCTCATGTAACTTTGACGTTCAAAAAGTGCTGACTCTCAGCCTAGTTTGAATAAATGACTTTTGATTTTGATTTTGAATGAAACGGCCAAATGCACGGCTTGGCCGTATGGCGGCGGCCACGAAAATACTACAGTATAACCTATGGGCTTATGGTAAGACACTAAGTTGAATAGTCTTCAGTGTTGTGTCATGCAATCCAACTTACTTGGAGTCGGCTTCCAGTCAATCTGCACCCTAATTGCGAAACGCACAATTTATCCGAATCTGAATGGGTTTGAAGATTATTTCTAAACCATTGCGTTATTTGTTCGAATAAGTTGTCGGCTCAGCAACGTAAATAACGCAATGAATGTTATTTAACTATGAATATTAAACCAATTCCTACCGATAAAAAGTTCCGCAATTACCCCTCTGGATGCAACTGAGTACCAGTATTTTACATGGAGCGACTGCCTATCTGAGCTCCACAACCCAGTTACTGGGTAATACGATACCCCTTGGTAAGACTGGTAGTCAGACTTACAGACATAGCAACCTACTTTACATTAAATGTTTTTTTTGTATGATTTCATTTCTTGTTGTAAGGTGCTTTATTTATTTTATTTTAACGGTGATATTCTACATAATATATTTAACATACATGTTAAAATTATAACCCTTATTTCTGGGATAGTCGGGTAAGAACGGTATTCCTTGAAGACCTTTTTTTTGGTGGGTGGAAAATCATCAAATGACGTCTCCCGCTCTGGGTGGCGTGTAAGGGCGTGTCACACTTTTATTGACTAAAATCCACCCGTGTTCCTTCAGCTGCCCATATGCCAGGGCCACGGTATCTCTTTCGAACAAATCTCACGACCCTGGCAGCCCCCTTCAGTTTGCTAACATCTCTTTGAGGCGCACGTGGAACACTACGCGCAGACCTTCAATTACCTTTGAGGTTCCATAGCCGAAGGGTAACCAATGGGACCCTATTACTAAATCTCCGCGGTCTGTCGTCTGTCAGCGGGCTGTATCTCGTAGTAGGTAAACAGTTGACATTTTCACAGAATGTGTATTTCAATTGTCACTATAAAAACAATTAAATAAAAACAAAGGTAAAAATTAAAGCGGTCTCCATTCAAGAAACGTATTTTTTTCGGCGATTTTTGCCTTTTGAACAGAACCCTTCATGTGCGAGTCAAACTCGCGCTTGCCAGTTTTTTTCATAGAAACGGAAAAGTTTTTTCTTCGTTATTGACGTAGGTAATTACATAATAATCTAGTTTTCATAACTAATGTAAGTAGGTATACCAATCAACTAATACTTAAGACTGAATGCGGAAGGCGGAGGACAGGGTGTTGTGGCGCGACATGGGAGAAGCCTTTGTCCAACAGTGGACTGCTATAGGCTGAGTTGATTGATTGATACCAATTTATCCTTAAGTAACCGGTTGAATAAGAACCGAATAAGCCAAGCGCCAAGCAAGCAAGCCAAACGAAGCCAAGCGTAACGTTAATACGAAAAAGGGACAAAAGTCACTTTTAGCACTTTAGCGGGTAATACAGACTTACACCTCCCCTTAACGGAGTAGGGGGATGTAAATTACAAGCTTTTTATTGTTTGTGTGCAAATCCTAGCCTACATACCAGTTTTCAGCTTTCTAAGACTTTGGGAAGTACTCAAGAGGTTTGATTTCATATTCAGAACCTTAGGGAAGTTGGAGAAGGACACGGTGGAGCATACAGTAGAGGTGTCTCTCTCTCGTGGAGGCAATCAGCGGCGGCGACCTCTTGCGTTTAGCCCTGGTCCGAGCCATGGTACGGAGCGAGTGAGCATGGGAAGCCGTCACCTCCTGCGGAGCAGTAATGCTCGCGAAGGAGGAGGCGGGGTGCATGACGGAGTAGCAGTCTCTGCACCCTCACGTCCCTAGCCACCGTAGGAGGAGACGCCCCTGGCATCGCACCTTAGGTGCGGGCTTGCGGGCGGCGAGCAATGGGTAGCTCGCCGCCCGGTAAGGACCAGGCCCGTGTCGACAGCGCGTAGTGTTCCACGCGCGCCTCAAAGAGATGTTAGCAGTACTGAATGGGTCTGCTAGGACTGATGCCTGCTGCATTCACCTGCCGGGGTCGCGAGATTTGTTCGAAAGAGACACCGTGGCCCTGGCACATGGGCAACTGCAGGAACACGAGTGGGTTTTTGGTCAGTAAATCTAACAGGCCCTCTCGCTCCGCCCAAGAGCGGGAGACGTCATTTGAGGAGTTCCCACCCACAAAAAAAAGTGGAGGTTGGAGAGTGCAAGTAACATTTTCAGCTTGCTAGGACTTCCAGTTTAAACATTTGTCTACTAACTACATGGCATTTTGAGAATATTATCTCTCTAACGTTATCCAGGAAGCTATGATGACGTTGAAACAATGAGGATTAGAAAATACGGCAAAATTTTGGATGGTGTTGGCGAGACCACTACCGAGCTCCCAAAATTTTTTTTTTTCTACTATTAATAAACGCCATCAACTGTTCCCAAATAGAAATATTCGCCTTACTTGTTAAATAAAGTGCAACTATGTACTTAAAGAAAAAAAGGACCATATATTTTTAAAGAGTAAATTAACTGTGACAGATGGACAGACAAAGAGACACACGAGTAATCTTAAACAGGTTCTGCTTTTTCATATAGACGTACGGAACCCTAAAAAAGATAAATGTTTTCATGACACTTCAGAGCTATAACACAGTGATTTAAGCTCAATGACGTCAAAGACTCACAAAAATATGGCTGGAATAAAAAATACAACACTTTAATAAGATCAATAAAAAACTTTATTTCTAAAATAAATTAATAACTCTACAACGCTAAACTGCAGCTGGTGAACCACAGCTATAATTCACAGACGCCTTGCCATCCGATGGCACATTGCCATTTATTGCCACTGAGCCAAAGATTGGCATTCTACCCATCACAGTCACCAGCCCCTGCACTTCCAAGTTATCTGCCAGGATATTTATGCCAACAGGTTGGTTTCCATATTGTGAACTGCCAGAAACTGTTACAGGAATCGGATTATTACCAAAGTTGTATGTTGCTCCATTTGGCACGTTGGCTATAACTGCTGGCGTGCCAATATTTGGAATTTGATTGGCATTGGCAAAGTTTTCTAGTGCTGCTGCAGTTATATCATTTGCTAAAACTTGACTGGCAGAAATTAAAGGATTTGCCGAATTAGTCTCTGCAATATTTGCCAAGTTTGCATTCGCTTTATTTCCAAAAGCATAGTTATTTGCTAAATTATTATTTGCATAGTAAGGATTTGCTAAATTCTGTCGGTTAATAATATTTCCTCTTGCCATATTTTTGGCAGCGATTGGCACAGACCTGCCATTTCCATTGGCTAATCTTCTACCCATTGCCAAGCCGTTTGGCACGCCTTTGATATTATTGTCAATATTTATGGATCTTTTCGGCACGCCATATGGTATGGCTTGTGCTGATGTGTACTGGAAAGAAAAAAAAACACATTATTTTCAGTGCGTTCTTCATCTTTCCTTGCCATTTCATTTTCTCCAAGTCATTATGATGATGGAGTATATGAACAGAGTTTTAACGGTATATTCAATCAATCAATCAATTTTATTTTTCTGACCACAATATACGTAACTTACTTTACATTGGCGTGATCTTAATTTACATTGGCGTGACTTTATGTTATAAAACGTTGGTTAGATACAATATTTCAAACATGAATTAAAGTTTTTTGACAGAAATTATCTTGCCATTCCTTAGAAAAAAATAATTTCTGTAGTAAAATAATTTTAGTCAAATAAAAAAAAAAATCGATATTTACCTGTACAACAACAACAAAAATGAAACAGCATCGAGTAATCATTTCAAATAAAATATAATAAACACAAAATTCCTTCTTGTAAAGACAATTTATCGGACAAGAGACTCGCTTCAAATTTAAATTCCAAAAAATTAAGACCTTATTCGTTGAGGTAAAGAATTAATGTGAATGATAAAAGCTGAAAAAGAAATAATATAGGAAGGATAATTGTAAATCGATTACAAAACAAAACACTACTGATTCGATCGTTGATATCGATCAAACGATAGGACACGTAAGAGAAAATATATTCGATTGATGAAGCAAATTATCATTGGTAAAATATGTAGTAACATAAGATAAAATTATCACAATAAGATTTTTTTATCGAAGAAATGAAATGTGAAATCCACACATCAGTTTAAAGAATTGTCAGAGGATTGCAAGAATTAAAACCGGCCACTGTCAGACCCCGCACAATAAAGAATTCCGAAGCTAGAATGAATTTATGCCCAGACAAAATTGTTGAAAAAAAATCTGCAATACATTCCAACTGCAAATGTAAGTCGGTCGACTATTACTCGTTAACTTGCAAAGTTTACAAAATTAGCACTGTGAAGTTTAATATTTCACAAACCCGCAATTTTTGAACGACCAAACCAACCCTTTGAGTGTAGAATATTTTATTTAAAGATTTTATTTTACAAATTGGCCGATGTCTTCACTAAAATGTAAATTTACGCCAAAAGGGGGAGGGTATAGATTAGATCATTTTTCGCCTATCATAGTCATGAAAATTCAAAGTATTTATTGACGTCATGTTTTTGTGTTTATGTGAAGTTTAGGTATCGACCTGTACATCTATTCTAAAATAGTAAGAAAAAAAATAGCAAGTCTTATAAAAACAAAAACATCAAACTTGGCAAATTCTTTGGAGTTTTGTTATTTTAAGCACTTTTTCTAACTTTCATTAAACAATAAACTGATCTTATCATCTCTTCCTTACAGCTTTCTAGTAGGCACTAAGATTCTCTGATCTATGGCGAAACTGTAAGGGTTCTTTGTTGAACCCTAAATGTGAACTTCATAGTTACTACTAAGTTAGGGAACAGTTGTGGAAAAGGGAAACGAAGACATTTACCCTGTAATAGGCCAATGTAGGCTAGTTACATTAGATTAGGTTACGTAAGGGGGAGGGGTCTCTTAAATAAAAAACGAACCAAATAAAAGTTATATTTATGAAGATATTAATACAATCATACTAAAAATATTAATTGCCTTCCAATATAAAAGTGAATGTAAATCGATACATTTTACCTATACAGTATGGAAACTACATTTTTGAAGTCAGTTAATAATAAAAAAGAGACGTTGCCATGCAGTGCCATCACGACGCTATTACGTATTCTAGTTATTTGCCTAAAATTAAAAATCGGTACACATGAATGACAAGGTACGAAGGTACGTTGTCTGAACAGAGTCTTACTTTAAACTATGTATATTTTTTTTTTAATTTATTTTGTTTGAAAGTTACAACTTTTTTTACGGTTTTTAATTTAATGATTAATTTTGCGATACTTCTGCACACTATTTCACAGATTATTTACATGTTTTATATTATATGCAGACTTATATAGTATTACTTGTTGTTTCATTTATCGAATATTTGTGGTTTAAATAATACTTATCCAAAAATGAAAAGCCAAAATTAAAAATAATACTTACCAAAAAATTAATATTATAATAAACCTGCTATGCTAAATATTCATAATGCACATTAAATCCTCAACAAAAATGAGTAGAAATTTTAACCCGGCCAGAAGCAGGCACTTTGCCACTAAACTTTACAGGGCTAGCCACGTTGCCATTTAACCTAACATCATTAGGAACTGTCGTCGTGACAACTATAAATGGCATGGGCGTGGTTGGCACGGAGACTGCAGATGGAAAAGTGTCTATAAACGCCTGGTTGGTTGTTGTAGATGGCACGGTGACTACTGGCAAAGTTGTGATGGTTGGCAAAGTTGTAGAGGTTGGCAATGTTGTGTCTGCCAGCCACGTTGAGGTTGTCGGCAATGCTGGTTGAGGCGTTACCGTAAGAGGTGTGGAAGGTGCTGAGTATGATGTGAAAGCTGTAAAAAGAAAGTTTAATGTATTTTATTTTGTTGTAAGTACCTAGGTAGTTTCTCTCTGTCTTGATATGTTGAGTCGTGTTCGGTATCAGTGTAACAATAAGATGTATAAGAAGTGGTGCACTGGCAAATCACTTACTCTAGATTTCATTAATCTTCTTTTCTTCTTTATTTTTACATAGTATAAAACAAAGTCGCATTTCGTGTCTGTACGCTTAGATCTTCTAAACTACGCAACGGTTTTTAATGCGGGTTCCACCAAAAGACATAGAGTTTCAAGAGGAAGATTTATATGTACAATATGTGGGCGAAACCACTGGCGGCTAGTTCGAAATAAATAGGATTTATGTTACTGGTTAAGTAAAATTGGGCCGGTCTTCCGCAAAACCTACACCTCTCACACGGCACTGTAACTGTAGGTAGCCAATCTTCTCACTCTGATTAACTTAGCTTGGTTTCAAATTTACTATTACCACAATACTTTGTAGCATCGTAAATGAGTCGGTCGTATAATAGTAATTTTGCGGTTCAAAGATATTTGGAAAAGAAGTCAGTGAACTAATATTTCTAGTCTCTTCTTTCATTTTGGTGCTTTCTTTCACATCCTTAACTGCATACTCAGTCTTGGGATTTTCTTGTCTCATCTAATTGTTTGTGCATTATAAATATATACATTTCCTCCACTGTTGTACTTACAACAGCTGTATAAAAATACAACCACTGTTGTTTTTCTTGCATTCGAAAAAAAACATGATCTCATTTAGGCAACGTTGATGACAAATATTGTGTGATATTTTCTGCAAAAAAAATATAAATTATATTCAGACTCACTTCCATAGCCGTCATTCCCAAACCTTCCTGTAATAGTGACCCCGCCTTTAGCTCTGACCTGACCTCCAAAGGTTACAGGCCCTGTAGTCTGCGGGTAGGATGGCCTGAGATTTTGCATCATCATGGTTTGGTAGAACCAAGGGTCGTAGAAAAGGGCATTGTTGTAGTATGGTACATACATTGCTTCTGTATTCTGTAAAATAGAATTTTTATATCATTTTGATTTCTGAAACGGGCTGCAGTCGAGTCTTGGTGAGTTGAATAATTTTCACAACACAATGAAAAGGATAAGTTCAGCCAAAATTTATCTAAGATTTGAACGTGTTCTATCATTCAAAGGAAATTATGTACAATATTTTGTTGAGGAAATATTTTTATTTGCGTTAAACATGACGCAAAAAAAAGCATACAAACACAAAAAGGAACAAGCTGGAGGAAAATATACGTCATAACCACGCAAAATGATCATCGCTCAGCATAATGCTGTGATGCTATACGAGACAGAACCCCAGCGGTGGCGCGAGCCCGGCGTTGATGTGGTGACTACGACTAATACAATGAGATTCAATTATGAAATAAAATAGCACAATCTCATTTCTTCCCGTGGGCATCATAAATGGCGACTAAGGGACTTACTAGAGAATGGGCAGCAGCGTTCTCTGTGCATTTTACCACCAAATTGCGATCGCTAACCCCAGGTGGGTTACTGAGCGTGGCAATTATGGCAAACCCTACTAAATTGTGTGCCAACAGTGGAAGTTTAACGGCAGAAGTAATTATGATAATGATGAAAATACTTGAGTCAAATATTTAAATTTAAGCAAAGAAAACAATGTGGATATTTTGATTTAAAAGAGAGTGTCCGTGGCATTTATTGCCTATTCTTCTCCATAGGAACCTATTACGGTTAGAAATAAGCGTAATAAGTTCCTATGGAGAAGAATACTTAAAAAAAAATACCACGTACAACCATACAACTTGGTAATGCCGCCAATCTCTTGGGTACATTACCAGAATTAGTAAATAGTTTTAGTTAATTTAGGTTATAATTTTGTTTCTTAAATAATTTAAATCTGTAAACAATAAATAGAATATAGAAGCGTAAAAATACCTACATTTGTTTTTTTTTTTTAAGAATAGGGTGAAAACTCTTTTTAAATTGCCTTACCTCTGATGATAAATAAGCTAATTCTTCAACAGGAATATACGCAAGTACGTAATCATTGTAGGGGTTCGCTGTGGTATACTGTAATACAGTGTTAATATTAATTGATTACAAAAATAAAAAGAATAAAAGGGCCTAGTATAGAGCTATGGGGAACCCACATCTCCCAAATAACATTAAAGATGAGGATCAGCTTGTATTTTACGACATGGTATGGAATGGCTACATAGCAAAAGACTATTTCAGACGCCAACCCACATGGACTTCACATGATCTGACCAAAATTATGTCTGGACTTTAAAAGAGACTGTGACCTTTGAGTTTGTTTTGGCCTTTTTTCTCAGAGTAGTCAAATGGGAAACGCCAATCTATTCTAGTTTAAAAAAATATGATTGATGTGTAAAAGTGTTTGTACAAAGCTACTTGCAGAAATAAAATCATTTATACAAAGCGTAGCCATCTTGCAATGAAACGGAGAATCTGAAGGAAACAGTGTTATTATGTCTGTAACTGAAGGATTGATAAAAAAACTTGCCTCCAACGCCAGTACTTCCATCAGAATGAAAATCAACGGAAAACACATTTTGTAGGTCGTGAAACAATTGCACAAAACAAGAGTATTTTACGTGACCCACTTTTATATGGAACGCCCAACATTATCTAGAGTTAAATTATATGCATAAATATAGACGTTATAGACGTCTGTTTGTTGAATAATAAATCAGTAATAGAGTTTTTGCTTTTTATGTCCCGGGTATCGGGCTAAGGCTTCTTATTCAGAGAAGAAATACGCTTGAGCCACTGGCTCTGTGCGGGTTGGTGATTTTAGACCAAAATTCAGAGTTTGCTCATGATTTTCCCTTCATCCTCGGCCAATGGTGTCTGAGAAAATACACCAACTTAGAAAGCACAACTTAATACTTTGAAAAAGTCACATTGGTTATTTCTGGGTTCGAACTCACAACTTGGGGCGTAAGATGAGAAGCAGATAAGACACGGGCCACCACGAAATCAATAATTGGACTATTCTTGAATTTGTCTCTGAAAAACGAGCATTCATCTTGCTTGATAGGTATATAGAATACTGTAGGTCAAGAGCTGCAATATTCAAAAGCAAGCTTTTGCTTGTTCTCTAAGCATTGGTAATCTAAAGTCTTGAAGTTGAGCGTTGCGTTGCTGAAACATTTTAGATATTTAATGTCGAGGATTAAGAAGTCTGCGGATATACTTAATTGCGGCCTTTAGGCACTCATCTGACCGCTGACGAGAAGCGGACACCCTTCAGAAGTGGGGGTTCAGGGACCGGTCAGACCTAAGGTGTCAGCATCTCTCCACAGACAATGGCTCAACTACTATCTTGCACCGTATGCCCTGTCACTTGCACACGTGACGACATAATGGCTGCGTCACAGGAGGAGACGCCCCGGGCGTCGGGAGTCGATTGCGGACTCCCAGCCACCGTGGGGACGAGCTTGCGGGCGGCGAGCAATGGGTACCTAGCTCGCCGCCCGGTAAGGACCAAGCTCGGGTCGACGGCGCGTAGTGTTCCACGTGCGCCTCAAAGAGATGTCAGCAGCACTGAAGGGGTCTGCTAGGACCGATGCCTGCCAGGGTTGCGTGATTGTTCGAAAGAGATACCGTGACCCTGGCACATGGGCAACTGAAGGAACACGGGTGGGTTTTAGTCAGTAAAAGTCTGACACGCCCTCCCGCTCCACCCAGAGCGGGAGAAGTCATTTGATGATTTCCCATCCAAAAAAAAAAAAAAATTGTTTGCGTGAGTAAACGGGATTCGTGCTGCTGTATTTTATAAGATATTTTTGCCATCGAAACGCTAAAAGGAAGAACGATTTTCTCTTTCAAGAAATGTATTAAAGATTCTAGTTCCCTTTTCAAAAAAAGAAATACTTATATATAAATAGTTGATCGCTGACTGTTCACACCTTCGCTTTCGCTGAGGTTCCCGCCGAAACAAGTAAAACCGCATGATTAACAGTAGTTTGTTTCATAAACAATACGTGACTAGGAACAAATAATACGTTTAGTATCATTGCATATGTCGAAATTGTAAATGCATTCATGTCCTTTGTTATTTTACGTAGTTTGTTGAAAGAATCATATTTATGGAATGTTTTATTCATTCACAATCATAGTCTGACAATCATAACAACGGCTATACAGGCTTGTATAGCCGTTGTTATGATTGTCAGACTTCAGCTCCTTGACAATTCAGAAGTGCCATTAAATGGTTCAATGGTAATAAATGCTTTTAGTTTGAAGTTTTATTTTTAACACTAGCAATATTAATGTGTTTTGCTGAAATCAAAAGTGAGAGTGTAAAAGAGTTGCGTATCACTGTAACATTGTATACATTTTTTTATTCCTACTTTCATAGCATCTTTTTCATAAATCATTTATTCTTACAGCGGCCATAGCTAAATAGTACACACTCCGTAAAAAAATCAAGTGTCTACCCATTACGATTCAAAAGATACAGCCCTATAACAAGCGGGCACATGGACGACGGACGGTCCCATTGGCTGGCAACCTTTGAGTATGAAACTCTAATTAAAGGAAAGATCAATAAAAGAGAGCAATTAGTTTCTGATGATTTTTATTTTCAATAACAAAAACAATTAGGTATAAAAAATTACAAACATCACTTTTTCCAATACATTAACATTTTTTTTTATTCAATACCATTCATTAACACATTTTTACAACTAAAATAAATAATATACTTACAAAAATATACTACGTTAAAATCTATTTACCATACGGACCATTCAACACAGTGACTGTTTCGGTAATGCCAGCAATTGGCAAGCCATTCAAAAATGGCATATTACCTTCTATTCTCAAATTCTTAATCAACTCCTGTGCCAAATTCAAATTATTAGACACCAAGACAGACTGGTGATCGCTTGGCCCATTTGAAAACATTTGCACTCCCTCAGGCAGTATATTTTGGTTAACTGGCATATTTGTACCTTCAATGTCATAATGCCAGTTGTTGACTAGCCTTTCAGCATTGGCAAATTGGAAATCATTGCTTGAACAACCGTTGCCATCAGTATTTAGCACACATGTCTTTGGCATATTGACTGCCATACCATTATCAGCAAATAATATATCATTTAGTTGTCCTCCATGAGAAAGAGGCATGCCATTATTGATGGCATTCACCAGTCTGCTATTTGCATTTGGCATGGCTGTGTTGGCTGGAAAATTATTGGCATCTGCAAAACCATTATTAAAATCATTATTGGCAAATCTTTGTTCAATGACAGGCATTGCGTTGTAGTTTTTAAAATTGCTGACATCAGGCAGGTTATTGTTTAACTCCATATTGTTGATATTTTGTGCTATATTTGCAATGTTTACGCCATTGCCGATCGTTTCAACAGCAAAGTTCCTTACGTCATAGCCATTAGAAAAATTATTGATACTTGAAACTCTGTTTGATAATTCTCTGGCAGGACAAGTATTCGTAATGGCTGAAAACCCATTGTTATTTTGATAGTTATATATGTTTGGCATTTCATCACCAACTTGTTGTGCTAATTCATTGCCACTTTGCAAATTATTAGGCAACATATAGCCATCTGGCAAATCATTACGGGGTAATCTTTTTATGTCTGCTATTCCGTTTCCAATTCCAATTTCTGTTATTCGAAAGTTATTTAGAAACGGCAGTTGATTGCCACTTGACAAATTATTTAGTGGCAAACCGTTACTAAGTGGAAATCGTGGTACGGCGTTACCACATGGTACGTTATTAAAACTAGGCAAACCATTAGAAATTGGTAGAATGTCATTCATAATTGACAATGAGTTCCCAGCAGCTAGATTATTTAAGTTTAAAATATTTTGTCCAACTGGTACATTGTTTAAGTTTAGAACCGTATTTGGGACTAGTAGATTATTAATATTTGGCAATCTGTTTGGTACATTATTAAAACTTGGCAAACCGTTTGGCACGTTGTTCAAACCTGGCAATGTGTTTGGTATATTATGAAAACCTGGAAATCCGTTTGGAAAATTATTTAAACTTGGCAATTCGTTTGGTACATTATTCAAACTTGGCAAACCATTTGGTATATTATTAAGACTTGGCAAACTGTTTGGCACATTGTTCAAACCTGGTAATGTGTTTGGTACATTATTAAAAGCTGAAAATCCTTTCGGCACATTACTTAAACTTGGCAGTGCGTTTGGCACATTAATCAAACTTGGCAATCCGTTTGGCACATTATTCAAACTTGGCAATCCGTTAGGCACATTATTCAAATTTGGCAATCCGCTTGGCACATTATTCAAACTTGGCAATCCGTTTGGCACATTATTCAGACTTGGCAATCCATTTGGCACATTATTCAAACCCGACAATCCATTTGGGACAATATTCAAACCTGGTAATCCATTTGGCACATTATTCAAACCCGACAATACATTTGGCACAATATTCAAACCTGGTAATCCATTTGGCATAATATTTAAAGTTGGCAATCCGTTTGGTACATTATTCAAACTTGGCAATCCGTTTGGCACATTATTCAAACTTGGCAATCCTTTTGGAATATTAATAGGTAGTCCGTTATTATATAAACCATTTAAGTTTGGTATCATTCTGTTCTGTGGCGCAATATTCGCACTTGGGAATGGCAAATTAAATGGTGAATTTGGCAATCCATTATTAAAAGTAAAGCTAGTAGGCAATCCATTGTTAAAAGCCAAGTTTGGTAATCCAAAGTTGTTTAACAATCCACCGCCAAGAGGTAAATTGCCAACCGGCATGCCATTTCTTAAAGGCAAACTATTGGCAATGCCGTTGACTGACAAATCCTCGCTTGCTGACTCACCGACTGGCGGGTTATTGATCTGCCTTCTAGACCTGCCATACCCTGCCAGTGGTCTATTTGCAAAGTGATTCAGTACATTCTGGCTTGCAAGATCTCGAGTCGAGAGCTGAGCAGAAATAATCTGTGAATAAAAAAAGAATGATGAACATTAAAAAAGATAGATAGGATTTTTGAAAGCGAGGCTCTGTTGTGTCCCAGAAAGAAAAATGAGGGTCTCTCGTTTTTCTTTGCAAACCTCCACGACCTCATGTGATCTATGACCATGTTGGCTCTGCAAATATAATTAAATTGTCACATCATCTACGCCACAGTCTACTTCGACGGCGATGGTCGCCCTCAGGCTTCCAGTGAGTTCACTTATAATGATTTAAAGATTTTTAGCAAATCCTTATCATCGTCTGTGTAGTGTATCTATTTAATACAGGTTGACAAATGGGAAGTTGCGTAAAGTATATGCATCTTTTTACCCCTTTACCGTATCTAATAAGGGTGGGCCCACGTAGGTACATTCTAGAGTGTTGTCAGTTTCTATAGACTGGCCTGTTAGTCTAGTGGTTAGTGACCCTGACTGCGAAGACTGAGGTTGTGGGTTCGATTCCCACCCAGGACAAATCTTTGTGTGATGAGCACAATCATTTGTCCTGTGTCTGGGTGTAATTTATCTATTATATGTATGTATTTAGAAATATATAAGTATGTTTATCAGTTGTCTGGTTGTCATAGTACAGGCTCTGCCTAGTTTGGGATCAGATAACGGTGTGTTGGTTGTCCTAAGATATTATCATTGAGATGCCGCCGCGCCGTAAAGAGCAATATGTATATTTTAAAATGGGTGACCTTACGAACGAAGAAAATTGTATCTCATTGATTGCTTTTATTCTAGAGGTAAAAAAAATTGGGGAGATGCTATTAGAAAAGTAATTTCTACTATTTCTGTATCTAAAATTAAACAAGTTTTACATAGTTTCCAAAAACGGCTTGATTATTGTGCAAATTCAGATGAGAATCACTTCAAAAATATTTACCATTAATACCTAGTTATTCCCTGGCCAGGTTTGTCATTTTTTTTTAAGCTTTATATGTGTCTGTTGAAAATTTTCGATTTAACTGAAATTTATTTCAAATAAAAATGACTACTTCGGTGATTTAATAAATAATTTTATTTATTTTTTCCCTACACTCATCACAAAATTATAAGTGACTAGCTGTACCCTACCACGTTTCGCTGTGGCACATTGTGATTGAATGGTTGAGAAATGAAAACGAATATTGTTTCTCATGTGACTGCGCCATTACAGTTGAGTGCAAAATGGCAATCTAATACCATCGCATATTTGACGTAGAGTGCAACATGGTAATATATTACCATTCTTGCAATGACGCGCTCCATCGTTCAAATTATGTCCATTTCTTTCTAACAAACGATATTTAACCATTTTTCTCTTTTTCACTCGAAGCTTTATAAGTTTCTACATGCTAAAAATACGAAACACGCACCAGAAACGTTCATTAAAAGAAAATAAAAAATGTCAAAGTCAGTCTGTGGTTTACGCGGTCCGACTGATAAGCCGCACGCGAAAAATATTTGTTTTTTTAAGTTTTTGGCAAGTATTATTGAGTGAATTACTGTTAAAATGGTTTATTATGATATAATTCATGTGTGTGCAAGTGAATTTTAACCTGAGGGTAAGTTTAATACTTTTTCTGTGTGGTTTTCTTAACGCTGATAACAAGTTTTGAATTTTGTCAGAATGCTATCGTAATTTATTAAATTGTGAGACCAGTTCTCAGTAAAAACTAAATACTATCGCATTGAATGTTTACTCGACAATAGTTTTCAGCCAAAACATAAACAAAATATACTAAATTTAAGTTTCGATTAGATTTATTGTTCAGTTCCTCCGCATGTAAACAAACCAAAATGGCCGCCCGCCTTCTTCTGTCCATTCTCCCGGATTGTGATATTTCTTATCTTGTATTTTTTTTGTATGACTATTGAATAAGAAGTCTGATACATCATTGGAAAGGTAATTTCTTGTAGAAAATAGTTACGTATGATATATTTGCTTTACTCTAACTTCACCAAGAAACTTTGAACAAAAACAAACAAGAAATGTAAACTGCGTTTTTACGTAAATGGGGATTACTTCAATCAATGTTATATTTTTCGGTACTAGATAAACTTATCAACGTAATTTTTACACAGTAGTTACAATATGAACTTAGCTTTCAGATGATAACAATATTTTGAATCTTTGTGAAAAGGTATAGTTGTAATAAATTATTTAATTTCTGTGAAAAATTGTTAACCGTGAACAAATTTTTCGAGGTAGTTGTACGCCTGTAAATATTTATTTTTGTACTGGGAAGTATGTTGTTTTTTATTTTATCGTATGTAGATATAACCCACCCACCAATAAAAGTCATAAAACATATACGTTATCGATTTACTTTTTGAAATAATCCTGTTTAAAGTTCACATGATGTGTTTTTCAACAGTAGTCAATGTTTACAGCTATATTTTAAAATAAAGGAACTAATTATCAACAAACACTCAACACTAAATGAATGGACCATTCATAATCTATTCATAAAAACAACACTCGAATGCTCTTTTGTAAGCCGAGACGGCAAATCTTTTGTTTATCTTATCGGCACGACCGCCCGCCGGGTTCCCGCCCTTTTTTTTTCGATGACAGCGCACTTAACGTCACCGACGTGAATTTTATTGCACCCGTAAACGGATCCGGTTGTAAGCGAGTGCTTTCCTCGCTTCCGGCAGATGGCGCGGTCACTGGTACACAGCTGATCAATAAAAAAACTGTTTTTTCGCGGTCGCGGATATGTGACTGACGCAAAAAATAGATAAAAACAATCCTTGATGCGGATTATATAATATATCATGCTAAAATTTTAGCTCGATCGGTGCAGAACTTTTTGAGTTTTTGAAGCGTATGCAATCGAAATTTTTTATATAATATACAGGGTGTCCAAGAACCTGGCGTCCAACTGGATTCCCACGATGCCCCAAGTTCTAACAGTACTCAGAAAAATATTTTAAAAAATCCACCCCATGTACTTACAGAATTATACTGATTTCAAAAAAAAAGGGGAAATGAGCACCCTGTGACATACTTTTGAATGCTGTGACTGCTAATGCTGATAATTTCGATATTTCTTGGAGGTTTTGTAATCTAGGGTATTGCTGTGTCTAAATAGAATGTAAAAATAAAGTACTTATTGTACCATTTTAAAATAAAATATTATTTTAACTAAAGGTGATATGGAAAACTATTGAATTTCGCAACTTTGACCGACTGTAGTGTAAAAAAAATGTACCAAAATAGTATGGCAAGTGACGTCAAATTTTGACGCGTTTATTCCTCTTTTTAAAAAGGTATAATACTTACACATTAATTTGAAAAAAAAAATTTTTGATAATATTTTTACTCAACAACCCAATTTTTACGATGTCTTACAGAATTCTTAGAAAGAAAAATTTACGACGAATTGAATCTAACCTCTAAAGAATTACTGTTGTATGCTCATAAAAATAACAACAGGCCTCTCAAAAAACAGGTTAGACCGTAAGGGACGGTATGTGCATGCATCTCACCATAGTGATTCGTTATTACAACAGGAGGGAGCAAGACAGAAACTATCTTTGCGATTTGCTGGTTCTTCTTTATGGTACCCCATTATTCAGGTAAGAGTGAGGGAGAAAAAGGTTAGAGGTGCGAGTGAGATAGATAGTGACGCTATCTGGGATCGTGCTATTTAGGATAACAGTACGGTCAGTACGCGTCACTGCCTCCTGCCGTTACTACGCACCTCTCTCTCATTGTTACCATTGATCACGTACTACGATTTAAAGCTTTGTTTATTGGACTCGATTACTCTTTGTGCTCTGGACTTTGAAACGAACTCTTTACGACGACCTTTGCCTGTGTTTGGACAGTTTGTGTTTTGTGTGTGCTACCATGGCGACCTACACTCCGCAAGAATACGCAAATATGCACTACATTTATGGAGAATGTAGAGGTAATGGACGAGCTGCAGCGAGACTTTACAGAGAAAGGTATCCGAGGGCTACGCGATATCCCGACCATCGAGTTTTCATTAATGTGCACAGATCACTATGTGACGGGCGGTTCCCCAATCAAGTAGCTGGTGAAGGACGACCCGTAAATGACTTCATACGCGATGAAGTTTTAGAGGCGGTGTCGGCAAATCCAAGCATCTCTGTGCGAGGAATAGAAGCTGATACGGGGATACCGAAGAGCACAGCACACAGTATTCTCCAAAAAGAAGAATATCATCCGTACCACGTACAGCGAGTGCAAAGTCTTTTACCTCGAGACTATCCGAGCCGAGTCGCGTTTTGTGAAACAATCCTGCAAAAACATCGAGAAGACGAAAACTTTATCGACAAAATTTTGTGGTCAGATGAATCAACATTTAAGAAGGATGGCTACATGAACCTACACAACTTGCACGAGTGGCATGTGGAAAATCCGCACTTGATGCGAGAAGATAGATCCCAGTACCGGTTCAAAGTGAACATGTGGACCGGTATTCTCTGTGGGAATATTATTGGTCCATTTGAGATGCCCGAGAATTTGACTGGCGAATCATATTTAAATTTTCTTCAAAATGATTTGCCAAACTTACTAGAAGAGACCCCACCAGATATGTGGTTCCAACACGACGGCTGTCCAGCACATTTTCGCGTATCCGTTAGAGAGTTTTTGGACGAGCAATACCCGAACAGGTGGATTGGGCGATCAGGAACAATCCCGTGGCCAGCCCGCTCACCTGACTTAAATCCGCTGGATTTTTTTTTCTGGGGAACTATGAAGGAGCTCTTTTATGCGAAGCCCATTAATGACATCGCTGACCTTCGTGAGAAGATAACACAAGCAGTGCAGGTGATACGTCAAAAAAGTTACTCGCGAAACATAAAGCGGTCCTTTTTAAGGAGAGTGAGAGCTTGTATTGCCGCGGGTGGTCAACATTTTGAACATTTATTGTAATAAAATATCTTTAAACTAACATTCTTTGCTTTTATTCTACTGGGAACCCATCTACCTGTGTGTATTTCCTTCTTGCTCACTCTTGGAACCGAAGTAAATAATAGTAGTAACATAACAGTTTCTAAGATAAGAAAGGGTCCGACAGTTACCGTTAGTAGGTAGGCACTTCGTAAAAATTGGGTTGTTGAGTAAAAATATTATCAAAATTTTTTTTTTCAAATTAATGTGTAAGTATTATACCTTTTTAAAAAGAGGAATAAACGCGTCAAAATTTGACGTCACTTGCCATACTATTTTGGTACATTTTTTTTACACTACAGTCGGTCAAAGTTGCGAAATTCAATAGTTTTCCATATCACCTTTAGTTAAAATAATATTTTATTTTAAAATGGTACAATAAGTACATTATTTTTACATTCTATTTAGACACAGCAATACCCTAGATTACAAAACCTCCAAGAAATATCGAAATTATCAGCATTAGCAGTCACAGCATTCAAAAGTATGTCACAGGGTGCTCATTTCCCCTTTTTTTTTGAAATCAGTATAATTCTGTAAGTACATGGGGTGGATTTTTTAAAATATTTTTCTGAGTACTGTTAGAACTTGGGGCATCGTGGGAATCCAGTTGGACGCCAGGTTCTTGGACACCCTGTATAGATAGATTAGGCAACTTCCCATGTGTCCCCCTGTACATTATAAACACTGCCTCATGCATACAAGCGGAGACAGCTGCTGTCACTAATGACATCTGACAGTCAGGAGAAATGGCGGGAAACAGAGGCGGTGAAGTAGGCAGCCTTCTCACAACTACTCGTACTTTTGGGGTCGGCTTTCAGTCTAACCGGATGCAGCTGAATATCAGTATTTTACTGCGACTGCCTATCTGATCTCCACCAACACAGTTACTGAGTAACACTATAGCAGATCCTAATAAGATCAATTTATGCAATTACTTTTTTGTTTTTAGAAATATTTGGATGTAACTTTACCTGAATTAAAATCACTTGAATGACACCAAAAACTTTAAAAATCATTTTAATAATTTAGGTCTCATTACTGCCTGTATGATTGTGTAACTAGAATCTATGAATTTATTTATCTAATTATATAGATTCACTTATCAATATCTTAATGATAAATTAAGAAAACGCGTTTTATCTTATGAAAAAGATGTGTTTGATTATCATATCTCTATCATTAAAAACGTGATATTTATGTTTTTCTCGTATGTATGGGATTGTTATTTTTTTAATCGTTGATCGTGTTTTTATTACCTAACTAGCTTCTGCCCGCGATTTCGTCCGCGTCAAATTTTTTCTCCCCTGACTGAAAAGAATTTTTTAATTCGGTTTAGTAGTTCCTGAGATTAGTGCGTTCAACCACCTAAACAAACAAACTCTTCAGCGTTATGATATTAGTATGGATTACATTCTGAGTTTGAGTGCGGTTGTAACTTCAAATATCTGCAATCGTTTACTTATGTAGGTATTTTATGTTAAGGTATGTAGTAGATTACTAGCTTCTACCCGCGACTTCGTCCGCGTTAAATTTCTTGTGCCCCCGACCCTTCCCGTCGCGTCGAATCGCCTACCCGTGCGATTTTCCCCGTTTTTGCAACATTTTTTATTACTGCTCCGCTCTTCTTAGTTATAGCGTGATGTTATATAGCCTATAGCCTTTCTCGATAAATAGGCTACCCAACACAAAAAGAATTTTTCAATTCGGACCAGTAGTTCCTGAGATTAGCGCGTTCAATCAAACAAACAAACAAACTCTTCAGCTTTATAATTATTAAAAGTATAGATTGCATAAATGGTGTCATCATCAAAACTATTTCCAATATTCGACTCCAAATATTGGAAATAGTTCTGAATCTGGTTTATTGGTCGATAGGTATTGAAATGACAGACTCGAAGGTGTGCATAACTGAAAAATTAAGAATTTTGAGTTAGTTCCCTTTAGATCTAGGGGTGCGAATTTATTCAATCCAAACAAACGGGCGACAGTCACTTTATTCTATTCTATAAGCTGACGAGTGGTGGCCCAGTGGTAATGACGGCTACTTACGATTTGTAGATCATAGGTTCCAACCCAGACTGGTGCATTACTTTGAGAAAATACCAAAACCTAGAATCAAAAAACTTTTTACAAAAAAATAACAACCGACTTCCTTAAAAAAAACACTATAAAGTGAAAAATAACTTTAATTTCGGAATTCGGTGTCTTAGGATCTGTATTTAAGGGTTTTTTGCCACCGACTTCCGAAATTAAAGGTATTTTTGACTTTGTAGTGTTTTTAAAGGAATTCGGTTGTTATTTTTTTGTAATAATAATAATAATAATATAATATTCCACAACTATCACACAACGCCATCTAGTCCCAAGCTAAGTAGAGCTTGTGTTATGGGTACTAGACAACTGATAAACATACTTATATATTTCTAAATACATACATATTATAGATAAATTACACCCAGACACAGAACAAATGATCGTGCTCATCACACAAACATTTGTCCTGGGTGGGAATCGAACCCACTACCTCCGGTATAGCAGTCAGGGTCGCTAACCACTAGACCAACAAAAAAAAGAAAAAAAAGTATAAAGTTTTTATTTTTAATGCAAATGCTTAATGCAAATTTAAGACTTATATCGTTTTTACATGGATCCCATAAATGGAACCATCCGGAAAGCACCAGCTTTCAAATAAAAAAAAAACATCAAAATCGGTTCACCCAGTCAAAAGTTATGAAGTAGCAAACATAAAAAAAAAAATTAAAAAAATACAGTCGAATTGATAACCTCCTCCTTTTTTTGAAGTCTGTTAAAAATACGATGACATGTAACATCTACCTACCCACACCGGACCCGCGTGGTGAATTACAGACCACTACTTCTCGAAGAGCGGAAGCCTGTGTCCTAGAAGTGCGAAAATTATGGGCTGACATATCTTTTCTCTACATAATCTAAAACAAAGACGATTCCCACGTCTCTATACGCTTACATCTTATAAACTACGCAACGGATTTTAATGCGAATTTCATCAAAAGACAGAGTGATTCAAGAGGAAGCCACCATGGGAATCTTGTAAACCATTGTTTCTAAAATTAAAACTCCTGACATTACCCAGTATGTATATTTTAGAATGTGCAAAATTTGTCAGACGGCACTTTGACTTATTTGAAAAGGCTCAAGACCGTTGCCCTCGAAAAGTAAGAGATCCAGATAGAATAGTTCTGCCTAGGGCCCCAAAGACTTCTCTGTATAAAAATAACTGTTATCATGTGTGTGGACTTATCTATAACAAAATACCGAAGAACTTTAAAGAGTTACCAAATAATTTATTTTTTATAACGTTAAAATCTTGGCTACTGGAAAAACTATTTTATTATGTAAATGAATTTATAAATAATTTTAATAATCTATTTTAAATGAATATAACGATAATATTAATAATGAATGTATTGGAATGTATTAATTAATAATAGAAACATTTAAAGCATGCCATTGGATTATTTGAAATATTAAATTTAAGCATTAAATATATTGTAATGTTTTGCATGTCAAATATCTGACTTTGTATTAGGAACTTATTACTGACTATAAGATCAACACTGTACCAATACTTATTGCAAATAAATGATTATGATTATGAAGATTTATACGTAAAATACGCGGTCGAAGCCGCAGGCAAAAGCTGGTAGTCTATAAGATATTAAATCAATAATCCTACCCAATTGTCTGGAAGTTCCAATAAAAGCATTAACCCTAGCTCTTCACAAAATCATATCAAGGCTATTGTCAGTCTAACATTGAGGCCGAAGCGACCTTGTTACAAGGTCGCCTGAAAACCTTCCCTTGACGCAAGGTCACGTTCAGGGAGACAGAATGACCTCAACCTTCCCCACAAGGTTAGGCCTTGGGGGAAGGACAAAGCTCTGGGACCTTGTGTTGGAAATTATTTGTGAATATCTATTGTCGAAACTTTTATTTTGTGTAGTCAGGGCGGAACTTGGTAATATTTAAAGAGTACAAAATGAAATTTAAAAAAAATATTTTCAACTTATTTCTTTTTTAAAAACAGTTTGCAAATTCGATTAATTTTGTGCTATTTTTCGTGTTTATTTCTTTCTGGTTTCTTTTTTGTAAATTAATCATTGTTTTTTTTTTAAGATTGCTAATAAAAAAACAAAGTGATGAAGTCTACTTGTCTCTAAAATTGTACAGTTATCTTACCTACTCTATAAAATTCATTCATTTATTACAGCTTTATATTCATCTTCTTTGTGTTTATTTAATATTATCAAACCGGCAAAGTCTGGCCGTTTCTGTCAACAATTTTGTGCGATGGCATAAAGGTCTTTGATTTAGTTTTTTTACGAAAAGTACCAGTATTTTTTGCATGTTTGTAAAGCAACCTCTTCAAATTTGAAATTGAAACTTCTTACAGAAAACTTTCTTAAGAATCATTCGTTTGTAAGAAATCATGTAAATGCCCCACGTAGTGGACTTTTTTTCCTTCTTATTAAATTTCTTATTTAATTTCATTGAATAAATAAAAATAAAAAAAACTAATTTAAATCAAGGAATTAGTTTAATTCAAATAAATAATTTACAACAAATCTTAGATTCTAAACTAAAAACGATTGATTTTCTCCTCAAATCAAGGAAACCTGTCATATCTGACATTTACCGCATTATTAGCCAACACGTCATTCCCAACTGTTAATTGACGATTCGGCAAAGGAACTCGGCCTTCAGCCTTCTGCAAACCCTTGTAAGCATTAGCCGCATACATTAAACTCTCCAGGGCTGTCTTTTTCAACGCCTCTGCCATATAGATCCTATTTTGAGGCATTCCTGGATTTTTTGGCGGTAATTTTTGGATGACAGCTGCGATGGTGTTTAGTTTGTCAACGAAAGGCATGTTTGACGTGTATGTTGACATTAGTGAGTTTATTAATGGCGCCTGTGGTTGACTGTAGGGTGGATTTTGAATCTGTGGTCCGCATGGTAAGTTCTGGACTCGATACTGGGCGTAGACATTCTGGAAAATAAAGAGTCGTTATTGTTCATTCTTCTCTCAGGAATCTCGGAAAGGGTACCGAAGAAAAAAGTCAAACCAAAGGCAGCAGCCTCATTGGAATGCCAGTAATACGAGGTCTATTGTGGTCACCAACTTAGCTAACTAATGTGGTAACTATGGTCACAATAACAATTTCTCCTGTAACTTTTCAGATTAACTTTTTTGAAAAAACCAAACACAACAAGTCAGATTATATCTAAATATTCAATCTAGCTTATATTGTCTCACTGAACGGTTTGGGCGTTCCTCTTCTATACACTTTTTCTTCACACTACGTTGGGGTCGGCTCCCAGTTTAGCAAGAGGCAGCAAAAATCCAATATTTTACATGGAGCGGCCTCCGGAACCCAGTTACTCGGTAATACGATATTCTTTGGTAATAGACTGGTTGCCCATTCTCTAGTAAGTCCCTTAGTCGCCTTTTACGACACCCACGGGAAGAAATGGTGTGGTGTTATTCTTTACGTCCGGCACCACACGGTAACGGCACAGCAGCGTTCTCTATGCATTTTACCACCATACTGCGATCGCCAACCCGCCTGCCAAGCGTGGCGATTATGGCAAAGCCCCCCAAATTGGGGGAGGCCTAAGTCCAGCAGTGGACGTCTTACGGCTGAAATGATGATGATGATGAATAGACTGGTTGTCAGAATTTCGGACTTCAGATGACACGTAAAATCTGACAAAGGTCTACGACTCAAAGCAGGGACCAACGGCTTAACAGCTTTCTAGATACAAGGGGGTCTCAATACGTAAAGAAACTACGACAAGTATAGCATAACTCGATATGCTGACCCGTGTAACTGTTATTAGTAAGCTACAAATCCCTCTGTGTAATTGTCAATTGACTATATTCTTTACTATACTAAAACATTCTATACTGTAACAAGTATTTGGATAAAGAAGACAAAAATACTTACATTCAACAATAAAGATTGTATCACCAACACACCGAAAAATTTCATAATAACTGCCATTTTCTTTTTCAATTAAAACGTTAAGTTAAAAATTTAATCACACCAGTACTACTTGCAACTTTTCTTGTTTTCGATTTTCTCTTGAGTTTTTATCTTAAGTTCTGATCTTAAGTTTTACGTTCCTGATGTAATTTTATACTATCGTTATTTAATTAAGTACTAGAACCTTAACTTTTCAGTAACTGATTCACTGAATAACTTAAACTTGTCTCTACAACTGTTTATGTATGGACATTTATCTGTAAACGCTATCTTTACTATCAAATATTATGTAAAAGTTATTATTGCATTGATTTTCAGATTAGATAAATAATTACAACATTTAACGCCGGATGGAAATTGGAATGGTTTGGAAATCATGGAGAAACTATTCGCCCAGTGTGGTTAGTGGCAGGTGTATCAGAGCTACCGAAAAATCAAGCTGAATGACATATAATAAGAGAGACCTATGACCAGCAGTGGACTGCTGCAAAATCACAATTTGTAGGGCTATACAAAAGAAAAAAATTGTGGGCTCGGAGAGACCCCGTCAGAAACCAAGTTTCATAATCTTTTTCAACGACACCGAATGTAACGTCGTTTACTCCATCTTTAAAATATTCAAACCTTATTTAGATCTCACTATTGGGTTCAGCACTCTCGTAAACCAAGCAAACGACAACCATGATGAACACTTTCAAAATTGACTTAGGCGCCATTTTTTATTTTAAGATCTCATTGTTGCCTTCAGCACCCTTGAAAATCATGAAAATTATACCTATGACGAAAACTTTGAATACCTCACTAACGGCTTCCGCATCCTCGAATTTATACATATATATAATGAAGTCACATGGCGTGGAGAGGGGCATTATGTTTTTTTTTTTTTATGTAACGCCTTTTCCATTACATGACGATTTCTACAAATTAATTCCTAGGGTGAGAGCTAATCACTTAGTTAATGCACTAACCAATTGTTACTAACACAAACATAGAAGTACAATATACAGATGTACATATTTGATGTTCAGACGCTAGCACATAAAGCTACCCGAAACTGTCAAATTTTACCAATCAATGTTGAACCTGCTTTAGCGATAAAGTTAAACCAATTAAAAGTGATCCCGAAGTGATACCTATTAAAGAAATTTGACAGATTGTAGTAGCTTTGTGTGCTGGCATCTGTACATCTGTATATTGCTGTATATTCTATTGTAGAATGGGGAGCAATAGTGGCCCTATGCGGTTCCAGGCTCCCACTCAGCAATTTTTGATGGAAAAATCGAATACCACTTTGCCCGACCTTGAAATCAAACTCCTGACATCATACATCATTTCAATAGCTCTTGCCACCACTAGACCATCGAGGCTTTATCTATTATCATACATAGTGTAATAGGTAACGACTTAGATATTTGTTACAGAAACATTATTACGATCAAAATGATGAAAATTTCGATTCTAATATTGCAAAAGACTTAGTAATCAGTCAGTATTTAAAACATGAGTTTTATTTAATTTGTCACAGTGTAATTAGTTAACTAAAACAAGATGTATTCTATTATTTTCGTTGTATTCTCTATTTTAGTTGGTGTAAGTATTTCTTCTATTTTAAAGCCACTTATTTAGCATAGCTTAATCAGCCTTTAATGTTCCCACTGCTGGGACACAGGCCTCCACTCTGTGAGAGGGAGTGGGCTATAATCTACCACGCAGGCCCAGTGCGGGTATATGTAAATGCCACTTCAATAATCTTTTTTTTTTCACTTTTTCGCTGTGGTAACCTGGGGTAGGTTAGACATTTTTGCATTCACTTGCCAAGTAAATAACTGTGAAAAGATGTAATTAAACCTACACTAATTGGAAAAAAATAAGTATTGTTGAAGCTAACTTAAATATCACTTATCAGAATTTGACCAAATTTATATGGAACCATTCGATAAGTATTATATTTCAAACAAATTAAGAAAATTTTCAAAATGATTTGTTAATGTCGGAATTTTGAGGATACAAACATTTAAAAATAGAACCGAATTAAAAACCTCATTTTTTATCGGCTTTAAAAAAGGAGAAGATTCTAAATTCGGTTGTTTTTCTATCGGTTAAAAAGGAGGATTTTCTCTGTGATGTTTTTTTTTTTTTCTATTTGCTCAAGACTTTTTCTAACTACATGAAATTAAAGCCAAGTACACATTACAGCCACAACAGGCATGGTTATACAAAAAGAGCAGTGCGGCTTATTGCAATAGGTCTATTGTTTATTTACTTATGCGTTGAAGCAATTATAAATTATGTACTAGTATTTAAACAGTAAGTCGAGACTGCCCTATTTATAATAATAATGAATCCTATAAAATAATATATTTTTTCCCTTATTATTTTCAGGCACAATCCCAAATCTTCGCGCCATACCCACGATCAGTACCCGCCTCGATGCCAGGTTGCCCTTGCGGAAACCCTGCCCAATTACCACTCTTGCAGGCTCCCTGCGAAATACCTCTCCCGCTGCCAGTCCCCGCAACTGTGCCAAGACCTGTGGCAAAAGCACCCTGCGGTTGCTTGGAAGCATACGAAGCTTTGCTTGCTGGTCTGCCATTGGGTAATCCGTTCCTGCCAGTAGCGTCACCAGTGTCTGCTATGGCGCCATTTTCACCCCTATTGCCACCCGCCAACACATGCAGTAGGTGCCAGTATTTGAAGAAGATTCCAATTCCTCCCCCTTGTATTTAAGCAACTTATTTAGGTTTGAATAAATTATTTTGCTAATTGTACTTGAATTTATTTTTTTATTTTAAGTTAAGTATACTGATGACGTAGCCCGGAGAACAGCCAAAGTTAAGTGGCAGTGGGCAGAGCACATTTCTTGCAGAACAGATGGTCGATGGGGCTAAAAGGTTCTGAGTGGTGACCGCGTACTGCAAGACGTAGCGTTGAAAAGCCTCAAGGTGGACCTGTGAAAGCCGCAGGAATCCGCTGGATGCGAAAAGCACAAAACCGGTCGAAGTGATTGAGCTTCGGGAGGCCTATGTTCAGCAATGCACTTCTTTCGGCTGAAATGATGACGATGAAGTTAAATACGTCTTTGGATAGACTAACACCTGCCGCTACCCTTATCTATAGAGTCATTCGGGTCAAGAGCACGCACTTTACCTTTCTCAACCACACCGATACAAAAATAATAGATTTTTAGGAATATGGTATTGACATTTAGATAGCTTACTTATTGCTTTAGTTAAAACATATATTTGTAAACTGGCTTTGTACAAAGTTTTCTTAGAATCAGTTAATAATGACCATCTGGCAGAATGCGTACTCTTGACCCATAATGCGGGTAACGGTACGCAGCCCGGCGGGTAAAAGTTCGCATACGGGGTAAGTAAACGCAATGAGAATAATTGTAGGAAGTAATGTAAAAATAATCAATTCAAGATGTCTTTTAATAAATCTATTAATTATCCAACGTGAAAAAAAACAAACTCAAAATTACTTTTTGCTAATGTTACATAAAAAAAATAATTGTATGCAATCATAGTAATTATACAGCCTTAAGGAGATCAGTTAGGTATATGGTATTTGGAAACTAAACAATAATTAAGTAAGTATAGAGATCATGGCACTTTAAAGATATTTCTATATCTACTCCACAAGTTCAGACTTAATTCTTAAAATTAGGTAGACGTACTACCTAATTAGGATAAAAGGAGATGTTTCATTTTCGGCCATCAGATGTACATTTATCAAAAAAGAGGAAAAAATACTACAAATTAGGGAAAAATATTCTCTGGTTAACTTGCGCCTGATTTGTTGTGTACAAAAAATAATAGTTTTTCAATTATTGCCATGTTTTATTCAATATGGCGTCCCGTTTGCTTGCAGACTTCATTCGTTCTGAAATCATGTCTCATCAAATGAATGTTAAGTAGAAAATAATTAAAAAATGTGTGTATTCTTGTAGTGTTAAAAATAAATTACTATTATTCTCTTATAAATATTTTTGAGTAAACATAATTAAGTGTGGCCATTTCATCGTTACAAAAATCTTTAGTCTCCATTCTCGAAGTGTGTTTCTAAACGAATTCAAAATGAACACTTGCTAACTCTTAGGACAAACGTCAAACATTTTTAATTTTTATTTTGTACATAAAAACCATTTGATATTATGAAAAAAATGTTACTTTATTCTATTCATGAGTAATTTACCCAGCTTTGCTAAACTGTACACGTTATGGCCGGAGCCCCATATAAAAATGAAACATCTCTTTTAAATCAATAAAATAATAGAAACATGGTAATGCTGAATAGAAACAGAAACATAAATAATTAGACTGACTAAGATCCATCACAAAAGTTACACGTAAAAGCTCCTCCTACATAAGCTGTGCATTCTTCGTGAAACCATTTTTTGCACGTAGAGCACTGGATCCAATCCTCGGTAGGCGGATCATCATATTTTGTTTGCAGATGGGGCAGTAAATAGATTCTTTATTCCTGGTTATTTTACGCTTTTTCTTATTACTTAATTTTGGACCACATATTTCAATGCTATTAGGATTTTTCTTCTTTTTCTTGCTATTCCGGTTGGTTCCCGATGGTCCCGGTTGTGAATCTAAGTTTATCGGTTTTATGCGCTTTCGAGACTTGTTTTCCTCCTCCCTGCGTTTCTCTTCTAACTGATTTTTATAGGGAGTTCCTGTAACAATTGTGAGAGAGTGAAAGAGGAGAAGGAGAGGAGAGGAGGTTTGTAAGAGTATGCGTGCGTACTCTTGACCCCGTTCTCTTACCCCACAGGACTCATTTTTGAATTCCGCACCAAAGCATACATGAGTTCGAAAAATAACCTAAAATTATTACTCGGTATGGATAGCTTATTAATGATATTACAACGATAAATAGTACTTACCACGATTATCAGGGAGGATATAAACTTTTCCGTAACACAAAAAACTAAGTCAGAACCAGCTAAAATCACACTTATTTGTTTTTTTTTTTTCAATAATGACGCAGTGCAGCTACTTCAGCTTGGCTTCAATATGGCCGCTCGCTCGCCACTGATTTCGTCATACACGCGCCCCCTGTCCATTCATTCCCCGCGGAGATCTTAGCATTGCGTTCTCTTACCCGATGCGGGCTGTTACCCCGAATGACTCTACTAATATTATAAAGCTGAAGAGTTTGTTTGCTTGATTGAACGCGTTAATCTCAGGAACTACTGGTTCGAATTGTAATTTTTTTTGTGTTGGGTAGCCTATTTATCGAGAAAAGCTATATAACATCACGTTACAATTGAGAGGAGCGGAGCAGTAATGAAAAATGTTACAAAAACGGGGAAAATCGCAAGGGTCAGAGGAACAAAACATTTAACACGGACGAAGTCGCGGGCAGAAGCTAGTGAATTATAATACTTTTGGAAAGAGTATTAAATCTTAAATTAGACTTTTTAGGGTTCCGCACCTCAAAAGGAAAAAGCGGAACCCTTATAGGAGCACTTTGTTGTCCGTCCGTCCATCCGTCCGTCCGTCTGTCAAGACCCTTTTTCTCAGAAACGCGTGGAGGTATCAAGCTGAAATTTATATCAAATACTCAAGTCTACTGTTCCTTGGAGCTGTGAAAAAATCAAACTTCTATGCTAACGCAATCAAAAGATATAGCCGTTTATGCCGCAAATTTTCGAAACTCGCAAGGGAATCAAAACCTAAAGGGTACTTCCAGTCGATCTAGAATTTTGAGATTTGGTACAAACCAACGTCTTATAGCACAGATAAAGGAAAAATTGCGAAAACCGTAAATTTTTAGTTACATCATATAATAAAAATATTTTTTATATTTATATTTTGTTTCTAAAGAAATCTTTAAACAGAAACCTTCATTCGTATGAAATCTTTGAAAGCATTTCAACAATATTTTTGTATGCTTTCCGAAAGGTTTACTTTCTTTACTAAGGTAATACCTATCTAACTATGCCTTCGTATTGTATACGCGTGTTTAAATATTGTGATTAATTTACTATGCATATATGTATCTATGTCTCATTTCTTCCCGTGGGTGTCGTAAAATGCCACTAAGAGACTTACTAGAGAGCGAGCAGCTGCGTTATCTATGCATTTACTAAGCTCCTCAACCCAGGTGGGGCTGGCGCTTGGCAGGTGCCAAGCGTGGCCATTATGGCACCCCAAATTTGGGGAGGCCTATGTCCAACAGTGGACGTAATTGGGCTAAAATTACAATGATAGTAGTACTTACCCAATTAACTTTACCTACAACTTTTATTAAGAGCCATGGTCCTTAACAATCAAAACCAAACATTACAGCAAAATTAATTTATTTCTTCAAACATAAATACAAATAAATTATTTTAAAAACTAAGAACATATTAACTACATTTATTATTCATTACAAAATAACAACACAAAATAAATAACCTTAACGCATCAAAAACCATAACTCCCAAAAAGAGAAAAAGTTGCGTAACACACTTAAAACGTAACGTCTTTCATTTTGACAGTTCAACAACATACATTGCGGTATTTACATTGTCGAGCAAATGAATTCTTTAAACATACGAAGCAATGTATTAGCAACGTCTGTCAACATTTTCCGGACTTTGATTGAAAGGGGCGTTTTACAGAGTTAGGGTGATACCTAATAAGCCTACCTATTCTCAGTCATAAAGTCGGTGGAGGCATCGGAACTTTCCTCAAATACTGCCCCCTAGATCTAGGCATTGCTGGTGGTAAAGTGCTGAAAGATGATGCTGCTAAAGCTGAAACTGGGGATGCCGCTGGCAGGTAAGGATTGTCAGTACGAATCAAAACTTTTTGCTGGGGGACTGTCAAATATTCTGTCACTTGAGGTTGACTAATCAAAACTTTTTGCTGGACCTCCGGTCTCCTTTGTGGATTCACAAATACTTTTTGCTGGACAACCTCGGGAGTTCTCTGTTGTGGAACTCTCATAGCATATTCATTGTTCTGTACAACCACTCTTTTTGGCATATCATTTTTTCTAACAATTACATTTCTAGTCATTGTAGCTTCTCCACCATTCTGTATCATCATATTTTTCGGGTAAACTGCTTCAGGTCTTCGTTGAACAACCACATTTTTTGGTAAAACCATTTGATTTCCATTTTGGATAATGACATTATTCTGATTTTGAACAACTGCATTCTTTTTCACACACATTTCTTGGGGAATCTGCACGAGTTGTACCATCCTATTTGGAGCTTCACTTTTCATAACTGTTCTTGGCGCATTGTCAGCGATGGCAAATCTTCTGTTGATAGCCCCTGGAACATTTGTCAGTCCCCTCCTCTTGTTGGCTGCCATTGAAAGCATTTGCATCACCTGTTCTGCATTTTTCGGAGATAAGATGCCTTGAAGTAGTGATGTTATTGTATTTGGATTTAGTTTCTGACTTAAAGATGGTGCTAAAGTTATTGATAAAAGAATTGCTAGGTGTGTTAACTGCATTTTTATCTGAAACAAATGAATTAGATTAATTTTGTCTTTCTTTTAAAGAAAAAACTCCATGCAACCATGCTCCATGTGCAACCTTGGACTCAGTACTGTGTTTTTTTTTAAAATATAAATGCTGAATCTCAAAACGGTGAATTGAAACCGATCGACCAGAATCAGAGTGCAGCGCGAGTAAGTCTCAGAACGTTGAAAAAACCCAGTGTTCAATTATTTTCAACTCCCAACGAAGCAGTGAGTGGGAGTCTCTGCGCCCTCACGTTCCTAGCCGCCGCAGGAGGAGACGCCCCGGGCGTCGGGAGTCGATCGCGGATTCACGCGAGCTTGCTGGCGGCGAGCAATGGGTAGCTCGCCGCCCGGTAAGGACCAGGCTCGGGCCGACGGCGGGTAGTGTTCCACGCGCGCCTCAAAGATATGTCAGCAGCACTGAAGGGGTCTGCTAGGACCGATGCCTGCCAGGGTCGCGAGATTGTTCAAACGAAATACCATGGCCCTGGCATATGGGGAACTGAAGGAACACGGGTGGGTTTTAGTCAGTAAAAGTCTGACACGCCCTCCCGCTCCGCCCAGAGCGGGAGAAGTCATTTGATGATTTCCCATCAGAAATAAAAAAAGCGCTAAGCAGTGCGTTGAAGATAAAGTACAAGGAAAAATCCCGCTTCAATTTCATTACGTCCGTCTTTACATCGATGAATGTTTAAAGATCTCGGCGTAACACTATGTAAGGTAATCGATACTAATATTATAAAGCGGAAGAGTTTATTTGTTTGGTTGAATGCGGTAATCTCAGGAACTGCTAATCCAAATTGAAAAAATCTTTTTGTGTTAGGTAGCCTATTTATTGAGGAAGGGTATAGGTTATAGAACATCACGCTATCATTAAAAAGAGCGGAGCAGCAACGAAATATGGACGAAAACTGGCAGGCAATTCGATGCGACGGAAAGCGTCAGGGGAGCAAAAATTTGACGCGGACGAAATCGCGGGCAAAAGCTAGTTTATGTATAATTATAATTTTTCTCTCAAGCACCCATGCTAGCGAGAAAAATCTTATGCAGAAATCTTAAAGAACAAATGATCTTACCTTGTGTACACAGTGTAAATGAATATACTTGTGGTTTCATATAAGCGCGTTTATATAAAAAGTTCTCGTTAATTTATCTGCTACATTGCCGCAATCGATTCAAAGGTAAGATAGAGTGAGTTGCTAAATCGATTGTTTATCGATTAGAATCGTGTTTTATCTTTTCGAATTGATTTGTTTTCGAAAGAGAAATTAGGTACCGTCCACCTGTTCATCAGTAGAATATTACTATGTGTCAAATCAACACAAAACTTCAAACCTTGAGGTACTGCAAGGGGCTTAATGGGCAGCGCCACTATTTCATACAAAAGTCAATCGATGTGATTATATGAACTTAGAAAGTTGTATTGATGATTTTAATTAGTATAATTCTGTCTAGCCATATTTGTTACGGTTGCAAGAAATATTTTAATCGACACTGATTTGCAAACTGCAAAAAAACGTAAACAAAAGATAAGGAAGGTTTTCTGCCCGTGTCCTCTTACTCGTATTGTTGTTGGTAAGGTTGTGGAAGCCGGTAGTGAAATTTTTACTTGTGGGTGATAATAATATATTCATAATTTAATAAACAGTATGATATTCTTTACTTACTGTACTGCTTTCTTAGAGCATGTTGTAGAATGTAGTGTGTCAATCTCGCTCTTTATCAGCTTTTGCTCCTAGATTATTGAAGTACAATATCTGAGCTGCACGATCACTGACAAATGCATGCACTGACCGGACAGGTCCACTCAATCTGTGTGGAAGAACCGCACATCCTCAATAGACCATTTCAGACACCAAATCTTCATGGTCTTCATATGATCTGACCAAGAATAATTATTAGTTTGTTTAGGAACAAAAACACAGTTACACAAAGTAATGTGTTTTTGTTTTTCCTAAATACCTATAGGAATGCTCTCAGAACAAGCCGGTGAATCACGCAACAAATTTTGGCGCTACTATCGTGAGCATCACACTCGTAAAGTCGTAAGTTCAGCCGTAAAGCAACCGTCCTTGACTTGATTCACCGAGCTTTAGAGTCTTCTGACCCGCTTTTGTCGAGTATGTCAATTGATAAGAGACAAAAAAAATAATAAGCGGTCTAAAATTCCCGAAAAAGTTCTAAAACTTTTAAACCTGACTCAGGATGACGTACTCATACACGGCGACCAGTTGTTGCAAAAAGCTGTCGATGTATTTGAATGTGATTCCGACGATATCAACATCGTGTTATCGTCAGATGAAGTAGGGGGAGGTGGGGCACATTGATGCAAGGGGCACATAGATACACAGGCATTATTTAAAAATCGATTGAATGTATTCGAGTGGTGACACCTCTAAAACGATCATACATATGTTTGATCGCATCCGATGTGATCTCGTAGACAGCCAGTCAACTGGTGGCATTTAACAACGCGTAACGTGTTTCGAGTGCGATCAACTAAAAAAATACGTAATTTGTAAAAGTGTTTCTACGGTCTTCTGTACGATCCTGTGAATATTTTTATACACCAAATGTAAGTTAAGGGATCAAATGTTAAGGATTTAGTACTCTTATTTTTTTTTAAATGTTAGTTTATTTACTAAATTCGTATATTTTGAAAAATATCTTTTGGGGCACTTAGATACAGCGAAGTACGGGGTACAATGATACACATCATTGTGCCCCCTAACTGTTTCAAGGTGCCCCAACAAAATGTGAAAATATATAAATTTCAATTAAAATTATATATTCCTTTGTTGTCATTAGAAAATGGAACGCAAGTACAAGCCAAAGACCGATAGACGTAGTATAGATGAAAAAACGATCAAGCTCGCCATATCAGATGTTACTTCGAGGGTACTGTCTATTGGAAAAGCAGCTGACAAATATGGTATCAGGTATCAAACCTGCAACTCTGCAATATCGTGTTCAAAAGTTCAGAAAAGATTGCGAGGAAAACGAAAAGTCATCTACTAATTTGTATGGGTCAAAGTATACTGTTGCTCAAGTATTTACTGCCCAAGAAAATGTCTTTTCAGAATATGTACTGATTTGCTCAAGATGCATTATGGGTTATCCTTGCAGCAACTTTCATCTTTAGCTTATGAGTATGCAAAATATTTAGGATGTAAATATTCAGATTCTTGGGGAAAAAAAATAAAAGTGCCGGGAAAGATTGGGCAGCAGGATTTAGAAAATGGAAAAGGAACTTAGCCTAAGAAAGCCTAAAAACACAAGTGCCGCAAGCAGTTTTGCATTTAATAAGACTTCAGTAGCTGATTAAAAAAAAAAAAATGAGCATGTAATGCTATAAATTCACACCTGACCGTATACTAAATTTCGATGAAACAGCCATTAACACAGTCTTACCAACACCTAAAGTTTTGATTATCTATCTTTTTTTGCCACAATATACATCACATAAATTACAACCGTTTGAAGTCAGCGTTTTTTGAGTTTTCCATTTAAAAGCAAACTGGAAATAGGTTTTAATGATTGGCACATTCAAAATATTGTCAAGACACTATCCTTATATAACATAGCTTAACTCTCAAAATCTGCCTTTCTGGAATCTTTTACACTCAAAAACATCACAAGCGTTTTTGAAGACAAAATATTCTAAACTGTTCATTTGATTAAGTAATAAGTAATTTGTAAGACTTATTATGGTATCTTCACAATAAAAGAAGTGTTAATTTTCAAGAAAGTCTTAAAACTTAACCAATTTCATACAACTTTCACACTGTATTAAAGTACCCCACGTGATGTATCTAAGTGCCCCGTTGGTGGGGCACAATGATTCAAAAGATATTTTTTAAACAACACGTATTTTTCCCGTACTGTCACAACATAAACAATTATTATCCTTGACATTATAATGTTTATACATTTGGCTAAACGTTGAGTTGAAAATAAACTAAAAATATTATGTTTATTCACATATTATTACATTTTCAATTTTTATGAATCAATCTGCCCCACTTCCCCCTATTTATCGATTGCGATAATGACGACAACGACAAAATATAACTTTTTTATTTGTTTTTATTTATCGTTTGGACAACCCTATTTCCATTGAAATTTCTAAAATATTTAGAAACGCTTTTTCTCACCACCCCTTTGAGTTACGTATGTAATTTTTTAGGACGTGATAAACAACAGTTATGTACATATTTATAGCAAAGAAAAAAACTGACCAAGCGCACCGAGGGTTCCGTACAAACCAGCAGATGTTCTCGGTTTATGCATAAGGTTTATATTTATGAAATTAATAAATAAAAAAATATATACAGGGAGTAAGGGGACCGCTTCCGAAAACGAAAACAGGTGATAGGGCTAGTTATTCTCGATACTTATGCATAAAAAAAAATGTATTTTTTTTTAACAATTTTTACCAATTTTTTTTTGCATTTTTTGTGGACTATGCTGTGAGAACAGTTAAATGAACCATTATTTGAGATAAAACACATACACTTGAAAAAAAAAAATTACAGCTTTAGCAAGCGATGTAAATTCAAATGTAAAAATCAGCTGATCTCGGGTTCACCGCGCACGCCGACAGACGCGTGGACAACGACCCCCAAGTACACTCGATGATTTTTACCTATTCTTTGTATAAAGCCGTCAAAATAAAATAAGTAAATTGCAGAAGTATCACAAGTTTTAAATTGATGGACGGTGTCTTAGATTTAATAACAGTTTTGTATGTTAGTTGATAATGGATAGTGAATGAAATAAAGTGAACGATCGCCAACATTAGCTGTGATTGACTAAAACATTTTCATTACGAGTACAGTTTCAAACAACTAGCGCACGTGAATCAATTGAATTTGAACTTTATACCAATGTGATTAGAGTCACACGACGCAAGCTTGTTTATTGCAATGATTGTATCCTTCATTTAGTAAGTAAACACAATTAATTTAAAGTGGATAATTTGATTAATTTAATCTAAGAAACCTGTTAAATCTTATTGAAAAGTAAAAAAAAAACAGTTCGATTTAAAGCATAGGTCCAATTTCCTAACATTTGAAATGATTTGGTTTTCTGTTTCATCTTTGTATCTTTTTGATCATTCACATGACAAGACAGTGGGGCGCCGCACAGTGGGCGATCGCAATCGCGAGATTAGAAAGCTAATTCATAATTACCATGTGATTTCAATTTAGTGAATCGAAAAAAAATTCACAAAAGTTCGATTCACTAAATTGAAAAATTTAGTGAATCGAACTTTTGTGAATTTTTAAACTGTCTTGACCCTTAGTATAAAAAAATATTGTGAACTTGAATAAGCATACTCATAATTTAAAGCATTTAACCATAAAATTAATCATCAACATTATTTTATTTTTAAAAGAGGATTAAAAAGGAAGATGAAGTATGTCAAAAAATTACAAATAAATGGTACTATCTGTGTGTACGGATTTAATGGTGAACCTTATGAATCCAGAGACAGACTCATTTTTCATGTCAGCGCCATTCATTTCTTTCTTTAAAAAATTATAACTCCTTCATTTGTACACGCAATTGCTCCATACGAAATTTTTAGAATAGTAATGATCAGCATAATCTGAAGAATTTCTAGCCAAAAAAGGGACCCTTCAAAATTCGAGTCTCAATATCTATGGAAGGCGATTTGTAAATTGTAGCCCACCGTGCGTCGGCGCCGCCGACAGCGCGACGCCGCCGCGCCGCCGCGCCGGGGGCTTTTGTCGGCACCACGTGCATGCCTGCGGCATGTTTGATCTTGTGTTAGTTCTCTAGTAGTCTAGTTAGTTCCTTCCCGACTCGGTTCGTGAGCGAAAGTGGTACGTGTAACTGATCGATAGATATTGAGTCGTATTTAACACTTTAGTTTAAAATTGTGTCTTGTTATTATTGTTACGTTTTTATTGTTTTTTTTTATTGTTTTTGTTTTGATAAACAATGCCTAAATACGTGTACAGTGATCGTGAAAACGGTAACATGTTGACGTGTTTAGAAGCCCGTGGCAAAGCTATTCCTTTCGTTTTGGGGATTTACCAAGACAGATTTTCAAACCTCTGACATTCTTCTGAATCTCGCATGAAAGGCATGGAGCACAGTTCGACAAATTAAGCCAAACCTCATAAGATCGCAAAAGATTTAGAAAGGTACGTAAAATGCCTCAGTCAGTTTCAATGTTTAACGGCTACTAATACGATAAAAATTCATAATTTTGTAAAGCGCTTGAGGCAAAGTTACAACAGCCGCACGGGTCGATCGTTCAGGTTAAGCTACGTTTGCTGCGGTTGTTCCGTGTATGGGTGACCATCTTTACATACCAAGACCCTTCTGTGCCTCGGAAAGCACGTTTAGCCGTTGATCCCGGTTGTCTTTCGTAGATCTTAGACAGTCGTCACGGGTCGTCAGAAGCCCGAAAGTCTGACAACCAGTCTTACCAAAGGGTATCGTATTACCCAGTATCTGGGTTGTGGAGATCAGATAGGCAGTCGCTCCATGTGAAATACTGGTACTCAGCTGCATCCGGTTAGATTGGAAGCCTGGGGTCGGCGACATAATTGGAAAAAAGCTAGGCAGATGATTAATTTTGTAAAGTGTAATGCCACCCTTGTAAATTTCCTATAAAATCCGGGAAGTTGTCGTACGGAGACCGTGGTTCGGCGGCGCCGGCGCGGCAGCGCATGCGTCGCGTCGTAGAGGCGCCACACGCGTCGCGCCGTCGCGGCGGATTACGCGTCGCGCCGTTGTGACGGGCGCCGCCGGTGCGCTGCGTGCCAGTGACCTTACATTTTGTATGGTGTTCATTGCTGAGTAATTAAAAATGAAGGCTTGTAAATAATCAATCTAAGGCGAAAGGTTATTGGTATCCGTTTGCATTTAGGTTGTATATAACCTATGTTCTGTCTTCGGAAGCGTTCCCCTTACACCCTGTATATACTGGGTGACTTTTTTTAGCGTCTTGAAAAAAAATGGGGGTAATAGGTGAACGGAATAGAAGCTTTTGGCATAGAAATTTTAATTATTTTTATTTTTGAATAACATGTAATTAAATTGATCTAGTAATAAATACTACACATTTAAAGTAACATTTTCATACTAGAACAACAAAAACAGAAATTTGGAAAAAAAAACAAAAAAAATTATTAAAATCTATCGAAACTCAAATCATACGCACCCTACTCAATGCGCGGCATGTATCATTGATTTCGGAGCGCGATCCTACCCTTTGAAGCCGGCCGATAGGCGGCCTCATTGATCTTTCGTAGGCGCACGAGCCGCACACGCATCCCTGTCCACCCGCGTCCCGCGCTCTTTTAGTCACCTACGATGAATCTGAAGGCACTCCTGCCTTCTATTCTAGTTACACAACACACCATATGAAGGTCGAGACGGTAAAAAATGTCATCCGGTATATATATTTGAGTTGACTGAATGAAAGGTAAATTGCGGTTTACGATTTATGACGTATTAAAAAAAAACTACTTACTAGATCTCGTTCAAACCAATTTTCGGTGGAAGTTTACATGGTAATGTATATCATATATTTTTTTTTTATCATTCCCTTATTTTAGAAGTTACGGGGGGGGGACACACACATTTTACCACTTTGGAAGTGTCTCTCGCGCAATCTATTCAGTTTAGAAAAAAATGATATTAGAAACCTCAATATCATTTTTGAAGACCTATCCATAGATACCCCACACGTATGGGTTTGATGAAAACGTTTTTTTTTCAGTTTCAGTTCTATGTATGGGGAACCCCAAATATTATTGTTTTTTTTTCTATTTTTGTGTGAAAATCTTAATGCGGTTTACAGAATACATCTACTTACCAAGTTTCAACAGCATAGCTCTTATAGTTTCGGAAAAAAATGGCTGTGACATACTCGGACAGGCAGACAGACAGACAGACAGACATGACGAATCTATAAGGGTTCCGTTTTTTGCCATTTGGCAACGGAACCCTAAAAATGCGGTAATGATGGGGTAAAAAAAAATCAATAAAAAATGAAATTCAAACATGTTCATGTATTTCATTAACAATCAAAGCTACAGCTCCTTAAATTTTTATATGGATAAATATTCTGATATTACGTCGTTTGTGGTATTGGATAAAACAATACCGTTAATACTTTTGGAGAAAAAAAAAACAATAACTTTTCTTTGAGGTCGTTGAACTTTCACCAAAAAAATCTTTTCTCTGAAAATATAGATAATTATAGTGTTGGAATTTTTACCAATTATTAAGTATCACAAGTTCTTTCGAATTAATACAGTCATAAAATATATCTGGCCACATCTAAGTCAAAATTACAGACTGTGTAAAGGTACGTTTTAAACCTTTGGGAAGAATTTGTAAAATGTTAGAAACAATAACGTAAAAATAAAAACGTTTATTCAGTATCTCATATTTCCTCTCCGGGCTCTAATTACTGCTTCCAAGCGGTTCCTCATGGAAACGGATCAAAGACAATCCTCGCACTCTTTGCCAGTAAAATGTGCGTAGTGTATTACATAAGTCTCCACATACTCTTCGATGTAACGTGTCCCATTTAATGACTTTTAGCGAGGTCCAGATGCAAAGCAAGTATATTTTACTAGCTATTGCCCGCGACTTCGTCCGCGTCTAGTTTTCGGTCATTTTTAGGGTTCCGTTGCCAAATGGCAAAAAACGGAACCCTTATAGATTCGTCATGTCTGTCTGTCCGAGTATGTCACAGCCACTTTTTTCCGAAACTATAAGAGCTATGCTGTTGAAACTTGGTAAGTAGATGTATTCTGTGAACCGCGTTAAGATTTTTATACAAAAATAGAAAAAAAAAAGCAACAATATTTGGGGTTCCCCATACATGGAAATGAAACTCAAAAAAATTTTTTTCATCAAACCCATACGTGTGGGGTATCTATGGATAGGTCTTCAAAATGATGTTGAGGTTTCTAATATCATTTTTTTCTAAACTGAATAGTTTGCGCGAGAGACACTTCCAAAGTGGCAAAATGTGTGTACCCCCCCCCCCCCCCCGTAACTTCTAAAATAAGGGAATGACAAAACTAAAAAAAATATATGATGTACATTACCATGTAAACTTCCACCGAAAATTAGTTTGAACGAGATCTAGTAAGTAGTTTTTTTTTTAATACGTCATAAATCGTAAACCACAATTTACCTTTCATTCAGTCAACTCAAATATAAAAATTAAAAAAAAAACCTTTAATTTCATAAACATAAACCTTATGCATAAACCGTGAATACCTGCAGGTTTGTACGGAACCCTCGGTGCGCGAGTCCGACTCGCACTTGGCCGGTTTTTGTTGCTGCTCCGCTCCTTTTGATCGTAGCGTGATGTTATATAGCCTTCTTCAATAAATAGGCTACCCAACACAAAAAGATTTTTCAATTCGGACCAGTAATTCCTGAGATTATCGCGTTCTACCAAACAAACAAACTCTTCAGCTTTATAATATTAAGTATAGATGCATCGGCGCTCCGCAAACCGTGCATGAACCGCCACCGTAACTGAAACTTTCTTCAATGCAGCATTGTACAAAACGCTCTCCTTCTCTTTGGTAAGCCTAATTTCTTCCGTCATTACCATACAGCATTATCTTACTCTCGTCAGAAAAGAGAATTTTGCTCCATTGAAGGTGTGACCAATTTAAGTGCTCACGAGCAAAGTTACAGCTCGCTCTACAGTGGGCCATTAGCTGATTTGTGAGGTTTCAGACCACGCTCCGCCACTCTTCCTCTAATGATATAATGGCTCATAGTCAATCCTCAAATCTCACGGAACCGCAGCTGCAGTTGATTAGAGATAATGTGACGATTTCTTACAGAACCTGACACAATATACCGGTCAACTTGCTCTGACGAGACTCCACGTCTAGCTGATCCTGGACGGCGAGTAAATATACCAGTTTCCCGTTAACGCTGATACACTCTGTTGATAGCAGAGAGAGAGAGTGGGGCTAAGATGCAATCGAGCAGCCACAATACGTTGACTACGGCCTGAATCTAGTAATGCCGGCTAATACGACTTGGGCGGCTTCCATGGGTGACGTATTCTTATTTGTAAGGAAAAAATCTACTTAGTTCCTACCAAGGAGATTAATGAACAATTCTTATTTAAAAAAAAAACTATAGTTTTTGCAAAAAAATGAGACTAAATGCATAAATTGCGAATACACGATGAAAATAATCTCTACATTCGTTTAAATTCAAATGTGAAATTGCGGTACACCATTTTTAACCAACGAAAATAACGGAGGAGGTTAGGAGGTCGATGTGTATATTTTTTAATGTATAACCACACAACTTTTTACATAGTCGTCCAATTGTGATAATTTTTTATTGGAAAGATCGATTGATATTTCGAAGATGGTCCCTTAAAAATTTGGAAAACAAAATCGAACCCTAAGGGTCGGAAAACATTACAATCAGTGATTGATTGTTCACTGACTGATTGTAATGTATAACCACGCATAACTTTATACAGAGTAGTTCGATTTTGATAATTCTTTTTTTGCCAAGTATTATTAGTACATTAAAGCCACAAAAATTATAAAATAAAAACTGTTTAACAAAAAATTAAACCGCCGAAAAAACTGAAAAGCAAAAAATTATAAACCTTAAAATTTTGAGTCGGCGCTGAAAAATCAATGAACAAAGATCACTCAAAGCGCCGACTCATAATTTTAAGGTTTATTATTTTTGTAGACAAAACTGCCAGTTATTTATTGACGTGTACTTTTTTATTTAAATGCAAAGACAAGACAATATCAAGTTCGTACAATAATGTAGTGTAAAAGAGATAGGTATACAATTTCCAATTCTTCATTTTTAGTTCGATTTCATATCAGCACGCGTAGCATGACCACCATAGAAAGAACTTTATCTATTCTTGGTAGAATAGAGATAGAACTGCCATGCTACGCCAGCATAAAACGGTACAAATCTTTCTACAATCTTTAATTCTGTCTTTAATCTTTCTACAATCTGTAATTTTGTCTGTTTTGCTGTCGACAAAACCCCTTTCTACGGTGGTCATGCTACGCATGCAGGGCACAGAAAAATTAATTCCCTATATTTTATGTTTTTTTCGATTGAACCGCAATGTACCCAACTTAGAAAACACTAATGCTTGGTTAACTAACCCAGTGTTACATTTTCCTGGCGCAACGTGTAATACGAGTTAAAAAGTTAATTACATAACTCCGAGTTGAGAAACTCAACATTTATTCGTTCAACCCAACTAAAGGTGCAAGTGGACCTCGCAGAATTAAATAAATCATAAAAAATAAATGTCTTAGGACAACCAACACACCGTTATCTGATCCCAAACTAGGCAGAGCCTGTACTATGGTAACCAGACAACTGATAAATATACTTATATATTTCTAAATACATACATATTATGGATAAATTACACCCAGACACAGAACAAATGATTGTGCTCATCACACAAACATTTGTCCTGGGTGGGAATCGAACCCACGACCTCAGTCTTAGCAGTCAGGGTCACTAACCACTAGACTAACAGGCCAGTCATAGTAGATTTAAGTATCCTTCTTGCATACAAAATGTTGCCAACATGCGTACCAACAGACTTACCATAGAACACCGTCCGAAGTGGAGGCTTAAGTGTAGGAAAGCGGACCCCGGGCTCCGAAAACCGGGATATCGCAAACATGATGGTGATGATGATTTAACACTAGCAGCGCGGAACATACCGATTGAGGTGAATTTGGATAAAAAAAGTATGTATATTGCAATTACGTGGTTGAAGTCTCGTATAAATAATTAATATAATAATCATCATATGTCATGAAAAGTCATAAAAAGTTACGATTATACGCATAATAAAATATTAATTAGAGCAGGAAGAACATCGAAATGGGTCAAATTTGGGACGCCCGCACTTCTAGTGTTAAGTATCCTTCTTAGCGTTATCAATAGGTAGGTATTGTGAGACCGCAGAGGGTCCCTGGTCGGTACCAGGGACCCTCTGCGGTCTCACAATACCTCGGTAAGTATGTTAATAAAACAATCTTCTGGACGAATATTTTAATAATCCCTAAATAAAAATAGTTCTACAAATCTTAATTATTATTCGTGGGCTTGTCACCCTGATCTCCCCTTTTTTTCTGTTTCATCCTCGCACAGTTTGTGCATTCTGTTGAACCCGATATCCCTCATAAATTATTATTCCTGTTCTATTCTAAATTACTTTGACAGTTCAAAAGTATTAAAGTAGATAATTATAACCAGCCTATACAATCGTAAGGTTGTCTTATGCAAGCAACCTCTACAGTACCTACCTAACAACCGTTTTGATTTGAGGACTTTTTTGTCCACTGCTGGTCGTGAGTGCCATAGCAGTTTCAGAATAAAGAAAGTTTAACAAGGAAAACTACAAATTATTTTAATATCACATCATTTATTTACACTTATTTAATTTATAAATATTAACAAAAATCACAAAAAAGGTGGTTGCAGAGTAACCTGACGTAAATAGGTTGGGTTACATGCACAACCGGGCATGCCGCATCCACATCCGCAAGAGGGCACCTCTATCGCGGGCAACTGACATCCGTACGACGGCATCTGGATACCAAGACATCCACAGGGTCCTGAACATCCACAGGAAGATACTGGAAGTCCTGCACAACCGCAGGGGTCGGAGCAACCACAGGATGATACAGCTATACCTAAACAATCACATGGTCCGGAACAACCGCATGTTGAAACCGGCATCATAGAACATCCACAGGGGCCAGAGCATCCACAAGATGGCATTGGTACTCCAGAGCAGCTACAAGGACCGTTACAACCACAGGATGGTGCGGGAATACCTGCACAGCCACAGGGCCCGTTACAACTGCAAGACGCTACAGGAATACCTGCGCAACTACAGGGCCCGTTACAACTGCAAGACGCTACAGAAATACCTCCACAGCCACAGGGCCCGTTACAACTACAAGAAGCTACAGGAATACCTGCACAGCTACAGGGCCCGTTACAACCGCAAGACGATACAGGAATACCTCCACAGCCACAGGGACCGTTGCAACCACAAGAAGAGATCGGCATCGCAGCACAAGAACAGGGGCCCATACATTCACAGTTGGATAGCGGTATACCCCCACAGCTACAAGGCCCCGAACATCCACATGATGATAATTGGATACCAGAGCAGCTACAGGGGCCCAAACATTCACAGGCGGATAGCGGTACACTCCCACAGCCACAGGGCCCCGAGCATCCACACGATGATAATTGAATACCAGAGCAGCTACAAGGGCCTAAACATTCACAAGACGACATTGGTATGCCTGCACAAGCACAGGGGCCCTGACATCCACAAGCAGGTACTGGTCCATATGAAGGCAGTTCAATGACTGAACTAATACCATAAGAATAAGTAGGAAGCTGGAGATTTTGACATCCACATTTCGGGACATCAATAGCTACGTTAGACCCGTAAGGACACGCTGGGAGTTTGACAGCCGGTACTCTATTACAACCACATTTGGGGCCAGGACATCCACAGGGGCCCGAACATCCACAAGGAACATCCAGAATAGGTGCTATGATCTCAATACTTGGTACTGACATGGGCGAAGCAAGAACACCGTAGCTCGATATATCAATGGTTGGGAACAGGCATCCTAAAGGATTTACTTCCATTGGTTCGGCATATCTGTAGTTTGGAACGTCTATTACTGGTCCAGGGCTGGTTAAAGCCACAGGGGCGTATCCAGATTCAATAACAGGGCCCCGACATCCACAGCTGATGATGTCTATTAGAGTGTTCTGACATCCACATCCAGGCAATCCAAAGTTCTGAAGTCCAGACTTTTTAATCTTGTTCTTAGATTTCGTCAGTTTTCTCTTCGATGATCTTTGGGCGTTGATCTGAAATAGATAAGTAAAAGTATTTATTAGTGGGTGTGATTTTTGTGTTTTATTTATGTTTGAAATAATACACTATTGAAATGTATGTCTTTTTTTTGGATTGGAAATCATCAAATGACGTCTCCCGCTCTTGGGCGAAGCGAAAGAGGCGTGTCAGACTTTTACTGACTAAAACCCACCCGTGTTCCTTCAGTTGCCCATGTGCCAGGGTCACGGTGTCTCTTTCGAACAATCTCGCGACCCTGGCAGGCATCGGTTCTAGCAGACCCCTTCAGTTCTGCTGACATATCTTTGAGGCGCGCGTGGAACACTACGCGCCGTCGACCCATTTATGGCTTAAACGGTGAAGGGGCATTGAAGCTAAAAAGGCATTCGTCAAGTAGTAGGATAATATCTAATGTTAAGCGATAAATGAGATTTATGATAACTTTTTCGTGAGATACGGAACCCATTCTTTTGCTGTGGTTGGAATAAACAAGTAAATACTCATAAGGTACCTAAAAATTATGTAGATATTATTAGAATATGGTGGCGACAGTGGCGGACGACATTGTGGCCCTCGCGGCCAAAACCTGGATGAGGCTGGTGCAGGAGCGTGGGAATTGGCACAAGTAATGAGAGTTCTATGTCCAGCAGTAAGTGAAGCCGGGCAGTGGATGATGATAATTTTAATAAGAGAATACTTACCACAAGACATGACGCGATCAGCAAAATAACCGATATTTTTCCGAAATACATTTTTAAATTATTAAATTAATTAACTTCTATTATCAATAAATACCAAAGACTACAATGTAAATACAAAATAAATGTGGTCCTTTTTATAGTTCATTGTTTGTCAATATTTTGATAAGTAGAAAATTACGTTAAAAAACCTTATCGATTTTCATAATATTCGGTAATCGATTGTACCCAAGTAATTTAATCAAGTATTAAATAAAAGGTTATCTAGTACATAAACAGTTACTACATTCTTGTAGGTACGATGTTATAATTTGCCTGATAAGGATTAATTACAAAACTGCTTATGTCGACAAGCAAGAATTCTAAGAATACCTCCCCCAATAAACCCCCCATGGGTTTGCTATAATTGCTACGCTTGACAGGCGGGTTGGCGATCGCAGTATGGTGGTAAAATGCATAACGCTGCTGCCCATTCCTTAGTAGGTCCCTTATTCGCCTCTTACGATACACAAGGAAAGAAATGGCGAGTCGCCTCTTACGACACCCAAGGAAAGAAATAGCGAGTCGTCTACTTTTAGAAATTTTTAAATTATTTAAAACTGACGAATCGCCCGATCCGGGCGAGTTAATTCTTGCGAGTCGACTAATCCTATCATTTTCAAAAGTTATGACTGAACATGCATGGTCATTTGACAGTTCTTTACTTTCAAATCTGCGGGTAGTTTCGTAACATACTAAACAGTAGGAATGGCTTCCATTTTGACAGTTCAACAACATTAATTGCGTTATTTACGTCGTTATAATTATTTCAAAAATGATCCAGACTATGTTTGATCGTGTGTTTCGTAATAGGGTGCGGTTTGATCTAGCCAAACGGTTGTTGGGAACAATAACAGTAACCAGTCAAATTGTTGAAACGACTGCCCCATTGGTCTAGTCAGTGGTCGCATGCACTACTACTGAGCAGGCAACCTGTTTTTGGATTTTTCACCAAACATTATTAGACATCAGAAATCTCCAGATTGCTTTTTAGCATAGCCCCCCCCCCCCCCCAGCATTATCCATTGTTCACGGTCGTGAGGATTTTTCCTCCATGCCCTCCCGCAATAGTTTTCAAGTCGTCTTCTCGTTTCTGAAATGGTCTATGGTCTTCCACCTTTCTTCTAACCTTCTTTGGGATACCAGTCTGTTACTTCTCTGGCCCATTTTCCGTTTTTACCTCTAAACCGGATGAAATCAACGTAGGTAATATCCATTACACCACCACCTAATTAACTTATCTAATGTTTTATCAAGCCACGTAAAAACATTAAATAGACAAAAAAGAAGAAAATGAGAGCAGTGGTGGCCGAGTGGTAACGGCCACGACGTGAGTAGGTCGTGAGTGCGAACCCTAGCAGGCGCTCTACTTTGTGTAAATTATTTCATCACCGCTGCTCTCAAAACGGTGAAGGAAAACATCGTGAGAAAACCGGCATGTCTTAGAACCACAAATTCGTAGACATTTGACATCTACCAACCCGCACTAGGCGCGCGTGGTGTATTATGGCTCACTCACCGAGGTCCCAGCAGTGGGAACATTACAGGCTGATGATGAAAGAAAATGGCGCGTTATCACTGCACTGGGCTCATCCAGAGCTGCGTCAGTCGTGCTGGCCAGAGGCGCGGTCCGGGCGCGCCGAGCCCTGCAGCGGTTACTAGGACCGGCTGATGCGGCTTCTGCCATACTGCTGCATGTCACGGTATTTGCACCCTGGCTCAGTTCCGCTGAGACACCAGAATGCCAATAAATGTAACTAGGTAATTATTTTTATACAGGGTGTCCAGTAAATAGCACGACATACTGCAGGGGGTGATAGCTTGGATTTTTTTTTCACCACTGTAGGTTAAACTTAAGTGTTAAGAAAATAGTTCTGTGCAAATTTATACAAAAAATAGTATGTCTTGAAAACATTCTTGTCTTTGATAGAAAAAAGACTTATCAATGAGTAAAGTAACTATTCACGAATAATTTGATGTGAAAAAAAGTACTAGAAAAGGATTTTTTCATTACGAGATGCTTAAAAATCTGTTTCAAGGTAGAGATTTTTCGGTATTTCGGAAAATTTTGTAAAACTGTAAATCCGTAAGATTTTGCTGAACATATATTGTGTTGTATATCAATACAACACTACCTATCAAGGTAGTGACCCAAGCTATCACCCCCTGCAGTATGTCGTGCTATTTACTGGACACCCTGCATAGCCACATTCCAAAAACAACCAAGACAAGAGCAGTGATGGCCCAGTTGTAACGACTGTTTACGAGTTGTTGGTCGTAAGTTTGAACCCTCGGAACCGTTTTCATCATCATCGTTTGAACCCTCGGAACCGTTTTCATCATCATCGTTTGAACCCTCGGAACCGTTTTCATCATCATCGTTTGAACCCTCGGAACCGTTTTCATCATCATCGTTTGAACCCTCGGAACCGTTTTCATCATCATCGTTTGAACCCTCGGAACCGTTTTCATCATCATCGTTTCTGTCGGAAGAGGTCCAATGTTGGACATAGGCCTCCCCCTAATTTGGGGGCTTTGTCATAATCGCCAAGCTTGGCAGGCCGTGGTGGTCGCAGTATGGTGCTAAAATTAATATAGAACGCTGCTGCGCCCGCTGTCCATTCTCTAGTCCCTTAGAGCATAAAAGAAGCTTTGCAAACTTTACCGTGTATATGTCAAATGAAAGGGCTAATTGACAATTTTAGAATAAATAGTTATACAGTTATGTAAGAAAATAGATAGCGTTTTTAATTTAAGTAAATTATTATTCATCAAGTGCTCTCAAAACATCGTGAAAAAAACGGCATGTCATTAAACAAAAAATTCGAAGACATGTGACTACCAACCCGTAGTGAGCCCGCGTGTGGTCGATTTTGGGCCGAATCCCTCACAGAGTCCTGTGTCTCAGCAGTGGGAACATTATAGTCTCGTTATACTGCAACAATCCAAGGGTCTCAGACACCTATCTTTATTTAAGATTGAGCATTTTATTACTAAGTATGCTTGCTACCATTTCTTCCCGTGGGTGTTTTAAAAGGCGACTAAGGGACGTACTAGAGAAGGGGCAGCAGCATTCTCTATGCGTTTTACCACCCTACTGCAATCGCAAACCCGCCTGCCAAGCGTGGCGATTACGGAAAACCTCCCCCCCCCCCGTCCCTCTCATGTCCATCGGTGGACAGCTTGTGGATTATAAAAATAAGAATTAAAAAAACACAAAGATTATGATTCAACATTTATTATTTTCTAAACTGTACATATCATTACAATCTACTAAACAATTTTATACAATGGCAACATTAGGTAACGATATAAATATTTATGTAGTTTGAGCACAAGTGAATATATAGTAGTTTTAAAAAAAGTAGTTTATATAATAATTACATAGAGCACATAATTTTTTTAGTAAGTCTTCTGTATTTATTTTAGTGATACAAAATATGGTCTTTCACGTTAATCTAACTGAAATGGAAATGAACATTTAAAACTCATACATTATACAGGGTTATTTGTAAAACACCGGCAACCTCTCAGGTCTATGTTACTAACATCATAATCAACAACTTTTGTTCTATGACTTTTAAAAATTCATCATATTTTAGTGCATCAGATTTTCATACAAAAATCAGCTGCCTGTAAATAGGTCAAGTTCAAGCGCCCCCGCCGCCCTAACCCCGCTCCCCTTGCTAATATACTATCGCTTTCTTTTGCTTCGCATAGACTCCGTAACATTTAGAGCGTTCAATTTAAATATTTTTATTTTTGTTTGAAAATCTGATGAACTAAAATATGATGAATTTTTAAAAGTCACAGAACAAAAGTTGTTGATTATGATGTTAGTAACATAGACCTGAGAGGTTGCCGGTGTTTTACAAATAACCCTGTATATGTATAAATGAATTTTAAATGTTACTTTAAAAGTCGGACATAATAGTAGAAATTACACTTTTAGAAAGACCCTACTACGGCAAAGTAAAAAAGGAGTGTTATGATTTTGACCAGTATGTATATGGGAATGTATGTATGTAGGTATATCTGTCAGTCATAACTTCTAAATTACTTATCCAGACTTGATAAAAGAGGTATTGTTAGTAGCATCTTGAAGAAAATATTTTCATCTGAAACCTGTTGTCTATCACCTGGTTGTATGTCACCTAAACAATACATTATAACAGTAAAAAGCGATCACAAGATCATGTACAAGGATTCAAACATTATTTGTAATTTGTATTCTTTTCTAAAAGATTTAAGGCGAAGTGGCATACGACCATGCTTTTCAGATAAGAATACTATCATGTATCATACTTTTAAGAGTGTGATTTTTCACACTCATTTTAAAAAATTATGATTCATGTGTTAAAGTTTTTGTACAAACCTACTTACAGAAACAAAATCATTTATCAGTAGTTGGGTGTTAGTTTTAGGATTAATTTTTCTCAACGTTTAGAGCTACTAAGTATAAAACATTTACACACTTGATTCGGTAACGCAAATGCAATTTATAAATGTATTTTATACTGACTAAATAACAAGCAGCGCAAACAACAAAATAAATAAACAAAATAATTGCAATTATATTACAATGTACATTGTACGTCACTGTTATGCCACTGATATAAATATAAATACATAATTGTAATTTCTACATCTACGTAAATGCCGAGACATAAACAGTTAACTCATCCCCTGTCACTAAAAGCTTGATTAGTTGATCTACTGTCAAATCTGGATCTGTCAACATTCTGATTATGAATATGATCTATGGGTCCCGAACCGTAGTTCCAAATAAGGACCCATGCTTAGCGGTGGTATTTGGAAACATTCAATTTGACTAAAGATTAATTAATAAAAGCTTTAAGAAACAAGTATCAAGTCTATTCTGTAAAAATCTCACTGTGAAAATTTAAGTTACATTAGCTTGAAGTGTCATTTCAGTTGATGCAACAGATTGACACTACTGACAGGTCGCTTCACCAAAATTTTGACTGTAAGATTTTTACGGTCTAGCTGGGCAGGTCCTTATCTAAAACCTCAAGCCATTTAACAACACATCACCATCTCACATCACTGATTCACTTCTTTAGTCGCTTCTAGGTGGAGGAGGTTTACCGCTGGCGAGGACCGACTTCATAGTCTTCAACATGGTAGGAATGATACCAACGTGTTTGTCTACACATTTTACTGCGCATTTCTCGAATTCTACTGTGGCTTTGTCAATCTGTGGGTAGAGAAAATAGATAATTAGGAAATGTAACATTCTAATTAATATCCATGGCAATAATTCAAATTATAAATGTGAAACTCAGTCTACATGCAAGATTCAAATATAACACTTTGCTGAGTTGTGTGTTTTGTATGAACCTTATTCGGAACAGAATAAGATTAATATTCTTATATACGCATATTAAGATTAAATTATGCCAATATGAACATTGCTACCTTAACAATAAGGTACAGATTCACATGAAATTTTAAGTTTAGTCAGCAAACTCGCAGTGCTACGAACATTTTCATAAAATTGGATGCCATTTTCAGTCTTAGATATGAAAAACCTGCCAGGGTCGCGAGACTAGTTCGAAAGAGGTACCGTGGCCCTGGCATACGGGCAACTGAAAGAACACGGATGGGTTTTAGTTAGTAAAAGTCTGACACGCTCTTCCGCTCCACCCTAGATGGAGACCTCATTTGATGATTTCACACCCAAAAAAAAAAAGATGAACAACAGATTATTATAAATTATCAGTAGCTGATGTTGGCATGACTAGCAATACCATTTACTTCTCCGGCGCACACAATTTACCAAAGATCTCATTACAATTTATCAAGCCATTTTGGAGTTTTTGCTAGACAAGCAGATGGCCAGAATGATGATGATGTTTGTCGAAGGACCAATGTCCGATGGAGCAAACGAGTCCTAGAGTGGGGACCGTGTATCGGCAAGCGTAGTGTGGGACGCCCCCCAGCTAGGTGGACCAATAACCTCAAAAAGGTGGCTGGGACAGACTGGATGCGGAAGGCGGAGGACAGAGAGACACCCGCAGCATGGGAGAGGCCTATGTCCAGCAGTGGACTGCGATAGGCTGAGTTGATTGAAGCAGATGGCAATTAATAATAATAATATAATAATATTCCACAACTATCACACAACGCCATCTAGTCCCAAGCTAAGCAGAGCTTGTGTTCTGGGTACTAGACAACTGATAAACATACTTATATATTTCTAAATACATACATATTATAGATAAATTACACCCAGACACAGAACAAATGATCGAGCTCATCACACAAACATTTGTCCTGTGTGGGAATCGAACCCACGACCTCCGGCATAGCAGTCAGGGCCACTAACAAATAAAAAAAAAATCAAGATCAAATAAAGATCTCACCTTGTCCTGATTAGGGTCAGCGCCAAGTCTGTCTCGTGCAGAGTCATTACAGTCCATCACACATCTCTGTAGTCTGTTCTGGAAGTGGCCGATCTCACCCTGGAAATGATCGAAATGTATGGTGAACAAAGCGGTTTTGGTATTTGTATTGAAATTCGGGTGGGAAATCGAATAACCGATTTCCCACCCGTACGCAAAATACGCGCTCAGACGTGGAGTTGCGGACACCAGCCCGTTCTACCTATTACCTATTACCTATTGTATTGAAATTGATCTTTAATAAGATAAAATAATTGTTATTATTGCAATAAAGCCAAAACAAGTTTTTCAGTAGAATGTGCTAAGGTAGCCCATGGAATTAAATACCGAATCCTTTTTTTTTTTTTTTTGCTATATGCAAGTTGTTAAGTTGTGTGTCGATTAAACAAACCAAACAAATATGGCTGTCTGTAAACCTACAAAGTGCAAAGTCGACGGCTCGCTGCTGCACTACCGTCTAAACGTGACACTGGCAGAATAGTCGACAACGGCTCAAATGCCAAATGCAAGAAAAAAAAAATATGGCTCTATGGAATTATCAATACAACCACCTAAGTTTATAGTTTTTCCATGTGGTACTGGACTGAAGAATAGCACCATCCTATTTCTTGCCGTAGGTGTCGTCGGAGTTGCTAGAGAATGGGTAGCAGCATTCTCTATGCATCTTATCACCATACTGCGATCACCAACCCGCCTGCCAAGCGTGGGGATTATAGTAAACACCTAACTTTAGGAGAGGCCTATGTCCAACAGTGAAAATCTTTTGACTAATTAATAAGTTCATGTTAATCCCACTGAGTTACATCCTCAATCAAATCAAATCAAAAGTCATTTATTCAAACTAGGCTGAGAGTCAGCACTTTTTGAACGTCAAAGTCACATAAGACAGTCCCCCCAAAACGCCCGCCCTTCGACACTTCCTAGTGCTTTGGCTGGGAAGAAGAAGTGGCGGAACAAACTCCCCAGCAGCACTGCTGTCTGTTAAGTTAGAAGAACTTGATTCTATACAATATTGTATAAGTTATTAATATAATAAAACAAAACATACATTATTCGCCATATGTCAGCTAGCACACGCCATTATACCAACAAAACATTAAAAACTAAACTCAAGCTGAAATGAATAATGAAACCAAATCGTAAACAGAACTTAAAACCTTACTAAAGCCTCCAGGCATAAAGGGCGTGCCCGCTTACATATACAACGATGCAAATGATACATATACACAACAAATGAAATTAAAAGAAAATAAAAATAAATTAACAAAAGCAGTTAAATAAAAAAAAATAAAAAAACAATTATATGAACTACCCATATAAACTGTCAGTGTGTGAGTTACAGTAATTACAGAATGTAAAACAGTGTCATAGAAGAAAAAATAAATATTATCTACACAATTAAGTTAGCAACTAGTTTGATAAACTCTAAGACTGTCCTATGGAGCGAGACCAGCATGTTTCCAAGCGTTCTTATCTTGGATGTATTCCTCTAATTTGTAATAAGCTCGTTTACAAAGTGTACCTTTAATATGACTTTTAAACCTCCTTTCATTTAATTGCAATATATCAGAAGGTATTTTGTTGTAACATTTAACACAGTACCCCATAAAAGATGTATGTACTTTTGCTAATCTGAAAAATGGTTGATCTATCTTGTCTTTATTTCTAGTATTAAAATTATGTCTATCGCTTATTTTATTAAAAAGATGTAGATTTTTTCTTACATCATCCTCTCAACATGACCAAACTATCTAATAATATCTTAGGACAACCAACACACCGTTATCTGATCCCAAACTAGGCAGAGCCTGTACTATGGTAACCAGACAACTGATAAATATACTTATATATTTCTAAATACATATGTAATATAGATAAATTACACCCAGACACAGAACAAATGATCGTGCTCATCACACAAAGATTTGTTCTGGGTGGGAATCGAACCCACAACCTCAGTTTTAGCAGTCAGGGTCACTAACCACTAGACTAACAGGCCAGTCAAATACCAATCAATATATAATCTAAGCATACACTTTTCAATTTTTGTCACTACATCTTCTTTTAAACTGCGCCTTTGTCTTATCACATCTAATTATGAATTAATGAATAATTTTACCTGCACATAGTTATTGGCTTGATTTATAGGTCCGGTGCAGGCGTCTATGCAGCCGTGCACCCGTTCTAACGAGGATTGTGGGTCATCACAGCATTTAGCGGCACATCTATGCATGTCACCCTAGAAATAACATTTATTTGAGAACAGAATAAGGTTGAGCTCTTTTGACATTTTTATTGAGTATAGAGGTAATGGTTACACATATATTAAATGTAATTAGGGTAGCCTTATATCATTTTTACATAATATAAAACAAAGTCGTATTTCGTGTTTGTACACTTAGATCTTCTAAAGTATATAGAGGATTTTAATGCGGTTTTCGTCCGTAGACAGATGGAGTGATTCAAGAGGAAGGTTTATATGTAAAATACGCGGGCGAAGCCGCTAGCAAAAGCTAATTATCAATAGAAGGATAGCCTCGAGTTGACTTTTATTTTTGCAAAATTATTTTCTATACAAAATCCTTTGATAATAATTTTTTTTCTTTCTCTTTACGTTACTGGGGTCATGGTCATTACTTTTGAAGTACAACGAAGGCATTATCTCTGTCCTTAAATTATTGCATAATTCTTGCGTGCTATCAGGAACATAACCTCACTTACTTGCATCTTACGTAAATAATTCTTGTCCAACTCATTTACGAGGTTCGTCATCTCCTGCTCGACCCTATACTTCTGTTCCTCAACCATTTTGATGCCTTTGATTCAGGAATTATGAATAATTTAACAAAAACTCAGGATTTACAATTTCCAATAGGCTTACAGCCGCAATGCAATCACAAAACTTTTTGACAGCAGTCATGAGTCAACAGTTGCAAGCTTTTTTTACCGTATTGGTATCTTAGTATTTTGCTATTTCATAGTAAAACTAAAATTAATTTAAAATTAAAAGGAACAAAACTAAAGATAGGTAAATAATAATTATTCCAAAAATATTTATTTACAAACCATGAAAATTCTTAAAACTACATTCCAATACCAGTCAAAAATCCATATAACAACTCTTGATCGAAATTAAAAATCGGTAACTTCTTTATTAAAGCCGCACAAGATTCGCATACCGGAGCTTTTCCTTCTGGTTCTGCTAATCGACTGATTCTTTCTTGTGTTTTGGAAGTAATTTCATCCATTAAGTCTGGCAACCCAGTCATACATGGTGGTGGTGGTGGGAAAGCGACACGGTTTGACATTTCACTGGGAGGCGGGAATGATAAAGTTTCTGGGACTTCTTTCAAAAGATTTAAAGGTTTTTCTCGCCCATTTTGGTTTAAATTAAGTTGCACATCGTTTAGATTAGGATTTAAAAGAGTTATTTTTGGTGATGACGGTGGCGCTGGCAAGAAATACGCTGTAGCAGTTTCAGGGTAACATTTTGGCGTTATTCTGTCAAATAGTGGTGCATTTGTTGGCATTGGCGTTGGTGCAGCTAGCTCTGGAGTGGGCGATTTGGCCGTAGGTTTTGTTGGTACATTCGGGCAATCTGAGTTGGTGTACTGGGCATGACTTATCTGTAAAAGAAGACGTTGTTTTAAATGAGATAACTGAAGTTGAGACGTATCGTAAACACGATCGCGATAATATTAATGATGATAAGTGTGTGAACATCAATTCTTTGTACCATTAAACGTAAAAATATTTAAACACGAACTATTTCACGACTTTTTGTCTTTACCCAAAATTGATGGAATACGTGGAAAATGTATTTTATGATGAGTTTCTAACACAACGTAAGATTTTATTAATAAACTTAATTATTTTTTGCAGGCTTCCCAATCTTTTCTTCATTACATAGTATAAAACAAAGTAGCATTTCGTCCGTCTACGCTTAGATCTTTTAAACTACGCGTCGGATTTTAATGCGATTTTCATCAATAGACAGAGTGATAAAAGAGAAAGGTTCATATGTATAATACTGGCAAAAGCTTTTAAATAAAAAAATCTAGCTAAGTGAATACCTGCACCAAAACTGAGAAGTAGGTATTTATGATCTATGTACACAACTATTTACCTTTGATATTAGAAAATAATTAATAAAAAATAACAACAAAATCTTCGTCATTTTTCGACTAGTCCCGCAAATAAAAAACACATTATATTAATTACATGCTAATTTATTGGAAAAAGCATAGTACTATTGCATTTTGTTTAGAAAAAGATAAAATCACCAAGTTACTTATCTATTTGAAAACTAGGTAAAGCAATAATTGAATGTAATTTTTATTAATTTGTTATCTTATTGCATAATTATCAAGTTATCTTTATCATTGACCATTATTTTGTAAGGTTTTGCTGGTTATCATATAGTAGGTAAACTAACATGCATTGCACTTACTTTACTACCTACCTATAGGTATTTTCTTTTAGAAGCAAGGATTTACGCGTGGCTTAAATCGGTACTACCGTTGCCATCGTATTTTGACAATACGGTTTCTGTAACAATCTGTGTCAACTTCACTCAGACTCCATGATATCGTTATGGCACTTTACAAGTCCGAAATGTTTACCTCTGAGAGCAACACCCTAACAGCAAGTTTATTAAATCCAGAATAAAAAAAAAACGAACTTTAGCGTTCACCTTTTTGTTTCGGCAATGTACCATTTGTGATGCTTATGTAAACACACATACCGATGAAATAATATCGGTTAATAGTCTAGTCATACAAATTATAATGTAGAAATGGATTACGAAACACGAAAATTACACCACCATAGTCGATGTCCTAACAAATGCAGTCTGCATTTGTTAGGACATCTATGATGTTTAACAAGGATATAAACAACTTGCCATCACTATTTCTTCTTTTTATAAGTTGTCTATTCATTATGGAGGTCAAACAGCTATTATTTGTGTTGATGATGGCATTGGCAGTTAGTGTGAGTATATTCCTAAAACTCTATTTTCATCAATAAGAAGAATTAATTTGGAGAGAATAACACTTCTAACTGTTCAAAAAATCAACTTACTGTTCACAGATGTCAACAGCTCGTCCACGTTGTCGGAGTGGCCCCTCCTGTTGTGGTCCATCCCAGTATCCACAAGAAACAGTTTATTTATCTAATTTGGCAACACCGTTTCCCGCCTTCATCGAATCCATAGACTGCATTCCTAAGTGTCGTAAATCTTGTGGCAACTGTGGTTGCAACGACCAACTTATTCTGCCTCCTATGACAGTTGAGTTACCTTGTGGGCTAGGATACTTTCCTTCAGCTACACCATTAGTGGCCAAGTATTTTGCTCCTGCTTTAGACAACTTGACAACTGGAGCATACATTCCTACTGCGTCGCCTTGCAACTCCTTGATATTAGCGGCGCCTGTGAGCCCTGACATTGCCCCTTTGGTTAAGCCAATTATTTTGTGAATAAATTGTGTTTTGTAATGTATTTTATTGTTTTATTTTAAAATTATCGAATGATTTCCAACTATACACTATGCGATCCATTCACAGTGAACCAGGTGTTATTTTAGAAGCCTGTCTCTATACTATTAACTTGGAGCTAGATTTTGGACAGATGCTTAAAAATAATCGGAGGGTTGTAAATGGGCCGTCTTGAATAAATTATAAACAAATATTGGTAATAGATTTCTCATCCAGGTATTCCTATAACAGCGAAACGCTAGAACCTATTGTAGGGCAGAATAAATAATTTAAGGCAAGTAGGTACTTGCCACGAGAAGGACCCATGGGAAGTAACTATTTTAATAGTAGCATAGCGAGGAGACCATTTAACCAAAAAATATTTATTATCAAACATTTCTAGCAGTTGATATTGATGACAGTCAGCAATTTATTAAAAGTTTTGTAAAAAGAACGTATGGGCTTCTCAGACAGGCGCGACGGCGACGCGACATTTTTTGTAGAAAAAAATCCATGAAGTTTTCTTTAAAATTGTTCTACGAGAGCCGCCCCACGCCGCTCGCCGCGCGCCTCCACGTATCTTTGTTCCGCGCCTTTTAACTAACTTTCGGTGCTAACCATACATCACAACTTTAATAAAATATGAAAATAATAAAAGTTTTACGATAATGTCTTACGGTTACTCAACTTTTTAATCAAATTCCATTAAATTTTCCTTAGTTACAATGCTCACATAATTATTATATCAATTAAAAATTAAAGATAAGACACGATCCTTTGATAACTCCAGGTTAAATAATGGAGTAACATTTAAAATTGTTTAATTCTATAAAAGCAGTTGCTTTACGATCGTTTTGTAATAATTTATTTTCAAAATGAAGGTTCTAATAGTTTTTTCACTGGTGACTTTATATACTCAGGTATGGATTTCAATCTTATTGTCGGTAGTAGAATAACATTATAAATTAAGTTTCATCATATAAAGTAATTTTACGGTTTTATACTTTACATAATATTTGATTTATTGTTTTTATGACGACAAATAAAACAATAACATTTACAGGATTAAATCCAGTTTTACTTAAATAACAAAAGTAATGCACTGTTTTTTTCCAGATGTCAACACCACAGATTCTTCGCCCACCACCATACAACTTCATCAACAGCCCACTGGGAGAGAAGATGATTGAAACTGGCAACTTTATCAACCGGCTACCTCCTACAGTGATCAACGAGCCTCCCTGCAACAGCATACTTCCTATTCCTAACGTCGCCGCGCCGCCTAGCACTACAATCATCACTGACTGCTCGCCTGAAATATGTCAGAATCTAGCAAATACCATACAACTGATGATTGTTAGTAATTTACTGCAGAATAGTCAAAATTCTGATGTTGGTAGACAGTTCGCAGCTCCAATTTTGAATGAAATAATGTCTTCACCTATTTTCTCTTGTGGTTGTAGTAATCCCTTTTCTTCTAACATCTTTGCTCCTAATCTTGCTGGTCCTAACTTTTCTCCTAACGTGATTACTAACTTCATTCCTCCTAACGTAGTTGGCCCCAATATTTATGCTCCTAATTTTGCTAATCCTAACTTTGTTTCTCCTACACCTAACGTGATTTCACCTAATATGTTGACGATTCCTCCTAGAGTAATTGCTCCTAACAACCCTTGTCCTAATTCTCCTCAAGGTCCAGCAAATGTTAATGGGTTACTCAACAGTATAATGAGTATTTTAGGTAATATACAGGGTTAACTTTAAAAGCCCGTAATTTTAAGTGTAATTTATTTGTTGAACTATTAAATTATTTTTAAACTAAATTATAAGGTCTTATTTACATACCGCCAGCCTTAACCGGTGGCAAAATTATCCCACAAGAACCTACTACCGGAATAAAAGTACCCAATGTTACCACATCCAGGTTAAACTCTGTGCCAAATTTCACTCAAATCCGTTCAGCCGTTTTTGCGTGATTGACATACAATCCTTCACATCTATAATATTAGAAGGATAACATCGCGTCTTGTTTCCCGAAAACCAGGGATAGATAGCGGTGAACCTATAGTATACCCCCTTAAATATTAAGAACAGTGATGTCCCAGTGGTAATGACCACGAGTTACGACTTGAAGGCCGTGGGTTTGGACCCAGGTGTCAGTCGTAAATTCACTGTAAATTATTGCAATATTATGAATATTGTTCTAGTTCAGTAGCTGGTTTCAGTTTAAAATTTCAACGGGAGTGTGAAACGATTTATAGATTGTTCATTTCTCATAAAATAGGTGCGTAATTCATACTGTGCATTGTTAGTATTTAAATAATTAGTAAACATTTGTACTACATACATACATAAAATCACGCCTTTTTCCCATGGGGGTAGGCAGAAACATTTGTACTGTCGGGTAGTTATTAAAAAAAGGCATGTTTCGTTCGTTGTTGTATTGATCTGTGTGAAGATAAGAGACATCCCCTCCATGAATCACAATAGAGGTGATGTCTGGCCATTTTGCAATGGCAGAGGAAACACGTCTTCTTCGGCAACTGGGTAACCCCAAGGTTCTCTTGCGACAACACCTGTACGGAAATAAAGAAGATACTGGAGCGATAATAGTAGTTTCATTTTACAGGCAAGCTCTTTACTTTGAGTAAATATCTTCATCACCACAGCTCTTAAAACGGTGAAGGAAAACATCACGAAGAAATTCTACTAGAACCAGAAATTAGAAGACATGTGACATCTACCAGTTCGCACTAGCCCCGCGTGGATCTACCACGCGGGGCTACTGCGAACTGGTGGAACTGGTAGATCATACCTACCTATTACCCTCTCAAAGAAAATAGGCGTGAGTCCTAGGAGTACTGGAAATATTTCTGGCTGATTGCGCTAGTATCTACTTAGGTAAATAGGTACTTATATTACTATATAGATAGGTACTTATTTTATCAATTTAAAAATTCTTACTGTGCCCAGCCTCTATATTTTAGTATTGTTAGTGAATTTCAAAAAATATCTGCATAATTGTGAAACAGATGAGGAGAGACAGTTGAGGGAGAGTACGCGCAGGAAAGATTTTAAAAACAAAATAAAACCCCAACTTAAAATTGTTCAACATAGTCCTCAATATCAAGCAGTGCGGATTTTTAACAGGTTGCCATTGGACTTAAAAACTTTAATTTACAAGAGCTCATTTAAATCAAAACTCAAAGTGTTCCTATTGGAGAAATGTATGTATTCGATAGACGATGACATATCCAGGTTTTAAATTTTTTATTAGTTAATGTGAGAATGGGTAATATTAATAATGTAATAGCAGCTGTAATGACATTGAATTTTTTATTGTATTGAATTTTTTTTTTTTAATTTATAGTTTTCATGATTTTATTGTATGTTTTAGTTTATAATTTTAATGAGTTTGTTTTTTTTTATTTATTATGTTTTCACACACAATGTAAATTGTTTCTGAAATAAATTGAATTGAATTGAATTGAACTTATTCTAGTAAAATTTACAACTACGTACAGTTTAGCAGGTGGCGTTCTGTAATTTCTGCCTACCCCCATGGGGAAAAGGCGTGGAATTGTTTATTTATTTTTTAAAATAATTTTATAGTTCAACAAATAAATTATCACTTAAAATTACAGGCTTTTAAAGTTAACCCTGTATATTACCTAAAATACTCATTATACTGTTGAGTAACCTATTAAAATTTGCTGGACCTTGAGGAGAATTAGGACAAGGGTTGTTAGGAGCAATTACTCTAGGAGGAATCGTCAACATAATAAGTTGGGGAAAAAGTTTCTTCGCATTTTTTAAGAAAATTCAAAACATTTTTTAATAAAGTTTATTTACATTTAACTAAAGTATGTAGGTACCATTTTGTTCGATAACTTTTTGCCATCTTGTAGGTAGGGACATGATCCCATTGCTATAGAAATTTTGGGACTTCTGGTCAAAATACCACGACAAGTGGTTTTGGCAGTCCTCTCGTGATGTTAACCTGACACTGCCTAAAGAATTCTGAAGAGACCGAAACAGGTGGAAATCTGAAGGTGCAAGGTCAGGACTATACGGCGGATGCATTAACACCTCCCAGCCAAACTCTCTTAATTTTTGTTGGATGGCTAAAGATGTGTGAGGTCTAGCGTTATCATGATGAAAAACCACACCCCTTCTGTTGATTAATTCCGGCCGCTTTCTCTCAACTTCTTGCTTTAATCTCATCAGTTGTTCGCAGTAGAGTTCAGAATCGATGGTCCTGCCTGGTGGTAACAGCTCATAATGAATAATGCCCTTCCAATCCCACCACACACACAGCATCACCTTGTTGCGAGTTAACCCGGGTTTCGCCACAGTCTGTGAAGCCTGACCGGCCTTTGACCACGACCTTTTTCACACGTTCTTGTCATACGTGATCCACTTTTCATCACCAGTTATCAGCTTCTTCAAAAATGGTTCGGTTTCATTACGTCGTAATAAAGAATCACAAATGAGTACACGCTTCATTAGGTTTCTTTCAGTGAGCTCGTGAGGTACCCAAATGTCGAGCTTTTTTGTGTACCCAGTTTTGTTCAAATGCGCCAAAACTGTTTTGTGGTCAATTTCCAGTTCTTCAGCTACGTCGTAACTACTGGTATGCCGATCTTTCTCCACTTTTTCAAAAATGGCATCCATTTTATCCATAATAGGGCGAGCAACGTGCATCTTTGACATCAAAATTTCCGGATTGAAAACGCTTAAACCAAATTTGTGCTACTCTCACAGACACTACACTAGATCCATAAACATCGCAAATTTTTTTCGCGGCTTGCGTTGCATTTTTACCTTTTTTGTAGTAAAATTTTAAAATGTATCGAATTTCTTCATTAGATTCACTCATCTTGACGGTACGAAAAACAAATGAAAATCACACATTTTCCTAATTTGAATTTGGAATTATGGTCTTTAAAATTTAAACTTTCAATGATACCAAAACCAGCCAGATACAAATAGTATAGCCAAAGAGATTTTATTACAAGTTCATACATACTATAATGCGAAAAGACTTTTTCCCCAACCTAATATACGTACTAATTTAAATGACAAGGTGGACACTTGTGTACGTATAGAAGGTCTATAATTCGCCAGTTACGTTTAAGGTCCAAGTTAGCCCATGAAATTAAAATGTAAGTATTTAATTATATTTTTATAGTATTTTCTAATTTTTTAGCTATTTGCAGCTCAGTTTCAGCCTGTATGTTGAATAACATAAGTTTCGCGATAATGTAACACATATGCACTGACTGACTGAATGGAAGATTTTTAGACAGATTTCATTTTACGAACATATCCATACTTAATATTATAAATGGGAAAGTGTGTATGGGAGATAGTTGAAGAGATGGTGAGTGACAGGCTACTTTTTGTCTCTTCCTAACCCCACTTCCCTAAAGTGGGGGGTGGAACGCGCTAATCTCAGGAACTACTGGTTGGAATTGAAAAATTCTTTTTGAGTCGGGCAGCCTATTTATTAAGAAAGGCAGAGGCCTATATTACATCACGCTACGATCAAAATGAGCAGAGCAACAACAAAAAAATTGATGAAAACTGGCAGGCTGCGATGCGACGGGAAGGGTCAGGGGAGCAAATATTTGACGCGGACGAAGTCGCGGGCAGAAGCTAGTAAATTATATTTTTAAATATTAAAATAACAAAAATCATTATTATTATTATTTTTTGGATTTATTTTTGTGCTCTTCAGCATCACAGAAAAAAGATTCACGCTTAGCGAAAGTTAGGCTTTACACACAAATGTGACTGCCAGGGAGGAACGCTGACACCTGAGATACAGGATTTGTCCTAGTTTGGCTGTCAGGAGTTTCACAGAACGACCTAGTGATAAGCCTATTAATTTAAGGATAAATTTATCTAAGGAATGTTTTTGTAAATGCTTTTCTCTCCTTACTGTATTAGGCTTATGAAATAATAATCTTAAATCTTAAGAAAATTTGTAATTCGCGCATGTATTAGCGCATTCACATTAAGCTCCATGTACTGTCTCCAAGGTTACTGCCATCAAACAAGTTTTTACTGCGAAATTCCTAAAGGAAAAACCAAATGACAGTATGCTCTAGCTAGGCATCGAACCCAAAAAGACTAAGCAGTTGACCAACGCAGTAATTACTTTCGTAAATGGAAATAGCAGTCCATGATTTCGTAACACTCATCAAAACACAGTTCGAATCATTTTTAACCGACGAAAAAAACGGAGGAGGTTCTCAAGTTAATTTTTTTGTTTTATTTATGACCACGCATAACTTCTTACAGAGTGGTTCGATTTTGATAGTTCTTTTTTTATTGGAAAGGGTATACCTCGAAGGTGGTTCCATGTAAATTTGAAAAAAAAAACTAACCCTAAGTAGGAAAACAGGGGATGATTGATTGTTCTCTTTTGCAAGGATGTAGTAATTAGTAGATAATAGCCACAAAAAAATATAAAATAAAAACTTTTTAACAAAAAAATTAAACCGCCAAAAAAACTGAAAAGCAAAAAATAATAAACCTTTCAGTCATTTTGAGTCGGAGTCGGCGCCAGACAATCAATGAACAAAGATCACTCAAAATTATTTTTGCTTTTCGGTGGTTTAATTTTTTGTTAAAAAGTTTTTATGAAGAATATTAACAATTACCATGTTGGAACAATTTGACTGATCAACAAGGTACATAGCGCAATAAAAGTAGTTGATTGAGCTTTAAAATTTTAAGCAATTGCTTTTGATAATGTGTTTCGCAATTAGGGTGCTTTCCTGCAGGTTTGAAGAAAAAACGAAGGGAGATTTTTTTTAAAGAAAACAAGGGAAATATATTTATTTAACCATTTATGTACACACATATATAAAAAGACAAGAAGAATGTAACAGAAAAATTGGTACAGAGGTGATGCTTATTTCTACAGAAATCTCTTCCAGCATACCTGCGATAGGAGACAATAATTACAAATAAAAATATATAATTATAACTTTTTTATTATTTTTCATTAAATCATATAAGAAGGTTTAATAGAATACTTAATTAATTAATAATACACTCTATTCGGACATGAACAAGAATCAACATAACCTAAAGACTCCACATTGATTCCAACTGGCACGTTGGGGAACCCACAGTTACAATTCTGTGAAGGAAACAATGGACCATCACAACCACCACACCTTGGTCCCAATAGATTGGCTAAAAGCTCGTATCCAATATTCTTTGGTCCGCAAGAATCACACCCACAGCCAATGTTTGGTAAAAAGTTTTGGATGTTGAACCTGTCACAACCACATCCATTGGACAGACCAAATTTTGGACCGCAACTGTCACAGCCGCAACCCGCGTTAGGAAGACATCCACACCCGACATTCGGTAGTCCAAAGTTAGGTCCAATACCATCGCAACCACACCCATAACTGGGCAGAATGGTCGCTACGCCATAATTTGGTCCATCACATCCACACCCGACATTTGGTAGTCCAATGTTTGGTCCATAACCGTCACATCCACATCCATAATTGGGCAGAACAGTCGCTATGCCATAATTTGGTCCATCACATCCACACCCGACATTCGGTAGTCCAAAGTTAGGTCCAATTCCATCGCAGCCACACCCATAATTGGGCAGAACAGTCGCTAGGCCATAATTTGGTCCATCACATCCACACCCGACATTCGGCAGTCCAATGTTAGGTCCAAAACAGTCACACCCACACCCATAATTGGGCAGAACAGTCGCTATGCCATAATTTGGTCCATCACATCCACACCCAACATTCGGTAGGCCAATGTTAGGTCCAATTCCATTACAGCCACACCCATAATTGGGCAGAACAGTCGCTAGGCCATAGTTTGGTCCATCGCACCCACAACCAACATTGGCTATTGGCAACACTTCTGGGTAACAAATTTTTGGTTGGTCACAGGGACATGGAGCAATAATGTCACAAGGAGTGATAATGGGCTCATACGGGTTATAAGGATTGATATAGTCTATTTGAGGAGATAGACAGTCAATGACAGGAGAGTAGATAGTAGAGTCACAACCACATTGTGGTTTCATAGTATTTTCTATAAGATTGCTTACTATAAGCAGTTGGATGGCGTTGGCAAGAGAATTTGAAACTGAATTGTCTACAATAGTGGTGACTACTTGTGGTGATGTGGTACAAACTTGTGGTGCTTGGTTACAGATGACTGGGGGCGTCTTACAGATGATTGGGGGCGAGTTACAGATGACTGGGGGCGGGTTACAGATTTGAGGTGGTTCGTTACAAATTATTGGCGGTGAGTTACATAACTGAGGAGGTGAGTTACAGATTTGAGGTGGCACTAGTGATGGAAACGGTAGACGTGGAAGGAATTGGGCTTGCGTCTGAAAAAAAATACAATTATTAGTTTAGTTTACTAATAGCCCACTCCCTCTCACCGAGAGGAGGCGTTCTAGCAATGGGAACGTTATAGACTGATGATGATGGTGGAGAGCAGTGGAGGCCCAGTAGTATCGGCCCCGACTTACGAGTTGAAGGTCGCGGGTTCAAACCCAGGCCGGCGTTTTACTTTGTATAAATAATTTCATCACCACTGTTCTCAAAAAGGTGAAGGAATACATCGTGAGGAAACCGGCATGTCCTAGAACCAAAAATTCGAAGACATGCGTCATCTACCAAACCGCACTGGGCCCGCCTAGGGTTGCCAGGTCTTAAAACCGAAAAGCCGGACAGTCCAGCCAGTTTAGCCGGACATTTGGGTAAAAGGCCGGACGCCCTTAATTATGCTTAGTATAACACGACAGTAAAAAAGTAAAACAAGGTTTTTATCATTTACAATAGTCTTCTTAAATTCGAATGAAACAACAATAAAATCAAATGAATCGTTTATCATTATGATTAATTATTCAATATCCCAAAAAAAATACTGAAAGCCTTACAAAAGCCGGACAGGCCGGACACTTCCTAATTCGGTCGGACACGCAACCAAAAAGCCTGCCTGTGTCCGGCTTTATCCAGACGCCTGGCAACGCTAGGCCCGCGTGGTGGATTAAGGCCTCACACTGAGAGGAGGCCTGTGTCCCAGCAGTGGGAACAATATAGGCTGATGAGAATGATGATGGTGGACTTTGGTTTTTGAGTAAGAAAAGGGGAAAAATTAAAACGACAGTACTAGCATGATTTAAATAAAGTATTTCGTAGCTTACCTGGCAAGCCAAAACTGCACAAACAATTAATAACAAAGCGGCCATCTTGTAAAAGCTAATAATGACCACGTACAACCTCTTTTTATACCACAATTACAAGGATTTCAAAAAAAATATTAACACATTGACATGAAATTAATGTCGTAAAACAAAAAGATAACTTATTAACGTTCTGCAGTATATAATTGTACACAATACAAGTTATTAGGTAAATAATATCAATTGCTTATCATAAGTTGTAACAGTTCAGTTACACATAATGTCAATCGTTATAATTTCCTAGTAAGGCTTTTATTAAATCTAATAATATGAAAAACTTAAGACTTAAATTGATTATAATACCTATAACAAAATTATAACCTAAATTAACCAAAACTATTTACAATTATTTATGGTGGTAATGCCGCCAGTCTGTTGTGTATGTACAGTACCTACCAGTCGACAGCGATGCGGAAGAATTTTTCGACGCTTTATTTTATTTCATAGTTAATTATGGACTATTCAAAGTGAATGTTTCTGAATTTTGTAGGCCTTGTAGACTCAAAATGTTTAGATTGGTAGACCATTTCCAATTTTGTTAACTTGATGGTGAGGGTAAAGTAAGGTAACCTGTTGACAGGCTAGCACTGTCCTCCCATTCCTAATAATACTGTATTTTTTGTGTCTTCTCATTCAGTGGCCAACGGTCTAAGGAAAGGCTTAAACTATAGCGAGCCAGTGTTCCCCTACCCATTTGTTCCATCTGCTGGAAATCTCGCATCTAGACATAAGTTGTCTTGGCTTACCTGCATACGTAGCATGACCACCGTAGAAAGGAGTTTTGTCGACAGAAGAGTAGACAAATGTTGTGATGATAGTTTACACAATGTGAAAATTAACAACAATAAACTAAAATCCAAAGTTTCTTTGTTTATTTACTCACGGTTGTTGTTTTGTTTTAAAATCTAAATCATCTCGATTAGTTATGGCGATTACAAAATCAAATTGTCTTCACTACTATAAACAATTAACAGTTGTCACTACGATTTTCACAGTTTGTATAGAAAACTTTCTTCTAAAATAGTCTACATCTAAAGGGACGTAGACAAAGATCGTGAGAAACGAACGACAAGATAACAGATTGCAGAAAGATTTCTATGGTGCGATATCAGAATTAGAGAAACGAACTGTGTCTAATCTTCGTAGAAATGAAAGCGCCATGCTAAGCCTGCTTAAAACGGTATAAATCGTTCTACAATCTGTAATTTTGTTTATTCTTCCATCGACAAAACCCGTTTCTATGCTGGCGTAGCATGACGTTCTATCTCTATTCTACCAAGAATAGACAAAGTTCTTTCTATAGTGGTCAGTTTTTAAATACCGCATCGTCGACCCACCACGTCGTATCCCATCGCCCATCTGCGCTATTACTTTACGCCACCGCTTACCGTTTTTTCAGATTTTTTTATCTTTGATCGGTCCCAAAGGGCTGTAGCGTGATTAAATTAAAATACCTTCCTCAATAATTGGACTATCAAATGTATTAAGAGTTTCCAAATCAGATTAGTAGTTCTAGAAATTAACGTGTTCAAACAAACAAATAAACTATTTAGCTTCATTAACAATATATGTATATAGATATAGATAAAGACTAACCCCTTTATTCATAAACGATGGTTAAAGTTAAGAGACATTTAAACGTCAAAAATGTATGGTTAAACAGCAGCTAATCATTACTTAACTTTAAACAACGTTTATGAATAAATGGGTAATAGTCCAACAGTAAGTAAATTAAGCTTATTATTATGTATGTAGATGGAACCGGACACGATGTCACGACCACGTCATTTTTATTACGAATGCATTCAAAGCAACTCGAAAAATTGCATCGTAATTCAGTTCCGGAATTACAAATGAGGTGATGAAAGCATAATATTAAATGTATGCGACATCGGATGTTATTGATTGTTATTATATATGTAGATTGTTTGTTCTTTGTTAATTATTCAACACAATCAGCCTATATTGTTCCCACCGCTGGGACACAGACCAACTCTCTCGGTGAGAAGGAGTAGATCGTAACCCACCACGCGGGCCCAGTACGGGTTGGTAGATGTCACATGTCTTCGAATTTTTGGTTCTATGACAAGCCGGTTTCCTCACTATATTTTCCTTCACCGTTTTGAGAGCAGTGGTGATGAAATTATTTACTCAAAGTGAAGCGCCTAGATGGATTTGAGCCCATGACCCACAACTCGTAAGTCCAGGCCGATACCACTGCGCCACAACTGCTGTGAATAATTCATCATCATCGTTTCAGCCGTAAGACGTCCACTGCTGGACTTAGGCCTCCCCCTATTTGGGAGGCTTTGCCATAATCGCCACGCTTGGCAGGCGGGTTGGCGACCGCAGTATGGTGGTAAAATGCATAGAGAACGCTGCTGCCCATTCTCTAGTTAGTCCCTTAGTCGCTTCTTACGACACCCACGGGAAGAAATGGGGTGGTGTTATTCTTTACGTCCGGCACCACATGGTAATTACTTATCTGTAATGATGTAATGATGTGAATAATTACTTATCTGTAATGTATAGGTAGAAACGATAAATGGACTGTGTAAATAATAATGCGGTTAAATTGAGGGTGACTAGTATTCACCCTCATTCGCGAAGTATAGAAGATAAAGAGATGCTGCGCAGACCACTAATAAATTAGGATAAGGGTTAGGAGAATAATAATAATAATATAATAATAATAATAATATCTGTCTCGCTTTGAACCCTCTGTCTCACTTACTTAATCGGTGTCGAGTTGGATATAAATTTAAAAACAATATCGAAGAAACTATTATTTCGCATCTTATATATATGGATGACATTAAACTATACGCTAAAACCGAAAAAGAAATGAAAACTCTTCTAGAAGTAACGACAGCATTTAGCCACGATATTAATATGCAATTTGGATTAGATAAATGTAGGACGTTGCATATTATAAAGGGAAAAGTAAAACCCGGCAACTATGCCTTAAGCGACACCGACACAATAGCTGCTATGGAACCATCAGATCTATACAAATATTTAGGATACAGGCAACTTAAAGGACTCGATCACACAGCAATTAAACAGACACTGAATACCGAATATCTTAGAAGAATTAACACAATTTGCAAAACACAGTTATCTGGAAAACATCTAATAAAAGCCTTGAACACTTTTGCCATACCAATATTGACCTACTCATTCGGAGTAATCAAATGGACAAAAACTGATATCGAACAGTTAGAAAGAACCACACGCACAACACTCACAAAACATAACAACCTACATCCTAAATCTGCGATTGAACGACTCACTATCAAAAGGCAAAATGGTGGGAGAGGCTTAATCGATATGTCATCACCTTTGGCGAAAACAAATTACTGGGCTAAAATCATTTTCCTACACAAAATCTCGCACAAGTAACATACACAAAAGTATTACATTAATAGATTTGAATTACACCCCGCTTAACTTAAATGAACAAAATACACAAGATATAAACTTAACTGACCCGCAAAACCAAAAAATTGAAAACTGGAAGAAGAAAGTCCTTCACGGTAGACACCCACATGACCTAGAACACTCCCACATAAACAAATTAGCATCAAACAAGTGGCTTAAAATAGGAAATCTGTTCCCTGAAACAGAAGGTTTTGTCATAGCTATACAAGATCAAGTCATTAACACCAAAAACTATAGAAAATTTATCATTAAAGACCCCACCATCACAAATGACAAATGCCGCAGATGCCACATACAATCAGAAACCATACAACACATTGCAGGAGCATGCATAACTCTCACACAGACAGACTACACTCACAGACACAACCAGGTTGCAAACATCATCCATCAAAAACTAGCACTCAAACATAGTCTCATACAAAAAACTAACACTCCCTACTATAAGTACGCGCCACAAACCATCCTAGAAAATGATACACACAAAATGTATTACGGCCGCGCCATACTTACAGATAAGACTATTCACTACAACAGACCAGATATAACCCTACAGGACAAAATAAGTAAAACCACTTACCTCATAGACATCGCAGTTCCCAACACCCATAACCTACAAAAAACCATATCTGAAAAAATAAGTAAATATGCTGACCTTAAAGAAGAAGTCAAAAGAATCTGGAGACAAGACAAAGTATACGTTATCCCTATAGTTCTTTCCACTACAGGCGTTATCCCCAACCATCTTCTCCGTAGCCTAAAATTACTAGATTTAGAAGAATCTGTTTATATTAATCTTCAAAAAGCTGCCATCTTAAACACCTGCAGAATAGTAAGGAAGTTCATGCAATTAGAGGAAGAAAACACACCGTCATCATAAATACACACCACACGCTGCTTTTACTTGGCTTTGGCCCGTAAATGCAGCAGAAACCAGCCTGAGAGCTGAGAAAAAGAACACTCTCAAAATAATAATATGCGTCATCATTTAAAATTGTATAAGGGGCCTCTGCGAGTTGGCTTCGGCCCCTCGTACGCCTTCCAAAAGACCGGGATCCTAGGGTCCCGAGATATTTTAACATAAATAAAAATAATAATATCTTAGGACAACCAACACAACGTTATTTGATCCCAAACTAGGCAGAGCCTGTACTATGGCAACCAGACAAATAAATATACTTATATATTTCTAAATACATCCATATTATACATAAATTACACCCAGACACAGAACAAATGATTGTGCTCATCACACAAAGATTTGTCCTGGGTGGGAAACGAACCCGCGACCTCAGTCTTAGCAGTCAGGGTCACTAACCACTAGACTAACAGGCCAGTCAAGATGATCAGAATAATCATGATGTAATTAATGTATAGGTCGGTACGTCTCTTTTCTTCATTACGGTACGTTCTTACGAGTTGTATAATATACGAAGGATCGAAACCTGAACTGCTTATTTCAGCCGAAAAACGTTCACAGCTGTACATAGGCCTCCCTCAAAGGGAAGGGGCCATTAATCGCCACGCAATACGCTTAGCAGGCGGATTGGCGAACGCAGTATGATGGTAAAATGCTGTAGTAAGTCCCTCAGTCACCTTTTACAACACTCATGGGAAGGGTGTAGGGTTGCCACCTGTACTTTATAATAAAGTCATCATCATCATCATTTCAGCCGACAGACGTCCACTGCTGGACTTAGGCCTCCCCTATTTGGGAGGCTTTGCCATAATCGCCACGCCTGGCAGGCGGGTTGGCGACCGCAGTGTGGTGGTAAAATGCATAGAGAACGCTGCTGCCCATTCTCTAGTAAGTCCCTTAGTCGCTTCTTACGACACCCACGGGAAGAAATGGGGTGGTGTTATTCTTTACGTCCGGCACCACATGGTAATTACTTATCTGTAATGATGTAATGATGTGAATAATTACTTATCTGTAATGTATAGGTAGAAGCGATAAATGGACTGTGTAAATGATAATGTGGTTAAAATGAGGGTGACTGGTATTCACCCTCATTCGCGAAGTACCTATAGAAGAAAAAGACATGTTGCGCAGACCACAAATAAATTAGAATAAGGGTTAGGAGAATAATAATAATATCTTAGGACAACCAACACAACGTTATTTGATCCCAAACCAGGCAGAGCCTTGGCAACCAGACAAATGAACATACTTATATATTTCTAAATACATCCATATTATAGATAAATTACACCCAGACACAGAACAAATGATTGAGCTCATCACAAAAAGATTCGTCCTGGGTGGGAATCGAACCCGCGACCTCAGTCTTAGCAGTCAGTGTCACTAACCACTAGACTAACAGGACAGTCAAGATGATCAGAATGATCATGATGTAATTAATGTATAGGTTGGTACGTCTCTTTTCTTCATTACGGTACGTTCTTACGAGTTGTATAATATACGAAGGATCGAATCCTGAACTGCTTTGATTGTCATCATTTGCCGAAAAACGTTCACAGCTGTACATAGGCCTCCCTCTAAGGGAAGGGGCCATTAATCGCCACGCAACACGCTTAGCAGGCGGATTGGCGAACGCAGTATGATGGTAAAATGCTGTAGTAAGTCCCTCAGTCACCTTTTACAACACTCATGGGAAGGGTGTAGGGCTGCCACCTACTTTATAATAAAGTTATCATCATCATCATTTCAGCCGACAGACGTCCACGGCTGGACTTAGGCCTCCCCCAATTTGGGGGGCTTTGCCATAATCGCCACGCTTGGCAGGCGGGTTGGCGATCGCAGTATGGTGGTAAAATGCATAGAGAACGCTGCTGCCTATTCTCTAGTAAGTCCCTTAGTCGCCTTTTACGACACCCACGGGAAGAAATGGCGTGGTATAATAAAGTATTGTACGTTATTTGTAATGTATGTATGAGAAAAATAAAGTACAAGAAAATACTTTATTTTGCAAGATTTGATTTCTTTGGGATTTTGAAAAGATTAGTCGTAAATACTTTTTGCAACTTGAATTTTATTTGATGCAAACTGCAAAAAGCAAAAAAAAAATGTTTTGAAATATAATAACAAAAAAGAAAACGTACTTTATTTTTATACCATGTACTTTTTTTTTTCTTACGTATACCAAAGTACTTTAATTGCATGAAAAAAGGTGACAACCCTAGAATGATGGGATCCGCTTTACTTTATATAATAATTTCATCACCACTGCTCTCAAAAAAGTGAAAGAAAACATCGTGAGCAAACTGGCCTGTCCTCCAACCAAAACATATTCGGAAACATGTGACATACAAGAATCCACACTAAGCTGTCGTGTAGGATTATGGCCCACTATCTTTCACAGAAAGGAGGGCTGTGTCCCAGCAGTGGGAACGTTATTGACTATTTATGCTAAATATAGGGGGTCGCGTGATTGTTCGAAAGAGATACCGTGACCCTGGCACATGGGCAACTGAAGGAACATGGGTGGGTTCTAGTCAGTAAAAGTCTGACACGCCCTCCCGCTCCGCCCAGAGCGGGAGAAGTCATTTGATGATTTCCCATCCAAAAAAAAAAATGCTAAATATAGCAATATATATATTTGCTTAAGTTGCGTTAAGAATCACCAATTCTTGTATCCTATTTCAAGTACTCAGTAAAGAAATTATAATTTTAAAGACCAATAACACACCTTCCTCAAGAATTATTCTTGAGGAAGGTGTGTGTACGACTCACAGAAGCTGAGCAAAACGAGAAAAGTCAGAAAGAGTGCTAAGTGAATACGAAGTAATAGCGAAGACGGGCGATGCGATGTGACGCGTTAGGTCGGAGGCTAAAATTTTACGAAGATGAAGTTTTGGACAGAACCAAGTCGATAGAATAGTATATTATGACTAGCTTCTGCCCGCGACTTCCTCCGCGTTAAATTTCTTGTTCCCCCGACCCTTCCCGTCGCGTCGAATCGCCAACCCGTGCGATTTTCCCCGTTTTTGCAACATTTTTCATTATTGATCCGCTCCTCTTAGTTGCTGCGTGATGTTATATGGCCTATAGCCTTTCTCAATAAATAGGCTACCCAACACAAGAAGATTTTTTAAATTCGGACCAGTAGTTCCTGAGATTAGCGCGTTCAATCAAACAAACAAACTCTTCAGCTTTATAATATTATAGAATCTATACGATTCTTGGTAGTCTTTCGGTCTATATCAATCCACAATGAACTGAGATAAGTAGGCCAGTCTAATCAGTATCCCGAATCAGAATCAGAATGTTTATTTGTGAAACAGGTATTTACATAAAGATCTTAGGTTAATTATATGTGCGCTATGTTTTGCCGTGAAGGTGTACAAATATTGAAATAAAAACAAAATAATAATTAAACTACTAACATAAGAAGAAAAACAAAATTAAACTCTTTTATGAGAAAAGGAACTATTTTAAATAACATTATAAAATGTAAAATTAAATAGAACTTAAAAACAAACAGTCTCAAAAATCTGAAAACAGTGTTTAAAGTTACATTAAATACATAAAAGTGTTTATCGCTTAAGAAATATTAAAATTATTATCATTAATAAAATCTTCTACAGTATAATAACAATTTTCCAATAATAGTGAGTAGACAATTTTCTTAAATTTTATCAGGGGCAATATCCCTTAGAAACAGTTCCACCAACTTATAAGAACAGATAAATCACACATTCATCTTATCTGTAGATGCATATAAGATTGTAATTTCGTCACTGTATAAAGATGAACGATAGCAGCCTCTATATCAATCAGTTACATTATTAATTTGGTTGTATTTCGTTAATTTATTTATCTGTGACAACATGGCGCGGGGAATCATTTGTCTTTTAGTGGTGCAGAGTTGTATTTGTAAGGTATGTGTTGGTTATAATGACGTTATTATACGTGAATAATAATTAAGGTACAGTTAAGAATATAATAGAGTAAATTATTACAAGGTTGACTGTGCCTTATAAACCCTAGTGGCTTAGTGGTATGGCTCTGACTTGCGAGTTATAATAGGTCGTGAGTCCGAACCCAGTTAGGCGCTGTACTTTATGAAAATAACTTCATCACCACTGCTCTCAAATCGTTTCAGTACTTATTTGTTATTGTATTATAAAGTTGTTTCCGAGTTATCTATCCCGTTTATTGCACCTGCCATGTTTTGTTTCTGCATCACCCTAAGTTTCAGTGTTAGAAAATACAACTTCTATGCATTTACGAACAGTGAAAAAAATAATAGGTTGGGGAAAAAGTTTCTTCGCATTTATTAAGAAAATTCAAAACATTTTTTAATAAAGTTTATTTACATTTAACTAAAGTATGTAGGTACCATTTTGTTCGATAACTTTTTGCCATCTTGTAGGACTTCTGGTCAAAATACCGCGACAAGTGGTTTTGGCAATCCTCTCGTGATGTTAACCTGACACTGCCTAAAGAATTCTGAAGAGACCGAAACAGGTGGAAATCTGAAGGTGCAAGGTCAGGACTATACGGCGGATGCATTAACACCTCCCAGCCAAACTCTCTTAATTTTTGTTGGGTGGCTATATGTGTGAGGTCTAGCGTTATCATGATGAAAAACCACACCCCTTCTGTTGATTAATTCCGGCCGCTTTCTCTCAACTTCTTGCTTTAATCTCATCAGTTGTTCGCAGTAGAGTTCAGAATCGATGGTCTTGCCTGGTGGTAACAGCTCATAATGAATAATGCCCTTCCAATCCCACCACACACACAGCATCACCTTGTTGCGAGTTAACCCGGGTTTCGCCACAGTCTGTGAAGCCTGACCGGCCTTTGACTACGACCTTTTTCGCATGTTCTTGTCATACGTGATCCACTTTTCATCACCAGTTATCAGCTTCTTCTAAAATGGTTCGGTTTCATTACGTCGTAATGAAGAATCACAAATGAGTACACGGTTCATTAGATTTCTTTCAGTGAGCTCGTGAGGTACCCAAATGTGGAGCTTTTTTGTGTACCCAGTTTTTTTCAAATGCGCCAAAACTGTTTTGTGGTCAATTTCCAGTTCTTCAGCTACGTCGCAACTACTGGTATGCCGATCTTGCTCGACTTTTTCAAACATGGCATCCATTTTATCCGTAATAGGGCGACCAGAGCGACGTGCATCTTTGACATAAAAAAATCCGGATTGAAAACGCTTAAACCAAATTTGTGCTACTCTCACAGACACTACACTAGGTCCATAAACATCGCAAATTTTTTTCGCGGCTTGCGTTGCATTTTTACCTTTTTTGTAATAAAATTTTAAAATGTATCGAATTTCTTCATTAGATTCACTCATCTTGACGGTACGAAAAACAAATGAAAATCACACATTTTCCTAATTTGAATTTGGAATTATGTTCTTTAAAATTTAAACTTTCAATCATACCAAAAGCAGCCAGATACAAAATATAGCCAAAGAGATTTTATTACAAGTTCATACATACTATAAAGCGAAAAGACTTTTTCCCCAACCTAATATGAAAAAGACTGTAAATACGACTGTACTGTATTTTTCTTACTTTTGCATATAGATTTAATAAATAAATACTCTCTGACAGAAGTGCTAACCCAAAGCCTTCCCAAGTTATAAATGAAAGTTAACTAACTACGCGCAGAAATTATACCAAAACAAAATAGTATACTAGTTCCTGACGTGAATCCTTTTATTGTTCCAGGTATTATCAATATACGCGCAGCCAACGATCCAGCAATACCTTCAACTAACAGGGACACCACAATCAGCTCACTCAGTTACCGTGCCAGTCATCCAGCAAACTGCACCACCACCCAACATTCCACCGTCCAACCAACCCAGACCTGCAACTGGACTACCAACATTCTCAGCTTTATCTCTACCTGAACTGGTTTCAAGACTACAACAATTACCATCAATCCAACAGGCTACGTCACCTCCTAACCAAGTACCCACTCAACAGAGACCCCAAACTGGGTTATCTTCATTCTCAGCTTTAGGTCTTCCTAACCTGGTATCTAGTTTACAACAGCTACCTACTCAAAGACCAGCTGAAGTTAAACCAGCAACTTCTTCAAGCATAGATTCCAATTTACTCAATAATTTAGCTATAGCATTGCAGTTACTTATAGTAAGTAACATTTTAAATTCACCACCTCCAGTGGATCCCGCGGTTTCAAAGGCGAAGGAAATTCCGACTTGCTCAGAACCAATTTCTGGTCCTTATTATTCTCAAGGTCAAGTTGTTATGCCAAATTCTAACTTCGTAGGCTCATCAGGTTTTTCTGAACCCAATATAGCTCAGGTTTATAAACCTACAAGAAATAGTATGTCTTTAATGTCGCCTTACGAAGCTTTAAGTACAGCTTCATCTTATTCAGATCCTATTTTGACTCAGTATGGCTCTGTGAATCCAAGGCAGGATTTTCAGAGTCCATATTCTATGATGGCTGACAAGGATTTGTTTTCTATGGCTGATCTGTTTTGATTGTTCTTAGTTCGTTATAAATTATTTTATTTCTGTAAGTAGGTTATTACAAACACTTTTATACGTCAATCGTATTTTAAAAACTAGATGAGGTCAGCGTTTCCTATCAACTCGGTGAAGACAGGCCGAAACCTACTCATGTCATAGTCTCTTTTAAAGTTCAGACATAATCTTAGTCAAATCATGTGAAGAACATGAAGATTGGTGTTTGAAATTGTCTTTGAGGGAAAAAGCACACAGAGTGGAACCGTGCAGTCGTGCAGATCCACGTCGGAACCTAAGAACTAGAACTAGGGCGATTTACCTAATCACCTTCAAGCCGTAACGCTAAAGAACAAATCGTTCTAAGAGATTATTGCTTTTTTATACAATTTACTACCATAAAATTGATCGCCATTTTCAAATGGCTGTGGCAGCTCTCAGTCATTTTGTTCTTCGCATAAACAATTTTTTTATATTACAAAATGTCTTCAATGTAATTTTAAGGTTATTTATTGTATAAGTGTTTAAATAAATTATTGTTTACAACGTAAGGTTTTCATTTTTTTCTATTACTAACAGCGATATTTACTGCATAAAAACAGAAGATTGTTTTGTATTGTGTTCATTTTTGTTACCTTACTATTCATGAGAAACTAGCCTTATCCTAGAACGAGAAATTCGAAGACATGTGACATCCCGCACATGACATGCATAGTAAATTACAGCCCACTCCCCTCTCTCAAAAAACCAATGACTATTCATGAGCAAATAATGATAAAATACATTTGAAATTTTAAACGGCGGTATCTACATTTGATTGTGGCTATCCGTTTGATCTCCACAATGCAACCTATAAAACCACCCGAGTACAAACCAATTACTCCAAAACCGTACGCCTAATTTCATCTAATCTAAAATTACTGTTATTTTACCGCTAACCCGTTTGTATTGTTTGTCGCTTTTCCAAGCGTGATATTAGTACCATGTTTTGATAAAATTAACTACAATGTGGGATTAGGCGACAATTTCGGTATATAGCAGCGATTACCACGCGCGTTGTCGAAGTTCTTAATTTGAATTGACGGAGTGTAAATTCAAGATGGCCTCCATTACTACTTTTTTGGCTTTAATTGTGGCTGTTCTTGCTTTGGTTCAGGTGTGTAGATATTTTGTAATTTTTCATTAAGTCCTTAGATACGAAGGTACGAAGCTGATGATGACCTGTCCAGAAAACGATAAAATATTAAATGTCTCCAAAATATTTGCTTCCAAAATCTCTTTGAGAAACGGTCTTCTTAAACGACCACAGCCAAAATGAAAATCTAGATATGAAATAAAATGTTATCTTTAAAGATGATCCCAAGCGATAAGCAGTATGGTGCCCTGGGTTTAATCCCCAGCTTGAACAATGTTTAATTAGGTCATAGCCATATAGGCCGGTTCCATTTTACGTAGAACCAAAAAATAGCTGCAATAATGAGGGTGTATCACGATTTCTGCATACAACTTTCTGCATACTATATCGTGATATCATTTGCTGACTTGAAGTAACTGCTATTTAACCTGCTTATAAGTGACCTTGATGCATTTTTTCGTTAACCGAACCAAATCATTGGTTTGTGAGTACTCATTACATTCAACAATTCATGTTCAGTGCGTGAAATATTTGCATTACTCTCAGGCTTGTAAAGCTAAAACGGTTTCTTGAATTTCAATGGAAACACGATACAGCTTGTTAACTTTTCGTTTTAAACGTGTTGGTTTACCTATGCCAAAACCCATATCTATGCTTAGTATAGCTACTATTTATTATTATTTTTTTGGCAAATAATAATAATTGAGAAGCCCACACCTGTTCTCAGAAGCGTTTGCGGTGTCCATTCAAGAATAACAGGTGCATCCGCACAATCTGGTCCAACAGCATTAAGGTCTCCTTAGTCTAGCCTTTTCCATTTTTTTTTTGTGGTTGGGAAATCATCATATGACGTCTCCCGCTCTAGCGTGGAGCGGAATGGTGTGTCAAACTTTTACTGATTAAAACCCACCCGTGTTCCTTCAGTTGCCCATATGCCAGGGCCACGGTACCTCTTTCGAACAATCTCGTGACCCTGGCGCGCGTGGAACACTACGCACCGTCGACCCGAGCCTGGTCCTTATCGGGCGGCGAGCTACCCATTGCTCGCCACCCGTAAGCTCGCGCTTACGTGGCCGAGAGCCCGCTATCGACTCCCGACGCCCTGAGCGTTTCCTCCTGCGGCGGCTAGGGACGTCAGACCGCAGAGACTGCCACTCCCTTACGCGCCCCGCCTCCTCCTTCGTGAGCGTTACTGCTTCGCAGAAGGAGGTGACGGCTTTCCTTGCCCTCTCGCTCCGTACCATGGCTCGCACCAAGGTCGGACCGAGAGGTCGCCGCCGCCGATCAACTCCACGAGGATACGGCGGTGCTCCACCCAGGCAGGGCACACCTCCACCGTAGCCATAGCCCTCCATCAAGTGTTTCTCATCATCATCATTCCAGCCGAAAGACGTCCACTCAAGCTCAACTACTTCAACCAGTTCTCTGCCTCTGGCATCCAGCAGAGCGGATTCCTTCGTCCTTCACAAGGCCATTGGTGAAACTTGTGGGAGGCCTCCCAACTCTTCGTCTTCGTTACGCCGTCACGACTCCAGAACCTTACGGCCATCTATTCTGCAAAAATGTGCCCTGCCCGCTGCCACTTAAGTTTAGCAATTTTTCGGCTATATCGGTTACTTTGGTTCTCCTGTGGATTTCTTCATTCCTGATTTGATCACGTCCGGAAAATCCAAGCATAGCCCACTCCATTGCCTTTTAAGTGAATTTAAGCCTTCTAATAAAACCCATTATGAGCTACCACATATCAATGCCATAAGTCATCACTGGCAACATACAGGTCAAAGACTTTCTTCGTGAGATAGATCAGATATTTCTAGCGATATTAAAGTACTGGGTCTAAATAAACGTTATCTTTTTTAATTTTCAGAGCATCGAAGCCTGGATACCCCCTTACTATCCAGGCTTTAACCCGGGTTTTATCCCCGGATTTAACCCCGGGTATAACCCCTACATACAAGGATTACCGTTTGTTCCCGGATTCCCTGGAGCACCACCACCTTACTACGGTTAAATAAAGGCAATATAATAATATAACACATAAACAAAACTTTATATTTTAATATTCTTCTTTGTGAGCTCTTGTTTCTTCATTCTTCTGTTTCTGTCTAGCGCTTTTTTTCAAGACTGTGAACTTCCGATTTGTTTTAAGTAACTACTAGTTAGGGTAGACGATCTATAGAAGATCGTGATAAAGAACTGGATTAGTTTGTCACAGTCCAGGAAAGCATGTCACAAAAGGGTGGATACCTGTACTCAGCAGAGGGTGCAACAAGCCTTCCAGTGCTGATGATGGTAATGAAGCACTTACTACTGTTTCAAAGGCAAGAGAAGTAATGTCTCTGAAGCTGGGCAAGACTTATCGTAATCATTGGTCACGGTTGTTGTCCTGGAGATGCATGGCCTAATGATCTCGATTAAATTCCATCTTCCCATGTTGATAAATGAATTTGGTGAGAAGGGAGAGAGTTTGAGCAGGTCTGGCTCAATGGTGGTCTTGGCTTATGAGTCATGAGTTCGAACCCAGGTAGGTACTTGGTGTAATTGATTTTAGCACAGCTGCTCTCAAAAAGGTCGGTTAAGCTCGGTGAAGGAAAACATCGAGAGGAAACCGGCATGTCGGAATGAAATCGGAGACATATAACCTCTACCATCCCAAACTTAATGCCCGCGTGGTGGTTTACAGCCCACTTCCTCTCACATAGAAGAGGCCTGTGTCTCAGCTATGGCAACGTTATTACTGATTATTATGACTTCTTCTAATCATGGAAGAAGTCAGATCATTATTAAGACTCCCAAATTCTTACATGCATTCGTGAAGATTGCAGGATGAAGCTGAATAAATAATAGGTGTAAGGTCATCAAAAAGTAAGGTTAGGGGAGTTCTATAATCAGAAATGGACATATGTGGTAGTTTTGATGCATTCTTAGTTTCCTAGGATACATTTAAGATACTATAGGTTGAACGCTATCATGTCAAATTCTTCAAAAGTCATCACCAAAATTGATTACAAAAACAATTGCATAATTTTCCAGATGATAACAATGTGATCGACTCATCACCTGAATGTTCATTGAACAGCAGACATCAGCACCATCATCTTCAGGACCGGAGTCACTGTTCTGATCTACCATCATTGTCATCATCACCAACACGTAAATGTTCGATGCTGACCATGAACCACTTACTCTTAAATCTTTAAGTTAGCGCAGAAAGAACAGTTCTCTGATAAACTGAAAGTGAACTCAATAAGCACTTAAATATAGTTTAAAGTAGCGTGCAACATATTATGATTCTTCTTTGCGTGACTCTAGCGTTTTCTCCTGGCAAAGATTATGCTAGAGAATTTTGCCGATCTCTTTGCGCTGAACCGTGGGTACAACTGACATCATGGCATATGTATGAGGTACCATTATCTGGAGACGATGGTCGACGTCGTTAACCGTGATCTGATTGCACACTTACCCCGTCTGTTGACAGTTGTGGGAAAACATTTTCACCATCAAAGTCCTTGGCAGAAGAATTGATCATTGCAGTATTTTTGTTGTCAAGCGTGCTGCAAAACCTCATGACATACTCGGTTCAAAAACAACTACAGTAATAACGAAATTCAAAGTTGCACTTAACTAAATACCTATTTCTTTCCACCTTTACCTATTTCAGTTAGCCATACCTCAATTTTTGACATCTGGCTCTTGCTAGTAATGGTGCAGTATTCAAGGCATGCATAAAAATTGACACATTACAACATTCTCATCGACATTACGAGACTTGCCAATCCACTTTTTCATTTCCACATACATTTTATACTTCATTATTGACTCCCATGAGAAGAAACTCTCAAGATGGCTTACCTTAAGTGCCCCCGGATAATCTGTTCTTGCACAATCTTATAGTAAAATTTGAAATGACCTAAAATTGAACAAATTCATTCGGATTGACCCTGTTCAAGCCGCTGCCTACAAAAAAACTACGCGACTATGTATTTTGACCTTTTTGTAGTTGTTACTTTGAAAAAAAGCTTTTTAACAAAAACTTAAACCAATGAAAAAGGAAACTGGAAAGCAAAACATAACCATTTAGTCTTAGCTCCTAAATTAATTACTCACATTGAGTCGGCGCCAAATAAATAATCAACGCTGCAGATCACCGAAACTGCCATTATTATACTTGGCGTCTGTATGGTTTTTGGTGCCGACTCAAAATTAATCTCTTCTTTGGCCTCGCCTCTTCCCGTTACGCGGGGTCAGCTTTCTTAATCATACGGCACCATTCATTTCAGGGGTAAGCATCGCCATCTGTAAGACCAAGCTTTTGTATGTCCTTCTGGACATTTGTCATCCAGGTAGTTTGCGGTCTATCTCTCCCTCTCCTCTTATTAGCCATGGAAAGGCACACAATCTGGTCACAATCTGGTCATCGGGTCTGCGCATAACATGTCCGTACCACCTTAGCCTGGACTCTGTAATTTTTGCAGTAATAGGAGTTACTTTAAAACTACCCATTACGTGTTCGTTACGCTTTTTATCTTTGAGACCGACTCCACCCGCCCGACTCAAAATGAGTAATTTACATTAATTAATGAGCAGGTTTATTTTTTGGTTTTCAGTTTCCTTTTTCGTTGGTTGAATATTTTGCGAAAAACTATTTTCTTGTTTAACCGGATGCAGCTCAATGTCAGTATTTTGCATGAAGTGAGTGCTTGTCTGACCTTCACAAAACAGTAACTTGGTAACATCTTTCCTCTTGGTAAGACTGGTTGCCAGACTTTCGAGCTTCTGACGACCCGTAACGACTGTCATAGATCCACGAGTGACAGCCGTGACCAACGGCTTAACGAGCTTTCTAAGGCACTTGGTGGAGGCAAAGAACTCAGATGTACATAGAAGCACAGTTCTTATGGCCGGGTTGAAGACAAACTTAAGGCGACCCAAACACCCGCTTGGGCAGCGCTGCAGTTGCGCTGCGGTGCGGGGTGCGGGTTGCCTGAATTCGTTGCTTGAGCCTACGAGAGTGTGTGAGCGCGAGAATACGAGAGTGAGTGAGCGCGAGAATACGAGAGTGAGTGAGCGCAAGAATGATTCTGCCGTCAGCGCCGCTAAGCGAGAACTAACAGTGGGGATATGTCCCCAGTAGAATCGGCAGAAATAATCCTGAAGAATTGCGCTTCTATGGACGTCTGAGTTCTTTAGTGGAGGGCTCTTGGTATGTTAAGATTGTCATGCGTAAACATACCAGCCGCAGCAAGAGTAGCTTAACCTGATTGATGGAGCTCATGAAGACAAGCTAATAACCAATATTTTTATTAAACCAAATTTTTTTCTTTCAGCATTTTTCGGCTCTCCATTTTCAAACCCATTAGGGCCCGTTAATTGGTTATTTCGAAAGTGGCCGATAAACTGGAATATACCCCCAGCAACTACACAATACTACAACACTGGAAACGGAAATGGATGGTCTAAACTGAAGACATGGTCGTGGAGCTTTTAAATTTTAACTTAATTGGTACTTAATAAATACGTTTTCTTTTATTAAATGTTGTTAAATTATGGATTAAGAAATGTATTGATGATTTTATTGAGCCCTTGTTTTACAAGCATCTACAAGGATGGGAATTTTTTTCAAAACTATTTAAAAACATATAATTTTACAAACCCAAACGAGGCAAAATGAGTATGTAAAGATCGTAGCAGGTGGAGTTCGGTAGTTTCTGTCCCTCATGGGAAAAAGGCGTAAGTTTAGTATAATATTTATGTATACTAGCTTTTGCCACCGGCTTCATCCGCGTGGAGGTCGGAAAATATCCCGCGGGAACGTACTACCGGGATAAAAGGTACCGTATGTGTTAATCCAGGTTATAAACTATCTGTGTGCCAAATTTCATCAAAATCGGATCAGTCGTTTTTGCGTGAAATAGGAACAAACATCCATACATGTATACATCCGTACATACAAACTTTTGGGTTTATATTATTAGTAGGATTATACCACATTTTAGAAACATCACCATCCTCATCATCAGCAGCCTATAACGTTCCCACTGCTGGGACACAGGCATTTAGAAACATACTTACAATTAATTAAAATGAAGTGTCTGGCTGTAATGTCAAAATCACATGATTTTACTAAATGCATGCGAATGTATTTATGGTTTTATTCTTCTTTAAAAATGTATGTTTTATTTTTATTTTTTTTGTTTGTCAATCTATCTGTGTCTGTTCCAACTAAACGAAACAGCTGGACCGATTTTTTCGGGATTTTCGTTAGCAGATAGCTCATGTTATAAGGAGTCAATAAGCTATTTTACTCCTATTTAACAAATAAACTGTTAAAATTGTAAATTATTATGTATTGTAGGAACTACATAAGAACTCTCAAAACATACTATAGTTTACTAGCTTTTTCCAGCGGCTTCGCCCGCGTATTATACTTACAAACCTGCCTCTTGATTCACCCTGTTTGCGTAGTTTAAAAGATCTGAGCATGTAAAGAAGATTATCTAGAAATTAAAACCCACGCCATCTATTAGGAATTCATAGAACTAACCGATGAACACACACATTGTCTTATAAAAACATTAAATTTGCAAATCTAGAGATCAGTAATTGAGATAAAAACTATCCTATCTTTTAAATTGGATCAAACTGCACACGGTGTGCAAATTTTATTAAAATCGGTTAAGTAGTTTAGGAGTTTATCCCGGACAAACAACGTGATGCCTTATTTATATATATTAAGTTGTCTCGTTTGGCTGCAAGTATAATACTTATTACTACTGTCGACGTTCAGCGGGGTGATTGTGAAACACACTAACAGCAGGAATATTTTTCGTTTAGACACTTCAGAAATATAAATTACTTTATTTACGTTGTTGAGCACACAAATTTTCAAACGTAATCAAAACAATGGAATAGCAATTACTTATATGATTGAGATTTCAACCATCTACCTAAAACGGATAAAGACAAGAAAGAAAGAAAGAAAATACGTCATGATCATGAGATACAGCCCGCTGACGGGCGGCAGACGGACGGACGGTCGTACAGCGGTGGTTTCGTAATAAATATACTTTAAAATACATATTTCCATGATCATTCACCGCAAAATCAGTCTTTACTGGTCATCATAATTATCATTATAAGTACCCAAAGATTCCGTTTGGGGAAAATAGGTTGACGACCCAGCGGTAAAACTGTGAAGAAAAACGACGTGAGAAACCGGCAGGTCCTGTAACCTATAATCGAAGAAATGTGACATCTACCAACACGCTTTGGGCCCGCGTGGTGCTTTAAGGTCACAGCACACATATCAACAAGGAAAGGGATCGTTACCGTATCGCCTTTCGCCTCGCCGTCAAACACTCGTCAACCTAACGTAAGCACGTAACCAAAGCAGACCAGCAGCTCTGATACGTCAACTCGGCTATAGCTAGGCGACGCCGCGCTTACGGCTCGCCGACCGCTGGTTGACTTGGCTGGCACCAGATCAGTTTGAATCGACTTTGAAGTTGCCTTGAAAGGGGCAAGGGTGGACGAAGAGACGCAAGCGCGGCGACGGAGAGGCGTAAGCGCGGGGACGACGTTCCGTAAGCACGGTGACCGCTGTTTACCACGCGCCACATCGCGGTTCGTGAGCTTGTCCCAAGGCGAATCGTTGACTTTACGATTCCGATTAGTGTGCTTTTCAGTAAGGAGTTTCATACAATGAATACTAAACGGCTCGTGTTGATACGGTTACGATCCGTTTCCGAGTTGACATGTGTGCTGACCTTTACGGCACGCTCCCTCTTACAGAGAGGACGCCTGTGCCCCAGCAGTGGGAAACATTAAAGGCTGAATATGATATGACGACCCAGAGAACGCTATGGAAATCTGCTAGTTATAGCTTTTCACAATATAAGTCCCCACGTCGTCGGCACGTCATAGGTGCTGTTCATAAGCACGCTTCAGTATTAAAGGTTTAGACTTCAGCTAATAGATGGCGTTACTCAGAGTTTAGAAACCAAGTTCACTGATGTGCTAGTTTTCTACAAGTGTCAAAGATTACGTAGATTTGACATTAGATGGCGTTAGTGACACCAAAATAGCTTTACAGTAGGAATTCATATTTTTTCTCAAAAATTAAAAAGTTGTTCCCGTGGTTTCTCCCCCATGGGAAAAAGGCGTGATTGTATGAATGTATGTAAATTTAAAAAAATTGAGATCTTAACAGACTCTTTTAGGTACTTGAATTCCTACTTCATACCTACTCATATTAAAATATTAACTATACAAATAAATACAAAAGGACACTTAGGCGTCGAAGCACTTGTCTGCATCACTGTCATCCAGAAACGTGCCCAGAAAATCTTCTTGTGGCGTGCCCATTGAAGGAGGCCTACGTTCAGCAATGGACGTTCTTTGGCTGATAGGAAACAGTATGAAAAGGGATAACCATGCCCACTGCTTTAACTGCAACATGACTCTAATTATCGTATTTGGGTTAAAAAATGTATCGTACCATTTCCCACGAGACCAATAATGGAAACGTAATTTTAAATCAACATTTGTTTGAAAATTCACTGATACCCAAGCTTTGGAGTCAATAGATAAAATAAATAATAAATAAATGTCTTAGGACAATCAACACAGTGTTATCTGATCCCAAACTAGGCAGAGCCTGTACTATGGTAACCAGACAACTGATAAATATACTTATATATTTCTAAATACATACATATTATAGATAAATTACACCCAGACACAGAACAAATGATTGTGCTCATCACACAAAAATTTGTCCTGGGTGGGAATCGAACCCACGACCTCAGTCTTTGCAGTCAGGGTCACTAACCACTAAACTAACAGGCCAGTCGAATAGCGGACTCCCGGCCACCGTAAGCGCGAGCTTGCGGGCGGCGAGCTATCCATTGCTCGGTAAGGACCAGGCTCGGATCGACGGCGCGCCTCAAAGAGATGTCAGCAATACTGAAGGGGTCTGCTAGGACCGATGCCTGCCGGGGTTGCGAGATTCGTTCGAAAGAGTTACCGTGGCCCTGGCATATGGGCAACTGAAGGAACACGGGTGGGTGGGTTTTAGTCAGTAAAAGTCTGACACGCTCTTCCGCTCCGCCCAGAGCGGGAGAAGTCATTAGATGATTTCCCATCCAAAAAAAGGTCTCCTTCAAGCACTGCTATTTCGACCGATTCCGTGCTTCTCGCACCAAGTGCAACTCTGCGGCCTTCACTAGGTCATCACTCCACCTTGAAACCTTCCAAAGCCACGTCTTCCCGTACGCGGTCGCCATTCTCATTTAGGCCTCATCAGCTATCTGTTCTGCGAGCAATGTGCCCTGCCCACTGTCACTTAAGGTGAATGCTCCAAACCAGCCCGCGAAATTGTATGTTGGTTAACATATTATTCGCGCCTGTAAGACGTATGTCGTTACAGAATTATAATCATCGAAATCGCCAATACAACCCTCCAAGTTCATAAAGCTATAGGAATGACTTTTTCTCTTTTTTTTTGTTCCTAGGAGCATCCCCCTTAAGTAAGGCAATTCTTCGGGCTATGTGATTAACCTTGGATCTTCTACGGATCTCTTCATCCTGTATGCCTCTTTCCTTTTTACAAACATATTAAATAAAATATATTTACAATAAACGTGGAAAACCCAAAACACTTGGAAGAAAAATAAACATGTATTTCTGCAAAGCACCCGAAAATACTTGAAACCAATTATAATTATGTTACTAATTGCAATTTTATGTAAAACATCACTCTGCAACAATACACAGTGATTTTTGTTTATTGATTTTAATTTCATTTGTTTGAATAATTCTTACCATATGTAGAACAAATTTCAAACAAGGAACGAATAACATTTACGAATTAATGGTATAAAAGCACAAAGTGGAATTGTTTTTAATTTTTTCGAAACAGGTTTCATGTCGAAATGAAATCTTTAGTTTTATTTTTATTTCTATTAGTTATTGTTTTAAGTTTAGCACAGGTACGTAAACGCTAAATGTGTTTTCTTAATATATACTAATATTATAAAGCTGAAGAGTTTGTCTGTTTGGTTGAACGCGCTAATCTCAGAAACTACTAGTCCAAATTGAAAAAATCTTTTTGTGTTGAGTAGCCTATTTATTGAGAAAAGCTATAAGCTATGTAACATCACGCTACAATCAAAAGGAGCGGAGCAACGAAAAATGGACGAAAACTGGGAGGCAATTTGATGCGACGGGAAGGGTCACGGGAGTAAAAATTTGGCGCGGACGAAGTCGCGGGCAGAAGCAAGTGGATTTTAAATTAATTGAATAAAAACATGTACATGGTATAAACCATTAAAAAAAACCTGAAATAATTACTTTCCTCTTAAACTTTATTTATTATTTATTAATAAAGATTTTTTTAACTTAATTCCTAATCGCCGAAACATAACTCTAGGCATCAAAAAATTCGTCCTCTGTCACCAGGAAAAGGAAAGTAATTATTTCAGGTGTTTTTTATAATTCAAAGTAATTGTAATAACAATTACTTTTTAACCGACTTCAAAAAAAGGAGGAGGTTATATGTTCGACTGTATGTATTTTTTTTTTTTTTTTTTTTTTTTATGTATGTTCACCGATTTCTCCGCCAATTGTCAACCGATTTTGAAAATTCTTTTTTTATTCGTAAGGGTATACTCCTGAGGTGGTCCCATATTAATTTTGTGAAGATTTGATGTATACTTTGGGAGATAAACGAAGGAACTCCTCAAAAACAAACAGTACACGTAATGTGATTTGGATATTGTACTAAAGATCAAAAATAATTGCTGGTTCTATCTATCCACCCGTGGTGAACTAATTATAGTCTTCGAAGATACCGCATGGAACTCCTCATCGGTGAACAGTACATATAGGAACTTACAGTGAAAGGTTAGAAGGCTTTTTTTTATGTATGTTCGGCCATAACTCCGTCATATATAGACGGATTTGCAAAATTCTTTTTTTTGTTTGAAAGGAGTTTATTCCGAAATGGTCCCATATAAATTTCATATAGATCTGATGATGACTTCCAGAGATAGACACCGGAACTCTTTAAAAAATGACAGCAAATCAACCGCGATTTCTGCTATCGCATAAATATGCATTGTTTGTTTGGAATTAGTGCGGGGTGGATACCACAACTAAAAATTTAAAAATAACAAACTTTTTTACAAAAAAAAAACAACCGACTTCCTTAAAAACACTACAAATTGAAAAATAACTTTAATTTCGGAAGTCGGTGGCAAAAAAACCATAAATACAGATCCTAAGACACCGACTTCCGAAATTAAAGTTATTTTTCAATTTGTAGTGTTTTTAAGGAAGTCGGTTGTTTTTTTTTTGTAAAAAAGTTTGTTATAATTATAGAAAAACAGTGTATTACGTTGAAGGCTGATATCAAGACTGACTTCACAAACAATAAAATGGAATAACATGAAATTGGTCTAATTACTAGGTTGCACTTTATTACGTAGGTTGGCTGCGGACTCAGCGTAAACGGTTGTTAGGCTGAGTTAACTCAAGTGATGCTTTTTTTTAGATATACATTTTATTAATATTATTTTGAAGCTGCTTACTTATATATTATGTAAATATTAATTTCATATAATTATTTACTGATTATTATTTGATTTTTTTTTAACTTCATAAGCCTTTTTCATTTGCTCCAAGATTTTCTTCGTTTTAAGGAAGAAATTGACACCAAACCTCAGATTTCTTCCACCCTTTTTCCTCGTTTTGTTTTCTCTGAAAGACCTGTAATTTTCCTTACAATTATTTTGTTAATGTTTTCCTCATCTGTCTGTTTTAGGTTAGCAAACACAATAATGGGAGGTGGCTGCAATGGTTTCCACCACCTCTTCACAATGTTCAAGTCTGTCACAGCAGGGGGTTTCCGCCAAATGCGTGGCCAAAAGTTGCAATGCATCATATGATTTTACCGGCACCCTCTTCAGGCAATATTAGATGGAGGAATAATCAGGTACCTATTCAAAAAATCTTTTAAATAAAACAGATAAGGACAAACGTAGGGGTGCCCCAAGCAATTTCTAATTTACAGGTCAGTATCAGGCTGTTTATTAAACAAAATATTTGATAGTAAAAGTTGCTACAGACAGCATTCAAAGCTTCCTCTGTGAAAGAAGTCATAAACAAGTTCTAACTCATATTTTATAAGTAATAAGTTTGATCCTCAAAAGACTAGTCAAAGTATTTTTGAGAATCTCCGTTAGAGTCAAAGAGTCCTGGCGTCAATTTTTTTTCCAAATTGGACTAACCCCAGTTACGTGAGATTTTAATTTTAACTTGATATGTTAGTGGACTATTTCATTCTTTTATGTCAACTCCTTGTAGAAAATAGACGTACGTTTGGCATTTTTCTTTTTTAATCTTTACTGCATACGCTAATTTATAACATTAAGTATTTGTTCATTTTGTAGCCTGAAACACAGGTTCACCCAAGTTCAGGCAAATTAGCAACAGTGCTCTATTTTAATTGTTTAAGGTATTTATTGTAAATCAAATCAAATCAATTTATTTCGGGTTACAAAGACCCATATCATAAATACTTTACAGACTAACATACATACAAATAAAAGACAATGTAAACATAAAACTATTGTACACGAAGTGACGGCGTCGAGTTGCGCTGCGTGGTGTCGCGTAGCCTTCCGCGAAATCGCCGATACACGACACCCTTCGGCCAAAACTCTTCCTTGAGGAAGGTCTCGATTTGATAAGTTGGAACTCGCACCACGAATGACTTGAAGTTCGTGTTATGGCGCGGATCCAACTTCTTGACCCTCAAGGTCCAGTTGGTCTTCACACGTGCATACTCCACGATCTCCTCAACTTTCGTGGTGTAATGTAGACGGGACACATAGAGCTGCGTCGTTGGTGTAGCTCGCCGCAGCAACATATAGGGCCCTGCTAGCGCGGAAAAAAAACAAAATGTGTAAAAATGAAATATATGTGAGGAAATGTGTCCCTTTTTTCAATAAACAAACAATCAATCAATCTTTAACTAATTTTTTTTTTTTTTAGGACGTTGACTGGCCGCCTCCATTCCAATCCTTTTTCTTTGGATTCCCAAACTTTTTCTCACCTTGGGTATTCCAGCCGCAGTACCAAAGTGGTATCCTACCTAGATATCCTAGAAGACTACCGACGCCTATGCCTTTACAATTCGGTGCAATACAAGGGCAGTGGCCCATGCAACCACACATGGGTCCAACACATGGCCAATGGCCAGGACAGATACCTCCAATAAATCGACAATGGCCTATGTATCCACGTATTGGTCCAACGCATGGTCCATGGGCAGGACAGATGGGGCCAACAAGTAGACAATGGCCCATGTATCCACATATTGGTCCAAAGCATGGCCCATGGCCAGGAAAGATGGGGCCAACAAATAGACAATGGCCCATGTATCCTCATATTGGTCCAGCGCATGGCCCATGGCCAGGTCAGATGGGGCCAACAAATAGACAATGGCCCCTGTTTCCACATATAGTACCGCATATGCCACCATATTATCTAGGAGTGAGGAATCATTATTATATAAAATAAATGTATTTATTTGAAGATCAGATTTTGTATTTTAACCATTTTACCCGACAACGCCTCCTCCCGCCTGAAGGAGGATAAGGCTGAACAGGCGAATGAGTTCATGTTTGAGAAATATTATTTAAAAGGGTACCGTGTGGTGCCCGACGTAAAGAATAACACCACCCCATTTCTTCCCGTGGGTGTGGTAAAAGGCGACTAAGGGACTTACTAGAGAATGGGCAGCAGCGTTCTCTATGCATTTTACCACCATACTGCGATCGCCAACCCGCCTGCCAAGCGTGGCGATTATGGTAAAGCCCCCCAAATTGGGGGAGGCCTAAGTCCAGCAGTGGACGTCTTTCGGCTGAAATGATGATGATGATTTAAAAGGGCTACGGGCTTAGGGCTTTATTTATACCGTGTGGTGCCGAACGTAAAGAATAACACCACCCCATTTCTTCCCGTGGGTGTCCTAAAAGGCGACTACGGGACTTACTAGAGAATGAGCAGCAGCGTTCTCTATGCATTTTACCACCATACTGCGATAGCCAACCCGCCTGCCAAGCGTGGCGATTATGGCAAAGCCTCCCAAATTGAGGGAGGTCTAAGTACAGCAGTAGACGTCTTACCGCTGAAATGATGATGATGATTTAAAAGGGCTAGTAAGATTGATGCCGATCTATTTGGAATAACAGATCTGTGTTTTACATTGAAGAAAAAAAAACAAGAATTTCCATAAAAAAACATTAAAAGTGAGAAATTACGTCACTTTCGGAAGTTAGTGTCTTTGGATCTGTGTTTTTGGTTTTGTGCCATCAACTTTACCAGTCACTTTGTAGTGTTTGTTTTTGGAAGTGGGTACTGCTTTATTGTAAAAAAAACACGCTTCCATTGAAAACCAAACTGAAAAGTACGAAATAATGGAAAAAAGCGTGGGGTGCCTGATATATTTCTTTTCTATTTTTTAGGGTGTTTCGAATTTTGAGACGTATGTCAGCGTAGTCTGTGACGTATGTCAGCGTAGTTTGTGTCGTATGTCAGCGTAGTTTGTGACGTATGTCAGCGTAGTTTGTGTCGTATGTCAGCGTAGTTTGTGACGTATGTCAGCGTAGTTTTCGAAGACAGTTTTTTGCTGTCCTGGTAACCCTGGCAAGGAAAATGGCACAAATTTATGAAATTATTGCATTGTCATCGGTCCTTGACAGGTGTGCAAAGTTTGAATGTGAAAAATGAAATCTGGTCGTTCAAAATCGCGCTGTAAGGAGTCGGTTACAAACAAACATAAAAGTGAAGCTAATATAAAGCGTGTAGAAATGGGTTTTATTTTTTCAGTTTAGGGTTCCGTTGCCAAATGGCAAAAAACAAAACCCTTATAGATTCGTCATGTCTGTCTGTCTGTCCGAGTATGTCACAGCCATTTTTTTCCAAAACTATAAGAGCTATGCTGTTGAAACTTGGTAAGTAGATGTATTCTGTGAACCGCATTAAGATTTTCACACAAAAATAGAAAAAAAACAATAATATTTGGGGTTCCCCATACTTAGAATCGAAACTCAAAAAAAATTGTTTCATCAAACCCATACGTGTGGGGTATCTATGGATAGGTCTTCAAAAATGATATTGAGGTTTCTAATATCATTCTTTTCTAAACTGAATAGTTTGCGCGAGAGACCCTTCCAAAGTGGTAAAATGTGTGTCCCCCCCCCCATAACTTCTAAAATAAGGGTATGATAAAACTAAAAAAAATATATGATGTACATAATGTACATTACCATATAAACTTCCACCGAAAATTGGTTTGAACGAGATCTAGGAAAACATTAATTTCATAAACATAAACCTTATGCATAAACCGTGAATTCTTGCAGGTTTGTACGGAACCCTCGGTGCGCGAGACCGACTCGCACTTGGCCAGTTTTTTAGTTATATTTTCCACACCAATTCGTTCACCACTACTTGCTATGTAAACAAAAACAGTGACAGGAGTAATAGAACATCATCAAGATACACAAAATGGATTTATTTATGTATTAAAATCAAAAAAATACAAATTATCTTGAAATATTTACATAATTTAAAAGCTAAGTCTTCTTACAATGAAGTCAATAGCGGACTCCCGGCCACCGTAGGCGCGAGCTTGCGGGTGGCGAGCAATGGGTAGCTCACCGTCCGGTAAGGACCAGGCTCGGGTTGACGGCGCGTAGTGTTCCACGCGCGCCTCAAAGAGATGTCAGCAGCACTGAAGGGGTCTGCTAGGACCGATGCCTGCCAGGGTCGCGAGATTGTTCGAAAGAGATACCGTGACCCTGGCACATGGGCAACTGAAGGAACACGGGTGGGTTTTAGTCAGTAAAAGTCTGAAACGCCCTCCCGCTCCGCCCAGAGCGGGAGAAGTCATTTGATGATTTCCCATCCAAAAAAAAAAGTCTTCTTACAATAATATGTACAAGTACTTATCAAAGAAAATTATCATAAAGAAAAAACGCTTTCCACGTATACCACGTGGAAATCGTGATTGTTTGGCCAAAAATTGGCCAGCTCTCTGGTCACGGAAGGCACTACTCCTGTGGCAATCTTTCAACAAAGCATTTCTCAAATCAAATCAAGGGAATTGACATAATTCATGTTACAAAATCTTTTCATTTTTTATCATTATTAAAGAAACTTATTACTTAACATCTGATAATATTCAATGATTTCTGAGATACTTTATTAGATAATGCAGTAGTATATAAACTTGATAAAAACCTTAGCAGTACATAGTATTCAATTTGAAAACGAGTTCGCACATTCCCTTCATGATGGTGGCCAAAATCATTGCCTTTGCCTGCTTGCAATTTGCACTATTCAACGTAAGTATTTTAATCTTTTAATTTAATTTAAACTACCTAGAAGTTTTGTGGTATCCAGTGACTGGATTGTAGAGATCAGATAGGGATTCACTACATGTAAAATACTCAATATTCAGCTGCAACTGGGAAACTAACACGATACTGCTTGCCAAGACTGATCGTCAGACTTTCTGGCTTCTAACTACCAGTAAAGACTGTCTAAGAATTACGAATCACCGCCGGGACTAACAGCTTAACGTGTGGAGAGGATGTAGTCTCCGTATGTTGGTGAAAGGTCACCGATCAACAGACCAGCCTAGGCAAGCGTTGCTTCACTTTGAATATAGACCCGTGGGGCTGTTATTATTTACGCACGAGCCGCTCAGGCAGAAGATGATACGTTTAATTTAAAAATTTATATTTAGAATTTCTCAGCAGAAGCGTTTTTTTGGGATAGGAAATCATCAAATGACTCCTCCCGCTCTTCGTGTCAGACTTTTACTGACTATAGCCCAACAGTATTCCTTCAGTTGCCTGTGCCATGGCCACGGTTACTCTTCCGAACATATCCGTGATCCTCAGCCTGGAGTCTGTTTTTGACCCTAATGACAATAGGGTCTCCCCTTCTTATATGGGACTCATACATAGATGTTTGTACAGCTGTGTCTAGCTCTCCAGGGATTACAATTGTGATTATCTAACGTAAATTTGTTAAACGAACACCATTTCCTTAAGGGATATTCGCCATACAAGTTAAGATACATTCCTGACCCTTAGGTCGTAAAAGGGTTTCAAGGGACTACGTAATCTACAAGGTCTTCACACAGATTATGTCTGGACTTTAAAAGATACTGTGACCTTTGAGTTAGTTTCGGCTTTTCTTCTCAGAGAAGTCAAATAGGAAAATTTCCATAATGAAATTGTTTCCCTAAAAGAAAAAAGACTTCTCAAATAAAGAAGGAATGGGCTATGGTCACCACGCTTGTTCACTGCATGTTGACGACTTGCGACTTACATACCAATAAGTCTAGGGTCTGTAAAGTTTGATCTATCTGCTGAAGTTGAAGCTACGCGACTGTCTGGTGCGACAATATCCTAGACGCGATCTATCAGCTCAGCCAATGCCTCCAAGCCGTGGTTGAGCTTAATACTGCTGACGAGTCTACTCCAGCTTGTGTGTACATAGTCCTCGGGCACAATTGGTGCATCTAATCTTTGAAGCCACTGTTTCCACTCTCCCAGATCATGATGGCATCCCACTTGTGATTAAGACTAAGTCTATGATGCAATGACATTACTTCATGCGTTTAACAAACAAAACCTTTTTTTTTTCAGACCATTAACGCCAACTGCGTAAATCGCTTCATACCTGGCTTGCAACAGAACGTCCTACCAATGAATCTTCCAGTAACTGAAACTCTACTGCAAAACCAAATGATAATTGGTCCCAACTACGGCCCACCAATCATGGAGGTTCCTTACGGCGTGGAGACTTTTGTAGCCAATCAGATGCCAGCTCCAACTATCATTCAGGACAGTACTGTTGCCAATAACCTGGCAAATGCTTTACAGCTTTTGGTGGTTAGCAACCTTCTTAGCAACACTCTGCCGCTGTCATCTCCAGAAGTAATAGTTCCAGGTTTAGGATTCGGATCTCCTTTGGACTATGGACTAATGTCACCTGTTAGTCCTATTATGTCTCCTGTTAGTTCTTGCGGCTTTGGCCCCTACAATTATATTTATTGATTTTGTGTTACTTATTTATTTTTTATTCATAAGTAATGGTAATAAATATATTATTTTTTAATTAAATTATTTTTTTATTTTACTTCCCTAGTTTTGACGATTAAAATGGAACTGCTGTACAGATTTAAGCAATAATAAAAAGTACAGACTGCTTCGGGTCTCCGAAAATCTAAATATTTTATTTCACATAAACCTACATATGTGTACTTATGAAATGCCTGAAACTAGTTGCATGGTTCTATTTGGTAGCTTTCTATGGAGAAAAGCCGGCAAGAAACTACATATTTACTCTTTTAAACATAATTTTACAATGTTTTCAAATTACAGTGATAGTTGGCATCGGAGGACAGTGTAGGTCTGTCATCAATCACCAAGTACTTAATAAATTAGAAAATGCTCTACAGACTACAATGCCTGCAACATTCTCACATTCACAATATATTAAAGAATTTACATAAATAGTAGATAAATAAATTCATCATCATCATCAAAATTTCCAATTTAAGTTAAAATTTCCAATTTTTACAATTAAACATAATAATAATATCATCGACGCAGTAAATTCCACTAAGTTTTTAGGATTAACCATAGATCGTAATTTAAATTGGAAGGCTCACATAGAGGTTCTTAGTAAAAAACTAAGTAACAGTGCATTTGCATTATATAAACTATCGCGAATACTAAAGCCTGATGCCCTATTAACCGCCTATTATGGCATAGCTGATACCTGTATCAGATACGGCATTATTTTTTGGGGAGTCTCTACGGATAGAGATATCGCATTTAAAGCCCAAAAAAAGGGCCTTAGATCCATATTTAAATTAAAAACGACTGATAGCTGTAAGCCATTTTTCATAAGCCATAGCATCTTGACATTACCATCAATTTATATTTTAGAAATCGCCATATTTGTTAAAACGAATCCTAAGTTATTTCCCCGCATGGCAGACCGGTTTCCTAGAAATAGGCGGGATAACAGTCAACTATGCCAACATTGGTCCCGAACTGCACTTATGCGCAAGAGTGTTTTTTGTATGGCTCCCATTATTTATAATAAGCTTCCCAATACCTGGAAAGAGCTAAGCATAGTGACATTTAAAAGAAAATTAAAATCTTTTTTAGCTAGTAAAGCATATTATGATGTTAAAGAATTTTTAAATGAATAATGTTTATATTGACATGACCTTTTTTTTAAATTAATTGATTGTTAAATATATCTATTGTAATAATGTTTTTGATAATGATTTTTCTATTGAATATTTTGGACCTAGGTTGACATAATTATGTTTTATTTTTGAATTGGAATATTGAAAAATTTGTATTTAACTCCATACTATTCTAATTAATTATGTAATCAATCAGTTTAATTTATTTACTTATGTCAGTATTGTCCTTTTTCATTAAAGTTGCTATTATTTTTTTAATTTGTAATAATTTAATTAATTTAATATGTTTAATTAATATTTGCACACCATGACAATATGGTAAACATGTTGCACAACTATATGTACGTTTAACACCATGCATGCATTTTCTTTAAGTAATAGGTTGGGGAAAAAGTTTCTTCGCATTTTTTAAGAAAATTCAAAACATTTTTTAATAAAGTTTATTTACATTTAACTAAAGTATGTAGGTATCATTTTGTTCGATAACTTTTTGCCATCTTGTAGGTAGGGACATGATCCCATTGCTATAGAAATTTTGGGACTTCTGGTCAAAATACCGCGACAAGTGGTTTTGGCAGTCCTCTCGTGATGTTAACCTGACACTTCCTAAAGAATTCTGAAGAGACCGAAACAGGTGGAAATCTGAAGGTGCAAGGTCAGGACTATACGGCGGATGCATTAACACCTCCCAGCCAAACTCTCTTAATTTTTGTTGGGTGGCTAAAGATGTGTGAGGTCTAGCGTTATCATGATGAAAAACCACACCCCTTCTGTTGATTAATTCCGGCCGCTTTCTCTCAACTTCTTGCTTTAATCTCATCAGTTGTTCGCAGTAGAGTTCAGAATCGATGGTCCTGCCTGGTGGTAACAGCTCATAATGAATAATGCCCTTCCAATCCCACCACACACACAGCATCACCTTGTTGCGAGTTAACCCGGGTTTCGCCACAGTCTGTGAAGCCTGACCGGCCTTTGACCACGACCTTTTTCGCACGTTCTTGTCATACGTGATCCACTTTTCATCACCAGTTATCAGCTTCTTCAAAAATGGTTCGGTTTCATTACGTCGTAATAAAGAATCACAAATGAGTACACGGTTCATTAGGTTTCTTTTAGTGAGCTCGTGAGGTACCCAAATGTCGAGCTTTTTTGTGTACCCAGTTTTTTTCAAATGCGCCAAAACTGTTTTGTGGTCAATTTCCAGTTCTTCAGCTAAGTCTTAACTACTGGTATGCCGATCTTGCTCCACTTTTTCAAAAATGGCATCTATTTTATCCGTAATAGGGCGACCAGAGCGACGTGCATCTTTGACATCAAAATTTCCGGATTGAAAACGCTTAAACCAAATTTGTGCTACTCTCACAGACACTACACTAGGTCCATAAACATCGCAAATTTTTTTCGCGGCTTGCCTTGCATTTTTACCTTTTTTGTAGTAAAATTTTAAAATGTATCGAATTTGTTCATTAGATTCACTCATCTTGACGGTACTAAAAACAAATGAAAATCACACATTTTCCTAATTTGAATTTGGAATTATGTTCTTTAAAATTTAAACTTTCAATGATACCAAAACCAGCCAGATGCAAATAGTATAGCCAAAGAGATTTTATTACAAGTTCATACATACTATAATGCGAAAAAACTTTTTCCCCAACCTAATAATTGTATGTAAACACGTGTTTGAGCAAATAAAGTTATCTGAATCTGAATCATCATCATCATCATTTCAGCCGAAAAACGTCCACTGCAGGACATAGACCTCCCCCAAATGGAGGTGTTTGCCATAATCGCCACGCTTGGCAGGCGGGTTGACGATCGCAGTATGGTGGTAAAATGCATAGAGAACGCTGCTGCCCATTCTCTAGTAAGTCCCTTAGTCGCCTTCGACGACACCCACGGGAGGAAATGGGATGGCGCTTTTCTTTACGTTTGAGCCCACACGGAACACCTACCGCCTGGCGTTCCAAGTTCAAGCACCGCCACTTCAAACTGTTCTGTGCTTCTCGAATCCAACGTATTCCTGCGGCCTTCACCAGGTCATCGGTCCATCGATAAATAAATTTAAGAACTTATTGCAAAAGCTCATTAATTAGAGAGAAATGGGAATGAAATTTCATATTGTGCATTAAGACTTATAGAAATAGAGTATTTCAACTGCAAAACCACGTCTGTAAAATAATGTAATTAATTGAAATCGGATAAATATCGTATACGGCCACATAAACATTACTGACAAAGTGTCGGTGTGCTATAAGTATACTTCTGCTTAGACAACTAAATTCAGTAGGGCGTCGATTATTATCCGAACGTCGATCAACCGAACGACTGCTTATCCGAGCTACAATACACGTGAAATTGTCTCGAACTATTGGAACGAAGTTCCTTATCGCGCGTTGTGAAAGGGGGCTAGACGGAAAAAAATCTTACGAAAAGTTGTCACGACATGCTTTAACCGACTTCAGAAAAAGGACGAGGTTTCTCAATTCGACCATATATATTTTGTATGTTGTTTTTTTGTTGTGAGTAGAGAGGGAGAGAGGGGGAGAGGGAGAGAGGGGGAGCGAGGGGAGGGGTGAGGGGGAGAGAGGGGATGAGGGGGAGAGGGGAGAGGGAGAGAGAGGGGGGGGAGGGAGAGAGGGAGAGAGGGAGAGAGAGGTAGAGAGAGAGGGAGAGATAGGTAGAGAGAGAGGGAGAGAGAGAGGGAGAGAGAAGGAGATAAGGAGAGAGAGAGAATATTTTTGTTGAGTGTATACAGGTTTTTTGTACATAATAAATAATTAAAAAATTATAACTATTATGAATCCTGGAAAGGAACTTCGTTCCATCCGGGTGTCCCTTGTTAGTTGTATGTACTCGTATGTCACTCTCAAGTAGCCGTTAGTTGATAAACTAAATTATTTTACCTCGTGAAAGAAACTATTTGTCATTAATGAAATGTCTAAACATAAGGTTTTCATCCTGTACATTTTGTATAGCTGAATCAATACAGTTCGATTATTCGAACAAACTGATTTTCCGAACAATCCTGTCCCCCAATTAGTTCGGATAATGGACGCTCCACTGTAATACAAAAGTACAGAAAGGGATTCAATAAATCATTTAGTTGTCTACAAATTAATGGTTACTAATCTCCCTTGGGGCGTAAGAATGTTACAGAATTTGTTTGTCCAATAACATTTTAATATTCGACATTGCCTTTGTATTGTTAAAAAGGTTAAAAGGTCAACAAAACTAAACTATTTATACTTTCCTACAGGTAAAGATGTCAAAATGACGTGCAAAAACACATGGTTAATTTTTAATTGTTAAATATATATTTTTTTAAATATATTTCCTTTCCTTTAATTTCAAACACTAATGTTTTAGTTTCAAAATACCTAGTATATTATTTTAGTTTATATTTAACTAGCTTTTGCCAGCGGCTTCACCCGCATATCTATACTATATAATATTATAAAGCTGAAGAGTTTGTTTGTTTGAACGCGGTAATCTCAGGAACTATGGGTCTTAATCGAAAAATTCTTTTTGTGTTGGGTATTCTATTTATCGAGGAAGGTTATAAAATATATAACATCACGCTATAACTAAGAGGAGTGGAGCAGTAATGAAAAATGTTGCAAAAACGGGGAAAATCGCATGGGTAGGCGATTTGACGCGACGGGATGGGTCGGGGGAATAAGAAATTTAACGCGGACGAAGTCGCGGGTAGAAGCTAGTTGTACATACAAACCTTCATCTTGAATCACTCTTTCTATTGACGAAAATCACATTAAATTGCGTAGTTTAGAAGATCGAAGCGTACAATCACGAAATGCGTCTTTGTTTTATACTATGTAAAGATTTAGTAAAAAGAAATATTAATTTCAGGAAGCAACACATTTTTCCTTTAGGCTAAACATAATAAAAACTATACCAACTTGATAAAAAGTCCTCAATAAACAAAACTATGACGCTATCCTCATATCTAGGTCAGAGCCTTTCACGCCCAGAATCTAGTCAGGGACGGGAGCAGTATTGCCTTGACATCCCGAGGCCCGGAAGACCCGAAGCCCTGTAGTCCCGGTGCTGGAACGGCCCTGACTTATTTGGGTCACCTCTCTATCGGTTTTGTAACTCTATAATGTTGTTTTAGGAGAAAATTGATCCTTTACTGAACAAACTACATACATATAAGCATATTCTATTTCCTATTTCCTCATGGGGGTTGATATAAATATAGAACGCCACCTGACATAGAAATGATTTTATGTAACAACGGCGAGGCAGAAAAAGGGTTACCATTTTGAGTAGTATGTACGAGTAAGTATGTTTTGGGTGTGTTTATCTGTTTCCTCATTACTTCTAAACTACTTATCATAATTTGACAAATGAGGTAACGCTAGAAGCGTTTTGATTGGCCGCTGGTTATAAACATCACATACATAACATTTCATATAGCGCCCTCTGCAGAACACACATTCATAAACTAAAAAAAAATGGATATCAAATGAATGCGTTTACAGGATTATTATTGTTTGTTATGTATCAAGAAAAGAAACAAACTAAAAATTAACTGCATAATCTTTTCAACTTTTGGAGGTATTTTTGGGAAATTTACCGGAAAAGTCGAAAATTACTGACAGACGACACGCAGGGCGTAATGGTGACCCAGTGGTATCGACCTCGACCTACCAAGTTGTAGGTCGTGAGATCGAACCCAGGCTGGTACTTTACTTTGCGTATTTAATTTCATCACCACTACTCTCAAAATCGTGAGAAAATTGGCATGTCCTAGAACTATCAAAATCAAAGACATGTGACAACCACCACCCCGCACTGAGCCCGCGTGGTTAGGTATGGTTCACTTCCTCCCACAGAGAAGAGGCCTGTGTCTCAGGAGTGGGAACATTACACAGCCTAAACTACTAAACATGAGATATGAAATTCAGCCCAACAACGCTGGGCAAAGCTAGTAATGCTACTAAAATATAGTATAACAACATAAAATTATGGCCTGACTGGCCTGTTAGTCTGGTGGTTAGTGACCTACTACTAAGACTTAGGTCGTGGGTTCGATTCCCACCCAGGACAAATCTTTGTGTGATGAGCACAATCATTTGTTCTGTGTCTGGGTGTAATTTATCTATAATATGTATGTATTTAGAAATAATAAGTATATTTATCAGTTATCTGGTTGCCATAGTATAGGCTCTGCCTAGTTTGGGATCAGATAAAGTTGTGTTGGTTGTCCTAAGATATTTATTTATTTATTATTCATAAGTCATTTATTTCATAACAGCATACTTTGTGTTGAAACATTTTAAATATATCATAGATCAAATAAAATAAATAATAATAAAAAAATACTACATTCACTGCATTCATATTTAGAATTCACCACGTATTTAAAATATAACAATATCACTAGTAAAAAATATGTGTCAAAAAATTAATAACAAAAATATTAAATAATAATACTGCATTAAGATTGAAAATTCAAAAATTAATATAAAAAATAAATTATATCAACACAGTAAGTCATCATTTAATTGTGATTGTCGTTCGTCGTCAATGAACTCATTGACACTGTAATAGCCTTTCTTCAATAAAAATGTCTAAAATTTGTTTTTAAATAAGGTCATACTATTGAAAGTTTGGCTCATCTCTATTCCAGACACGTGGGAGTTGTATCGATATTATATGACCTCTAACTTTGTAGGCAGCTTTCAATAAGGCGAAACATACAGGGAAATATTATGCATAGAGACGCAATCAACTATGGCTCCTCACTTGTGAAAAAGTAACAACCTATCGGTTTTCTTAGTCTTGTGTGTGTGACACACAAGACACACAGTGTGTCTTGTGTCATTTCAGCTGAAAAACGTCCACTGATGGACATAAAACGCCCCCTAAATTTGGGGGAGTTTGCCATAATTGCCACGCTCGGCAACCCGCCGGTTGGTGATCGCAGTATGGTTGTAAAATGCATAGAGAAGGCTGCTTTCCATTCTCTAGTAAGTTCCTTAGTCGCCTCTTACGACACCCACGCCACGGGAAGAAATGGGATAGGACAGTCTTGTAATTAGGCAAAAAAACGAAGGCCGTTCAGCAGGAAATGGTATCTTCTTAACGTTACTTCTACTGGTATGAGAATTATGGCCCTATCAAAATATTTTTTTAAACATAGATAAAAGTTTTGAGTATGAATGTCGACGGCTATAAGAGTAGAGGGACAACAAAGAAACGATAGATGGACTATGTGAATAATGATATGGATAGGAAGGGGGTGACTACCGAGATGACGAGTAATAGAGAAGTGTGGAAGAGAAGGACACGTCGCGCTGACCGCAAATAAATAAGGATGAAAAATATAAAATGATACACCGCAAAATATACAATGGGCGGCCTTATCATACCAGTTAATTTAATTTGACCTTGGGGGCATCCATTAATTACGTGAGGTGTTCTAGGGGGGGAGGGGATCAAGCTAAATCTTTCCAAATCTCACTTAGGGGAGAAGGGGGGTCTTGGCAAATATCACGTAATTATTTTTCTCGTAAAAAAAGGTGTAAAATTGCGTGACAAAATATTTCTACAATAAAATATGGCCTAATCTGAGACAATAGTACACTGATAAAAAAAAATATACTTGACTGAAGAGCCAAATCCTTGAACCAAGAATACCATTTTGAAGAAAATGATTTTCTTGAGTCCAGAGAATAAATTCTTGAGTTAATTTTTTTTTTGGACTGAATGTCCATGAATTTAATTAATCAAAAAAAAATTAGAATAAATCTTTTCTTAATTTTTGTTTGATATTAATAATCTAATTTTATGATTGTGATTTTAAATTACGGTAATATTCACAAATACTAGTCTTTGCTAGTCTTCAATAAAAGTAATAGAACAGGTTGTTTTTGTTTTTTTTTTTTCTCATTATTCCAACACGTTTACAGGCCAAATAGAAGTTATGAAGAATCTCGCGTGAGATTTTGGGAGGGGGGAGGGAGTTGACGAAAATCTTACGATATCTCACCAAGGGGGAAGGAGGCTCGAAAAATTCTCAATAATGCCTCACGTAAATAATGGACGCCCCCTAAGCAACGAAAATTCTAATAATTAAGACTATATAATTACAATTTCGTGAATACCATCACAACTACAAGTAATGTTCCTTTACGAGTCTTAAATATTGCATACATGTACCGGGGCCACTCACATGCGATGCGATGCACGAATGTTTGCACGCATATGAAGGGCCGTAAGACATTCATTCGCAAACTTAGCGGATTTGCAAATGGGTTCGCATACTCCATTTGTTTACGTTTACGTTTTTATACTTGTTTACGAATGTCTCAGTCTTGCTTGCGATTTTGTGAATCATGGACTTTTAGAAAAAATGTACTTTATTTTTTAATTTTATCTTTACAAATCGATAGTGTTTCATGTACCGAATCGACCCTCCACGGCCTGTACTTATACTGATCAGTAGTTCGTCACACAAAATATAACAACGACACGACCGTTTGCTTCGCAATCGTGTGCACAACTGGTCACACGAATGTGTAGGAGACTACGTGAAGGATCGAGGTTCGCGCGCTTTGATGTGCGTTAAAAAACCGACACAGCTTGGAAAACCGCGAATGCAACGAAAACTTCGCACAATCATTTGCAAATGTCGTCTTGCACTTGTGGGTTTGCGTATTCGTGCGAATGTGAGTGGCCGGCTTTATGTCAAGCGGAAATGAATTTCACAACCTATCTCAGTAACGTACAGACATTGCAGTTAAGTTGCTGTACCAGAGACTGTCTGCTGCTACAATAACTGCAATAAACCTTTTTGGCACTGCCGTGAAACACACACTACATATTGTTGTTTAATCATATTTTTCCCTTTTTTAATTTGTATTTTGAGATTCACGAACTATGCCTTGAGAAGAAATACCTTGTATTTGACAAGGTATTTTTTTATTCAAATAGCTCCAATACGAGTAAAAAAGTGGGTGGCTCTTTTTCCTTTCCGTATATTTTCATCCGAGAAATGTGTAGAAGTTCGGCAAGTGATTGATTACGTGATACCCACACTATAACACGTTCATACTAATGTATATCTATAGATTTGTGATGTTTGCTTATTGAGGCGAGTGTTATTTCATATAAAAATATATTAGAGATATAATAATACTGACGGACTGTGCGAAGAAAATGGAGTAGGTATGTGAGGAAACCAGCATGTCCCAGAACCAAAAATTCGAAGACATGTGACATCTACCAACCCGCACTGGTAGATAATGGCCCATTCCCTCTCACCGAGAATCAGAATTAGAATCAGTACTTTATTTGCTATGAATGTAGGTACAGGTATTATGCATAAATTAATTAGATCAGCTACAGTCTACCTTACGGCATGCAAATGATTAAATAAGTTAAAATATTCATCATTTCAGCCGTATGACGTCCACTGCTGGACTTAGACCTCCCCCAATTTGGGGGGCTTTGCCATAATCGCCACGCTTGGCAGGCGGGTTGGCGATCGCAGTATGGTGGTAAAATGCATAGAGAACGCTGCTGCCCATTCTCTAGTAAGTCCCTTAGTTCCCTTTACGACACCCACGGGAAGAAATGGGGTGGTGTTATTCTTTACGTCCGGCACCACACGGTACAGTTAGTTAAAATATTAATACAAACAAAATTATGTCAACAAAACATAAATTAAAGTGAAGTCAATTAGTAATATAATAGTCAGGTACAAATGTAAGTCTTATGTGGTCAAATTTGCAATTAATTATAACATTCATAATTTGGATAAATTCGTATCATTTAAAAAGTCTTTCAGGGAGTAGTAACATTTACCTAAAAGTAGTGCAGTTACCTTAGATTTAAAAATGTTTACAGCACAGTCCTTAAAACGATGAGGTATTTTATTATAAATGACAGGTCCCATTGTCATAATACTTTTCCCTAAAAGTGCTGTCTAGAGAGGAGATTTGTGTCCCAGCAGTGCGGGCCGTATTTCGGCCATGGCGGCCAATCTAAGCTGTCAATTGTGTTAATCCCCAGCATAAATTGGAATGACCAGCTTCGGAATAAATCAGTTGGTTTACTCCCAATGTTTTCCATCACCGTAATTTGTTTCACCCATTTCTTCCCATGGGTGTTCTTAGGGGCGACTAAGGGGCTTACTAGAGAATGGGCAGCAGCGTTCTTCTATGCATTTTACCACCATACTGCGATCGCCAACCCGCCTGCCAAGCGTGGCGATCATGGCGAACCCACCCTAATTGCGGGAGGCCTATATCCAACTATACTTTGATGATGATGAACTTTTTACACGCTTTATAATAGATTCACTTGTATGTTTGTATATTTGTATGTTTGTTTGTAACCGACTCCTTATAGCGCGATTTTGACCCACTTTAAACGACCAGATTTCATTCAAACTTTGCACACCTGTCAAGGACCGATGACAATACAATAATTTCATAAATTTGTGCCATTATCCTTGCCAGGGTTACCAGGACAGCAAAAAAACTGTCACAAACTACGCTGACATACGTCTCAAAATAAGAAATACCCTAAAAAATAGAAAATAAATAATAGTTTAAAAAAACTAAAAAACACGCTTCCATTGAAAACCAAACTAAAAAGTACAAAATAATGGAAAAAAAGCGTGGGGTGCCTGATATCATTTAAAAAATACCTTAAAAAGTACCCCACGCTTTTTTTCCATTATTTTGTACTTTTTAGTTTGGTTTTCAATGGAAGCGTGTTTTTTAGTTTTTTTAAACTATTATTTATTTCAGAAATTACTTAGGTATCACAAACTTTCTTTTGTAACAGTAATTAATATTATGTAGATAATATAATTATCTCTCAAGTCACGTACGCTTCAGGCAATCGTATTAACTATCTCGTCAATTATTACTTAACAAGTATTAATATTATTATTTCGAAATATTAATAATTTTATTGTAATGTTGTGACCTTTCCTAAGCGTGTAATCTATTAGGTATCGATTTTGTGTAAGCATTTTTTCTGTTACGAAATAATTCGTATCTATTAGATAAAAATTAAAAAGGAAATCTTTATATCTATTGTACATTTAGGTTTAGATCGCTCATGGTATCGAGCGTTTTTACTAGCCGCAAGGTTTCTGCATCGGTCCTTCGATATACATGGCCAGCCCACTGCCACTTCAGCCTACTTACTCTGCGAGCTATGTCGGTAACTCCTGTTCTTTTCGGGATAATTTCATTTCTGATTGTATCCTTCAAAGAAACTCCGAGCGGAGCCCGCTCCATAGCGCGCTGAGCGACCTTGAATCAGCCCTACTGTCAGTGGCCTAGATTCATTTTGTATAGAAAAGTAATTTACCACCTTACTGCGATCACAAACCCGCCCGCCAAGCGTGGCGATTATGGCATACCCCCTCTTTTGGGGGACATTATGATAATGAGAAGATATCCAAAAATATTAGGCATCTCACCCACCCTTAGTTATTGTGAAATGCGACGACGAAGAAGGGTAAGACATGAAAATTTATTTTTCATCCAATTTCTTAACGAATATGTTGACTTATTTCTGTAACCGTTTGTCGGAATTCCTCATTTTATCACCGAATTACACACAAACGTATTACAAATTAATATTAAAACACATTTACTTACGCACCATTTTCCAGGAATTGGTTTTATAATTACTATTGTTTTACGGTTATAAATAATACTTAGTGAGTTATAATTCATTTTCAAGTGAGCAGTATGGGGCCAAGATTTTTAATTCTCTATGTGATATGTCAGGTATGTCAATATTATAGTATCTTTATTTTCTAGGAGAGCATTAGCCATTTCTTTCTTTAGAGTAGCCCAAAAATACCTACTTTATAGAGAACGAATTCCTAATATATAGAGAACTAGAACCGCGAATTTTTCTGTGTGAGTTTTGTATTTTATTATTTACCAGCTTCTGCCCGCAACTTTGTCCGCGTCAATTTTTTTGCAGCCCCGTTCCACCCCGTCGCATCCAATCGCCTGCCCGTGCTTGCAGTAACTTTTTTCTTTTTGCTCGGCTCCTAAGCGTCCTAGCGTACAGCCTTCTTCAATAAACGGGGTATTCATTCCTGAGATTAGCGCGTTCAACCAAACAAACTCTTCTGCTTTATAATATTACTGTAGTACAGCAATGGGTAGCTCGCGGCCCGGTAAGGACCAGGCTCAGGTCGACGGCGCGTAGTGTTCCACGCGCGCCTCAAAGAGATGTCAGCAATACTGAAGGGGTCTGCTTGGACCGGTGCCTGCCAGGGTCGCGAGATTTGTTCAAAAGAGTTACCATGGCCCTGGCATATGGGCAACTGAACACCCATAAAATGCTACTAACTATCAATCATAACGGTTAGTTCTGTGGTTTAAACGTGAACGGCAGATAACAGACAGAGTTAATTTCGCATTATATAGGCATCAGAACTGCTGCAAAATCTCATCAAACAATAAAATAAAAAACTTTTTGCAACCATTATGTATTTATTCTAATGGGCAGATAGCACGTAAAGACAATGTTTCAATTCAAGTGTACCCAAGAGGGTCGTAAAAGACAAAAATAAAAACAACAAATACCAATTGCTGAATTCATTTTAAGATGAGTTTCAGACCATTAAGCAAAATAAAAAATAGAAACTTTATCTTAAAGTATTTAGAGAAATTGTTTGCATTTTTAATAATATATAAACGGTCCTCTTATGACATCTTCTAATGAGGAACGCTTTTTAAAATTTATTAATGAACCTCTTAAATCTGTTTGGGCTTATTTTTTGGGTAGAAAATCATCAAATCACGTCTTCCGCTCTAGGGTGGAGCGGAAAGGCGTGTCAGACTTTTGCTGACTAAAACCCACCCGTGTTCCTTCAGTTGCCCATATGCCAGGGCCACGGTAACTCTTTCGAACGAATCTCGCGTCCCAGGCATCGGTCCTAGCAGACCCCTTCAGTACTACTGACATATCTATGAGGCGCGCATGGAACACTGCGCGCCTTCGACCCGAACCTGGTCCTTACCGGCCGGTGAGCTACCCATTGCTCGCCGCCCCCAAGCTCGCGCCTACGATGGCCTGGAGTCCGCTATCGATGTTTGGGGTTCTAGCTAGGATAACCCGACAGAAGGGTTTTCGTGACCTTTCGCCGCCAGTTGTTTTGTGGCGTAGCATCATGGGACGCGGTGATCTTCTTCTGCGAAAACGTCATGTTGCAGGAGAAGGCAGCGGAAATCGCCCTTCTCCTTGATAGGGTGATTTCGAGTGCTCTCCCGGCTCGCAGCAGCCACACCGGAAATCGGCAGAAGGCTAATAATGCTCTTTTCCGTCCGCCCTAAAGAGGCCTAGACCCAGCGGACTCGGGGACGTCCGCCGCACCCTATCACCCGAGGTGATGGCGTGTAATGTTCTACTTCTACGTGCGATGAGACGTCGCAGGGGGAGTCAAACACCTCGCTCCCCGAGTTTGACTGGACAGAGCCCGTAGCAGCGGACCGGCACCAGTCGGGGGCTGCGTTGAAGAGTGCTTAACTGCCCCCGTAGCCCCCGATGCAAATGTCTGGAACACAAGGTGGTTCTAGTGAGTAGCAGTCTAACAGGCCCCTCCGTGCGCAGGACATCCATGACGATTTCCACAACAGTATCAAAAAAATAAGATTATAACATTGCTCAACCAAGCATGAGCCGAATTGGCCGCAGTTAATAAGTTAGGGCACCCCGACCAAACGTATATGATAAGTTAGAAGTGTGATTAACCACACTGGTTAGGTAGGACCACAAAATAGAAATAATTTGAGGTTTGATTAAATACATCATGCCAACATTTTTTGAGTCCAAGTCCACGCCCAAGTCTTATGTGAAGTCGAGTAAAGTAAGCAGGAAAAATTATCATTATTAATTTGATAAATCCTTTTGTTTCAGGTGGCCATCACAGAATCCCTGGGTGGAGTCACGTTGCCAAATTCAGATTTGATAGGAAAAGTGACACCAATTAAACCCAAGCCCTTACCTGCGTCAGCGGTGCCATCATCAGTCACAAAATCATCACTAGTATGTGACAGTAAAGATATATTACCTAAATTATTTTCACCAGCTCGAGAATTTTCATCACCACTAGCTTTTACTTCATCATCTCGAGCTTTACCTGTACCTAAAATTGATGCATCATCAATTGCAGACGTTAAATTACCAGAAAGATTAAGAGAGAAGGTTTTATCTTCAAAACTATTTAACATTCCTATAAGTAATGCTAAATCAGATGTATCATTGCCATATAAATACCCTTTTTTGTCATCTTTGACTAAGCCATCAAAAGCTTTACCTATTTATTCTTCATGTGATACGTATTCAAGCTCTTTAAATAAAATACCATCATTAACAAACATCAAATCATTGCCAATTGTTCCCATTAAGCCGTTAAAAAGTAGTGACATAGATGCTCTTTGTTCAGCATCAATAAGAAATAATGTTTTAGCACAACCAAATATCATACCATTACCAAGATCTAGATCTTTAGATTCACCTATAACTTTGGAAGCTAGGAAACCTTCATTTTCAGAACAATTCAATTCAAATACTTTCTCCTCACTATCTTCTTGCTCATTACCATATCCATTATACTATACATCTATGTATTTACCTGGAGTAAAGACTCCTGAAATGTTGCCTTTAAATTTTAGACCTATCTCATATAAGGCAGCTGGAAATATCGATTTTCCAAGTCAATCTTGTTCCCGCAATTTTTTAAACTCAAAAACCTTATCTCCTGAAAACAGTCTAAATTCACTTCCTGACAAAAATGGCCCTTATTTGTCAAAATATTTAAGCCCAATAAATGCTGCAGAGATCCAGAAACCTATTAATACAATACAGCTACCGAAAACACCTACACATATACCCGTTTCAATTGATCCCGTATTTTCAGCACAAAGTGCAGCAACAAAAAATGTATGGCCACCTTTTGAAGCAAACTCTGGCTCAGCTTCTGTGGCTTTTGAATCCACAATCAAACAACCAGAATTTTTATCATCTCCAGTTTTAAAAGATTGTACTGATCCGAGAATGCTACCTAGGTCTAAGCTAAACTTATTGGCAGACAAAATACCAGACTTCAGACTGAAACCTTGTGCTCCTATTAAAATTAAACCTTCGGAATTTGAACCACCTACAAACTTTTTAAATTCTCCTACAATATCTTTGGCACCAATTTCACCATCTTCTACAACCGCTGATATGGTTTCAAATAGGCTGAGTAGTGTTGGCTCTTCCAAAAATATTAATACACCTCACATGTTTCCTATCATAGGCGCATGCGTAGAGACTATAGAAAAAGTAAACACAAATGGTCCTGGTAGCATTTGTCAAACAGGCGTTCATCCGAAAGATGTCCCTAGTTTGGAACGAATAAGTCTTTACAGCCCGTTTGCTCCTAAATTAGCCGCTTATCAACATCCATTATTTACTGGGGAACTTGTTACAAGCCAATATAAGTACTCTCCACCAATAATTCCTCTTGAACCAATACCTACAATTTCTTTTAGATCTTCTGAATTTCCTCCAATTACCTATATTCCTTCTGAAATATCGCAAACTCCTTCTTCTATAACTTACATAAACCAGCCCCCTTCTTCTTCTATTGCTCTATGTACTGCAAAAATGGTATCTTCTATCAACGAGTTGGTGTCAAATATAGCTCAAAATATATTGTCTTCATACAAGTCTTACATAGATGCTGCTCCTCAAAATATACCTCAAAAACCAACAATTCCATTAAACCCTTGTAATAATCCAGAGTTCAAACTTAAACAATCTTTACCCGTTATCCCATTACCACAAGGAAACCCAGTAAACACACCATCGATATTACGTACTATAACTTCTTCAACTGATTGTATAAATCTTCCAGCAGTAGACACTTCCATCATTGTATGCTCAGAAACACCTTGCAAATCATCAGCATTCGAAGTTTCTTGTTGTCAGCCATTACTCGTTCCTCCAGCACAGCCTACAGCTAATTTATTACCTTCAACACCACAGATAACCTTTTCATCACCTCAACCATGCCCATCATGCTTACCATCACCATCTTTACCTTCGTACCCTACTGTACCGTCACCATGTTATATAGAGGCTCCTGTTTTTAAAATAAGTTCGACGAAAAAAGATTCTGATGTAGAAAAATTAATCGAACTGATGTTATTGGCCGAAATATTAAACAGCGATGATAGCTTTGATTGGGACGACTTGGATACGTTGTTAGCATTTTTATCTGTAAGCTAAGAATGCATTATGCAATATATCAATTGAAATAATAATAAAAATCCAAGGTATACGTTGGAAGGTCTGTAAAGCTATTTTAATGAAACATAAGTTAAGTTTATAAGTTAATAAAATCGTTCTGTTAACATTACCTTGCTGTTTTATTTAATAAAAGTTTATCCAGGTACTTGGAATTTCTATTGTATTAGCTGATTATAATTTCGTGAACAATATTTACTTAACTTACTAGACGAATAAATACGTAAGCGTACTAACAGTCAACTTAGATCCTAAATAAATAATACATAGAAAACAATCAAGACTGCCCAAGGAACCTAACAAGTTAACTATATTTATCTTATAAACTACGGTCAGACAGATTTCCTAGAAATAATGTTTAAGATACATTTTTATGAGTTTATTGTAGGCTCCAAGGGCCATGAACACTTAATAAATATTGTATTGGAGTCTGCATCGATAAAGTGGAATATAATATCAAAAGCCGTATTATTTTCACTCAAGAGTGTAATAATCAGTGATCGGAGTAGGTAGATTGAGTTGGGGTCAATAAACTGGCACGTATATATTAGTATGGATATGCCTCCGGCATTCCGGGATTTTGAAATGCTTGAGTTTTTTTTTTTCAAAGAATTTCAAATGTTGTATGTGTAGAATAATAAAATCATGTAATAAATCATGTTGTATGTGTCGAATAAAGAATACATCAGTATGAATAATAAATGTTTAACCCTTTTGCTGTCTTTTTAATAGTATATCGGCTTTTTAAAGTAAAAAAAAAAACGATGGCATGACTAAACTTGAGTAAAAAGTAGCTTACGTAAAATGCGATTCTATTAAGAATAATTATTGTTGGGCTTCCAGTCGAAACTTACATTGTGTGAGTCATATTAAGTAAGTTTCAAATGGACGCACATGGATTGTTCTAGCAAATATCTAGTTGCTGACCCATCACTTTATTATTTGATCAATAAGAAAAAAAAACCATTTTAAATGTTTATCTATCGCATTCTATAAATTTCTAATTCAGATGTAAATGTAATGTTTTCTAGTAGTTTAAAAATCCTTACTTTCACAATATTTGATTCAATCCAATAAGTACGAAAATGAAATCCCGGTAAAAAGGCTTATCCATGTAATGATTTATATGACTATTCATGATGCGAGTACGTAAAATCAATCTACCAACTCCGATCACTGGTAATAATAAAAGGGCAAGGTGAACTTTTAATGCTGTCAGTTCCTCTATCTAAATGTGACACAGGTGTATTATGCGAAAATGGTGTAACATGGGGTAATATGAGCAGTAGTATTGGCCCCGACTTACGAGTAGTAGGTCGTGGGTTCGTACCCAGGCAGGTGTTTTATTTTGTGTAAATAATTTCATCATCACTGCTCTCAAAACAGTGATGGAAAACATCGTGAGGAAATCGGCACATCCTAGAACCAAAAATTAGGAGACATGGGACATCTACAAACCCGCACTGGGCCCGCGTGGTAGATTATGGCCCACTACCTCTCACCTAGAGGAGGCCTGTGTCTCAGCAGCGGGATCGGTATAGGCTGATTTTGTGTTATGGGGAAGTAATATGTGTAATGTATGAAGGTTGATAATATAGATCGAAATAATTTTAATAAAGTTTATTTGTTAAAGAGGTTAAATAAAAAATCTTAAAGCACTAGCCACACTGAGATGAAAACAACACGGGGTGCGGGACGAAATTCACTAGCGCCGATATTGTGTCAACTACGGTTACGGTTTGTATAAAACGTCCGATATTACAGACAGCGTGCGTCAACATCACGGCGGGCGGTCGACACGCGGCAGGAAAAAACTTTTGTCGCCGCCGTCGTAAAATTCTGCCATCGTAAGTGACGTTCGGCTACAGGGGGCTTACTCTTCAACCTAATTTTAATTCCAATCTAAAGCCATTGCATACACGTGATTCGGTACTCTTGAAAACAATAGTGTCAACATTGGAACAAAAACATCGCCCGATCTCGATTCCACTTAGTTCTCCAAAATGGACACCCAATTTAAACACATTTTGACGCTAGCGTCGAACTCACGAATACGAAACGGCAAAATTCCAATGTCAATCGATCGGAATTAAAATCAAGAGTAAGCACCCTGGTCTTTGATCGCGGTCGGTCTGTCGTCAGATAGAAATCTAAGGCCTAACTTGTATCGTTGTGTTCGAACTGCCACAAATAGCCACATGACTTCTTAATTATTAAAACAATCGACGCGCGCAGTTGCGTCCGCATCCCGCACGAGATTCGCCTCAGTGTATTCAGAGTTTAAACCAAGAATCAGTTATTAAATAATTTAATACTTACATTAGAATTTCTTGTAATAAATAACTTAAAATTAAACCTTACAATCTTATGTTTCCTTACATTTTTTTTCTCATAATCTTATTTTGAAATTCCAACAGATTTCTCTACCAAAAAGACTCAGGGTAATCCAAAGATTTTGCCATAACATAAGAAGTGCCGCCATCTTTAAAGTAGCTGTCATCTGTCAAATCTTGATTACTAGTTCCTGTTGAAATAGAATCATCTTCAGGGTTGTACACTGGACCGTATTTTACAACCTTTGATCTAGCGTATACTGTTTCTACGTCTTTTTGTTTTTCTTTTTGTATTGTTTTAGTATTTTCTTTGGTTCCTGGATAGTATGGGACTTTAGCTTCGGAATAGATAGACGCCTTATCTCCTAAAAATCTTGGATCAAAGTCGACATCATCAAAATCGTAGAATTGAGGGTTAATTTCACTCTTTTCAATTTTTCTAGTTTGAAAATCAGGTACTTCTAGTTGTGGTGGACTGCGAAATTGTATAACCTCTTCTTTAATATCTTTGGATTTGGGTTTTTGAGCGATTTTTGTACTTTCTTTTTCAGTATCATCATATTTTTTATTTACTTCATAGTCTTTTGTAATGCGTTCGGGGAGTCCAAAGCTTTCAAATCGCATTCTGTTTATGAACTCTGGGTTTTCTTTATCTACTGCATAATAATATTTAGCATCGCTTAAGTTTTTAATATATACTTCTCTATTATTTGCAGTAGGATATGCTGCACTATCCGTAAATTGTGGATAATAGTCATCTATGTATCCCTCATAGTTATTAACAGGGTCATTTTTATTCATTTCCATATCTTTGATTTCTTCATTATCAAATTCATGTACAGTTTCTTTTACTTCAGGTGGATTATCACGAGATTCGTCTTTTGGTTTAGAGTCGATATTTGTATGGGTTTTTTCTTTAATGTATACTGTTTTTTCTGTAGTTACGACATTAACTTTAGGATTGATTATCGGTTTTGTAGAATTTCTTTTAATAGTAGCTTCAGTGACAGTAACATTTTTGTTCTTCACGTCAGTTTTAGTTTTCGTATTGTTTCTTCTCTTAGGTTTTCTTCTTATTATTTCTCTTTGATCATTGGTACCTTTATTGTTAGCCATCATAGACTGGTAGATATTTTCATAGTTAGCAAAGAAGTTACTCATAGCAGGATTATTAAATTGCGGCAATCCTTTAAAGTTGAAACTATTAGCAATATTTTCAGGAAGATTAGGAATTGATTTAAATAAATCATTACCTTCAGGTATAGGATTTCTTGGCACTCTATTTTCTTCTACAATTCCTTCAATAAAATGTGCTATGTTTACACCTTCTTGTATTTGGTTTGGTTTTGGAGTTATTTGTTGTTCTGAATTAACTTTTTCTATGTTTTCTTTGTCTGATTTTAGTTTTTTCTTATGACGTCTTCGTGGTTTAGGTTCCTCCACTTTAATTTCTTCTACAACAGGATTTTTCATAACATTTTCTTTATTTTTTCGTTTTTTCTTTTTGGGTCTCTTATTGTTGTCATTTTCAATATGTTTTGTGTGATTGTCCTGAGAACTTGCTTCTGTTTTCGGTTTGCGGGAACGTTTTTTAGTTTTGTTGCTAAGGTTTCTATCGTTATCTTGTAAATTTTTGCTAGCACTGATTTGTTTATTTTCAGAGTTGTCATGATTTCTTCTAGATTTTGAGGATTTTTTCTTTTTGTGCTTCTTTCGCGTTTCTCCTGTTTTCTTATCCGTTCCTTTATCTTCCTTATTTGCACTGGTTTGCTGATTATTATTTACAGATTCATTCACCTTAGGAGTTGGGAAATGGTTGTTTACACCATTCGGAGCAATCGCGTTATTAGAAAGTTCAACCAAATTCGAACCGTAACCTTGTGAGTTTTGGTCGAAAATCGTTTTCATTGATGGACTCGATAAAATTCTGTTTAATAAAATTTGCCTAATGTTAGAAGGTGATAAGTCCAATGACGGAGATTGATTTTGAACCATCATATTTTGTAAATAGGGTGTGATGTCGCTTGGCTGGTTAGCAGAAGGATTCGCGTACCCATTTTGTTGGTACATAGGATTTGTTTGAGAAGGTATTATTGGATATCCGTTGTTGGACGATACCTGCAATGAAAGGATGATTGATTATAACAACTGTATTGTGTAGGTAAATACGGACAAATAATCCTACGTACGAATAAAGTACTCTTTTGTATGAATATTTTTTTTCCGAAAAAATACTTCAATACTTTGTTGTATTATACAATACATTTTTGCGTTACAGGTGAAAGTTTAACTCTCACCTAAGAAATATCAAGTCATTTAAGCAATTTATAGATAAAACAGGTTAAGAACTACTGTTTTTATAACCGTATTAAATCTTTTTTTTTTAGGATGGGAAATCATTAAATGACTTCTCCCGCTCTGAGCGGAGCGGGAGTGCGTGTCAGACTTTTACTGACTAAAACCCAACCGTGTTCCTTCAGTTGCCCATGTGCCAGGGTCACGGTATCTCTTTCGAACCATCTTGTGACCCTGGCAGGCATCGGTCCTAGCGGACCCCTTCAGTATTGCTGACATCTCTTTGAGGCGCGCGTGGAACACTACGCGCCGTCGACCCGAGCCTGCTCCTTAGAGGGCGGCGAGCTACCCATTGCTCGCTGCCCGCAAGCTCGCGCCTACGGTGGCCGGGAATCCGCTATCGACTCGCGACGCCCGGGGCGTACCGTACTAAGTCTGTCTCTGTTAAAGAAATACTTGTCAAATTCTGGCTAAATTAGTTTGGCATGACATCATTTGCTTAGCCTTTTCCCAACCATTCTTCCAGTCTTACCAGATGCAGCTGAGTACCAGTACTTTACACAGTGCGACTGTCTCTATGACCTTTACAACACAGTTTTTTTTTTTTTGTGGGTGGGTAATCATCAAATAACCTCTCCCGCTCTGGGTGGAGCGGAGGGGCATGTCAGACATTTACTGACTAAAACCCACCCGTGTTCCTTCAGTTGCCTATATGCCAGGGCCACGGTATCTCGTACAATATAATTACAGGGTATTGGGTCTTGTGGGCCAACTAAACGGGTGTTGGATCTGGTGGGCTATCGTAAGCCCACCAGACCCAACACCTGTTTCATTGGTGGATCCTCCCATTTCTATGGAAGATAAGTAAACTTTACACAATAATAAATAAAATCAAAATACGTACCAATATTCCGTATGAGAGAAACAAAACAATTCTTAAAATCATCTTCTCTTATAGTCATCATTCACAGCAACTCGAATGAAACATTAAAACACTTTTCTAAAATATCACCGTTTGTAACAAAATCTAATATTCAAATACGTGCCTGTTATATAATATCGTATTTATATTAACTATATTCGAATGATAATGATATCGATTGTCAATGATCGATAAGTTTTCTCGATTAGGCACGCAATGATCTTATCAGTTTCTGATTTCTTTCTCAATAATTACGTAATACTTTTGCTAGGTCTATTCGTCTAACTTCATTTATACACCTAAACTAACTCATGCCTCTTTACCATGGGGGTAGGCAGTACTCCTTTTGCCACGTTTATGTCCATACATCTGATCATACACGCTCGCTGGTTACCAGTACTACGCACCTGACCCTTCTGAAGAACATCACCAATAATGTCACTATATGATATCCTAGGGCGTCCCGCGTCCCCGTCCGGCATGCTCGTCACATCTCCCTTGTAAATACCTTTTGTTAGCCGCCGTTCGTTCATCCTCTCAACATAACGAAACCATCTAAGCAGACTCTTTTCAATTTTTGTCACTACATCTTCTTTTAAACCACACCATTTTCTTATCACATCATTCCTCAGCCTATCATTTGCAGTCGCACCACGTATACTTCTCACCGAATGCAATTCCACAGCATTTATTCTACTTTCATGCTTCTTTTGTTATCACATCTAACATTCACTTCTATACATACATAAGCGTAGGCACCAGCACAACGTCGTGAACAATTTCATATTTAAATTAATATCTTGGGACAACCAACACACCGTTATCTGATCCCAAACTAGGCAGAGCCTGTACTATGGTAACCAGACAACTGATAAACATACTTATATATTTCTAAATACATACATATCTATACTAATATTGTAAAGGTGAAGAGTTTGTTTGTTTGTTTGATTGAACGCGCTAATCTCAGGAACTACTGGTCCGAATTGAAAAATGCTTTTTGTGTTGAGTAGCCTATTTATCGAGGAAAGCTATAGGCTATATAAAATCACGCTACAACTAAGAGGAGCGGAGCAGTAATGAAAAATGTTGCACAAACGGGGAAAATCGCACGGGTAGGTGATTCGACGCGATGGGAAGGCTCGGGGAACAAGAAATTTAACGCGGACGAAGTCGCGGGCAGAAGCTAGTTATAGGTAAATTATACCCAGACACTGAACAAATGATTGTGCTCATCACACTAACATTTGTCCTGGGTGGGAATCGAACCCACGACCTCAGTCTTAGCAGTCAGGGTCACTAACCACTAGACTAACAGGCCAGTCAATTGTTATCATCGTCATTATCAGCTTAAAGTCATTCCTCTTCTTTATTTATTTATTTATTTCAGGACAACCAATAAAGCTAACACTAAAATACATGTTATAAATCACTTATATTCTAACATAATATAGCGTAGCCTTAATTAAAGGCTGCCACGGCATGCATTAAACATAGGAGTAGTTATAAACAGATGAAACTTATTTAGATATATTGTTACAAATGTACGACATCCAAATATAAATGAAAACTATGTTAGATAGATCTAATCAATTTTGTTTGATTTTGTGTCAACCATTCAAAAAAAGTTAAAATATTTAAAATACAAAAAAAGAACAAAAGAATGTAAATCCTGGTGTAAGTGAAAAGGCCAAAAGAAAGAAACACAATTTTTATTTTTTCAGTTTTAAGATAATACTCTATGCAAGACAGACATACCCTGTGCAAGACAGACTTGACTTTATGTAAAGAGTAAGACGTATCAATATCTACACTGGGTGAGCGTGACAGGCGACTATATTGGACTTGCATTCTGTTAATGGTAGAAAAATTACCCAGATTGGTTCTAAAACCTTCTTGACATGGTCTTCTCACCTGTCCCTAGCAAACTATCTGAACTGAACGCTCTCTTGGATGCTAAGCCAGTCTATGATATACTCGCGGTGGTTGGAGGAAGTTTTTTGTCAGGATATCTAGAGTTTCGTGGCTAAATAATAACAGCTGCACTGATCAATCGATCAGGTTAAGCTACGCTTACTGCAGTTGATTTGTAAATGGGTCACCATCTTAACATGCCAAGACTCCTCCGTGTCTCGGAAAGTACGTTAAGCTGTTGGCCCCAGTGGACTCCCGGCCACCGTAGGCGCGAGCTTGCGGGCGGCGAGCAATGAGTAGATCGCCGCCCGGTAAGGACCAAGCTCGGGTCGACGGCGCGTAGTGTTCCACGCGCGCCTCAAAGACATGTCAGCAGCACTGAAGGGGTTTGCTAGGACCGATGCCTGCCAGGGTCGCGAGATTGTTCGAAAGAGATACCGTGACCCTGACACATGGGCAACTGAAGGAACACGGGTGGGTTTTAGTCAGTAAAAGTCTGACACACCTTTCCGCTCCACCCAGAGCGGGAGAAGTCATTTGATGATTTCCCATCCAAAAAAAAATAGCCGTTGGTCCCGGCTGTCACTAGTATATCTCTGACAGTGGTTGTGGGTTGTCAGAAACCCGAAAGTCTGACAAGTAGTCTTCTGAAAAGTATTCTATGTACTAATCCAGGTTATAGGTTTGATCCCTGGGGTGCCCGATGTACTGAATAGCATCATCCCATTACCTCCCTTTGGTGTCGAAACAGGTGACTACGGGACTTACTAGAGAATGGGCAGTAATAAATAAATTCTTTATTTTCTCTTCCACAAATAAAACAAGTACAAACTAAATACATACCATTGAACCATACTAAGGAACCAACTTAAGACATAAGATTTTTTTTTTTGTAGTTCTAGTTAAAGGCAAAAATATTTTATTTGTGGGAAACTGGCGCCTAAACTAAGCCGAAGCCTGTATTTTTAACCGACTTCAAAAAGGAGGAGGTTCTCAATTCGGATGATTATATATATATATTTTTTTATTGTATGTTCGGTCATAACTCCGTCATTTATAGACGGATTTGCAAAATTCTTTTTTGTTTGAAAGGGGTTTATTTCGAAATGGTCTCATATAAATTTCATATAGATCTGATGATGAGTTCCAGAGATAGACACTGGAACTCTTTAAAAAATGACAGCAAATCAACCGCGATTTCTGCTATCGCATAAATATGCATTGTTTGTTTGGAATTAGTGCAGGGTGGCTACCACAACTAAAAATTCAAAAATAAAAACTTTTTTACAAAAAAAAAAACAACTGACTTCCTTAAAACACTACAAATTGAAAAATAACTTTCATTTCGGAAGTCGGTGGCAAAAAAACCATAAATACAGATCCTAAGACACCGACTTCCGAAATCAAAGTTATTTTTCACTTTGTAGTGTTTTTAAGGAACTCGGTTGTTTTTTTTTGTAAAAAAGTTTTTATAGGACACCAGGTCCCCACCAAGAAACTTAAATACAAGGATGGGACATAACATAAATATTTAGTGCAAGGACACATTTTGCAGTTTGATATTGGCATGGCATGTATATAAGTTTATACAGATGATGACCTTCTCGAAGTCAGTAATGTTCTCCATGCATGTTATTACCATACTGCTATCGCCAATCCGCCTGCCAAGCGTGGCGATTATGGCACAACCCCCTAAATTTGGGGGGGGGGGTCTATGTCCAGCAGTGGGGGTCTTACGGCTGAAATAATCATGAGTATGATTTTGGTTCCGTAGTGGTGATCGTGTACTGAAAGAGAAGTAACGTTGAAAGGCCTCTCACAAGGTGGATCGATGAACTTGTGCAGACCGCAGGAAACCGCTGGATGCGAGAGGAACGTATAACCGGTTGAAGGTCGAAGTAGCACTTGAAACAAAAAGTAGTGCCCTTCACTTTTCCGAACAAAGATAGTCAATGGCACCGCGCCTGCACGTCATCGCCAGACAGTACGTCATAAACTGCGAAATTCGCCCTTACCTACCACTAATGTCAAATTGTTATGTAGTAAAGGTAGCGGCATATAAGTTGCGCGTTAGCAATGATTTTAGTTCATCCACCATTTCATGATCGTGCCAAATTATCGAATTTTTAATCAACTAAATTATGAACTTGTGAAAAATATACGTATATTTTATCTTAGTACAGGCATTGAATATTACTCGTAAAATACTAGTGTTAATATTCTACCAATTTTAATTTAGAATAAATATTAATATTTTTATGTCATCATCATCATTTCAGCCGTAAGACGTCCACTGCTGGACTTAGGCCTCCCCCAATTTGGGGGGCTTTGCCATAATCGCCACGCTTGGCAGGCGGGTTGGCGATCGCAGTATGGTGGTAAAATGCATAGAGAACGCTGCTTCCCATTCTCTAGTAAGTCCCTTAGTCGCCTTTTACGACACCCACAGGAAGAAATGGGGTGGTGTTATTCTTTACGTCCGGCACCACACGGTACATATTTTTATGTATTTTAATTAAAATCTGAAAAACTGGCATAGTTTTAATATTGTGAATACAATGATATATGAGTGATAAACGATTTTATTTTGTTACTAGGTTTGTACAAACACTTTTCCACATCAACCATATTTTTTTAAACTAATTGAGGTCGGCGTTTCCTAACTGACTACTCTGAGAAGAAAAGCCGAAAGAAACTCAGAGATAAGTCTCTGTTATATTATATTAATTACTTACATATTATTGTATAGAATCAAGTTCTTCTAACTTAACAGACAGCTGTGCTGCTGGGAAGTTTGTGGTGCCACTTTTTCTTCCCACCTAAAGCTCTAAGTGGTGAAGGGCGGGCGTCAAAAACTGCAGACTCAGCCTAGTTTGACTTTTGATTTTGAATAGATACTTTTTCTTTCTTTCTTTCTTTCTTCCTAAACTTCGTGCTACGCTATCCTAGCTCTATGACAAAGTGATTTTACTCGTGCGGTCGACTATTAGGCACCTACTCCATTAAATCTTCACGACCCATAATGCGGTCAGTAACGTCTAGAAGCACTCTACCTTAGGATTTTATGTAACGGCTAAGTTCTAAGTTCTATTTTAATGCAATGTGATCACTTCACACCTACGTGGATAAAGTGACGTTTAATGTCACTTACACGTCAAGACAAGGTATAGCTGTGAAAGTGACTTTAGACGTGTGGCCAAAATCGAAACATAAGCTGCCGTCTTTATTTTTAGGTTTCCTTACGTCCTTATGAGAAAACGGAACCCTTATAGAATCACTCTTGTGGTTATCTGTTCGTTTGTCTGTTATAGCCAGAGGTCGGAGTAGGTAGATTGATTTTACGTACTCGCATCATAAATAGTCATAGAAATCATAACAAGGATTAGCCTTTTTTCCAGGATTTCATTTTGGTACTTAGGGGATTGAATCAAATATTGTGGAAGTAAGGATTTTTAAACTAGGTACTACATTTGAAATTTATAGAATGCGATAGATAAACTTTAAAATTGTTTTTTTTTTTTACTGTAGAAGGCCGGTCTCCTATTTAGTACTATTAAAAAGACAGCAAAAGGATAAACATTTCTTATTCATATTGATGTATTCTTTATTATACACATTACAACATTTGAAATTAGTTTTCAAAATACCGGAATCCCAGAGGTTTATCCGTACTCATATATACGTGCCAGTTCATTGATCCCATTTCAATCTACCTACTCCGACCTCTGGTTATAGCCAATGTTACTCAATACTCAATACTTTAATTGCATTCCACATGTATTCTTAGGTGGTAAACTTATAATTAGATCACATGGACCCTGTCGGGCACAGCAATATAAGTGAGTTAGGAGAGAGGAAGCATTTGTTAATTTTGTAGCATTAGGAAACTTACTATGTAAAATAATATAAAAATAATGATTAAGAATTAAGATATTATAATTATGATAAACCAATACCAACATCAAATACAAGATACAAAATATGATTGCAAATGTAATAAAAAATAAATTAAAAAAAAAGAGATGAAATAAAATGATGGTAATGATTTACATATAGTTTAAAGTCGAGTACCTAAGTTATGAATTTATCAATTAGGTACTCGTTTATTGAGTAATAGCTTTTATTTATCAAAAATAGTCTGTTGTCTGATTCTACTGGACTGATTAAGTTGAACTTTGGTACTAATTAATTAAGTATAAATTTTTAAACTGTGTGAATTGTTATATCTTAGAAACGGTGGCTCTTAGGAAAAAGTACTGAAATATTTTTTATTGTTCATTTAATGATCTACAATTGGAATGAAGTTCCTTATCGCGTGTTGTGAAAGGGGGCTAGACGGAAAAAAATCTTACGAAAAGTTGTCACGACACTTTTTAACCGACTTCAAAAAAAGGACGAGGTTTCTCAATTCGACTGTATATATTTTGTTGTTTGTATATTGTTGTTTTTTTTTGTTGTGAGTAGAGAGAGAGAGAGAGAGAGACAGGGAGAGAGGGAGAGAGAGAGATAGAGAGAGAGAGAGAGAGAGGGAGAGAGGGAGAGAGAGGGCGAGAGAGAGGGAGAGAGAGAGAGAGAGAGAGAGAGAATATTTTTGTTGAGTGTATACAGGTTTTTTGTACATAATAAATAATAAAAAAAATTATAAAAAATATGAATCCTGGAAAGGAACTTCGTTCTATTCGGGTGTCCCTTGACACCTCTAATTTTTTTGATAAAGCTTACCATTTGGCTAAAAAATGCGAAAGACCTGTTTTTGTGACCTTTAACCTAGAATACATTTTTACAGGTAGGTACAGGATCGAAGGAGACTTTTCAAAAGTGCCTTTTTTGGGCCTAATTGAAATAAATGCTTTGACATTGACTTCAGATTTCACATATAATGATGTTCCGAACATCCCTACCAATATTTAGCTCTATGCGAATGATTGTACCTTTGCATGTCTAAATTGTACCGTGTGGTGCCGGACGTAAAGAATAACACCACCCCATTTCTTCCCGTGGGTGTCGTAAAAGGCGACTAAGGGACTTACTAGAGAATGGGCAGCAGCGTTCTCTATGCATTTTACCACCATACTGCGATCGCCAACCCGCCTGCCGAGCGTGGCGATTATGGCAAAGCCCCCCAAATTGGGGGAGGCCTAAGTCCAGCATTGGACGTCTTACGGCTGAAATGATGATGATGATGTCTAAATTGACCAGACTATACGTTGAGTGCCATTTCAGAGTACTACAAAAATTAATACTACTCTGAGAGTAGTATTAATTTTTGTTGCTAATCTACCATCATGATCATCATTTCAGCCAAAAGACGTACACTGCTGGACATAAACCTCCCCCTATTTGTGGGGTTAGCCATAATTGCCACGCTTGGCAGGTGGGTTGGCGATCGCAGTATACTGGTAAAATGCATAGGGAACGCTGCTGTCCATTCTCTAGTAAGTCTATTACTCACCTCTTAGGACACCCACGGGAAGAAATGAGTTGGTGTTATTCTTTACGACCTGCACCACACAGCTCATGGCTAAGTCTATAATTGGGATGTTTTAAAAAAGTATTAATCTTTGTTCAATAATGCAGAAATGAAAGCGTACAAATTACTTCAGACCATCTAACGATTCCTTAGTGCTTCTTCTTTAAGTACTAGCCCGTTCTTTTCAATGCATTATTTAGTGCGTTTACGCCTCGTTGAGTTCTCATACAAAATTCATTGTTTCTAAGTGTTGGTACTTAGCTTTCGCTAAAAACTTGAACACTCTTGGGATACAAGTAGCTATTGTAGTGAGTTAGCATCTATACTATCTATACTAATATCTATACTAATATTATAAAGCTGAATAGTTTGTTTGTTTGATTGAACGCGGTAATCTCAGGAACTACTGGTCGGAATTGAAAAAATATTTTTGTGTTGGGTAGCCTATTTATCGAGGAAGGCTATAAGCTATATAAAATCACGCTACAATCAAGAGGAGCGGAGCAGTAATGAGATATGTTGCAAAAACGGGGAAAATCGCACGGGTAGGTGATTCGACGCGACGGGAAGGGTCGGGGAAACAAGAAATTTAACGCGAACGAAGTCGCAGGCAGAAGTTAGTTGTAACATAAAAAATTAAGGTCAAAACCCGACTGCTGAAAAATCTTGCTCTAAAAAGTATGAAACCAGATAATATTCTCACTTGAAAGCCGTGGTCGTATGCCAACAAACCTTATGATCGCTTACTATAGTACGAATGTATTGTTTAGATGACATACGACCTCGGACGAACAGCCTCACCAATCACCCAGCCTCAGCCAATACAGAACCCACTGCTGGGACACCGGCCTCCTACCAGTGTGAGGGATTGGGCCGTAATCTACCACGTGGGCCCAGAGGGGGTTGGTAGATGTAACCATGAGATGTTCTTGATGTATGTGTGTTCAAACCACTGCTCTCAAAACGGTGAAGGAAAACACTGTGAGGAAACCAGTACGTCTTAGAACCAAAAATTCGAAGACATGTGACATCTACTTACCCGCACTGGGCCCGCGTGGTGGATTATTGCCCACTCCTTTTCACCGAGAGGAAGCCTGTGTCCCAGCAGTGGGAATATGATAAGCTGGTGATGATAATCGTGCTAGTGTTCATAGCGAACAAATACTTTGAAGGATGTACTCTCTCTTAATACACTGGGTAATTTGTGCCGCTCCATTTGGTCAAAAGGGCAAAACATAATAATAAAAATAAAAATTACTCATAATTATCAAAACATTTATTTACATAATAACAAGAAACAACTAAGACAACAACTTCTCCAACTCAACAATGATACTAGTAATCAGTTTGATCAGACTGCTCAACAACCCGGTCCCATCTGTCAGACCACTCAACAAATTTAGCACTAAGTTGAGCACCTGAGATACCAGTCCCAACAACAAACCAGGGGCCGCCAACACATTGGATCTAAATAGAGAGATTAATACACTAATATATAAAAACAACACAGAAGCTAAATCTGTCAAAGTCGCATATAGCAATGGTAAAGTACATCCAAAGTAAGGTAACAATGCTGGTGTCAAATTCTGGACGATATTTGACAGATTGTTCAAATTGTTGATAAGGTTTATTAAGAATGGTAGTAGAAGACAAGCCAGTTGGTTGGCTATGGGTAAAATGGCGGAGATTTCATCGAAGGCAAGTCGGATAGCGGATACTGAATACGCTGGGATCATTGCGTTGGTTTGGCCGATCTGAAAACAAAAGAATAACGTAAATTTTGGAATTTGGAATGAGGTGTAAAAGAATAATAGTGGAGATTTTTTTCGAAGTGGTCTATGACGGTTTGTTGCCAACCAAACTGTCCAACCATTGGTGCAACCCATGTCTCTGGTAGAAAATGACAGATAATGTCACAGTGACATTATCTATCATTTTTTTTAAATATTGACACTGACAGCTAATGAACGTGATTTAGATGTACAGATCAAGTTCAGTTTCATTTATCACTTGGTAGATAAGTATGATTACGGTACCATACAGCATAATTAGAAAAAAAATTGTTTAGAATTTCTTAAGCACATTTTACGGTCACCATTCCAAGTACAAAGTTCGATGTTGGATCTTTTAATATTTTTAGATGGTTATCAAGTTCACAACGATTATTCCTGGGAAATTTATAGCACTAAGATAATCCATCTTTTAGGATTTTCTCTTATAAACTTTGCTTTCTGATGCCCTATTACAAAAACTCCAAAGAAGGTATACTAACCAGTACGGCCACAGACAATCCAAAGACGACAACAGAGGGACGCATGTTGAACGTCAACACTAAAACTATATATAAATTATATTTGTCTATAGTTTCCGAAGTTAGCCTTTATAAATACACCTGTTATCTTTAAAATAATTGATGTGCAATTGTTTTACATAATTCATTTAGTAATTATATCAGTTTGCAATTGATTGTGTGTAATGATAATTATGTTATGTCATTTATGGTATATTTTGATGATCACAAGTTGCGACTATTGAACAAAAGGTGATGGGAAATCATCAAATGACTTCTCCCGCTCTGGGTGGAGCGGAAGGGCGTGTCAGACTTTTACTGACTAAAACCCACCCGTGTTCCTTCAGTTGCCCATGTGCCAGAACCACGGTAACTCTTTCAAACGAATCTCGCGACTCTGGCAGGCAACGGTCTTAACAGACCCCTTCAGTATTGCTGACATCTCTTTGAGGCGCGCGTGGAACACTACGCGCCGTCGACCCGAGCCTGGTCCTTACCGAGCGGCGAGCTACCCATTGCTCGCCGCCTGCAAGCTCGCGCCTACGGTGGTCGGGAGTCCGCTATCAACTCCTGGGTTCGGTGCTCAGGTTAGGCAACATGTTATTGGGGTTTTTTTATCAGGAATTTCTTAGTATTGTAGCTCATTATAAATTTATACAGAGAGCAGTGGTGGTGCAGTGATATCAGCCCCGACTTACAAGTTCAAACCCAAAAGTCGTGAGTTCGAACCCATAAAGACATTTTATTTGGTGTATTTCATTTCACCACCACTGCTCTGAAAACGGTGATAGAAAACATCGTGAGGAAACCGATTTGTCCTAGAACCAAACAGTCGAAGAAAGTGGTATCTGCTAATCCACACTGGGCTTATGGCCCGCTCACTCTCACACAAAGCGGAGGCCTGTGTCCCAGGTGTGATAATAATAATAAGGTGTGATCCCAGGTGTGATAAAAATAGTCTGGTTATGATAGATTTGTGCCCGATTCTATTTCATGGAATAAAACTCATTTCGTCACAAATTAAACTACTGACGAAATGTGTATGAACTGTTATAAACACCGTGTAAGTACCGTGTGGTGCCGGACGTAAAGAATAACACCACCCCATTTCTTCCTGTGGGTGTCGTAAAAGGCGACTAAGGGACTTACTAGAGAATGGGCAGCAGCGTTCTCTATACATTTTACCACCATACTGCGATCGCCAACCCGCCTACCAAGCGTGGCGATTATAGAAAAACCCCCCAAATTCGGGGAGGCCTAAGTCCAGCAGTGGACTTCTTACGGGGAGTTTGTTGCGCAGCGTCGTCTTCCCAGCTAAAGCACTAGGCAGCGGTGAAGTATGGGCGTTTTGAACTGTCTTATGTAACTTTGAAGTTCGTAGAATGTGGACTCTTAGCCTAGTTTGAAGAAATGACTTTTCATTTTGATTTTATAATATTTAACTCTGCCGAACCCTTTATGGACAACGGGAGGTTATGTTACAAATTTTTTTTTTAGTAAGGCTGACAATATGTATGTTCCAAGTGAAAAATGTTGCTCCTTAGTAGGTCCACGAGAAATCCGAAAGATCCTTGAATTATTCTAAGGACTGGTACCTAGGGACACAATGATAAATTACTTATACTTTACCAACTTGCCTTTTCGTTTACAATCGTAGTCAAAGTTGCAAGGTTGGCGACAATTTATATCCTGATTGATAACTTAATTTTGGTTTATGATATACTTAAGAGATCTACCAATCCGCATTGGGCCAGCATGGTGGGTGGTTCAGTTCTTCTCACAGAAAGGGGGCCTGTATCCCAGCAGTTGGAAAATTATATGACATAAAGTTTAGTTCCAACGGGGCTAAGCGTGAGTATACAAAAAAAAAAAAAAAACGAGAAAAAAACGGAAAAAATCAAGACAAAAATATTGAAAAAAAACGGGAGAAGATGCCGTAGAGGGACACATAGTGACCTTATTGGCAATGATAAAGAAGAAGGAAGCGATAACGAAGAAGAAAGTAAGATAACGAAGAAGAAAATAAGATAACGAATAAGAAAATTAGATAACGAAGAAGAAAATAAGATAACGAAGAAGAAAATAAGATAACGAAGAAGAAAATAAGGTAACGAAGAAGAAAATAAGATAACGAAGAAGAAAGTAAGATAACGAAGAAGAAAATAAGATAACGAAGAAGAAAGTAGGATAACGAAGAAGAAAGTAAGATGCACAGTACTCACGACCGGTGTGCGTGTATTTGCGTAATACCCTATCAATCAGAATCTGAGTTATTTTGATGGATATTGCTTATTCATTGCTTCATATTTTGTTCGAAACATTTGTCTGCTCGACAACGTAAATAACGCAATGAATATTTTCGAACTCTCAAAATTAAAGCCATTCGTTTCGTATTCAAAGTAAGTGAGTATGTCAGGATCGTAGCAAGTTTGGCAGGCCTTCTGTAGTTTCTGCTCCCCATGAGAAGAAAGCTTGAATTTATGTATGTTAATACAATTAAAATTATGACATCAAGATCTGCTAATTCATTAAGGCATTCACATTTCACAAAAATAATTATTGTTTGTTAATACAATTAAAATTATGACATCAAAATCTGCTTATTCAATAAGACAGTCGCATTCAACAAAATGAAGGTTAGCAAAAGATTCGCTTACGAATCAAAACTTCACATTCCGCTGCACTACGCATTGTTCAAGTTCATTCCAACTCATGTAAACAACAATTTTGTGCAAACTAACAGTTTTGAATAGGGGTCAAGTTCAATATTATTTCTGTAGGTTAGTTTAAGTAAGTAAAGAAGGCCTTAGTGTGGGTTGGTATATGTCACATGTCTTCGAATTTTTGGTTTGAGGACATGTTGGTGTTTCCTCACGATACTATCCTTCACCATTTTGAAAGAAGTGGTGATGAAATTTACACAAAGTAATGCGCCTGCCTGTGTTCCAAACCACGACCTAAAATTCGTTATTCAGCCACTTTACCACTTCGCCACCACTGCACACTGCTCTCATCACATACTTTTTTATCCTGGCAATTTTAGACAGTTTTCGATCACCACGCGGGCAAAGCCGCTCATAAAAGCTAGTCTGGTATAATTCCACAATTCCATTGTTACTTTCTAGCCCTACCCTTGGCAATGACAAGGTTAATCTAGTTTAATCCAAAGCTATTCAACAAATGACCTGTCATCAAAAATACATTTGGTTACTTTCATTTCATTAGTTGTAAGGTCGTTCAACTCTAGATGCGAAGGTCATCATAAGCGTATCAGTAAATACGTCCCGCGAATCATCACGTTATATTCCATAGGGGAATAATGTAATAGGGTGCTAACCCTTCTTCATCATCTTCTTCTTTAAAGCGAATTTGAATGACGTGCATTACTGGACATAAGCCTCCATAATCGCCACGCTTGGCAGGCGGGTTGGCGATCGCAGTATTGTGGTAAAATGCATAGAGAATGCTGCTGCTCATCTCTAGTAAGTCCCTTCATTGTATTGTATTATAATAATAAATAATAAATTGTTTATTAATAAAAAGGGTCACATTTACAATAAATACGTTAAACAATTAAAATAGAGCAGATTTGCTAATTTGCCTGAACTAGGTAGAACCTGTGTTTCAGGCTACAAATGCAAAAATTCTTATAACGTAATAAATTAACAAGGTGTAGTAATAACTAAAATTAAAACTTAGGTAACAAAAGTAAAATAGCGAGTTAGCGGTTTTATTTGCAGACAACTAGTAAATCTTCTGTCTGTGCATAATCTATGGTTAGTAAATATTGAAGTATATTTTTTTTACAGCTATAGTAGTTTAATTTATAGATACTTAGTTTTCTATTTAATCTATTCTACAGAAATGGGCCTAAAAATGTATAGAATCTTTCTACAAAGACATGTTTTGAGGTCTCATTTGTTATACATACTATATCATTCCGTCTCTTGTTAGTATTGTCAGCAGTGTAGGTAAGCATGGTGTGCTGTTTTAATACTAACTGCATAATGAAAAGCTGCCGAACAGTCAGCACGTTGCAAGTTTTATAAAGTAGATCTGTGGGAAAAAAGAAGGGATGGAAGTTTGCTACCTTCAAAATTGCTCTTTGAGCTCTTTCAAGAGGAAGCAAATTCGTTTTTGGTGCACCGCCCCAAGAAGTGATACAGTATTGAATAATAGATTGACATAGGGCCAAATAAACTTGTGTGATTAATTTTTTGTCTACTAATGTTCGTAATTTCTTAAATACATATATAAGTTTACGCACTCTTTTACTAAGGCTTTCAATATGTATTTTAAAAGAGAGTGTTTCGTCCATTATAACCCCCAGGTATTTAATGTTGCTCGTTTTAATGATAGAAGGACAATTACACGTACTAACTGCACAGTTTCCGCATTTATGGGCATATAGATGAGGGTTAGTAATGTTAGGTTGAGGTTTGCGCATGGAGAAGTGAATATATTTTGTCTTGTCGGCATTTAATGTTAATAAATTGCTTTGAAGCCAGTTAGTCACAGAATTTAATCCTAATTGAGCGACTTCGAACAGTTCGCTTCTGCTTTTTGCGGTAAATATTAACGCCGTGTCGTCGGCATATGATATTATTTTACCGTGTTTAATATTTAGATTACACAATTCATTCATATAGATTAGGAATAGTGTGGGGCCCAGAATACTCCCCTGGGGTACACCGAAACTAGTATTTTTCTGTTCATTACTCATAATATTATCTATTTTAACACATTGGTACCGGCCGTCTAAATAGTCAGTAAAAAGTTTCAGCGGCGTTCCTCTTATTCCTATGGTTTCTAATTAGTCCCTTAGTCGCCTCTTACGACATCCACGGGAAGAAATGGGATCGTGCTATTCTTTACGTCCGGCACCACATTTATCCATCCACAATGCAAGAATACAATCGAATCCTGAACAATATGCTCATCATTTTTGGGCATGACATCTTGCAGGTCTACCTATGAGGTTGTCAGCTGTTTAACCTGACTTGCCTGTGGCTACCTTAACAAATTAAGGCCTCCAGCCAGGGCTTAAAAAAATTAAAACTAGAGCGACTACTCACTAAGGGCACCCCCTGTGGGGTACGGACCACGGCTTAGGGCATCGCTGGTAGAGGGCACCAAGGGACGGGCTAGATAGAAATCATTATTATTTAGGGACAAATTTAAAGCTACAGGATCCGCGGGCTGGCTCGAGCAAGTATTAGGGCGAACATGGATTGGGACGTCGCGGCGGGCCTCGACGACGAGGACGGTCAGTGACGGTGTGTCTTGAGTGTGCTAGTGACTTTACTACTCTTCTGGTGCAGGGTTGTAGAATCATCGGAAATGGTTAGGCCTCGGTCGGTGGATCCTAATAATGCGGGAAGGAATGTAGCGGGTGGCTGCCGCGATCAGAGGATTGGGTTGCGTCTCAGCAGAGTCGAAGAAATGTTTGGAAAGGCATTTTATAAACTGCTGGATAGTCGGCATTCTGAGATTTAGATAGAAAATATTTCTGCATAGAAATAGGACGTGCAATATGTGTATAAGGTACTAGAAAGAATGTTACGCAAAAACTTCGCTTTGATTATTTTAATTAGGTAACTATTTTGTGAAATTAAACGATAAAAGATAACCACCCATTATCGTGTCCACAATTAGAAATATGTGAAGTAACTTTGAAGTATATAAAACTGTTTTTTATAAGAAATAAACATTGTAAATATAATTTTAGGACAGGTGAAACATTTCTTTCGAACAATGTGGAAGATCGGTTTGTTGTTTCTGTGCGTCACAGCAGTTTTTGCTACGGTAAGAGAAAATATTTATTCAAACTTACATTTTAAAGAACTTTGTCAAAACAGCACTTGAAAAACTATATAGGTTTATTTAGCATACTCTGTTATTGTCTACTTATACAAGGAAGTGTGGAGATAATATTATCTAAATATCAAATCTCAATTTTTCTCGATTCTTGCACGTAGAAGTGATAAATCTTATAATATACAGGTGCCTTTCCATCTAGTAAAGTATAAGATCGATTTAAAATATGTCTTTTCATACAGAAATTATACGATCAATTAATATTGACCATCATGACACCAATCTTTGGCAGTTTGTACTGTCATTGAAAAATTACGTATCTAACTAATTCTAAATTCAAGTAAACTAAGTCATTTGGCACTTACAACTTTAAAATGTGACGGGTCGTTGAGGTAACTAAAATAAAGTTGAGCTACTCGATGACTGATGCATGTCATCTGATAGGACAAGTCAGCTGTAAGATGCAATGGCCATTTCTTCAAAAGGCCCTTATAGACATGGCCCTGCATTGTTAGATTCATAAAACCCTTAAAATATAATTTTTGGACTTTAAAAAAGATCATAACCTCTAAATTTGTTTCGTCATTTCTTCCCAGAGATTAGTCAGAGAGGAATTAGCGGTGCCATGAAGTTGTAAAATATTGATGTGTCAATATTTTATCTTGAAATTTTGTAGTGGAGACATAGTATTTTTTTTTTCCTTTAAACCACTTTAACCAAAAGGTCTACCTACATATATAAACATTTAATTTTAAGTAATATGAATTCGTTAATATCAACGGTAAAATACAAACAATATTACATTTTTGTCTTCTATTTTTACAGCAACCCGTATCAGCGACCAGCATGCAACTGCCAGCGGTCTACCCCCTCGTGAACATCCTTCTCCCACTATTAAACAACGTATACAACCTCCTCCTCTCCCTGCTCTCAATCTTCGACACCCTACCTTCCAATATCAGCTGCATGATACCTGTAGACCTTAGCGCTTTAGAAACCTCCTTACTGAAACTTTATTCTCAAGCCCTCGCCATTGTAAACTTCCTGAGATCTTTGCCAGAATATGCTGTAGGAGCAAACCCTAATACTCCACCCGCAAATGTGGTAAACCTTCAAGGCTTGTTGACCACTCTGATATCGGCAATCACAGATTTGACAGATGAACTGCTGATTGGCATTGGGGGGAAATTGTTGCCAGGGTTACTGCAGCTAGTCGTGATGTTGGTTCAGGCGTTGCTGAGTCTGTTATTGTAGTTTAGTTTTTGTGTTTTATTTAAATAAAATTTTTGTTGTTGTATTTTTGTGTTTTAATTTTTAAGAATTTTTTTTTTTTGTTTAGCCTATACTGTCCCACTGCTGGGCAAAGGCCTCCCCAATTTCTTCCAGGAACTCTTGTCCCACGCCACCTCAAACCAGTCGTCGCGGTACGTATCTAGGTCGTCTCGCCAGCGCTTTCTGGGCCGACCGCGGTGGCGACGTCCATCTTCAGGCACCCATCGTGTGCATACCTTAGCCCAGCAGTCATCCTGCATACGACTAATGTGACCCGCCCAATCCCATTTGAGCCTGGCAGCCTTTTTACCTACGTCTGTTATACCCGTTTTGAAACGCAGCGTGGTGTTGCGAATTCTGTCCTGTCTTTTTACACCCAGAATACTGCGTTCCATCGCTCTTTGACAAACTCCAATTATGAAAAGAAGAAATTATGAAATTATAAATTATGCTTCTTTATTTAGTCTACAATTCCCGCTGTTGGAACACGGACCTCTACGCCTAATGGCGAGCACTAGGTAGCTCGCCACCCGGTAAGTACTAGGCCCGGATTGACGGTGCGTGGTGTTCCACGCGTGCCTCAAAGACATGCCAGCAAATATTGAAGGGGTCGCTAGGACCGATGCATGCTAGGGTCACGGATTTATTCGAAACAGCTACCTACTACGGAGCGAGAGGGCATGGGAAGCCGTCACCTCCTTCTGCGAAGCAATAATGCTCGCGAAGGAGGAGGCGGGGCGCGTGAGGGAGTGGCAGTCTCTGCGCCCTCACGTCCCTAGCCGCCGCAGGAGGAGACGCCCCGGGCGCCGGGAGTCGATTGCGGACTCCCGGCCACCGTAGGCGCGTGCTTGCGGGTGACGAGCAATGGGTAGCTCGCCGCCCGGTAAGGACCAAGCTCGGGTCGACGGCGCGTAGTGTTCCACGCGCGCCTCAAAGAGATGTCAGCAACACTGAAGGGGTCTGCTAGGACCGATGCCTGCCGGGGTCGCGTGATTGTTCGAAAGAGATACCGTGACCCTGGCATATAGGCAACTGAAGGAACCCGGGTGGGTTTTAGTCAGTAAAAGTCTGACACGCTCTCCAGCTCCGCCCAGAGCGGGAGAAGTCATTTGATGACTTCCCACACAAGAATAACATAGTGTACATCATTTTGCCATTTACTGTTGATAACCGACAAATAATAATAATAAAACTTTTTATTTCGATCAACGAAGGATCATAAACACAACAATTACAAAATTAAAAAGAAAAGAAAATAATAATACCAAAAACACATACAATTTAAAAAAAACGTTCTACTGAATTCGGTTGCTCAGTATGTGAATCATGCAGCAATGGTTCAGGTACTGAAAATTGAACCTCTGCGCGAATGCCCTCAGGATGCCGCTGGAGCTAGCCCGTACCCTGCGCACCAAGGACGTGCATCGTTTCCGCATAGTAGAATAGAAACAGTCTACTTACGACTCGGTGAACATCTCTGATGCGCTGCAGAATCGGGGCAGCCCCATCAGCACCCTGAATGCATTATTATATTGCACACGCAAGGCGTTGTACTGTCGGCGCGTGTGTGAGATCCACAGACTGCGCTAGGAGATTTAGAATCATGTGCTGAACTGATGGTTACAGTTTTTGCGTCGAGAAAAGTGAGCACCAAAAACGATGTAGATTTTAAAAATTCATCCCCTTCACTACATAGTATAAACAAAGTCGCTTCTGTCTGTCCCTATGTATGCTTAGATCTTTAAAACTACATAACGGATTTTGATGCGATATTTTTACACGCTTTATATTAGCTTCACTTGTATGTTTGTATATTTGTATGTTTGTATATTTGTATGTTTGTTTGTAACCGACTCCTTATAGCGCGATTTTGACCCACTTTAAACGACCAGATTTCATTCAAACTTTGCACACCTGTCAAGGACCGATGACAATGCAATAATTTCATAAATTTGTGCCATTATCCTTGCCAGGGTTAACAGGACAGCGAAAAAACTGTCACAAACTACGCTGACATACGTCTCAAAATTCGAAACACCCTAAAAAATAGAAAATAAATAATAGTATAAAAAAACTAAAAAACACGCTTCCATTGACAACCAAACTAAAAAGTACACGCTTTTTTCCATTATTTTGTACTTTTTAGTTTGGTTGTCAATGGAAGCGTGTTTTTTAGTTTTTTTTATACTATTATTTATTAATAGATAGAATAATTCAAGAGGGAGGTTCATACGTATAATACGCGGGCAAAGCCGCTGGCAAAAGCTAGTAAGGGATAAAGAACGAAACTTTGTATGTCCGTTTATCATTTTTTGCCGATAAGATATTCCACCGACCTCACTCATGACTTATGTAGAAATAAAATCAATCAGCAAATGTATAAATAACTTAGGTCCTACGTCACAGCGTTTCACAACCAGGTTGAAGCTACGTAGATAACCATTGCAACACACGAACGTGCAACATGTAACTTAATTCTTATTGATATAAGATTCAAATTACAACGATTGTGAATGAAAACGGCTATACCGAAATAACTCTTACGTCATATGCATGTGGATACTGAAATAGATAATTATTATTGCGTATGACGTCGTCAGCCGTGGTTGATATCCATCCAACCTTAAATATATACATACATAAATATATATACAAATAAAACAGGTTTGTACCGTGTGGTGCCGGACGTAAAGAATAACACCACCCCATTTCTTCCCGTGGGTGTCGTAAAAGGCGACTAAGGGACTTACTAGAGAATGGGCAGCAGCGTTCTCTATTCATTTTACCACCATACTGCGATCGCCAACCCGCCTGCCAAGCGTGGCGATTATGGCAAAGCCCCCCAAATTGGGGGAGGCCTAAGTCCAGCAGTGGACGAATTTCGGCTGGTGTTATGAAGCATGCTGATGAGTAATTTTTGATGAAAGTAGAAAATGTACTTCGTTTTGAAGAATGCTGACTTTTTACTCGCTATCATAGTCATAATGGTTTATTTGCTTAGATCGAAGGTGCATCAAATAAAGGTCAATACAAAACTTGTGATGCCTGTACGATCTGCCTAAAATTAGGCATGCAAATATTAAAAAGAAATTTGAAACAAAATGTAAATGAAATTAGAATTAAAAAAAAAAATACGTTAGCACACACGTGGTAGAAGCGAAACCTTCAAAAATTTTGGCTTCAAGATAATGAGACGAATGTAAAAAAGTCAAATTTCTATTAATCCAAAAAAACCTGCTCGAAAAACGTCAAACAGAAAAGTAAACTTTCTCAGGATTTCCATTATCTCAAGTAGTAGAGCGAGACACAAAACATAATGACGTTGTTATGTGTCTGTCTCTTTTTACTGTCGCTTTTTCGTTTCATTGACTTTCAAATCACAACGGTGCTAAAGAAGTTTTCACTTCAAAAATCTATAGAACTTAAACCAAGGAATATTAAATCTAAAGTATTGTGTCTTTTGAAATTAATAATGGCACTTATCAAGTAATAAGGCTGTCAGTTTATATTTAAACATCTAGATTACTATTCTAATGTGTCTAATTACTAAAAGCGCGTTAGGTAGACGATATCGTCAGGGTCGCGGGAAACGCATGAATGAGAGACGCATGGAATCGTGATGTATGGCGAAAACGTTCATTTCAAATAATAACTACTAGAATCTAAATCTCTGCTCACCCCGTTCTATAAAATGATGTTTGTTGAGCGCGAGGAACGCGTCAACGTATGCCTTCATACGTTGACGCGCACCTCTCTGACGTCACGAATATTTTCGTACTTCCATTACTGATAAGTAAGGACTTTGTCATACTGGAGAATTTAGCGATACGACTTTGCAGCTAAAATAAGTAAGTGGAAGTAATTCTTTATTAGAAAGAAAGAAAGAAAAGAAATAAAATACGTTTATTTGCGGTCAATATGACGGAAAGAAAAAATAATTAAAATAAAAATTAAATAAATATCTTAAGACAACCAACACACCGTTATCTGATCCCAAACTAGGCAGAGCCTGTACTATGGTAACCAGACAACTGATAAACATCCTTATATATTTCTAAATACATACATATTATAGATAAATTACACCCAGACACAGAACAAATGATCGTGCTCATCCCACAAAGATTTGTCCTGAGTGGGAATCGTACCCACGACCTTAGACTTAGCAATCAGGGTCACTAACCACTAGACTAACAGGAACACAACAAAAAATAAAAGAATAAAGCTGGGGAAAATATGCGTCACATCCACGTAAAACGGCCAACGCTCAGCATAATGCTGTGACTCTATGCGAGACAGAGCTACAGCGCTGGTTTTCAGTGACAGCCGGCGCTGACGTGTGACGTCGAACGGTGCAGCAAATCGTGAGTAAAAAAAAAGTACAAATATTAAATCTTATTGACATAATTGGTTACAGAAACTTGTTTGAAGCCTCTGCCTCCTGAACTAGGTGAACCTGTATGTCAGGAGTCAGCGCCCTCTCCCATTATGTTTGTCTTAGACACTAACGTCAAAACAGACTAACGTCAACATATGTGATACAAAATACAATTAATAGGTAAAAAAAAGGAATTAAAATACAACAACAGGAATGAAAAAAAACATGAAAAAATATAAAATAAAGAAAAAGTCAAAATTTCCAAAAGAATCGATCTTAACTTCCAAACTAGGCCTAGTATCAGCGGGGGTCAGTGTTCAACCGTGGGATTAGTTAAAACAAGACCGCATTTTATATTAGAGACTAGCTTTTGCCCGCGGCTTCGCCCGCGTGGATGTCGGAAATTAACGCAGGAGGACGTACTACCGCGGTAAGATGTGTTAATTCAGGTTATATTATAGGTAATAGCTGTTACTCGCGACTTCGTCCACGTGGTATTTAACAAAAAGTTTTTCATAAAAACTGTCTTTGAAAACTACGCTGACATACGTCACAAACTACGCTGACATACGTCTCAAAATTCAGCCTGTTTTTAGTTTTTTTTACACTATTATTTATTTTTCCTAAAATAAAAGTAGCCTAAGTTACTCCTTGTTACATCAGCTATCTGCCAGTGAAAGTTCCGTCAAAATCGGTCCAGCCATTTCAGAGATTAGCCGGAACAAACAGACAGACAGACAGATAAAAATTGTAAAGAATGTTGTTTTGGTATATGTATCGTGTATACATCCATATACACTAAGTAAAAAGTGGTTATCTTAATATTAAAAACAGACACTCCAATTTTATTTATTTGTAAAGATATTAGTACCGTGTGGTGCCGGACGTAAAAAATAACACCACCCCATTTCTTCCTGTGGGTGTCGTAAAAGGCGACTAAGGGACTTACTAGAGAATGGGCAGCAGCGTTCTCTATGCATTTTACTACCATACTGCGTTCGCCAACCCGCCTGCCAAGCGTGGCGATTATGGCAAAGCCCCCCAAATTGGGGGAGGCCTAAGTCCAGCAGTGGACGTCTTACGGCTGAAATGATGATAGATATTAGTTCGCTTCATACTTCGCTATTTTTTTGGCAGCTCTTGGAACTGTGGTCAAATAAAAATCACTTACTCAAAATAGATTTAGTAAATTGTTGTCAGTTTTGCAGTACGTGTAGTTAGAAAACTTTTAACACTTTTTCTACTAAATAAATTCCATCATCATCATTTCAGCCGTAAGACGTCCACTGCTGGACTTAGGCCTCCCCCAATTTGGGGGGCTTTGCCATAATCGCCACGTTTGGCAGGCGGGTTGGCGATCGCAGTATGGTGGTAAAATGCATAGAGAACGCTGCTGCCCATTCTCTAGTAAGTTCCCTTAGTCGCCTTTTACGACACCCACGGGAGGAAATGGGGTGGTGTTATTCTTTACGTCCGGCACCACACGGTATTCCATCATCATCTGTATAGATATAGCTGAATACCAATATTTTGAATGGAGCAACTGTTTATCTGACCTCCACAACCCAGTTACTGGGTAATACGATACCCCTTGGTAAGACTTTCGGGCTTCTGACCATCTGAAACGACTGTCAAAAATTAACTACAACTACAAATGACAGCCGGGACCAACGGCTTAGCGTGCTTTCCGAGGCACGGAGGGGCAGATAAAGATGGTCACCCATACACGAATCAACCGCGGCAAGCGTAGCTTTACCTGATCGATCCATCCGTGCGGCTATCATTACTTAGCCTCAAGCCCCCCTAAATAAATGTGCAAAGAAAAATTACTTTAATATTAATAAATAATAGTTTAAAAAAACTAAAAAACACGCTTCCATGGAAAACCAAACTAAAAAGTACAAAATAATGGAAAAAAAGCGTGGGGTGCTTTTAAGGTATTTTTTTATTGATATCAGGCACCCCACGCTTTTTTTCCATTATTTTGTACTTTTTAGTTTGGTTTTCCATGGAAGCGTGTTTTTTAGTTTTTTTAAACTATTATTTATTTTCTATTTTTTAGGGTATTTCGAATTTTGAGACGTATGTCAGCGTAGTTTGTGACAGTTTTTTTGATGTCCTGGTAAATCCAGAAAGCATAATGGCACAAATTTATGAAATTATTGCATTGTCATCAGTCCTTGACAGGTGTGCAAAGTTTGAATGAAATCTGGTCGTTTAAAGTGGGTCAAAATCGCACTATAAGGAGTCGGTTACAAACAAACATACAAATATACAAACATACAAACATACAAATATACAAACATACAAACATACAAGTGAAGCTAATATAAAGCGTGTAAAAAAAAACACCTATATTAAAACATTTCTAACACCACTTAAAAATCGGTTGAAAACGTTGCAACGTTATTCGCTACGGGGTTTGCTACGGCGTAGCCCACATGTGCTACGGCGTAGCTCGGTTTCGCTAAAAGTCCGAATGTACCTATCATATATTTTTTTTTGGATGGTAAATCATCAAATGACTTCTCCCGCTCTGGGCGGAGCGGAAGGGCGTGTCAGACTTTTACTGACTAAAACCCACCCGTGTTCCTTCAGTTGCCCATGTGCCAGGGTCACGGTGTCTCTTTCGAACAATCTCGCGACCTTGGCAGGGAAAGTATCACTTTGTAACGTTTTCGTGACTTTTGTGTTTGTTTTCTAAGTCGGAGTTCTTTGTAGTAAAAACCGTATTTCTATGAAGATTTTACACTACAAAACAGCGTGAAGCGGTCTTCAAAATGAAAAGAAAGTAGACATTTTTTTTTATAAACAATTTTTGTAAATGTCTAGCTTTTGCAGGGGCTTTGCCCGCGTATTATACATATAAACCCTCTTGAATCATTCTGTCTATATGTGAAAACAGTATTGATATCCATTGCGTAGTTTAAAAGATCTAAGCGTACAACGCTAATGAGACTTTGGTTTATACTATGTAAAGATTAGGAGAAGCCAAAAAAGTGACCAGCTTGATAGCATTTGCCTTGCCATCCCGGAGACCACACTGAGGCTCATATGCCTGAACATTTTACTGCTAAACCAAAAAGAAAAATCTTGCGACAAAAAAGTCGCCACGATCTCACTTTCATCCTGTAAATCGCACTGCCTTACCCGCCCACCTGGCCGCACCCTTCACCCACCCCATCATGCGCAGTGGGAAGCCCGATATGGATCGCCAGTACTCTACGGAACGCCGTCGACAGCAGTCATGCATCGGTGAGTACCCTACTTTACATTCCTGCTTTGATTTTCCAACATTATTTTGTTAGGAATATAATTTAGAGCGTCTTTCGTGAATGAAATTCGGAACTTCATTTGTTTTTCGTTTGTTTTGGGGTTTGAATTTCGAATATTGGTTAAAAAGATCGGTTTTATTTTTGGGTTTTGTGTTGAGAGTATAAAGTTTTGAACTCGGAAACGATTTCTGTATGTTTTTAAGTTTATTGACATTTTATTTTAAATTTTTCGCCACGTTTTTTTTTTGTGTTAAATTATGAGAAAAACGTTTACCGGTCGCGTGATTTACAGATTTTTAACGAAGCAGAATTTTGTTTGTTATAACTTTATTTCACGTTTGGTGCAAAAAAATAACCTTTGACCTTTATGTGAATAAACCGTTTTAAAATAACTTTTATACATTAATACGCGGCGCAAAGTTTTTGAAAAGGATTTGATTGTTTCTGATATCACTTCCGTTATAATAATAAAAAAAACTGCGTAAATTTTTTAAATGCGTTTGTTTTATAAAAAATGAAATTATCGTACTTTACATGGACAATCTGCTGTGAAAAACCCGTAAAATAATGAGATATTTTCGCGCATAAATCTAAACACAACCTTTTATACGAGCTCACTGAATTACTTTAAGATTTTTTCTTAATGTTTATGTAGTATGGCCACCAGACCGAATTACCTACCGAGTACACAAACGCACATACATAAACTCACGCATTTTTCTCATGAGGGTAGGCAGAATACCTTTTGCCAAGATCCTTACATGAGCCATTTGTTTCGTTTACGATCATACACGCACGCCGGTTACGTCGCTTTCCGCGTTTGACGTTCGCGTTTCGCGTTGACTGGCCTGTTAGTCTAGTGTTTAGTGCCCCTGACTGTTAAGACCGAGGTCGTGGGTTCGATTCCCACCTAGGACAAATCTTTGTGTGATGAGCTTAATCATTTGTTCTGTGTCTGGGTGTAATTTATCTATAATATGTATGTATTTAGAAATATATGAGTATATTTATCAGTTGTCTGGTTACCATAGTACAGGCTCTGCCTAGTTTGGGATCAGATAACGTTGTGTTGGTTGTCCTAAGATATTATTATTATTTCGTTTATTTCATTTTACAAACGTATAAATTATTATTATTATTATTGTTTATACGCTTAGATCTTTTAAACTACGCAACAGATTTTAATGCGGTTTTCATCAATAGACAGAGTGATTTAGGAGGAAAGTTTATATGTATAATACGCGGCCAAAATAGCTATCATAAGCTAGTCAGCAAAAAATAACTATGAATATAACCAACACATTTTGACCGCGCTTTTGCTACATAACAGTAAGGTCGGTTTTCGTAGTTTTACTGATTTAACTAGCGACTGAACTGGCGCTATTAACCCTTTCGCGGACGGTACTCGATCACGTGGTATATGTAGAATGACACATCAATTCTTCGTACAAAATGGTTAGACGTCTACTGACGTCGCCGAGTCGAAAAACAAAACAGAACAATTTTGAAATTTTCATGCGTTGTGGCGGAAAAACGTAGCTAGTACAATTTTGTATGGCGAGTCAACGTGAGTATACGGTCTGCTTAAAACAAGTAAATTAAAATAGGCGTGGTAGTACGTTCTGTCACCACTCGTAGCTGTCTTGGAACGTATATACACGTCATCGCCCATGAAAGGGTTAATAAGCGTAAGTTTCCGATGTCGGATCGATAGTGCAACACGTGGATCCGAATTTATGATGACGTCTCGCTCACCGGTCTAACGCGGTGCGATCTAACCTTTGGTATTTTGACACTGCCTTGAACTAAGTAGCTATAAGTAGTTGGTTTCATCTCTACTGCTTCGTACGGTATTTACGACTTGAAAATACATAGAGATTTTATAATCAAACAAGGTGGATACGATAATCCTAAATATTTTTTATAATAATAATTTTATCCCATACTTTATACCTACATTACAGATATCAAGGCGATTAACACATGGCACCGCGCACCGCCGCGGTAGGCGGTGAAGCGGATCTTATATCGCATTGCCCTCTATTAAATCCGTTGATGCCTAACACACGTACACCGACCGACCGCGCGGTCAATTCGCTTTACCGCCACCGCCCTCCGCGGCGGTGCGCGGTACAGTGTGATAATCGCCATACGTAGTATAAAACAAAATCACTTCCCGTGTCTGTGCGTTTAGATCTTTTAAAATACGCAACAGATTTTGATGCGGTTGTCTTTAACCCTAGATTACTAAACTATCGTAAAATTTACGACGGCAAAATCATGATTCCTGGAAAAAAACAAAGTTCGCGTCGTTCCCGCGTCCCCCGCCTCACTGTACCTTCCTAATTGCATCTGTCAGTATACATATCTTAGGATTTGAAGCTATTCCGAGCGGCAATTATACAAGAATCAAATTCTAGAAAACATGTGCCTTTTGTCCGCCTAATACTAGAAAAATGGCAACTATAATAACTTTTGCATGAAATGTAAAAGAGCCAGAAGTAGGGCGCACAACATGAATATGTGTTGAAACTGTGTAGAGCAAAAAAAAAAACTATTTTCATTATTATGTGATCTCTTAAACCCAAAGAATAAGTAATTATAATTTCTAAAATAATTAAAATTTATGATTCGTAGATTTATTGTTTTATTTTCCTGTCGTATTTTTTACGAATGTTTAGTAACAACGCCACTTGTAGGATAGTTTAGTAATTTAGGGTTAATGGACAGAGTTGTCTTTAAATGTAGAGAGGAAAGTATTGAATATGAACGTCGATGGCTATAAGAGTAGAGGGAGACCAAAGAGACGAATGATGGACAGTGTGAATTATGATATGGATAGAAAGGGGGTGACTACTGAGATGACGACTAATAGAGAAGTGTGGAAGAAAAAGTCATGTTGCGCCGCCCACAAATAAATTGAGATAAAGGCAGGAGAATTATAGATCATTTATATTTATAGCATTAGTAACAACCGGTTGCGTCTTCAAAAGAATGTCCAAAATATTGTTGACGAAAATATATTATGATTTTTGGTACTGTCTTGGTCCTTGGCTGTTCACATAACAGCCAAGGGATTAACAGAGGAGGAGACATTTTTTCTGGCGGCACCTTAACTTATTATTGTAAAAAATTATGATTTCTTGTGGCATATAGATAGTTTATAACCTGTGTACTTACATAGGATACTTTTTATCCCGGACTTCCGGTAGTACCTTCCCCTGGGATAAATTCACATAAGAGAGTAGCACGAAGCTTATTTGCTATTAGCTTTTTAGGGTTCCGTTGCCAAATGTCAAAAAACGGAACCTTATAGATTCGTCATGTCTGTCTGTCCATCTGTCTGTCTGTCTGTCCGAGTATGTCACAGCGACTTTATTCCGAAACTATAAGAGCTATGCTGTTGAAACTTGGTCAGTAGATGTATTCTGTAAACCGCATTAAGATTTTTACATAAAAATAGAAAAAAAACAATAATATTTGGGGTTCCCCATACATACAACTGAAACTCAAAAAAAAAAATCACCAAACCCATACGTATGGGATATCTATGGATAGGTCTTTAAAAATGATATTGAGGTTTCTAATATCATTTTTTTCTAAACTGAACAGTTTGTGCGAGAGACACTTCCAAAGTGGTAAAATGCGTGTCCCCCCCCCCCCCCCGTAACTTCTAAAATAAGGGAATGATAAACCTAAAAAAAATATATGATGTACATTATCATGTAAACTTCCACCAAAAATTAGTTTGAACGAGATCTAATAAGTAGTTTTTTTTTTAATACGTCATAAATCGTAAACCACAATTTACCTTCCATTCAGTCAACTCAAATATAAAAATAAAAAATAATTTCATAAACATAAACCTTATGCATAAACCGTGAATACCTGCAGGTTTGTACGGAACCCTCGGTGCGCGAGTCCGACTCGCACTTGGCCAGTTTTTTGGTATGTCATCAATGGTAAAACATAGCGCCTCATATAATTATTAAATAACACCTATGTTACACAAATAAATCATTCTGATTGTAATTTGTGGGTGGATCAACAAATCCAGAAATACGTATAAGGCAAGTGGCGAGTTTTGATTGTGCCGAAATCATTCGTAAATACCAACTAATAAGACCTCATTAGTCGCTTGGCATTAGAATTCGAGTTGGCGTGTGCTAGCTGACATATGGCAAATCATTTAATTTCGTTTTTTTTTCGTAATATTCATTACTCAGATATTATTGTATAGAATCAAGTTCTTCTAACTTAACAGACAGCTGTGCTGCTGGGGAGTTTGTTGCGCCACTTCTTCTTCCCAGCTAAAGCACTAGGAAGTGATGAAAAGCGGGCGTTTTAGGGAACTGTCTTATGTAATTTTGACGTTCAAAAAGTGCTGACTCAGCCTAGTTTGTATAAATAACTTTTGATTTGATTTCGTCTATTTTCCATTCGAAAAGCTGTCCTTAGTTAGACTTTTCAAATGAGTACTACTTGATGGCTTGACAGGCTTCGTAACATCCAGATCAGATCAATACATAAGTGCAACGACCTCTCCTGCTTCAGTGCGCATGACTGAACACCGTACCTTTAAATTATGAGTTTTATAAGCACTAGGACCAACAGCTTAACGTGGTTTCCCAGGCACGGGGATATCACACCACCAACTTCGTAGACATGATATAGTGTTTGAATCATCGTGTTTAAATTAAAAACCGTGTGTTATGTAGATTTTGAGCACATGCTGTATAGTCCTCCAGACCGTATTTCGGCCACGGCGGCCAATCTCAACAGAGAGCGTCATCCATCGACGCGAGAGATATTATAGTGCTCTAGTGTGTGCGCAGACACAGGAGCACTCATTCTTCCTTCACTCTCTGAGTCCGATGGGACGACAATCCGACACGACCGGAGAGAGATCAGGCGAAGGACCAACAGGTTAACGTGTTTTCCGGGGCACGGGGGTATCACACCGCCAACTTCCAAACTCTGGGCTGTTACTAAGAAATTCGTAATGGAAAACCCAATAACACTTTGCCCGACCCGGGAATCGAACCCAGGACCCCACACTCAGCAGTCGCGCTTGCGACCACGAGACCAACGGGGCAGTTAACGCTAGATTACTAAACTATCCTACAATTAGTGACGCTGTTACTAAACATTCGTAAAAAATACGACAGGAAAATAAAACAATAAATCTACGAATTATAAATTTTAATTATTTTAGAAATTACAATTACTTATTCTTTGGGTTTAAGAGATCACATAATAATGAAAATAGTTTAATTTTTTTTTTTTTTTTTGCTATACTCAGTTTAAACGGGACGCGGGAACGACGCGAACTTTGTTTTTTCCAGGAATCATGATTTTGCCGTCGTAAATTTTACGATAGTTTAGTAATCTAGGGTTAAACATGCTATAGTCTCTAGATAAAGTGAAACATATAGGAAGCCCTGTATCTTAAATGGGCAAGTTATAAATTGAATTTAAAGTGTCCTTGAATTTTCTTACCCAAAATCTGCATCATAATCAGCCTATATTGTTCCCACTGCTGGGACACAGGCCTCCTCTCGGTGAGAGGGAGTGGGCCATTATCTACCACGCAGACCCATTGCGGGTTGGTAGATGTCACATGTCTTTGAATTGTTGTTTCTAGGACATGCCGGTTTCCTCACGATGTTTTCGTTCACCGTTTTGAGAGCAGTGGTGATGAAATTATTTACACAAAGTAAAGAGCTTGCCTGGGTTCGAACTCACGACTTACTCGTAAGTCGGGGCCGTTACCACTGGGACACAACTGGGTGCTTACTCTCGAATATAATTCCAATAGATCGACATTGGTCAAACGTCAGTTGGTTGAGTTAAACGTCAGGGATTGGCTAGACTCAGTGAGTCCAGCCAATCACTGACGTTTGACTGACAATTCCAATGTCGATCTATTGGAATTATATTCGAGAGCAAGCACTCTGCTCTCATCTATCTTTTAAATTGACTTTAAAAGATATACTGCACCCTAATTGCGAAACGCACTATTTAACGGAATCTGAATGGGATTGACGATTAATTCTAAACGATATTTGTTCGAATAAATTGTCGGCTCAGTGACGTAAATAACGCAATGAATGTTGTTTAACTATCAATATGAAACCAATTCCTACCGATAAAAAGTTACACAATTACCCCTCTGGCTTGCTATAAAAAAAAACACTAGTACGCCAGGGTGTTTCCCTGGTCACCATTAATCACAGGTCAATAACCTACCTAAGCTGTCCAGCTAAAGGCTCGTTCAGACTAGCGCGACGCGACGGTCGCGCGCGAATCGCCGATTTATATCCGTAGAACAATTTCTATGAAAACGCGCGCGACACTTCACACAGGGGCGACCTGTCGCGCCACGACACGGTCGCTCCGCGTCGAGCAGCGCGACAACATAAGGTACATTTTGTGTGGCGTCGGTTCGCAGCTGCGACGACCTCGTCGCGCCGCAACTGTGGCGTCGCGGCCGCGAATTCGCCGCGACGCCATACAAAATGTACTAAAAGCTGTCGTGCTGCTCGTCGCGCCGCTACAAGGACGTCGCGCGCGATTCGCGCACGAGTTGTCGCGCCAGTGTGAAAGGTGTTGCGTAACGATATATCGCAGAATCGCCTCCGCGACAGGTCGCGCGACATGTCGCGCCTGTCAGTACGAGCCTTAAGTCCCGAATGTCGGATCAATATTAAAACGAGTCGGGTTCTGTTATAAAACAGAATACTCGTAATAATGCAGCTATATTTTACCGGTCATTGCTCGTATTTTTGACGAGTATTACCGTCCTGCTCTGCCGAAGAACCAATGACCCCAGGTGTGTGGGCCCCGGATGGTGGATCGATACTGCAATGGGTGGGGCCCGAAGGCTCCAGTACGCATGATTGTGTAGGGTACCTAGGTAGTGTTCTGTCGGGAGTGGTCTGATAGTTAGGAATTAGTCGTCAGGTGTGCAACTAGTGTCAATAGGGGCGAAGAGATCGCAGCCACATTTGAAAATAGAACTTGGTAAGCGGAACCATTTTTGAATATGATTCTTTTCCGAGAAGTTTTATAATAGGTTTTTTATAGTTAAACTTTTTATGAGTTCGTTTCAATATTTAAACATTAAGGTTGCTTTTAAATAATTTCTTGTTTGACTGTTGCTCATTTAGTTATTAAAAAACTTTTCTATTGGTGAAGGGCAGGTGATTCTGGGAGACTGTCTTTAGTTATTTTGACGCACAAAAAGTGCTGGCTCTATGCCTAGTTTTAATAAATGACTTTTGGTTTTGGGTTTAAAAAGAGCGCAAACTTACGAATAAATAGCACTTCAATGAATAAGTTTATACATTTGACATAATTTTTCGAATTGTTATTAGAAAACAATTAATATTATTTACTAACTTATACTATAATTATTATTTTAATTTTATATGTAAAATAAACTTAAAATAATTTTAATGAAACTTTTTTAATTATAAAAATTATTAATTTTAGTAATCTATTTATTTATTCATTTAATAACTGTTGTTATAATTACCAAAAAATAAATGAGCCTATTCGTTTATTAAATAAAAAAAATCCAATAACATGTTTAACATTTCACAAGTCGCTGGAACGCTGCATGTTACGAAATAATTACAAAAAACTCTGTATTTTGAACAACAATACCTGTTGCTTCTCGTTTTAATTGAAAACCAACATGTTGTGTTTTTAATTTCGTAATTAACTGCCTTTTAGTGAAGCTTTGATGTTTCGAGAAGCGGAAACACTTTGTGTAAGTGAGTGTGAAGTTTACTATTTTTGCTGTAAATTTTTTTAAATTGGAATAGTTTACCATTCAAATAATAGACAAATAGTTACCAGTTTTGTTAAATATTGTATATAAATATTATAATGTATATGAACAGGTTGAATGAAAAATTAGTTATTTGAGATACCTACTTACTGTAGTTTTTGGGCATACTATTTCATAATTACATTATTAAACAAGATTATCATTACACTAAACTGTTCACTTTTACCTCCTAGTAAAACGCTACAAAAATATTTCACTAATCATTTAATTAAAAATGTACCAAATGTATTCATTTAGAAATTAATTCTGAAAAGCGCGAACAGGGAGACATTTCTGCCTAACCTAAAATGTATCTAAACTAATACGTATTTTTTAGAGAAAAATATCATTATTTGTAAACGCCTGAACGGAGTTGGATGAACTTTGATACATGGATAGACCATACCCTGAATAGCATAGGATACTTTTCATTTCGATATTCCCACAAGATCTAAACCGCAGTTCACAGCTAGGAAATAAATCAAACTAAAGGGAAACCACATAGACCCAGTATATAATTAGATAATATCATCCATTATAAAGTGTTTACCATTTGTAACTTCCCTTTGTAACATTACGCGTATATAAAGGCCCCCTGGGGCCCCATTGTGAGGGACTTCAACACTTAATACACAGACTTAAGTAAAATATTACTGGTTTAATCTCATGGGTGTAAGATCACTGCCAGGGTCGCGAGATTTGTTAGAACGCGTTACCGTGGCGCTGGTATATAGACAACTGGAGGAACACGGGATGGTTTTAGTCAGTAAAAGCAGGCCTGTCTCACTTCCATACAAGCGGCGCAAAATCCCCGAGATATTTACCTACTATTCTGGAAAACAACCTAATTTCAACCTTTTGCATTGTGTATAGCGTTCATAGTACAATAACTGTCTGCCGTCTCGCTTCAATCTGCTAGGGCTGTCAGAGAAGTAGAATATACAATAGTAGGTACTTTACGGTATTAACAGTTTACTTTTGATCCGCGGGTGCGTGCGCTGCGTGTGCGACAAGTCTAGCGAGTGCAAGCCTATTGAGACTCGTACGGTGGCCGGACGCTTGCGTTTATCATACCTAAACTCGGAAGTGAAACTTCTGTACCGTAAGGTACTAATATATATTCTGTGGTAAAAGTCTGATAAGCCCTTCCGCTCCACCCAGAGTGGGAGACGTCATTTGATGATTTTCCACACACAAAAAAAAAACCGGTCAAATGCGAGTCGGACTCGCGCACCGAGGATTCCGTACAAACCTGTAGGTATTCACGGTTTATGCATAAGGTTTATGTTTATGAAATTAAATGTTTTTTTTTTTTTAATTTTATATTTGAGTTGACTGAATTAAAGGTAAATTGTGGTTTACGATTTATGACGTATTCAAAAAAAAATGCTACTAATACTAGATCTCCTTCAAATCAATTTTCGGTGGAAGTTTACATGGTAAAGTACATCATATATTTTTTTTAGTTTTATCATTCCCTTATTTTAGAAGTTACGGGGGGGGGGGGGAGGGGGAGACACATTTTACCACTTTGGAAGTGTCTCTCGCGCAAACTATTCAGTTTAGAAAAAAAACTGGCCAAGTGCGAGTCGGACTCGCGCACCGAGGGTTCCGTACAAACCTGCAGGTATTCACGGTTTATGTATAAGGTTTATGTTTATGAAATTAAAAGTTTTTTTTTTATATTTGAGTTGACTGAATTAAAGGTATATTGTGGTGTACGATTTATGACGTATTAAAAAAAAAACTTACTAGATCTCGTAAAAACCAATTTTCGGTGGAAGTTTACATGGTAAAGTACATCATATATTTATTTAGTTGTATCAGAAGATGATATGAAGATGTTGTTTTAGAAGTTACGGGGGGGGGGGAGGGGGAGACACACATTTTACCACTTTGGAAGTGTCTCTCGCGCAAACTATTCAGTTTAGAAAAAAATGATATTACAAACCTCAATATCATTTTTAAAGACCTATCCATAGATACCCCACGCGTATGGGTTCGATGAAAAAAAAAATGTTGAGTTTCAGTTCTATGTATAGGGAAACCCCAAATATTATTGTTCTTTTTTTCTATTTTTGTGTGAAAATCTTAATGCGGTTCACAGAATACATCTTCTTACCAAGTTTCAACAGCACAGCTCTTATAGTTTCGGAAAAAAATGGCTGTGACATACTCGGACAGACAGACAGTCAGACAGACATGGCGAATCTATAAGGGTTCCGTTTTTTGTCATTTGGCAACGGAACCCTAAAAATGATATTAGAAACCTCAATATCATTTTTGAAGACCTATCTATAGATACCCCACACGTATGGGTTTGATGTTTTGTTTTTTTGTGTTTCAGTTCTATGTATGTATATGTATATGTACCCCAAATATTATTGTTTTTTTTTTCTATTTTTGTGTGAAAATCTAATGCGGTTCACAGAATACATCTACTTACCAAGTTTCAACAGCATAGCTCTTATAGTTTCGGAAAAAAGTGGCTGTGACATACTCGGACAGACAGACAGACAGACAGACAGACGGACAGACAAACATGACGAATCTATAAGGGTTCCGTTTTTTGCCATTTGGCAACGGAACCCTAAAAAGGGTGTAGATCAACAATCTTGTTGTTTCGCAGGTTTTGTCGAAAGAAAATGTAACCGCCGTAATTGGTCAGCTCAAAGCTGCAATGGCTCTTTATTCACAAGTCCCTTCCAGACATGGCCCTGCATTGTTAGACTCACATACAATTTTAAAGAGACGATGACCTTTGAGTTTGTTTCGGCATTTCTTCTCAAAGAGCAGTCAGCTAGGAAATGCCAGCACCACCTCGTTTTTAAAATACTGACCAGCAAAATATTGATGTATAAAAATGTCTTATAAGATCGCAAACACTACTGCTGAGCGTTAAGGCCTTTTTAGGGTTCCGCACCTCAAAAGGAAAAAGCGGAACCCTTATAGGATCACTTTGTTGTCCGTCCGTCCGTCCGTCCGTCTGTCAAGACCCTTTTTCTCAGGAACGCGTGGAGGTATCAAGCTGAAATTTATAACAAATACTCAAGTCTACTGTTCCTTGGAGCTGTGAAAAAACCAAACTTCTAAACTAACGCAATTAAAAGATATAGCCGTTTATACCGCAAATTTCCTCAAATTTTCGAAACTCGCAAGGGAATCAAAACCTAAAGGGTACTTCCAGTCGATCTAGAATTTTGAAATTTGGTACGAAGCAACGTCTTATAGCACAGATAAAGGAAAAATTGCAAAAACCGTAAATTTTTAGTTACATCATATAATAAACAGAACAAAACACAGACAGAAATAAAGCCAAGAAACAGAACAGAACTACGACTCGATTGTCGTGATGGGTGAACTTTTACCTACAGGTTTGTACGGAACCCTCGGTGCGCGAGTCCGACTCGCACTTGGCCGGTTTTTTTGTTGTAGTGGGTAGGAAATCGTCAAATGACGTCTTCCGCTCTGGGTCGAGCGAAATGGCGTGTCAGAGTTCTACTGACTAAAACCCACTAGTGTTCCTTCAGTTATCTATGCTAAGGCCATGGTAACTCTTTCGATCAATTCTGCAAGCCTGGCAGGAATTCCGTGACCCTGGCAGGGATCGTGAAGGCCTGGTTTCGATTTCTGTTTAGGGCAAGCTGTTATTGGGGATTTTCCATTCCTAATTTCTCAGTAGTAGCCTGAAGTCTGGACTTGTCATCATTTCAGCCGTAAGACGTCCACTGCTGGACTTAGGCCTCCCCCAATTTGGGGGGCTTTGCCTCGCTTGGCAGGCGGGTTGGCGATCGTTGTATGGTGGTAAAATGCATAGAGAACGCTGCTGCCCATTCTCTAGTAAGTCCCTTAGTCGCCTTTTATGACACCCACGGAAAGAAATGGGGTGGTGTTATTCTTTACGTCCGACACCACACGGTACAATTCTAGATTTGTGCAATCGTGTAATAGCCCCGAGACTTAAAAATAACTAGTAAAATGTGAGTTTACTAGATAGACCTTTTTTCTGACTCCAAAAGTAGGACATTTTTGCTTGCTAATTCACAATATTTTTATTCAAAATACTAAACATTTTAGACACGTATTTGATTGTAAAAACAAATCTTCTGACAAACATGTATACATTTTGAAAACATGTTACTAAATTGTGTAAAGCAAAATTAAATTCAACCCCAAGGGGCGAAAGATTCATTTTCACGCACACTTTTATCCCAAAACAAAATATTCGCAGACATTTTTTATTCAAATAAACTTGTAAGTTACGACCTTAACAAAAGGTCCTAATGAATACTTAAACCTCTATCTAGGTACTATTAACTGTCTTCGAGATAATTTAATTAGAAAAATCCCTAAGGGTTGAACTAACATTTACTAAAGAAACTGTATCTATTTAATTATTAAAATCTGGCTAAATAGACCCCAGGGGCGACTGAACACGGGCCGTTTTAAGGAAGTCTGTTTGTTAAATATTAAAATGGTTCGGGAATTGAGGGGGCGAAATAATTTAGTGTGGGTTTAATCGGAAGATAGCTGAATATTACTTTAACATTAAACAACCATGGACCAGGCCCGTGTTGACGGCGTGTAATGTTCCACGCGCGCCTCAAAGAGATGTCAGCAGTACTGAAGGGGTCTGCTAGAACCGATGCCTGCCAGGGTCGCGAGATTTGTTCGAAAGAGACACCGTGACCCTGGCACATGGGCATCTGAAGGAACACGGGTGGGTTTTAGTCAGTAAAAGTCTGACACGCGCTCCGCCCAAGAGCGGGAGACGTCATTTGATGATTTCCTATACACAAAAAAAGGCAACCATTACTGAGAAGATAAATCAAAACGCGTCCTTGCCAGACGTAAAGCATAGCATTATACCATTTCTTCACGTAGGTGTCGAAAAAGGCGACTAAGGGACTTACTAGAGAATGGGCAGAGGCGTTCTCTATGCATTTTACCATCATACTGCGATCGCCAAGTGTAGCGGTTATGGCTAAGGCCCCCAAATTGGGGGATGCTTTTGTCCAGCAGTAGAAGTGTTTCCGAATTCAAAAACTTTTCTAAAATTTTATATTTTACTTCTTCTTCATTTTTAGGGTTCCGCACCTCAAAAGGAAAAAGCGGAACCCTTATAGGATCACTTTGTTGTCCGTCCGTCCGTCCGTCCGTCCGTCCGTCCGTCTGTCAAGACCCTTTTTCTCAGGAACGCGTGGAGATATCAAGCTGAAATTTATATCAAATACTTAAGTCTACTGTCCCTTGGAGCTGTGCAAAAATAAAACTTCTAAGCTAACGCAATCAAAAGATACAGCCGTTTATGTCGCTTTCCGCAAATTTTCGAAACTCGCAAGGGAATCAAAACCTAAAGGGCACTTCCAGTCGATCTAGAATTTTGAAATTTGGTACGAAGCAACGTCTTATAGCACAGATAAAGGAAAAATTGCGAAAACCATAAATTTTAGTTACATCGTATAATAAAAATATTTTTAATCATTTTAAACTTACTACCCCTTTCTAAATGAACGCGTAGAGGTATTAAACACTACAGGTTTATACGGAACCCTCGGTGCGCGAGTCCGACTCGCACTTGGCCGGTTTTTCTTCTTCTTCTTGCTTTTTTATTTTATTTTACTACTAATTTCTGCCCGCGACTTCGTCCGCGTTCAATTTCTTGTTCCCCTGACCCTTCCCGTCGCGTCGAATCGCCTACCCGTGCGATTTTCCCCGTTTTGCAACATTTTTCATTACTGCTCCGCTCCTCTTAGTGATAGCGTGATGTTATATAGCCCTTCCTCGATAAATAGGCTACCCAATACAAAAATAATTTTTCAATTCGGACCAGTAGTTCCTGAGATTAGCGCGTTCAATCAAACAAACAAACAAACTCTTCAGCTTCATAATATTAGTATAGATTTTAATCAGTTACGTTATCGTAAACGATTAAAATAGTACTACCTGCCTGTGTTTGTGTATCCTGATAACTAAGCTGATTTACAATAATTTGACAGGTTGTCGTATTGGAAGTGACACATTGTTATTGACATACCTAATTTGCTTCGCACCTGACAGCAAATAGCGGTCATGTTTGGTTTAAATTGACAACATTATAGGTTTTGGATTTACATACATACATCAGGCGCGGTCGCAGCCTAACATTTTGGGGGGGGTCACCATGAGTACTGAAGAATATTTTTAGGAAGATACATCCTCTTTGGTCTAGGAGTCGCAAGCGCGACTGATCAGCATGATGTCCCGAGCTATAATCTTTTTGCAAATGTCCATCGGAGTCTCCGTGGCTCAAGTGAGAACCATTTTGAGATAGTAAGACAGCCAAATCGTTCAGGGTTTCGACAGCATGACTGTCTTTGGGGGGGGTCATGACCCCTAGAAACCCCCCCCCCCTCGGACCGCGCCTGACATACATAAACACACGCCTTGTTCCTATGGGGGTAGGCAGAAACCACGGAACGCCACCTGCTACGATCTCTACACACTCCTTTTGCCTCGTTTAGGTTCATACAATTGGTCATACACACACGCCGGTTGCGAGTACTACGCACCTGACCTTTCTGAAGAACATCACCAATAAGGTCACTATATGTCCTCCTAGGGCGTCCCCTCCCGGTGTTTCTACCGGGAGGTTTTGTTGTGCACAGCCATTGATTGTTCGAATCGTCACGGAAGAGTATCGAACGGTTATGAATAGGATGCATGTATTAAAAAAAAAAAACCTGCTTCATTTTTCATAATACAATATAACACAATCCTTTATTTCAGGCAACTAAGGCCCATAAAAACAATACATAAATAATATAAAAACAATAACTATAAACTAATACATATTCTATAAAACAAAACTAAACTATCGCTAAACACGTAATGTTGACGGCGTCGTGTTCCGCTGCGTGGTGTCGCGTAACCATCCTCGGAAACGACGATACAAGACACCTTTCGGCCAAAAGTCCTCTCTCAAGCAGGTCTGTAATAAAGATACACGGCTCCACTGATTCAATTACTACCCGAAACATTTATATTTAGAACTAGCTTCTGCCTGCGACTTCGTCCGCGTCAAATTTTTGCTCCCCTGACCCTTCCCGTCGCATCGAATTGCCGGCCAATTTTCAACTATTTTTCGTCATTGCTCCGCTCCTTTTGACTGTAGCGTGATGTTATATAGCCTTCCTCAATAAATAGGCTACTCAACAAAAAAGATTTTTTTTAAATTTGGACCAGTCGTTGCTAAGATTAGCGCGTTCAAACATACAAACCTACAAACAAACAAACTCTTCAGCTTTATAATATACTATGTAGCTTTTGCCAGCTGCTTCACCCGCATGGAGGTCGGAAATTATCCCGCGGGAACATACTACCGGGATAAAAAGTACCCTATGTGTTATTCCAGGTTATAAACTATCTGTGTGCCAAATTTCATCTAAATCGATCAGTAGTTTTTGCGTGAAAGAGGAACAAACATCCATACATCCATACATCTATACATCCATACATACAAACTTTCGCGTTTATAATACTAGTAGTATATTAAGTAAAGATCAGATTACAATAATCTGATCACTGATCAGGGAAGTAGACCGTCAGAAAATAGAATTTCTAGTTCATTTGCCACTTAGATGATTATTTATTAGCATCCTTACTCAAACAGCAAATTATGTACATATTAATTAATATAGAATACCAATTAAACTTGATTGATGCGATTATTACTATTGAGTATATGTGTTCTGTGGATTAATATCAAACAAATTGTTTGGGTATTTGAACGCAGCCATTTGATTGGAAATGTTTGACTGAATTTAATTTAGCTAATTGGGTTGAAACGGGTGTCAATCAACCCTTAATAAGTTCTATTCTATTCTATTTTTTATGAAATGGCAAGTAAAGCCGATGTCGACTATTCTGCCAATGTCTAAAATGAGTTGGAGAAACAAGTGTGCATGATATATTATTTAAAAAAAAAAAACAACTTGAAACACAAGTGAGATTCTTCGATTGATACAGTTGACACACAATGTAGATCTTGATTGGTTAGTACGGGACTGAAACAAACAGACAAAAAATATAAATAAATATAGAAATTGTTAGAACGTAAAATATAGGTACGTGTACCACACCCACACAGACAGGATAACCTATAATTTTATGTCATTGTGACGGATGAAGGACATCAGCGCCACAAGCAGATCAGGAGAGGAATATGTTAGCAAAGAGGGGAAATTAATGGGAAGAGGGATTTTAAACTTAGGGAGACGGCTATAAAGATCTAAAAGGGAAGCACCTTAATAAGTTATTTATGGAAATGAATCTATTTACACAGTCAAAATAACAACTTTTTTAATAAATACATATGAAATTATATACGGTACTTTTAATAAACATAATTTATTTGTCATAATTCTAATTAATTAATACTAACCCTTAGTTGATAAGTCTTTACTAACCAGTGGACCAATGTTGTCAAATTAAATAAATAAATAATAATAATAATAATTGTCTGTCTGTCTGTTTGTTTGTTCCGGCTAATCTCCGCAACGATACTACTGATTTTGACAAGAGTTTCACCCGCAGATATCTGATTTTAAGGACAGTTAGTCCTTCTTGTTTCAGTTAGCTCTTACTCTAAGAAAGAAGAGCCTCTATATCGCAATTTGGGTTATGATAGGGATGAGACATCGGTCAGATTAGGAACAGGGTTACGTTCGGAACACATTTTTTTTTTCAATTTCCTAACCTAACCCGCGATCGGGTTAGGATTTCGGGTCAGGCTCGGAATAATCGTTCTTTTTGTATAAAAATAATTAGGGTTCGGCGCAAAAAATTAAAACCCATGATATTTCACATTTACATGGGCATATCCGCAGTCCGAAGCTGGTGAATATTGCTACGTTTACAATAGGGAATAGAAATAAATAAACAAAATAGGCTTGGATATATGTCATCATTTATATGATGATGCCGATACGCAAAACGCAACGTTACGTATGACCGACCAAAGGAATACCTACAGCAGAATTATGAAACTTTAACCTTTACCCTTTGTCCACCAAGAAATGATTCACGAAAGAAAAATAATAGTTTAAAAAAACTAAATAACACGCTTCCATTGAAAACCAAACTCAAAAGTACAAAATAATGGAAAGCGTGTTTTTTTAGTTTTTTTTTAAACTATTATTTATTTTCTATTTTTTAGGGTGTTTCGAATTTTGAGACGTATGTCAGCGTAGTTTGTGTCGTATGGCAGCGTAGTTTGTGACGTATGTCAGCGTAGTTTTCAAAGACAGTATTTTTGCTGTCCTGGTAACACTGGCAAGGATAATGGCACAAATTATTGCATTGTCATCGGTCCTTGACAGGTGTGCAAACTTTGAATGAAATCTGGTCGTTTAAAGTGGGTCAAAATCGCGCTATAAGGAGTCGGTTACAAACAAACATACAAATATACAAACAAACATACAAGTGAAGCTAATATAAAGCGTGTAAAAATACATTGTCTTCTTATTGCCATCGTTGGCGTCAAGCACTTTTCCATTTGTTCGTATCGTACAAAAGTATTAGAAAGTGAAACGGGGTGTCAAATTTATTGTCGTATGTCTTAAAAGTAGGTGATGTTTACAAATGGATAGCCGCTTACAAATTGATTGCTTTGAGTTTATTACTTGAATACTTTAACTTAAGTTAGTTTTTTTGATCCCAGATACACAGACGTACAGTATTTTTTTTAACTTGTGCATAAAGTTTTAATAAATAAATAAATGAAATTGAAATACTAAAATCCGCCTGTGGGCGCGGAAAAAAAATCCCTGAAAAAATTTTTCAACAAAATATTTATGCGACGTAAAAAGAAATTGAAATGCAAAAATAAGCCTTTTAGAGTAACTAAGCTCGTAAACTAATATTAAATCTAATTTTAAGTCTGCAACAAACAATTAATTTAAGAGCTTAGTTAAACTTAAAGGTATTTTGATTTTTAGTTTCGTTTATTGTCGGTTAGATGTTTTGTTTCAAAGTTTTTAGGGTTCCGCACCTCAAAAGGAAAAAGCGGAACCCTTATAGGATCACTTTGTTGTCCGTCCGTCCGTCCGTCCGTCTGTCAAGACCCTTTTTCTCAGGAACGCGTGGAAGTATCAAGCTGAAATTTATAACAAATACTCTGTTTACTGTCCCTTAGAGCTGTGAAAAAATCAAACTTCTAAGCTAACGCAATCAAAAGATATAGCCGTTTATACCGCAAATTTCCTCAAATTTTCGAAACTCGCAAGGGAATCAAAACCTAAAGGGTATTTCCAGTCGATCTAGAATTTTGAAATTTGGTACGAAGCAACGTTTTATTGCACAGATAAAGGAAAATTTGCGAAAACCGTAAATTTTTTCTTACATCATATAATAAACAGAACAAAACACAGACAGACATAAAACCAAGCCAAGAAACAGAACAGAAATACGACTCGATTGTCATGATGGGTGAACTTTTACTAATATACCTACAGGTTTGTACGGAACCCTCGGTGCGCGAGTCCGACTCGCACTTGGCCGCTTTTTTTTTTAGTATAGAAGTTTGACATTACACTTGTCAAATTAGTATCAGAGATTAAAAACGAACTTTAGCTACAAATAAATAAATAAATAAACTTTAGCTACATTCATTTTAGATCAACCTGTAAATTTCATAGTTTTGACAATTTATTGTGGTTAATTTAATAACCTTGTTTTACGTTGATGATTTTCAATTACTATTAAAAGAAAGAAGAATAAAAACAGTAATAAAAAGCATAATAAACTACTACTACTAAGTATTTTATTGATAACTATGTCCCTATTAAAAAACATTCAATGGTAAAAATGATGAAATATAACGTTGAAACTTTTAAAATGTTTTTCTTATTCCGTTTAGTGAGAGATTGCGTAAAAATTCAACCTGAATAAAGTTTGTTTATACTTTCGTTACACATTTTTGGCCCAAACTGTATAGGAAACTATGTCTAATTTTGAAAAAGAAAAGTTCTGCTACAAGATCTTCTATCTCCTTTCCTCAACACTTTCTCTCTTGCCCACAGCACCACGATGGCTGTGACCGCAGTGCTGGTGCTGACCGTGGCCGGAGCAGCCCACGCATGGGGGGGCCTGTTCAATCGGTTCAGCTCCGACATGTTGGCGAACTTGGGGTACGGCCGCTCGCCGTACCGCCATTATCCATATGGACAGGTAAGTGTACCAACATCATCATTTCAGCTGAAAGACGTCCACTGCTGGAGACAGACCTCTCCTTAATTTGAGAGGGTTTGCCATAATCGCCACGCTTGGCAGGCGGGTTGGCGATCGCAGTATGGTGGTAAAATGCATAGAGAACGCTGCTGCCCATTCTCTAGTAAGTCCCTTAGTCGCCTTTTACGACACCCACGGAAAGAAATAGGATGGTGCTATTCATTACGTCCGGTACCACACGTAACCAACTTTTTTTTTTTTTTGTATTTTTGTGCAGTTGAGTGAGTTTTTAACAAAATGTAGAAGAAAATCTAGCAAATGGATCGTTTGATACTCTGTATAACTGAAACGATGCCAATTATTCAGGCATTTGTATCTTACTAATCCTACTTAATATTATAAATATGAAACACCAAGCTTCGCAAAGTAATTCAAGCTCCTAATTCGTGCACAATCCCTAAAAACTGTGGCGGCATCTACACCGCAATTTGCGAACTACGCAGCATCGCGCAAGATCCTGCATCGCGCAAGTTTACTGCGCAACTAGCGTTATACAACATCTCCACTTCGAACGTCGGGCCGTTGCCCACCATTTTTTTTTTTTTTTTGATCACGAGGTGGAAATCCTCAAGGATGTCCTCCGCCCTGGGGTGGGCGGAGGGGTCTGTCAGACTCTTACTGACTAAAACCACCCCGGTGTTCCGTCCCACACCTACGTCGGGGACCACAGGACCAATATGTCTTCCGCGATCCCCGACTGGTGCCGGCCCGCCTTTGCGGGCCTCCTCACGTTGGGGGGGAGTGAGGTGTTAAACTCCCCCCCATACATCACAGAGAGGCGCGCGTGGAACACTACGCGCCACCATCTCGGGTCCTGAGGAATAGGGGGCGATGGATGTGCCGTTGCCCACCAGACGCAACACCCGTCTGGTCGGAAGGTTCTCTGTTCTCTATGGAGGATGAGTGAACTTAACACCCTGTCCCTCATACCTCTATAAAACATCGCCTTCTCTTACTAATACGCTATACCAGTGGCGGATTTGCCGCCCTAGGTCGTGTAGTACCAGCCGCCTAGCCGCCCCTTTCTCAGCTTCTTTTATTTAGTTATATCGTGGTAAAATAACACAGAACTCTACAGAAATACGCAGGCCATCTCTTTGAGAGGGGGTGGGCTGTAATTAACCATTCGGGTCGGGTTGGAAGATGTCACATGTAGTAATAGTAATAGTATTTATTGTCTTAATAGTTATTTACAGTGGTTCTCTAGATCCCACACTAGGATTCACTGTGTCGTGGGATCTAGTTACTTAGTTCCGTTACATTAAAAGACAAAAATTTGTTAACGTTTTGAAGGCTGGATTGCTTAATTACACAGTTACAAAATAATTGAGAAAAAGAAAAAAAAATAACAATAATAGATATAAAAAATATATCAAAAATGCTGGGTGAGTGTATGAGTGGAAACAAGTGTGTGGATGTGAGGGAGTGAGTGGGTGTGAGTGTGTAGTGTATGTTGTGTGTAATGTTTATATATCTCGAGATAGTATTTCCGGGTGTAAGTGTAAAGGTCGTTATTGTGTGATCTTTAGAATCTCTTCTGTGCTTTCATAATCTAACTCCAGTAGCCATTTGATGATCTTTTCCTTGCATTTATGTTTTGTTAATTGGGCTATTTTGTGTTTTGCGTTTAATTTCCTGTATAGGTAGGGTCCCATAAAATTGTATGATCTTCTTCCAATTACTTACAGAGTCCCATACCAATCTATAGGTCTTCAGTTTTTGTTTTTACACACCATGTAATATTTACTTTTGGTCTTTTCATGTTATGATTAGTTTATTTTTGTCACAACTGGCCGCCCCTAATATTGACCGCCCTAGAACAGGCCCAGGCCTATTGGGCCTTAAATCCACTATCCACAACACACATAAACACACACAATTTATAATTCTAACCACGTAATTACGCACGTTACGCTGTGACGGCTTGATCCGTAAACCCGTGGGTTTTACGGGTCATTGCGCATTACACTGATGCAAAGGTCTCGCTATAAACGTTAAGCCTGTTTAATTTGTATTTATAGTACAATGGATTTAGTAGGTAATATATTGTGATTTGTTGCTCAATAACGCTTAGATAAATTTTCGTTGATAGCCTTGATTAAAGCTGTGGAGAAGGGATAACATACTTTGACGGTAATCGTTGGAGTTGGCTCCAGCCTAGCAAGTCTCGCAGGTCAATCGATGAGTTTGTACGCTGCTTAACTGCACTTGCACGTCACACAAATTTCATGATTTTTAGCTCCCCCCCCCCCTTTGTCACAGCTGGTCACATTTGTGAGACGCCCCCCTCCCTAGTGTGACGTCACATATTTTGCAATTTTACATCTAGACATTGAATAATTTTTAATTTTTTCTTTCATAGTTCATTTTTCGTGTTTTAATAGTACTTTAAGTATGTATATTCAATTTTGAAATGTGACGTCACAAAATTTAGGGCCCCTCCTCAAAATTTAGGGGGGGGCCCCCTTGTCACACAATGTCACAATTCGTCGACCCCCTCCCCCCCCTTAACGTGTGACGTAATTTATGGATGGCCCCTTAATAAATTAAGGCCTACAGTCAGGGCTTACAAACTAAGCGAATATATACCAAGAGCACCCTCTGTAGGATACGGACCCTGCTTAGGGCGTCACTTAAAGAGGGCAACAAGGGACGGGCTGGTTCTTAATGATCTAACCGGATGCAGCTGAAAACCAGTATTTTAAATAGGGCGATCTCCAAACTGACATCCATAACCCAGTTTCTGGATAATACGATATTCCTTGGTAAGACCGGTTGTCAGACTTTTGACTATCAAAGATTTACAAATAACAGCCGGGACCTCCTGCTTAATGCGATATTCAGATATCGTATTAAGCAGGAGGCCCCGGCTGTTATTTGTTTGGACACGGAGGGGTTTATATGTAATTGATGGTCCCCATCTAAGAACATATAAAAATACTAGTCTATGACCGTACAGACTTTGTCCTGTTTCCTAGAACTCGATAGCAGCGCCATCTGTCGGGCTGATTTGTGAATCTAAACCATCCAGGGTGCCACCCAAACGCATACAAAAAATTCATTCAAATCAGTCCAGCCGTTTAAGAGGAGTTCAGTGACATACACACGTATAGTAGAATTATATATATATATATATAAAGATATAGCTAATATATAGCTCTCAAAACGGTGAAGGATAACATCATGAGGAAACCGGCATGTCCTAAAACCAAAAATTCGAAGACATGTGATATCTACCAACCCGCACTGGGCCCGCGTGGTAGTTTACGGCCCACTCCCTCTCACCGAGAGGAGGCCTGTGTCTCAGCAGTGGGAATAATATAGGCTGATTACCTAAAAACCAGCTAAATTAGCCGGACGGTTGATATCGCGACGCTACGAGTCGATTGCGGACTCCCGGCCACCGTAGGCGCGGGCTTACGGGTGGCGAGCAATGGGTAGATCGCCGCCCGGTAAGGACCAGGCCCGTGTCGACGGCGCGTAGTGTTCCACGCGCGCCTCAAAGAGATGTCAGCAGAACTGAAGGGGTCTACTAGGACCGATGCCTGCCAGGGTCGCGTGATTGTTCGAAAGAGATACCGTGGCCCCGGCACATGGGCAACTGAAGGAACGCGGGTGGGTTTTAGTCAGTAAAAGTCTGACACGCCCTCCCGCTCCGCCCAGAGTGGGAGAAGTCATTTGATGATTTCCCATCCAAAAAAAAAGGGCAGTAAGGGACGGGCTGGATCAAAATGAGCCCGAAATTTGCTAGATGCGCGGGTAAACTTTCCTTGCGCGATGGAGGATTTTGCATGACATCACTATAATACTTAGTTTCCATGTGGTGATAATTATATAAGCCGCTACATATTGATAGTCATCCAACCAATTTCTTACCATCCAATCTTCACCAGGAACCCGAAGAGGTGTATGCCGAAGCTCTGGAAGGCAACCGTATCGACGACGTCATTGACGAGCCGGGCCACTGCTACAGCGCCCCCTGTACTACTAACGGGGACTGCTGCCGTGGCCTACTGTGTTTGGAGACCGGTAAGTACTTAGTATTAGATATGTTCTGTGTACAGCCCAAAATTGGACAGAGGAGATCAGCTATATTCGACCTGAAATACAAAGTTCCGGCCAGCGAAAAAAAAAAAATTTATCCCTTGTTGTAGGAGAAAATAAATAAAATAAAAAGTTTATTTCAGAAGGGGCTACATAGGCCTACATAGGGCCTCCTAAGCAAAAACTATACTTGTGCTAGGAGGTCCCGCTCTCCAATGACAAAAATAGAATGGTAAAAGTGGTGTACACTGAGAAATTGTAATTTAAACAAAGGAAATTACAAGTAAAATCTCAAACTGAACATTAGGAAGTCTTCTGTATTTTTACACGCTTTATATTAGCTTCACTTATATGTTTGTTTGAAACCGACTCCTTATAGCGCGATTTTGACCCACTTTAAACGACCAGATTTCATTCAAACTTTGCACACCTGTCAAGGACCGATGACAATGCAATAATTTCATAAATTTGTGCCATTATCCGTGCCAGGGTTACCAGGACAGCAAAAAAACTGTCTTCGAAAACTACGCTGACATACGTCACAAAAAACGCTGACATACTACATAAACTACGCTGACATACGTCACAAACTACGCTGACATACGTCACTAACTACGCTGACATACGTAACAAACTACGCTGACATACGTCTCAAAATTCGAAACACCCTAAAAAATAGAAAATAAATAATAGTTAAAAAAAACTAAAAAACTTTTTTTTACTTTTCCGCCGAATTACTCTATTATATCTATCTGAAATTTTGTTAATTTTATGGGTTACTATGGGTCTTGAAGCGATGTCATTAGTCTTTAACCTTCTTTATTCATTGGGCTATCAAATGCCGATACGTCGAAATTCTAAGGGTACTTCTAGAGATTAGTGCTTTCAGACAAACAAACTCTTCAGCTTTATAATATTTCGATTTGATTACAATTTAAAACGTTATTGTGAGCCAAATCTTATAAGATAAACTTAATATGCTATCCTGGACTTTTTTAGAACTGTTTAAGAGGAATAGTTCCGTCATACATTTTGACTGGCCTGTTAGTCTAGTGGTTAGTGACCCTGACTGCTAAGACTGAGGTCGTGGGCTCCATTTCCACCCAGGACAAATGTTTGTGTGATGAGCACAATCATTTGTTCTGTGTCTGGGTGTAATTTATCTGTAATATGTATGTATTTAGAAATATATATGTATATTTATCAGTTGTCTGGTTACCATAGTTATGGCTCTGCCTAGTTTGGGATCAGATAAAGTTGTGTATATATATAATAATAATATCTTAGGACAACCAACACACCATGTTGGTTGTCCTAAGATAATATTATTATACATGGTTGTTGCGTTACTTTAACGGTTAAAAATTGTTCGGTAAGCAACGCAAACAACGCCTTGAATGTTAAAGAACTGTCAAAATGAAAGTGATTCCTACTGATACTATTTTACGCAATTTTCCCTTTGGTCTTCGTCTTCTCGAGCTCGTGTCGCTACTTCTTTTGCGATTTGCATGATTGATTGGATATATTACTATGCACAATCGCAAAAAAAATAGTGCTGTCAGTTCAAAACAACGGTGTCCGAAGATTTTGTGAAGAAAGAAGAGTTTTTTTTAGTGTCATTTATATATACAGGGTCAATTTAAACAGGTTGGCAATAATTTACCGACGCGTTGGGTTTCCATATAAAAAACGAATGACATTTGGTTTAAATAGTGTAATATGTCTTATTTATGAAATAATATTATTTATGTAGATTATTTTATACTTTGTGAATGTGAGAACGTTGTAAGCCTTGTAGCCTGTAGACAATTTTCTATCTTATTCAGTACCTGGTACTTGTTGACAGGCCTACACCGTCCTCCCATACTATTAACACTGTAATTTGAAACAATTGTAAAAACGAATTATTTTTAAAAGAGTAACCGTGGAGTTTCTTGCCGGCTCTTCTCCATAGGAACCAACTATTTGGAACCGTGCACCTAGCTTCTGACGTTTCATAAGTGCCCATGTAGGTTTATATGAAATAAAAATATTTTGATTTGATTAAAAAAATATGAAAACCAAGAAAGTTACTAATTGATTGATATGTTATTTATGGCTTACAAAATTTCGTAAAATATATATGGTCCACGAAAAATTATTAAACCAGCTGATCGATTACGGGCATTGACCTTCGGCCATCGAATGATGGAATTTTTTTCTTAATTTTTTATTTTTATATAATAATAATACATTTCTTTATTTTCTCTTCCACAAATAAAACATTAACAAACTTAGTTCATAACACAACAACAAGGAACCGACTTAGGACATTAAACTAAGCCGAACCACAGAACCACAAAGGTACGCCACCAAGAAACTTAAATACAAAGATGGAACAACAATATTAAGTGCAAAGACACAATGCGCAATATGATGTTGGTCATCATCATCATTTCAGCCGAAAGACGTCCACTGCTGGACATAGGCCTCCCCCAAGCACCGCCACTTCGACCTATTCTGTGCTTCTCGCATCCAACGTATTCCTGCGGCCTTCACCAGGTCATCGGTCCATCTTGTGGGAGGCCTTCCAACGCTCCGTCTTCCAGTACGCGGTCGCCACTCCAGAACCTTCCGACCCCATCGGCCATCCGTTCTGCGAGCAATGTGCCCTGCCCACTGCCACTTAAGTTTGGCAATTCTTCGGGCTATATCGGTTACCTTGGTTTTCCTACGGATCTCTTCATTTCTGATTCGATCGCGTAGGGAAACTCCAAGCATAGCCCTCTCCATTGCTCTTTGGGTGACTTTGAGCCTTCTTATGAGGCCCATTGTGAGCGACCACGTCTCAGTGCCATATGTCATCACTGGCAACACACACTGGTCAAAGACTTTTGTCTTGAGACACTGCGGTATTTGCGACGAGAAGATATTGCGTAGCTTCCCGAACGCTGCCCAGCCGAGTCGGATTCGACGATTAACCTCTTTCTCGAAGTTGGATCTACCTAACTGGACAGTCTGTCCTAGGTACACGTATTCGTCCACAACTTCGAGTGTAGCGCCTCCGATCTTCATTGGAGTGGGTATCACACGAGCATTGGACATGACCTTTGTCTTGTCCATGTTCATCCTAAGACCCACTCTTTCGGAAGCTCTACTGAGGTCATCGAGCATTGTACTGAGGTCCTCCATAGTCTCAGCCATGACTACTATATCGTCGGCAAATCGAAGGTGAGTGATGTACTCGCCATTGATGTTGATGCCAGCCCTTTTCCAGTCCAGAACCTTGAAGACATCCTCCAGTGCAGCGGTGAACAGTTTCGGAGAGATTACGTCTCCCTGTCTCACCCCTCGCTGCAGAAGGATAGGTTTCGAGGCTTTGTCCTGGAGCCGGACTGACATAGTGGCGTTTTCATACAAACACTTCAGCACCTCGATGTACCGATAGTCAATCTGGCACCGTTGAAGAGACTGCAGTACAGCCCAGGTCTCGATCGAATCGAAGGCTTTTTCGTAGTCCACAAACGCTAAGCAGAGAGGCAGGTTATACTCTTCGGTCTTCTGTATAACCTGCCGCAGCGTATGTATGTGGTCTACGGTGCTAAAGCCTTTACGGAATCCGGCTTGTTCGGGAGGCTGGAAGTCGTCAAACCTGCGCGCGAGACGATTCGTGATGACTCTTGAAAACAGCTTGTAGACATGGCTCAGAAGTGAGATGGGCCTATAATTCTTAAGCAGGGTATTGTCACCCTTCTTAAAGAAAAGTACCACCACACCTCTGTTCCATGCCTGTGGCGTTTTGCCCTCGAGTATGACGGAATCAAACAGCTTCTGAAGGGCCTTTAGAACGGGTTTTCCGCCGGCCCTCAGGAGTTCGGCTGTAATTCCGTCATCACCCGGCGCCTTGTTGTTTTTGAGCTGCTTCAGAGCCATCCTAATCTCGTACAAGCTGACGTCCGGGATATCTTCAGTGTAGTGTCGAGTCAACCTAGCTCTCGGGTCGTTAGCTAGATTCATAACGGGGTTTCTGGTGGACGTGTATAACTGTCCGTAGAACCTCTCAATCTCCTTAAACAGCTCAGGTTTGGCGGACACGATTCTGCCATCGTCGGTCTTCAGTTTCGCAAGCTGACTCTGCCCAATAGACAGATCTCTTGCAAAGACTTTGGAGCCCTTGTTTCGCTCTATCGCGTCCTTAATACGTTCCGTATTAAAGAGGCGAAGGTCGCTTTTCAAGGACTTAGAGATCCGTCTATTGAGTTGCCGGTACTCGAGTGCAGCTTCTGAAGACTGCAGGATCATTCCGCGCCTCTGTTCCATGAGCTGTAATGTTGGATCTGAGAGTTTCTTTTTTCTATTTGTACGGCGGGTCTTGAAAAACTTAGACCCGACCGTATGGACAGTTTCCACAAACCCATCGTTATAATCGTCCACGGAGCTCCCTAGGCACTCAAAACGATTCTGGAGTTCGAGCTGAAAGCTCTCGGGGTTCTGAAGTTGGATCGGTGCTGGTCGGAGCGTTGACTTCATCAGCCGAGATCTTTCCAGCTTGATATTGATATTCAATGTGCCTCTTACCACGCGGTGATCACTCCCGGTTTTCACCGCGTTGATCACAGAGACATCATTGAATATTTGCTTCTTCGTCGACATAATGAAGTCAATCTCATTTTTAGTTGCACCGTCGGGACTCTGCCAGGTCCACTTCCTGTGCTCACGTTTTCTGAAGAAGGAATTCATCATAAAGAGGTCTTCCTTCTCCATAAAACTAGCCAGTAGGTGGCCCCGGTGGTTCCGACGTCCAACTCCAAATTGCCCCACTCTCAACTCATCATCGCTTCGCTTGCCCAGTTTCGCGTTGAAGTCCCCCATAACAACTGTGAAGTGAGTTTTGGAACCATGCATGGCTCTAGAGATATCCTCATACATGGTTTCCACCTCATCGTCGGGGTGTGTCGAGGTCGGGGCGTACACCTGTATGACCTTCAGCGAATACCTTGCGGATATTCTGAGTATAAGGAACGCCACCCTGGTCGACACACTCTCGATCTTCACAACGTTGCTCACAAGGGACTTGTGGACGATGAACCCGACACCACCTTGAGACTGCTGGTCGCCCTCCCGGAAATAGAGCAGGTTTCCGGAATTCAGGATTATCGAGTCCTCCCCCTCTCTTCGGACTTCAGATAACCCTACTATACTCCATCGTAACCTGCTCAATTCTTCCTCGAGCTCGGCGATCTTCTCGTCGGTCCGGAGTGTACGCGTGTTGAATGTTGCCAGGTCCAGTTGTCGGTGATTGTGGTAGCTGGATCTCTTCCGGGGATTCTTAGCACCCCTTGCCTCACCGTGACCTTGACCGCTACCGTAGCCAAGGGTAGGTGGGCCGCCGGGCACTAGGGGCCGTTTTTTATTCGTGCTTGTCATTATTTGGGGGGGGGTTTGCCATAATCGCCACGCTTGGCAGGCGGGTTGGCGATCGCAGTATGGTACTCTACAATGCATAGAGAACGCTGCTGCCCATTCTCTAGTATGTCCCTTAGTCGCCTCTTACGACACCCACGGGAAGAAATGGGGTGATGCTATTCTTTACGTCCGGCACCTACACGGACGACGATGATGTTGGTATGGCATGTATAAGAGTCTACACCTTTGATTAAAATAAAACTAATATATATGTAACGTTCTTACGTTAGGTATTCAAACAGTGAGTCTTATACGTACACAGACACATTTACTCACACAAACAATCATTATTATTACACGCCAACAAAGAAAGAGACAGAATAATGCACAAAGGTGGCGAGCGACCAAGACGGAGTATCACCGCTCTTCGTACTATTTCGTTAGAAACGCACGTCACGCCGAGCGACGACGGCGACGCGACGCGGCGTCCTGTTCTAGCCGGACGTGTCGCACACTAACGCATTGTATGTTTCTATCCCGCTCTTCAAAATGGCGAACAAATTCGAACGGGTATAAATTTATTTAATGAAATCTTTAAAAAATAATAAGAAAAATGTACTTATGAGTGAAATGTGATGCAGAGTGATTTATTTTTTCTTTTAGAGTGGTTCATGCACCCAGTGAAGGCACACGAAGGCATTGTTTTTCTTTTTAGTGCGTTACTAGCGTATTGGAATATACACGCACGCACGTCTCAATCGAAAGCTAGTCGTATTGCGACTGAGAACAATTAGGCCCCCGGGGCCTAATTTATGCGGTCCATGCGCTATCGTCTAGTGACACATCTTCCGCTAGTTTTATTTTAATCAAAGGTCTACACAGATGATGGCCCTCAGCCCTCTCGTAATCAATAAAGTTAGTACACTGTCTCTCAAAATTTTGTAACCTTTTTTGTTTTATGTACCTACTAACCAAGCAAATAAACGATTATGATTCATGAAATATTTGTTCCATTAGCGTACGATATCGACACTCAACACGTGGGTAAAATATAGTCGGAAAATTTTATTTGACCCTGTATAGTAATAACGTGTATGTATAATCTTGGTGACTAATTTGACACATGCAGTTCACGTGTTGAATAGTATACCCATAAAATGCTATTTGTACAAGCTCTTAGTATTTTTAAAGTTGTGTAGTTTTTTGTGTTACCGTTCCGCTTGGAAGGCGGATTGGCGATCGCAGTATGGTGGTATGATGCATAGAGAACACTGCTGCTTATTCTCTAGTAAGTCCCTTAGTCGCCTCTTACGACACCCACAGCGAGAAATGGGGTGGTGCTATTCTTTACGTCCGGCACCACACGTAAAATCGGTGAATATCAGATTAGTCATCAAGATTCTGTAATCTCCATTTCGTGTATTTTACAGGTTAAAATCTGCACCCTAATTGCGTAATACAATATTGATCAGAATCTGAATAATTTTGAAGCTTATTTGCCATCCATTCTTTCATATGTTCAAAGAAATTGTTTGCTTAGAAATAAGATAGAAAATACATATATTTGCGGCAAACATGACGCTTAGAAAGTCCAGAAACATACAAAAATAAGAAAAAGCTGGAGGAAAACATGCGTCACATCCACGCAAAACGGCCATCGCTCAGCATAATGCTGTGTCCCTATGCGAGAAAGCCCCAGCGCTGGTTTAAAACAATGTAATGCCGTCGGGAGTCCATAGCGGACTCTCGGCCACCGTAGGCGCGAGCTTGCGGGCGGCGAGCAATGAGTAGCTCGCCGCCCGGAAAGGATCAGGCTCGGATCGAAGGCGCGTAGTGTTCCACGCGCGCCTCAAAGAGATGTCAGCAAACTGAAGGGGTCTGCTAGGACCGATGCCTGTCAGGTTCGCGAGATTTGTTCGAAAGAGATACCGTGGCCCTGGAATATGGGCAACTGAAGGAACACGGGTGCGTTTTAGTCAGTAAAAGTCCGACACGCTTTTCCGCTGCACCCAGAGCGGGATAAGTCATTTGACGATTTCCCATCCAAAAAAAAAAAAAATACAACGCCATGAATGTTGCGGAACTGTCAAAATAAAAGCGATTCCTACTGATAGTGTATTACGCAATTACCCCTCTGGTACCCGTCTTCAGTACTGCTAATGTAGCTAGTTCTTTTACGATTTGCATATATTATAGCATATACTATGCACTATCGCAAAAAAACTAGTTCTGTTAGCGCATTCAACGGTCGACGAAGATTGAAGATGGTAAGAAGATTTCAACTGTCATTTTCAATTTTGTAATGTGTATTGAATATGTTAGTTTAGAACTACACCTGTTAGAAACACTGAAACTCAATGGTGATGCAACGATTGTTGAGCTACCAACATATGAACATTTTTATTGTTTTTTTAGGGTTCCGTTGCCAAATGGCAAAAAACGAAACCCTTATAGATTCGTCATGTCTGTCTGTCTGTCTGTGTCTGTCCGAGTATGTCACAGCCACTTTTTTCCGAAACTATAAGAGCTATGCTGTTGAAACTAGGTAAGTAGATGTATTCTGTAAACCGCATTAAGATGTTCACACAAAAATAGAAAAAAAAAAACAATAATATTTGGGGTTCCCCATACATAGAAATGAAACTCAAAAAAAAAAAAAAACATCAAACCCATACGTGTGGGGTGTTTATGGATAGGTCTTCAAAAATGATATTGAGGTTTCTAATATCATTTTTTTCTAAACTGAATAGTTTGCGCGACAGACACTTCCAAAGTGGTAAAATGTGTGTCCCCCCCCCCTACCCCCGTAACTTCTAAAATAACGGAATGATAAAACTAAAAAAAATATATGATGTACACTACCATGTAAACTTCCACTGAAAATTGGTTTGAACGAGATCTAGTAAGTAGTTTTTTTTTATACGTCATCAATAGTAAACCACAATTTACCTTTCATTCAGTTAACTCAAATATATATATAAAAAAAACATTTAATTTCATAAACATAAGCCTTATGCATAAACCGAGAATACCTGCAGGTTTGTATGGAACCCTCGGTGCGCGAGTCCGACTCGCACTTGGCCGGTTTTTTTATTTTTGTGGAAATGCGCTAATTACGAAGCATGTATAGTGTGATTATGAATGCTAGGCTGAGGAATGATGTGATAAGACAACGGTGCGGTTTAAAAGAATATGTAGAAGCCAATTTGAAAAGTGTATGCTTGGATTTGTTCATGTTGAGAAGATGAATGAAAGGGTGTTAACATTGGCAGTCTCTGCGCCCTCACGTCCCTAGCCGCCGCAGGACGAGACGCCCTGGGCGTCGGGAGTCTAAAGCGGACTCCCGGCCACCGTAGGCGCGAGCTTGCGGGCGGCGAGCAACGGGTAGCTCGCCGCCCGGTAATTACCAAGCTCGGGTCGACGGTGCGTAGTGTTCCACGCGCGCCTCAAAGAGATGTCAGCAACACTGAAGGGGTCTGCTAGGACCGATGCCTGCCAGGGTCGCGAGATTGTTCGAAAGAGATACCGTGACCCTGGCACATGGGCAACTGAAGGAACACGGGTGGGTTTTAGTCAGTAAAAGTCTGACACGCCTTCCCGCTCCGCCACGAGTGGGAGAAGACATTTGATGATTTCCCATCCAGAAAAAAAAGGGGGTTAACATACATTGTTTCTTTCGACTATCGATTTCACCATAGTTTAGCTGAAACACCGTTATGTTAGAACGAACATAATCAAACGCCACTTTCGTGAGTGTAGTACCTACATTAGTTAGTCTAATCTAATTAAAATAATTTGCATTGTAAATGAGGACTAAATATATGTTTAGTGTGGTAATTTAGGTAATTAATTACTTGTACATAATTATTTGCTTTGTAATTTAGTAATTCTACAAAGTGGGTCCTTGAACTTTTAAATTAGTCACAAAAGCTCATTAAGTTATAGGTATATGATGTATAAAACAAAATGTATGAAATATCGTATTTTTTTTTTTTGTTGTTTTAATTAATCAGTGAGGGAAGAACTTGACTTTTCGGAAAGAACTGGCCAGCGCTAGCATAGAAGACAAAATTCTGTGGAATCGGGAGACGAAGGCCTTTACTACGCAGTGGGACAAAACAGGCTAGTTAAATAAATAGACTGAAATCTGTGAATATTTTGATATGAAAAGTAAACGAATCTTGTTTATTTTTTAAACAATATTGCGACTTACTTCTCTCGTGATTTTATATAACTACTAGCTTCTGCCCGCGACTTCGTTCGCGTATCATCTATAGTTATATTTCATACTAATATTATAAAGCTGAAGAGTTTGTTTTTTGGTTGAACGCGATAATCTCAGGAACTACTGGTTCGAATAGACAAATTCTTTTAATGTTGGTTAACCTATTTATCGTTAAAGACTATAGGCTATATAACATCACCCTACAACTAATAGGAGCCAAGCAAAAAGATCAAAAATTCACGAATACGAAGACGTCGCACGGGCAGGCGATTCGATGCGACGGAGAGGGTCTGAGGAGCAAGATATTTAACGCGGACAAAGTCGCGAAGAAGCTAGTACATACATAAAGCCCTTCCTCCTAAATCACTCTGTGTATATTGATAAAAAACCGCATTTAAATTTAAGTTGCTTAGTACCTACCTATAAAAGATTTATTCGTACAGACGCGGAAAGTGGAGATGTAGCGGGACCGGTTCCTTTTTTATGGAATTAGGAATGTGGTTAAAGATAGCCGGTGCCATACCAAAAAAACTTTTCCTCAACCACGTAGATATAGGACTGCTTTGCTGAGGAAAAGTGTTTTTGGTATGGCACCGGCTATCTTTAACGACATTCCTAATTCCATAAAAAAGGAACTAGTAACAACTTTCAAAAAAAGACTAACTTTACTTCTTTTAGATAAATCTTACTACTCCGTATCCGCCTTCCTAGATGATAAATTTTAGTTGTAAATATATCAATGTTTGATACTTACTTTGATGTTTGAACTGCATCAATATTTGCATGCCAAAGTGGTAGAATGTACAAGGATTCCGTAAATCATATAATCACCTTATTGTAAATACCTACATTCTGAGCAAATAAAATAATATTCTATTCTAACGTAAATGTTTGAACGTCAACATTTACATTAAAATAGAAATGATTCTCAAAGTGCATTTTATGTGTCTTTTTGAAATAAAGCTTTGACATTGATGGGAAAAGGCTAGCAAATTAATTCTTGTCTTTACTTCTTTTCTAAACATAACATTACATAAAGATAGAACATTATAGACAGAACATTAGGTAGCTAACTACTAAAACAACAACCATATAATGTTACAACTACCCTCGTGTAGGCAGTTATTTTCCTCGCTAAAAATAAGCTTCCCTTGAACTTTCCGTGTCACCTTTATTGAGTAAACGACGGAGTTAATGCGAAAAGCGAAAATAAACTTAATTGCTACCACTTAGTGGCGTTTCAGGAAAAGTGGACCGTTGGTATTTGTTTTAAGAACTATTTACGGATTACCGCGAAGACGATTTATAAATATAAATGAACTGAATAGTAGTCCGAATTAGCCTTACATCGCTCTTAGCGGTGACATCAATAATTTGCCTTAGTTCTTTCCAATACAATCTGGAACGCTCATGAACGAGCTTTTTTTCTTTTTTTTTACTGACTAAAACCCATCCGTGTTGCTTCAGTTCCCATGTGCCAGGGTCACGGTGTATCTTTCGAACAATCTCGTGACCCTGGCAGACCCCTTCAGTTCTGCTAAGATCTCTTTGAGGCGCGCGTGGAACACTACGCGCCGTCGACCCGAGCCTGGTCCTTACCGGGCGACGGGCTACCACCCATTGCTCGCCGCCCGCAAGCCCACGCCTATGGTGGCCGGGAGTCCGCTATGGACTCCCGACGCTCGTGAACGGGCTTACAGTGCTTGCTTAGCGGCATAAAATATACATATACACCTGTTTTCTTCTTCCTTGGTTAGATGGTCAAAAGCAACATTTTTCGTTATTGCCACGGTTGTTTAAACATATCTTTAAACTAACGTGGCATTTACGAAAAATTTCGCTACGACTCACTCAAACAAAACAGCACAATTGTCATTTAGGACAGCGCTTGTGTCTCTAGCCATGCCATCTCAAACCAGCCCTCGCGGTACGCGTCCAAGTCATTATTTCACTTTATAATATTAATTTAGATTATTAGCTTTTTATCACCATTTTATATGAAAGCTTGACAAACGACAACCCCTTTACATGCCATGAACCCCGACATGACATATATTTTTCTTCCATGCCATTTACCCCTCTTTTTAAATGGATTACAATACACGGAAACCAACTCTGTTACCCTTTTTATGAAGTACCATTATCGCCTTTTTTGCAGTTTATAAACCTACTTTTGCAAACACGTAGCTCGTAGGAAAAACCATTAAAGACCTATTTAGTGTTAAAGGAACGTAGTGTGTACAATGTTTATTTTTATTATCCTTTCACGCTGTTTTTCCATTAACAGGGAAACGTGATGTTTTTTCATTGTTGTGTGTGTTTGTATAAAAATAAAACAAGCTTTTGTGACAGACTATTCATAAATGCAAACTCTTTATTCAAAAACCGGCCAAGTGCGCGTCGGACTCTCGCACCGAGGGTTCCGTACAAACCTGCAGGTATTCACGGTTTATGTATAAGGTTTATGTTTTTGAAATTAAATGTTTTTTTAATATTTATATTTGAGTTGACTGAATGAAAGGTAAATTGCGGTTTACGATTTATGACGTATTAAAAAAAAACTACTTACTAGATCTCGTTCAAACCAATTTTCGGTGGAAGTTAACATGGTAATATACATCATATATTTTTTTTAGTTTTATTATTCCCTTATGTTAGAAGTTACGGGGGGGGGGACACACATTTTACCACTTTGGAAGTGTCTCTCGCGGAAACCATTCAGTTTAGAAAAAAAAGATATTAGAAACCTCAATATTATTTTTGAAGACCTATCCATAAATACCCCACACGTATGGGTTTGATGAATTTTTTTTTAGGTTTCAGTTCTATGTATGGGGAACCTCAAAAATTATTGTTTTTTTTTTTTCTATTTTTGTATGAAAATCTTAATGCGGTTCACAGAATACATTTACTTACCAAGTTTCAACAGCATAGCTCTTATAGTTTAGGAAAAAAGTGGCTGTGACATACTCGGACAGACAGACAGACATGACGAATCTATAAGGGTTCCGTTTTTTGCCATTTGGCAACGGAACCCTAAGAAGTAATTGTTTGTTTAGGTTCCATTCAGTTGTGAATAAACATACGATATAGTTGGAAGTTTCTCATAAAAATACAGATTTTATTTTTAAATAGAAAAATTTCTTGTGAGCATTCGATAAGTACTTACTGCTGAATAAAGTCTCTATATTTAAACCAAAAGCTTTTGTAAATAATATTCCCTACGATCTGTTTAAATACTTCACTTTTGTAAATTAGGACTCACGTTTAGGGTGATGTAGTCATATTCAATTTAGGAATTATGTTTAAAGGATAGGTGCAATGTATTATGCCAGCTTACAGTCCAAAGGTCTATAAAATCACGCTATTTTTATTGGGGTAGGCAGAAACTACAATAGGCCAACTGCTATGATCCTTATAGATAGTTCAATCCACGATGACGCGCCTTTGTTTTGTTTTTAACCGCTCTCAGTACAATTGTTAAAGAGTGGGGTGCATCTTCATGGATTGAACTATCTATATATAGTCTTTTTGCGTCATTTACGTTCATACTCTTTCTACCATTTGTTTAAAATATTTTCTTTATACCTTTACAATTAATAGGTTTTTTTATCTCTTTATATAAAAACTTCACGTGCGACCCCTTTACTGACGCATGTATTTTCCTTCACGTCATTTACGTCTGTATGTGTCCGACATAAAAGTATGTTTTATTTTTATACCAACACACACAACAATGAGAAAATATCACGCATTTATAAATTGCGTATTTATAAATATAAACGTATAGTTACTGTATGTTTATGTTCCACTCAATTGTGCATAAACACAATGTGTATTTAATATGGAAATTTGTAATGAAAATACAGGTTGTATTTTAAATAGAATAAGTTTTCGCGAGCAAACAATACGTACCTACTGTTGAGTACAGCTTCATTATTTAAACTAAAAGTTTTTTGTGACTTATACTCTCTACAACCTGTAAAAATACTTCATTTTCGTAAATTAGGACTCTCGTTTAGGGTGACGTAATCACAATAAATTAAGCATTATGTTTATTGGATAGACGGAATATATTATGGAAGTTTATAGCCCAAAGGGCATTAACTGACGCCTTTTTTCCTATGGGGTAGGCAGAAGCTATAGAACACCACTTGCTATTATCCTTACATACTCTGTTTGTGTTAATTTAACAGCATTTTAAACCAATACAATATTATTTCTATCATTTGTTCTAGATAACTTCTTTATCTATACTTTAATATTATAACGCTGAAGAGTTTGTTTGCTTGTTTGGTTGAACGCGCCTCTGGGAGACTGGTTCAAATTGCAAAAATATTTTTATGTTGGGTAGCATATTTATTGAGAAAAGTTATAAAATATATAACATCACGCTACCACTAATAGAAGCGGAGCAGCAATGAAAAATGTTGCAAAAACAAAGACCATGCACGGGCAGGTTATTCGATGCGACGGGATTGGGATTATTCCGATCTGTCACCCCGCTTTCGATCGGAAAAAAAAGTTTGATCTGTCCCCCTGTTAGCAATGAGGGGACAGTTCGAACTTTATTCACTCCTTAACGGTTTCATCTGTCCCCCTATCACTGATAGGGGGATAGATAAAACTTTTTATTCCTGTTTGTCCCCCATAGAATTTAAGTTAATTCTTGAAAGTAATTCTACACGTTATAAGATTACTTTCAAGAATTAAATAAAAGATTAGTGGTTTGGATTATTATAACGACCTGTATTTAAATAAATTATAAATATTTCTTTTGTTTCTGTATCGATCAGTCACAGTCCCATAAATCACGTAGTAGGTATTCCAGGTATAATAAGTATAATAACAATCAATCCTCTGATTTGACTTCATATTACAAATGTTAATTTTTACTAACAATATGTTAACTTTTAAATGAGGAAATGTTCGTAATAAGAAAATTTTACGTGTTTAGATAAAATTGCAGCTTCTATTAAGGTAATTAATTCTGTATTATTCAGGAATGAAGTAAATAAATTCAAGTTTTGACGTTTTCATTCCTGTAAGAGTTATCAAACAAAAAAGTTAACATATTATTAGTAAAAATTAACATTTGTAATATGAAGTCAAATCAGTGGACTGATTATTATTATACTTATTATACCTGGAATACCTAATACGTGATTTATGGGACTGTGACTGATCAATACAGAAACAAAAGAAATATTTATAATTTATTTAAATACAGGTCGTTATAATAATCCAAACCACGAATCTTTTATTTAATTCTTGAAAGTAAGCTTATAACGTGTAGTGCGTAACTTTTAAGAATTAATTTAAAATCTATGGGGGACAAACAGGAATAAAAAGTTTTATCTATCCCCCTATCAGTGATAGGGGGACAGATGAAACCGTTAAGGAGTGAATAAAGTTCGAACTGTCCCCTCATTGCTAACAGGGGGACAGATCAAACTTTTTTTTCCGATCTGTCCCCCTAAGGGGACAAAGCGGGGTGACAGATCGGAATAATCCCGGGATTGGTTGGGGGAGCAATAAATATAACGTGGACAAAGTTGCGGGCAGAAGCTTTACCTAATAATAATGAATAGGTTTTTTCACCATTTTATATAAAACCTCTTTATTAAATGGCAAGTATTCTTCTTCTACGCCATTTACAACCTCTTTTCAAATGAATATATCATAATACACGAAGATCAAACGCACGACCCTTTGTAGAAATTACCATTATCGCCTTTTTTGCAGTTTATAAACCTACTTTTGCAAACACGTAGCACGTAGGAAAAACCATTAAAAAACCATTCAGTGTTAAATAAACGTTGTGTGTACAATTTTTTTTTATTACCCTTTCACGCTGCTTTTCCATTAAAAGGGAAACGCGTGATATTTTCTCATTGTTGTGTGTGTTGGTATAAAAATAAAACATACTTTTATGACGGACTATTTATAAATATAAACTTTTTATTGAAATAGTTACTGTTTTATACAACCTGTTTATGTTTGTTTATGTTCCATTCAGTTATGAATAAACACACTGTATATTTAAAATCAAAATTTGTCATGAAAATACAGGTTATATTTTTAAATAGAAAATGTTTTTGTGAGCATACAATGGGTACCCATTGTTATACCCTACAAGTTGTATAAATACTTCACTTTTGTAAATTAGGACTCTCGGTTAGGGTGACGTAATCATTTAAATTAAGCAGTTATGTTTAGATAGGCGACAGATCCCGAGTTTTCACATATAACAAATAGTAAGGGACTAGCAAACATTTTCACAAAGGTTAAGGAAGAGGTCTCATATTTCATGTTGATGTTTATGCAAAGTTTTCTTGTGTCCCTTGGGCTTTATACACAGGGAAAGGCCAACACAAGCAATCTGTTTTCATACGGAGTTAAATCGAATGCTATAAATATATATTTTTTTAATCAATATAATTTTTATTTTGCACTTCCATAGAATTATAAACTCACGGTTTTTCCCACGAGGGTAGGCATTATCTACTGTTGGCAATATTTACTGTCTATCGCCATATGTAAACCAATAGTTTTTGGTGTCTAACATACCCTACGACCTGTTTATATACTTCATCGGCAGCCTAAATATTCCCACTGCTGGGACACAGGCCTCCTCTTAGTGAAAGGGAGTGGGCCATAATCCACCACGTGAACCCAGTGCGGGTTGGTAGATGTCACATGTCTTTGAATTTTAGGTTCTAGGATATGCCGGTTTCCTCACGATGTTTTCCTTCACCGTTTTGAGAGCAGTGGTAATTAAATAATTTATACAAAGTAAAACGCCGGATTGGGTCCGAATTCACGACCTACTTACTACTAGGCTTAGGCTTCCACTGCTCTGTTTATATACTTGATGTTTATAAATAAGATGTTTATTTATTTATTTGCTAAGGCAGAAAGTCCCAATAATTAAACTAACTAAATCACAAATACATCAAATTCATTACAACATTAAAACAAAATACTTTAAAAGGAATCAGGAATCATAAATAAGGAATCGCTTTTTGGGTGACACAATCACAATAAATTACGAACTTATGTTTGACGATATATAATGATAGTCCATTGAATAACACCACCCCATTTCTTCCCGTGGGTGTCGTAAAAGGCGACTAAGGGACTTACTAGAGAATGGGCAGCAGCGTTCTCTATGCATTTTACCACCATACTGTGATCGCCAACCCGCTTGCCTAGCGTGGCGATTATGGCAAAGCCCCCCAAATTGGGGGACGCCTAAGTCTAGCAGTGGACGTCTTACGGCTGAAATGATGATGATGAATGATAGTCACACGGGTCGATAAAATACTAAACTACCTTGCAGAGGTCCAATAAATGGGAGACCATTTATAACATGTCAAGACCTCTTCGTGCCTCGGAAAGCACATTAATCTGTTGGTCCCGGCTGTCGTTTGTAGATCTTAGACAGTCGTTACGGGTCGTCAGAAACCCGAAAGAGCGAAAACCAGTCTTATGTACCTAAGGGTTTATCTAGTCACTGGGTTGTCGAGGACAAATAGGCAGACGCTCCATGTAAAAAAACTTTTTTCAAAAAAAAAAAATAACCACTGACTTCCTTAAATGATAAATGATTTTATTTCTGTAAGTAGGTTTGTACAAACACTTTTACATGTCAATGATATTTTTTTTTTTTAACTAGATGAGTTCGGCGTTTCCTAACTGACTACTCTGAGAAGAAAGGCCGAAACAAACTCAGAGGTCACAGTCTCTTTTAAAAGTCCAGACATAATATTGGTCACAACATGTGAAGACCATGTAGATTGGTGACTGAAATGGTCTTTTGAGGAAAGAACCACACAGATTGAGTGGACCTGTACAGTCAGTGCAAGCATTTGTCACTAATCGTTTAGCTCATGCGTAAAAACACTACAAAGTGAAAAATGACTTTTATGTCGAAGTTGGTGTCTTAGGATGTGTATTTAAGTTTTTTGCCACCGACTTCTTGTCTTTGTAGTGTTTTTAAGGAAGTCGGTTGTTATTTTTTTAAGTTTATATTTTTAACTTTTATTTATGGTAAGTATGTACCCCGCACTAATCTAATCGCGTTATTCGTCCATTTGTCGCACGCATACTTAATGCAAATTTAAGACTTAAATGGTTTTCTAATGGATGCCATTGTCAGAACTGAACCAAAATTATTTTTCTCCCCTTGTGTCCATTGTTAGTTGAATAAGCCTTAGCATGTAACTATTATAAAACCTGTGTATATGTTTATCTTTGGATAAATAAACTTATTATTATTATTATTATTAAAATGAAATGGAACCACACGGAAAGCATCAGCTTTCAAATGAAAACAGAGTCATCAAAATCGGTTCACCCAGTCAAAGTTCTGAGGTAACAAACATAAAAAAATACAGTCGAACTGAGAACCTCCTCCTTTTTAACCGACTTCAAAAAAATGAGGAGGTTCTCAATTCGACTGTATTTTTTTTTTGACGGAGAGCTTGTGCTTCCCGTGCGGTCCCATTTTAATTTGGTTCCATTCTGACAATGGTATCCATGTGAAAACCATATACCTAAGTCTTAAATTTGTATAAAGTATATGCGCGACAAATGGACGAATAACGCGATTAGATTAGTGCGGGGTACATACCATAACTAAAAAGTTAAAAATAAAAACTTTAAAAAAAATAACAACAGACTTCCTTAAAAAAAACACTACAAAGTGAAAAATAACTTTAATTTCGGAAGTCGGTGGCAAAAAAATCTTAAATACATATCCTAAAACACCAGGAAGTCGGTTATTCTTTTTTAAAGTTTTTTTTTTTTTGAAGTCGTTTAAACACTGGTATTCAGCTGCATCCGATTAGACTGAAAGCCGACCCCAAATAGTTGGGAAAAAGCTAAGTAGACAGGAGTAATTGCGTGATACGCAATCAGTAAGAATCTCTTTCAATTTAACAGTTCCACAACATTCATGGCGTTGTTTACGTTGCTAAGCAGTCAATTTTTTTGAACATATGAAGGAATGGATTAACAATGATTCATATTAAGATAAATAGTGTGTTCGCAATAAGATTGCAGATTTCGTAATGTAGATAAATGAGTATATATGAATACTAATATTATAAAGCTGAAGAGTTTGTTTGTTTGGTTGAACGCGGTAATCTCAGGAACTACTAGTCCGAATTGAAAAATTATTTTAGTGTTGGGTAGCCTATTTATAAAGAAAGGCTATAGGCTATATAACATCACGCCTGGATCCTTAGGAGCCGAGCAAAACGAAAAAACCGGCCAAGTGCGAGTCGGACTGGCGCACCGAGGGTTCCGTACAAACCTGGAGGTATTCACGGTTTATGCATAAGATTTATGTTTATGAAATTAAATGTTTTTTTTTAATTTTTATATTTGAGTTGACTGAATGAAAGGTAAATTGTGGTTTACGATTTATGACGTATTAAAAAAAACTACTTACTAGATCTCGTTCAAACCAATTTTCGGTGGAAGTTTATATGGTAATGGTCATCATATATTTTTTTTAGTTTTATTATTCCCTTATTTTAGAAGTTACGGGGGGGGGGACACAATTTACCACTTTGGAAGTGTCTCTCGCGCAAACTATTCAGTTTAGAAAAAAATAATATTAGAAACCACAATATCATTTTTGAAGACCTATCCATAGATACCCCACACGTATGGGTTTGATGTTTTTTTTTTTTTTCTGAGTTTCAGTTCCTTGTATGGGGAACCCCAAATATTATTGTTTTTTTTTCTATTTTTGTGTAAAAATCTTAATGCGGTTTACAGAATACATCTACTTACCAAGTTTCAACAGCATTGCTCTTATAGTTTCGGAAAAAAGTGGCTGTGACATACTCGCACAGACAGACAGATAGACAGACATGACGAATCTTTAAGGGTTCCGTTTTTTGCCATTTGGCAACGGAACCCTATAAAAGTCACTAATACGAATTAATCGCACGGGCAGGCGATTAGATGCGACGGGGAGGGTCAGGGGAACAAGAAATTTAACGCGGACGAAGTCGCGAGCAGAAGCTAGTACACAAATAAAAACAAAACACATATCACATATTGGTTTATACATGTTTTATTATCACATTATGTACAGACGAACAATATAATTACATCGTGTACCTACAGAATACATAAAATATAGACATTTTATGAGCTTGTTTGTACCTACGTTATTATTAAAGGTACAACTCATATTAACCTACATAATAAAGCGGCCAACTCCGAGTTGGACTCGCATACCAAGGGTTCCGTACCACCCTAAAATATTGATCACTATGCAGTACAAGGACTATATCACTTTAATATGTCACTTGTATGGTATGTTAATTTCTTGTTTTTTTTTTTTATAAAAAATTGAGTAGCTGACTCGACACTTGTTGTCCTGAAGAGAATTTAAATGTGGTCTTCAGTTCATACAAATATTCTATAGAAACACGCTCTGCAGTTAATCCCGAATTTTACAATATTTCAGACAAATTTTTTTTTGTCTGTAAAACATTATTCGGTATGTTTCTAAACATTTAAAGAAAAAAAGTGCTCAGCCGTTTTCATTTCATTTTTAACACGCTTTTAGTAAAATGATTTTGACCCACTTAAAAACGTCGGATTAACTCGAAATTTAGCATACTCATTAAGTACCGATGACAATACAATAATTTTATAAATGTGTGCCATTACTCTTGCCAGGATTACCAGGATAGCAAAAAAACTGTCTGTGAAAACTACAATGACATACGTCACAAAATTCGAAACACCATAAAAAATATATAAAATAAAACATATTAAATCAATGAAGTAGTCAATTTATTTGAAATAGGTTTCAGTTTAATTGAACATTTCCAACACATATTAAGTTTAAAAAAAAATACAAAACCTGGCCAGGGAAAAATTAGGTATTAATCCACACTAATATTATAAATGCAAAAGTAACTCTGTCTATCTGTCTGTCTGTCTGTCTCGCTTTCCTGCTAAAACTACTGAACCGATTTAAATTAAATTTGGTACACAGATAGTTTAGAGCCCGAGAAAGGACATAGGCTACTTTTTATTCCGGTAGTACGTTCCCGCGGGATATTTTCCGAGTTCCACGCGGGCGAAGCCGCTGGCAAAAGCTAGTGGTAAATAATTTCGAAGTGATTCCCATCTGAATTTGCACAATAATCGAGCCGTTTTTGGAAACTATACCTATGAAAAACTTGTTTAATTTTAGGTAAAGAAATACTAGAAATTTATTTTCTAATAGCATCTCTCAAAAAATTTACCTCTGGAATAAAAGCACCCGATGAAATACACTTTTTCTTCGTTCGTAAGGTCACAAATTTTAAAGTATATCTACGTTTTGCTCTTTACTGCGTCTTAATAAAAACTGACAATATTCTGAAATGTACCTACGAGGGCCCAGCCTTATCATCATCATCATCATTTCAGCCATAAGACGTCCACTGCTGGACTTAGGCCTCCCCCTTGGGGGGCTTTGCCATAATCACCACGCTTGGCAGGCGGGTTGGCGATCGCAGTATGGTGGTAAAATGCATAGAGAACGCTGCTGCCCATTCTCTAGTAAGTCCCTTAGTCGCCTTTTACGACACCCACGGGAAGAAATGGGGTGGTGTTATTCTTTACGCCCCAGCCTTATACGGTACGTTAAAGGGGGAAAGAGATTCATATACTTTAGGCAACTTCCCATTTGTCACCCTATAAATTGTTATTTTAGCAGCAATAGGGCCTATTAGGGTTCAAAAGATACAGCCCTGTGACGTACGGACTATATAGATGTACGAACAGCGCAGCCCTCGGCAACCTTCGGGTACTGAACCCTAATAAAATACCTACAATTTCAGATAGACAGCCGTTATATGAACATGTAACCATGTTCTGAATGTCTCTTAAATTATATACAATCGGATTCTACAAATACGATTACCTAGACGTAGGTTTAGTCTAATATATACAAAATTGTATATTTGTATCTTTTGCTTAGAATAGGGAAAGAAAATGTTTTTATTTTCTCTATCTAGACAAATAAATAAAATTGGAGTGTCTGTTTGTAATATTAAAATAACCACTTTTTACTAAGTGTACATGATGTACACGGTTCATATACCAAAACAACATTTTTTACAATTTTTGTCTGTCTGATTGTTCCGGCTAATCTCTGAAACGGCTGGACCGATTTTGACGGGACTTTCATTGGCAGAGAGTTGATGTAACAAGGAGTAACTAAGGCTACTTTTATTTTAGAAAAAAAAACTCATGAAAAAAAAAACGAACCAAAAACTTTTTTGTTAAAAACACCACGCGGACGAAGTCGCGGGCGCGACCTATATAACCTAGATTAATGCATTCTTAGTACATTAACCGCGGTAGTTCGTCCTCTTGCGATAATTTCCGACATCCACGCGGGCGAAGCCGCGGGCTAAAGCTAGTTATTTATAAAGATGAACCGAAAAGGGCTTTTTCTACTTGTTCGTCAAAGAACAGTAAGCTATATTCCTTCTAGTAATGGAATGTTGTCATCATTCGCCTAGCCTTTTTTTTTTTGTGGGTGCCAAATCATCAAATGACGTCTCCCGCTCTGTGGGAGGGCGTGTCAGGCTTTTACTGCCTAAAAGTTACCCGTGTTCCTTCAGTTGCCTATGCCAGGGCGATGGTATCTCTTTCGAACAAATCTCGCGACACTGGCAGATCTGCCTAGTCTTGGTCGACTCCCAGACAAACTGGATGCATCTGATTACCAGTATTGTATTTAAGGTGAGGCAAATGATGATGACGATAAATGTGGCTGTAGGTAATATTTTTAGCTACTTATATCGTCTAAACATTTCAATTTTCGTATACCGTGAACGTGGATCCACCTGAGACACAATGGTTTGCTAGGATCGTCTGGAGGACACGGTGGAGCATACGGTGGAGGTGTGCCCTGCCTGAGCGGAGCACCGCCATGTCCTCGTGGAGGCGATCGACGGCGGCGACCTCTCGCGTCTGGCCCTGGTGCGAGCCATGGTACGAAGCGAGAGGGCATGGGAAGCCGTCACCTCCTTCTGCGAAGCAGTAATGCTCGCGAAGGAGGAGGCGGGGCGCGTGAGGGAGTGGCAGTCTCTGCGCCCTCACGTCCCTAGCCGCCGCAGGAGGAGAAGCTCCGGGCGTCAGGAGTCGATAGCAGACTCCCGGCCACCGTAGGCGCGAGCTTGAGGGCCAGGTAAGGACCAGGCTCGGGTCGACGGCGCGTAGTGTTCCACGCGCGCCTCAGAGAGATGTCAGCAGCACTGAAGGGGTCTGCTAGGACCGATGCCTGCCAGGGTCGCAAGATTGTTCGAAAGAGATACCGTGACCCTGGCACATGGGCAACTGAAGGAACACGGGTGGGTTTTAGTCAGTAAAAGTCTGACACGCCCTCCCGCTCCGCCCAGAGCGGGAGAAGTTATAATGATGATTTCCCATCCAAAAAAAAGGCAATGGTTTTTAATAGTGTCCGTAATTACGGCATTCAATAAGTTAATCTACTTTCTGTATTAGCAACATCTGAATCATTTTGAAGGTTATTTGTCATCCATTTTTTCATATTTGAAAAAATTTGCTTAGCAATGTAAACAGTGCCATGAATGTTGAGGAATTGTTAAAATTAAAACGATTCTGACCGATAAATAATGTATTACGCAATTACTCCTCTGAACAATAAATATTTTCTATTTCCATTGTTCTATTTTAATCAGTCTTTTGGAGACGTGTTAAAATAATTCGAATCAAATTCTATTAAAACATTGTGCGTCCAGAGAATCTAATTAAAATAAAGACAAAATTAAATCAAGGCTTCATTATTACATGAAGAGCCTAATTTAACTAATTAGATCGATAACATTTTTACACGTTCGTGATAACGGTAATTAAAATGAGCGGGCAGTTTGGTTAAAATCATGTTTTTTGGCAGAATTTCTCAGATCATGAAGAGAAAATGGTTTTGAAAATGTTTCCAAGGATTTTCCTGTTAAAAGATCAAAGAAAGCGAATCTTTAAAGAACACTTTGCGGTGGGTTATTTTAGTTAAGGTTAGATAAGGCAAATACCATGAGGAAAGTTTGAGTAAGAATGTGGATCGCTTTGCTGAGATAGAAGCCTTTTTGGCCTCGCACAGGCATCTTTATTTTATTTTTTATTCACAATTTTGTTACTTTTTAACCGACTTAAAAAAAGAGGAGGTTATCAATTCGACTGTATTTTTTTAAATGTTTGTTACCTCATAACTTTTGACTGGGTGAATCGATTTTGATGATTCCTTTTTTATTTGAAAGCTGGTGCTTCTCGTATTGCTCCATATTAATTTGAACCATCCATCCATTTGGACAATGGGGTCCATGTGAAAACCATATATGTCTTAAATTTGTGTATTTTGATAACAATTGTATTTTGATTTTAACTGTATTTTGATAGCAATTGTATTGTATATTGTGTTGTACTTTGATCTTAATTGTATTTTGATAACAATTGTATTTTGATTTTAACTGTATTTAGGTAGCAATTGTATTTCGATCTTAATTGTGTTTTGATATTAATTGTATTTTGATTTTAATTGTATTTGAATTGTTAGTTTGGTTTTGTTTGTGATATGATTTTACGTAAGTTTGAAAACATGATTGCCTATGCTCGGTGAGTATAAGAACTCATCTAATTTTGAAATAGGCACCCTATTTCAATCAACAGAGAAGTGATGCATGCTGTGCTTACCTGTAAGAAATTGGTACACTAGACCATAAGTGTAATGAATGTACTTCATAACATTGTATCAGTGTATTCAATTGTTGGTAAGCCAAATAAATAAAATAAAAATAAAAACTATAGATATACTTCTGCCCCAGCCTTTGGGGATACTAAACGAGATGTAATTTTCTGTAAAAATATTTTTTCTAACATTCTGCTTACTTGTAATTCAGACAACAAGACCCTCTAGGCGCTTATAATTCTCGTAATAAACCAGCTTCACTCGCCAGACTACGTTCAAAGGCGTACATAATTAAATTTTCCGTCTACCCTCCAACTGAAAAATTCAACAGGAAGCTTCTGACTAACATAATATTCATCTTCTCTAAACAGCGTGAAGCGGCTTCATCCCTTTTGATAAAGAATTCATCGTTCGTTAGACTGTACATTCCAAAATGTATGGTTTAAATAAATTACTTCAAAAGGCTTTTCGTGTAAATAAATTAAGTAAATGAATAATTACGGACGTTTACAGAAGACCGCGAGATAATTAAAATTTAATTAGTGACGTAAGGGGTTGTAATTTTTCACATTTTCATTCGTGGGTGAATTTTCAAAGGTTAATTTTGGGGTGGAAATTACTTGATTAGGGAAAATTGTTGTTAAATTCGGTTGGATCCCGTTTTTAGAATATTTAAATGTGTATATTATAGTGTTAAATAAGATTTACACAGCGTAGATCTAACTCTATTTTTTTTTTAACTATAATATACACATATAAAATAACTCCGTTAATTCCTCTTTCTTTGAAGGACAAAATCATATTTGTCTGACAAGCACAAATTGTGTCACACGTAGGCGTGACGGCACCTTAAGTGATTAATCATAATTATGTAGATATGATTAATCACTTAAGGTGATATATTGAAAAACGTTTGCTTTTTCTTTTTAGTGTTCCGTTATAACCATATCACATCTGAACTTAATATTTCAGTGTTTGTTTTTTGACTATATAATCTTGTATTCTGTAAATACTGATACCATGAAATAATGTCGATAAAAAAAATTCGCAAAGTCCTATCTATGTTTATGATTTTTGAGCCTCTTTTGTTCACTTATTAGCAGAAATCGGAATTAGGTAGGGTTATTTATGTACTGATTTCATATAACGAAAGAATAAAGGGGATATACCCCAAATCCCGGGATTAATTTTGAAGAGCAGAAAAATCCCGTGATCTATTTATAAAAAAGGCGAAGTATAAGTTTGAGAATTTGCTTAAGACTATTAATAATTTGTATTATGAACTAGCTTCTGCTCGCGACTTCGTCCCCGTTAAATGTCTTGTTTCCCCGACCCTTCCCGTCGCGTCGAATCGCCTACCCGTGCGATTTTCCCCGTTTTTGCAACATTTTTATTACTGCTCCACTCCTCTTGGTTGTAGCGTGATGTTATATAAACCTTCCTCGATAAATAGGCTACCCATCACAAAAATAATATTTCAATTCGGATCAGTAGTTCCTGAGCTTAGCGCATTCAATCAAACAAACAAACAAACATACAAACAAACTCTTCAGATGTATAATATTAATATAGATTAAATACTAATAAAAATTGTATGTTAATTATCTTTATTTTATTTGTCTTATCTATCTGAGGTTTTTATGATTATTTATTTGTAATATTGTTGGTCATTAATATCAACATTTCGATTCAAGTACATAAATAACTCTACCTAATTCCGACCTCTGCTTATTAGTAGTGAAATGTGGTTTACGTAACTAATTGTAAGTAAATATGTGCAAAATAATTATTAAGTATTTATTTATTTAAACTTCTCGCACACAAAAAGGTACAAGGGTGGTGACGTGCTTGCATATTCAATACAAAAATCGTTTCGTATTCAATTCACCATTTATATTACGTTTAATCCGGTGATGTTTTATAGTTTCTGGGCGTGACTTTATATTTGTTATGTGTTATAATTCAAATCATCATATACACTCCATAAACACCCCAAGTTGAACATGGAATTCCCAGCTAACGTGCAAAGGGAAATACAGAGGAAACTCGGTTATCCGGGCTACGAACCGCTTTATACCTTTAAGTTGATTCTATACATGCACGGACATAAACGGAACTTGCATTAGGTACTAGAATATGTATTTTCTTTATACATTCGATTATCCGGATTTTCAATTATCCGAACGCCTAAAGACAACAATTAGTCCGGTTAATCGAGTCTTTACTGTAGCCTTGATAGTCACCATTAACAGACAGATTGGTGATCAAAATATCCTACTACGTGTCTATTTGGATTATTGGGTGTTTGTTATTCAATCACACAAAAATGACTGAACAGATTTTTGAAGTGAAAACTTCTTTAGCACCATTGTGATTTGAAAGTCTATGAAACGAAAAAGCGACAGTAAAAAGAGACACATAACAACGTCATTATGTTTTGTGTCTCGCTCTAACACTTGGGGTAATGGAATGCTTCTTGAGAAAGTTTATTTTTTCTGGTTGAGGTTTTTCGAGCAGGCTTTTTGGATAAATAGACATTTTACTTTTTTATATTCGTCTCATTATCTTGAAGCCAAAATTTTTGAAGGTTTCACTTCTACCACGTGTGAATTGCACACATGTTTTTTTTTATTTATTCGAAAGATTAACACAAAGTTTACAAGCTTATGGTATGTTTGTCATGGTTTGGTTTTTAAGCCATTACTGGAGGCCTAAATTTTTAAGGTAGCCATAGGCAAGACCGGTTAAGCAGCCGACAACCTCATAGGCTGACCTGCGAGATAAAAAAATATTTTTTTTATTTATTTATTTACACCAAACATACAATATCCTTACAGGCTAGACCAAATGCGAAATTGTAACACACTTAAAAATTAAACAGTTTCACTACTTGTCAAGTACCATATCAAATTTTATAGGTAACCATTTTAACAAAATTCATCAAAAGTGCTACAGAATATGTCGACGTCATCATCAATGAGGTTGAGAGTGCGGAGTGCGCTCATGTCATGGTTTGGCTTGTTTTTTGGTTTGAACTTTATTTCTCAAAAAGAATGACATTCACTTATGTCAGAAAAAAACATTTCTAATTAGATGTATTAACCGATGCACATTGAAAATGGTTAAATTATTACAGTACCCGAATAGGATCGTCTGGAGGACACGGTGGAGCATACAGTGGAGGTGTGCCCTGCATGGGCGGAGCACCGCCGTGTCCTCGTGGAGGCGATCGGCGGCGGCGACCTCTCGCGTCCGGCCCTGGTGCGAGCCATGGTACGGAGCGAGAGGGCATGGGAAGCCGTCACCTCCTTCTGCGAAGCAGTAATGCTCGCGAAGGAGGAGGCGGGGCGCGTGAGGGAGTGGCAGTCTCTGCACCCTCACGTCCCTAGCCGCCGCAGGAGGAGACGCCCCGGGCGTCGGGAGTCGATAGCGGACTCCCGGCCACCGTAGGCGCGAGCTTGCGGGTGGCGAGCAATGGGTAGCTCGCCGCCCGGTAAGGATCAGGCTCGGGTCGACGGCGCGTAGTGTTCCACGCGCGCCTCAAAGAGATGTCAGCAGCAATGTAGGGGTCTGCTAGGACCGATGCCTGCCAGGGTCACGAGATTGTTCGAAAGAGATACCGTGACTCTGGCACATGGGCAACTGAAGGAACACGGGTGGGTTTTAGTCAGTAAAAGTCTGACACGCCCTCCCACTCCGCCCAGAGCGGGAGAAGTCATTTGATGATTTCCCATCCAAAAAAAAAAAAAAAAACCCGAATATAGCCTTAAATTTTAAATCAGCTAAACTATGTTTCTGAACTTATCTCGATATTCCTACGATAAACACATATTTCACCAGTCTGCCTTCAAAGCAAAAGTGAACAGTCATCGCTCCTTCTATCATAGAGCTCATCAATCGCATTCTATCAGGCGTGATTGAGGTCAAGAAAAGGTCGAATTCAGAAAAATATCGAGACATAAGCGAGTGAATCTGCCAGGGTCGCGATATTTGTTCGAAAGAGATACCGTGGCTCTGGCATATAGGCAACTGAAGGAACACAGCTGGCGTAGCATGACCAATTGACTGGCCTGTTAGTCTAGTGGTTAGTGACCCTGACTGCAAAGACTGAGGTCGTGGGTTCGATTCCCACCCAGGACAAATATTTGTGTGATGAGCACAATAATTTGTTCTGTGTCTGGGTGTAATTTATCTATAATATGTATGTATTTAGAAATATTTAAGTATATTTATAAGTTGTCTGGTTACCATAGTACAGGCTCTGCCTAGTTTGGGATCAGATAACAGTGTGTTGGTTGTCCTAAGATATTTATTTATTTTATTTTAATTCTATATCTATTCTACCAAGAACAAAAAAAGTTTCTTATGTATTTTAATTCTGTAAAAAATGTTTCTATCTCATCAATAGTAAAGAGAAATAGTCATCATACTTGACATCGTACTCTTGTCGACTGAAAAATAGAAACATCTCTTTTCTTCAGTTTTACACAATTTTTCTACGATACAATTTATCATTTTGTCTTTTTTTCCGTCGACAAATTCCGTTTCTATGGCGGTCATGCTACGCGTGCAGGTGGATTTTAGTCAGTAAAAGTCTGACACGCCCTTTCGCTCCACCCTAGAGCGGGAGACGTCATTTCACCCACAAAAAAAAGCGAGGGAAATCGGGGAATGGTGCTAATTTACACGATATAATATAATCCTTACATACTCCTAGCATAAAATAAAGTTGATTCCCGCGTTTGTACGCTTAGATCTTTTAAACTACACAACGGATGTTGGTGCGGTTTTAATCAATAGACAGAGTGATTCAAGAGGATGGTTAATATGTATAACTAGCTTCTGCCCGCGACTTCGGCGGCGTTAAATTTCTTGTTCCGAATCACCTACCCGTGCGATTTTTCACGTTTTTGCAACATTTTTCATTACTGCTCCGCTCGTCTTAGTTATAGCGTGATGTTATATAATTTATAGCCTTTCTCGATAAATAGGCTACCCAACACAAAAAGAATTTTTCAATTCGGACCAATATTTCCTGAGATTAGAGCATTCAAACAAACAAACTCTTCAGCTTTATAATCTTTATCTTTTTATATATCATGTATATAATTCTACTGTACGTGTGTATGTCACTGAACTCCTCCTAAACGGCTGGACCGATTTGAATGATTTTTTTTGTATGCGTTTGGGTGGCGCCCTGGATGATTTAGATTTACAAATCAGCCCGACAGATGGCGCTGCTATCGAGTTCTAGGAAACAGGACAACGTCTGTACGGTCAGCTAGTATATTAATATAATTCTTACACACTCATAGCATTAAAAAAAGTTGATTCCCGCGTTTGTACACTTATATCTTTTAAACTACGCATGCAGTTTTCATCACTAGGCAGAGTGATCCAAGAGGCAAGTTAATACGCGGGCAAAAGCTAGTTATATTATAAAGAGGTAAAAGTTGTAAGTTTGTGAGTTTGTTTTTAGGAAGTAATCTCTGGAACTATCCGTCAGATTTGAAAAAATCATTTTGCAATTGATAGCTCAATTCTTGAAGAAGATTTAGGTTACTTAACAAAAATCACTTACATAGACTAAGTTCATAATAAAACTATGGATCCCTGTACCCTAATTGCGAAACACACTATTAATGAGAATTTGACTCATTTTGAAGCTTATTTGTCATCCATTCTTACATGTGTTCGAAAAAATTATTTGCTTAGCAACGTAAACAACGCTATGAATGTTGCGGAACTGCCAAAATGAAACCGATTCCTATTGACAGTGTAGTACGCAATTATCCCTTTGGTCTGAATTAAAATTTTGAATTTCACTGAAATTAGGCTGAGAATCGGCACTTTTCGAACGTCTTAATCACAATAGACAGTCTCCCAAAAACCATTACTTCCTAGTGCTTTAGCTGGGAAGCAGAAATGGTGCAACAAAATCCCCGGATCCACATCACGTACCCTTAGGAGCCGAAAACGATTTTTTTTCTTCGAAAATCACTCTAAATGTAATCAAAGTAATAGTCCAGGCGGGCAATGGGATACGACGCGACGAGTCAGGGTCAGGGCCAAAATTTCACGCGAGCGAAGTCGCAAATACTAGTGTATTTATAAGCAAGACAAGACATTGCTTATTGCACATTCTTGGAACGTCTACGAGCTTTCTGTAAATGGCGCCCTTTATTCCTTTGCCGATCGGATATTTCCAATATAAATACGAAGTCTTTCCTCCTATGGTTTATTAGAAATTCAAGACACATCGACGTTTCATTAAGATGGCGGAAGTTGCTTTTCGTATCGGAAATTTCTCGTTAAAAGGGATAAGTAAAGGATTTTTTTGTAAAAACATATTACGGCTTTGACATTAACTGAGTTAATTGGTGATCTATTTTTTAACTGTCTCCAAATAGAAGGAGCGACAATAAAAAACATTACTGGTAAAAATTTCGCGAGTAAAAGTTATCTTTGGTACATTTTATCGCTCATAGAATTTATTAATAAGCTGGAAAATTTTCTTTTTTTTTAAGTACTCGGTACTTGTTGACAGGCCTACACTGTTCTTTCATGCCTATTGTAAGACTGTAGTTTGAAACCATTGTAAAAGCCAATTATTTTTTATCTTATATAATATTATAAAGCTGAAGAGTTTGTTTGTTTGTTTTGTTGAACGCGGTAATCTCAGAAACTGCTGGTCCGAATTGAAAAACTCTTTTTAGGGTTCCGCACCTCAAAAGGAAAAAGCGGAACCCTTATAGGATCACTTTGTTGTCCGTCCGTCCGTCCGTCCGTCCGTCCGTCTGTAAGACCCTTTTTCTCAGGAACGCGTGGAGGTATCTAGCTGAAATTTATATAAAATACTTAAATCTACTGTCCCTTGAAGCTGTGAAAAAGTCGAACTTCTAAGCTAACGCAATCAAAAGATATAGCCGTTTAAGCCGCAAATTTCCGCAAATTTTCGAAACTCGCAAGGGTATAAAAACCTAAAGGGTACTTGCAGTTGATCTAGAATTTTGAAATTTGGTACGAAGCAACGTCTTATACCACAGATAAAGGAAAAATTGCGAAAACCGTAAATTTTTAGTTACATCATATAATAAAAATATTTTTTAAATTTTTAAACTTTATACCTACAGGTTTGTACGGAACCCTCGGTGCGCGAGTCCGACTCGCACTTGGCCGGTTTTTTTTGTGTTGGGTAGCCGATTTATTGAGAAAGGCTATAGATATCATGCTACAATCAAAAGGAGCGGAGCAGCGACGAAAAATGGACGAAAAGTGGCAGGCAATTCAATGCGACGGAAAGGGTCAGGGGAGCAAAAATTTGACGCGAACGAAGTCGCGGGCAGAAGCTAGTGTGAAATAAAAATGATCACTGAAAAAAAGTTGCCAGTGAAAATTATCGTTGCTAAAAATCGCTGGAAAATATGTGATGCGATATATGAAAAACGCCACTACGAAATTCATACGTTGAAGTGATTCCATAATGATTTACTTTAAAACCAAATGAGCTTTCGAATAATGTGCGGAGACTTAAAACTTGCAACTGCACCCACTTTTCATCGAACTCATACGCTATGCCGCCATATATACTACAAGTTGACCCTCCGGAAGGGGATATGTGATGCCAGTAGGGGCACCGGCATCACATATTCTACTTGAGTGAGCCCTCCAGGAGGGTCCTCAGCATTCCAAGCGACTTGAGTGACTCCTCGGGCAAGGCTCCCGGCGCTAAACATGTTAAGTGAGGTTTGAAGTAAACGTTAAAGAATAGCACTATAGAACATAATATTGACACAAATCATTTGTCCACAGAGGATGGAGGGCGCTGCCTGCCAGCCTTCGCCGGCAGGAAACTGGGCGAGATCTGCAACCGAGAAAACCAATGCGATGCTGGACTAGTCTGTGAGGAGGTGGTACCTGGTGAGTAACATATTAATTGCAGTTAAATTCTCTTACGCTTGTACTGTCCGCGAAGCAGAGTAAATATCTTTTTCAACAGACATGAAAGGTCACGCTGTCGCCATCTATTATCAAGAAACAGGTACTACACGACCTGGATTATCTTTAAACGACACCGCCATCTATTATCGATTAGCGGAATCATCTTTTCTGGTACTTTCAAGGACCGCTAACTATGCTTAAGTGGCAGAGATTCACGAATGTTATGTATGTATAATGTAAGAAATAATGGGCATGTTATATCCATGGATATTGCCATCTTCCACAATATAGCAGGAACCTTTTGGCTTCACCAACAGTTCTGTTTACCCACCGCAATCATCAAAAATCAAGTTGACATCAAAACGACACAACCCCTAATCTTTTCTTCTCACCCAGGCGAGATGCACGTCTGCCGTCCCCCAACCGCCGGCCGCAAGCAATACAACGAGGACTGCAACTCTTCCAGCGAATGTGACGTCACCAGGGGCCTGTGCTGCATCATGCAGCGGCGACACCGGCAGAAGCCTAGGAAGGTAAGATATCCTGAATGTATAAACAGCCTATAATTTCCCAACTGGTGGGACACAGTACTGCTCCATGTGAGATTCGGGCAGTAAACCACCACGTGGGCCAAATACTGCCCTGGTAATCGATACAGCAGTAAGTCAAAAAAGGTGGTTTCGAGAAAACGGCGCGCAAATATTTTGGTTACAATTTTAGCGTTTGTGATAAAACTATACACTCGATTTTTATGTTCTATATTGTTTTAACATCTTCATCAGGGTTATTGTAAAACATAAAACCTAGATAGGAAGTACGTAGAAATATAAAACCTACATAGGACGAAAACTCGTTTGACGTACATTCCAAATCCACCTTCGACTTACTGCCGTCTCGATTACCAGGGGAGAATGCGGGTTGGTAGATGTTAGATGTCATTGAATTTTTGGTCCTAGAACATGCCAGTTTCTTCACCATTTTGCGAGCAGTGATGATGAAATAATTTACACAATGTCAAGCGCCTGCCGAGTTCGAACTTACGACCTACGATTTGTAAGTTCGGCTATCATATCCTGGTTATTTGTAGGTAATTGAAAGATATGCGATATTTAAGAGGGGAGGTAATATACTTCTTGCCAATAGGGACTACGAAAACAACAATGACAGAAGTTAGACGTGGACATGCAGCGTATAAAATTCCTCTTTGTTTTGTGTTAGATGTTAGGTTACTCCCATGAAACTTCACTCAACAAGGTACAAAAGAGCCTAAAGGAAATTCCTTAGAGAGAAGTGAATTTTTACTACCAACTCTCTGGGCAGAAACGCACAAAGCCTTCATTTTTCGATCACCAATCAATCAATCACTTCAGCCAAAAGACGCCCTCAGCCAGACATAGGCCTCCCCCAAAAAAACGAGGTTGCCATATTTGCCACGCTTGGCAGGCGAGTTGGCAGTCGTAGTATGGTGGAAAGATGCATAGTGGACACGGCTGCCCATCCTCTAGGAAGTCCCTTAGTCGCCTTTTACGACACCAACGGAAAGAAATGAGATGGTGCTGTTCTTAACGTTCGCCACCACACGGAGCATAAATGTTGGCAAATGATGATTTGTAATGTTATTCTGCTTTAAGTACATGAAACACCAAAACAAATAAGTAAAATATCAAACGTTGAGTCTTATCTAAGATTCAGAAAAAATATGATTTATATTCAAACTCACTTTGAGAAAAAGATTTACAGACAAAAAGCCTTTTACTTGGCCGTGGAAATAAACATGAATACAAAAGATTCCTTTCAAAAGATACTTTCTTTTCATACTAACTTATCTTTTTGTCTTTAACTGAACGGGTATTTTGTTGGAATAGGTTTTATTCTGATTTTGTGTTATGGAAGGGAGAAAATGGTATTAGAATAATTCTCTGATTGTGAAACAATTTGTTTGTTTTTGGTTGGTTTACAATTTTAGTGGAAAATTTCACGTTCAACTGTTTTATCATGGGTTTTATAGGAAGTAATTTCCGTCATATTATTTCGTAATATATGACAGTAAGATGCCAAAAAATCTTCACATAAGCCCTATGAACCTCGTCCACTTTCGTATTAAAAAGTTATTTATTTATTTAAGGCGACGCAAGCTAATTGATAAATTTTGATCTAAAGATACATATTTTTTATTATAATTTAAATTGACTTTATTAGCAATTTTAAAAATAGTTTTAAAATTCATTTAAATTCAAGGATAGACATCACAAATCTCCAGATTGCTTTGCTCTTTAGCACAGGTCTCCCCCGGGCTTTCATTGCTGTCGTTCTTGACATTTTCTCCTCTATGTCCTTCCTAAGGTAGTTTTCATGTCGTCTTCCCATCTTTACAATGGTCTTCTTCTTTTCCTCTTCCCTCATCTTCAAAAAGACGTTCACTGCTGGACATAGGCCTCCCCCAAGCACAGCCACTTCGACCTGTTCTGTGCTTCTCGCATCCAACGTATTCCTGCGGCTTTCACCAGGTCATCGGTCCATCTTGTGGGAGACCTTCCAACGCCAGTTCCAGTACGCGGTCGCCACTCCAGAACCTTCCGACCCCATCTGCCATCTGTTCTGCGAGCAATGTGCCCTGCCTACTGCCACTTAAGTTTGGCAGTTCTTCGGGCTGTGTCGGTTACCTTGGTTTTCCTACGGATGTCTTCATTTCTGATACGATCGCGTAAGGAAACTCCAAGCATAGCCGTCTCCATTGCTCTATGGGTGGCTTTGAGCCTTCTTAAGAGGCTCATTGCGAGCGACCATGTCTCAGTCATCCCCTCATCTTTACACTCCTATAATATAATAACATTAAATTATTGTATACGACTTGATGAACCCAGCATTGAGAATCCAACAGATCACATCTCAGCACGTCGAAAAAACACATTGTTCGATTTTCTACTCTCGGCGCTTAGCAGTGAGTAGAAGATCAAATGCGCTTTAAAATTCAGCCGTGATAGTATTACGTTTGTGTAAACGTAGATTTTGTCAAAGGGCCTAGTTTAATAAATTATCCGTAAAGTTGAGTTGAAAGCTCCTCAAACAACCAAATTCACCGAAATGTCCTTTCTTTGGTATTGTTCGTCGAATCGTTGAGCTCCTTTAAGTTCTGAGATGAGCTGCACGATAATTGATAAATGCATACACTGACTACACAGATACACTTAATCTGTGTGTTTCTTTTCTCAAAGACCATTTCAGATACCAATCTAAATGAAGATTTCGATCACCAAATCAAGATTATGTCTGGACTTTAAAAGAGAGAGAGACCTCTGAGTTTGTTTCGGCCTTTCTTCTCAGAGTAGTCAGATAGGAAACGCCGACCTCATCCATTTAGAAGCAATATTATTGACGTGAATAAGTTTTTGTCCAAAAACTACTTACAGAAATAAAATCATTTATCAAAAACACGGAAGCCAGTCGCGTTTAAAAATATTATAAACTCCAACTTTCCAGTTGCTAAAAATGTTCTAGAACTTTCATCCAATTCCTCCTCAAAATAGATAACAAAAAGGAAGGAACGCTGTTTTTGTTAAAATCTAAAGAAATACTTCGTTTTCCTCAATAAAATCCACTTACAATGGCTTTACAGTTCTTAATACATTTAGGGGACGTCGGGGTCTTAATAAAAATATTAACTCGGAAAACTCGGTTCCTATTAAGTTAAAAGGCACAAGAAAAATATATTTTCTTGAAGACCGCTTGTGGTTTTGTTCTGAAAGGTTGTTTATTGTATTTTTTATCTGTGAAATAAAATGGTTTATTTTGTGATTAGGAAGGAATCACTTTTACACGTCTTATTAAAATAAAAGTAGATGGAGTCGACACTTTCCCGTTCAAATCGAGTGAGAAGCAAGTAAAACCAAGAAACGGCTGAACGGATTTAGATTTTTGGCACATTGGTAGTTTATAACCCGGATTAATATCTAGAATAGTTTTTATCCTGATAGTAAGTTCCCTCGGAATAAAAGTTTGACCTCTATGCGGGCGAAACCGCTATTACGGAAAAAACCTTGAAAGTTCCTTATTTGTGTTCATTAAAATGCCCTTAAAATTCATTTAAAAGCCTTTAAATTCAAATACAAATATTTTTCCGAATTATTATAATATTTTCTTTTGTTCAAAGTTTTACAAATCCCAAATTGATTCTTCGAAAAAAATATCAGAGATGGAATATTGAAAACGATTTAGCGGGAAAAATATGATGGAATCGCTTGGTTGAGGAAAATATTGTAGATTGAGCATATTTGAGGAAAAATATTATTATTATATTCAGCCTGATAACGTTACCGATCGCTAGATATAAGCGTCTTTTCGTTAGTGTAAATCGTTTGATCCATTTACCGATATCGTGTGATATGATGGGATATATTTTTTTTTATAACCCACATGACTTTTTCTGTATTTTACATGGATTGACGCGACGTTCTGTCATATGGTCCGTATGTTGACGGATATAAAGAATAGTCCCATCCACATTTCTTCTTTGGGCTGTCGTAAAAGGCGAATAAGGGACTTACTAGAGAACGAGCAGCAGGGTTCTCTTTGCATTTTACCACCATATTGCGATCGCCAACCCGCTTGCCAAGCGTGGCGATTATGGTAAATCCCCTAAAATTTTGGGAGGCCTACGTCCAGCTGCAGAACAGTGGTGGCCTAGTGGTAACGACCGCGACTTACGAGTTACTACTCGTAACCTAGGTCGTGAGTTCGATCCCAAGCAGGCGCTTTACTTTGTGTAAATTATTTCATCACCACTGCTCTCAAAACGGTGAAGGAAAACATCGTGAGGGAACCGGCATGTCTTAGAACCAAAAATTCTAAGACATGTGACATCTAGCAACCCGTACTGGGCCCGCGTGGTGGATTATGGCCCGCTCCCTCTCACCGAGAGGAGGCCTGTGTCCCAGCAGTGGGAACGTTATAGGCTGCTGATGTGATGTGATGTCCAGGTGTACACGTCTTTGGGCTGAAATGATGATGATGATGTATGTTTTACGGTTATAACAGAAATTAAGTATTCTAGTTGTGTGCGTAAATTCCGGCGTTTTCAAACAATTTTTTCGATCACAAGAAGCAGTTGATTACCAACGTCCTTGGAAATCATTCTGATTGTGAATGACAGTGTTGCAGGTGTCTAGCACCTAGCATTACGGTTCTGGACATGTTTTATCAAATTAGTTCCACTTTTTAACCGACTTCAAAAAGGAGGAGGTTATCAATTCGGATGTTTATATGTTTTTTTTTTTTTTTTTTTTTTTTTTTATGTATGTTCGGCCATAACTCCGTCATATATAGACGGATTTGTAAAATTCTTTTTTTGTTCGAAAGGGGTTTATTCCGAAATGGTCCCATATAATTTTCATATAGATCTGATGATGAGTTCGGGAGACAGACACCGGGACTCTTTAAAAAATGACAGGAAATCAACCGCGATTTCTGCTATCGCATAAATATGCATTGTTTGTTTGGAATTAGTGCAGGGTGAATACCACAACTAAAAATTTAAAAATAAAAACTTTTTTGCAAAAAAAAAACAACCGACTTCCTTAAAAACACTACAAAGTGAAAAATAACTTTAATTTCGGAAGTCGGTGGCAAAAAAAACCATAAATACAGATCCTAAGACACCGACTACCGAAATTAAAGTTATTTTTCACTTTGTAGTGTTTTTAAGGAAGTCGGTTGTTTTTTTTTTGCAAAAAAGTTTTTATTGCCACTAGACTTTTCTCATGAAATTGACAACAAGAAGGCGTCATTTTGTCAGGTGACATGACATGTATATTTTTTGTCAACAGAGCTGCGGATACTTCAAGGAGCCCCTGGTATGCATTGGACCCGTTGCCACCGACCAGATTCGCGAGTTTGTGCAGCACACCGCTGGGGAGAAACGCATTGGCGTATACAGACTACATTAATTTGTTTACATCTTGCGTTGCGTGAAATGGTATAGAGTATTTAGTGCGTCAATTTGTTTTGTTTTTGTTTTTTGGGAACGGTCTTGAATGTTGGCTGGAGTTTTATTATTTTCTAAAAAAATAATGTGAAGTAAGTATTTTACCAAAGATAGAAGGTAAAAGATAGTGTGAAGGAAAGATATTTGCGTAGAAATGATAGAAAAAGGCAGACATTATACCATTTTACGCAACGCGACAAAAAAATCATCATTTTTACTAATAAAAGTTGTTAATTCAGAACCTCTATAATTTGCAATAACAAAGCTTCACCCAATCTTTTTAGATTTTTATTAGTAAAAAAGATAAAAAAATCTTTTACGAGGCTCTCCATTACTACGAACTGGTACTCGTAAAATTTTACGTCAAACTCATTAACGACTAAAGTTTTGTGATTACGCCCATAAGTTTCATAAAAAATAAATCAGATTTTTTTATTTCTTTTACTCTTTCTTTTTACCGTTCGCCTTTCCTTATAATCTTATTTAATTATAGTAAAATAAATTTGTTAAGACTTTTTCCTATTCTTTTATTTTTGTGAGCGTAATTACAAAACGAAAAATGGAGACAAAAATATGAAATTTCGCTGCGAAAAACGGTCAACCGATACGCTACTTTTATTTGTATAAAAGACGCTTAGAAAAAGAAACAAAAAGAAAGATAGGCAAAGCTGAGACATATCATTTTTAGTTTTTAATTTAATTGTGTAGAATTAGAAATACGGAGATTAATGTTTCAATATTAAATACTTATGAATGTTATTTAAAAATTAGTATTTATGGTGACAATTGTCACGTCTTATCGTAAAAAAAAACCATTTTAAAGTGTTTAATCTCTAAATATTATGAATAGATTTAAAAATAACATTAATTAATAAGTCTTCAATGAAACAAATACATATCTTACTGGCTGAGGCATTTATATTAGTAAATATTGATGTTAAAATTAATAAAAATCTATTACTAAACATATCATGTATGGCTAGTCTTAAGATAAGATTATCGTAAGAAAATATTTTTTAATTTCTCGCTTAAATTTTAGTGAAACTCTCAAACTATGCTAGGTGCCTAGGAAATACATATCAAATGGAAAAAAAAGTTTTTTTTAAATAAAAAAAATCTAATTGTTATCACATTTTTATCGTATATTCACTGTTTTCAAATCCGTTGATGTTTGTGGAAATAAATAATAAAAAAAATATATAGCCTAAATACTGTGATGTGTACCCTATTTTCTGAAACTATTTAATGATATGTCGAGATATGTTTTCGCCCATAACATTTGTTAAAGATATAAAATATCTTCTCCGATCGTTTTGTGTTGATGGCCTAACGTCTCTAAATGTACTGTTGTTAAAGCTATCATAAGACTACATTATATGTACCTTGTGTATTGAATATGTGTTAAATTATATAAATTATGTCAGCAATGTCGTTATTATTTTGCTCACTGTCCTTTGAAACCTAATCAAAGCAAAATTTCATATATCTTCACAAAATATTTGACTCAATACGAAACAATTCGCTCTATTTAATTGATGAATTATAAATCATCATTTCCAAAAAGTAATAAAATACGTGTACATACTGCGACATATCATGGTATACAGGGTCAAATTAAATTAGCTGGCAACACTTTTCTTTTTTTTTTGGGTGGGATATCATCAAATGACTTCTCCCGCTCTGGGCGGAGCCGGAGGGCGTGTCAGACTTTTACTGACTAAAACCCACCCGAGTTCCTTCAGTTACCCGTATGCCTAGGCCACGGTAAACCTTCCAATAAATCCGCTGCCCCGGCAGGCACTGGATATCTTTATGAAGCGCACGTGGAACACAACGCGCCGTCAACTCGGGTCAGGTTATTACTGGGCGGCGAGCTACCCAAGGTTCACCGTCCGCAAGCCAGCGCCTACGATGGCTGGAATTCGGTCTCCTGCGGCGGCTAAGGGCAGGAGGCCGCAAAGATTGCCTCTCCCTCACGCTCTCTGCCTTCGCGAGATTTACTGCGCGAGAGATCGCTGCCGCCGATTGCCAAGCGAGGATACGGTGGTACTCGCCCAGGCAAGGTAAACTTTCACGGTGGCCTCCAGGCGAGCCACACAATGGTGACACGCGGACGTTTCCTTCCGCCCTATCCGAAACAGGGAGCTGCCGAAGTAGCCGTGTCTGGTGAGGACCTGCATAAGGTGAAAGGTCAGGACACCGCCACTTTATGTCGACTTCGAAAACTAAGGAAAAAAAAAAACATGTTTTCGTCATCATTTTAACTTTGTTGAAAACTTTAAATAACGTGTACATTAAGGCAACCAAACGACTGTTCTATTTGGTGTTTAGAAATACGTTAAAAAAACTATTTTCCACGTAAAATCACAAAAACAGCTGATCGATCAAAGGGCGTTGACCTTCGCCCATTGGGTGATATTTTTTTGTTCCATTGGTTTTCGATTTCGATACCAAACATGTGGTAAAGTATTGCCAGTTAATTTAATTTGACCCCTTTTTTATTGCCATTGATATATCCTAAATCCAGGAGTAGCTATAGTTCAGATCACTTCGTGCGAAACCAGTGCATTATAATTTTTTAAATCATTTTGAATCGCTAAGTGTGGTTTTAAATCATGTTTATTCAAACAAATGGTTTAAAATGTTGAATATCCATTTTGCATCTATACTCCTAGCCATATTCTAAAGGTCGTCGGTTCATCTAGCTGAGGGGTGTCCCACACTACGCTTGCCGATACGCGGTCTCCACTCCAGGACTCGTCTGCTCCACCGGCCATCGGTCGTTCGACAGACATGGCCAGCTCACTGCCACTTCAGTTTGCTGACGCTGCAAGCCATATCATTAACTCCGTAAGAACTCTTACAACACGAATTATACCTTAAAAAAATAAGAGTTAAACAACACGCTTTCATAGAAAACCAAATTACATAGTAGAAAATATTTTTAAAAAGCGTGGAGTGTCTAATATCAATGAAAAACTACCTCAAAAAGCACCCCACGTTTTTATTTCATTATTTTCTACTTTAGTACGAAATGCTACAACTGCAGATTATAGGTTTTTTTTTTTTTTTTTGCTATTCTGGTGAACTTGGCCAGAATAACAGCACTTTACAAAATTATTGTATTGTCATCGGTCCTTGATAAGTGTGCAGGGGAGTTGAAAATCACATTCAAAGTTCCCGATACATAAATACATAAATTAAATACATACCAAGGTAACAAAAGCGTCTGCCAGGGTCGCGAGATTGTTCGAAAGAGACACCGTGACCGTGGCACAGGCAACTGAAGGAACACGGGTGGGTTTTAGTAAGTAAAAGTCTGACACGCTCTCCCGCTCCGCCCAGAGCGGGAGAAGTCATTTGATGATTTCCCATCCAAAAAATAAAAGTGTGTTAACAACAAAAACTGCCTTTTGGAAACAACTGAAGAAAATTCTGAAGATCACTTGACAGCTTCCTTTTGAATCAACTTCAATGGCTACTTCTTGCAATAAAAGCGAGAGTCTTCAGACCAACATCAAAAGAGTTTTTACTAACTGAATGCTCTCTTGAAGCCATATTTTTTTTTAAACCTTTGTTACATTTAAAAGGTTCTATTTTGTGGAACCACCTGTCTGAGAATCACACTTGGAGAACGTTATTTATTGATATGGACCTTCAACGACTTGCTCACTAGAACATCATCATCATCATTTCAGCCGTAAGACGTCCACTGCTGGACTTAGGCCTCCCCCAATTTGGGGGGCTTTGCCATAATCGCCACGCTTGGCAGGCGGGTTGGCGATCGCAGTATGGTGGTAAAATGCACAGAGAACGCTGCTGCCCATTCTCTAGTAAGTCCCTTAGTCGCCTTTTACGACACCCACGGGAAGAAATGGGAAATGAATTGACAGTGATATAATCAATATTATTAACGAATATCAGTTTAGAGTCGAGGTGGACTCCCAGGTCATAAATCTTCCTCTTTATGTAGTGTAACTTCATTTATTGAGTATGACGTAGATAAGGGTTTCCTTTTTTTTGGTAAATCTTTAGTAATAATATTCTTTATTGGAACCAGAAACAATGCATTTAAAATTAAATTGCGTACGATAATAGCCACATTAGTTAAAAACTGTGTCGCAGCTATTACCGCCCACCTCCATGTGGAAGGTGACAGTGTCCCAGATTTAATGGTTTACAAAATAAAATTAAAATTAAACATGATAAAACTGAACCAATTAAAACTAAAAAGTTAGTATGTAGAGTTTGTTTGGGCAGTGAGAGTGCGTGTATGGTGTGTAGATAGAACATAATTATGTACCGAGGTGTGGAGTGCGTATGGGTGATGTGGTACCACTTTTTCACATTGAGGAACAAGTAGTTTTTCAAGCACCAATCGTGAACTGTGGCGAGATCAGCCGGAAATAAATAGACGTCTACGAAAGAGTTTATCTCTTTATAGATTTTAAGATCATCAGCAAATATAGGGCAGTTACTGTATTTAAAAAAAAGAACTATGCCATTCACGAACATCAAAAAGAGAATTACCTACTGGGCTCAATCGATATGGTAAAAAGTGTACGAGTACCGTTGACACGAAAGAAGAAGAAGAAAAAGAGAATTGGCCCAGGTGGGCCAATAAATAACAGCTAAAAAAGTAATTATCTTGATTTGAACCTGCTCTGTCCAAGGTACAACAGACGCGGTCCAAAGTACATCTGGTTACATAATACACTTTCTTTCCAGTTTTCATCGAAATAGTGGCAATACTTGTCATCATTATTATCACACTGTATTCTCAAAGCTTTATTGGTTTACTTACATTAATTTTACAATACTTATTACAGCTGACTACATATGACTCTTACGCTAGGTAGTAAATTAAATTACTAACTAACTAACAACTTCAATACCACACTACTTATGTACATATTCGTTACTATTTTGTTTATTTTTATTTGTTTGTCTGATACTTTTTTAATTTAATTTATAAATACATGCACACATCATGTTGGATTATTGATATAAAACTGATTTACATCCGTCACCTCACACTTCAGGTCCAGTTGAAAACCAGCGTCAGGCACTAGTGTCTGGCATTTTGCTGAACTGGGCCTTTTTGGCGCAGCCGCGAGGCTCACTATACCACTACTTTCTGACTTTACACCTTATACTTTTTAAATTTATTTTTATTTTACTCTTTCCAGCTGTATACCTATTGTGTGCCTTTTAAACTGTGATAAATAAATGTATTTTCTTTCTTTCTTCTTTCTTTCATTAGCCGTGCCTTATCCTAAGTATGTTGGGTTCGGCTTCCAGCCTAACTGAATGCAGCTGATTACCAGTTTTTACTTGGTGCGACTGTCTATCTATCTATCCCATTTCTTCCCATGGGTGTCGTAAGAGGCGACTAAGAGACTCACTGAGAGTGGGCAGCGGCGTTCTCTATGCATTTTACCATCATACTGCGATCGTCAACCCGCCTGACAAGCATGAACCCCCCCAAATTGAGGGAAGCCTATGTCCAGCAGTGGACATCTTACAGCTGAAGTGATGATGATGATGACTGTCTATCTGACTCCACAACCCAGCCTGAGTAATACGATACCCCTTGGTAAGACGGGTTGTCAAACTTTCGGGCTTCTGACGACCCGCAACGATTGATAGGTACGGTGTAGTCTTCCATTATTATCTATATAATATAAAAATGAATCCCTATTTCCCTTGGTCACGCCATCACGCGTGAACGGCTGGACCGATTTCACTTCTTTTTTTTTTTGTTGTTTTTGTAATTGTCAGGAGAAGGTTCTTATGAAAGAAAAAATCTAAAAAATTGCGCGGAAAATTATTATACCAATTCGAATTAAATAGTTATCGTTAAGACAGGACAACGTCTGTCGGGTCAGCTAGTCGCTTATAAAGATAGTCACCCATCCTCGGACAAACCGTGGCAAGCTTAGCTTTACCTGATCGATTAAAATGTGCAGCTGTAATTACGTAGTCATAAAAAAACAGTGCCGATAATCTGTACTAATATTATAAAGCTGAAGAGTTTGTTTGATTGAACGCGCTAATCTCAGGAACAAATGGTCCGAATTGAAAAATTATTTTTGTGTTGGGTAGCCTATTTATCGAGGAAGGCTATAAACATTACGCGACAACGAAGAGGAGCGGAGCAGTAATGAAAAATGTTGCATAAACGGGGAAAATCGCACGGGTAGGCGATTCGACGCGACGGGAAGGGCCCGGAACAAGAATTTTAACGCGGACGAAGTCGCGGGCAGAAGCTAGTCTCCGAATAAAATGGCTATTTGAGTGACTGCGGAACTTTAAAAAAGAAATCGATTTACTTGCAGGTTACCTATGTCAAATCAAATACACCAATGCGATTAGTCTAACATCCTTGTCTACATGCCCAAAGCTATTTAATTATAAACTCTATGCCCTTGTAATGAAGATCAGGCGTAAAGTTCATGCTTTTTCATGAATTTTCAGCCTAAATCGGTTATTTTTGGTATAAATGCGGAAATTAATGTGTTTTGCGTGCCATTTTATAAGTATTTCGGCCGAAAATGACGTCGCTGATAAAAGTTTTGGGCTTCATTCTGAGTGTCCTTGCTTTGATTCAGGTTTGTTACTTATTTTTTAATTACAAGACAAAATAGTTCAAATAATAATTCTTCCAACGCTAGCCTACGGTATACGGCAGCTGAAATATGAAGATTCATTAATTAAAAATTCTGGGCAGTGGAAGACTAGTTCTAATGCATACGGAACCACCTTTCGCAAGGGACAACAAGAATCAAATCTATTGAATGTTGTTGACGTTCAAAAGTGCCTTTTAAGTGCTTATTAGAAATAAATGCTTTGTCTTTGAAAAAGAACAAAAAAGTGAAAATTAGAAAAAAAATTATAGGGTCGTGTGGAATTGTGTTTTCTCGGTGACATCTATATTCTACAATTTTCATTTCGTACCTTTATCATGATATTTCCTTGTTATTAAGTAGTAACAGCCACACGGGTTGATTAAAGGTTAAGCTATGCTTGCCACAACTGATTCGTGGATAGATGACCATCCATATCATATCGAGATCCCTCCGTGCCGTTGGCCCGCAAGAATTCATGCGGACTCCGTCACCAGCCAGATCTAGCCAAGTCTCCTGCCCACCTCCATTACAAAGCCGATGTACCTGAAGATATAATCCCAAATACTAATTTGACATTTCTGAGTCTTTTGTGTTGCCTTTACTATCGAAGTTTGACATGAGTTTGACATTGCATCTATCACATTTGTATTCGAGTTTGAAAATTTTATACCAAAACAAAATATAAAACCTCGAAAACTTTCCACCTCGTGGATAATTTACACGGTATGTAAAGTTAAGAGTTCCGAAAAAATTCCAATCGACCCTAACAGTTTCCTTACATAGGTCAAGCGTAAATAAACCTCTCTGAATAGAAATAGGTTAAGATTTCAGTACCCTCACTCTTTTCGCAAGAATACAGAAATACTAAAGCTAAATAGTTCAAAAAGCAGATTTAAAGATAAACCGAGAAAGTGCAAGTCGGAGACGCAGACTATAGTTCCACTTCCTGTTCGGTTAAAAACTGTCGCTTACAAACATGTATGTAGCCATCTATACATTTACACCTTCAAGGTACTCAGTAATTAAAGAAAGATAGAGAGAAAATACATTTATATAGCACAAACTCAAAGGCACACAAAATGTTACAGCAAAAAAAAAATACAAAAATTAACAAAAAACAAAAATTAAAAAGAAAATCAATAAAAAGTGTAAAGTGCGGTGTTAGAAACCAGCATTCAAGTGTGCCTGTGGCTGCGCTAAAAAGATTCAGTTCAGCAAAAATGCCAGACAACTAGTGCCAGACATTAGTTCATAAGCAGTGTCCAATAGATCTCTGTTTAAATCACACGACGTTTCATTCAAAACACTAACAAGCAAACCTCGACCTTATCACCTTAAGAGTTCCGCACACCACTATAGCTGTTATATTTTACCTGCTGTTAGAGGTAAGGCGAGCAAAAGGCCAGCTTACCATAGCCTGTAAGACGCTCCGCGGCACTATTAACTCGCCTGATTTGCATCCTATACTGGCTGACTTGTTTGTCCCATACAATTACTCGTCATAATCATCATTTCACACACAGCTTCGAGCGGTTCTGTGCTTCCCACAGCGACATTCAGCGGATTCCTGCGGCCTTCACAAGGGTATTGGTCCACCTTGTGGAAGGCCTTCCAATTCTACGTCTTCCGGTACGCGGTCGTGAATCCAGAACCTTTCGGCTCCATCAGCCGTCTGTTCTGTTAGCAATGTGCACTACCCACTGCTAATTTAGTTTGGCAATTCTTCGGGCTCTATTCTCTTGCGGATGTCTTCATTCATGATTCGATCACGCAGGGAATCTCCAAGCCCTCTCCGTCGCCATTTGGGTGACTCTCAGCCTTCTAATAAGGCCCATTGTGTCCACGTTTCAGTACCATAAGTCATCATTGGCAACACACACTGGTCAAAAACTTTCTTCTCTCTCTTGAGACGAAACGTTCGATGCTAGTGCCTAAAGCTAATTTTTCCTCTCCTTTTCAGTACATAGACGCCCAATGGGGGGATCTCCCGATGTTTAGCATTGAAGACCGAGCCTACTTCAACCGCTACGTACCAAAAGCAGTGGTTTCTCGTTCATTCTACAACAGAAGACCTATTTCCGTGAGGTGGAGACCGCCACGTGCTGGATAGATTCTCTAGCTTGTAAATAAAAATATTAAAAAATCTCTGGTGAATATTACTTATTAGAACACCCTTCAAGAGTCGTCATCCAGCTAGCCAGTTAGACAGCCAAAGGTTTCTTCCTTTTATGCTATATTTCTCTGGTCCTTTGTAGGTGATTTACATATCTGGCTTACCCATATGACTAACGGTATATAAATGTATAGATACTAATTAACTGTAAATAAAGATATTTAGAAATCGCTGGTATTTTTGATTTATTAGAGCTGCATACACAAGTCTTCATCGTCATTGACAGCCTTGTTCCACCCGATCCTGAGTAAAAGCCGATCCGCGTATTTCCATTCTGTACATGGCTAAAACGCAACCACAGGAATCTGCTCGCGTATACCTACTTTGTAATGCAATTTATAAATTTGTGATTACAATGTATACACGAATTTTGCGTACTGCTTGTAGATAGTTTGTAAGGTAGACGCGCACGTGCAGCCTTCCAATTTGTACAAGGCCATAATGCCACCATAGGAATTTAGTAGGACTTCTGATTGCCGGGCTTCGATTTAAGGGGTGGTAGGGGGGAGGGAGGGGAGAGGTGTAGAGCCCCTCCTGTGAAGGAAAAGTTTCAAAACCCCCGTCTTTTTGAGTTTTTTTTTTTTAATATTCTTAACTAACTTTCGAATTTTCGTGTATTAACATCGATTTAAAGGCCGGAAGAGGTGTGGAGTTGACAAATAAAATGAAGGAAAAGTAGCAACGCTTGACAGGACACTTCGCTGACAGGGCTCGTCAACAGAATCACCTCCCCAAACCATGTCGTTTCTGGCACTCGCCGGCCGCTCGTCTATACTGGATTTGCTTGCATGCGGACTAGCACTGTATATTATGGAACAATTTAGTTACTTCGGCCACTACAAAGTATACACGAGTATTTGCGTACTACTCTTGTATAGATTGGAAGACCTTGATTAAAAAGTGATTTCCAATCTATACGCGACTAGTTTCGCACCCTTGCGTTCTAGCCTTGTACAGAATGGAAATACGCGGCCGCTCCCTAATGTGCTATCCTTTCCTGGTATATGCTAAGGTCTTTCAAATTTGAACAACGGTCTTTTATTGGGGAGACCTGTTTTTTGTCTTATTTTGCGGGTGGAAATCTTCAAATGGCGCTCGAAGGCCCACCTTCGCCACGCCAACTCCTATGGAAACGCCTTGATTCTGTTGACGAGCCCTGTCAGCGAAGTGTCCTGTTGAAAAATCCCAATTTTTACCTAACTAATACCACCTTGCTGGTCAACGATATATGGAACCACCGTTACCTCGCAAAAGACTGATCCCAAAACCCTTTGAGAAAAGCGTGTTAGGGCATATTTCTGGGGATTATAAAGGGGTCTCCCTGAAACATAACTATGCAAGTCTGCAGGGCAGCAAGTGAGTACTGTGCGCATCTTGAGGAGATCACTTAGAGGGTGGACAGAGTCTCTACTCTGAAGACCAACATGAGTAGTAAATATACGTCCTGCAAACCCTGGAAAAAAACCTTGCACAACCACTTCCAATACTTTACCACGTCAAGCAGTTCTTGCTGATAAGAGAGACAGCCCATGCTTCCCTGTACATCTATGAGCAGAATTATAGTTCCTACACAAAGAGACTATCTTCGAGCCTACTTCAACCGCTTTAAACTCACTGGTTTCTCACTTATTCTACAATAGGTGACTTTAGGTGTTGCCAACGTAGTAAGCGTCATCATCATATTTTTGAATTGCCTACCTCCACACTGAATACCACATTTAATAGCCCCTTAACACGTATGGCAAGGGAATAAAATGATAGGTCCAATTTGACAGATTACCCCATTGATATATTCTCCATGACTTTCGCTTCATACAGGCGTTCCCTTTTTAAACAGTGTGACGACTGCACGTCTGTGTAGCGTGTAAATTAGTATTTTGTAGTGCTCTAGATTTGGGTCTCTGGATACACTTTTTACTTTTAAGTTTTTTTCTCTATTGTCTCTAATATTCATATGCTAATGTCATGCACTCCTGTTATTTGCATGGTTACTGAAGTGCCAATTTTAAATTGTATGTTATTTGAATTGTAAGTGATTGTGCTGTTGGTGTGCTTATTATAAATAAATAAATAGAAGACCTATCTCCGAGAGATGGAGACAGCCGTGCGCTGGCTAGATTTTGTGACTTGCACATAATTACATTTTTAGAATAGCCTACACCAGTCACCATCATCACTGAAAGCCCGTCTTCTACTCGTTCCTAAGTAAAGGTCTCCCTTCTTCTTTTGTGCCATGCTTCCTTGGTCGTTTGTAGATGATTCACCCATTTGGCTATCCTGTATAACTCATCATCATCATCATCACTGTCTAGTCGCCTTATTTGACAGAATGTATGTAGCCTTTGTATTTTTATCTCACAAAGCGATTCGTGCTGTACTTGAACAATTACAAAACTATGCTGTGAACGTGAGCGAAAAGACTAGTATCATCAGAATATAACGCTAATGGGTCGTTCTATTTTTCTACCGACAACACGGTCTGTACTTCGTCTTGTTATGGCATCTCGTTGGAGTATTGATATTTACGGTTTTTTAATTTGGTTCAAATAAACGTCCGTAATTCTCTTATCTATTAATATTATGTCATTTTTCATTTTCTCTAACCAGCATATTTAATACGTCTTTTTCCCTTAGAATGCCGTGACAGAGTTATAAGCCGAAATGTGGTCTCCATAGAAAAAGGCCACTTTGTCACATAATTTTTTTCTAAAACAACATTTAAAAAAATATTAGTTGAAAAGAAAATTTTAATTAGTCCTAATGAAAGCACAGATGCATTTTTTTTTAATCCCACACAGAATACACAATTATGGATAGTTAAAACCTCGTTTCACTGTCAGTAGAAAAGTAGAACGACCCAAATACACACACTTCCGACTTTGCCAATGTCTGGGACGGCATAACTCGTCACCCTCCGCGCTAACTGTCGTATCTAGCAATTCATAATTTTTCAGGGCAACAGTTTTTCGGTCGGACGCTACAATCATGTTACTGTAGTTACGTTGGCTGTGGCTTTATTTATGAATTAATTCCTTTTTTTTATTGCTCTTGGCTTACTCTTAAGTTAGTAGTAGCCCTAAAGCCCTAAGGTATCTATTTGTTTATTTATATTCATTTGAAGCAGATACGTCACTCTGTGAGAACTTTGTTTTTCAACTTGTGTCTGTTACGACGTGACTGTTTGGTATATAAAAATATAAATAAAGCTCTATTAATCCACACTAATATTATAAATGCAAAGTAACTCTGTCTGTCTGTCTCGCTTTCCTGCTAAAACTACTGAACCGATTTAAATGAAATTTGGTACATCGTTTAGAGCCTGAGAAAGGACATAGGCTACTTTTTATTGCGGAAAAGGGAGGATGAAAGGTTGTAGGGAAGTATTGTCGTTTTTAAAGCTAGAATGATGAAACTTTTTTATTTGGCTTTTATTACATAATTGATATTTATGAATTATATTTAAAGTTTGTTAAATTTTTACCCTTAAGCGGGTAAAATAACAATCAGTAATAGGGGATGAAAGTTTGTACGATAAGGGGAATGCCAAGAATCAGCGGAACTACTGGTCGGAATTGAAAAATTATTTTTTGTAGCCCATTTATTGAGGAACGCTATATAATATCACACTACGGTCAAAAGGAGCGGAGCAGCAAACGAAAAATGGACGAAAACTGGCAGGCAATTCGATGCGACGGGAAAGGGAGCGAAAATTTGACGCGGACGAAGTCGCGGGCAGAAGCTAGTATCATATATTGTGAAATTGTACGCCGAAAGACGACGTTTATTAAAAACAGCATTTTCATTGCTAATAGGCAAGCTTATGGCTTGTTGGAGGTCAAATGTAGTAATTGTATTGGGGGTGGGTTTTGCTGTGATGCTAGTTTACATTTATTTCTTTCTGATCTAAACAAAGTCTTCTCATGTTGGTGCTTCCTATACTTTTCGCAAATCTTTAATTTCTCTTCTTCAGAACCTTTTAAATACGTCATGCACAAACTACACTGATCTTTTTATGGGTGATGGAAAGACAATTTCTTGGATTTAAAAACCCTTAAAAATTGTTCCGTGAAGCCCAGCTTTTCTTCATACAGAAATGAAGATAAGCTGGGCTTCACGGAACAATTTTTAATCTTTTCTTCAAACATGTGGTACATCTTGGGTAGCGTCAGTTCACGATGTAAGTATTCTCTAGAAGAATGGTCCCTGCAGTAATGAGAATCAACGTTCGGGAATCTCTCAATGTGCTGTTCGATCATTATTGCGAGCGACCTGTCACTCTACGAAGAATTGGTCGACTAAAAAGATTTGATTCCCTGCTCATTCACTGTCCAACCGCCCGCACCCCACCCCCGTGCATACCGCAGTGTGACTTAATGATATGGCAATAAGCTTCTTATTCGTAAAAAAGCTTTGATCTCTAAACGACGTAAATGCAAAAAAAAAATAGTAAACATTATTGAAAAAAAATCTGCATCGGGACGAAAAAAATAAAATCTTACTAACTGTAGTACATACGACAGATAGTGAGAATATTTTTTCCCTCCTTTTGCACATACGCTAAAAAAAAAACTTGATTATCTTCTAAACGGTAAACAATAGAGATACGAGGACTAGAGACACCTTTTCGTAACAAAGTTATGAGCACGTAGGTAATGTCCGTGTAGATACGTCAGTTTGTGAGATACGACAGTTAGCGGGGAGGGTGACGAACTGTGAGCACCTGGAACCATTATATATTCATAACATGTTTGTACACTGAATTGACAGTGTTCACAGTTTACAGGTGTGACAAATTTATTAAACCTATTTATTTATTTAAACTTCTTGCACACAAAAGGTATAAAGAAAAAATAAAACCCTTAAAATCTCTTGGGTTGTGATAGAAATTGTGTTACGTAATGACTACTCTTCTCCTTTATGTAATTTTTCCTTAGTCTTTACAAATCTCATCCAGATTTTATTCATAGTCTTTTGTAGATGATCCCTATGACCATTTTACTTATTAATTACTTACATAATATACAGGATGTAAGGGTAAACACCGTTATCCTTGAAACTAGTGATTTGGTTTCGTTAATAGAACGTAAAATCAATGAAAAAAAAACAACCTTTTTTTTAAAGAAAATTTGCATTTTTCCAGAACATTTCACCCTATGCGCGAGGGCAACAAACTTGCGTCTCAATACGCCGCGTTACCTGACGCCGACGCACGGGTCGCGACCCCAGTCAGTCAGCTGTCAGTCTCGCTAGCGAGCGCACGTAACGCCACGTCGTAGTGTCGCTCATTTCTCGCGCGTAAATTCATTATTAAACCTTTTTAAGAAAATATTTTATTTTTTATCCCGCTCTGTTATTTTATATTTAAGTCAAACTACCCATGGGTTAAGTGACAACGGTGTTTACCCTTACATCCTGTATACTTATAGCCTATATGGATCTGCAATACTGTACCTTTGAATTGGTGTTCCGTGTGCTTCCGGAAGTAAAGAATAGCACCATCTCATTTCTTCCCGCGGGTGTCGCGACTAAGGGCCTTACTAAAGAATGGGTAGCAGAGTTCTCTATGCATTTTACCACCATACTGTGATCACCAACCCGCCTGCCAAGCGTGGCGATTATGGCAACCCCCCCCCCCCCAACCCCACAAATTGGGGACACCTATGTCCAGCAGTGGACGTCTAACGGCTGAAATGACGATGAATTGGTGAAAGAGTTTTTCAAATACCATAAATTTCCCTCACATACAGGGTGGCAGGGAACATCGACGCACGAACTAAAACCATGAATTCAGCAAATGATCTAGACCCCCCTTCCTCCAATTTAAAACTGCTTTTCCATAGAAAAGTACATAACCTTCGTGGTAAAAAAATATTCCAGAGGTAGGTGGAGGTTTTGGTGGTGGTGATATGTCATCATCATCATCATCATTTAAGCCGTAAGACGTCCACTGCTGGACTTAGGCCTCCCCCAATTTGGGGGGCTTTGCCATAATCGCCACGCTTGGCAGGCGGGTTGGCGATCGCAGTATGGTGGTAAAATACATAGAGAACGCTGCTGCCCATTCTTTAGTAAGTCCCTTACTCGCCTTTTACGACACCCACGGGAAGAAATGGGGTGGAGTTATTCTTTACGTCCGGCAACACACGGTACCGGACAAAACGGTACGGACCGGTGGTATGTAAATGTGTATTTTTTTTTTTCAGAATTATATGACGAATAATTTGATGTATGTTTTGTTTTATAATATTAACTACTTACATAATATTCTATAGAATCAAGTTCTTCTAACTTAACAGACAGCTGTGCTGCTGGGGAGTTTGGTGTGCCACTTCTTATTCCCAGCTGAAGCACTAGGAAGTGTCGAAGGGCGGGCGTTTTGGGGGGACTGTCTCATGTAACTTTGACGTTCAAAAAGTGCTGACTCTCAGCCTAGTTTGAATAATTGACTTTTGATTTTGATATACTGAAATCATGGTAACATACTGCGCTTGGATGTCCAAGCCACCCTTTAAATATTTCTCTTTACGTATTTGAGTTCTCAGTAATAGCCTAGTGTCTGAATAAACTCGTCCCCTAATTCATGTGACTTATATGTAGAACTGAGCTCCTTAAGTTCCGAGTTGAGCTACACGATTTGTGACAAATGCTTGCACTGACTGTACAGGTCCACTCAATCTGTGTGGTTCATTCTTCAAATGACCATTTCAGTCACCAATCTACATGGTCTTCACATGTTGTGACCAAGATTATGTCTGGACTTTAAAAGAGACTGTGACCTCTGAGTTTTTTGCGGCCTTTCTTCTCAGAGTAGTCAGATAGGAAACGCCGACCTCATCTAGTTTAAAAAAATATCATTGACATGTAAAAGCGTTTGTACAAACCTACTGACAGAAATAAAATCATTTATCATTATCATTCTAGGAAAATTGTGGGTTTAGCTACACCTCTGCTAACCTCTTGGAGAAAACAAGCATCAAGTTCTGTTAAGTTGTGTTTACATTCTATGTTCTGCAACATGTATGCATGTCAAATGTAGCTAATAAACTATAATTCAACGTCACAGCTATTAATTTTGACAACAAATTCTACATGGTAGTTACATTAATTGATTTGTGATAAAGAGAAACATGGTAGGGAACGGTGAAAAGTAAATTAAAGACATTAAAAAGAAAATAAATTCAAATAGATACGGTTTTTACCCGACTGCGGTAAAACGAAAAGGCTGTTTAGGTATGTTATTTAAAAAAAAACTAGATGAGGATGACATTTCTTATCTGTCTACCTCTGAGAAGAAATGGCGAAATAAACTCGAGGGTCGAAGTCACTTTTAAAGTTCGGACATAATCTTGGTCAGCAGGTGTAGCATGACCAATTCTATCTCTATTCTACCAAGAAAGTTCTTTCTATTCAATTCGACATCTCTTCGGTCCGAGCACGGGGCGACCCGTAGACTCGGGTTTCTAAGAAGACAAAGACAGTTATTCTTACCATAGCAAGAGGGTGGATCCGCTAAGGACTTTTTCATTGAATAGTCATACTGTGGGATTAACGATCATAGAGTATTGTATTGATGATTATAATTAATATAATCCTGTAAAAAATAAATGTACCATGAACTGAAACTCCAACTCAAAAGTAGAAAAAAATTTGTCACCATGCTCGACATCGTAGAATTTTATCGACTGAAGAATAGAAACATTTCCTCTCTTCAGTTTTAACATCGTCATGCCATTTTGTCTATTCCTCCGTCGACAAAAGTCGTTTCTATGGTAGTCATGCTACGCGTGCAGGTCGTGTAAGGACAATGTAGATTAGTTGCTGAAATGGTATTTTGAGGAAAGAACCACACAGATTTCTTCACAGTTACAATCAGCCCATTCAAATTGAAATTCAAACTCATTTATTTTGGGACAACTTACCTAAGTTGTCCCAAAATAAATGAGTTTCAATTAGTAAATAAAAATTTAAAAAAATTCTTAGTACTATAAAAACTTTTTTGCAAAAAAAAACAACCGACTTCCTTAAAAACACTACAAAGTGAAAAATAACTTTAATTTCGGTAGTCGGTGTCTTAGGATCTGTATTTATGGTTTTTTTGCCACCGACTTCCGAAATTAAAGTTATTTTTCACTTTGTAGTGTTTTTAAGGAAGTCGGTTGTTTTTTTTTGCAAAAAAGTTTTTATTTTTAAATTTTTAGTTGTGGTATTCACCCTGCACTAATTCCAAACAAACAATGCATATTTATGCGATAGCAGAAATCGCGGTTGATTTCCTGTCATTTTTTAAAGAGTCCCGGTGTCTGTCTCCCGAACTCATCATCAGATCTATATGAAAATTATATGGGACCATTTCGGAATAAACCCCTTTCGAACAAAAAAAGAATTTTACAAATCCGTCTATATATGACGGAGTTATGGCCGAACATACATAAAAAAAAAAAAAAAAAAACATATAAACATCCGAATTGATAACCTCCTCCTTTTTGAAGTCGGTTAAAAATACAATTACTTTACACATCATATACGTCTAATTCTATACACAAATGCCCAATGCAATTGGCTTTATGTGTGCAATGTAGTGACACGAAAATGTAGAAGAAATTACCACTACATGCGTACATTTATGAATGAATTGTAGACACTTTCGATCGCTGCCTGCTTGCGCCGCGATCTGTGAATGCGTGGCCGTAGTAAATTAATAGAACGGTATGAACGTTGCTACTAATTTATATTAGATGTTTGAACTTATTGAATAATTTTATTACTTAGCATATTTTTTTTTAATTCTTGAAATATTAGTAACAGTCCAGATCTAGGGTCTAGGGTCTGCAGTGTCTTTTTGCATATATGGACAGCACGTCGCTGGGAGATACCTACCTAAACAAATCACCAGACGAACGAAGTACCTCAACTCAGGTACACGGACATCTTCAGCTATAATCTTCTCAATGCTGGGACACAGGCCTCTGTGTAAGAAGGACCCCACAGAGGGGTAATTGCGTAACTTTTTATCAGTAGGAATTGGTTTCATATTGATAGTTAAACAACATTCATTGCGTTATTTACGTTGCTGAGCCGACAATTTAATCGAACAAACGACGCAATGGTTTAGAAATAATCTTCAATCCCATTCAGATTCTGATAAATAGTGCGTTTCGCAATTAGGCTGCAGATTTACTTAAAATTAAATTAGTCTCTCGTAACTGGCATTCTATAGCTTAAAATACCGTTTTTAGGGTTCCGTTACCAAATGGCAAAAAACGGAACCCTTATAGACTCATCATGTCTGTCTGGCTGTCTGTCTGTCTGTCTGTCTGTCCGAGTATGTCACAGCCACTTTTTTCCGAAACTATAAGAGCTATGCTATTGAAACTTGGTAAGTAGATGTATTCTGTGAACCGCATTAAGATTATCACACAAAAATATAAAAAAAAAACAATAATATTTGGGGTTCCCCATACATAGAACTGAAACTCAAAATTTTTTTTTCATCAAACCCATACGTGTGGGGTATCTATGGATAGGTCTTCAAAAATGATATTGAGGTTTTTAATATCATTTTTTTCTAAACTGAATAGTTTGCGCGAGAGACACTTCCAAAGTGGTAAAATGTGTCCCCCCCCCCGTAACTTCCAAAATAAGGGAATGATAAATCTAAAAAAAATATATAATGTACATTACCATGTAAACTTCCACCGCAAATTGGTTTGAACGAGATCTAGTAAGTAGTTTTTTTTTTAATACGTCATAAATCGTAAACCACAATTTACCTTGCATTCAGTCAATTCAAATATAAAAATAAAAATAATAATTTCATAAACATAAACCTTATGCATAAACCGTGAATACCTGCAGGTTTGTACGGAACCCTCGGTGCGCGAGTCCGACTCGCACTTGGCCGGTTTTTTTTTAAGTAATGAAGACTGCCTCGTTTGTCTAGTGGTTGCAAGCACTACTACTGAACATGAGGTCCTGGGTTCGATTCCAAGGTCGAGCAAAGTGTTATTAGGTTTTTCTATATGGAATTTCTCAGCAGCAGCCCGAAGTCTGGCTTTGTACCCAGTTGATGGCAATAGGTTCACCGCCTATTCATCATCATTTCAGCCGAAAGACGTCCACTGCGGGAAATAGGCGTCCCCCAAAAAATGGAAAGGTTTGCCATGTTGCCACGCTTGGCAGGCAGGTTAGCGATCGCAGTATGGTGGTAAAATGCATAGAGAACGTTGCTGTCAATTCTCTAGCAAGTCCCTTAGTCGCCTTTTACAACACCCACGAAATTAGTGACCCTGACTGCTAAGACTGAGGTCGTGGGTTCGATTCCCACCCAGGACAAATCTTTGTATGATGAGCACGATCATTTGTTCTGTGTCTGGGTGTAATTTATCTATAATATGTATGTATTTAGAAATATATAAGTATATTTATCAGTTGTCTGGTTGCCATAGTACAGGCTCTGCCTTGTTTGAAATCAAATAAAGGTGTGTTGGTTGTCCTAAGATATTATTATACACTAGCTTTTGCCCGCGGCTTCGCCCGCGTGGATGTCGGAAATTAACGCAGGAGGACGTACTACCGCGGTAAGATGTGTTAATTCAGGTTATATTATAGGTAATAGCTGTTACCCGCGACTTCGTCCGCGTGGTATTTAACAAAAAGTTTTTCATAAAAACTGTCTTTGAAAACTACGCTGACATACGTCTCAAAATTCAGCGTGTTTTTAGTTTTTTTAAACTATTATTTATTTTTTCTAAAATAAAAGAGAGTGATGTGTGGTGTAAGTAGTGTTACACGAATGACCTGTTAGTTTAGTGGTTAGAGACCCTGACTGCTAAGACTGAGGTCGTGGGTTCGATTCCCACCCAGGACAAATGTTGTGTGATGAGCACAATCATTTGTTCTGTGTCTGGGTGTAATTTATCTATAATATGTATGTATTTAGAAATATATAAGTATGTTTATCAGTTGTCTGGTTGCCATAGTACAGGCTCTGCCTAGTTTGGGATCAGATAACGGTGTGTTGGTTGTCCTAAGATATTTATAAAAAAAAAAAAAATTAAAAAAAATATATAAAAAATGGGATGGCATCACACGGAACCGGTGGAATAGGTGCTGGTATTATTACTACCCACTATATACACATACATCGCCTAATAACAATACAAGATACAAGATATTTATTTTGTTAAATATGAGTGCAGAATTATACAGGTCTTAAAAATAATGAGAGATAGCTACATGTTTTGCCAATCATGGCGTACAATATTAGTCGCACTAAGACAACTATTACAATAATTATAAAAATCGTTAATAACAAATTAAAACAATGACTTAAAAAGAAAAAAAAAACATAGGATTAATTTAAAATGTCAACAATTTAAATTCAATTTAAGTAAAATACATATTAGAAAAAATGATAACACAGGTACACATTCCAAATCCTATTACAGAAGATTCATTATCATTTCAAAAGTCATCTACGCTGTAATCGCACTTTTCTAGTAAAAACCTCTGAACGGACTTTTTAAATTTGGTTAAAGGTAAACATTTAACAACATCAAGTATTTTATTATAGACAATGGGTGCCCTAGCAAAGAAGCTCTTTTTCAGTAAGGCAGTTTTGCACTTGATTGGACAATAATAATAAGACTCACATATTCATCTTCATGCTTGCACAAATACGTCTATCCTCGCATCCATACACTACACACTTGCATATATACAACTCCCCCACTCACTTACACTTCAACACCATATTACCTACTTATCCCCACTCACACACACCTACACACATTCATTTAATTTCATTTACCCACATCCTCACACTCTCACAAAAAGTTAAAACCTGTAACGTTAACTATAATTTTTCTTTTTTCACTTCTGAAGGTTAATTGACACAGTCCACTCATACATAATATCAATTGGAACCTCATTGCGAAATCACTGTCTCTTAAGATACAGGATACCCCAGTTTAAGAGACAGAGATTAATCTATTGTGTACAGATTTCTGCATCATCCAAAAGTTTTATGTAAATGTTCTCTATCTGTATTTTTGGGAAATAAAGATATATTATATTATTATTATATAAAATAATAGTTTAAAAAAACTAAAAAACACGCTTCCATTGAAAACCAAACTAAAAAGTAAAAAATAATGCTTTTTAAAGTATTTTTTTATTGATATCAGGCACCCCACGCTTTTTTTCCATTATTTTCTACTTTATAACCGACGAAAAAAACGGAGGAGGTTATCAATTCGACGCGTATATTTTTTTTTTTTTTTTATGTATGACCACGCATAACTTTTTACATAGTAGTCCGATTGTGATAATTCTTTTTTTATTGGAAAGGGTATACTCCGAGGGTGGTCCCATATAACAAAATCAAACCCTGAGGGTCAGAAAACAGGGGATGATTGATTGTTCACTCACTGATTGTTATGTTTAACCACGCATAACTTTATACAGAGTAGTCCTTGCCAAGTATTATAAGTATATTAAAGCCACAAAAAATTATAAAATAAAAACTTTTTACCAAAAAATTTAACCGCCGCAAAAACTGAAAAGCAAAAAATAATAAACCTTAAAATTATGAGTCGGCGCTGGAAAATCAATGAACAAAGATCACTCAAAGCGCCGACTCATAATTTTAAGGTTTATTATTTTTTGCTTTTCAGTTTTTTCGGCGGTTAAATTTTTTGGTAAAAAGTTTTTTTAGTTTGGTTTTCAATGGAAGCGTGTTTTTTAGTTTTTTTTTTAACTATTATTTATTTTCTATTTATTAGGGTGTTTCGAATTTTGAGACGTATGTCAGCGTAGTTTTCGAAGACAGTTTTTTCTGCTGTCCTGGTAACCCTGGCAAGGATAATGGCACAAATTAGTTTGTGACGTATGTCAGCGTAGTTTTCGAAGACAGTTTTTTTTCTGTCCTGGTAACCCTGGCAAGGATTATGGCACAAATTTATGAAATTATTGCATTGTCATCGGTCCTTGACAGGTGTGCAAAGTTTGAATGAAATCTGGTCGTTTAAAGTGTGTCAAAATCGCGCTATAAGGAGTCGGTTACAAACAATCATACAAACATACAAGTGAAGCTAATATAAAGCGTGTAATAAAATATATACTCGATGTCTGACATTTTAACCAAAAACCAGCATTTTTATTCCTGAAATACACTGATCTAGTTAAATTAAAACTACTCTGTTTTCTATTCAACCCACTGAATGCATAATATCAGCCACAGGAGAATAAACCTTATTTATTTTCATAAAGGTCTCATTTACATTGAAAGTTATGACTGAACAATAATTTTGTCAAGCGAAATTGAACTGTATTCCAAATTGATAAGGTGTAGTTTAGATTCATTCGTGCTTTGATTATATTCACCGTTAGATGCCACGGGGTCAGGGAAAATGATGACGTAAACAGGACGATTAGTGATGTTCTAGGAAAACTATCGACAGTGTATTTTTGTTTATGAAAATAATTGAACACCCTGGTCTGTAATATTCACTCCCAAACTTGCTGATTGGCAACATAGAAAGAGACAAAATACGTTACATCATCTGCTTAGCCTTTTCCCAACTATTTTGGGGTCGGCTTCCAGTCTAACCGGATGCAGCTGAGTAACAGTATTTTACATGGAGCGACGGCCTATCTGACCTCCACAATCCAGTTACTGAGTTGGTAATACGATACCCCTTGGTAAAACTGGTTGTCAGACTTTTGGGCTTCTGACGACTCGTAATTTCTGTCTAAGATCTACGAAAAACAGCCGGGACCAACGGCTTAACCTGCTTTCCGAGGCACGGAAGGGTATTGGTATGTCCAGATGGTCATCCATCCATAGATCAGCCGCGGCAAGCGTAGCTTAACCTGAACGATCAACCCGTGCGGCTGAGAAGAAAGAAAGAAATTACGTTTATTTGCGGTAAGCATGACACAAAAAAAGAGCAAACACAACAAAAATGAAAGAAAAAGCTGGGGGAAAACAAGCGCAAACGGCCGGCAACGGGCATCGCTCAGCATAATACTGAGACACTATGCGAGACAGAGCCCCTTGCGCTGGATTTTGGCGAAAAACAATTAGATAAATAAGTACAAATACTAAATCCTAAATTTAATAAACATATACACACTCATACAGAAACTCACACCTTTTTCCCATGGGGGTAGGCAGAAAGTACCGAACGCCACCTGTGACGATTCTAACATACTCCTTTTGCATCGTTTAGGTTCATAAATCTGGTCATACTAGGCTAGGAGGAGTGACGATCTTCGAAGGTACTGATAGCAGCTGGATGAGAGTTGCCGAGAATCGAGCAGAATAGCGTGCAATTGGAGAGGCCTATGTTCAGCAGTGGACTGCTATAAGCTGATGATGGTCTGGTCATTTTCTATTAATTTGATTAAGTTTTATTCTTAAACATTCATCGGTTTCTTACTACTATATCCAACTTAACTGAACATTTTTTTAAGGTAGAGGCAGTATAGCGTATAGAGGCAGGCCACCAATAAAATTATTTGTTTTATTTTATCGGTAGTTGTTGTTGTGTTGTTGTTGACAACGATTTTATTTTTCATTGATTGACATGTACATTTCCGCAAATATCCCATCGAATTCCCAATTTGAAAAAAATACTAAAAAATTTCATTATTAACATACTAAGAATTTACTAAGAATTTTTATTTAAGAATTACTATACCATGTCTAGTTTTCTCGACAATATAAAGGGTTAACTTGAACTACATCCAAAGACCCTGCACCCGAATTACGTAAAACACTATTCATCAGAATCAGAATCATTTTGAAACTTTTTGTTAATCCATTCTTTCATATGCTCAAAAAAATTGTCTGCTTGGCAACGTAAACAACGCCATGAATGTTATGCAACTGTTAAAATGAAAGGATTCCTAATAAAGAAAAAAAACAAAGACAATACGTTTATTTGCGATAAATTTGACGCAAAGAAAAACTGAACACAACAAAAATATATAAAAAAAGCTGGGGAAAATATACGAAATAATAGATAAATAATGATAGTATATGTCGCAATTACCCCCCTTCTTCGTTTAATAAACATCTATTTGTCATAGGAGTAACAGACAGTCCGCTGTGTAGGGCCTGCATTGAGGACGACGAGACAGCAGCGCACATGCTTCTAAACTGCCCGGCGATCGCCACATACAGGGCCAAGTACTTCGGTAACCCAGGTACCCTACGTGAGATAGTCAGCAACATCAAGGCGTTGCTGGCCTTTCTCGAGGAGCTGGGGTGGATCGAATAACCGATTTCCCACCCGTACGCAAAATACGCGCACAGACGTGGAGTTGCGGACACCAGCCCGTTCTACCTATTACCTATTACTTTGCTCTCATCAGGCGCGGTCGCAGCCTAACATTTTGGGGGGGGGTCACCATGAGTACTGAAGAATATTTTTAGGAAGGTAAATCCTCTTTGGTCTAGTAGTCGCAAGCGCTGCTGATCAGAATGATGTCCCGGGTTATAATCTTTTTGCAAATGTCCATCGGAGTCTCCGTGGCTCAAGTGAGAACAATTTTAAGATAGTAAGACAGGCAAATCGTTCAGGGTTTCGACAGCATGACTGTCTTTGGGGGGGGGGGTCATGACCCCTAGAACCCCCCCTTTCAGACCGCGCCTGGCTCTCATGACCTGAAATTGCTCTCATCACCGGTACTTGCATGATGGGTTGATGATCGCAGATAACGTCAACCACTCACTATTTCGAGAGCAAAATGCAGAGGGTCATTTATTATCTGCTTACTTTAAGATATTAAAGTAAATAAATACTTTTAAGAAACTATTAGAACGAAAACTATTCGCGTCGAAAATCGAACAGTATGTCTTTCTATTCGATTCTCAACCCTCGGCGCTAAGCAGTACATTGTAAAAATCCCATTGCGATTTGATTACGTCCGTTGGTTTGTGGGCTTACAAAGAGTTCTGATAAAATTATTAATGATTTTATTTCTGTAAGTAGATTTGTACAAACATTTTAACATGTCAATGATATGTTTTTAAACTAGATGAGGTCAGCGTTTCCTAACTGACTACTCTGAGAAGAAAGGCCGAAACAAACTCAGAGGTCACAGTCTCTTTTAAAGCCCAGACATATTCTTAGTCACATCATGTGAAGACCATGTAGATTGGTGACTGAAATGGTCATTTGAAGATTGAACCACACAGATTGGATGGACCTGTCCAGTCGGTGCAAGCATTTGTCACTAATCGTGCGGCTCAACTCAGGACTTAAGGAGCTCAACGCTTTGACGAATTATTTTCTGATATAATACTTAGTTGCAAAGCTTGATTCTGATGTCCGCTCCGACCCTTGCTCGAGCCAGCCCGCGCCGCTGAGCTTGTAGCTTTAAAGGAGATGTTTCATTTTCGGCCATCAGATGTACATTTATCAAAAAAGAGGAAAAAATACCACAAATTAGGGAAAAATATTCTCTGGTTAATTTGCGCCTCATTTGTTGTGTACAAAAAATAATCGTTTTTCAATTATTACCATGTTTTATTCAACATGGCGTCTCGTTTGCTTGCAGACTTCATTCGTTCTGAAATCATGTCTCATCAAATCAATGTTAAGTAGAAAATAATTAAAAAATGTGTGTATTCTTGTAGTGTTAAAAATAAATTACTATTATTCTCTTGTAAATATTTTTGAGTAAACATAATTAAGTGTGACTATTTCATCGTTACAAAAATCTTTAGTCTCCATTCTTGAAGTGTGTTTCTAAACGAATTCAAAATAACCACTTGCTAACTCTAAGGACAAACGTCAAACATTTTTAATTTTTATTTTGTACATAAAAACCATTTGATATTATAAAAAAAATGTTACTTTATTCTATTCATGAGTAATTTACCTAGCTTCGCTAAACGGTACACGTTATGGCCGGAGGCCCATATAAAAATGAAACATCTCCTTTGTCCCTAAATAATAACCATTCTGACCCAACCTGTCCCTTGCTGCCGTCTACCAGCGATGCCCTAAGCCGAGGTCCGTACCCCACAAGGGGGTGCCCTTAGCGAGTAGTGGCTCTAGTTTTTTTTTTAAGCCCTGGCTGAAGGCCTTAATTTGTTAAGATAGCCACAGGCAAGTCCGGTTAAGCAGCCGACAACCTCATAGGTTAACCTGCCAGATGTAATCGCAAAACAAAAAATGGTTGGTTCTGAAAGTTTTATCACAACACTCTATACCTAATGTAGTATATAAATAAAACATTGTTTCACTTAACTAATCATAACATATCTTCATTCTGATTCAACCAATATTGTTATTGCAAAGTGTAGATATTCATTTTTTTAGATTAGATATTGGCAGCTCAATCTCGGCTTAACAGATTTTGATGAACAAGCGAATAGAAAAATATTTCATAAAATAACATGACTATAGAATTGATTTCGTTATGTTTTACTAGCTTTTGCCAGCCGGTTCGCCCGCCAATCATACAAACACACATCTATACTCTATACAAATAAATAAAATTGTAGTGTCTGTTTGTAATTTCATATTAACAGCTTTTCAATAAATGCATATGAAAGTATATACGGTACTTACATCAAAAAAACAATTCTAATTTTTATTTTGTCTGTCTGTCTGTTTGTTCCGGATAATCTTCGAAACGGCTGGACCGCTTTCGACGGGAAATGCACTGGCAGATAGCTGATATTATAAGGTGTAACATAGGCTATAGTTATATATGTTTTGTCTGGAACCTCACGCGGGTGAAGCTGCGGGCACAGCTAGTTAAACATATAAACCTTCTTCTAGAATCCATGGGCAGCAGCGTTCTCTATGAATTTTAACCACTATACTGCGATCGCTAACCCACCTGCCTAGCGTGGCGATTATGTTAACCAAATTAAATATGATTTTTCATACAAACTAATCTACTTTCCACCCCCCCCCCTTCTTTTTGGATGGGAAATCATCAAATGACTTCTCCCGCTCTGGGCAGAGCGGAAGGGCGTGTCAGACTTTTACTGACTAAAACCCACCCGTGTTTCTCCAGTTGCCCATATGCCAGGGCCACGGTAACTCTTTCGAACGAATCTCGCGACCCCGGCAGGCATCGCTCCTAGCAGACCGCTTCAGTTTTGCTGACATCTCTTTGAGGCGCGCGTGGAACACTACGCGCCGTCGACCCGAGCCTGGTCCTTACCGGGCGGCGAGCTACCCATTGCTCGCCGCCCGCAAGCCCGCGCCCCTACGGTGGCCGGGAGTCCGCTATTGACACCTTTTCCCTCCTTAAGTTATCATAGACTTGTCGTTTCTACTTTAAGGTTTGGTATTATATATTGGGGCAATTGTACCGAAAGAGAGAGTAGTTTTAAGGCCCAAAAACGCTGCCTACGAGCAATTTTTGGTTTAAAAGTAACTGACAGCTGTGTTCCAATATTTAAAACGAATAATTTGTTGACATTTCCATGCCTTTACATTTTAGAAATTGCTCTCTTTGTTAAATATAAACAACATCTATTTTTAAGTTTATCGGAAAGCAGACATCGAGATGTAACTTTGCGATCTCAATACCAAAACCTGTTACGCACAGGTAGATATAGGACTGCTTTGTTGAGGATAAGTGTTTTTGGTATGGCACCTGTTATCTTTAACCACATTCCTGATTCCATAAAAAAGGAACCAGTAACAACTTTAAAAAAAAGACTAACTTTACTTCTTTTAGATAAATCTTACTACTCCGTATCCGCTTTCCTAGATGATAAATTTTAGCTGTAAATATATCAATGTTTGACACTTACTTTGATGTTTGAACTGCATCAATATTTGCATGCCAAAGTGGTAGAATGTACAAGGATTCCTTAAATCATATGATCACCTTATTGTAAATACCTACATTCTGAGAAAATAAAATAATATTCCATTCTATTCTAAGGTTGAATTTCCTAAAATACCTTCTTTGAGCTTCCCTACATTATAAAAAGACGCCGTCGTATGCAAAATGTCATGTTCCTAGCCCCAGTCGTTGCGGCTGTGCGTTGATAGTCAGTCAATTTCTCCTTTTATTTATGTACTAGCTTTTGCCAATGGCTTCGTCAGCGTATTGTAGGGATCCATGTAAGTATGTAAGGCAGAGTTCAAGGTTAGCAAATTGTATGCGCGCGAGATTTACGCTTGGGAACGACCAGTTACTGCGTACTGCCCCCCTAGCCAAGTTACAACCGTCTCATGTCGAATTCCGTTCTCCAATCGGTAACGCCTCGGTGTCAGCAATTGTAGAAAACGATAAGTTGGTAGCCATGTTGACGTCGGCCGCTCGTTCTCGTTCTTTAGAAAAACGACACATTATAACAAAGGATTTAGCGTCGAAGATTGTAGAAACGATAAAAAATCATTCTATCATTTTGAACGATGTGAATTTGGCTACGAATTTTCTATTCGTTTGTTCTAACCACGTGACTTAACGTTAAGCGACTAGCGTTAACGATTGCAGATTATGAACTTGGCTAGGGGTGCTGGTCCGGGCGAACGGTTTTATCTGGGATCACGCGAAATATATTCGGTCAACGCATTCCGATTTTCATTGACTCCAGAACCCTGACCAGAAGAAGCAGTACTCGAAGCAGGGATTACCGTGAACACTCACACGTGTTGCCCAATCCCTAAAACAAAAACGCGAAAACCTGCTATTGTTTACGCATAAACCTTCCTCTTGAATCGCTCTGTCTATTAATGAAAACCGCATTAAAATCCGTTGCGAAGTTTAAAAGATATAAGCGTACAGACGCGGGAAATGACTTTGGTAAGATATTTTATATATTTTATTTATTAGCTTTATTTTTATCCCTTACAACATGAGGTTTTGTGGTGTCATCATCATCATTTCGGCCGTAAGACGTCCACTGCTGGACTTAGGCCTCCCCCAATTTAGGGGGCTTTGCCATAATCGCCACTCTTGGCAGGCGGGTTGGCGATCGCAGTATGGTGGTAAAATGCACAGAGAACGCTGCTGCCCATTCTCTAGTAAGTCCCTTAGTCGCCTTTTACGACACCCACGGGAAGAAATGGGGTGGTGTTATTCTTTACGTCCGGCACCATACGGTACACGGTACACGGTGGTGTGTACTTATTTATTTATTTGTTAGTTATGTTAGTTTTGTACTTAAATAATGTTAGTATTGTTAGGTATAAGGGCCGCCTATTGCGGTGAAAGCCTCCTCCAAATCGTTCCAGATATCCCTGTCTTTTGCCTGTCTAGTCCATAAGTTTCCAGCTATTTGTTATTATCGTTATTCCATCTTATAGAAGGTCTACCCTTCCTTTTTTTTTTACCTCTTGCGTACAAAGTTGAAATTATTTGTGACCATCGTTCATCCATAGCTCTCTGCATATGGCCTGACCACTTCCATTTTAATGAAAGAAATACATACATAGAATACAATGAAAGATATACATAATATAAAACAAAGTCGTTTCCTGTGATTGTACACTTAGATCTGTTATCCTTTTTTCTTTGATCTTTTTCCTTATCCATACAAGAATAAGGATAAAAGATTTCCAAAAACACCTCAGCCTGGTGAGCGGTGGTGGTAACGGCCGCGAGTTACGAGTTTTATGCCGTGAGTTCGAACCCAAGCAGGCGTTTTACTTTGTGTAAATTATTTCATCACCACTGCTCTCAAAACGGTGAAGGAAAACATCGTGAGGAAACCGGCATGTCTTAGAACCAAAAATTCGAAGACTTGTGACAACAAAATCTACCAACACGCACTGGACCCGCGTGGTGAATTGTGGTCCACTGCCTCTCACTGAGAGGAGGCCTGTATCCCAGCAGCGGGAACATTTATAGGCCCTTTTAAGCTCTAGCCTGGGCGGGACAACTATCGATAACACACCCCATACCAACCAAATCCCAACCCTAGAACGCAAAATTACATTTGGCGCATCTGCAGTGCGCCAGTGCAATCAATGCAGCCTTCCCGGACCCCGGACCCCGGGCGTGCGTCACTAGGTGGGCAGGAAGATGGGAGGGGGACAGGAAGGGGGTAGGATATTGAATTAATTGTGTGGGTAGTATACAATGTATGCTCCGATGTTACTCGTGTACGTGGTTTTCATTTCATTTCATTTATTCATTAACAATTTACATTGTGTTGAATATTTACACATGCAATTAATATAAAAATAGAAAAAATAAAAATACAGAGAACTATGAACTATTAATTATCCTCCCAGTGAAATTCAAGTATTCGTAGTGCTAAAAACAGTTTCAAATATAATGCAAAAAACAATTTTAAATGTAATGTCAACCAGTTTTCAATATAATGTCAAGCAAATTCAAATAAAATGTCAAAAGTTTCTAAAAATTATATAATGTCAAAAGTTTTCTAAAAATTATATAATGTCAAAAGGCAAAAAGAAATTAAAACTATAGGTAGATCATTTATTATTGAGTGACATTAGTTCAGATATATTATACAGATATTTTTCTAACAGATTACAGATAAATTGAATGATATTTTGTAGCGTACGTAGACTATAAATCTTTTTTTGCAGTGAACTCTTGCTGAACTAATTCTGGCGACCGCTCACCTTTCCGCTGTATCATCATTCATCATCATTTCAGCCGTAAAACGTCCACTGCTGCACTTAGGCCTCCCCCAATTTGGAGGGCTTTGCCATAATCGCCACGCCTGGCAAGCGGGTTGGCGATCGCAATATGGTGGTAAAATGCATAGAGAACGCTGCTGCCCATTCTCTAGTAAGTCCCTTAGTCGCCTTTTACGACACCCACGGGAAGAAATGGGGTGGTGTTATTCTTTACGTTCGGCACCACACGGTACAGTCCGCTGTATGGTGGACACATATAACGGTACTTTGGAAAATATTGACATCTTCGATTGTCCGTTGAGTCCCCAAATACCCCACCAGCTCCTACATACATAAACTGACACCTTTCTCCCATGGGGGTAGGCAAAAACTACGGAACACTACCTATTACGATCCTTAAATACTCCTTTTGCCTCGTTTAAGTTCATACAATTGGTCATACACACACGCTGGTTGCGAGTACTACGCACCTGACCTTTCTGAAGAACATCACCAATAGGTTCTCTACATGTCTTTCTAGGGCGTCCCCTCCCGGTGTTTCCACTCACATCTGCCTTGTAAATACCTTTTGTAAGCTGTCCTTCATTAATCCTCTCAACATGACCAAACCATCTAAGCATACTTTTTTCAATTTTTGTCACTACATCATCTTTTTAACGACACTGTTGTCTCATTACCTCTTTATTAAAAAACGCATAAGTATTCCTGAAAACCATCGAACTAACTGAGGCCATATTTTACATTGTGTAATCTTCATCTTTTAACGTTAAAAATACTCATCCTGGCGATTACACTTTTCCTTTTTTTTCTAAACCAGTCTCTACTCCGATACGTGGTCGCCACTCCAAAACCTTAAGACACCATCGGCCATCGTTTGTGCGAACACATTCCCTGCCCACAGCCACTTAAGTTTAGCAATTCTTCGGGCTATGTCGGTCGCCTTGGTTTTTTTACGGATCCCTTCATTTCTGATTCGATCGCGTAGGGAAACTCCAAGCATAGCCCTCTCCATCGCCCTTTCGGTGACGTTCAGCCTTCCAAAAAAGGTCACAGTCTCTTTTAAAGTCCAGAAATAATCTTGGTCACATCATATGAAGACCACGTAAATCGGTGTGTGAAATGGGTTTTTGAGGAAAGGACCACGCAGATTTGAGAAATATATGATTTAGTATGGTATAGGTTATGAAAATCACTTTACACGTCATTCTGTACAAAAAATAACCTATACTCCATTTGTTTAGGTAGTTAACTAAATGTAAACAATCTTAACATGTCTTTTATCTAAAAAACTGTCTAAAAATTGAATCTAAAAATGTTTACACTTAGGTATTTACTTAAACCGATGTTAGGTAAGTAACTTAATTTAAATAATATTTGTTGGTCTTTTATACGATTTATTTTATATAAAAAGACATATCAAGATTGTTTACCTTTAGTTAACTACCTAAACAAATGGAGTTTAGATGAAGTCAACATTCTCCTAACTGACTATCCCTGAGAAGAAATGGCGTAGCCAACTCACGGGTCTAAGTCTCATATAAAATCCAGACATAATCTTGGAAGATCATGTGAAGCCAAGTACATTAGTGCCTGAAATGGTCTTTTGAGGACTTAAGTAGTCCATTTATAAGGGTGCTAAATGTATCGTGTACTACTATTTTATAGCTCGTGTGATATAAACCTACACTTAAGTCCCGCTTCTCTGTGACTGAAATAGTGAATGAATGGACTACTTAAGTCATAGAAAAGCGTGTCTTAGCGCGAGTTTAGGTCACACAGTGCTATACATAGAAACTTGATGAGTTACGTACACCATTGTGTGATCCTCAAAAAGATTAAAGTTTCTCTGTCATAATTCATAATTTAAAAAAAAAACGACAACAATAATGAGCTTTCCACTTTAAGGACTTGTCAACTTAAAAACTCTCTTACTTATTCGCCTATAATGTTCCCACTGCTCGGACACAGGCCTCCTCTCTGTGAAAGGGAGTGGATATAATCCCCCACTCGGGCCCAGTTCCGATTGGCGAATGTTGCTTGTGCTTCGAATTTTTGGGAAAAGTGGTCAAAAGGCTGGTAGGAATGCCAAATTGTATGGCAATGCTGATGCTTTGGCCAAAAATAGGCCAGCCCTAAACGCTCGGCCATATTTCGCCAAACTAAGTGGGCTCTCGTACCCCATGGCCCTAAATTTCAAACCCAAACGGTTCGAACATATAAGTACCAATAAGATTGAAAAATTTACGCCGTTTGAGGTTTCATCCACAACTACAAAATAATCTCAGTAATTTATCACCACCATTATTATTTCAGCCGGAAGACGTCCACTGCTGAACATAGACCTCCCTTGGGGGGGTTTTCCATAATCGCCACAGTTGGCAGATGGTGGTAAAATGCATAGAGAACGCTGCTGCCCATTCTCTGGAAAGTCCGTTAGTCGCAACTTACAACACCCACGGGAAGAAATGTGATGGTGCTGTTCTTTACGTTCGGCATTATTCGACGAATATCCACTTCTAGTCATGGACAAATAATTGTGGATTTTACAAAATCGACTGCAAGGACATAATGCAACTGGTAATAAGAGTCATTTTTTGTTATCCGCCTACACATTATATACGAGCAAAGAAAACTTAATCATATCACGACAGATTTTTGCTATATCATTTACTGTAGGCGCTACCAACATAATTGTGTTTGTTCCAACATAAGTAACCTGGTTCTACGAAATGATGCATAATTTAAAACGTTTCGGGTTGAATCTTAAAAGCCCTTGAGGTTTGTAGCTGAAAATTAAATGCAAATCTACCTTTGTTTACTAGAAATCGTAAAGTTCAGGGTTTTATTTAAGTAGACTAAATTCAGATTTACTTTTCTACGGAAAAGAAAAGCTCGTACAGTTTTTCTTGGAATTTTCAAGGAAAATTATTTCTTATTTGAAATATTTTTCAGGTTGCTTACAAAAATAGGTGTACCTGCCTGTTGATATTTACAGACTTAAGGACGCTATAACATTTTTGAATCGGTCAGATTTAGGTATCTGAGTCGGCACACAACAACATTACGAGCACGCACACACTGAAACCATTGTCTGCTCGATTTTAAACATTACTTAACTAATATTCGAAAGCTAAATTCCAAATTTAATGTTTGGTATCTTGATGACGGAACCTTGGGAGGCGATGTAGAGACTGTCTTAAATGATCTTAAATTCTTAAAAAATGAACTTCATTCCATTGGGCTTGATCTCAACTTTTCGAAATGTGAACTCTACTTAGCGGACAGTACTGACAGACATCTGACACTTCCCAAATTTAATGAAATTGCTCCTAATATTCAAATTATTGAAAAAAGCTCGCTTCGTCTCCTTGGGTCTCCAATCTTCGAGAATTCCTTTTCCATTTTTATTGACGAAAAAATCCAAAATTTCAATGACGTTTCGGAAAGATTGTTCCAAATTAACATGCATTCGGCTATCACCTTAATTCGGTATTGCTGTTTCGGCCCCAAATTAACATACTTCCTTCGCGCTTCCCATTTATGGAAGCACACTCACCTATTAGACAGAATGGACCAAATTATCCGGCATACATTAACCTCGATTTTAAATGTGGCCATGGACGACCGAGCTTGGGCACAAGCTACTCTTCCCATTCGTATGGGAGGCCTCGGCGTCCGCAAAATTTCTAGTATTAGTTTACCAGCTTTTATATCCTCGATCCACGGTACTGAGAAATTAATCAGGAAAATTCTAGCCTCAACACTGATTAATTTTGATGTGCCGTGCTTCACCGAGGCTATAGACGCCTGGAAACTCGCTTGCCCGAACACTGAGCTACCCGATAATCCATTTTCCCAGAGACGGTGGGATGAGCCGCTCTGCAGAGTAGTACAAGACAATTTGCTCAACACGTCTGCTACTACTGCGGAGCGTGCGCGCCTGCTGGCCGTGGGTAAGTGGGAATCGGGTTTATGGCTTCATGCACTACCGTCGTCGAATATAGGCACCTTGTTCGACGACACTACTTTCCGCCTCGCTGTTTCCCTACGTTTGGGAGCTCCGTGTTGTTCTCCTCATCGCTGTCACTGTGGCGAAGTTGTCACCAGTCTAGGACACCACAGCCTGTCTTGCAGCCGAAGTGCGGGTCGATTAGCACGACACGCAAACATTAATGACATAATCCGACGAGCTCTTGTCACCGTCGGCGTCCCAGCTGTATTAGAACCCAATGGCTTGGCACGCGACGATGGCAAGAGACCGGACGGTATGTCTTTATTTCCATGGAAGGTGGGTAGGCCTTTAGTGTGGGATGCGACGTGCGTCGATACTCTTGCGCCATCCCATCTTCCTGGCACGGCGTGCTGTGCTGGTGCCGCTGCTGCGGCTGCAGAAAACCTCAAGCGGCGTAAGTATAGTAACCTTATTGGTCATTATATTTTTGAGCCGTTTGGGGTTGAAACGCTCGGGCCGTGGGGTCCGAGTGCTCTTAGCCTATTTAAGGAAATTTCTAAACGGCTGGTGGACACTTCCCGTGACCCAAGAGCTGGTTTTTACCTTGGCCAGAGGCTAAGCATTGCCATACAACGTGGTAATGCCGCCAGTCTCTTGGGTACACTACCAGTCGACAGCGATGCGGATGATTTTTCGACGCTATGTTTTTAATTTGTAAATAGTTTTAGTTAATTTAGGTTATAATTTTTTTTTCTTTATTAATTTAAATCTGTAATCCAAATAAAAGTCAACTTGAAAAAAAAAAAAAAAAAACTAATCTTGATACTCGAAGGTATTATTTATTTTAATTTACTAACAGTGTTGAGTAAAATTAGTACCTAGTAAACTAACTTGACTTTCTGCATTTGGTGACAATTAATAAGTTTTATTACCATGATCATTATGATTTTTGGGATAACGTATAATTTGTCAATTCAAAAAAAAAAAAACGAGGTGTAACAATAAAAAACTTTAATAATATTTTTCGTATTGTGAGCGTAGAGTATCGTTGAAAATATACAAGATATTCCCTAAAGATAACTAAGCAAAAATTTGTGTGACGCCCAAACCCTCACCTTTGAAATTGGAGCGCGTATTCAGAATGTTTAATACACAATAGGAAAATGTTTTCATTTTTGTATGAGGGCTGTTGTTTATAATTCGAAATGACTTTGACATTTTGGAGAGATGATGATTAACTACATGATTTTCAATTTATGTAAATAATGAAAGTTACGTTAAATATTTTGACTACATACTAGCATAACCCCAAACTGATACCCTTGTCGACATTTCATCATAACAGTACATCCGCCATTTTAAATTAAAATAGTTTAAAAATCAAGCTTTCATTGAAAACCAAACTAAAGAGTACAAAATAATGGAAAAAAAGCGTGGAGTGCTTTTTAAGGTATTCTTTTATTGATATCAGGCACCCCACGCTTTTTTTCCATTATTTTGTACTTTTTAGTTTGGTTTTCAATGGAAGCGTGTTTTTTAGTTTTTTTTAAACTATTATTTATTTTCTATTTTTTAGGGTGTTTCGAATTTTGAGACGTATGTCAGCGTAGTTTGTGACGTATGTCAGCGTAGTTTGTGTCGTATGCAGCGTAGTTTGTGACGTATGTCAGCTTAGTTTTCGAAGACAGTTTTTTTGCTGCCCTGGTAGCCCTGGCAAGGATAATGGCACACATTTATGAAATTATTGCATTGTCATCGGTCCTCGACAGGTGTGCAAAGTTTGAATGAAATCTGGTCGTTTAAAGTGGGTCAAAATCGCGCTATAAGGAGTCGGTTACAAACAAACATACAAACATACAAGTGAAGCTAATATAAAGCGTGTAAAATCGATGATTTCATAATCCCTACCCCCAATATGGACAATAATCTTTTTATAAAAAAACAATACCCGCCGTATTTAGATCAAATTTGGATGAAACATTCGTAATCACTATTCTAAAATTACCCAAAGTTGATAGCTATGCCCACTTTTTATTTAAATAAATGAAAATATTCGTCGTTTTGAATTAAAAAGTTGTGGGGTCGGGGGATATCCCGTCAGGAAGTATGTTCCTTAGTCTTTTTTGACTCCGAATGTAATTTGTATGGAGTTTTCGGCTTTAGCACGTTCGAAAATCTTGAAAACGACACCCATGATGGAAACTTTGAAAATTTTCGCAACCGCCATTTTATATTTTGACCTCACAATCGGCTTCAGCCCCTTGTTTACCCTTACCACAAGTTACATTAAAGAATTTCGTTCCAAAAATGGACGACACTTACATAATTTAATCACCACATTGAAAACAGATGTTCATATAACTTTATAATGAATCATCATCATCTGCCATCTTGAATTCTTGTAAATGAATAGGTATTCATAATCATCACTACTCCATAATTCCCAATAGAATTTGAGTTATTTATTTCTAAACCAAGTTCTGGTAATAAGTTTGGTACTCATACTTTTGGCCCTAAAAGTATCAAAATTTTTCAACCACATTATACAGCACGGCACTCACTTTATTATTATTTTGATCGTATTCATTTCGTACAAAAAAGCGATACGCCCGGGCTTCCTAGGGCGCGTCTGAGCGCGGAATGACAAGCCGCGAATAGAAAATGTATGAAGAAATTTGAAAGCGTTCTTTATTTTTCTCATAAATAAAAAAGTTATGTATTTAATTACAAAATATGCAGGCAAAACGTAGAAGATTATATTAGCCACTATTTCTTGTCATTTTGAAGTTAAAATATGCAGTTGATCTCACTATACAGGTACCTTTTCAGACCCCATTATTTTTCATTTTCTACGATTATTGCGGTGGGGAAAACGTATTTTTGTGAAAATATTGTATTGGACTATACAATTTTAATGGTTCCATCATGGAGATGGTTAAATTATCTTTAATTAAAACCATAATTGACCTCGCAATTGTGATTCCTCTTGATTTATTTGGTACCGGAAAACCACCGATATTTGTAGAAAAATGTTATAGCGTCCTTAAAGGCTGCCTGTCCATTGACGCGGAGCGAGGAAGCAGGTATTGCGTAGCGGAATAGCAGACTGTTCATTGATACGGAGCGAGGTAGCGCGGAGCGGAGCTGCAAATTGTGCGGAGCTAGGCTGAAACGAGACGAATAATTTGAGCGGGTGGCGGCTGGATATTAGCTCAGCTATATGCGAAATTTTGCGGATAACATTTTTGTTGGCACAGCTCCGCTCCGCTCGTCTCCTTTCTACTCTAGTCGACAGCCAGCTTTAAAGTTGTATTGCTTGAGTTTGTAAAATACAAGGGTAGAGTGGTAAGGGTCTTCTGGCTTAATAATAACAGCCACACGGGTTGATCGAAGGTTAAGCTATGATTGGCACGGTCAGTTCGTAAATGAGTGATCATTAATTACTTACACAGACCCCTCCGTGCCCTGGTTTCTGGCTGTCATTCCTAGATCTTTTACAATCGGTACGGGCAGTCAGAAGCCCAAGTCAATGAACCAATCTTACCAAGTATCTTAATAAGCCTATAATTTTCCCACTACTGGGATACAGGCCTCTTCTCTTGGAGAGAGAGTGGGCTATAATTTACCACGCAGGCCCAGTTTTGATAGATACCTCAAGTCTTCGAATTTTTGATTCTAGGACATCCCGATTTCCTTACGTAAGTCCCAGCCGTTACAACTTGGCCACCACTACTCTTTCTGATCTGATTTTAGCTTAGAAATCATCGCAATTATTATTCTCTGTGCAAATAAATTCATTACATGATTTAGCCACACCAACCACCATGACACACACATTTAAAAGGAACAACTTTACCATCACATATCAATACCAACCGGTACTGCAACTCATATTGTAAAAACACGAGTTTCATGTAAGACGACCAATAAATCTTGATCCTTCGGGGTGGCGCCACTTGTCAAGGTAACTTTCCATTAAAATTCAATACTTTACACTTTAGTTCCAGAAACGGCCGCCTGTCAAATTATACTGGCTTGATCAACGATATTGGATGGAGTAATACTTCCTTTGCGCGCAATCGACTTTTTTCTTTGGTACATCATCCTGTTGTAATAATCAAAATGTTGGTTAAATAAAAAAGTTGTTTAAAATTGATTGGTTTTTGATCGAATGAAAAAGAAGTGGGAATGAGCAACATGTTTAAATTGTAGTGAAGAATCCTCAACATGAATGATAGGCTGCGATTGATGTGAAAAGGCATTGGTGACAGTTTAAAAAATTGATAGATGTAGAGACAGCAATTGAAAAGAGTATGGTAGGATGGTTTGGTTATTTTGTTTATTTATTTAGGATTTCCAACAAAACATGTACACAATACATTGAGACATAAATAAAGGGCAACATAAGGTAGTACTCCTTCACTTATAGGAGACCACAGTATGCACAGTAGAGTAGATAAACTAACAAAGTTAAAAATTATGTTACAGGTATTTGGTAAAAATTTAAAGGACATACAATAAAAAGGACAAAATAAAACATTTTGAGACACTTAAATTAACACGCAGAGATACTTAAATTAAATTAAATCTATTAAGGCGCGGACTGACTACGATTTTAAATGCTACAACTACATGCTACAGCTCCAACAAATAAGGTTGAAAATTGAATAAATATTTGGATTGACGATGTGACTAAGCTGCGAATTGGCATTTATTTTACGGTTTTATTTAGATTATTCGGACTACACACATTAAATTAAATAATTGTCTGGTTAAAGTTTTAAAGTAATGTTTATTCTATTGAACTCTTAAAAAAAAAAATGTTGTTATCGCTGAAAATACAGAGATGTTCGACGTCAAAGTTTTTTTTGTGAAACAATTTTTATTGGGAATATCAAACAATTTTTCACTATTCTATTCGGTTAGAATTTTTCTTTAAACCCTTCTCTGTCCACTGTATTTTTTGTGTCGTATATTTTCATTGCGTTACGTCATACTCGATTGTCAAAGACACCAGTGTTTTGTGAATATTGAGGTAACACCGCGCCTTAAGGGCTCGGCGACGGACAGTCCGTCCATACAAACGTAATACCAAAATCATTTGCAATTTGAGCATATTTCCACCATTTTAAGATGATATTCGGCTTTAGACAGTATTTATCTAGGTTATGGTGAAGTTTTTTTAAAAAAAAACTAAGTCAAAATAAAGTTTGAGCGAATTGCATTTCGCACATTTTTACAACATAAATGACATGTTTTCGTTTTGTTTTTTCTGCATTAAAAACAACAATATCTGTAATAATGTTTTATCCATAACACAGATTATATTATCAAGATACTAAATAACATAAAACAATTGAAAAATCATTAAGTTTTCATTCATAATTTTTGGTATTACGGAACACATCCAAATTTATCATAATTTTCAATAGCTGGTAGTGCTATCGCGTCTCACAAAAATGTCAATGTGTGCACGGTCGTACGACTCGCGGTAGGTGTGTTGTGTACCGCTCGGACATGCATTCACACTAGCGTAACATGCATTTTGGGCGTACTTTTATTTGTTTATTCAATTGTATTGTGATATTTCTGACACTATTATTGACCTATGCTATTATTGAACTTGGTTTTTGATTTTTCTTCTGATCTGGTATCGAGTACAGAGACTGAATGACTGATGAGAATGCAATGATGATGAACTTTGCTTTTTTTTTGGATGGGAAATCATCAAATGACTTCTCCCGCTCTGGGCGGAGCAGGAGGGTGTTTCAGACTTTTACTGACTAAAACCCACCCGTTAGTTAGTTCCATCAGGTGCCCATATGCCAGGGCCATGGTAACTCTTTCGAACGAATCTCGCGACCCTGACATGGACTCCGAACGTTGGGATGTGTCTCACAGTAAGTGAGAACCTATTCTATAACCCAATGATATATTATAAGTTACCTGCCTAATATTGCTTGACTACTAATTGTTTACTTACATATTTTTAAACTCAGCCCAATAAAATAAAGATTTTTTTTTCGTGGTCCGAGTTTAATAGTAGTAAGTACCTAAGTATATTTTGTATAAGTTGGTATTTACCTACCTATCTAGGTATACGTTAATTATGTTATGACTACGTTAATTATTTTATGACTTCCCACGGACGTAATAAAATCGCGGCTGGTTATTTTCGTGCGCTGGATTTTCAAGGTACCTACTACTCAGCGCAAAGAGGTGAAAATTCAACTGTGCTTCGACGCGCTGAGACTGACCCGCGCTGCACTCTGTTGTATTCTCAATGCTCGGTTCAACACCGACAGTTTAAAATACAGTGCGCGAAAATAGCCAGCCGCAATCTTATTACGTCCGTGGGAACGTGAGTTTGACCATAATTAACGTAGTTTTAATTATTTCTGGGATAAACAATTCCCAGTATAGAAAATAACAGAAATCGATTCTGTAAACGATTCTGAACAATTTATTATCATAATGTTCATTTATTGTGTTACACACACACTATTTAAACCTACTAATATGTATATTTTTTACTTCTCCAGTTTTTATTTATTTGTTGGTATATTGGCATAGTTAGCTGACATATGGCAAATACATAATCAGTCTATAAAGTTCCCACTGCTGGGATACAAGCCTCCTTTCTGAGAGGGAATGGACCGTAATCTACCACACGGGTCCAGTGCGGATTGGTAGATGTCTGATGTCTTCGATTTTTTTATTCTAGGACATGCCGGTTTCCTCACGATGTTTTTCTTTACCGGTGTGAGAGCAATGGTGATGACATTATTTATACATAGTAAAGCGCTTGCCTGGGTTCGAACCCGCTACCAATAACTCGTAACTCGGGGCCATTACCACTGGGCCACCAGACCACTGCTCTGATATGGTCAATATGATCAATAAAGATATGGTCAATAATGTATTGTAATATTTTGTGTCTCGTAATTACTTTGCCTACCTACTATTGTATAAAATCAAGTTTATGTAACTAAACAGTGCCGCTGGCTGGGGAGTTGGTGTCGGGCGGGCGGTTTGTGGGACTGTTTTATGTAATTTTGACGTTCGAAAAGTGCTGATTCTAAACCTAGCTTGAATAAATTACTTTTGATTTTTATTTTATAAGGTTTTTTCCTCAGGAGAGTAACGTGTAAGAACATTACAAATAATTTTAATTAAAAAATAATAGTTTAAAAAAACTAAAAACACGCTTCCATTGAAAACCAAACTAAAAAGTACAAAATAATGGAAAAAAGCGTGGGGTGCCTGATATCAATAAAAAAATACCTTAAAAAGCACCCCACGCTTTTTTTTATTATTTATTTTCTATTTTTTAGGGTGTTTCGAATTTTGAGACGTATGTCAGCGTAGTTTGTGACGTATGTCAGCGTAGTTTGTGACGTATGTCAGCGTAGTTTGTGACGTATGTCAGCGTAGTTTATGTCGTATGTCAGCGTAGTTTGTGACGTATGTCAGCGTAGTTTTCGAAGACAGTTGTTTTGCTGTCCTGGCAAGGATAATGGCACAAATTTATAAATTATTGCATTGTCATCGGTCCTTGACAGGTGTGCAAAGTTTGAATGAAATCTGGTCGTTTGAAGTGGGTCGAAATCGCGCTATAAGGAGTCGGTTACAAACAAACATACAAGTGAAGCTAATATAAAGCGTGTAAAAAAAACCTTGTTTTTATTAATCCTCTTTTATCGCGTAAATATGTATAAATTATTGGAATATTTGTCTGTTACCAATATTTTGCGTAACACTTTTAGTAACATTTATTCATTATTTATAAGTAGGTAGCTTTTGCCGGCGGCTTCGCCCGCGTGAAGGTTGGACAATGCATCTAAACCTTCATAAATCACTCTATCTATTGGTGATAACCGCATGAAAATCCGTTCAACATTTTTTGAGTTCTTCGCAAGTAGACAGACAGACGCAGCGGGGGACTTTGTTTTATAATATGTAGTGATAACAATGTTTAAAATTAGTAAAAAGAATACTTACTTATACATAAATATGACAGAAAAAGCCTTCGTTTTCAGGGTTCCGTTGCCAAACGGCAAAAAACGGAACCCTTATAGATTCGTCATGTATGTCTGTCTGTCTGTCCGAGTATGTCACAGCCACTTTATTCCGAAACTATAAGAGCTATGCTGTTGAAACTTGGTAAGTAGATATATTCTGTGAACTGCATTAAGATTTTTACACAAAAATAGAAAAAAACAATAATATTTGGGGTTCCCCATACATAGAACTGAAACTCAAAAAAAAATAATCATCAAACCCATACGTGTGGGGTATCTATGGATAGGTCTTCAAAAATGATATTGAGGTTTCTAATATCATTTTTTCTAAACTGAATAGTTTGCACGAGAGACACTTCCAAAGTGGTAAAAAGTGTGTCCGCCCTCCCGTAACTTCTAAAATAAGGGAATGATAAAACTAAAAAAAAATATATGACGTACATTACCATGTAAACTTCCACCGAAAATTGGTTTGCACGAGATCTAGTAAGTAGTTTTTTTTAATACGTCATAAATCGTAAACCACAATTTACCTTTCATTCAGTCAACTCAAATATAAAAAATAAAAATAATCATTTCATAAACATAAACCTTATGCATAAACCGTGAATACCTGCAGGTTTGTACGGACGGAACCCTCGGTGCGCGAGTCCGACTCGCACTTGGCCAGTTTTTTAAAGTTGAGACCACTCCATAGGGAATTAACAAACATAAATAGGCTTAAAATTAGTTTACAAGTACCAAGTTAGGAAAGGTATGTAAGACTCTCTACAAAAGGCCTAGATCTCGAGATAAATTGTAATAATTTGAGATACGGACATTGTAAAGAAATTTCCACAAAACGCATTACTAGTCTATACATTTACTAACGATTCCCCAAAGTAGTCAACAAAAATAAAGCAAGTAACGAACATAACTAATTAGAAGTAAATAAAAATGACATGTCTTCGACTCGTTATGAATACTACTACTCACCCACACACGGCTGCGCACCGCGTCACCGTTGGCCTTCTATTGTCAAACAGAGATAGCAATATTCCGACCGAATTTTGCCCTTGCGTCGGCTCGTGGTTTGCGAGTTTAGGGCGCCACGTTCTTAAACAAAATTCTTATATTAGACAGAGGCTCGCTGATGTCTAAATTCTTAGGTTTGGCTATCATGTTATATTGCCTACAAAGTCTCGGCACCGCGGCGTAATGACAGAGGTTACTTTTTGAGCCAGGGATATAAAATAAATTGGATGTGTTATGCCTGGGAATCCGAGTAGGAATTGTCATGTTCCGAGGATAAATGAAAGGCGACAAAAAATGTATTTACAAGGCAGACGTGAGTGAAAACGTCAGCACCCTAAAAGGACCTTTTGGGTGCGGCCTAGTGTACGACGAAACGACGTATGTACATCCTAGCTTCTGCCCGCGACTTCGTCCGCGTCAAATTTTTGCTCCCGTGACCCTTCCCGTCGCATCGAATTGCCTGCCAGTTTTCGTCCATTTTTCGTTGCTGCTCCGCACCTTTTGATCGTAGCGTGATGTTATATAGCCTATAACCTTTCTCAATAAATAGGCTACCCAACACAATTTTTTTTTTTAATTCGGACCAGTAGTTCCTGAGATTAGCGCGTTCAACCAAACAAATAGACTCTTCAGCTTTATAATATTAGTATAGATAGTATAGATCAGGGTTACACAAAGTGGGGTTCGCGAACCCCTAGGGATTCGCCATGCTACGGTAGGGGGTTCGCGACAAAATTTACGTAATGGCGGCTGGGTGACTGACAGGCGCATGCAGAAAGCATGAAGTTGAAGGCGCGTGCGCGACTGTCGCTCGCTCGTGACACGGTGCGCGTGACCTTATATTCAATTAATAAACTTTATTTTATTCTATATACAATGTTTTTTTTTTCTGGTTGGGGGGTCGCTGTCATCTGGAAACTTGAATGGGGGTACGTGGAGCCAGAAGTTTGAGAAACCCTGGTATAGATGTAAGGATCGTAGTAAGTAGCGTTCTGTAGTTTCAGCCTCCCCCATGGGAGGAAGGCGTGATCTTTTGTACTTACATATCTCGGCCACCAGGGTTTAATTTTTAAATGAATTTGATTTAAGTTGGCCAATAAAACAGAAGGTATTTACAAGGCACATGTGAGTGGAAACGCAGTGAGGGCCCTAGGAGGACATAATATAGTGACCTTATTAGTGATTTTCTTCAGAAAGGTCAGTTGCGTAGTACTCGCAACCGTCGTGCATGTATGACGAGGGGTAATTACGGAACTTTTTATCGGTAGGAATTGGTTTAATATTCATAGTTAAACAACATTCATTGCGTTATTTACGTTGCTGAGCCGACCATTTATTCGAACAAATGACGCAATGGTTTAGAAATAATCTTCAATCCCATTCAGATTCTGATAAATTGTGCGTTTCGCAATTAGGGTGCAGATGTATGAACATAAACGAGGCGGAATTATGTAAGGATCGTAGCAGGTGGCTTTCCAAAATTGTTACAGAAGCGAATACATATCAATTTCCTGCTCTATAATAACCAGAAAAGAGTCCAAATTAATGTCTTCTATATCTGCGTGGCCCAGTGTTATCAGCCCTTTTTTTTTAATGGGAAATCAGCAAATCATTTCTCCCGCTCTGGGTGGAGCGGGAGGGCGTGTTAGACTTTTACTGACTAAAACCCACCCGTGTTCCTTCAGTTGCCCATGTGTCAGGGTCACGGTGTCTCTTTCGAACAACCACGCGACTCTGGCAGAGTGTTATCAGCCCTGACTTAGAAGTTCCAGGTCGTGAGTTTGAACCCAAACAGGCGCTTTACTTTGTGTAAATAATTTCATCACCACAGCTCTCAAAACGGTGAAGGAAAACATCGTGCGGAAACCGGCATGTCTTAGACCAAAATATTCGAAGACATGTAAAATCAAATCAAAATCAAAAGTCATTTATTCAAACTAGGCTGAGAGTCAGCACTTTTTGAACGTCATAGTTACTCAATACTCAATTCTTTATTGCATTCCATATGTTACATAGATGGTAAAAAATAAAAATGGTACAAGATCAAAATATGGACCCTGCCGGGCACGCAAAAACGTCATAATTACAGACAATTCCCCCAAAACGCCCGCCCTTCGACACTTCCTAGTACTTTAGCTGGGAAGAAGTGGCGCAACAAACTCCCCAGCAGCACAGCTGTCTGTTAAGTTAGAAGAACTTGATTCAATACAATATTGTGTAAGTTATTAATATTATAAAACAAAACATACATTATTCGCCATAATGTCAGCTAGCACACGCCAATATACCAACAAAACATTGAAAACTAAACTCAAGCTGAAATAAATAATAAAACAAAATCGTAAACAGAACTTAAAACCTTAATAAAGCCTCCAGGCAAAAGGGCGTACCCGCTTACATATACAACGATGCAAATGATACATATACACAATAAATGAAATTAAAAGAAAATAAAAATAAATTAACAAAAGCAGTTAAATAAAAACAAACAAAAAAAAAAAACAATTATATGAACTAGCCATATAAACTGTCACATCTGTGTGACATCTTCCAACCCGCACTGGGCCCGCGTGGTAGATTACGGCCCACTCCCTCTCACCGAGTAGAGGTCTGTGTCCCAGCAGTAGGAACAATATAGGCTGATTATGATACCTGTGTTTACTTCTTTCTCTGCCTACCTTCATGAGAATCGACAGACAGTTTAATTACCTGTGTCTGTGTTTGTGAAACCATTTTGTGGGTCGTTGCACTCAACTGGTTTTTAGGATAACAAAAACAGATTCACAGTCTCGTCCCAAAACGATTGCATCTGAATAATATTATACTGTTCCGTGTGATGCCAGACCTTTAGAAGAACACCATCCCATTTCTTCCCGTGGGTGTCGTAAAAGGCGACTAAGGATCTTACTAGAGAATGGACAGCAGTGTTCTCTATGCATTTTACCACCACACTGCGAAAAATCGCGTTACCATTCATTCTTAGTTCTGGCACCAAACAAATCATATGTTCGTAAGGGGTACGGAGTCTGCCAGGGTCGCGAGATTGTTCGAAAGAGACACCGTGACCCTGGCACATGGGCAACTGAAGGAACACGGGTGGGTTTTAGTCAGTAAAAGTCTGACACGCCCTCCCGCTCCGCCCAAGAGCGGGAGACGTCATTTAATGATTTCCCATCCAAAAAAAAGGGGGGTACGGAGTAGAAAACGACCTTCAGTCGAAAGAAGAAGGTTATCAGAAATGAAATTATCCGGAAAAGAACCGAAGAAGATTAGTTAGCAAACAAACTGAAGTGACATTGGGCTGGCCATTTTTGTCGAAGAACCGATGGCTGGTGAAGTAGACGAGTCCTGGAGTGGAGACTATGTATCGGCAAACGTGATGTTAGATGAACCAATTAAAAACGTGGTTGGGACGGACTGGACTGCACGTGCACGGTGGAGGACACTGTTGTAACTAACACTTTTGTGGATTCTGACCAGAATAAATGGAAATATCACATGAATACACCATACGCGACTACACGCTCCCCTACAAAACACCCTCTCCCCTCTCATACACCACACCACATCACACCACACCACACACACATCCCATCCCCCACACACATAGTCACACATTCATATAACAAATCAGCCCCCCTAGCCAAGTTACAACCGTTTCGTGTCGAATTCCGTTCTCCAATCGGTAACGCCTCGGTGTCAGCAATTGTAGAAAACGATAAATTGGTAGCCATGTTGACGCGCCTCAGTCGGCCGCTCGTTCTACAATGTCATTAAGATGTAGCGTTGAACATAGTAGAAACGATAACAATTCATCGTATCATTTTGAACGATGTGAACTTGGCTACGAATTTTCTATTCGTTTGTTCTAACCACGTGACTTAACGTTGAGATGATTTCATTCCCATATATTTGATTAGTTTTCGACAAGCGTTAACGATTGCAGATTATCAACTTGGCTAGGGGTGCGGTCATTTTGGGTTTATTGTTAGAATCACGCACTTAAATAAAGGTTTATTTTGTATACGTAGTTACTAGTAGAACACTGACTCCTAGGTCACAGGGTTTCCCTAGTTTAGGAGGCAGGGTTTTCCACTGCTTGTGCAGCCTTTTCCCAAAAACCAATTTAACCTACCTATGTGTATGGTTATTGTTATTGAATACAAAGGTTTTTTGTTTCAATAAACTTTTTTTTTTATATACCGGGTGACATTTTTTAACGTTTTGAAAAAAAATGGGGGTAATAGGTGAATGGAGTAGAAGCCTTTGGCATAGAAATTTTTGATATTTTTATTTTTGAATAACATGTAATGAAATTGATCTAGTAATAAATATTACACATTTAAAGTAACATTTTCATACTAGAACAACAAAAACAGAAATTTGGAAACAAAAACAATTTTTTTTATTTAAATCTATCGAAACTCAAATCATACGCACCCTACTCAATGCGCTGCATGTATCATTGATTTCGGAGCGCGGTCCTACCCTTTGAAGCCGGCTGTTAGGTGGCCTCATTGATCTTTCCCAGGCGCACGAGCCGCACACGCATCCCTGTCCACCCGCGTCCCGCGCTCCTTTACTCACCTACGATGAATCTGAAGGCCTTCCTGCCTTCTATTCTAGTTACACAACACACCATATGAAGGTCGAGACGGTAAAAAATGTCATCCGGTATATTGTGGCGTAGCATGGGAGTGGTCTACGACCAGCTGTAGACTGTGATCTAAAATAAAAGTTGACCGGAACACGTCCACAAGTGATGAAACAGTCTGCCAGGGCAGAATTGTTTGAAAGAATTACCGTGGCCCTGACACAGGCAACTAAAGGAGCACGGCTGGGTTTTAGTCAGTAAAAGTCTGACACGCCCTCCTGCTCCACCTAGAGCGGAAAAAGTCATTTGATGATTTCCCACCCAAATAAAAACTTTTTTACAAAAAAAAACAACCGACTTCCTTAAAAACACTATAAAGTGAAAAATAACTTTAATTTCGGAAGTCGGTGTCTTAGGATCTGTATTTATGGTTTTTTTGCCACCGACTTCCGAAATTAAAGTTATTTTTCACTTTATAGTGTTTTTAAGGAAGTCGGTTGTTTTTTTTTTTTGTAAAAAAGTTTTTATTTTTATATTTTTAGTTGTGGTATCCACCCCGCGACTAATTCCAAACAAACAATGCATATTTATGCGATAGCAGAAATCGCGGTTGATTTGCTGTCATTTTTTAAAGAGTTCCGGTGTCTATCTCTGGAACTCATCATCAGATCTATATGAAATTTATATGGGATCATTTCGGAATAAACCCCTTTCAAACAAAAAAAGAATTTTGCAAATCCGTTTATATATGACGGAGTTATGGCCGAACATACATTAAAAAAATATATATATATAAACATCCGAATTGAGAACCTCCTCCTTTTTGAAGTCGGTTAAAAAAGTGGTGGAACAGGCCAAATCACAGCAAATCATCTTCGGTAAGCCATTTTATGTCTTCGGCAATTTCCGTGACTCTTCGTAAAATAAACTAAGAAGGATGTACGTGACCCCATTCCCATACATTATGCAAATGTCTACGAAATTCTCAAGTTTGGTAAAACCTTTGCGAATGAATGAATAAACGGTAAATTAGCATTTAATGTGGTATTGCCGTGTAAGGTATAATATGCATATTATTACGCCTATATACCTCGAGAGAGTAGACAAACATGAAAGTATAGTACATTTCATCAGATATACAGGGTGTCAGGTATATTGACGCAAAACCCGTTACGATGGATTCAAAACATGATTTTTGACCCCTTTGTGTTGCAATTTTTCGTAAGTAATTAAATACACTACACAAGTCGATTTGAAAAAATCTTTGTGCTTTTGATGGTTCAATTCATGAGGAAGGCTTTACATGGTCAAATTAAATTAGCTGGCAATACTTTACCCACGTCTTCGGCGTCGATATTGAAAACAAATGTAACAAAAATAAATCATTCGATAGCTGAAGTTCAATGCCCGTTATTGATCAACTGTTTTTGTAATTTTTCGTGGAAAACAAGATATTTTTATACGAATTTCCAAAAAGCAAAACATTACAGTCGTTTCGTTAGCTACATGTCTGTCATTTTAAGTTTTGAATAAAGTTGGAATGATGTAAAAACAAAAATATTCTATATGTTATTTTTTTTTTATTTCTTTTTCGATATTGCTACCCAATCTGCGGATAAAGTATTTCCAGCTAATTTAATCCGACTCTGTATACTATTTAAAAAACGAAGCAACAGCGCGAGCTGGCGATGCGATGCGATGGGGTCAGTCAAGACAACAAAATTAAGTCGCCGAAGTCGCATACAGAAGCGAGTCTCTAAGATTAAGTTACAAACTTTATCTTGCTCGGCTGAAGGCTTTGAAAGTTATCAGAAAAGGTTTTACTTAGCCTGTAAGACCAGGCAATATTCTTAGAACTAGGTTAATCAAAATGTAAGTATTATACCTTTCGCTTTTTAGGGTTCCGTACGCCTAAAGGAAGAAATGGAACCCATATAGGATCACTTTGTTGTTCAACCGTCTGTCGTTCTGTCAAGACATTTTGACGTCATCATCATCATCATCAGCCTATAGCAGTCCACTGCTGGACATAGGGCTCTCCAATTGCACGCCATTCAGCTCGATTCCCGGCAACTCTCATCCAGTTGCTACCAGCCACCCTGCGAAGATCGTCGCTCCACCTAGCCTGAGGGCGTCCTTCCTTACATTTGCTGATTCGCAGTCTCCACTCAAGAACACGTCTACCCCAATGATCATCGGTTCTACGGCTAATGCCAGTTCAGCTTGCTAATTCTGAGCTATGTCGAGAACTTTGGTTCTCTGCCGGAGTTTGACGTGTAGGTATTTTAAACAAATTGAAATTAATCCATACAAATATTATAAAACTGAAGAGTTTGTTTGTTTGATTGAACGCGCTAATCTCAGGAACCACCAGTCCGAATTGAAAAATTCTTTTTGTGTTGAGTAGTCTATTTATCGAGGAAGGTTATAGGCTATATAACATGACGCTACAACTAAGAGGAGCGGATCAGTAATGAAAAATGTTGCAAAAACGGGAAAAATCGCACGGGTAGGCGATTCGACGCGACGGGAAAGGTCGGGGGAACAAGAAATTTAACGCGAACGAAGTCGCGGGCAGAAGCTAGTATCAAATATGTAGGCCTATAACCACTCAAAAGTCCGCAATAATAGAGTACCCCGTGGCTGTTGAGTCGTTATGCTCCCCTAGAACTCTACAAAATCAAGCTTGTAAGTCAACGCAATGAAAAAATACAGCCATTTATGTGACATATTTTGATTCTCGCAAATAAATCAAAAGCAAATCAATTAGGGTAATTCCCGTTGACCTAGAATCATGGAATTTGGCAAGAAGCAAGGTGAAACCAACACAAGGAAAGGAAAAGTCTGATTTTTTTACCATTAAAAACTTACATTTCATAATCATCATGAAAATTACAGCCATAAGACGTCCACTGCTGGACTTAGGCCTCCCCCAATTTGGGGGGCTTTGCCATAATCGCCACGCTTGGCAGGCGGGTTGGCGATCGCAGTATGGTGGTAAAATGCATAGAGAACGCTGCTGTCTATTCTCTAGTAAGTCCGTTAGTCGCCTTTTACGACACCCACGGGAAGAAATAGGGTGATGCTATTCTTTACGTCCAACACCCACGGGACAATTACATTTGCGGTTGGAGAATTTACTGTAAGGTATATCGATATACCATATGGTGCCGGACGTAAAGAATAACACCACCCCATTTCTTTCCATGGGTGTCGTAAAAGGCGACTAAGGGACTTACTAGAGAATGGGCAGCAGCATTCTCTATGCATTTTACCACCATACTGCGATCGCCAACCCGCCTGCCAAGCGTGGCGATTATGGCAAAGCCCCCCAAATTGGGGGAGGCCTAAGTCCAGCAGTGGACGTCTTACGGCTGAAATGATGATGATGATGATATCGATCTAAGGGAGAATATTTCACAACCTAACCACAAAGTAAAGTTTATGATGCATTTTAATTATTAATTTTTCTATAAACATTTACCAAATTTATTTTTCTTTAAGACTTAGAATTTAAATTATATAAATAGGTTCTTCCTGCAATTTATTTATATAAATTCATGCCTACTACGGAACTCTTCACTGTGTGGTCCAAGACGCACTTGGCCGGGTTTTTAGCATTATTAAGTTTAATTAAAAATTTAAGTAGGTACTTGCCGGTTCTTCTTCATAGCATAGAGTTAATGTTCTCAGGCTTTACTTAGTGTAAATTATTTTATCACCACTGCTCTCAAAACAGGGAAGGGATAAGAGGCTAAGAAATATGACTGGCCTGTTAGTCTAGTGGTTAGTGACCCTGATTGCTAAGACTGAAGTCGTAGGTTCGATTCCCACCCAGGACAAATCTTTGTGTGATGAGCACAATCATTTGTTTTGTGTCTGGGTGTAATTTATCTATAATATGTATGTATTTAGAAATATATAAGTATGTTTATCAGTCGTCTGGTTACCATAGTACAGGCTCTGCCTAGTTTGGGATCAGATAACGTTGTGTTGGTTGTCCCTTAAATCTTAATATATCCCTATATTCCTTATATCTTAATATTAAAACAAAAAAAAATAAAAAATGACAGTCAAACTTGAACACAGTGTCCTTGGAGTTTCTTGTCCGTTCTTCTCCATAGGTACCTACGCTTTGGAATTAGCAATTAGCTTCATTTTTCTGAATCACCGCCACTTGACAATTCAAATGTGCCTGTAATGAGCTACGATAGGCGCCATTGGTTCCTGGGTGGGTGACCTTTAGATATCGAAACCCCTCTGTGCCTCGGAAAGCACGTTTTAGTCCCGGCTGTCATTTAACTATCTTTGACAGTTGTTACGAGTCATCAGAAGCCTGAATTCTGATATATCTAACTGGGGATTAAAGTAAGATAAGCAGTCGCTCGCTGTCGATGTACTGTGTGGTACCGGACGTAAAGAATAACACCACCCCATTTCTTCCCGTGGGCGAGGCGACTAAGGGACTTACTAGAGAATGGGCAATAGCGTTCTCTATGCATTTTACCAACATACTGCGATCGCCAACCCGCCTGCCAAGCGTGGCGATTATGGCAAAGCCCCCCAAATTGGGGGAGGCCTAAGTCCAGCAATGGACGTCTTACGGCTGAAATGATGAAGCAGGCGCTCTATGTACAATACTGGTATTTAGCTGCATTATATACCAATTTTTTTTTCTTTCTTAAAATACAATTTAATCATATTACTCAGTCTTATTCCCTCCCACACACACACTCACACACTCATACATGACACATATTCACTCAATTACTAACACTGCAATTAAAGATTATTGTTAAAATTGTTAGTGCTAATAAGGGTTATTCTACCGGATTTAATAATGTGCGAGTACATAATTTTCTACAAAATGTATCTCAGAATGGGGGGGGTCCTGGTATCCTGAAATACAGGCCTTACGTCTAGCTTAGGCACCAGTCTCCCGCAATGTAATTATTGAAATGCAGTGGTTATGTATGTAATTTATATTGTGGCGAGAAATAAATCTTTATGTTATCCGGGTAGACCACAAGCTGACTTCAACAACTTGGAAAAGAATACGCTAGGCTTGGTTTGTTCGTGGACGGATGACCATCTTTACTTATGAATACCCCCCCTGTGCCTCAAAAAGCAGGTGGCTAAAATCAGAAAAAGTCAAAAAATGTACTTAGTGTTATTTCACTTTAAATAGATTATATATTTATTCCATAAATACATTATTTATTTCAAAAACATGGCCGCCAGGCAGCAACGATATGTTCAGATTTTGTATGTGTTGTCGGTCATATAATAAATAATAATAAATAAATATGTTAGGACAACCAACGCACCGTTATCTCATCCCAAACTAGGCAGAGCCTGTACTATGGTAATCAGACAACTGATAAACATACTTATATATTTCTAAATACATACATATTATAGATAAATTACACCCAGACACAGAACAAAAATGATTGTGCTAGTCCGACAAGGCCTGAATGGAACAAAAAGTGTCGGACACATAGACCGACATAGCAGTTAAGGGGCCATCCATAAATTACGTCCCACGTTAAGGGGCGGAGGGGGTCGATGAATTGTGATTTTGTGTGACAAGGGGCTGCCCGGCTGGGAGGAGCCCAATGAACGAAAAATTAGAAAAAAATCAATGTCTAGATGTAAAATTGCAAAATATGTGACGTCACACTAGGGAGGGGGGTCTCACAAATGTGATCAGCTGTGACAAGGACGGGGGGGGGAGTCAAAAAATCATGAAATTTGTGTGACATAATTTATAGATGGCCCCTAACGTGTTAAACCATTGGTCAGGGCTGTTATTTGTTTGTTCTGCCGGGGTCACGTGATTGTTCTAAAGAGATACCGTGACCCTGGCACATGGGCAACTGAAGGAACACGGGTGGGTTTTAGTCAGTAAAAGTCTGACACGCCCTCCCGCTCCGCCCAGAGCGTGAGAAGTCATTTGATGATTTCCCATCCAAAAAAAAAAAAAAAAAGGGCTGTTATTTGTGTCGTGGATCTTTGACAGTTTTTACGTGTCGTCAGAACCCCTAAATGACAACCAGTATGACAACCAGTCTTACCAAGGGATATAGGTACCTATGTAGTGGAGGTCAGATAGCCAGTCGCTCCATGTAAAATACTGTTACTCAGCTGCATCTGGTTAGACTAGAAGCTGACCCCAACATTATTGGGAAAAGGCTAGGCAGAAGATGATGCTCACAAAACAGGAAAAAATATTGTGAGGAAACCGGCATGTTCTAGAACCTAAAATTCGAGGATATATTGTGATGTAACTGGACCGGCGCGATAGATTATATGACAAACTTCCTCTCACAGAAAGTAGGACTGTGTCCCAGCAGTGGGAATGGTAGGTGTAGGCTGGTTATGAGCAAAAGTATAGAAAAAAAAAATCATCAAAATCGGTTTACCCAGTCAAAAATTATGAGGTAACAACATCAAAAAAAAAATAAAAAAATACAGTCGAATTTATAACCTACGCCTTTTTTGAAGTCGATTAAAAATCGTAAAAATCTCTGTATATTATTCCTAGTATTTTTAGGTACTATGTATAGAGAAGAAAGCAAAAAAACATTGAATTGCCCATTAAGTTTAAATACAACTCATTATTTAAAAATTCTGCGAAGTTTTTTTGTCAAAAACCGAAAAATACTTAACCCGACTCCGCTCGAAGATATCCGAGAGTCCCCGATCTTCACCCAGACACCTACATACGAAATTCCCACATCACCGAGAAACCGCGACCTTCGACACCGCCATAAAAATAGAAAGAAACCGTGTAACACTCATTACCACTCTTTCTAAAGTCGGTAAACCAAAGGAGGCTTGTAATAACGTGGTGGCTATCAAAACTTTTGTGGCTATAACGGGGTACAACTGAAAACCCACCTTACTCTTCAAAAGACACAGATCAATTTCCATTATCACGTGAACACGGTAAAGGTCCAAGGAAAATCCAGTCTTCAGTTATCAGCAATAAGGTTGAGTGTCAATTGGGTGTGGTCTCAAGTAAGGCTGTTATAGAATGGTCAAAAAGCTGAGACTTCGAAGGCTCACTTCGTAATCGTGTTGAATAAAGGCAGTTACATAATGTCGCCTCATTATTTATTTTAGTACATATTCTTCCTCTTTCGTTCGACACTTTCTATTAGGAGAATAGCACCGGCTAGTAAAAAATATTTGATAGCCAGCAAAAAAAAAAAAAACATCGTGTAGGATCCTGCGGGATAATTACGGAACACACTATAAAGTAGGCATGACTTTTATATTGACTGTTCAACAATATTCATTACGTTATTTACTTTGTTGAGCGGATGAATTTTTCGAACTTATGAAGCAATGGTTGCGGACATCAGCGATTCTATCACTAATATAGGATATTAGGAATGTGAAAGTTTTATGTTTCGATGTTTGCAAGTTTGTTATTCAGTCACGCAAAACCGAACTAATTATAGATGAAATTTGGCACACATATACTTTATAACCTGGATTAACACATGATAATTTTTATCCCGGTTGTACGTGTTCGTGGGATAATTATCTACCTCCAGGAGGACAAACCCCTTGGCAAATGCTAGTGGATTATAAAGTATACCTACGCGAAAATGAGTACAGTTATTATATTTTATTAACTAGCTATTGCCCGCGGCTTCGCCCGCGTGGATGTCGGAAATTAATGCAAAAGGACGTACTACCGCGATAAGAATGTGTTATTCCAGGTTATATAGGTAATATAGACTCTGTGTGCTATTTTCGATCCAGATCCATTCAGCCATTTTTGCGTGATTGAGAAACAAACACCCAATCATACATATTTTCACATTTATACTAATATTAGTAATAGTAGGATTATAATTCATATTACTTAGGATTCATAGTTTATGAGAACATCATGTGTGTTGTTGTTTTTAAAATAAGAGTAATAGTATTCAGAGTAAGAAGACTGCGACATAGGGCTTAGTTTAGTTGAATATAAGTCTTCCTGGTTTTTCTTAACGCTCCTATTTTACCTATACAGACACTCAGTCATTTACCAGACACCGAACATAATTATAGGAGTAGTACTTTTGCCAGTGGCTTGGCCCGTATAGCTGTCGGAAAATATCATTAATATAAATAATAAGTAATAGAGAAGTGTGGGAGAGAAAGACATGTTGCGGCAACCCCAAAAAAATTGGGATAATATCAGGAAATGATGGTAAGAGTGTTACGCAACTACCCTGAGGTTTTGTGCATCTCACATCCTCGAGGAGATCCTCGAGGAGATCCTCGTATCGAAAGAAGAGTCTGTAAGAATCTGACAATTTAAATACTTTTTTGGAAATTTTCTGACACTGATTGTCACTGACATGAGAGCAACTTAAATTTGAACGGTTTTTTAAGTACCGGAATTGACCGTCTAGTCATCTGAGAACGAATTGAAAATATTTTATTACTGGTAATATTAGACAAAACAAATATTGAATCTAATGATGAAATACAATCAATAAGGTTGTATGTAACCTTCAATACTGAAGATAAAATATTTGATCAATTTGAAAATTAGGGTCAACAACATAAGGCCGTTTTAAGATAAATAAAATAATCAGACTCTACAGCTGGTTTTATACATTGCAGAAACTACTAGCATATGTCATTATCCATACTAATATTATAAACATTAAAGTTACCATTTCAGACAACGATCTACATGGTCTTCACATGATGTGACCAATATTATGTCTGGTTTTTAAAAGAGACTGTGACCTCTGTGTTTGTTTCGGCCTTTCTTCTCAGAGTAGTCAGACAGCAAACGCTGGCCTCATCTAGTTTTAAAAATATGATTGACCGGTTTGTTTTTAAAGGTACAAACCTACTTACAGAAGTAAACCCATTTATCATTTTAGTCTTTCTGTCTTACCTTTTTCCCAGCTGAACGGATTTCGATGAAATTTGTGCACCAAATTACATCGAATTCCGTTCAAAAGTATCCTAGGTACCTGAGTAAGGTCATAGGAGACTTTTGATGTCGGTAGTACGTTCCCGAGGAATCAATCCCGGCCTCATCATCATCATTTCAGCCGAAAACCGTCCACTACTAGACATGGGCCTCCCAAAAGGGAGGTGTTTGCTATGATCGCCACGCTTGGCAGGCGGCTTGGCGATCGCAGTGTGGTGGTAAAATGCATAGAGAACTTTGCTGCGCACTCTCCAGTAAGTCCCTTAGTCGCCTCTTACGACAACCACGGGAAGAAATGGGAATCGTGACCTAATGTGGACTAATGGTCATCGGAGTAGACGAGACCTTTTTTTTTTGGATGGGAAATCATCAAATGACTTCTCCCGCTCTGGGCGGAGCGGGAGGGCGTGTCAGATTTTTACTGACTAAAACCCACCCGTGTTCCTTCAGTTGCCCATGTGCCGGGGACACGGTATCTTTTTCGAACAATCACGCGACCCCGGCAGGCATCGGTCCTAGCAGACCCCTTCAGTGTTGCTGACATCTCTTTGAGGCGCGCGTGGAACACTACGCGCCGTAGTAGACGAGACCTTGAGTGAAGACATCTAATCAGCCACACTGCCACGACTCCAACGTCTAGATTCTAGGGATCGAAGATTTGAAGATAGGGACAAATAGGACGCAGGAAGATTTCATGACATGGACTGCTGTTGAGTACTGTCCTCGATCCTCCACCGTCGCTAAATGACACTCAGCAAAATTTTTGACACACGATATGTCATGACTCGTGTTCAATCAACATTGTGCTATCCAAAAATAAATAATTCATAATTCTTCATCATCATGATTCTCTTGCCGGTATTCCAATTTATTTGGAGTCGGCACAACATTTTTTATTTATTTCAGACATAGTTTTACTTATTACATAGTATTTCATGAAATTATTTTAAAACAATTAACTAAACTTATATTTATAAAACAAATTATTTACTAAACACTTTTTGTATTCATCTTGATACTTCTCTATAAAATAATTACTAAAAAACTATATAAATTAAGCAATCAAACTAACTACACGTATGATATTAAATCCAAAGTTAGAGTCCGCACATAAAATAGTTAATATAGGTCTTAAAACTGGACCCAAATGAGTAATAAACACCAACTAACCTGCATATGCCTTGGCGCATTCCTTATACATAATACCCAAGAGCCAAGCCACCTGCGTAAACGCAGCCTAACTCAATCAAGCATTCAAGTCAAGGAGAAAAACCAGTCGCCTTGCCAACACCGCGCGGAACGGACGTGTGTGCTCCCGTTAAACAACAAAAACACGGCCGAGAACGTAATAAAAATACATCTAACATGTATTTGTAATTAGAATCTGTTTAATTGAGTTCCGAATTCGAATTCTGTTTGATCAGCTGTCAAAATTTTGAGGTTATCAAAACTTTTTGGTGCAGTGCAAGTGATGTGAATGTTTTTGTCTGTTTTGTAAGTATATTCTTGGTTTTTTTTTTCGTGGTTTTACCTGTTTAAGATTACGTAAGTGTGGGAGAATTTGGTTGGAAACTAAAATGTGTTCCAAGGACTTTAGTGCTAAGTTTAGCTAACTACTTAACTCCTACACAACCGAAGTTTTAATGACATAAACTTAGAGGTGCGAACACTTTAGATCTATTATCGTTAAATATTCTACGTTGGTACAAAACTTTGTTAGCTTTTAAGTAGATTTTCGAAAGCTTTTAAATTAAACAAACTTAAAATTTCAACCGAATTTCTAAACATAACCTTTCTTCGTTCTTTATTTAAACTTTTTTAAGAAATCGAACTGTCAAACGATTCGTTCCAGGAATTTTGTTCAATTGTTAACATGTGGGAGAAAGAGAGGTGTGATAACAGGTGAGAGTGAAAGGGATAACGATAGTATAGTATTAATCTGAGGCTAATAATGTAACTTAGTGCAAGTGAAAACCGTTAAGCACTCTCTTTCACATGTTTAAGTATCAAATAGATCTAGTTTAGAGATTTTGATAACAGTACAACAAGCCAGTCGTAAGCTAGGCAATAATTTAGCCTTTAGCTAGTTTTAGTCAGCTGATGCTGAGTTTTTTTTTTCTTCAAAAGTGATGTAAGTTGACCTTCTCACCTGTCTAGCCTTTTCCCAAGTATGTTAGGGTCAGCTACCAGTCTAACCGGATGCAGCTAAATACCAGTATTTTACATGGAGTGACAGCTTATCTGACCTTCACAATCCAGTTACTCGATAATACAATAAAAAGGCGACCTATTACTATTAATAATAAACAATTGAAGGCTGGTCTACTTTCTATCTATAGAAACTCCAGTCTTTTATACACCAACAGCCTAACATTATCAGCCTATAACGTTCCCACTGCTGGGAAACCGACCTCTCATTGAAGAGAGAGTGTGCTGTAACCCACCACGCGGGTCCAGTGCGGGTTGGTAGATGTCACATGTTTTAGAATTTTTAGTTCTGGGACATGCCAGTTTCCTCACGATGTTTTTCTTCATAGTTTTGAGAGCAGTGGTAGTAAAATTATGAACTCAAATTAATGCGCTTGCCTGTGTTCGAACCCACGGTCTACAACCCGTCAGTCGAAGCCGATACCACTGGGCCGCCATTGCACCAATGGCCTAAAACCAAATAGTACTTAGATGCAATTAGAAGCCTCTACAAATGAAGGCACCAAATACCACCTTAGTATCCTGGTCAGTAGAACGACTTACCAAACTGTAGACTGGCTGTAGATTATGGCACAAGTTTGATTTCCAGGTCATGAGAAGTGTTATTGAGTGTCCCTAACGCATCTCTTAATGGCAGATAGACTGCTCCCATTATAATCGACCAGACCGCATTTTGGCGGCCTAACTCAGCGGCGACACGGGAGACTGAGTCTGTAGCTAGATAGAGTGTCTAGCTAGTATTATAGTGCACAAGAGTGTGCGCAGACACAGGGGCACTCACACTTCTCTCAGTCTCATAGTACGATGGGTTAACAATCCGACAAGACCGGAGAAAGATCAGGAGCAGGACCAACGGCACAAAATCACACCGCCGACTTCGAAACTCTGGGATTTGACTGAGAAATTCCTAATAGGAAAACCTGATAACACCATTTACCAGACCTGAGAATCTAACCTGGGACCCCACGCTCAGTAGTTGAGTTTGAGACTAACGGAGTAATTTCATGAGACCCTATTACATGGGATTTAAAGATAAATGTAAGTTTGTGTGTTTTGTTTGTGTTTGTGTGTTGTTTGTTTGTGTGTGTAGTGTGTGTGTTTTGTTTAGTTTTGTTTTAGTTTTAGTGTTTGTTTTGGTAACCATCCTCCTTTCTCCTTGTTCTTTTCAACCCTTAAGGATAACAGGAATGAGTTAAAAAGACCTACTTATTAACTTACAAAAGAAGTACTACAGCTATGGACCGCAAAAGGCTGTGTTATACACAAGAATAGACCTTGAAATGACCTCAAAGTCTTTGTGTGCTTACAAAAGTCATAAGAGCTGATCAAGGCAAGTGACTCATCATGATTGCTGTTTCTGTATCCCACGCGCTGTGCTTACATGACCATAATCTTTAAACCTGTTCAATAAGCCCACATATGCTCTGTGGAAACGTGTGACTAAGAGAGTGATGGATATAAAAATGTTGATCGGACAATCAGTCTTACTAAAGGGTATCGTATTATCTAAGTAACTGGGCTGTGGATGGCAAACAGGCAGTGGCTCCATGTAAAATCGTAAATCCTAGACTAGAAGCCGACCCCAACATTGTTGGGAAATGTTGCGAAAGTCCAAAGGAAAAATGGACAGGGTGAGGGATGAAATGTATAAAAACAAGAGGTTTATAGCAGGAATGGATGAGAAAAACCTAATTTATCGACGTAAAGTTATATCAGAGCTGGCAGATAACGTCCACTTGAAATGGAAATGTATAAAAAGGCGACAGTTGATAGAGGAAATTGAAAGGGAAAAATGTAATTCATAGACGTCAAAAAACATAGTAAGAGGAAGCGAAAAACGTTCAGCTGAAATGAATCCTCATTATGTTTTTGTCTGATACGGGTTATGTTACCTGAAATAAACGAATTTTAATTTAATTTAATTATAATATTAAAAATTCTCACGACGACATTGAAACAAGTAATGAGGATGCTTGGCGATCAACGATTGTAAATTTTCCGTATGGGAAGTCAAACATACTTTAAATGAACAGGAACGAGACAAGATCCTATCAACTACAACCACCTGATGGTAGTCTTGTGCACGTGTGATCATTCCGATCCAGCACGCCCCTCGCTGCCCTCTACCAGCGATGCCCTAAGCAGAGTACTCCACACGGGGTACCCTTAGCGAGTAGTCGCTCTCGTTTTAAGTTTAAGAACTTGAGGCCGTAATTTATTTAGGTAGCTACAGGCAAGTCCGGTTAAGCAGCTGACAGCCTCAAAGATTGACCTAAGAGGTGTCATTACCAAAAAAGAGATTGTTTACAAGAGATTGGATACAATCACTTCTGTGGTTCGTACCTTTAGTGAGTCCCGAAGAGAATATTAATTGGCAACCAAACTGTATAGTTACAAAAGAAGACAATTATGTAGTTTAGTCTAAAAGGATCTCTCAATAAAATGGCGACTGTCCGACAGTCGCATCAGACTGTTTCGACATTAGGACATACGATATCTACATAAGTCAATAAAATGAGCTAGTAATAAGGAAATGCCGATGACCGGTCAATGATGATGTCACCTCACGATCAAGCTTTAAAACATTTGCATCTTTGATGGTTCCTAGAAAGACAAACAAGAAATCTATAAGAAAATAATTTTAATAAAAAGTACATATGCAAATGCACCTTTTTATTAAAATCTTTTGTCATGCTCACTTTTATGCACTCTCTCATACATAATCATTCCATGAAGTTGTAATTGCAGAGATCCACCTCAAGGGCCCATTGCGGATTGGTAGGTATGACATATGTCTTCAATTTTTTTATTCTAAGACAGGCCGATTTCCTCGCGATGTTTTCCTTCACCGTTTTGAGGACAATGGTGATGAAATAATTTACAAAGTCTCTCCTAATGATACAAGTTGAATCTCTAGTGAAGTAAACTTTACTCGAAAAGTGAAGACTCCCAGACTTTAGGATACGTAATTGTAAATGGTCATACACGAGCGGAACGTCGTCAATTACAAGGCAGATGTGACTAGACACGCCGGAAGGCGACGCCCTAGGAGAACATAAAGTGACATTAATGGTGATGTTCTTCAGAAACGTCAGATGCGTAGTACTTGCAACTGGAGTGAACGTATAACCAGGCGTATGAACATAAACGCAAGCAAAAGCAAAAGGAGGATGTTAGGATCGTAGCAGATGGCGTTCGGTAGTTTCTGCCTACCCCCCTGAGACCCCCCCATGGGAAAAAGAAGTGATTTCATGTATGAATGTAATAAACAAGAATTACCCTTTACAATACAGTTAAAGATATAAATGATAATCCGTCATAAAATTTAAAATTTCAGTCATAAAGTTTATGAAGAAGACCCATCAAAAAGTTGTTATTTCTTATTGTTATTAAGTATTTTATTGATGATAATTTATTCTTCGGAGTTAAATTACAAAGTCTTTGTTAGAAAGTCGGTAAATGTTCAATAAAGGCTTATGGAATGTAAAAGTCGTGACTTGTCATCATTATTAGATAGGAAGATCACCAACGATCGACGACCTTAAAAAGTAGAAGACAGAAGAAGATGGACAGAGTATTGCGACGCAGCGTGGGAGAGGCCTATGTCCAGCAGTGGACTGCATTAAGCTAACTTCACTGAAGACCAAAGAAATTAAAGATGAATTGTGTGACGAGAGCAGTGGTGGCCCAATAAGAGCAGTAGTGGCTAAATGAGAGCAATGGTGACTCAGTGAGAGCAATAAATAATAATAAATAAAATTGTTTATTTATCCCAATAAACAATACACACAGACACAGTTCAAAACAATGCGATAGGAATACAGTGAGTATAAAAACATAGCTTGTGTACAAAAGATTTAGGTGTACAAAAAGAAAAAAGTCTATGCATACAAGAGAAATAATGAACCCTGTCTCTTACACTAGGAAACCTGTATCTTAAGAGACAGTGCAATTGTTGTCCAGTGAGAGAAGTGGTGGTCCAGTGAGAGCAGTTGTGGCACTGTTGGCCCAGTGAGAGCAGTCGAGGCCACCGAGTGCACCGACTGCAGCGGTGGCTCAGTGAGAGCAATGATGGCCCAGTGAGAGCAACAGTGGCCCAGTTAGAGCAACAGTAGCGCAGTTATCTGATAAGAATAAGAATAAATTTATTTTATATATATTAATAATATATAATAAATATCATGTCTAGCGTGTCCTGCTTTTTGAACGCTACAGGAGTGGACGCTTCTGAAAATGCCAACCTCGTAGCCAAATTCTGGGCTAACTGTATAGTATAAGAAGAAAATTTCGATTTAGCCCGCCCCATGGTGCCCTCTTCCAACGACGTCCTAAGCCGAGGTCCGTATCCCACAGAGGGTGCCTTTAGAGTGTTGTTGCTTAGTTTTAAAACCTGGCCGGAGGCCTTAATTCATTGAGGCAGCCACAGGCAAGTCCAGTTAAGCAACCTAACTTGCGAGAAGTCGTTTCCAAAAAAAAGCTAAGGAGAAGACAACATTGCTGACTTTGACTGACTTACATTAATACCACAGTTTGCAATAGCTATTCACATTAGTTCATGTCGATATGAAAGATAAAGTTCTATCCTATAAACACATTTGCAATTAAAGAAACCAGTTTGGAGAAATAAGTAATATAACTTATCTAATAAATAAATGTATGAACGTCTTCATATCTAACACTTTTTCATATAAGTAAGCTAAGATTATAAGGATTTTCCTTATAGCTTTATTACATAACTTATATACAAGTGCGAAGTTTAAGCAGGGCTATCAAAGGAGATAATCATACATCTTATTATGAACTAGCTTCTGCCTGCGACTTCATCTGTGTCTTAGACATAAGTGCAGATAATGCCCTCTTCCGGGCCCCTTGAATGGGTCCGAAGGTGGACTCGGGGACGTTTGCCGCACTCTATCATATAAGACCCGATGTGGTGAAGCGTAATGTTCCACGCGTGTCCCTCAAAGACGACGCGGAGGGATTCAAACACCGCACTCCTCTCACTTGGCCAGACGGACGGCACCAGTCCGGGGTTGTATTGAAGAGTAAGCTCTCGTAAGTTACTGTCGTAGCCCCCGGTGCAAGTGTGGTTTTAGTCAGTAGAAGTCTGACAGATTCCTCCATCCGCCAGAGGGTGGAGGACATCCATGAGGGTTTCCACCATGAAATCAATAAAAAATAAATTATAAACTATCTTTCGGGACCCCAAACCAACCGCCAACCGATTCAGATATTCAGTACATTGTTAGTCTCCTACGTAACTGCTCCGTTGGTCTCGTGGTCGCAAACGCGACCGCTGAGCGTGGGGTCCTGGGTTTTATTCCCGGGTCGGGCAAAGTGTTACTGGGTTTTTCCATTAGGAATTTCTTAGTAGCAGCCCGGAGTTTGGAAGTTGGCGGTGTGATACCCTCGTGCCTCGGAAAGCACGTTAAGCCGTTGGTCCTACGCCTGATCTCTCTCCGGTCGTGTCGGATTGCCGTCCCATCGGACTATGAGAGTGAGGGAAGAGTGAGTGCTCCTGTGTCTGCGCATACACTTGAGCACTATAATATCTCCCGCGCCGATGGCTAGTCTCCGTTGAGATTGGCCGCCGTGGCCGAAATTCGGTCTGGAGGACTATATAGTCTCCTACTTAATTGTCATCGTCTGCCTAGCTTTGTCCTAGAATGTTGGGGTCGGCTTTCAGTATAACCAGATGTAGATGGATACCAGTTTGGAGGTATGAGGAAAAGGCTTAACTGTCACTCAACCTCTGGAGAAAACGGAGAATCCACAAACCAGAAAGGTTTCGTGTCTGGTCGGCTACTGCCCGACGATTGATGCAGGGTTCTGCGTGACGTCACTTTCATACGTAGATCGATTGTGGCGGAATAGATGCCAGCTACGGTAGTATTTTACAAGGAGCGATTGGCTATCGCCACATCCCAGTTACTGGGACTATTTTATTATGGAATTTTGACATGTCAATTAAATAAATGCGCTGTTTTCCTTGATATAAGTTTTTTGTATATTGACATTAGTATTGTATTTTGACTTATTCTGTGTGTTGACATGCAATGTATTGGCTATAAATTCAATTGCTATTTATTATTAATTATTTTGTATTGTGTATAATGTAATTCTTTATTATTGTTCAGGCTTATTGTATTTATTTTATCTTTGAGACTTGGCTGGCTTTATACGTCATCACAAACATTTGTACGCCCAACATCACGTACTTTTTATTTTCTTTAAATATCATCATTATTGTACCTATGTTAAACAAATGAATAAATTACTTATTATGACTTATGACTAGGTAACACGATTCAAGTTAGCTAGCTGGTAATACTATTGTTCGAAGTTATAAAGACTCATCTATAAACAAAGAAGTATGTATTTACTTCAAAAACTATTTCCGCTTCCCTGCAGTCGAGAAAAAACTAAATATATGAATGTAAGATGCTTAATGCTGTGAAGGTCATTTTTTACTTCGTCATTATTTTTATAGCTTCATAAATTAAGTATCTTAACAGATAAAAAGGTGGCCCAGTGGTAAAGACCACGGCCGTGTTGTTAGTCGTAGGTAATTATTTCATCACTACTGCTCTGTACGCAGTAAAGAAAAACGTTGTTTTAATTTTATTTTTCTTAATGTTATTTTAAAATTATCATGTCTATTTCTCATCATCTCATCTTTATCATTTTGTGTAAATTCAATCATTATTAAGAATAATATGTGATTTGCTTAATAAACCCCGACCACCGCACTTCCGTGGGATATACGGTCTCAACACCGATGATCGTGGGTGATGCATCTGATTAGTGGTCAACCCCTAAACATCCGAAATATCAATCAGGTTAGGCTATTCAAGAAGAAACTACACTGTTTTCTCATAGATAAAGCATATTATACTTTAAGCGAATTTATGAATGATAAAGACAGACAAATGTAAATGATTAATGTAAATGTAATGTAATGTAAAACTCACCATCATTTTATTTTAAATATGTATACCTAATAATCTAAATTCATTTTAATTAACTCTTGACTATAGTAAAACAGAAGAACTATTGAAATCGCAATATACATGACCAACAACTATATATACACCCACACAAACTCACTCATACTCACACACACAAATTCACTCACTCATACACACACACACACACACGAACACACACAAACTCACTCACTCATGCCCACACACACACACGCACGCACACTCTCTTACCACATCTTTTTCACACTAGAATTAAAAACATGATTGTATCCCTTAAAAATAAATACTACTTACTTACCTGTAATTTGGTATAATGGACGGATGGATGACCCCTGTAACACAGGTTCCACCTAGCATGGGGGTCATTGATCAAATATCTGTGCACCTGTAAGTCCTAAGCTGCAAATGTTGCGCATAACTACTTTGTAATTTACTTTTGGGAATAAATGATTTTATTATTATTAAAAAAAAAAAAAAAAAAAAATTAATTTTAATCTTATGACTAATCTAATGCAATTGAAGGACTTTAACATAAGTGTAAGATTAACCAAATTTTGCATGCTTATATATAGGCTGAGTATGGTGAAACAACAAACAATGTAACATCTCCTGAAAAACCCATATTATGCAAATAAAATGATTTGATTTGATTTGACAGTGTGCAGGACCCTCCTTTCCAGGGCGTCAAGTTCCGCTTGAGTCCATTTGAGTACGCCGAAAGAGTACATCAAAACGGAGAAATAACCTGACCACTTCTCCTCAACCGATAGCCTATACCTGAATCCCCAAGCAGTGTGCCCAGAGGATTCAGAGCTAGGCAGAACCTCTATGTATTGTATTACCCATATTTGCAAAAGAATAAACGATTTGAATTGATTTGTTGTGAGGAAACGGCATACAGTCCTAGAACCAAAAATTCGAAGACATCTACTAACCTGGACTGGGGCCACGTTTTTCGTATCGTTGTACCTGAACGTTGTTCATACTGTTTGGGCCCAGTAGGTGGCCACGATTACTGTGAAATCAGAGGCAGTAGAAAGAGGCTTGTTGTTAATAAATAACAGCCGTACGGGTTCATTAATCAGAGGGGTAATTGCGTAACTTGCTATCAGTAGGAATTGGTTTCATATTGATAGTTAAACAACATTAATTGCGTTATTTACGTTGCTGAGCTTACAATTTATTCGAACAAATGACGCAATGGTTTAGAAATAATCTTCAATCCCATTCAGATTCTGATAAACAGTGCGTTTCGCAATTAGGGTGCAGGTTTAGCTATGCCTGCCGCGGTTGTTCCGAGGATGTGTCATCATCATCATCATCATTTCAGCCGAAAGACGTCCACTGCTGGACATAGGCCTCCCCCAAGCACCGCCACTTCGACCTATTCTGTGCTTCTCGCATCCAACGTATTCCTGCGGCCTTCACCAGGTCATCGGTCCATCTTGTGGGAGGCCTGTAGACCGAGGATGTGTAATATAATAATAAAAAATAATAATAAAAACGTTTATTTTCTCCACTAAATAATGATTAATACACACAATACGTAATAGTCGTAACAAAAATACGTTAATGTCGTGGAGACTGGAGCCTGTACTAGGAATACCTGTGTTACAGGTCTCCAGGAAACTATCCGGACAAGCTACAGTAAAACAAGCATCTACTAATAGATGATTATGATGGGATGGAAGACTAAAAATGACTCTATATAATGAAGAAAACAAGAATAAAAAATAAAAAAAAACAAATAATTAATTAAACAGCAAAGAAGGGTGTGTGAGTGAAGGTGTGTGAGTATAGGTGTGTGAGTGTAGGTGTGTGTGTAGGGAGTGTGTGATAATCAAAAGTGATTTAATATGATGATTTTACATTTTTGATGGACATATCGATCTGCTTTTTTATGAAATAACTTCCAGTAGTCTTTCTGTGGCTTCATAACCATGTGTGACCATCTTTACATACCAAGTGCCCCGAAAAGCACGTAAAGCTGTTGGTCCCGGCTGCCATGCGTGGATCTTTGAGAGTCGTTACGAGTCGTCAGAAGCCCGAAACTCTGACAACCAGTCTTACCAAGGGGTGTCGTATTAGTCAGTGACTGGGTTGTGGAGGTCAGATAAGCAGTAGCTCTATGTAAACTACTGGTACTAAGCTGCACCAGGTTAGACTGGAAGCTGACCCCAATATAGTTGGGAAAAGGCTAGGCAGATACTGAAAGGCAGTAGTAAAGTAGCAGAGTATTCGATTCCCTCAGAAAAATTCCCAGTTTTAAACCTCAATAATCGTGCATAGTATGACTATAAATACCGTGTGGTGCCGGACGTAAAGAATAACACCACCCCCTTTCTTCCCGTGGGTGTCGTAAAAGGCGACTATGGGACTTACCAGAGAATGGGCAGCAGCGTTCTCTATGCATTTTACCACCATACTGCGATCGCCAACCCGCCTGCCAAGCGTGGCGATTATGGCAAAGCCCCCTAAATTGGGGGAGGCCTAAGTCCAGCAGTGGACGTCTGACGGCTGAAATGATGATGACTATAAATCGGGTCGCGAAGATGTTTTCATCTCGGCGTATTCTGCAATATTTATTTTATTAAAGAAATAAAAATCTTTAACTAATAGTTACACACATTTCATGTCATATAGAAAAACATCGTAATTATTTTAACCCCATTTGATTAGCCACACAGCGCCCTGTGGCGTTTCTCATAAAAATACTTCTTTTTTTTTTTCAAAGATCATAAAATATAAATGGTGTCCAATATATTCTAGATTTTAATTACAGTTGCAATTCTTATTAATCATTTACACATACAGATTAGCAGAATATCTATATACAGGGTGTGGCGTAAGTAATGATCCACCGTTCAGGATTCGATGAACCAGATAATTAACTATAACAATTAAAAAATTTAACCATTTTTTTTTTACAAAAATTGCTCTTGAACTTGATGGTGTGTTAAAAATTGGGGTTAAAATTAGAGAAGAACCAACTGTTTCTTCAAAAGAGCTGAATTTACACAAAGTCATAATTTATCATGATAGCTCTAGTATTCAGCAGTAATTAACAGAAATCAAAATGAAAAAATAATGGTTTTTGTTGAAACTACAAACAAATATGTAATACAAGGTAGAAATTTCGTAAATAAAAGACAAAAATGAAATATTTTCGGAACCCTTGGGTAAAAATGTTTCAAATTTTTAATTGTTATAGTTAATTATCTGGTTCATCGAATCCTGAACGGTGGACCACTACTTACGCCACACCCTGTATATAAAATTCTACTAAGAAAGGGTTGTTTGAAATTCCATCCCTAAAAGGATGGGGGAAAATTGAAAAATCTAAATGGGAGATTCTCTGTGAAACTTTTTATTCCCTGGGTCGAATAAGACAAAGCAAGCAGTGCGATAAAACATTGTTTACCTGGATTAACACATATGGCACGTACTACTGGGATCAAAAGATCCCGGTAGTACGTTCGTACATTCTGAATTTATTGATTCAACATAAAAGCTAAAATTAATACTGGACTTTCGACAATGAAATTTGGCACAGTGGTAGATTATGAGTTAGAGACGTCAGCAAATAGAGGATTTTAGGAATTTCCCCCGTAAAGGGGTGAAATTGGGGGTGAAAGTTTGTATGAAAGTCCGTTACTTTTGAAGCTAGGTTCTTCAATTTTTTGTTTAAGCTGAAGATTAAAAAATAATTTTTACGTATCTTAGCGGTTTTCATAATTCTACTTCCGAGGAGCTAAAAAAAGGGATGAAGTTGTGTGAAAAGTCCTTCATTTTCAAAGAAAACATAATTAACACGTTAAGTGCCATGGTGAAAATCTGAAAAAGTCAAAAAATGTACTTAGTGTAATTTCACTTTAAATAGGTTATTTTTTCCATAAATACATTATTTATTTCAAAAACATGGCCGCCAGGCAGCAACGAAATGTTCAGATTTTAAATGTGTTGTCGGTCATATAGTCCGACAAGGCCTGAATGGAACAAAAAGTGTCGGACACATAGTCCAACATGGCAGTTAACGTGTTAAATTTATTATTTAGGCATATGGTACGAAACGAACGCAACAAAATTTCCGACATCCACGCGGGCGAAGCCGCGGGCAAAAGCTAGTATAATATAACACCCTATAGTAACACCCACTTTTCGCCAGTTAAGTTTAAGGCGGAAACACACTTACGTGTCGTGGAGTGTCGTGACGCGCCAGAAGTATTCAGTTTCATACATTCGACAGAACGTGTTGCGACACGACACGACATGCAAATATGTCCCTAACCATATTAAATGTATGAAACCGATATGCTTCTGGCGCGTCACGACACGCTACGACACGTAAGTATGTTTCTGCCTTTAAGTCTCATGTAATAGAGGGCGAGCCTATTGCTATCAACCGGGGACAAATCAGACTCCTGCTATTGAGAACTTCTTAATGGAAAACCAAATAACACTGCCCGACGTGGAAATCAAAAACAGGACCTGAAGATCAGCAGTAGCGCTTTCGACCTCTAGACCGATGATGCAGTTCAATCTATACATCTATACAAATAAATAAAATTGGAGTGTCTGTTTTTAATATTAAGATAACCACTTTTTACTAAGTGTATATGGATGTATACACGGTACATATACCAAAACAACAATGTTTTACAATTTTTGTCTGTCTGACTGTCTGTCTGTTTGTTCCGGCTAATCTCTGAAATGGCTGGACCGATTTTGACGGAACTTTCACTGGCAGATAGCTGATGTAACAAGGAGTAACTAAGGCTACTTTTATTTTAGAAAAAATAAATAATAATTTAAAAAAAAAATACGCTGAATTTTGAGACGTATGTCAACGTAGTTTGTGACGTATGTCAGCGTAGTTTTCAAAGACAGTTTCTATAAAAAACTTTTAGTTAAATACCACGCGGACGAAGTCGCGGGTAACAGCTATTACCTATAATATAACCTGAACTAACACATCTTATCGCGGTAGTACGTCCTCCTGCGTTAATTTCCGACATCCACGCGGGCGAAGCCGCTGGCATAAGCTAGTAGTAAATATATTAGGTAAGTAACCGCCATCGTTCTAGTGGTTTGCTGAATATGAGATTCTGAGTTCGAACTTCTGGTCAGGCAAAAGCTTATTCAAATTTAAGGGTTCCGAAATCAACCGGAATCAGCAATGGACTGCGATAGGCTGAGTTGATTGATTGAAAAGGAAAACTAACACAGGATAAGTAGACTTAACAAGTTACTTGTGAAATTTTCAAACTAACTACATTTAAGGAACTGGCTTTCAGGCGTTATATTATCTATTATATATACTATATTACTACATTAATATTATAAAGCTAAAGAGTTAGTTTGTTTGGTTGAACGCGTTAATCTCAGGAACTACAGGTTCGTATTGAAAAATTAGTCATGTGTTGGGTAGCCAATTTATTGAGAAATGCTATAAGCTATATAACATCACGCTACAATCAAAAAGAGCGGAGTTGCAACGAAAAATGTACGAAATCTAGCAGGTAATTCGATGTGACGGGAAGGGTCAGGGGAACAAGAATTTGACGCGGGCAAAGTCGCGGGCAGAAGGTAGTACAGTATATAGGCCAGTATATACATATATTATCAGCCTATAAAGCTCCTTCTGCTGGCACACAACCCTCCTATCTGTGACGTCACATGTCTTCTAATTTTCGGTTCTAGGACATGCCGCTTTCCTCACGATATTTTCTTTCACCATTTTTGGAGCTGTAGTGATGCAATTATTTACACAAAGTCAAGTTTATACAGTAAAAAGTTTAAGGGGTTTACTAGGAAACTGTACCGTGGCCCTGGCACAAGCAACTGAAGAAACTCGGGAAGGTTTAGTCAGCAAAAGTCTGACACGCCCTCCCGCTCCGCCAAGAGCTGGAGAAGTCAATTGATGATTTCCCACCCTAAAAAAAGGCCACCACTGCTATCAGGACAGTGGCCACACTTATTTATAACTTCAATTCCAACGTCCAAGGAGCAGCTGTTCCTACGGCAGTCATAATAATCGTTACTCATTTGATAGAATTATGTTTAACACGACCTAAAGTTTATATTTTTATTTGTCTGCGATCTGCGTAGGTACAGTCCGCGTCAAAAAGTTGTATACATAGACAAGAATTCTTTTAATTGCCTACAATTTTGTGTTTCTTAATGTGCTGTTCATCTTCTTTGTAACATTCTTGATGGAGCGGTCCTCATGGTATTCTTGTCTTGGCACTGATGTGATTTGCCTCACGATTTCCCACCATCTACTTTGATTATTTTAAATAATTTAAAAAAATCCGTAGTGAACGTACGGACGGAAACGCTAACGTACGTGTACGTACGGATTTTTTTTAATACATCTCCTCATAGATCACGCCAGTTGCGAGTACTACGCACCTGACCTTTTCGATCAATAATTAGTTAGCTATATGTCCTCCTAGGGTGTCTCCTCCTGGCTTTTCATTTCATGAACGCTCGGTGATATAATATTACTATCAACCTTTTATTGTCACTCTGCAGGATTTGATCACCACGCTTGCTCATCACAGGTTAACCATTTCAGACTTAAACTAAACATAAATTCGAACGAGTTTTTGTCAGCCGTAGTGTAGTACTCATCACCTACTACGGATTAATTTTGGTCAGTCCATCTGATAGGTAAGCGTAACGTGCTTTCCGAGGCACGAGGGTATTGTGATACCCCCGTGCCCCGGAAAGCAACGTCCAACTCTGGGCTGTCACTAAGAAATTCCTAATGGAAACTCAGTAACACTTTGACACAAAATACACACGACAATTAATTCTAAAGAGTTACCATCATGCATCGTGACGTGTCCCAAGTATTTGAGGATGCGCGTTTGGTTCAAAACAGATAGACGCTTTTTGATGTCGAGTTCTTGACGTTTAGAGGTATTTATGCGAAATTTGATCAGCTTATTTCTAGAATGTCTATCTTCTTCTTCTCGATGAACGCCTGCATCGACGCCTCACCAGCCTATAAACCAATGTTTGAACAAGCCGGATTATGATAACTTTCGTAACATCAATGTTCCTCCATACCTATTTTTCAATTTATCCATCGATGATTTAGTTATGTACTTTACCGTGTAGTGCCCGACGTAAAAAATAGCGCCATCCCTCCAATGACGGCTCCCGCTCTTGGGCGGAGCGGGAGGGCATGTCAGACTTTTACTGACTAAAACCCACCCGTGTTCCTTCAGTTGCCCAGGTGCTAGAGTCACGGTATCTCTTTCGAACAATCTCGCGACCCTAGCAGGCATCGGTCCAAGCAGAAACATACAGTACTAAAAAAAAAATATATAAAAAATACCATTTATTCTGCCCATTCTCTAGTAGTTCCCTTAGACGCCCTAAGGGAATTACTAGAGAATGGGCAGCAGTGTTCTTTATGCATTTTACCACCATACCGCGATCGCTAACCCGTCTGCCAAGCGTGGCGATAATCGTCACGTTAAAAAGCAAAAAAAGCAAAAGCATGGTGGGGTCTATGTCTAGCAGTGGACATCTTTCGGCTGAAATGATAATAATGATAATGATTGTGTACTGTATCAATATGTAAAGTGTGTTTTTGAGTCTCAAATACAAATTTGACATATGAAGTCTTTTGTGTTGGCTTTATTAGTTTGACATTACAGCTGTCAAATTAGTATCTGTTTTGAAACAACGAACCATAGCTACAGACAATCAAATCAGTCTTCTGGGCACGTATCCGTGATATGACAGTGATGCGAACGAGTACTTTGCCGCTTGCGTATCCTTTTGTTTTCGCATTTATTTGTCTAGTAGTAAGTACCTGATGTAAATAGTTGAGTTACAATCAAATACCCGAAGTGTAAGAATGTGTTGTCTAAGTATGTTTTTTTTTTTAGTTGGGAAACCATCAAATGACTTCTCCCGCTCTAGGCGGAGCGGGAGGGCGTGTCAGACTTTTACTGACTAAAACCCACCCGTGTTCCTTCAGTTGCCCAAGTGCCAGGGTCACGGTATCTCTTTCGAGCAATCTCGCGACCCTGGTAGGGTCTAAGTATGGTGAGTTCGGCTTCCAGTCTACCCAGGTGCAAAATATCAGAATTTCCATGGAGCGACTGCCAATCTGAGCTCCACAACTCAGTTACTGGACAACACGCTACCCATAGGTAAGACTGGTTGTCAGACTTTTGAGCTTCCGACAACCCGTAACGACTATCAAAGATTCACTAAAGACAGCCGGGACCAACGGCTTAACGTAATTTTTAAAGCACGGAGAGGTCTTGCCATGTAAAGATCCCTCCACGATTCATATCCACTGACCAACCGATAAGGTAGAACAAAGATAGACTGTTAAATTAATTCTTGTCGATGTCAACAACTTTATGAAGCTGAGTGTACATAATCCATGCGTTGTTGCTCTGACAGGGCGCGATAAATAAATGAAGCAATTATTTTGTGGAGGCGAAAGAGGATGTTCAATGGATACAAAAAAGAATGCCACATGAATACTTGCTTGCCAATTGCTCAGTAACCTACTGCTATTTTGTAAAGTTCGCTCCGTATAGTATACTCGAGAAGAGTGGTGGCCCAGTGGTTTCGGACCCAACTTACGAATTCTAGATCGTGAGTTCGAACCCAGGCAGGCGATATATTTTGTATAAATAATTTCATCATCATCATTTCAGCCGTAAGACGTCCACTGCTAGACATAGGCCTCCCCCTATTTGGGAGGGTTTGCTATAATCGCCACAGTTGGCAGGCGGGCTGGCGATCACAATATGGTGGTTAAATGCATAGAGAATGCTGCTGCCTATTCTCTAGTAAGTCCCTTAGTCGCCTCTTACGACACCCACGGGAAGAAATGCTATTCTTTACAACCAGCACCACACGGAATTTCAATTTCATCATCAATGCTCCTCAAACGGTGAAGCTAAATATCGTGAGGAAACTGGCATGTCCTAGAACCAAAAATTCGAAGACATGTGACCAGCGGGAAGATATCGGCCCACTCCCACTCTCTCCCACTGAGAGGAGGCCAGTGTCCCAGCTGTGGGAACAATAAAGGCTGATTATGCTATACGAGACAAGTTATATTTTCTATTAAAAAATTCTTCGAATTTATTTACGGCCGACTTCGTTCGAATTAAATTTGTTGCTCCTCCGACCCACCCCGTTCGCATCGAATCGCCTGTCCGTGCGGGGTATATTCATGTCTTTTTTCTTTATGCTCGGCTCCTAAGGATTATAGCGTGATGTTATATAGTCTATAGCCTACCTCGATAAATGGGCTATCCAACGCTAAACATAGTTCCTGAGATTAGTACGTTGAACCAAACAAACTCTTCAACTTAGTATAGATACGCGACTGAAACTTGCATCTACCCTCATTTGACCCGGAACCAACACCAACATCCAAACCACATCACATGTTGCCAGCTAATAAACCAACTCGTTCGCACAAAGGTAATGATTATTTTAATTATCAATCAGTGCCCGGGAATCGAACCCGCCACGCTCTGGTGGCAGTCAGCGATGCGTGCGCTGAACAATTTACGGTACTACTTAAACTGTACAGACGGACATATATAGATAGTGAGATAGTGAACTCATTAAATGGAAATGCTTAAGTAGTCCGCAAACTTTACATTTTCTTAAGTTTTATTTTTTTGCGTTTTGCAGGTCAGTGTAAGTGTACTACGTGAGCTCGACAAATGGATGTGCGAATAACACTTGTGCGACAAAACTGTACTGCTCATAGTTCGAATGCACGCTTGTGCGACACACTGAATCTAGTCGTTTCTAGCAGAGTAAGAGGTCACAGTTTTAACCTACCCTAACCTAGTATACTATATGAGCTCGACTGTGTCGCACAAGCGTGCATTCGTAATATTGTGAGTCGCAGTACAGTTTGTCGCACAACTGTTATTCGCACATCCATTTGTCGAGCTCACGTAGTGTACCCGACGTAGTATATTCGATGGGATTAAATGAACTAAGAAGGTAGTCATAGTGCTTCCGGACGTAAAGAATTTTCATAAGAAAAACGAAAGTTATTTCACTAATGGTATTAAAAGTCAAGTAGATCTTCAAAGAGTCAGCACTTTTTGGACAGCAAAATTAAATAAGACAGTGTTAATTACTTACCTACTGGCTACTTTTGTACAGAATCAAGTCCTACAAACTTAACAGACAGCAGCTGTGCTGCTGGGGATTTTGTTGCGCCACTTCCTCTTCTCAGTTAAAGCCTAGGAAGTGATGAAGGGCGGGCGTATAACGATGTTGACGGGTGTCATGTGAAACGTGTGTGTGTGTGTGTGTGTGTGCATGTGTGTCATATTACGATTTATTTTTAATTATTGTTTAATGATACTAATTTTCTTTTTTCAGGTAAATACAGTGTCTAGTGATTTGTGATTTCCATAAACGAAAACCTTGTAAAATATTCAAAATGGCGGCTCTAAAGGTTTTCCTGTGTCTATGCTTCGTACATGCTGCTTTGGCTAAAGGTAAGTCTTTATTTTGTTTCCATGCATTATAAATCTGTAGTGCCTTCCACGTATTAATTCATCAGCCTTTTTTTATGGTTGGGAAATCATCAAGTAACGTCTCCCGCTCTGGGTGGAGCGGAAGGGCGTATTAGACTTTTACTGGCTAAAACCCACCCGTGTTCCTTAAGTTGTCCATGTGCCAGGGCCACGGGACCTCTTTTGAACTAAGCTCGCGACCCTGGTAGGTTCTGGGTATGCTCGTTCCATCATAGACCTCATTCATCGTTTTCCATTGATCGAAGTCGAGAATCTTCTCGCTCTATCTTCTTAGAATCCAAGATAATCCGCCCCGACCCTTGGCCGCCCAGCCCGCGCCGTTGAGCCTGTAACTTACGATCGCGTTAATATCTATCTAAACTAATATTATAAAGAGGAAATATTTGATTTTTTGTATGTATGTTTCTAATGGATAAACTCGAAAACTACTAAACCGATTTAAAAAAATGCTTTCACCTATAGAAAGCTACATCATCACCAAGTAACATAGGCTATATTTTATCCCGAAAAAAAGCACAGTTCCTGTGAGTCACGCGGACGAAGCGCTATAAATTATAAATTCGATTGAAATACCACGGAATTCTAAGGTAACAAACATTGAAAATGGAAAAAAAAATACGAACTTAATTGAAAAACCTTTTTGAAGTCAGTTAAAAACGTACAATGAACCTAAATTTTTCCGCCAGACAGTCCATTTTAATCTGCTACGCGTTAAAAATGTAGTTCAATAAAATACCACCGAACTATAGTAGTCGGCCAGTGTGCCGAGTCGTGTTAAATCGTGGACAAAAATCAAAACCGTGTAATTTAATTGTTTCCATACGTTTTACGGTAACAGTGCCGTTAAGCTCGTGTTTTATATAATTTTAGTGTGAAAACATTAATTTTCTCGAACCGCTGTTTAACATTCTATGAAATTTGTGCTTGATGAGAGGGCGATTGCTATTTAATTTATGTTTTTTGGTTTAAATTAAAGATAACGGTGTATAATTATGGAGTAAGAGAATAAATGGTTTGTGTCGATGTTTGGGAATTACCTTTTTCATGATTGCGAGAGAGCAAAGGCAGTGTTGTGTTTTAAAGCGTATCTGTGTGTTTGTATGTGGAATAATAATTCATAAGGTGTCTATCGTTTCGTAGTGCAATGGTTGCCCAGTGGTAACGGCTGCGACTAACGAGTTGTTGGTCATGAATTCGAACCAAAACTGGTACTTCAAAAAAATCATCACCATTGCTCTCAAAACGGTGAAGGAAAACATCTTGAGGAAACCGGAATGTCTTAGAACCAAAAAATTTAAGACATGTGAGGGAAATAAATTTTCTGTTCCACACAGTTGTTTGTTTTTTTTTTTATACCCGACGTGAAATTTCTGCTCTAGGGGGTCTAGAATCACGTGCTGAATTCGTGGCAACAATTTGCGCGTCGATCTCCGTGCCACCTTGTATAATATTAGGATTATGAATAGACATTATTTGCAAAATAATATGACTTTCCTTTCACATTTCCCGGATCCATATTTCATATCGGGCATGTTCTTATTATCCTTATTAGTAACCACAGAACATGATAATGTTCAGAGAATAAACGTGACAAGCAAAATAACGTTGTTTCTTACCTACGACGTGGCATTTCTATGTATAGCCTTCAGGGTATGTCTGTTACGTTATTGGGAGCTTGTCTAGTTATAGACGTAATTATTATTGTGTAATTTACTTGGATAACGATGAGTCGGTGCGGGGAGCAAAAAAAAAGAGCTCGAAATTCCAAATCCAAAGTCGTTTATTCAAACTAGTCCGAGAGTCAGCACTTTTTATAAGTCAAAGTAACATAAGATAGTCCACCAAACTCGTCCGCCCTTTACCACTTCCTAGTGCTTTAGCTGGGAAGGAGTGGCGCAACAAACTCCCCAGCAGCACAGCTGTCTGTTAAATTAGAAGAACTTGATTCTATACAATAGTAAGTAAGTAATTAAGATTACGAAACAAAAAACATTAAATTAATTTTTGTATGACAAAACTATACTATTCAGGCAGGAATTATAATGAATAGAAACATAAGTGAGTTTAGTTTCCAATGTTTTGTTGGTATATTGGCGTGTGCTAGCTGACATAATATGGCAAATAATTTAATGTGTGTTTTATTTTCATGATTTTAATTATTTACATATTATTATATAGAATCAATTTATTCTAACTTAACAGACAGCTGTGCTGCTAGGAAGTTTGTAGCGCCACTTCTTTTTCCCAGCTAAAGCACTAGGAAGTGGTGAATGGCGGGCGTTTAGGGGGGACTGTCTTATGTAACTTTGTCATTCAAAAAATGCTGACTCTCAGCCTGGTTTGAATAAATGACTTTTGATTTTGATTATTAGTGCAATATTTACAAGATAATTATAAAAACAGATTAATGCTCCTATGGATATCCCATAACTCTGGAGTATAAATGAAACCACGTGAAAGAATCATGAAACGATATTTCATATTGTGCTTTGAAACTTATAGAACACAGTATTTTAACTGTAAAAACGCGTAAATTAGCGAAATTAGAAAAAATATTGTGTACGGTGAATTAAGGAATAGCTGATACCGGGAGCGTTGTCTAACTGCCTAGTCTTTCTGTCTGTTTGTCTGTCTGTCTTGTCTTACAGAAGACTATTATTTGCCTCCCTTGATCAGTGTCAAGTCTTAATTTACGTATCATCTCATAATGTCAAACTCTCAAAATGACAACCAGACGCAAAATGTCCACTTCTCAGGATGTCAACTTCTTAGAATGTCAAATTCGCATAATGTCAATTTCTCAAAATGTCGAATTCTCACAATGACAAATTCGCATAACGTCAACTTCTCACAACGTCAACTTCTTAAAATGGTAAATTCGCTTAGTGTCACTACACCTCCACGTAGTGTCTATTTACGCAGGTATACAAAGGGGCATATTAAAGTAGGTTTAAAATATTTGTTGACTTTCAAAATAAAATATTAAAATTTAAAATCAATCCACTGTATGGTGTGTCACCTTAAACATATACAAAAAAAAACCACCATAATCGAAATGACGAAAATATACCAAAATCAGAACAAAACTGATAGAAAAATTTGGTTCTCCATGGGAATAGAAAAACATGCATAAAGCTGCTTGTTTTAATTTACTTTTTGAATAAAGATAACCGCTAAACTGTAATCTTTAAAAAAATGCCATTTTCAGACTTGCATTTTGCAGTGCAGTTAAATATTTATATTATTCAATATAAAAATTATGTCACGGAGTCCTTTCCTATTTCTTAGAACTATAAAAAGACGGTTCGTTATTCTCTGATCCCAACATTTTGCTTCTTTTTTTGTCATTTTGATGAATAGTTTTTTTTGGGTTCCGTTGCCAAATGGCAAAAAACGGAACCCTTATAGATTCGTCATGTCTGTCTGTCTGTCTCTCTGTCCGAGTATGTCACAGCCATTTTTTTCCGAAACTATAAGAGCTATGCTGTTGAAACTTGGTAAGTAGATGTATTGTGTGAAACGCATTAAGATTTTCACACAAAAATAGAAAAAAAACAATAATATTTGGGGTTCCCCATACATAGAAATGAAACTCAAAAAAAATTTTTTCATCCAATCCATACGTATACGGTATCTATGGATAGGTCTTCAAAAATGACATTCAGGTTTCTAATATCATTTTTTTCTAAACTGAATAGTTTGCGCGAGAGACACTTCCAAAGTGGTAAAATGTGTCCCCCCCCTCGTAACTTCTAAAATAAGGGAATGATAAAACTAAAAAAAATATATGATGTACATTACCATGTAAACTTCCACCGAAAATTGGTTTGAACGAAATCTAGTAAGTAGTTATTTTTTAATACGTCATAAATCGTAAACCACAATTTAGCTTTCATTCGGTCAACTCAAATATAAAAATTAATAAAAAACATTTAATTTCATAAACATAAACCTAATGCATAAACCGTGAATACCAGCAGGTTTGTACGGAACCCTCGGTGCGCGAGTCCGACTCGCACTTGGCCAGTTTTTTTAACACGCTTTTATTGGCTTCATACGTATTCTATTATGTTTGTATGTTAGTATGTGCCTATATAACGGAAACTTTGAACATGATTTTGACCCCTTCAAAACGTCGGATTAACTCGAAATTTGCCACACTTATCAAGGACCAATGACAATACAATAATTTCATAAATTGTGCCATTATCCTTGCCAGAGTTACCAGGACAGCAAACAACTGTCTGTGAAAAAAAAAATCGAAACACCCTAAAAAATTTAAAATAAATAATAGTTTAAAAAAAAAACAAATAATCACGCTTCCATAGAAAACCAAACTAAAAAGTAGAAAATAATGGAAAAAAGCTATATTCAAAAGACCTTGTTAAAATAGATACTACGTGGAAGTGTTACTAAGCGAATTTACCATTTTAAGAAGTTGACGTTTTGAGAAGTTGACGTTATGCGAATTTGTCATTGTGAGAATTCGACATTTTGAGAAATTGACATTATGCGAATTTGACATTCTATGAAGTTGACATTCTGAGAAGTGGACATTTTGCGTCTGGTTGTCGTTTTGAGAGTTTGACATTATGAGATGATACGTTAATTTAGCTGCATTAAGGTTTTTTATTTCAAATGTGGGCGACATTACACCACCACGTAACTCATCAGTGATTATACATTAAGAAAATTAATATGTTTTCAGAATCAGGTAGTTAGCCTCATAAAAATCTAAATAAAGTAGTTAACCCTCCATATTTGAAAACCGACTCCGTTATATAATTACTTGGTCGTGCCAGCGCTAATAACTGTTTTATTAATGAAAAAAAAAAACAGCAAAGTTCAAAGATACACCGCCCACACCATAAAAATATCTCGCCCACATGAAGAACGTAATTAAAATCAATAAAGTTTTTGCAAGAACCTTACGGGACTTTTTGGTTCATCGGTTACTCATTCTGCGCGGTAATGTCGGCAACCTTATATGGTTGCTGGATACCATTGTGTAAAATATGTTACGTAGGCACACTACATCATTATTTTATACTCGTTGGGAGTTTGGTAGGGCTGGGAGTCTTACGGATTTTTTCACAATGACCCTTGTTAGGTTTCTTCCGTGTTTAAGGTGGAACATACGGTCTGCTCTCGGACATATTCCCGTTAGATGGCGCTGTAGTCAACATTTTTTTTTTTTTTGGATGGGCAATCATCAAATGACTTCTCCCGCTCTGAGCGGAGCGGGAGGGCGTGTCAGACTTTTACTGACTAAAACCCACCCGTGTTCTTTCAGTTGCCTATGTGCCAGGGTCACGGTATTTATTTATTATTTATTTTACACTTTAAGCACATAAACGTACAGAGGCGGACTTAATGCCATAGGCATTTTCTACCAGTCAACCTTTGGGTGATGCAGAGACAAACAGTGGTAGGTGCAATGAAATTGAAGATATATTCAAATATAAACGTATACCTATTTAAATCATAAACATAATACATATACCTATCTATATATAAATATAAAAATACATACATACATAAACATAAATAATCAAATTTACTAAAAACAAATGAGACAAACAATGACGAAACATTACCGTTGTGATGATACTGCCAACTTCTTGCGAATGTGCTCGCGAACTTTAACTTTGAAGGTCAATCGGTTGGTTACCATCCTGATTTCCTGGGGAAGCGCATTCCACAGAGCGATAGACTGGACAAAGAAAGAAGAGTGAATGAAGTCTGTGCGATGAATGGGACACTGAAGAAGACGATTGTGCGATGAGCGTAGATTTTTATTGTGGTTGGCGCAAATGTACTGAAAGTGTGGGGCTAGATAAACAGGGGAAGAGGGAGAATCAAGAAACGAAAACAATGTGGTCAGCACCCTTTGCTCTCTGCGCTGGCGTATGGGCAACCATTTAAGAAGGCACCGATGCGCAGAAACATGATCATATTTACGCAAATTGAAAACGAATCGAATGCAGTTATTGAGAAGACGGTCAAGTTTGTTGAGGAGATCACGCGACCCCGGCAGGGTCAGGGACACGGTGGAGCATACGGTGGAAGTGTGCCCTGCCTGGGCGGAGCACCGCCGTGTCCTCGTGGAGGCGATCGGCGGCGGCGACCTCTCGCGTCCGGCCCTAGTGCGAGCCATGGTACGGAGCGAGAGGGCATGGGAAGCCGTCACCTCCTTCTGCGAAGCAGTAATGCTCGCAAAGGAGGAGGCGGGGCGCGTGAGGGAGTGGCAGTCTCTGCGCCCTCACGTCCCTAGCCGCCGCAGGAGGAGACGCCCCGGGCGCCGGGAGTCAATTGCGGACTCCCGGCCACCGTAGGCGCGAGCTTGCGGGTGGCGAGCAATGGGTAGCTCGCCGCCCGGTAAGGACCAAGCTCGGGTCGACGGCGCGTAGTGCTCCACGCGCGCCTCAAAGAGATGTCAGCAGTACTGAAGGGGTCTGCTAGGACCGATGCCTGCCGGGGTCGCGTGATTGTTCGAAAGAGATACCGTGACCCTGGCACATGGGCAACTGAAGGAACACGGGTGGGTTTTAGTCAGTAAAGTCTGACACGCCCTCCCGCTCCGCCCAGAGCGGGAGAAGTCATTTGATGATTTCCCATTCAAAAAAAAAAAAAAAAAACCCCGGCAGAACAATTTTAGTTTATATTGTTTTATGTGTAATTGGTACATTAGTAAGTCGTAGGAGTAGTAGGCGCGCTTATCGGACATTACAGTTTATTTAATTAGGTCATAACATTGCCTCAAAATCCACCCAATTTGACACAAAGCCGGTAGATAAAATCTGCTATTGAATACAGGTCGTTTACACACACAGATGTAAGCAAAAATGATTCGTTTTCCACAAAGGGTGTCTATGTTTAGCGTAAATAGCCAAAGAAAAATGTATGAACGGCCTATCGGAACATCTTCCTTAAGGGGAATGCTCCAAACCAGCCCGCGAAATTCAAAATTTGTTGCGTTTTTTGTAATTTGATATTATTCGCGACTGTAAGACATATGTAGTTATAGAATTATAATCATCAAAATCACCAATAAAACCCTCCAAGTTCATAAAGGCCTAGGAACAAAAAAAAAAAAACAGAAAAAGTCATTCCTACAGCTTAACTACATATGTCTTACAGTCGCGAATAATATTTTAATCAACATACAACCTAGCACTGGCCTGCAAATTGCAAAAAACCTAAGAAAATTTGAATTTCGCGGGCTGGTTGGAGCATTCACCTTAAATGAGTACAATTAAAAAAAAATATAATTCGCATGAATTCCATAGGTCCTCGAATCACATTGACAGAGGCGCCATGTTAGTAAAGATTTGTGCAATTGTTTTTAACACACTATTATTAGCTTGCTAACTGCCCCGGTTGGTTTCGTGGTCGCAAACGCGACTGCTGAGCGTGGGGTCCTGGTTTCGACTCCGGGTCGGGCAAAGTGTTACTGGGTTTTTCCATCAAGAATTTCTTAGTAGCAGCCCGGAGTTTGGAAGTTGTCGGTGTTGATACCCCCGTGCCTCGGAAAGCACGTTAAGCCGTTGGTCCTACGCCTGATCTCTCCGGTCGTGTCGGATTGCCGTTCCATCGGACTATGAGAGTGAGGGAAGAGTGAGTGCTCCTGTGCCTGCGCACACACTTGAGCACTATAATATCTCTCACGCCGATGGCTAGTCTCTGTTTAGATTGGCCGCCGTGGCCGAAATACGGTCTGGAGAACTATATATTAGCTTGGTATATATTTTGCATGTATCTGTGTAACGTAATCTTTGAACGTGGTTCTCACCCTCTTCAAAATTTCGGATTAATTTCAAACTTCGCACATTCATCAAGGACGATACAATAATTTCGTAAATTTGTGCCATTATCTATCCTGGCCAGGATCACGATATAACAAAAAAAAAACCACCTTTCGAAGCTAGGTGAATAAAAAAAAAATTAAACCGCCGAAAAAACTGAAAACCAAAAAATAATTAAACCTTTCAGTCATTTTTTGTGGCTATAATCTAATAATTACTAAATGCTTGCAAAATCGGACTATTCTGTAAGAAGTTATGCATAACAATCAATGAGTGAACAATCAATCATCCCCTGTTTTCCTACCCTTAGGATTGGAATTTTCTTTCCAAATTTACATGAGACCATTTTCGAGATATACCCTTTCCAATAAAAAAAGAATTATCAAAATCGGTCTACTCTGTAAAAAGTTAGGCGTGGTCATACATAAAAAAAATATACGCGTTGAATTGAGAACCTCCTCCGTGTTTTTTCGTCGGTTAAAAATTGAAAATAAATAATCTAAATTATTTAAACCTACTTATATTATAAATGCCAATGTAACTCTGTCTGTCTGTTACGCTTTCACGACTAAACAACTGGTCCGATTTTGATGATATTTGGTACGAGATAAGTTTGAACCCCAAGAAAAGACATAGGCTACTTTTTATTTCACGACTTCGTCTGCTTCCATGATAACCGACATTTACGCGGAAAAAGTCGCAGGCAGAAGTTTAAAAAGTGTGTTTTTGACAATTTCTATGTTAATATTGAATTCCAGCGTGGGATAGAAAATGCAAAGAAAAAAACACTATGCAGACTCTTGATATTTCTGTTTACGTCAGGCAAAATCTGTTACGTTTTTTTAAAGGCACCCGACCAATTTCTAAGCCCACTTTATCAACTAGATAATATAACACACAAAACAAATGTGAAAGCCCTCTTTAGGAGTCACTAAACTCCAGACAGTTCCGACAAAAAACGGCAATCAATCTAATATAATAGGTAATAAGAAGATTAACACCGCACAGTGGGTCGAGCGCGCGTGGGCGTGGATAAAACATGTTATCTTTTATTAATATCTCGTCCCGTGGGTTAAATGCCACCGCGCTTCGGAAATAAATATGAAAATGATCTTTTTGTACACGTATATCTACATAATTATGAATGTTATTAATTTATTCAATCAGTGACTAGGACGGTCACTTTTACTCCTCAGTATTATTACAATACTATTATATTAAAAGCTAGTTAGAATTGACACTTGTATTTCAGAATAATCAAGACACCGACTTTCGTCATTAAAGCAATGATTTAGTTATTATTATTTTATTGCCGAAAAATTTAAGCAATTTGTTTTTTTTTTTTTTTTGGTTAAAAATTACTTTAATTTTGAAAGTCGGTGTCTTTAGTTTTATATTTTCATTTTCTTGTCACTGACTTCCGAAATTAAAATAATTTTTCACTTTTTTTTTCAATACAATTTCACAAAACAATGCAAAAATTGTTTATCGAACATGTAAATGTCAATTAACTGCCAAAAAATGTCTATACACTGCAGCAAGTATATTTGACGCATGAACGCTTTTGGTAAACATTTGTGCAACTATTTTGTGAAATGTCACTTCAAAATTTAAATGTATTCCAAAATCAAGATAGCGTGCATTCCGATTTTGGCAACGCCCGGTATAAACTTTGTAGCGCTATAGCACTGTATCTTCTCTTATTATTTTCTTTCGTTATTTTTCGTATTTATTATTTCCTTTTGGGCCGGTCGCAGTGCCGAAACACTAACTTTCTCGTACAAAACTTTTTTGTTTTCCAAAGGATGTTAATTAGAAGTTCTGAAGTGGTTTGTGGAGAGGCGGAGTTCTCCAGTTAATGTCACAAGTTTCTTTGATTAGGGTATAATTATGTATTTAAATGTTGGCTAACTTAGTTGTGATATTGTTAATTAGTTATGATGCCGTGCAATGGGTTAATAAAGTCAGTGGTTTTGATGATGCGAAGAGTCTGTTCATGTTCTTGGCCAATGTAATCCGTAGAATGGTGTATTTAGGGTATAATGGGACATAACAGTCCCATTATATTGAAAATACACGCAGCGCTGAACATATAAAAATAAAAACCTTGTATACATTTCCTTAGTATTACATTATCGTAAAAGCTGTGTTAACCATTAGGAGATCAATTAATGTAGTTATGCAACAGAAAAATCGAAATAAAAATTAAAATGAAATAAATAAAATAATTATTAATAATTCTCTAATTAAATAAGAAATGAAGCAATTAAATGAAAAAGGTAGTTAGTCTGTTTAGAAACAATTATTTCTAATCGGTTGCTCTTCGAAAGGTTTTGGGTTGCTTCAGTCAATGAAGTAGGTAAAATAGTACACGCACCATCTAAAATTCTGGTATTCAGATACATTTGAGGCTGATAACGAGTTGCTTCTCAAGATTGTAGATTTGACTACATTTTTACAAATTTGCCTATACTTAGCCATGGCATACAGCCTAGGCTTTTTTGCTAGAACGTAGTAAATACCTTTCACTAGATTCTTAGTCTAATTTAAGTGTCTTGTTGTTGATTGACGTGACCAGCAAAGGTCTAAATTTATTAAAAAAATGTCTCTCCCATTCATGAAGCAATTAGCAGTCTGACCTCTATAATCCAGTTACTGAGCAACACGATACCCCTGGGTAAGACTGTTCAGACTTCCACTCTTTTGGCGACTCGGTAACGACAGTCAAAGATATACGAATGACAGGCAAGTCCAACGACTTAACATGATTTCCAAGACATGGCGGTGTCTTGATATGTGACGACGGTCACCCATCCACGATCCAACTGCAGCAAGCGTAACTTAACCTGATGGATCGACACGTGCGGTTATTATTACTGAGCCACATGCAATATTATCAGGGAATATTACACTTCCACCACTTCAGCTGAATGAGGGCCACTGCTGGACGGTCCATTGCTGAAGTGGCGGTTCTTGAGGGAGGCATAGGCCTCCCTCAAGAACCGCCACTTCGACCGGTTCCTTTTTTGTTAGGATTTGCCATAATCGCCACTCGCTTGGCAGGGGAGTTGGCGATCGTAGTACGGTGGTAAAATTCATAGAGAACGCTAATGCCCATTCTCCAGTAAGTCCCTTAGTCGCCTTTACATATTATATTTAGTATAGATTAATTATAACGGTTACTAACCGGTGTTAACAGGCCAATATACTATGAAGTATATAAGTAAACTAAACTTTTTCTGACTACCAAGGTTATTGCACTACAAATCAAACATGGCACATGAAGTTTTTTGTCCACCAAACTAACTGGTTTGGCACACAGTGCTAAACGGTCGGTGACTTGGCGAATTTTGTACACAATGCATGATCGTGTCCACTGTGCGGACTAGTGGGTGGGGTTGGTGACGTCATCAGTGTCATTTATTAACGGTTATTTGAAGGTTAGTGATTCGTTTTATGAAATTAAATTTTGATGAAGAATAATGATTGTGTTGTGGATTAAACGAGTATTTTAATATAGGGTATAAGATATACCTACCATAGTACCTACCTTACCTACCGAGCTGCGGTAGTTGTTTTTTTTACAAATATCGCAGCATTATGCTGTGATAGGAGCCTTTTTGACCTCGCACAGGTCTTACTCTTTTAATTTTTATATCTTTTACCATTTTGTTATTTGTTTTAATCCTAAAATTTCTTTGTTTTTTTTTTAAATGTTTTTTATGTCCTGTGCGTGTCACAAATAAAATATTTTTCTTTCTTTCTTTCTTTCTTTCTATACCTAGTATTACATAATAATGTGTGCCCTTTTTTGTAGGAGGGAAATCATCAGATAACGTCTCCCGCTCTAGGTGAGCGCAAGGGTGTGTCAGTTTACTGACTAAAACCCAACCGTGTTCTTTCAGTTACCTATGCCAGGTCCACGGAAACTCTTTTTAACAATTCTGCGACCCTGGCAGGATAGACGGACCCCTGCATTACCCTTCGAGAAAAACAAGCATGGTATATGTTAAGCGTGTTATCCTTAATAAATCAAACTTGAGCTTCGATGTTATTTCTGCTGGTTCTTAGTAAAATAAACTAGAATCATGTCATGGATTCAAGATAACAGTTTGCTCAACCGTATCTATCTTCTATATGTATAAAAGTAAAAGGTCACTCATTCATACATTAAAGTCACTGATAAATCACGAAATCTCAAAAACGACTGGACCTATGAAGATGAAATTTGGCACAGAGGTAGATTATGAGTATTTATGAGTAGGAGTCGTTAGTTAGGAACGAATGTTAGGAAATCCCTCAAAGGGCTCAAATGGGGGGTGGAAATTTGTATGAAAGGTAAGGCTTTTCATACAGTCTGTAAAGGCTGACACGCCCATCCGCTCCACCCAGAGCAGGCGACATCATTTGATGATTTCCCGGACAAAACGAAAGGGGCCATCTATATTCATAGTACACACTCACATTTGGCCAGTTATATTTAAACTCCATGTGTAAAATGGGGCGAGCCTATTGCCATCAATCGATTCATTCTGATCTATCCCGTCCATTGTTGCCCTCTACCAGCGATGCCCTAAGCCGAGGTCCGTACCAAACAGGGGGTGCTCTTAGCGAGTAGTCGCTCTAGTTTTAAGTTTTGAAGCCCTGGCTGGACCTGCCGGGGTCGCGAGATTGTTCAAACGAGATACCGTGGCCGTGGCATATGGGTAACTGAAGGAACACGGGTGGGTTTTAGTCAGTAAAAGTCTGACACGCCCTCCCGCTCCGCCCAGAGTGGGAAAAGTCATTAGGTAGCCACAGGCAAGTCCGGTGAAGCAGCTAGCTGACAACCTCATATGTTGACCGGCGAGATGACATTCGAAAAAAAATTCCATCAACCGAGCACAGATTCAGACTCTGGGCTGATACTGAGAATTCCGGATTTTAATTAATTCCTTACATAAAATTTGCGAAAAAACACAACATTAAAAGTATTCATTTTTGTCTTACCTTTTTTATCATTCCGCCACTCGGGAACTTACAACGCCATTTTGCACGAGATTCGAATTTTAAATAATTTTCTTAAAATGCGAAATAAAACTTCAAGTACCGACCTAATGGTTTTTTGCCAAATTATTATTCTATCCTGCACACTGTGCGCTAAGTGATCCGAATTTTGATTAGGGATCCGTCAGAAATGGTTCACTATTCAAAATAAATGTAGGTTGTTAGACTGTCCTGCATTCTTAGGCGTAGAATTATTGCTAACTGATTATCTAATCTTTAATATATACTATTATAATATCTATACTAATATTATAAAGCTGAAGAGTTTGTTTGTATGTTTGTTTGTTTGATTGAATGCGCTAATCTCCGGAACTACTGGTCCGAATTGAAAAATTCTTTTTGTGTTGGGTAGCCTATTTATTGAGGAAGGCTACATAACATCACGCTACAATCAAAAGAAGCGGAGCAGCAACTAAAAATGGTCGAAAACTGACAGGCAATTTGATGCGACGGGAAGGGTCAAGGAAGCAAAAATTTGACGCAGACGAAGTCGCGGGCGGAAGCTAGTAATATTACAAAGCTGAAGAGTTTGTTTGTTTGTTTGGTTGAACGCGCTCTGGTCCGAATTGAAAAATTCTTTTTGTGTTGCGTAGCCTATTTATTGAGGAAGGCTATAGGCTATATAACATCACGCTATGATTAAAAGGAGCGGAGCAGCAACGAAAAATTGACAAAAACTGGCAAAAATTTGACGCGGGCGGAGTCGCGGGCAGAAGCTAGTAGGTTTGATAAATTGGTAACCATGCACATCTTATCAATTTTGGTCAAAGTGTGATGCGACATCTTTACATATAATAGTAACACCCCTCCGTGCCCCAGAAAGCAGTTTAAATCGTTGGTCGCAGCAGTCATGCGTAGTTCTTGGACAGGCAACGTAGACAGTCGCTCCGTGGAAAATACTGGTACTCAGCTACATGCGGTCAGACTTGAAGCCGACCCCATCATAGTTGAGAGAAAGCTCATCAGATGATGATAGCAAGATAGACTTATTCAGGCACAAACAAAACCAGGCAGGTTGCAAGTCCACGTAGTCATACGATAAAAACCGGCCAAGTGCGAGTCGGACTCGCGCACCGAGGGTTCCGTACAAACCTGTAGGTTAGTTTAGTTAGTTTTATCATTCTCTTATTTTAGAAGTTACGGGGGGGGACACACATTTTACCACTTTGGAAGTGTCTCTCGCGCAAACCATTCAGTTTAGAAAAAAAATGATATTAAAAACCTCATCATCATTTTTTAAGACCTATTCGTAGATACCCCACACGTATAGGTTTGATGAAAAAAAATAATTGAGTTTCAGTTCTAAGTATGTTCTAACTAACCCCAAAATTGATTGGTTTTTTTTTTCTATTTTTGTGTAAAAATCTTAATGCGGTTTACAGAATACATCTACTTACCAAGTTTCAACAGCATAGCTCTTATAGTTTTGGAAAAAAGTCGCTGTGACATACATGGACAGACAGACGGATAGACAGACAGACATGACGAATCTATAAGGGTTCCGTTTTTTGCCATTTGGCAACGGAACCCTAAAAATTGCACACAAAAATATTAGCCAAAAGCCCCGTATTCAATTAGAATAAGTTTGTAATATGGTTGTTGATTTCTTATTTTAAATCATCATACCTATTTACAGCCTAGACGGAATAAAACTGGTTGCTAATTTTATTAAGTATTTTATGACATTAATTACACACTCTGTGATAACATCCACACTATAAATTAATTCTTGGTACAAATCAAACTTCACTTCATTACCCAAGTGTTTAACTTCAGATTGAAATCCCAAGAATTCGCTAAACGATTCGTGAAAGCTAATTCATTCCGAATCAATGGCTTATTCGTTGATTCGCACAGATACACTCGCCCGAATCGGGTGAATTGACCATCACAATTAATAAGCAACTCGCACGAAGTTAATATATTTGTGGGCGAACCGACAACTGTGTACAAGGAATACGTCTTTGACAATTGGCACGTTTTGACTTTTATGCACTTCATCGCTTGTACTTGCAATGAAATTATTCATTATTTTGTTGTATAAAATACAAAACAAACTTCGTAAGAAAATTAACTTATATTATTATAGAAAATATTCCTTTTTTTGCTTGTAATGTTTATTCGTTGTAAACATTAAAATAACTTCGTATGTTAATTAATTAATAAAATTTTATTCTAACTTAAATAAAACTATACACGAACTAAAACGCATGCCAAGCCATTGGGTTCTAATACAACTGGAACGCCGACGGTGCCAAGAGCTCGTCGGATAATGTCAATATTAGCGTGCCGCGTTAAGCGACCCGCACTTCGGCTACAAGACAGGCCGTGGTGTCCTAGACCACAGTTGACAGTGATACACTTATATTAATTTGAAGTATTGATTCGCCCAATCCGGGCGAGTAAATTCGTGCGAATCGACCAGTAAGCCGAATTAATTAGTGAAAAACATTAATGTATTCTGTCAGCGTTCTATCCACTTGGGTGGTGTCTCAGAAATAATTACTAGGAAAGATAATGTTTATTTAAAAGGAACGGTAATGAAATGAGCATTTTGGTGTATCTGTTCTTGAAAATAAATTTACGTTTTTCAGTTGTAATGACAAGAAATTAGGTTGTGTGGATTTTTTAATAAAAACCTTTTTTACAAAATAATTACGCTTCTAAGTTAAAAATAACTCGGAATTCTAAATTTATTATCTGGTTTGTTTTTAATGTATGCACTGACTGGCCAGTTCTACTCAATCTGTTTAGCTCGTTCCTCAAAAGAGCGTTTCAGACACCAATCCAAATTTTCTTCACATGATCTGACAAAGATTATGTCTGCACTTTAAAAGAGACTGTGACCTCTGGCTTTGTTCTTTTCAGAGCAGATAGATAAAAAACCCCGACCTCATCTAGTTATTTAAACGTGATTGACGTGTAAAACGGTATTGTACAAACATGCTTACAGAAATAAAATCATGTATCGTTTAAAAACAGTTTCAAACTTAATCTAAACATCTATACAAATAAATAAAATTGGAGTGTCTGTTTTTAATATTAAGATAACCAGTTTTTACTAAGTGTATATGGATTTATACACGATACATATACCAAAACAACATTTTTACAATTTTTGTCTGTCTGTCTGTCTGTTTGTTCCGGGTAATCTCTGAAATGGCTGGACCGATTTTGACGGAACTTTCACTGGCAGATAGCTGATGTAATAAGGAGTAACTTAGGCTACTTTTATTTTAGAAAAAATAAATAATAGTTTAAAAAAACTAAAAACACGCTGAATTTTGAGACGTATGTCAGCGTAGTTTTCAAAGACAGTTTTTATGAAAAACTTTTTGTTAAATACCACGCGGATGAAGTCGCGGGTAACAGCTATTACCTATAATATAACCTGAATTAACACATCTTACCGCGGTAGTACGTCCTCCTGCGTTAATTTCCGACATCCACGCGGGCGAAGCCGCCGGCAAAAGCTAGTGTATAATAATATCTTAGGACAACCAACACACCTTTATTTGATTTCAAACAAGGCAGAGCCTGTACTATGGCAACCAGACAACTGATAAATATACTTATATATTTCTAAATACATACATATTATAGATAAATTACACCCAGACACAGAACAAATGATTGTGCTCATCACACAAAGATTTGTCCTGGGTGGGAATCGAAACCACGACCTCAGTCTTAGCAGTCATGGTCACTAACCACTAGATTAAATGACTGTAAATATTTCGAAAACGATTTTATTGATTAATAACTTTTGGCACAGGCTTCACCCGCGTGGATATCGAAAATTATCTCACGGGAACATACTACAGGACTAAAAAGTATCCTATATATTAACCCAGGTTATAAACTATCTGTGTGACAAATCGTTTTTGCGTGATTGAATAACAAACACCCAATCATCCAAATAGACACGTAGTAGAATATTTCGATCCCCCATCTATTCGTTAATGGGATCTGTTAAGGCAATTTCCCTTTGAACGTTTGTTGGGAATTGCATGTTTAGCTATGGGCGTTTAGGGAGTATATATAACGATTAGAAATATAATACATAACATGTATATATTCACGCCTTTTGCTCATCGGGTTTGGCAGAAGCTACAGAACGTCACCGGATTAAACGTAAAGTGAAAAGTTAATATCCAAATCAGTTTTTGCGTCATTGAGTAAAAAACATCCAGACATACAAACTTTCATATTTATAACTAGCTTCTGCCCGCGACTTCGTCCGCGTCAAATTACTGCTCCCCTGACCCTTCTCGTCACATCGAATTGCCTGCCAGCTTTCGTCCGTTTTTCATTGCTGCTCCACCCCTTTTGATCGTAGCATGATGTTATATAGCTATAGCCTTTTTCAATAAATAGGCGAATTCACATTACTAGGCATAACCATAGACAAAAATATAAATTGGAAGTCACACGTACAAAGAATTAAAACGAAACTTTCCAAATTTATATATGCTTTTCGCGAAGTTAAAAAAACCACAAATTTACAGACTGCCCTTATAACATACTACGCCTATGTATATGCATGGCTTAGTTACGGAATAATAATGTGGGGCAACAGTACAGATGCACCATCACTGTTTACGATACAAAAGAAATTTGTTCGTATCGCAGTAAACATACAGCAAATAGATAGCTGCAAACCCCATTTTATAAGGCTTAATATTTTAACTCTGCCATGCATATATATACTCGAAATTTGCAAATTTGCTCATAAACACCAAGACTTTTACACTAAACGAGAAGACATACAAACACGATACACACTTAGATACAAAACACGATTAAACATACCAACATCCCGCCTAAAAATACACTCATCAAGCCCTCTGGTTATGTCGATAAAAATTTACAATAAGGCACCAGAATCCATAAGAACAGAGAAAAAAAACCATCTATTCACTAGCAAATTAAGAAAGCTTTTAATAAGTAAATGCTACTATAGTGTCTACGAATATTTAAATGATAAATCCCTTAAACTAGCTTAGAAAACTCCAAAGCATGTATTTAATTTATTTTTTATTACTATTTTAGAATAAGTTACATTATAAGATAATCAATAGGTCCTCTTCTCTACTTACTGTATTTTCTTTTGCTGTGCCCGACACGGTCCACGATTGTTTCTAAATAAAATGTTTTACCACCTAAGCATATACATTGTGGAATGCAATAAAGTATTGAGTATTGAGTATTGAGTACCCAAAACAAAAAGATTTTTTTCAATTCGGACTAGTCGTTCTTGAGATTACCGCGTTCAACCAGACAAAAAAAAAAAAAACTCTTCACCTTTACAATATTAAGTATAGATGTTAGTAGGATGGTGATGTTTCGTTATGGTCCCGGACGTGAAGAATAGCACCATCTCATGTCTTTGTGTCGTAGAAGGAGACTAAGGGACTTACTATAGAATGGGCAGCAGCGTTATCTACGCATTTTACCACAATACTGCGATTGCACCGTGTGGTGCCGGACGTAAAGAATAACACCACCCCATTTCTTCCCGTGGGTGTCGTAAAAGGCGACTAAGGGACTTACTAGAGAATGGGCAGCAGCGTTCTCTATGCATTTTACCACCATACTGCGATCGCCAACCCGCCTGCCAAGCGTGGCGATTATGGCAAAGCCCCCCAAATTGGCGGAGGCCTAAGTCCAGCAGTGGACGTCTTACGGCTGAAATGATGATGATGATGATGACTGCGATTGCCAACCCGTCTGCTAAGCGTGGTGATTGTGGCAAACCTTTGCCCACCACCTTGGGAGAGGCCTATGTCCAGCAGTGGACATCTTACGCCAGAAATGTTTTTTTTTTATTTTTATTTATTTTGGATCCAACAAAAGATATACACAATACATTGACACGTAAATAAAGGGTAACATGAGGTATTAAGCAGGTGTACTCCTTCACTTATAGGAGACCACAGCATGCACAATAGTTTACAACTAAGCTAACAAAGTTAAAATATTAATTATAGGTAAAATTTGGTAAGAGTTTATAGATTATTAAAAGAAGAATATGAAATACATTGAAATGCTTAAATGAACACCTAGAGATATTTAAATTAAATTAAATCTAATAAACAATTTTTATATTTAGATAGTCTCTATCTAAATATAAAAATTGTTTATTAGATTTAATTTAAAAAATAAAATATGATAAATAATAAAATGATGAGGATGAAGAAGGTAAAGCAATATCAGAAAATAAACATTACAATTACACACATTTCTCATCTACCAGTAAAACCCGGAAACACACTAAACCAAACCACTAAACCAACCATTTCCTTAAACATCCGTCTTCACTCAATCACTCAACTTTTTTCCCCTTTTTTGTTCCCCAATTTGTGGCCCTCTATAATCTTGATCCGCTTAATTCCACAAAAGGCTATAATTTCGGCTACGATACGTTAGTCCCTGCACGCTCTACTTGGCTTGGACAAAGGTCTTTTTTGTCCACGGATTTTGGTAGGTTGTAGCACTGGGGATCAAATGAAGTGTTCTAGGGTTGGCATGTTAGAGAAATTGGGTTTTGGAATTTTTTATGCACTGTTTACATAGTGGCGGTCCGCACAATTACTGTAGATTTTTAGAAAACTCAACTCATGCTTTGCATCCTAATTTTGGAACACACTATTAATCAGAATTTGAATCATTTTGAAGCTTATTTGTCACCCATTCTTTCATATGTTCGAAAAAAATATTTGCTTAGCAACGTAAACAACGCCATGAATGTTGCGGAACTGTCAAAATGAAACCGGTTCCTACTGATAGCGTAGTACGCAATTACCCCTCAGTTCTATGAAACTCGAACCATTTCAAAGTAGGCTTTGCTTGAAGTGATCTGTCATTAGTGACAGTGTCATCAATAAAATGACAGCTCACTTCATAAAAGATTTCCTGAGAGTTTACAGATTTATAGACGGTCTTTATCAATTTTAGGTTGGACTTGAAGAATTTACTTACGGTATAGGAAAATCTTATATGCAAACCAGTACTAGACAGTCTGAAAGAGTCTGGATTTTTACCCCCATCAATTTGTTAATGTTTACATTTTCATTTTATTTCAATAAAAAAACAATCTCTATTTGTGTAGGTATTATTTCACAAACAAATAATAATATGCCGTTATCGGGTTGTTCCATTTGGAATTTCTCAGTAGCAGCCCGTAGTCTTTTTTTTTTTTTTGGATTGGAAATCATCGAATGACTTCTCCCGCTCTGGGCGGAGCGGACGGGCGTGTCAGACTTTTACTGACTAAAACTCACCCGTGTTCCTTCAGTTACCCATGTGCCAGGGTCACGGTCTCTCTTTCGAACAATCTCTCGGCCCTAGCAGAGTCTTGATTTTTACCCGATTGATGGCAACAGACTCGCCCCCTATTACATGGGACTTACCATGACTTGGGAACTGTGAGTGTACTATAGGTACACTTTTGTCTAACTCTTTGGGGATTACAGAGGTATTGTTAGTTTTATTTAAAAAATGAATTTCAAATAAAAAAAATATGATAGATCTATCAAATTTAATTACGAAAAAATCGCCAAATAAATTTCTCTTCCACATTTTTCGTTTGTGGCAGCCCTAGAGACTGAATAATGTTTGGCACCCTGAGGTCTATTTTAGTGCAAAAGTTCTTTGACCGTATTCCCCTTTGTTATTCATAAGCTTTGACCGCACCTATCTATCCTACCCTTTTCCTATCTTGTGTTGTGGTAGGCTAAATTTTAGCCCACGCTCACACGGACATTATAAAATCGTGCCGGGATCTTCAACACACTGCTTAGCGTTGAGAGTTAAAAATCGGACACTGTGTTTTTTCGACGTGCAGCTCAACAGGAATAACAGACGTAGGTAAACAGGCTGCCAGGCTCAAATGGGATTGGGCAGGTCACCAGGTCACATTAGCCGTATGCAAGATGACCGCTGGGCAAAGGTCTGCACACAATGGGTGCCTGAAGGCGTATTTCCATTCTGTACAAGGCCAAAACGCAACCATAGGAATCTGCTCGCGTATATTTTGTAATGCATTTTTTAAACTTGTGATTACAATGTATACACGAATTTTGCGTAGTACTTGTATATAGTTTGTAACATAGACGCGCACGTGCATCTTTCCAATTTATACAAGACTAGAATGCCACCATAAGAATTTGGTAGGACTTCTGATTGCTGGGCTTCGATTTAAGGGGTGTTACGGGAGGAGGGGGGAGGTGTAGAGCCTCTCCTGTGAAGGAAAAGTTTCGAACCCCCCCCCCCCCCATTTTTGAGAAATATGTTTGTTAATATTCTAACCTAACTTTCGAATTTTCGTGTATCGATATGGTGAAAGAAGGTGTGGGGTTGACGAATAAAATGAAGGGGAAGAAGCAACGCTTGACAGGACACTTCGCTGACAGGGCTCGTCAACAGGAGGTCACAGTTTTAACTTAACCTAACCTCCCCAAACCATGTCGTTACTGGCACTCGCCGGCCGCTACCGCAGCACCGCTCGCTTCGCTCGCTCGGCTCGTGTGTAGGAGGTCGCAGTTTTAACCTAACCTAAACTCCCCAACCCTTGGAGTACGCGTCGAGGTCGTCTCGCCACCTCTTCTTGGGCCGGCCTCGCCGGCGCCGTCCATCGTCAGGCACCCACTGTGTGGAGACTATTGCCCAGCGGTCGCTGTGCATGCGGCTGATGTGACCCGCCCAGTCCCATTTTAGCCTGGCAGCCTTTTTGCCTACGTCTAGGATTCCCGTTTTGGAGCGCAACGTGGTGTTTCGTATTTTGTCAGTTCTTTTAACCCCTAAAATGCTGCGCTCCATTGCTCTTTGGCAAACCCCAAGCCGGAACTTTTGTGAATCGGTGAGTGACCAGGTCTGAGCACCGTAGGTTAGGACGGGCAGGATACACATATCGATGAGTTTTCGCTTCAGGGAAATCGGTAGATCACCCTTCATTAGCGTCTTCATGGACCAGTAGCTTTTCCAGGCATTTTGGATGCGGCGATGCGCGTACTCCAAGGGTTGGATGGAGGTGGCCCGGGAAAAGGATACTTGGAGGGATTTGGGGGAGGCCTTTGCTCAGCAGTGGGACAGTGTAGGCTAATATAAAAAAAAAAAAAAAAAAAACTCCCCAAACCATGTCGTTTCTGACACTCGCCGGCTGCTCGTCTATACCTACAGGTTTAGTTTGCATGCGGAGTAGCACTGTATATTATGGAACAATTTAGTTACTTTGGCCACTACAAAATATACACGAGTATTTGCGTACTACTCTTGTATAGATTGGAAGACCTTGATTAAAAAGTGATTTCCAATCTATACGCGACTAGTTTCACACTCTTGCGTTCTAGCCTTGTACAGTTTGGAAATACGCGTGCCTGAAGACGGACAACGCCACCACGGTCGGCCCAGAAAGCGGTGGCGAGACAACCTAGATACGTACCGCGACGACTGGTTTGAGGTGGCATGGGACCGGAGTTCCTGGAAGAAATTGGGGGAGGCCTTGCCCAGCAGTGGGACAGTACAAGCTAAACAAATAAAAAATACTCACTAGCACTGCCCTATGTTGGATTCTCAATGCTCGATTCAACACCGAGAGTTGAAATTCCAGTGCGAAAAAATCCTGCCGTGGTTTTATTACTTACGTGTGGACTTTAGTGATGTAGTGGTTAAAAGTGGGACTGCTAAGCGTAGAGCCCTTTTTTTTTTTTTTTTTGGATGGGAAATCATCAAATGACTTCTCCCGCTCTGGGCGGAGCGGGAGGGCGTGTCAGACTTTTACTGACCAAAACCCACCCGTGTTCCTTCAGTTGCCCATGTGCCAGGGTCACGGTATCTCTTTCGAACAATCACGTGACCCCGGCAGGCATCGGTCCTAGCAGACCCCTTCAGTACTGCTGACATCTCTTTGAGGCGCGCGTGGAACACTACGCGCCGTCGACCCGAGCTTGGTCCTTACCGGGCGGCGAGCTACCCATTGCTCGCCACCCGCAAGCTCGCGCCTACGGTGGCCGGAAGTCCGCAATCGACTCCCGAGCGTAGAGCCCTGGGAGCGAAATATGGTATATCAACTCACCCTACGTAGTCCTCTGCTGCACATGGGCCTCTCCTAATCAACTCAACTCATCCATGCTGCACCACAACAACGTTGGCGATCGCAATATATCATAGTAGTAAAAAGCATAGAGAACGCTGCTGCCCATTCTCTAGTAAGTCCCTTAGTCGCCTCTTACGATACCCACGGGAAGAAATGGCCCTCTTACTTCACCAGTCGAATATTTCATTGGACATCATGAAACGTTTACGATCTCTCTCTTCCCCATCAGTCGACAATCGACTCGAGTGAGTGCGTCAAGTGCAACTGAACTTCACAAACCGATTTTTACCCGTAGCTTTCAATCAGCCATGAACTCGATGGAAATTCATTGCTATATCTAACTACAAACATACTAAGGTACATACAAATGATGCTTCTTTAGAAAATAACATCCAACACACTTACATACTTACACCCACAGGTTACGAAGGTGTTATTCGGTTTCACGATTTAAAGGGTAACCCCACAGAACAAAGAATACAGAGAAGTGCCCTTACACTGGTTAAGCACGGGAACCAGTGTCGCCAAACTCACACATTTGCATAGCAAATTGTCCATTATACACATAAAAAACAGTGATATGATTGGCTACAAATTACACACGCAACTTTTACAAATCATCTTCGTATTGCTTTCAAAAATTAAGTCGTATTACAACGCATGAAAGTTGTTATTATTTGACATGACACACACAATAAAGACGTTTTTCGTTTAAAAACTTTAGATAGACAAATTTACAACGAGTTCAGCAACTCAATGCTAGATGGCGCTGTAACCAATTCATTCTATTCAGAACGCTAGCTCCTTTGAAATAGATGTCATATTCACATGCACTTGTAATCTCTGTTGGTGAGTAGCAAAACAAAAGTAAGAGATGTAGACATATATCGATATTTTAATATTGATGTTACGTAATTTATTCGGGTGAGCAATGTAATAATTTGTTAACATCATACAAATGCTTAATAACGGAAAAGGTTGATTATCCTTAAAATATCAATGTTAAAGAGGTATTTGTATGTTTGTATGTAGGGGGGTAATGTTATTTTCATAAAATCAGGTACGCGGGCGAAACCGCTGATAGAAGCTAACGATAAATGAAACGATAACAGATAGTACTAAAAATATTTACTAACCCTGAAATAACACATATTTATTTAATTACTTGCCGTTTTTATAGTTTTATGTTTAATTTTAATAGGTGATGAAATCGTATATTAATATATTTTGCTGTGATAGCTTTCATTAAGTCAGTAATATGATTAGACGTAAGAAATTCCCCTAATTGATGATAGCTTATGTTTTGGAATATCGATGACCCAATGAACTGGCGCATTATTTTAGCCATGATATAATGTTTATTAAATATGTAACCGTCTTTTAAAAATATTTCGGACATCTGACATAATTATCTTAAATCACAGATTCTGATGGGTATAATAATCCCCCTCTATCTTTAGCTATAATAAATCTATGTAATGATTGTTTTTTTTTCTGTTACTAAGCACTAACGCAAATATCACACCTAATTTTTTTAATCAACTGTCTTATTATAACCAGCTATGTGAGCTATTGAATCCTTACTAAAACCAGACAAAATTATCGATACCGACCTACATTACGGATGTGTCCCATCCCTAATCGAGTAGCGTCGAAGTTACTAGAATTTTGGTTATGATTTTCCCGATGACGACTAAGTGCATTAAGACTTTGTGTCAATGAAAATAAGGTTGTTTATAGTTTGCATTGAAGTCATAACATGTGGTATTGCAATTAAAATCAATTATATTAAAAATTAACAAAGTTTAGTAGTTACTGATGATAGGATACACCTCCACAAGATACATTTTTTTTCTGCTTTCGTTTTTGCAGGTCAAAACCGCACAACAAGGCATAATTTGTAATATTTCGCGTATTTCTGCGACAACCAATCGCGACAAGTATCTGACGGCTAATAAGCTAAATGCTGCGCATCTGCGCTTAATGTTGACACGCGCGCGATATCTGAGGGGCACTTCCTCTAGTTTTCTTTATTCCGTGGGTAACCCTATAGCCAATTATTGGAAACTGTTGGTTACTAGTGTTTCCAAATAACGGTTTGTTATGTGACCTATATTCAGCGGTGGATGTTAACGGTCTAATATTTAGTAATAATCTAAAAGTAAGGATCCTGAATTAAATACTTGCAATTACTGAAGTACTAGCATTCCGTGTGGTGCTTTTCTATTTCTTCCAGTGAGTGTTGTAAAAGGCGACTAAGAAACTTACTAGAGAATGGGCAGCAGCGTTGTCTATGTATTTTACCATCATATTGCGATCGCCAATCCGCTTGCTAAGTGTTGCGATTATGGCAAACCCCCCTTGGGGGAGGCCTATGTCCAGTAGTGGACATCTTTCGGCTGAAATGATTATTATGAAGGTACCCGAATTAAATACTCGCAAGTACTAGAGTGCCATCAGCTAGCACTGGCAGTGAAATATAGCAGTGAGTTCTGGCAGTGAAAACTGGCAATGACAACTGACATTAAGAACTGACATTGGGAACTCGCAGTGAGAACTCTCTATTACCACTGACAATCGGAACTAGCAGTGGGAACTTGCAATATGAACTGGCAGTGAGAACTCTCATTGAGCACTGACAATCGGAACTGTCAGTGAGAACTAGCAATTGGAACTGGCAGTGAGAATTGGCAGTAAAAACTGGTATTGAGATCTACCAGTTAGAACTGGCACTGAACTCTGGCAATGAGAACTGGCAGTGAGAACTGACTGTAAGAACTGGCAGTGAGAACTGACTGTAAGAACTGGCAGTGAGAACTGACTGTAAGAACTGGCAGTGAGAATTGGCAATGACAACTGACAATAAGAACTGGCAGTGAGATCTGGCAGTGATTACTGGCAGCAATTACATGCAACGTGTACTGCCCTAAAAACATGAAATCCACGCGAACCAAGACGCGCTTTATAACTAATAATTAAAGAAACGAATAAGGTCTCGTCCACATTTGCTACAGAATTGTCGCAACGGTTAACCCAAATAACGTACATCAGTTCCGGTCATACGTGTATGGTAGTCGGACGGTGTGCAATAAGCCTTATTTGGTTTCATTTAACCAATTCGAGCTTGACCACTCCGCGTTATTTAAATTGTACGAGAGTGGAGCGAATGTGCCGAAAAATGGACTTGGGTGTGCCCCTAATTTCGGCACAAGGGACGTAATTTCGGCTTTAGCCAAATATTAGACTGTTACGCTTTATCTTACTAATATTAAAAATGCGTTCCCTGCGAAGCATGTGTGGTGTGGCTGTAAATGTTAGGCTGAGGAATGATATGATAAGACAACGGTGCGGTTTGAAAGAAGATGTAGACACAAATGTGAAAACAGTATGCTTAGATGGTTTGGTAATGTTGAGCGGAAAATTGAAGGACAGCTAACAAAAGATATTTACAAGGCAGATGTGAGTGGAAACGCCGTGGGAGGACATACATTATTGGTGATGTTCTTCAGAAAGGTCAGGTGCGTAGTACTCGCAACCGGCTTGAGTGTATGACCAGATGTATGAACCTAAACGAAACAAAAGGGTGGTATATAATAAGGATCGTAGCAGATGGCGTTCCGTAGTTTCTATCCCATGGAAATTTCTATTCCAGATTAACTCATAAGATACTTTTTATCCGGTCACTTTATGTCAAGTACTCTTCTTCGTATGAGAAGAGGTCTTTATCCTACAGTACAACATATACAAACTATATAAGTCAAAAACTTTATATAATTGAAATACTTTGACAAAATCACGCAAAAAAAAAACTTTGTTCGTTATTCAAACAATTTCGACTCCATTTTACCCCACTGGCCTTCTTGCCGAAAAAGGTAACATGTTTGGTAACACTACTGAACTCGAAATTAATCCTTAAAATAAAGAAATAAGGACTATTTTCTATTTATCAGGTGTTAATGTAAAGTTGGTTTGGAACCCACTCAAAGCCTTGCGGCCTACTCGATGGCGTCATTGAGTTCAAATCTTTTCGTATATTGTCTACATTAAGTTCCTTTGTTAAGTTTATTTAGAAGGTTTTAGATTGGAACACTATCTATCTTCAGAAAATATCTCGATTTTATTACTTTCGGGGCGTTCCTGGCTGAATAAAAGCTCGATATCGGGACGTTGTAAAAAAACCATGGTTAGACCTGCTATCTTGTATGGGTCAGAATGTTGGGCCACAAAAGGGATGAATGAAAGGCAATTGCATGCAGCTGAGATGAGAATGTTAAGAGGGATGTATGGTGTTACACGAATGGATAGAATAAGAAATGAATACATAAGAGATCTGAAAGAGGCATCAATAACTGAAAAGTTGTGTGGGAATAGGTTGTCATGGTATGGTCACGTGTTACGGAGGAATGAGGAACATGTCGTGAGGAAAGTATTGAGTATGAATGTCGCTGGCTATAAGAGTAGAGGGAGACCAAAGAAAGGATGGATGGACTGTGTGAATTATGATATGGATAGAAAGGCGGTGACTACGGAGATAACGACTAATATAGTCCTCCAGACCGTATTTCGGCCACGGCGGCCAATCTTAACGGAGACCAGCCATCGGCGTGGGAGATATTATAGTGCTCAAGTGTGTGCGCAGACACAGTAGCACTCACTCTTCCCTCACACTCATAGTCCGATGGGACGGCAATCCGACACGACCGGAGAGAGATTAGGCGTAAGACCAACGGCTTAACGTGCTTTCCGAGGCACGGGGGTATCACACCGCCAACTTCCAAACTCCGGGCTGCTACTAAGAAATTCCTAATGGAAAAACCCAGTAACACTTTGCCCGACCCGGGAATCGAAACCAGGACCCCACGCTCAGCAGTCGCACTTGCGACCACGAGACCTCCGTTGGTCTTGTGGTCGCAAGCGCAGTTTAACGACTAATAGAGAAGTGTGGAAGGAAAAAAGACAAGTTGCGCCGGCCACTAATAAATTGAGAAAAGGGCAGGAGTATGATGAAAATGAACGATGACGGGACGTTGTAAAAAAAAACAACCAACTTTCCTTAAAAAAAAACACTACAAAGTCAAAAATTACTTTAATTTCGGAATTCGGTGTCTTAGGATCTGTATTTAAGGTTTTTGCCACCGACTTCCGAAATTAAAGTTATTTTTGATTTTGTAGTGTTTTTTTAAGGAAGTCGGTTGTTTTTTTTTTATAAAAAGTTTTTATTTTTACCTTTTTAGTTATGGTAGATACCCCGCACTAATCTAATCGCGTTATTCGTTCATTTGACGCGCAAATTCTTAATGCAAATTTAAGACTTATATGATTTTCACATGGACCCTATTGTCCGATTGGAACCAAATTAAAATGAGACCATTCGGGAAGCACCAGCTTTCAAATAAAAAAAAAAACATCGAAATCGGTTCACCCAGTCAAAAGTTATGAGCTAACAAACATAAAAAAAACAGACGAATTGATAAACTCCTCCTTTTTTTGAAGTCGGTTAAAAATGCGGTAAACTTTGCTTGCGTGATGTAGAATTTTACGTGACGTCATTGTGATGCGTATTTCGCATGAAGTGGGGTAGATGCCGCTACAGGTATATATTTTTTTTTAATTTATATTTTATGTAGATATAATTGGTCGCGGGATTTATGATAGCAATTAAACTAATTACTACAGTGTCAATGTCACCATAATTTCTGTAGTAAGGCCTTAATAAATACGAGTGCTAGAGGTGGGTGAATACTGGGGCTGGTATTCGGTATTCGGCGTATTGGTTTTGGCCGAATATTACAGTCTGATTTAAAAAATAGAATAGGTATAGCTAAAATGCTTGTGGTTCGTTTATAGTTTGGATCAGAGCTCGTTCTTTTTGAGAAAAGATCTTCAAGAATCTATTGAAGAAATAATCTCACCTCCACTGTCAGTCAAATTAGATTCCCTATTAATTGTATGTAATACACACGATGCAAGTTCCTTTTCTGTGGCTGACATTAAAATTAAGCACCAAATGATTTGCAACTTTTATTAATGATTCAATTTATGATATGCCATCATCATATTCTTATCAAAAAACAAATAAATAAACCAAAAAAATATTATTATAATCCTTTTCGCGATATCTACATCGCCAGCTATGTTTAACTCCTATGTAAAATAGGATGCTGAATTTAGGAACTAATTTTATTTGCTGAAACCTAACTTATACGGCCCAATATTCGGCCTTCGTCACAAACAAATATTCGGCACATCTCCACTGTAGTTCAATTAAAACTTGCGCACACTCGCGACATTGTTTTAATTAAAACGCTACGACTAGTCGTCATGCGTGTCTGCACTAATTGCTTACAAAATGACCAGGCCGAGAAATTAATTTAAAAGAGGAATGCTTTATACGTTTTTATTTTTAAACTAGAGAAGGGACTGGTCTCGCCTTTTTGTAACTTTTTTTTATTTCTTTGTAACGAGATACTAACATATTTTATAGTAAATTACAAGTGCGTAATTATTCATTTTAGTAAAGTTTATATCTCGTTATACATTTGCAAATTTGTGCCTGAGTCTGTGATAAATAAAATTATTTTCTTTCTTTATTACATACTAGCTATGCCCGCGGCTTCTCCCGCATAGATGTCAAAAATTATCTCATGGGAGCGATGATGGACGCTACTGTAAGTGCTAAGCTCGTAGCCAAATTCTGAGCTGACTGTATACTTATAATTATATAGATTCCTATCAACAATAGTATCATTATTATACAAGATCAAATTAAATTAGCTGGCAATACTTTACCCACGCGTTGGTTATCGATATAAAAATATAATATTGAAAAAAAAAACATCGTTCCATCTTTGATTTTTCAAATATTTAAAGGACACTGACCTACACAATAAGGCAACCAAACGACTGTTATGCTTTGATTTTAAGAAATTTGTAAAAAAAATATCTATATTCCTCGAAAACTAACAAAAACTACTGATACGATGTCATTGATCTGATGTAAATATTTTTTCTTTGTTCCATTATTTTTTAAATCAATACCCAAACACTTGAGTAAAGGATTGCCAGCAAATTGAATTTGACCCACTATACTCTCAATATAAACACCCACTCTTAAAGCACCCATCTATATGCCTACAAAGACTGCTGTCGACCCTCATCTACGCTCATACCGTGAACATACACTGCACCATTGCCTTAAGTGGTTCACACATTATGAGCGGTCACGAATGCATTAAAAAGTATGATTTAACCGATCGAACATATTAACATTTTAAATGATGTAAGACTTTGACTGACAGAGTGAGTTAGTTACATGTAGGTACAGTCAAGGAAATTAAATTGCTAAGCAATTTGACACCCTACGTTAATTGGCCGCATGGGCATATACCTAGACATTTTGTATAAGCTGTCAAGAATGACAGTTGCGATTTGATTATACAGACAATTAGAATAACAAAAAAATTGTTAATTCTGCACATATAAAACGCACATTACGAAATAAAAAAATTATAATAATAGATAAAAATTCTCAAATACAACGTAGCCAAAAGCCCCGTATTCAAGTCTATCAAAAACAGTTTAACAATATTGTCCATTGCTTGTTGATGTGAGGGCTTATAACCAAAGACAATACAGATACATGTTACGACACTGAATTTAAGTTGAAAGAAAATTCGGACATAGTGTTTATGGTATACGAAAGTAGCACCACATTTGTTACAGCAATAACATTATTTTTAATCCGAATTTAATAAGATGGATACAGCTTATAATAATCTATAAATAACTTAATACATATGAAAGTGTATACAGTAGTACGGTACTCATAATGACAGACCAAAAAAAAAATATTTTTTAATTTGTTTGTTTGTTCCGGCTTATCTCAGAAAGGGCTCGACTGATTTTTTCAGGACTTTCACTGACAGATAGCTGATGTTAAAAGAAGTAACAGGACTAATGGGACTTTTTGTCCCGATAGCACGTTTTTGTGAGATAATTCCAACATCCACGCGGGTGAAGCCGCGGGCATAGCTCATTAAAAATATAAGGGGTGACATATCCATATTGATGCCAAACTAGGCAAGTTTGTCTTTTAATTGACAAGTACCCCAATAATGTTATGAATTTTGCATAACGATAAATGACTTTATTTTTGCAACTAGGTTTGTACAAATAGTTTTAAAAACACGTCAATCATATTTTTTAAACTAGATGAGGTCGGCATTTCCTATCTCACTACTCTGAGAAGAAAGGCCGAAACAAACTCTCACAGTTTCTTTTAATGTCCAGTAAAGCTGGCCTCACACACCCGGAATGTCTTTCTGAATTCATAATCTGAATTCATCATCTAAATACTACCTTGCCTCATACATATCTTATAAATTAATACTAATCTCACTACTTTTGGCTCTACATAATAAAAAAAAAAGAAATGCAAACGCAAACACTGGATTCATCCTCTTAATGTGAACAGAATAAAGGAGAGTCAGTATCACACCACGGCGAGAAAATTACGACAGTATCCTGACAGATTCGTCGATTACTATAGAATATCTGTAGCATTTGTTTTTTAGCATTTTTCATTTTGTTCGTGCAAGAGATGGATACAAATTTGAAGATACCTTATCACACTGTTTTGATGATCTGCCATATGAAACACCACATTACAGAGCATCTAATACGGGTAGGCACGTAAGGGATAAGTTTGCACAATACTTCATGATGCCATGTGGTGAAATAACATGGCAATACAACAACCGATTTATCAGTGGCGATGAATGAATATTATAATTTCTGTTCTTACTTTTAAATTTACTTTCTTCTTCACTTAATGTTTCCCAGTTTCGAATTAAATATTATATATTTCCAACCACGCTATATCTTTTATTTCCCTGTCATGATAATCCTCAATGGAAGTGTCCCATATACAAGGGCGGCTTTCAATGCACAAAATTAAATTTTCCGTCTCAGACATGACACCAAATTACACACAATTACACGTTGTTGCGATACGTCCAGCCGTAACCGCTTGCAGTGTCAACTAAAATAATTCAAAATCTGAATCCAGTAAATTCCAGTATGTGTGGCGCTCTAGTCAAATGTATAGAATTACGAGCGTTATGAAATCATAATCTTAAATATTCCGATCCGGAATTCAGAACGCACGTTAGTATCATTCTTACAGATCGATCTGAAAAATTCATAATCTGAAAAAATCAGAATGTGTGGAACATAATAACATTATATGGGATTCCGGTCTTTCTGAATTAATAATATGAATTCAAATTATGAATTCCGAGAGACATTCGGATGTGTGAGGTCGGCCTAAACGTTAAACTTCAAAACTGTCACTTTTTGACAAGAAATACTAGAAATCGACCAAACTAACAAACTCCCGGTCTCAAACAGAAACAATGGTACCTACTGGTTTGAAGCAAAAATAAAGTTTCCCCATGTTCATTTTTAATAAGATTCAAAACCATTGTTACAACAGGAGCCAAAGAGTCAGGCGTAAACAAAGTGACAACAACAAACGCTACACAAAACGCCGCCATCTTTAAATCACAGACTAAAAATAAAAATTTACTTTTTTTTCTTGTAGCGAAAGCGCGTTCGCTTTATCGTCATTAGGGAATATTTTGCACATACTGCATGTTTGCTACTCTAATTATGGACTAACGAACAATGTGCCTTCTCAGAAATGGCGACGGCCCGTGTAAATACATGTATGTGTACAAGTTACTTGGGTTTATTTTTAGAAGAATAACGCGCTTTTGAGAAGAATGTTAAAATGAAAATGGAATAAAAAGATGGCGACGTGAGAGGAGTTTGTTATAAGATTAATTAATATTCATACTGTGGATACTGTTATGTAGGAGATATATGGAGCATGACAGGCTGTGATATTTAATTTTATTTTTAAATTACTTCGGTAGGTAATCTTGGTGAAATATGTAGGGAAAGATTAAAGCCTATTTGGTGCAACCTCAGTCATTCTGAGTTAAAACGTTGGCAAGAATTACGAGACAAACGTTAAATACCGAATCATTTATATGTAAAAACAGCAGAAAAAACAGTAGGCGTCAGATGAGCTAACAAACGAAGATGAAAAATATTTAAAAAAACTTTTCTTCTTTGGATATTAATTTGAATTGAATACAATATTAAACGAATGATATCCAGCTACAGCATGTTCTAAAAAAATACTAGACTAATAAAACAACATATTAAAAACGTCCTCTAAATAATAATAAAAACGAATACAACAAATTAATACAAAAACAAACCCTCGAAATAATATTATAGCTGACAGTGAAAAAAAACATCAAAGCGTAAAGTTTTTCTTTTCAACGTTTCAAAGCCAAACACTCTGTATTTCCCAGGCGAGATTTTTTTTTATTTTTATTATTTCTCCGTGAACTGTTTGTTCCAGCAAAAGAACACAACATTTTTCAAAATAACCTTTTATAAAAACGTTATGGAATTTTATTTTTCAGTGGATGTCTGTTTTATGTTGTCAACATGTCAGACACAAAAGAGTAACTACAAAGGAGGAGGGTAAAGATTAGAATATTTTTCGCCTATCATAGTCATGAAAATTCAAAGTATTTATTGACGCCATGTTATTGTGTTTATGTGAAGTTTATGTGCATAAAGCGCTTAACAGTTTATTTTTAATGAAAGTTAGAAAAAGTGCTTAAAATAATAAAACTTCAACGAATTTGCCACGTTTGGTGATTTTTTTTTTTATTTGACTAGCTATTTTTTTCGGAAGTAAAAATATCGCGGCTATATTTTTTCGCAGAGTATTGGGCTACCAAATGCAATCTTTTTTTTTATATCTTTCCAGCAATTCCAAAGATAAGCGCGTTCAACAAACTCTTCAGCTTTATTATTAATAAAGATATAAATAGATATTTATTAGTATGTAGATTTATGTGTCAATTTCACAGACATATTCATAATGTTGAAAAATAGAGGCGTGCCGCCCTGTATTAATATCATTCAGGCCCCAAAAGACCTCTGACACACTGAGCAAATAATGATTTATCAAAATTATTGTTAACTAGCTTCTGCCCGCGACTTCGTCCGCGTCAAATTTTTGATCCCGTGACCTTTCCCGTCACGTCGAATTGCCTGCCAGATTTCGTCCATTTTTCGTTGCTGCTCCGCTCCTTTTGATCGTAGCATGATGTTATATAGCTTATAGCCTTCCTCAATAAATAGACTACCCAAAATAAAAAGATTTTTTCATTTCGGACCAGTAGTTCCTGAGATTAGCGCATTCAACCAAATAAACAAACAAACAAACTCTTCAGCTTTATAATATTAGTATAGATTTAGGTGCAACGGAACACCACACCTAGGCATTTCCATAAAAAAGCAAACCGAATTCCAAAAGAAAAATGCAACGTGAAAATTAACTGGAATTTCGAAAGTAAGGTAGGCGAAGTTGTCTTTGATTTTGAATTTTTGATTTTTAGTCACCGATTTTTTAAGTCATTTTTTTTTTCTATAAATGTTTTTAGGTGTGGTAACTACTCCATTCAAAATTCGTACACCTTCACTAGCTAAGTAAATAACCGTAACAGTAGAAAAAAACACGTAGATATTATTATAGTTATAATAATAATAATAACTCAAAAACTACTCATCAGAACTTGATCAAATTTATATGGGACCACTCAATAAACCGGATGTACCGTGTGGTGCCGGACGTAAAGAATAACACCACCCCATTTCTTCCCGTGGGTGTCGTAAAAGGCGATTAAGGGACTTACTAGAGAATGGGCAGCAGCGTCTTCTATGCATTTTACCACCATACTGCGATCGCCAACCCGCTGCCAAGCGTGGCGATTATGGCAAAGCCCCCCAAATTGGGGGAGGCCTAAGTCCAGCAGTGGACGTCTTACTGCTGAAATGATGATGATGACTCAATAAACATACCCTTTCAAATAAAAAAAATATTTTTTCAAATCGGTCTATAAATGACGGAGTGCTGAGGTAACAAACATGTTTTTTTAAACCATTCGAATTGAAAAAAAAAACATCCTTTTCTGAAGTCCGTTAAAAAGTAACCAACTCCCTAACAAGTTTTTCCAGACTACTAATGCTTTTAAATAAAATTTGCATCGTTCGTCGGCACCATCAAAGCCTCAGATACGTTGTAAATAACAGGATAACGATCTACACGATGCTTATACACTGACACTTTGTGTCTATGGTAGCTTATCTATGGTACCTTAATAACCCATTTACTTACTAGTAGTTTACTTGGATATAACTTGATTATGTTGGTTTTTTATCTGTGATCGGAATGGTGAGTTTATATGCGGGATATTTTTATATTTGAGGATACGTATTTAATTTTCGCAACATCTTCATACACTGACAGTTCTACAGTTTTGTGAGAAGATGGCCGATATAATTAATGAAATGGAAAAAAAACTTTCATGACAATGTTATACATGTAAGATGAAAAAGAATGAACACCTGAAAGTAGTATTCTCATAATTGACTACTGAATTGATATCAAAAACTTTTAATATGGGTTTTATTTTAATTACATAATATTCTGCCATAACCGAACCAAGATCAAGCCAACAAAAAAAAATCATCTGAAATCAAGACGAATAAGACTCAAATTTAAATCATCATCATCATCATTTCAGCCGTAAGACGTCCACTGCTGGACTTAGGCCTCTCCCAATTTGGGGGGCTTTGCCATAATCACCACGCTTGGCAGGCGTGTTGGCGATCGCAGTATGATCGAAAAATGCATAGAGAACGCTGCTGCCCATACTCTAGTAAGTCCCTTAGTCGCCTTTTACGACACCCACGGGAAGAAATGGGGTGGTGTTATTCCTTACGTCCGGTACCACACGGATAAAATGTATAAAATAATCACAATTTTGACGCATAAAATAAAATATTTTCTTAATAATAACAGTTATCCTTCAAAAATGTGTTTGTCATTGTATTATGCTTTTAACTCAATACACTTATTTGAGGTGTATGACGTCTTGCGTTAATTATGACTATCTGTTCTGCGAAATAGCCGATGTGTCCGGAAGTTTCTGGAGTGGCAACCGCGTCCTGGAAGACGTAGCGTTGCAAAGCATCCCACAAGATGGTTGGATAACCTGGTGAAGACTGAAGGAATCCGTTGGATGCTAGAAGCACAGAATCAGTTGAGATGACGATGCTTGGTAGGACTCCCCAGTCCGATGTTCAGCCGCTGCAGCTGTGTGTGTTGTTGTGATGTTGTGTTGTGTCTTTATGCTGATATTATGATGATGATCGTAATCTGACTAGCTTTTTCCTATATATCTTGCGGTTGGTTCGTACCAAACCAAATGCAGCCGAATATCAGTATTTTACATGAAGTAACTGCCTATCTGACATCCACAACCCAGCTACTGGGCACTTTACTCCTTGGTGAGACTGGTTCTTAGACCAACATTGTATATTTTTAGAGTTCCGTGCCCAAATGGTAAAACGGGACCCTGTTACTTAGGCTCCGCTGTCCGTCCACGCGTTTGTCACCAGGCTATATCTCATGAACCGTGATAGTTACACAGTAGAAATTTACACAGATGATGTATTTGTGTTGCCGCTATAACAACAAATACAAAAAAAATGAATACAATAAATATTTAAGGGGGCTCCCATACAACAAACGTGATTTTTTTGTCATTTTTATAGATAACTAGCTGACCCGGCAAACGTGTTTTGCCTGGTGAAAAAGAGTGAAAATTTAGAGTTGTATGTATTTTTCTACGCCAAATCATAATAAAAAAAAATAAAAAAAAACAACAAAAAAAAATTAGGGGTGGACTACCCCTAACATTTAGGGGGATGAAAAATAGATGTTGGCCGATTCTCATAGATACCGGATAAGCACAAAAAATTTCATCAAAATCGGTCAAGCCGTTTCGGAGGAGTATGGCAACGAAAACTGTGACACGAGAATTTTATATATTAGATGGTACGGAAATGGTTCCTTTCCGTTCGTAATCGAGTCTGACTCGCACTTGGCCGGTTTTTATCTATTAGCTTTATTATACCCTTACATGTCGTTCTTACATTATCTTAGTTTTCGTGTATCTATTTATATATTTTTTTGTAATGTACGTTTGTACTTAAAATAAGGTTAGCATTGTTCGGTGTAAAAGCCGCCATTAGCGATGTAAGCCTCCCCAAAACATTGTATTAAACCAACATAATTATATTAGAATAATACTATCTACTTACAATAAAAATACACCCGGTATAATAAAAATAGTTCGCAAATAATTATTGAACTGAACAACTTCAAATAAACATTAAAGTTACTACCTTGTTTAGTTTATCAAACTATTATTACTAAATTTACATACCTACATCTAGCCCGTATGCAAATCGAGAAACTTCTCCATTAAAATAACAATGTTATTTTAATTGCCCTTTTTCTTTTGTGGGTGGGAAATCAAATAATGTCTCCCGCTCTGGGCGGAGCGTAAGGGCTGTAAGACTTTTACTGACTAAAACCCACCCGTGTTCCTTCAGTAGACTGTGCCAGGGCCACGGTAACACTATCGAACAAATGTCGCGACCCTGGCAGACATAATATCACCCCTGCATTCTCCGAAGGGTTAGGCAGAGATTTCCTAATACAAGGTGCAGTTTTGCATCTGCAAAACATTTCAGGACGTAATTATGTTAGTGATTCTCGACCCGAATCAACAATAAAATGGTCAGGTATTTCATTTTTATTTTATTCTTATTTACGGAAATCGGTAAGTGTGAACTCCCTTTATAAAATGCGGCCAGTCTGTAAGTCTCCTTAAACTGCGCTTTCACACACACAAACAAACGCAACCGACATTTCTTTCATAGATCCAAAGTCGCGCTCCACATCCAGAGTTATTCTGAAAAACCATAAAATTGAAAAATCTAAAATAAATAGTATTATTGATTATTGACTTGGTATCGTGTTGTTATATGATTATTTACGAGTCTCATAACAACCTCCTGAAATGTTTTGCAGGTTCAAAACTGCATCCTGTATAGCACGTCTACATTTCGCCAGTTATGTTTGAGAACCATGTAATAGAGGGCGACCCTAGTGCCATTATCATCATTTCAGACATAAGACGTCCTCTACTAGACAGAGGTGTCTCCCAATTTGGGGGGCTTTGCCATAATCGCCACGCTTGGCAAGCGGGTTGGCGATCGCAATATACAATACAATCCTTTAACCTTAATTAACATTAAATTATGTACTTTTTTTCTCGACATTTTATTATCTATATGTGGAGGCTTGTTATTAGCAATTTTTTTTTTATATAACTTTTTTATATCATTGTTTTGTTAGTCTGTAAGCCTTCTTTAAAATAAAATAAATAAATATATAAATTTATTTCAGGCTACCAAGGCCCATAAAAACAATACATAAATAATATAAAAACAGTAACTTTAAACTAAAACATCTATACTAATATTATAAATGGGAAAGTGTGTGTGTCTGTTTGTCCGTCTTTCACGGCAAAACGGAGCGACGAATTGACGTGATTTTTTAAGTGAAGATAGTTGAAGGGATGGAAAGTGACATGGCTACTTTTTTTTTCTTTTTTATGTGGCTGAGGTGAACTTAGAAAAGCCGTGCTTTTCCCATGGACAATTGTATGTAGCATGTTCGCGTGTGTCCAATGCCCAGCATCTTTACATTCTATCCCCAAATGGAAAGACATATAATATCGTCTACATTAGCGTATTAAAACAACATTCTGTTCCGAGTTCTCTTCTGTGTTCTAAATCAGGAAAGGGGAACCGTGATACCCCAAATTTAACGCGAGCGAAGCCGCGGGCAAATGCTAGTATTCTATAAAACAACTAAACTAAAACTATCACTAAACACGTAATATGGTGGTACAATGCATAGAGAACGCTGCTGCCCGTACTCTAGTAAGTCCCTTAGTCGCCTCTTACGACAGCCATGGGAGGAAATGGGGTGGTGCTAGTCTTTACGTCACAGAACATAGTGCCATCAACTGGCCACATTATCCAAAATCCAGTGGGGTAATTGCATGACATAGAGCGGTGGTGGCCGAGTGGTAACGGCCTCGACTTACGAATAAGTAGGTCGTGAGTTCGAACCCAAGCAGGCGCTTTACTTGGTGTATTTTTATTTTTTAATCTTAGGACAAGCAACACACCGTTATCTGATCCTAAACTAGGCAGAGCCTGTACTATGGCAACCAGACAACTGATAAACATACTTATATATTTCTAAATACATACATATTATAGATAAATTACACCCAGACACAGAACAAATGATTGTGCTCATCACACAAAGATTTGTCCTGGGTGGGAATCGAACCCACGACCTTAGTCTTAGCAGTCAGGGTCACTAACCACTAAACTAACAGGCCAGTCAATTATTTCATCACCACTGCTCTCAAAACGGTGAAGGAAAACATCGTGAGGAAACCGGCATGTCTTAGAACCAATAATACGAAGACATGTGACATCTACCAACCCGCACTGGGCCCGCGTGGTTTATTATGGCCCGCTCCCTCTCACCGATAGGAGGCCTGTGTCCCAGCGGTGGGAACATTACAGGCTGCTGATGACGATAATGATGAATTTCATAAAACACTAACAATACGATTCGCTTTCATTTTGACAGTTCATCAATATTCATTGCGTTATTTACGTTGATGAGCGGACAAATTTTGTGAACATTATGATGCAGTGGATTATTTATATGCTTCAAAATGATACTGAGTGTGTTTGATAGTGTGCTACGCAATTAGGATGCAGGCTGTTAGTGTGAAATTCCAAATGGAAAACCCTATAACACTTTACCCGACCCGGGAACCGACCTCAGGACCTCATGCTCCCTGCCAGTGTCGCGAGATTTGTTCGAAAGAATTACCGTAGCCCTGGCATATAGGCAACTGAAGGAACACGGGTGGGTTTTAGTCAGTAAAAGTCTGACACGCCCTCGCGCTGCGCCCAGAGCGGGAGACGTTATTTGATGATTTCCCATCCACAAAAAAAAGAAACTCATGCTCTGCTGCAGTAGCGCTCTGCAGTAACCACTAGACCAACGAGTCTTAAAATAAGTGAGAACAAAAAGATCTCGAAAAAAAAACTGACATAAGTTGAAAATATCGTTTGAAATAATAACGTTGACTATAAAGACCTGAAATATCGATTTTACACGGCAGTAAGTTCAATAAGGAATGCGATAGCAGCCAATAATATCGATATAAACCTCTCCTCGGATTCGTATCGATATGGCAATCGATTTACTGCTGTGTTTCGCTTCCCTAGCGAGTGTAGTGTTGCCAAATAATTTAAACGCATTCCGGTATGGAGGTTTTAGGTTTCAACTTTAAATAGTAAAGTTCCTCTTTTGTCGTAGTCAATTTTGTATTTTTTTATTGACTAACAATTATAGATTTTCCGAAATAAAATGTTTTATTTTTATTTTTTCTTGTGTGTTGACTCTTCAGTGCAGGTTTTTGCAATCTCATTCTATCCCCTCCTGGGCAAAGACCTTCTTTCATTATCTTTACTATAGCGGGGGCTTACCAAAATCGCCACACTTGGCACGCGGGTAGGCGATCTCACTCATCATCATCATCATTTCAGCAATAAAACATCCACTGCTGGACACTGGCCTCTCCCAATTTGGGGGGCTTTGCCATAATCGCCACGCTTGGCAGGCGGGTAGGCGATCGCAGTATGGTGGTTAAATGCATAGAGAACGCTGCTGCCCATTCTCTAGTAAGTCCCTTAGTCGCCTCTTACGACACCCACGGGAAGAAATGGGATGCTGCTATTCTGTACGTCCAGCACCACATATATATAGACTATATAGTCTTCCAGACCGAATTTCGGCCACGGCGGCCAATCTCAACGGAGACTAGCCATCGGCGCGGGAGATATTATAGTGCTCAAGTGTGTGCGCAGACACAGGAGCACTCACTCTTCCCTCACTCTCATAGTCCGATGGGACGGCAATCCGACACGACCGGAGAGAGATCAGGCGTAGGACCAACGGCTTAACGTGCTTTCCGAGGCACGGGGGGTATCACACCGCCAACTCCCAAACTCCGGGCTGCTACTAAGAAATTCCTAATGGAAAAACCCAGTAACACTTTGCCCGACCCGGGAATCGAACCCAGGACCCCACGCTCAGCGGTCGCGCTTGCGACCACGAGACCAACGGGGCAGTTAGCACCACATAGAACGGTGAGCGTCTAACATGGTCTTATGACGAAAAGGCCACACAGATTAGAGTCAGTCAATCAGTCTATGCACGTGTCAGTTCGTGTAGCTCAAACATTGGGAGCTCAACGATTGAAGATCGTTTTTTTTTTGCATGGCATCTCGTAGTTGTCATTGCGAGGTCGTTACTACTCAACCGGGTTTGACTGCGAATTTCTTAATAAATTAAGGCCTCCTTAATTAAACCAGGGCAAAAAAAAAACTTAAAAACTAAAGCGACTACTCCCTAAGGGCACCCCCTGTGGGGGACGGACGCAAGAGACGGGCTGGATCTAAGTGAATTGAAGATCGAGTGAAAACCTGGAGTTTTTTTTTTTTTTTGGATGGTAAATCATCAATTGACTTCTCCCGCTCTGGGCAGAGCGGAAGGGCGTGTCAGACTTTTACTAAATAAAGTACCCGTGTTCATTGAGTTGCCCATATGCCAGGGCCACGGTTACTCTTTCGAACGAATCTCATCACCCCGGCAGGCATCGGTCCTAGCAAACACCTGGAGTTTACACTCTACAGACCCATTTACATCTGTTATTGATACACCTGAGGCAATGAGTTTTATTACTTCTCAACGGGCGTGCATCCAATAAACTTGTCTATAAATAATTCACCCCATGATATCTGTTTAATATGGACGTCAATATTTTACGAAGAAACAAAAGTAGAATAAATGCTATGGAAATGCGTTCGTTGCGAAGCATGTGTGGTGTGACTATGAATGATAGACTGAAGAATGATGTGATTAGACAACGGTGCGGTTTAAAAATGTAGTGATAAAAATTGGAAAGAGCATGCTTAGATGGTTTGGTCATGACGAGAGGATGAATGAAGGGCGGCTAACAAAGAGTATTTAAAAGGCAGATGTCACTGGTCACACGGGAAAGGGTCGCCCTAACGCGACGTCCTACGTGAGCGATCTAGACGCGAACGCGAAGCGGCGCGGCGCGGCGCGAAAACAACAAACAGTCGAAACCTATTGAAGTGTCCTACGTGACCAAACGCACGTGCGTGCGGTGCGGAGCGGCGCGAAGCGAAGCGAACGCGATCAGTTGGCTTGATATTTTCGCGCGAACTGGATGCGGTACCGTCGTGTTTTTGTTTATATAATGTCGGAAATAGAAATTTTAATTATTGCTATCCAAGAACGTCCTATATTATGGGATAAAAGGAATAAAAAATATCACAACCGATTAGTATCGTACCGCGAATGGGAGGATTTGGCCAAATTAACTGGGACTTGTGCGAGACGATTCGCGTGCACGTAGGACATGCCGTCGCGTCGCACCGCATCGCGTTGAATTCGCGTGGCACCGCTTCGTAATCGCGTTCGCGTTGAATCGCCTACGTAGGACGTAGCGTAAGAGGACATATAGTGACCTTATTGGTGATGTTCTTCAGAAGGGTCAGGTGCATAGTACTGGTAACCGGCGTGCGTGTATGACCAGATGTATGAAGTTAAACGAGGCCAAACGAGTATGTAAGGATCATTGCAGGTGGCTTTCTGTAATTTCTGCCTACCCCCATGGGAAAAAGCCGTGAATTTACGTATGTATGCAAAACTGAATCAGACTTGAATAGAATTTAAAGCTGATTGGTAGCGCTTTGTGGTTCGTGTCGTAGCTTAATAATAAAAGCCAGACCCGTCTAGTCGAGTTTAAGCAATGCCTGCCAAGGTCACTCCTTGATTATGTGACCATCCATTTCATATTGAGACTCCTTCGTAACTCCTCAAAAAGTTCATTACGTCATGGGTCGGTCCCGGCTGTCCTACGTAGATCTGTAGCAGACGTTACGGGTAGTCAGAAGCTCCAAAGTCTGATAACTAATCTTGCCAAGGGGTATCTAATCAAAACAAAATATTTTATTTCACATTTTTCACAAACCTACATGGGCATTTATGAAACGTCAGAAGCTAGGTGCACGGTTTCAATTTATTGATTTCTTTAACGAACAGAACTTTACTTTGTGTAAATAATTTCATCACCCCTGCTCTCAAAACTGTGAAGGAAAAAATCGTGAAGAAACCGGCATGTCCTAGAACCAAACATTCGAAGATATGTGACAACTACCAACCCGCACTGAGCCCGCGTGGTAGATTACGGCCCACTATCTCTCCCCGACAGGAGGCCTATGTTCCAGCAGTGGGAATGGTCATCATCTGCCTAGCCTTTTCCCAACTATGTTGAGGTCGGCTACTAGTCTTACCGTATGCAGCTGAGTAGTGCAACAGTGGGAATGGTATAGGCTGATGATGTAGATCTCCATCAGGCGACATTTCATCTCTTACATACGAGTACGTAAGAACAGAAACTATCAAACGCAACAACAATAATAACAAGTACTCTTTCCTCTAGTTATGATGGTTGAAGAAAATTATGTTATTATCGTGTTCCTTCTCCATAGACAGCATACCATAGACTAACAACCTACCATTATTTATGCACAATTGTTGTTTGAAACAGAACGTCACTACATAGTACTTTGAATATAGTTAACTTGAACTACACTTAAAACTGTAGTTTTGACAGATACAAGAAAATTATGTAGATTAAAAAAATCTAGGACATGGGACGAAATTGAAATGTATCTTCCATTCTTTTAAAAAAGATCCGTGAGCGAGTGAATGATAGACAGACAATGAATAGCCTGAACTATTGTCGGGAGAACATAATGATGGCTTTTATTTTACAAACCTTTGTTTAATTTAAACCCTGAGTGGATCAATATCGAACGAACTTTACAAAACTGCCACTAAAACCTGTTCAATAATAACACACCAACCTTAAGAGTCCTCAAAAACGAAAGTCTTTAAAAGAAAAAAACCATAAAACCTCTTTCGATTTCAAATAAAATGTTCAAAACGCTTCATTCTAACTTTATGGTCCCTAAAACTAGCAGACCTTACAACACTGTTCACGACACCGCGACGCGGGAAAAAAGTAAAATTGACACCGGTATAAAAATAGAACGCGTTCCCGCCGCCATTGTTGTTTTTTTTAAGCGACATTAATATTTCCTCCGGAGCCAGGTCTTTTTACATTGTTACTTTAAAAAAAAACTTTAATGTACGGTGTCTTTGCACATCATGAAAGCATCATCGCAATTTGTTGGGTCCCGAGTTATTACAAGTATGGTGACTTTTATGTTTTATTTCTTTAATGGCGGGCCTTAAATTCGCAAGTGTTTTACGTTTTAAGCCGTGTGTAATCCTGGCTTTTTGCAGAACTCGTTTAGCGCACCTGTGCGCGCCATTTTTAGATAGGACATCTTGAATTTATTGATGCATAATGGCGATTCTTGGGGGGGGCCATGTCCACCAGTGGACGTCTTTCGGCTGAAATGATGATGATGATGATGATGACACATACAATTATTTTCTATGGAAAGTATGCGTACTAAATAAAAGGTATTTTTTTAAAAGAAGATCAGAGTCTTTTGTTTTTTTGTTTTTTGAGAACCTGTAATCGGAAATGCTTGAGTAAGACCTTTGCCCAGCTGTGGGACACAGTTTAATACTAGCGACAAGAAATAATTGAAAAAATGCTTCTAAGAATTTAACCGCACGCACTTCGTGAGGATTTATTTTTTAAGTTCTTTTAGTCTGTTTCAAAATGACTTATAGAAATTATATTTTTTTATAAAAAAAAAGCTTAGGAGGTGCAGTGTAATTAAGTTAGATATTCGCAATTGTTAGGGCGTTTATTTTGACAGCTAAATAATATGCATTGCGACGATCTAGTTCCCGAGAAAGTAGAAATTAACACGAACAGATTTTTTAAATTGCTATTGTAAATAACTCCCAAAGACTAAAATAACAGGGTTAGTTTCCACTCTAACCAACTGCAAATGAATATTATTTTTAACCTAGTTGTTGCATTTTATTTTATTTTATTATGTTAGGGTGGCTCACAGCTAACAATACAAAATTAGTAGTGAGGTAATTCACGATAAGCCATTTACAAGCCTCCACAGATATCGTTTCACGCAGTTTCATTTGTATCTTGATAAAAGCTACTACCTATTTATTCCACGTATTTGTTTGAAAACGATTTTGTTAATTCACCAAACATATTCTCAAAGTTTCACATCAAAATTTTATAATATTCTAGAAAGTAAAGTTAGAGTAAATTAAAAATATTTACAGTTGTCGAACGCTGATATTTATCCTCATTTATTTATTTTTATTAGCTTTTGCCAGCGTGATTTCGTCCGCGTGAATGTCGAAAATAATCCCACGGGAACGTACTACCGGTATAAATGGGATACCATTTATACCGGTCCCGTATGTATTAATCCAAGTTACAATCTAGCTGTGTGCCACATTTAATTAAAATCCGTTCAGCGGTTTTTGCGCGAAGGGGGATTAAACAACCAAATACAAAATTTCACATTTATGATAATTATATCGCACCCCTAGATCTAAAGGGAACTAACTCAAAATTCTTAATTTTTCAGTTATGCACACATTCGAGTCTGTAATTTCAATACCTATCGACCAATAAACTAAATTCAAAACTATTTCCAATATTTGGAGTCGAATGTAGGAATTAGTTTTGAATCTGGTTTATTGGTCGATAGGTATTGAAATGACAGACTCGAAGGTGTGCATAACTGTAAAATTAAGAATTTTGAGTTAGTTCCCTTTAGATCTAGGGGTGCGATATGTTTAGTAGGAAGTAAAATTTTCAGCTAGCACCTTATTTCTATTTCAAGTAACAATCACACTCAGCCTCTGTGAAAAAATCTCATTCTTTCTTCCTTGTTTGGTTTTACACCAATACGGTTACAGACTGATCTAATTTTAAAAAAAATGGCACTACCATAGTTACAACAACTTAATTAAAACAAAAAACGACAACATACAACCAGCCACATAATATGTCTAAGAACTTGTTATTTTGATAAATCACTCCACTCTACGTCACTCATTGTTAATAACTTTCTCAGACAATTAATACTTAAATGAGGTTCTATACGATGTTGATAGTAATCGGGGTCGTAGGCAGATCGTGTGAAACCGATATCAATCTATCGGGGTTCTATTATCTGTGGCACAATATAGCGGCCTGTCAAGATGTAATTATGTTTTTTTTCTTTTTCGTTTAATTATATATTATGGCTTTCTTAAAGACGTTTTATTGCTATGAATAGAAATGCAGGTTGTATTGAAGCTATAAAGTTTAATTACGATAAATTTTCTAATTATTATGTGCTTTATAACGTTTTCCAATGAATTATGCAATAGTCATAAAATTGCAGTTCCGTGTCAGTCAATTTTTGCGCCATTTTCACACACTCCCAGCCATAAACAGCTTTTATGATGTAAGTGTAGAAATCATTCATTACTACGTGCCTTCCTTATGTAGGAACGTTATTGATATGAGTGAATATAATAATTTATTATAATAAAAATTGACTTTATAGTTTTCTTGAATAGAACGTTATCCCAGCCCAAAAAATATCCTTTTTTTAAAGACCTTGTTTCTCTTGCTGATCTCTTCATTCCTAATTCGATCGCGTAGGGAAACTCCAAGCATAGCCCTCTTCATTACCCTCTGGGTGACTTTAAGCCTTCTAATAAGGCCCATTGTGAGCGACCATGTCTCAGTGCCATATTTCATCACTGGCAACATGCACTTGGTCAAAAACTTTTCCACCATGTAGTATCATCATTTCAGCCGTAAGACGTCCACTGCTGGACTAAGGCCTCTCCCAATTTGGGGGGCTTTGCCATAATCGCCACGCTTGGCAGGCGGATTGGCGATCGCAGTATGTTGGTAAAATTCATAGAGAACGCTGCTGCCCATTCTCCAGTAAGTATTCTCCATGTAGTATACCAATATTTAATACGACAAAAAATAATCATTTTTTTTAAGTTAGGTGAGCTTTTGATGAAATTACGTTCTTATATTTAAAGTCTGTCGAGCTTAAAACGCTCTCAAAGAAAGCAAGAAAATAATACTCATTACCTACTGACTTACATTTCAAACATGTCCACAGTTGGACATGGGCGTCTCCAAACGTCCCCTACCGCTAAACGAACGGTCATAGACAACTTAATATTACCATAAAGAACACGCAGCTGTCAATTTAATCATCGCAACAGTATAGACTGACAAACTTATCAGTGCATGTGGTGAAATAGAGAACTAACACGGCATGTACTGGATTTGACGTATCTTTGACAACGTTCCTTTACTAGTGGCGCCACCGTAACATAAATAACAATGTTTGTTGTTTTGTAATGAGTTGATAGTTTTCTTTGAAATATTACCACATTATGGTGAAGTGTACAGTTATAATTAATATCCTGTATAACTTAACAATATACTAGCTAGACAGATCAATTTATACCTACTAATATTATAAAAAGTAAAATTCGTGAGTTTGTATGAAATGGGTAATCTTTGGTACTCCTTCACCCTAATTGCGTAACACACTAAGTATCAATCAGAATCTGAATAATTTTGAAGCTTATTGGTAATAATATTTCAGGTATTCAAAAAATTGTCTGCTTGGCAACATAAACAACGCCATGAATGTTGGAACCGTCAAAATGAAAACGATTCCTACAGATAGTGTATTACGCAATTACCTCTTTGATCCAATTCCAAAAAAAAAATATTTCAATAATGAGAAGCTTTTTTTTGTGGGTGACAAATGACATCTCCCGCTCTGGGCGAAGCGGGAGGGCGGGTCAAACTTTTACTGACTAAAACCCATTCATATGTTCATACATCTGGTCATACACGCACGCCGGTTGCAAGTACTACATCCTGACTTTTCTGAAGAACATCACCATTTTTATTGGAATAACATCCGGAATGTAAACCTGTGAGATTGTCGGCTACTTAACTGTACCGTGTACTACCTTAATAAATAAGGGCCTCCAGCCAGGGTATAAAAACTTAAAACTATAGCGACTACTCGCTAAGGGCACCCCCTGTGGGGTACGGACCTCGGGCTTAGGGCATCGCTGGAAGAGGGCATCAAGGGATGAGCTAGATTTGAATGATTATTATTATTTAGGGACGAAATTAATGCTACATGCTCAGCGGTAACGGCCGATTTAAGCAAGGGTTGGGGCTGAAGAACATCACCAACAAGGTCACTATATCGCTGCCCTTTTTTTTTTTTTTTTTTTTTTTTATCGTGGAGAAATGCTCATGCATACTGCGCTACTAAGGGGAAATAGCGCAGTTATGTGGGACTCCAACCCACTAAAACTCCACGGTGTCCTCCTACACCGCTTATGGCGGGAACACGGGAACGAAAAAACTCTTCCGCGAACCCGCCGCGGCTGTCCGTCGCCGGACCCACCTCTGAGGGATACCCCCATTCACGGCGCGCATGAACACATAACACGCCGTGACCACCCCGGGGACCAATTAGCATATAGGCGCCAGACGACCCCTTGAATGACACCCTTGGTCCCCCTGCGACGGGTCAGGACTATGGCCCCGCCGCCTACCAGTTTTCGGCCGCAGGGGATAGGGAGAGTGGCCAACGTTATACCAACACTCCTCTTCCCCTGCGGCCCCACCGCGTTCGCCATCGGACGGTGGCGACCCCGTTCAGGCCGCGGTAGGTAGGGAGAGCGGCGCACCTCAATACCGGCACTCCTCTCCCACCGCGGCCTCCAACCCTCGCGATGTCGCCAAACGACACCGCGTTGGCCGCTACGTCGCGCGTCGTCGGCTTTGAGCGGAAAAGCCCTGACGAGCGGCCCCTCCTCGGGTTCCTCTTAGCTTCACCGTGGGGTTCTAAACCACGGCTACTGAGCCCCCCCGCCTCGTCAATGCGGGAACCCACTGGGGGGGACTATATCGCTGCCCTAGTTCAACAGTAAGATATCTTAAAAAAAAAAACAAAATTGAGTTAAGTTTTGTTTCATGTGAAAAATTTGCTCTTTTGTCCGGTTCAAAAATCGGATATTTGTAAAACGCAACCAAAGTGCCTAAATTTACACGGGGGTCGTGCGGTCCATGGCCCTCTACGGGGCACCGGTGTGGGCGCCCTCATTGAGGCTGCGCCCAGCGCGCCGGTTGAGTGCGGCCCAGAGGGTCATGGCCATCCGGCTAGTCCGGGGATACCGCACGGTCTCCTGCGAGGCGGCGAGCCTCCTTGCCGGAGTGCCGCCATGGGATCTGGAGGCAAAGGTCCTCGCCCACATGTGGGAGTGGCGCGAGGAGGCGAAACGTCGGGGCGAAACTCCGCTGCCGCGACAAATCGCGGCACGGCGGGCGGAGCTCCGGCAGGATCTCATGGCGACATGGCGGGTACGATTGTCGCAACCCAGCGCTGGGCACGCCACAATTGCGGCGGTAAGTCCCCTCTTTGAGGAGTGGATTGAGAGGCGCCACGGCGTCCTCACCTTCCGCCTGACGCAGGTTCTCACCGGGCATGGGTGCTTCGGTGGGTTCCTGTTCAGGATAAAGCGGGAGGAAACGTCCGGGTGTTTCCATTGTGAGGATCGTCTGGAGGACACGGTGGAGCATACAGTGGAGGTGTGCCCTGCATGGGCGGAGCACCGCCGTGTCCTCGTGGAGGCGATCGGCGGCGGCGACCTCTCGCGTCCGGCCCTGGTGCGAGCCATGGTACGGAGCGAGAGGGCATGGGAAGCCGTCATCTCCTTCTGCGAAGCAGTAATGCTCGCGAAGGAGGAGGCGGGGCGCGTGAGGGAGTGGCAGTCTCTGCACCCTCACGTCCCTAGCCGCCGCAGGAGGAGACGCCCCGGGCGTCGGGAGTCGATAGCGGACTCCCGGCCACCGTAGGCGCGAGCTTGCGGGTGGCGAGCAATGGGTAGCTCGCCGCCCGGTAAGGATCAGGCTCGGGTCGACGGCGCGTAGTGTTCCACGCGCGCCTCAAAGAGATGTCAGCAGCAATGTAGGGGTCTGCTAGGACCGATGCCTGCCAGGGTCACGAGATTGTTCGAAAGAGATACCGTGACTCTGGCACATGGGCAACTGAAGGAACACGGGTGGGTTTTAGTCAGTAAAAGTCTGACACGCCCTCCCACTCCGCCCAGAGCGGGAGAAGTCATTTGATGATTTCCCATCCAAAAAAAAAAAAAAAAAAAAAAAAAGTGCCTAAATTTCAATGTCTCACTGTTTTCAATGAGACATTTAAGCATATTTTTACCGACCAGTTCAAAATTCTGACATCTTAAGATATTTATAAAGTCAGGAAGATTTCCGTAACACATTAAACTAAGCTATAGTTTTAAAAAATCAACCACATTTCAATTAACAACGTGTGAATTAATGACACTAAAATCATAAAAGTATGAATAACTCAAAACATACTTTGTTCAACATATCTTACTGTTGAACTAGGGCAGCGATATTGTGTCCTCCGAGAGCGTCCCTTCCAGGTGTCTGCACTCAATTCTGCCCTGTAATATACTTTTATAGTTTACTCCTTAACAATCGATTTTCATATACAGGGTGTCCCAAAAATCAACGTCAAGCCGAAAACGGTTGATAGGCCAGGTGGTGACAGTTATCAGAAAAATAATAAAAAAATCTAAGTTTTCAAATTACTTACTTGTAATTTTCAAATCATTGACATTAAAAAAAAATTGAGAAAATTGCCACCCTGTGATGATCTTTTAAGTACTGTGACTACAAATCTTTACTTTTCATATTTTTTTTTGAGAGTGATGTAACCCTGAATAACCCTTCTGTAAACTACAGTCCAAAATTAAAACACAACTACCTCAGTTTTAAAGAAAACATCACTTTTTTGCTCCACCATGTACTAAAAGTCATCGCGCAACTTTAACTGACTGTACTGAAAAAAAAAATGCTTAACTTAGATTTTTTATATTATTTTTCTGATAACTGTCACCACCTGGCCTATCAACCGTTTTCGGTTTGACGTTGATTTTTGGGACAGCCTGTATAAGCCCGGGGTATAAAAATGTAAGCTGAGTCAAATCAAAGTTTCTCCGTTACGTTACGTTATGTTGTTTGGAACAATCCTTTGCAGGTTCCCGATTTCGCTGAAAAAAATGGTTTTGAGTTCAGTTTTCGGATCCAGTATTTAATACTTACCTTATGCCCATTCAACACTAATATCATTTAGCTTGTTTTTAATTCTTTTTCAATTTTTATTTATTGGCGAAAAAGTCCAATGTAAATACAGACACTAGCAAATGACAGTAACCCGAACAGTTTAACCCATTCTTTGTTTCCTATATTTCTTTCCCAGACTAACATAAATAAGTCCATATAATAACATAACGCTCTCAGATCAGAGATAACTCGTGGGATTTTTTGTAAATTACAGTATTAAAATCTAATCTAGTTTAGAGATTCTATCTGGGCGTCATCTTAATAATTGTGTGAACATATTTGTATGGGAACACGATTTGTATGAGATAGTGTCTCAGGCGTTCTCTGTGGTGCCGGACGTAAAGACTAACACCATCCCATTTCTATCCGTGGGTGTCGGAAGATGCGGCTAAGGGATTTACTAGAGAACGGGCGGCAGTGTTTTCTACACATTTGACTACCATAGTGCGATTGCCAAACCGCTTTTTTTTTTGGATTGGAAATCATCAAATGACTTCTCCCGCTCTGGGCGGAGCGGGAGGGCGTGTCTAAAACCCACCCATGTTCCTTCAGTTACCCATATGCCAGGGCCACGGTATTTCGTTTTAACAATCTCGCGACCCTGGCAGGCATCGGTCCTAGCAGACCCCTTCAGTATAGCAGACCCCTTCAGTATTTGCCAACCCGCTGGCCGAGCGTGTCGATTATAGTAACCCCCCCCCCCCTTTTTGGGGGAGACCTATGTCCAGCAGTAGACGTCTTACGGCCGAAATGATGATGATGATGATGATGAGTGTCTCAGAGAGGGAAGAGGGCTAAATTGTAGGGTTTGTGGTAGAAGTGACAATTAGCTCGGGTAGTTGGAGTCAGAAGAGGTAGCAAAGACTGCATAGTCAGCCCATAATGTTCTTACTGCTAGGATACAGGCTTCCACTTTCAAAATCAAAATCAAAAGTCATTTATTCAAACTAGGCTGAGAGCAGCACTTTTTGAACGTCAAAGTTACATGAGACAGTCCCCCCAAAACGCCCGCCCTTCGACACTTCCTAGTGCTTTAGCTGGGAAGAAGAAGTGGCGGAACAACAACTTTGTGAGAGTAAGTGAGCCGTAATCCATCAGGAGGGCCCAGTCACACATCTTTGAACTGTTGGTTCTAGAACAAGCCGGATTCCTCACGATGTATTCCTTTGCATTTTTGAAAGCAGTGGCGATGAAATTATTTACATAAAGTTTAGTGGTTTACGGCAAATTTTTTCTCTTACAGAGAGGAGGCTTTTTTTTGAGGTGGGAAATTATCCAATGATGTCTCCCACTCTGAGTGGAGCGGGAGGGCGTGTCAGACTTTAACTGACTAAAACCTACCCGTGTTCCTACAGTTGCCTGTGCCAGGGCCACGGTAACTCTTCGAACAATTCCGTGACCCTGGCGGGATAGTGAGGAGGCCGACCCAGCAGTGGGGACGTTATCAACTGATTATGTTATTATTAATTGATATTTCTGACTGAAGTTTGGAATGATCTTCTTAGGAGTACTTGATCTCCATGAGTTATTTTGTTTATTGTAAGTTATCTAATGTTTGTTTTTCTTTGTTTCCAGGTAAGGATCGAAAAGTGACTTCGCAACACTGCAAGATATTTATGAATGGGCTAGTATTTATGACTGGAGTTATATCTAGAACGTAGTTCCTTCAATAATATGCGCTTTTAAGAAAAGTAGAGCTAATTAGACTCGACATGTCGGAACAATCATAACATAGATTAAAAAAAGAATAATCCAAGAAAAACAATAAAACTGATTTTGAAATGAACACTAGACAGAGATAAATAACGTTAAGTTTGGAAGTCAGTGTCTTTGGTTTTGTGTTACCGTTTTTTGACTCCGACTTCCAAATCGACTGATGATGATTGGCGATTCGACACTTTTTTTTTAGCCTATACTGTCCCACTGCTGGGCAAAAGCCTCCCCAATTTCTTCCAGGAACTTCCACTTTCAATTAATATAGTTTTTTGTATAGACTTCTCGCTCGAAGTTAATTTATTTGTGGGAAAATCGGAACTCTATAAAACATATTAGGCACTTGGAACATTTCGAATTTTATTTTAAAAAGTTAGGACCGCTACAGGCACATGCAATAAACCGAAAACCTAACATTTTATGAGCTAAACTTTCACGCACATTATGTACCACCAAGCGAAGCCTAGGTTTAGCCTAGGTCCCCTAGTACTTTCACAGGCAGTGGGTCATCAATCACACACGGCCGACATGTACAATCACTGGTCCTGTACCAGATAACTGGCCCTAGGTCATAGGGCCGGGTTAAGAGTAGGACAGACCGGCGACTTTCTACAAATATTAAGTCGCGACACGCCTTGTTAGTGACTTTATTTGCGTATTGTAGATTTACACAACAGTAGTATTTTTTAATATAGTTTTTATTTAGTGGGACCCAATCGGTGGTTATATTAGCCCATTTGTCGACTGACATCTGGCAGACATGTTCTTGCCCATTCTTCTCCATACGAATCTACATTTTGGAAGGGACAACTAGAATCAATTCAATTTTCATGTAACAGTTGACGTTCAAAAGTGCCTTTTTGGGCCTATTTGAAATAAACTTTGACTTTGTCCGACCCAGTCCCAAGGAGAGGGAGATCTTTGACCTGCAGTGGGACAATACAGGCTAGTTAAATAGATATTTTTTATATTCTAGGTGCATTTTCTTCACATATAATCATATAAATTATATACACTATACTATTGACTACTATACTATTGTATTGTATACCTACTAATATTGAAAATATTTTAAAAGAATGACAGTGGAGTTTCTTGCCTATTCTTCTCCATACAAATCTACCGTTTGGTCGGACAAAGTGTTATTTGGTTTTTCTATATGGAATTTTTCAGTAGAGAGCCCAGAGACTGGATTTATGTCGGGTTGAAAGCAATAGGCTCGCCCCCTATTACATGGAGCTAACATAACTGGTGAATTGTGGGTGTGCTGTAGGGATGCCTCTGCCCAACCCTTTAGAGAAAAAAACCGGCCAAGTGCGAGTCGGACTCGCGCACCGAGGGTTCCGTACAAACCTGCAGGTATTCACGGTTTGTGCATAAGGTTTGTGTTTATGAAATTAAATGATTTTTTTAAAATTTTTGTATTTGAGTTGACTGAATGAAAGGTAAATTGTGGTTTACGATTTATGACGTATTAAAAAAAAACTACTTACTAGATCTCGTTCAAACCAATTTTCAGTGGAAGTTTACATGGTAATGTACATCATATATTTTTTTTAGCTTTATCATTTCCTTATTTTAGAAGTTACAGGGGGGGGGGAACACATTTTACCACATTGGAAGTGTCTCTCGCGCAAACTATTCAGTTTAGAAAAAAAATGATATTAGAAACCTCAATATTATTTTTGAAGACCTATTCATAGATACCCCACACGTATGGGTTTGATGAAAAAAAATTTTTTGAGTTGCCGTTCTATGTATGGGGAACCCCAAATATTATTGTTTTTTTTTCTATTTTTGTGTGAAAATCGTAATGCGGTTCACAGAATACATCTACTTACCAAGTTTCAATAGTATAGCTCTTATAGTTTCGGAAAAAAGTGGCTGTGACATACTCGGATAGACAGACAGACAGACAGACATGACGAATCCATAAGGGTTCCGTTTTTTGCCATTTGGCAACGGAACCCTAAAAAGGTGTGATGTTATGTTATGTGACAGCTAATATTTACAGTATTCTTAAACAATCTGAAATTGAAGGCCATTAATAACTTTCCACAGATAAACACTAAAAATAAAAACGAAAAAGAAAGGCCGGTACAGAACACCTATGACTTAAATTAGGAATTTAAAAGTACACAATCGACAAATCATAACAACTAAAAATAATTTTGAGGAATGCTCAAGCTGAGAAACAATCATATTGAATATATCCAATTCATGATCACTAGACAGTTTATTCAAACTTCTTGTCGCACGTTATATCAATTCACCACTTTTTTTATTATTTTTCTGATAACTGTCACCACCTGGCCTATCAACCGTTTTCGGCTTGATGTTGATTTTTGGGACACCCTGTATATCTACGTTCTGGAACGAGCAACGTACAAAAGTCATTTATTCAAATTGGGCTGAGAATCAGCATTTTTTTAACGTTAAAATTACATAAGACAGTCCCCCAAAACGCCCGATAGTTTTGGTTTCTATAGGCGATTAGCACTTGGTATATTTATATTTGTGGTCGAATCGTCTACTCAAGGAATACGTATTAGGCAATCTCTATGCATTTTACCACCATATTGCAATCGCCAACCCGTCTGCCAAGAATGGCGATTATGCATTACATGCATACACACCCTTTTCTAACCGACCCCCAAAACCAAAAGGTAAAGGTAACTCTTACAAAGTGTTCCTTTTGATACCCTATAACTCTAGACTCTAGAGTATTCATCATCATCATCATTTCAGCCGCAAGACGTCCACTGCTGGACTTAGGCCTCCCCCAATTTGTGGGGCTTTGCCATAATCGCCACGCTTGGCAGGCGGGTTGGCGATCGCAGTATGGTGGTAAAATGCATAGAGAACGCTGCTGCCCATTCTCTAGTAAGTCCCTTAGTCTCCTTTTACGACATCCACGGGAAGAAATGAGGTGGTGTTATTCTTTACGTCCGGCACCACACGGTACCTCTAGAGTATTGTAAATAATTAATGAAACCATGTCAAAAAATTAAATAGAATCAGCATTTTAAGTCTAACATGAAATTATTCCTTGCCAAACAGAAATCATGCGCGCCCTAATCGCCCGCGTGCACCCAGCCTAATCTCCTAAGATATTAAGGTACCACGACTGGCCCGGGGGCTTAATTTGAAAGCATAACACTCAGACATATCCACCGTATGTTTCATGTACTACCACGGACGAAACATGGGTTTGTATTCAATTATATCATGCGAATAAAATTTAGAACCTATTAATTTAAGGGAACATATTTCTTGTTGGCATTAAGCGGTTTTTGATGCATCTGTAAAATAATGTTGGTAATAATTAGTATTTTTATGTTATTGCTTATTACTAGGAATTAAGGGCGGCTAACAAGAGGTATTTACAAGGCAGATGTGACTTGACACGCCGGAATGAGACGCTTTAGGAGAACATATATTATTGTGACCTTATTGGTGGTGTTCTTCAAGTGGGTAGTACTCGTAACCGGCATGCGTTTATGACAAGTTCATTATCATTTCAGCTGTAAGACGTCAACTGCTGGAGATAGGACTTGGAAGTCGGGTTGGCGATTACAGTATTGCAGTAAAATGCATAGAGAACGCTGCTACCCATTCGCTTGTAAGTCCCTTAGTCGCCTCTTACGACACCCACGGGAAGAAATCGGATGATGCTATTCTGTTCGCCCGACACCACACGGACAACCTTTCTGAAGAACTTCACCAATATGGTCACTATACGGCCTCCCAGGGCGTCCCCTCTACACACATCTGTCTTGTAAATACCTTTTATTAGTCGCCCTTTATTCATCCTCTCAACATGACCAAACCATCTATTTTTATCACGACAACATTATCATTATTGTCCTGCTATTATCCCAATTTATTCGTAGTAGGCCCAACATGTCTTTTTAATCCACACTTCTCTATCAGTCGTCATCTCGGTAGACACCCCATTTCTAACCATTCATCTCCCCATTTCTTTCTTTTCTTTTTTCTTTCTTTCTATATCATAATTCACACAGTCCATCAATCGTTTCTTTGGCCTTTCCCTGCTGTTATAGCCATCGACATACATACTCAAAACTTTCCTCATTCACTCAGTCCATTCCTCGTTTCTTTGGGTTTTGTCACTACATCTTATAGCAATTATATGTGCAAGCCCATCTATACTTTGATTTTTAACCGTATTCAGTAACTTGGCAGTTGAAGGGAACCAGAATTTGCGAAATAAAGGTGGTGTAAAAAAGAACAAAATCGTTAATACAAACTTTATTGTAAATTTAATAACTTGTCTTAAAAACACGATATGTACTAGACCAATATGTACATCGTTTATGGTGGTCAGAGGAAATAAAATGACTAAATAAAAAAAGTAAATTGACAAGACTTTTATAGTTAGTTTTTTTTTCTACTAGAAGACAATAAAAATGAAAATAACTGTAACTAAAAATTATTAATTATTGTTATATTCCACATCATAAAACGATTTTTAAAGGTTTCTTAAAATAAACAATTTTTATCATTCGTTCTTTATGCGAAATCGTTCACTACCCCGACGCGGACGTTTTAGTATGGTATCATTATTTTTCTTTGAACTGTCAAGTTACTGAATACGATTTAAAGTCCAAGTACCTATAACACTTATGACCTTTCACATATTAATTGACCCCGACGCCACTTATCTTTTCCACACATTTCCCTCAGTTACTAACCAGCCAGTGAGCTAGTGTTGGCCAGTAGTTCACGGCAATTTCCCGTGGCCCCTAGGTCAGTGTGGGCAATCAGCCCAGCGCTGTCCCGGTTTGTATGTCTCTGTGTTACCTACATACCTAACTACTAACTAGCCGCTAGTAACTATAAAGTATGCGTAGTACTGTAATTATAGGGATGGGGTGCGATCAGTTTTGTCGATAGTTTTTTGTTTGTAGCTAGTTGATTTTTTTCAATTGGAACAAGGTAGATTATTTTTTCTATTTGTTTAAGATTGCCTGGAACGTGGGTTACTTATTGCAAGAACGATGTTGGCTGGATACTAGATAGCTTTCTATTCGTTATGTTGGAGCTAAACCCGAAAAATTTAACTTTTTTTAAACTTGACAAGTCGATAAATGAGCTAAAAGTACCTAAAAGATAAAGGATAAATATAATTGTAATAATAGGATATAGTGTCTACCAATCAAACGAATAAAACTAATTCGTTACAACCATTCCTGCGGGTTACTTGCGTAACACACTAACAATTGCAATGCTTTTTCATTTTGACAGTTCATTTATCATTGTGTTATACACGTTGACAAGCTGACGAATTTTTGAGGAAAATCTGAGAGGGTTTTGAAAGAAAGTGTACTACGAAATTCGAGTACTGATTTCGATACCCAATTGCCAAGAAACAATTCCAACTCGATTCTCAAAACCGACTACACCCACATCCCTAATGTTTTATGGCGGGCTATTACCAACACCTGTTTAGTAGCAAACCCAGATAGACCTGTTAGAGTAATGATGTTTTCAGTTAGACATTAGGTAGGACAAAGTTAGATAGTAGGCAGCCCAGCAGGGTAATTACGTTATATAGTAACAGTAGCAATAACTTTTATTTTGACAGTTCAACAACATTTATTGCGTTATTTACATTGCTGAGACGATAACTTTTTGAAACATCTGAATTCATGGTAAGTAGTTAGTAAGATAATGTGTTACTGCGGGCGGCGAGCAATGGGTAGCTCGCCGCTCGGTAAGGATCAGGCCCGGGTCGACGGCGCGTAGTGTTCCACGCGCGCCTCAAAGAAATGTCAGCAAACTGAAGGAGTCTGCTAGGACCGATGCCTGCCAGGGTCGCGAGATTGTTTCAAATCAAATCAAATCAAATCAAAAATCAAAATATTTTTATTTCATATAAACCTACATGGGCACTTATGAAACGTCAGAAGCTAGGTGCACGGTTCCAAATAGTTGGTTCCTATGGAGAAGAGCCGGCAAGAAACTCCACGGTTACTCTTTTAAAAATAATTCGTTTTTACAATTGTTTCAAATTACAGTGTTAATAGTATGGGAGGACGGTGTAGGCCTGTTAATAAGTACCAGGTACTGAATAAGATAGAAAATTGTCTACAGTCTACAAGGCCTACAACGTTCTCACATTCACAAAGTATAAAATAATCTACATAAATAATATTATTTCATAAATAAGACATATTACACTATGTAAACCAAATGTCATTATTGCCATGACAACTAATATTAAAGAGTACAATGTACAATTGTAGGTATATAATTTCAAAAATGAGTAAATGTGAAAGAATGTAAAAACTGAAAAACTTGAATACAAAATGTACATCGTCATTCGGGAGCAGTTAATAGACACAGGTCATCCTGTAATGAGCTACCAGGGAAGCCACATGTGCAGAAGGAATTATTGCCAAACTTCCTTGTCTTCAACGTAGTCTTTTATCTTATAATATGCTTTTTTGATAAGGACACGTTTGATGTGTGATTTGAACTTTCCATAGCTAAGTTCAGTAACAGACTTTGGCAACTTGTTATAGAAGCGGATACTGTTTATAAGAAATGATTTACTAGTTTTAGTTAATCTAAATTTTGGTATCACAATTTCATTTTTACTACGCGTATTTATGTTATGGAAATCGCTTCTTATTTTGAAAAGGCCTAAATTTTTGCGAACATACAAAATACATTCAAAGATATAAAGAGAGGGAAGAGTCAGTATATCAATTTCTGTAAATTTGTTTCTAAGAGACTCGCGAGGCCCCATTTTATAGATTGCGCGGATTGCCCTCTTTTGCAAAATGAAAACTGAATCTACGTCAGCTGCAGAACCCCACAGTAGAACGCCATAAGACATAATACTGTGGAAATAAGTGAAGTATACTAATCGAGCTGTACCTATATCGGTCAACTGCCTAATTTTTCTTACTGCATATGCAGCTGAACTTAATCTACCTGAAATAGCTCTAATGTGGGGACCCCACTGGTTTGAAAGAGATACTGTGAACCTGGCACATGGGCAACTGAAGGAACACGGGTGGGTTTTAGTCAGTAAAAGTCTGACACGCCCTACCGCTCCGACCAGAGCGGGAGAAGTCATTTGATGATTTCCCATCCAAAAAAAAGACTGTGTGTTACGCTATTAGTCTGCAGGTACCTTTTACTTTAATAAGACGTTATTTTCATAGCCGTGGAGCTTATTATCTTAACCCTTTGGATCAAATCATTACCTTACTTAAGGTTACTAGAATAAGGTATATGCAAGCTTTGTGGAACAGTATCGAAATTAAATACTTCTATTACCTTCTGTTTGCTACTTTGGACGCGTGAAGGTTTTAAGATGAAATCTCCAGTGTAGCTCGCTACATAAATAAAATAAATAAATATCTTAGGACAACAAACACCACGTTATCTGATCCCAAACTAGGCAGAGCCTGTACTATGGCAACCAGACAACTGATAAACTTACTTATATATTTCTAAATACATACATATTATAGCTAAATTACACCCAGACACAGAACAAATGATCGTGCTCATCACACAACATTTGTCCTGGGTGGGATTTGAACCCACGACCTCAGTCTTAGCAGTCAGCGTCACTAACCACTAGACTAACAGGCCAGACATAGAAATTTCCTTATGTTTTTTGCCATTAGCAGGTCAGTTCACGCAGATTGTTGATGAATATATGATATATTTAATAATATATATTTTATACATAACATAACATAACATCACGCCTTGTTTCCCCGAAGGGTTGGGCAGAGGTGTACCTATAGTTCACTCACATTTCGCCTGTTATGTGTAAGTCCCATGTAATAGTGGGCGAGCCTATTGCCATCAAACTGGGCACAAATCCCGACTCCGGGCTGCTACTGAGAAAATCCAGATGGAAAAACCCAATAACACTTTGCCCGACCTGGGAATCGAACCCAGGACCTCATGCTCAGCAGTAGCGCTTGCTACCACTAGACCAACGAGGCAGTCATAAAAAAAATTTTGGAGTTTTAAGATCACACACACGATGCGTCTAGTTCTGTTATTTAAACCAAATCATTAATTCAAATATTTTATGTCAAAGTATTTGTGCACCTGCCAGGGTCGCGAGATTGTTCGAAAGAGATACCGTGACCCTGGCACATGGGCAACTGAAGGAACACGGGTGGGTTTTAGTCGTAAAAGTCTGACACGCCCTCCGCTCCACCCAGAGCGGGAGAAGTCATTTGATGATTTCCAATCCAGAAAAAAAGTATTTGTGCATACTGTCTTTATATTAAATAGTAATCTATACTAATATTATAAAACTGAAGAGTTAGCTTATTTAATGAGGAAGGCTATAGGCTATATAACATCACGTTACAATCAAATGGAACGGACCAGCAACGAAAAATGGACGAAGACTGGTAGACAATTCGATGCGACCGGAAGGGTCAAGGGAGCAAAAATTTGACTAGGTCAAAGTCGCGGGCAGAAGCTCGTCTAGAATAAAATTACTTAGACACAGGTATTTTAATTAAACTTAAACAACCGTTAAACTTTTTTAGACAAAAAAAATATTCGCTTATTTTATCAAAACTCAAAGATAAAAAGGCGTAAAGATACTTAACTTATCAAATTTTATCGACAGACACTTGCACGTCACTATTTTATGAACAGCAGTTGTCATTTGTGTGTAGGATGAATGGAGTTAGTATGTACGATATAGTAGGATGTTAAACATGTAGATAATAACTATATTTATGATAGTAGTTGGAATAAGTATGACTGCCGGAGGACCTTGTAGTCATTTTGTAGCGCCTTGCAGTAAACTTAATCGAAGATACGAATTGGTTAGTATGAAGGGGCTCGTAGCTAAGTAATAACAGTTGCACGGGTCGATCGGTCAGGCTAAACTTCGTGGTCCGTGGTTGGGTGACCATCTTTAAATACCGAGAATCGTGGTTGTAATTCTTCGAGCTTATTCAGAAGCCTGAAAGTCTGAGAACCAGTCTTAGAGATATCATTTTTCCCAGTAACTGGGTTGTAGAGTTCAGATAGGCAGTCACTCCTTAAACAATACTAGTATTCTATATTAAAGCCATGGGTACAGTTGGTGTGTTACGCAATTACCCCACTATTATTTCTGAAGAAAATCACCAGTAAAGTCTCTAAAAGTGTAAATTATTCCATTACACTCTCAAAACGGTGATGGAAAACATCGTGAGGAAACTGGCAAGTCCGAGAATCAAACAATCGAAGACATGTGACTTCTACCAACCGGCACTGGTCCGCGTGATATATTACGGCCCACTGGTTCTCACTGAGAGGAGGCCTGCGCCAGCAGTACCCACTTCTGGGACACAGGTCTGCTAGGCTGATTTATTAGTTTTATTTTTTATCTCTCAATTACGTTAAAAATTTCTAGAACTAAGTTAAGAATTAAAGAATAAAACTTTAACTAACCAAGTACGAATTATAACATAGCTTTTAACCTTAATTTCGCCATTACAGTAAAACTTAAAAACATTTTACGGCAATTAACTTAGAGTTAAGAATAGCTAAGGGTCGTTTAAGGTGGGTTTTAACCTACAATGCTACGTGAGCTCTTAGTACTTAACAATTAAAGTTAGCAAGACTAAAAATTAAAGTTTTTATGAGGCTGCTAATATTTTTACGTCTTTTGAAGTTTACGACTAGCCTTGCTAATGTGACTTTTCAATGTCATAAGTAGGTATGTTCCTTTTAAATAAATCTTAGTTATTGTGGCGCCATCTACAACTCTCTTATCTACGTCACGCAAAATCCTACATCTCGCAAGCAGAGTTTACAGCAATCAATCAAAAACATATAAACCTACATGGGCACTTATGAAACGTCAGAAGCTAGGTGCACGGTTCCAAATTGTTGATTCCGACGGAGAAAAGCCGGCAAGAAACTCCACGGCACTTTTTTAAAAATAATTGGATTTTACAATGTTTTTTTTTTGTGGGTGGGTAATCATCAAATGACGTCTCCCGCTCTGGGTGGAGTGAAAGGGCGTGTCAGACTTTCACTGACTAAAACTCACCCTTGTTCCTTCAGTTGCCCATGAGCCACGGTATCTCTTTCAAACGAATGTCGCGACCCTGGCATTTTTACAATGGTTCCAAATTGTAGCATTAATAGGAATGGGAGGACAGTGTTATCCTGTGATATGTAATTTTTTCTGTGCGTGATGTAGTGCATGCGGTGTTTTTATATAAATAGTGAGGCGATTAAACTTAAAATTTCAATATCGAAATATAAAATAACGGTGTTTTCATTGCTGAGAAGCCTAATAAATAAATACATATATTTTTAGTAATCTTAAAATAACTATAAGCTCTCATAACCTATATCTCCATTTAACTTGGTATACTAAGCAGCTGTAACATAGTAAGTTTTTACTATCCACATACCAACCGCACTATTAATTTATTCTATTAATAGTAATGGTTACTTGTCCATTTGGTCACACCTGGCTCATATGCATTTTTATGACCAGAGACTCCCATAAGTGGCAAAGGAAAACGGGCCCTTTGGAATTGTGTTTTTTTTTTTGTTATGGCAACATTTTTTATATCTGGCTGTCACTATACATTGTTCATTTTAATGACGACTGTTACGCCTCATGCAATGTCTGTTTAGGTTTGTTACCCCGCATTTGCAACGAGGTTTGACATTTTGACTTCAACTAGAGTTCATCGCACGAATTTACTCGCCTGAAGCGTTTTTTATGCACATTATTAAATAATATGTTATTTTCTGTCGGCCATTCGCATGTATTTGATATATTTGTGGGCGAATCGACAACTCTACAAATACGTATTAGGCAATTGACACATTTTTAATTTTGTGTTCTTACTAGAGAATGGGCAGCTGGATTCTCTATGTATTTTACCACCATACTGCGATCACCAACCCGTATGCCAAGCGTGGCGATTATGGCAAAATCCCAGTTTGGGGGAGGCCTATGTCCAGCAGTGGACATCTTTTGGCTGAAATGATGATGATGATATGAATTTTGTACAATAAAGTGTGTGTTTGCAGGTTTACAAAGTGTACTTTTAATATGACTTTTAAACTGTCTTTTATTTAATTGCAATATAGTATATCAATGAATTTTGTTTTAACATTTACCACCTCTGTGAGAGGAAGCGACAAATAACAAAAGTCCGATTTTATCAAATTTTTTTTTTTGACTGGCCTGTTAGTCTAGTGGTTAGTGACCCTGACTGCTAAGACTGAGGTCGTGGGTTCAATTCCCACCCAGGACAAATGTTTGTGTGATGAGCTCAATCATTTGTTCTGTGTCTGGGTGTAATTTATCTATAATATGTATGTATTTAGAAATATATAAGTATATTTATCAGTTGTCTGGTTAGCATAGTACAGGTTCTGCCTAGTTTGGGATCAGATAACAGTGTGTTGGTTGTCCTAAGATATTATATTATTATTTTAAAAATTGTATAAAATTCAAACCGTTCCAATTGCTCTATACCTATTTCAAGAGTTGAAACCCAGTAACACTTTGCTCTACCCGGGATTCAAACAAAATAGATCCGTATACCTCATGCTCAGGAGTAGCGCTTGAACCTACCAGACCAACTAAAATATATATAATTATTTTAATTAAAGGCACTTTCCATTGCCTGAGTAATCATTCCTACCCATGGGAACAACGTAAGCGCCCTAAGCAATGCCATACGGAAATAACATCACACGTAAATGAATAAGGGCTTTCTAATTGGCATAAAAATAAAGCAATTACATCTGCCTACGACCTATGTAGGTATGTACTTGTCATGTCATAATAATTTGTTGCCATATGAAAGTGGCGGTCGTAAAAGGATTGGTAGTGATGGGACGTGTAAAGGCCTTTTATCGACAAAAATAATCTTTTATACATTTTTAGGAAGAAAAGAGGTGGTTGTGGATAAGAGCCGTGGGTTGATTGTAGCTAAGTATTAAAAGCCGCACGGGGCTATCTATCAGGTGAGCTACACTTGCCCTGGTTGGTCCGTGGATGAGTGCATATCAAGACACTCCGTGCCTCGGAAAGCATATCGAGCATCTGGTCCTGGCTGTTATTTGTTGAACATTGACAGGCCGTACGGGTCGTCAGAATCCCGAAAGTCTGAAAACCAGTCTTACTTAGGGCTATCACACTACCCAGTACCTAGGTTGCAGATTCATTCGCTCCATTTAAAGTACTAATATTCAGCTGCAGTACCGTGTGGTGCCGGACGTAAAGAATAACACCACCCCATTTCTTCCCGTAGGTGTCGTAAAAGGCGACTAAGGGACTTACTAGAGAATAGGCAGCAGCGTTCTCTATGCATTTTACCACCATACTGCGATCATCAACCCGCCTGCCAAGCGTGGCGATTATGGCAAAGCCCCCCAAATTGGGGGAGGCCTAAGTCCAGCAGTGGACGTCTGTCGGCTGAAATGATGATGATGATGATTTAAAGTACTGATATTCAGCTACATCTGGTTAGAGTGGAAGCCGACCCCAACATAGATGGGAAGAAGCCAGGCCAATGATAAGGAAGAAAAGAAAGAAAATACGTTTATTTGCGGCAAACATGTCGTAGAGAAAGAAAACTAACACAGAAAATAACAAATTGAAAGAAAATATGCGTCACATCCACACAAAACGGCCATCGCACAGCTTAATGCTACGACCCTATGCGAGACATAGCTCCAGCGCTAGTATACAGGAACAGCGTGGAAGGAACATCGACGCACAAACTGTAACCCGTAGCTCTAGCGGTGAAATTTTCCATCAGTTATTAAAAAAACAATTATGTTCCATACATTGTGACCGCGTAGTTTTTTTTTTTTTATTACTGACATAAAATTACACCGGTTAAAGTTTGCGCGTCGATGTTCCTGCCACCATCTGGATATATTTAGCCTAAGTGTTGGGACTTATGATTAATTATATGAAATTAGCTTCAAACTTCAAAATAACTACTACTTAAAAATAAGCGCTCCCACAGACCCATAAAGCACCCAATTTCATAACTAATTTTTATAGTAACTGCCATCTTCGCTCTGCATTCCTTAGAGAAATCAGGTCTTTAGTTTTCCCCCTAGGAAATCACTATGTGAGAGTCGCCTCCACTTTCTAGTTTAATGTCCCAGTCGATTTACGACAACTGCAGACAAATCGAGTCTTCCAAGCGAAAGTAAAACTTGCAATACGATTCTAAACAGAATACTGCAAGGATTATTTATTTATTAATAAAACTAGCTTCCGCCAGCGGCTTCGCCCGCGTGAAAATTCAACCCCCCAATTCACCCTCTTAGGGATGGAATTTGAAAAAACCCTCTCTTAGTGGATACCTACTCTTCACAAAGAACACACCCTCCAAATTTCATGTCTCTAGGACCAGCGGTTTAGGCTGTGCGTTGATATATCAGTCAGTCAGTCACTCAGGACTTTGAATTTTATATATATAGATAAAACAAGTCTGACAGCCAGTCTTACCAAGGGTAGGTACCATTAACTGGGTTGTGGAGGTCAGATAGGCAGTCGATACATGTAAAATACTGGTACTCAGCCGTATCCGGTTAGACTGGAAGCCGACCATAGTTGGGAAAAAGGCTAGGCAGATGATGAATAAAATAAAACAAGATATGACATAATATGATGACTCTAATCCTGAACAATTAGGCAGTAAATATTAAGAAAAAACCCAAAACCTAACTACTGGAAAATGGATAATATTTTTGTGTTCACCAAAAATCTTAAGGTACATCTATGTATGCATTTCTAAAATATTGATCTTAAACCCGTTTAATTGTTTTACTATAATTAAACTACTCGGCCAACAAAATATGTTACATCAAACAAATTCCAAATTAACACCAAGATATAACACTTTTTTATTGTAGTGCGCTGCAAATATTCTATTGTAACAATAACTATTTTATTCTTCCTCGAAAAATACTGATCGTGCACCAAATATTCCTGAATGTACTACGTGAGCTCGACAAACGAGTGTGGGAATGCACGCTTGTGCGACATACTCGAGCTCACATAGTACACTAGGTTAGGTTAGGTTAAAACTGTGACCTCCTACGCACGAGCCGAGCGAGCGAAGCGAGCGGTGCCGCAGCAGCGGCCGGCGAGTGCTAGAAACGACTGTGTGCCGCACAATGCAGTGCATTATCTGAAGTAAAACTAAAAAAATAAATGCTTTATAATAAACTATTTTAACAAATTTGCAACAGTTGTTAAAGCTCGTTATGACATATTTTAATTAACATATTTTGGTGCACATTCAGTATATTTGGTGGAACACAGGCAAAATTAGGTAAATTAAATGGGAATAAATTGAAGTACTTTTAAATCACGATGTATGAAGAATGGAACAAGAAAATATTGTCATCCGAGAGCTGAGGTTAAATGCCAGTTTCCTTAAAGATTCCTTCATTTAATACTGTTTTTTTTTTTAATTAATCAATTTATGGTCTCTTGAGGGCGCCATATTCAATTTAATATAACATCACTAGTTATGACTAGCGGACGATCATTACGCTTCCAACGATACCATATTTGTCAAATAATAATTAGCAGTTTAGGAGTTATGAGGGAACCGATGAACATAAAAACAAATACATACAATACAAACCGGTCATAATCGTAAACCTCCTTTTTGCTTTGCCGCAGTCTGGTAAAAAGACAGAAACCGTCAACTTATTTTTCGTGATAACAGAAATTCTACTTCTCTCTCTGTCACTCCTTACCTTGTTCCTTAACGAATTCTTTTTATCAAACAAAATCAATTTCGATAATCAAAATTATCGATATTATTCACATCACTACCGCTAAGTGCCGTTACGGCTGAACCTTTTTTTCTGCGCCCATAAACTACCGCTCTATATACAAATATTGAAATTTACATCACTATGCTTTTATATGTTAATGTGACGAACGATACTAAATTTTACTCTATAAATTTATTTATAGGCATAGACAACATTTTAGGGTATTATCATAAACCGTCACTCTGTGTGAGTGGAACCACAAATAGACATAAGCCATAAGCCTCCCGCAATACATAGCACTGAAGACACATTTAAAATTCTGAAATAGCAAACTCCATACACACATACATACAGACACACTTTCAAACATCACAATCACAGACAAGCCAAAATAGTAATAAGTGTAGTAATTTCATTGCTAAATTATTTAAGTTTTTTTCAATTGTTTCTTTTTTCTTTCTTATGGAGCCTATTATCTTAAGTTCTCACTCGTTTGTTACTGTACGGGTCACAACAATGAGGAATAATACCCCACTGTAATACAGTACCAACTAGTACGGGGGGTATTGTGACTGTTACTGGCGGCTTTATATATTGTAATGTGAACAGTATATTAAGCTAATAAATTGTGCACAAATAAACAAATAAATAAAATAAATAAATTTGGGGGTTTTGCCATAATCGCCACCCTGGCCCTTTTGGCATTATTATCATTGTTTTGTTTTCTGCTTATTTTATAGTTTTAAGTTTTATTTTAATGATATAATGCCAATAAACACATTATTCTTTCTTTCTTTTTTCGCTTCTATGCAATCATTCGTAAGCGAAGCGCTTCGCTGCTGAGACGCGTGCGGGGCACCGCAAACGGCATCCTGGACACGTTGGTGAACAGGTGGGATTCTCCACTGTTGAAGCAGTGGATGAGTGTTCATGCAAAGGGCGCTCAGTCCGGCGCATGCTTAAACTAATTTAATAAATTGTAATTACTAATATTAGGCTAAGTTTATTGTTACTAACACCTATGGATCTTTTAACCCGAAATAAATTTGATTTGATTTTGATAGAGACCGCTGCTACCCATTCTCTAATAAGTCCCTTAGTCGCCTCTTACAACACCCTCAGGTAGAAATGGGATGGTACTGTTCTACACGTCAGTCCTAACAGTCCGCGCGGACACGCGTGCCCGCCTGGACGGTTTTATAGCTGAATAGAATTCTTATTAAAAAATCGCGGGCAAAATGTATGAAATAATATTATTTTTTACTAAATAAAACATCACTCCTGTAATTCCCTAAGGGGTAAGCAGAAGTATACATACCACCCACATTATACCACGGTCCACTCGAAACTTTCCACCCTGTTCCTCAAACTTATAAACTCCTCTACCGTTTAGGATAATAATATAATAAATAATAAGCCCTAACCACCGGTAGCTTGGACCCTGCTCCCGCTACCGGAGGTCCACTATTTTTTATATTTTTAAATGTTTTTTGTTGTAAATTTATTTTTCTAAAAATATTTAAAAATGTAACTAATATGTATATAAAGAAATAATAAATAATATTCCACAACTATCACACAACGCCATCTAGTCCCAAGCTAAGCAGAGCTTGTGTTATGGGTACTAGACAACTGATAAACATACTTATATATTTCTAAATACATACATATTATAGATAAATTACACCCAGACACAGAACAAATGATCGTGCTCATCACACAAACATTTGTCCTGTGTGAGAATCGAACCCACGACCTCCGGCATAGCAGTCAGGGCCACTAACCACTAGACCAACAGGCCTGTGTGGAATAAAGGATGATAGTATATTTTTTTTAGCACTAGGAACTAACGAAAAAACAGATACGATAAAAAAAAATATTATAGAGCCCTGGACCCTGATCACCTGTCCTCTATCCTTAAAAATTATTCACAAAAATCCGATTACCATGCAAATGCGACCCGTTAAAACATGCACCTATGATAAAAAGCTAATTCTGCCATTACCCTAGTGAGATCGGGTTCAATACCTGTTTGTAGACCCACATAATTAAGGCGAAGTGAGGCGGTCACCTGCATACCTGCAGTGCTATTCTGTAACCATCTCACCGGGTGAAGTGAGCGTGTAGTGAGCTATCAATGTCAATCCACCTGATGCTAGGGATGTTCAAGTATCATATTTACAATCATAATCGAGATTTAAATACCTAATATTCTTATGCTAATTCTATTGATTATTTTTATAAGGATTTCAAAGCTAGAATAGTGTCTAAACAATACTACTGTTTCGGGAAGTTTTTCAAATGAAATAGCGAAACAGATATTCAGACAGAAACGCATTGTATTTTTTCTATTTTTTCCTTGACTAGCCCTATTGCCTGACGCACAAATGCGACACGCATGAACAATTAGTATTATTGTCAGTTATTATGAACCCACTGTAAACTGATTAAAATTAAATACTTAAATGCAATCACATGGCCTAATCGCGATGTGTCTTGGAGAAACGACTGTAGATCGACTCGAGTAGATTGTGCAACGTTCTTCAGCGTTGTTACTAACCCAAATCTATAAAACAAAGACGAAAGAACTTGCAACCTAATTGCGAAACGCACCATTTATCAGAATCTGAATGGGATTGAAGATTATTTCTAAACCATGGCGTCATTTGTTCGAATAAATTGTCGGCTCAGCAACGTAAATAACGCAATGAATGTTATTTAACTATCAATATGACACCAATTCCTACTGATAGCAAGTTACGTAATTACCCCTCTGGCCGTGCCTGTCTGACGGAGCATAGAATTCAATCTCAGACAAACTATGTGGGAACCCACATCTAGGCACTCTCATATACACATTGATATTTGTTTTTGTTTACTAGGTAGGTATTTATTTAACGTATAACACGTCACGTATGCGCACTAAGCACATTAGGAAAATGCAATACCAACGTCCAAAATGTGCCGACTAACATTTTATTGTAGATAAAAATATACTTACCTACTTACTTAATTAGTCGTTGCAAACAATAAAAAAGAATATTCATCGAATCGTCATCATCTTTATAATGTCAAAATTTAATAGTTCAAAACGGTCACCCGCGTGCTCGCGAGGTGAAGTGATGTTACCATGACAACGGCATTGCGAGCATCGCGTGATCAAGCCGCGCATCCACGCCAGACGCTGTCATCAATAGGTTTCAACTTTTTTTTTTTTTGTTTTCCTTGTGCAGAAGCCATTTCATATTCGGTTCAGAGAATAATTAGTACGCAGGTATTTATTTCAATTCTTGTAGATACCTATGTACCTATCTAAATACAACAGTTTTTAAAAACATTTATGTCAGTTTAGTACCTACAGTTTGGTGTCAACAATTAATCCGCTTTTTTATACTAAGTGCTCACTTCACCTGACTACATGCGATGATGCGACGAGAATCGCGTGAAGTGCTCACGCCGCGCAAGCGCACTAGGCCTAGTGGCCTGCTTGCGCGGCGGACATCAATGTGAAAAAAAAAAACCTTTTTTTTTATGACCATGTGTTCAAGCCTGATCGCATTTAAAGTTCAGACAAAATTAGCTGGTACTTATTTACTACTAATTTAATCTGTAACGTATCACGCACATACGCACTAAGAACATGCAATCAAATCAAATTATTTTGGGCTACAAAGACCCATATCATAAATACCTTACAGACTAACATACATACAAATAAAAACCACGTAAACGTAACTATTGTACACGAAGTGACAGCGTCGTGTTGCGCTGCGTGGTGTTGCGTAGCCTTTTTTTTTTTTTGGATGGGAAATCATCAAATGACTTCTCCCGCTCTGGGCGGAGCGGGAGGGCGTGTCAGACTTTTACTGACTAAAACCCACCCGTGTTCCTTCAGTTGCCCATGTGCCAGGGTCACGGTATCTCTTTCGAACAATCACGCGACCCCGGCAGGCATCGGTCCTAGCAGACCCCTTCAGTGTGGCTGACATTTCTTTGAGGCGCGCGTGGAACACTACGCGCCGTCGACCCGAGCTTGGTCCTTACCGGGCGGCGAGCTACCCATTGCTCGCCACCCGCAAGCTCGCGCCTACGGTGGGTGTTGCGTAGCCTTCCGCGGAAACGCCGATACACGACACCCTTCGGCCAAAACTGCCTTGAGGAAGGTCTCGGTTTGATGAGTTGGAACTCGCACCACGAATAACTTGAAGTTCGTGTTGTGGCGTGGTTCCAACTTCTCGACCCTCAAGGTCCAGTTGGTCTTCAAACGTACATACTCCACGATCTCCTCAACCTTCGTGGTGTAATGTAAACGGGACACATAGAGCTGCGTTGGTGTAGCTGGACGCAGCAGCATATTGGATCCTGCTAACGCGGTCCCGCACAGATTCCGACTAAGAGGCTTCCTCCTCTTCACCTTCACGAAGCCATCCTTTTCACTCGAGCCTGAAGCCGGGCCTAGCTGTTTCGATCCCTAGTGGCAGGTTCACTACAGCTCTACACATCCCCCTTCCTGGTCTGCGACACAGGTTTGTGCGTGGCGACGATAGCGTGGGCACGTTTACGTACCTCGAGTCACTACCTCGACCGGTGTCGAGTCAGCGACGGCGAATACCAATGTGCAATAAGTAGGTACAGCTAGGTACCTACCATGCCTAGGTACTACTAAACATCTCGTAGTCTGACCATACGTAGGTAGGTACGTGTAGACACTGTTATTTGAAACCATTGTAAAAAAACCAATTATTATTACAAGAGTGACCATGTAGTTACTTGCCGCCACAAATTATTGGAACCGTGCACCTACCTTCTGAAGTTTCATGCAGGATTATGTGAAATGTTTTTTTTTTGATTTTGTCGATGATGAGATGCACTACCTTCTGTGTAGGTATACGATTTGTGTATTTATGTAAATACAAAACCATACTTATATATTCATGTATACCTATTTATTAGTCGTGTTAATAATAAAAGAATATTTATCAAATCATCCTCATCTCGATACCTACCTACTATATCAAAAATCAACGGTTCAAATGACAAACGCGTAGCGCGCCCGCGTTGGGTCACTTCACCTACGCTTCATGTGACGAGAATCGCGTGAAGTGTTCACGCAAGTGTGTCTCAAACGGTGAAGTTGGCGTTACTCATTTAGCTCCGCGTTAGCTCACTTCGCCTACATTATGAAGAGAATCGCGTGAAGCGTGTCTCATACCGTGAGCACCGATTGAGTAACGGGTGAAGCACGGAGACAAACGCGCTTGCGCGAGAGCTGTCATTGTTTTTTTTTTAATTTTTGAGCCTTTCAAGTCATTATTTAACGCAATGACGTATTCGCAGCTAGAGCCAATGAAGTATATTTTAATGTCAAGTCCAACCATTGTTGAACATTTCAAAATTATGTTTTCAACAAATGAATATTAGGTACTTACTTGAGAGGTGTGAGATCGAGCAATCGGTGAATCGAGAGGCTTGTAGCTAAATAAAAACAGCCGCACAGTCCGACCGATCCGGCTAAGCTACGCTTGCCTCGGTCGGTCCGTCTATGGGTGACCATCTTTACATACCAAGATCTCGAAGGTCGAAACTCTGACAACCAGTCTTACCGAGGGGGAAACATATTACCAAATAACTGGGTTGTCGAAGTTGTTGCATGTAAAATACCAGTGCATTCAGCTGCAGCCAGTTAAGACTGGAAGCCGATCCCAACACAGTTGGACAAAGGCAGGCAGATGATAAGGTGAGATCGAGAAACTTCAATAAATTATGCATCGCAAGTATTCAGTGATTGGTGATCTGTTCGTTTACATTGTGTACATAATACATGTAAATAGCATATAGTTTTTTAAACAGCCTATCATCTAGATTCTAGATAAACCACAGTTCCAAGTTACAAACCTTATAACAACAATACACAAAATATTTAGACATATCAATCATCTAGTTATGGTAGCTGTTGAGACACAAATTGCTTATCTCCCTTGCTAACAAGATTTCAACATTATTCATGTATTTATTTTCGTTCATTTTTGCACTGTAAGTTACACCTCTGCCCAACCCTTCGGGGAAACAAGGTGTAATGTTGTTTCTTTTTATTTTCATAATATGTGTAAATCAACATTGTATGTAAGTACGATTACTATTTTAAACCGATAAAACTATATATGTTTAGGTTACTATAGCCTAATTAAATCTGTTTTCATGTATACCGTTTTACACAATGTGTCTATGTTTCTCATCCCACTCCCCAATTGCAGGTGTGCTGCAAGAAATTTCTTATATTTTATGCAGATCCTTTGTGCTTTCCTATCTTTATGTATTTTATTTTATTAAGTGTAAAGTGTGTTCATAAATAAATAAGATTTGTAACACATCATAACAAATTTGCTAATACATTTTTTCTACTGAACTTTCTGCTTCCTGAGCTTCAACTTCTTGATACTATGAACGGACGGTCGTTGGATGTGTGTGGACTGCACGTCGCCATCGCGACTAGCTGAAAATAATGGTAAGCGTTTATTACTAAGTAATTGTTTTAACTCATCCAAATCTCTTTTTTTTTTTGTTTTAACAATCAGTGTCCAATACAAAAAAATCAAATCGGTCAACATTATTCCTATATTTTGAGTAAGTACAATGAGATGCAACATTTCTTAACTCCATGCTTGTCCTTGTACTAATTTTTTGGCTCTTTTATGTTTATCAATAATAGTCTGACATTATCAACAATTATTAACCTCTCACTGCACGATCGACATACAGCTAGGATTAATGTAATCAAGTACATGCGGTGTATGTACTTTTATTGTCTTCAGTTCCTTTATCCTCAGCAACTGCATGGTGGAATAGATTCATATGCCAAGATGTAAAGTATTCAGATTATTATAATAAAGATGCCTTTTTTCTCTCAGCTGGGCAAAGGTCTCCCCAATACTTTTCCAGTTTTTCTTATGTTGTGCCGTCTTTGGACAGTAAGTTTATCTCGTGATGTTAGTATAGCTTCCTGCTAAAACCGTTGCTATGGTGAACCTGATATTCGGAGGGTAGTACCAATAGTAAGAAAAATATACTGTTACTGTTGCACCAGTATTTTTGTCCAGAGTAAGCCTACTTCCTTCCCACCAGCATGTTGAGCTGGAACAAATGACAGTTGAAAAAACTTGGTACAAAAAGGTAAGATAGTTGAAAAACAAATGATTTGACTAACAGCCTAAGTTGGAATTTCAGAAAATATATAGCAGAATTATTGAAATCACAATGATGACATTAATAATATCAGGTTTTCATAAATCAATCAATCGATCAACTCAGCGTATCGCAGTCCACTGCTGGACATAGGCCTCTCCCATGTTGCGCCACAACACCCTGTCCTCCGCCTTCCGCATCCAGTCTGTCCCAGCCACTTTCCTAAGGTCGTAGGTCCATCTAGCTGGGGGGCGTCCCACACTACGCTTAAATAAATAAAAGCAAATTTTGCTGGATTTATTATTATGACAGTTTAATGCTAGTAAATTTGACAACATTGTCATTTATATTTTATGTGAACAGTAAATTGCAGACATAAAAATAAAAGTATTACTAATATCACAAATACTTAGGTAATACAGGCTGATGTCTGCAACTTCACATCAACGCATATATTTTGCATGTGGATCACAAAAACTTACATAACTGAAACATACAAATCAAAAGTGGCCGCAACCTATTTCTTTTTACTGTCAACTCAGGCCCAATTTTCTAATTCAAAGGCACTGCATTCAGGTATCTAAAACACAAGTTTGTATTTTAATATTCACATAAATATTTTAAGCTTCAAGATAGTTAACTGAAATATCAGACTTACCAGACAGGCAGGCATATAAGTATGGTTTTTGTGTATCATTTTCCATCAATACAATCACATTTCTGAGAGTAATCTGAAAAGATCAATGTATACATTAGTAACTATTATTTAAACTATGTTGACAGGCTCGTTTTACAGTATAAAGATGTGAAAAAGTGATCAATAATGTTGGGAACGTTTCAGTCGGCCTAAATAAATTTGCCACTCATACATAGCGAAGTTGGTCGGCCTGCTCAAGTAAACACAAAGCTGGCAAGGAAAACTTGAGTGTCTTGGATTGAAATTTACTAGTTTTACACGATTAGTTAATGATGATAACGTACAAACCTTCGTAAACTTTTCGTGATTATTCCGGTGGTAACTTCGTCGGCCTATACGTATATCTTTTACAAAGTGTTTCTCCCACACAGTTTGTACTACCATTGTTGATCTTGTTATATATATTGCACTACCTATGTAAATTAATACACTATAAATACACCGAGAACTTTATTCGGTCAGCAAACAAACTCGAAACTACAAAACAAAACTGGAACTATGAAAGAAAAGTAGAATAAATAACTTATAAAACCGCCAAAATTTGACAGTAACATTCTAACTAAATTATCTATGGTTTCAAGAAAGAAAGTCAAGAAACAGACTGATCACAGGGTTGAATTTTTTGTGATACTATTTCCAGACAAAGTAACGTATTACGTACGTAATTTTTTTATACTTTTAACTAAATGGACATTAATACAGACTACAGAATATTTTTTTGATCAAACTCAATGGTGCCGATTCTGTTGTACAAAATTCTCTAAAATAAACTAAACATCACTAAAATTTGTTTTATTCCTGTCAAACGACGATTTCCTATTCTGAAATAGACTAAAATGACACAACGTAACTATATTTTAGTTTGACATTACTAAGATTGCACTGAGTTATTAGTTTAGTGAAAATGACAATTTTGCTATTCTGAGTTTGCCGGTTTTCACCAAAAATGTTGACTATAATAATTTATTTTGACTAAATCTGACTATTTTTAATCGCGATTAAAAAGGTGTGGAATAAAACTAGTGGTCATGAACAAAAATTCACACCCACGCCTCGCCTTCAAGTGCAAAAACAGTGCTGTATTTTTTATTTTGCTTATATCTCGAAAATGACGTGTCCTATCGCAAAAATAATGAAATTTTCGACCCCCTTTGTTAAACCCGGAACATATAAATCTCAACATGTGGGTACTATTTTTTATATTTTTCAAACAAAAAGTGAAAAATTCCATATAAAACACGTCCAGGCTGCCCCATTGCGCGCGCCTCCGTCTCTAAAAAAATAATTGCGTAGCGCACACAAGTACCACGTTGCGAAAAAAAAAGAAAAAAAAACTACATTGATTGTCAAATTCGTTTTTAGTCGTGACAAAATAATTTTTAAATTTAGAGATTTTTTCTTGAAGAATAAATTCTCATAGCCAAAAGTAAGGAATTTTAGAGATAGTGTTGTACTATTGGGTAGGGAAAATAACACGTAACACATTGTATCATTTAAAGGTACACCACACACCTCATTTATTTCAAATAGGCACACCTTTAAATAGAATTGACTCTAGTTGTCCGTTCCAAAGAGTAATCACACGGTTGGAGAAGAAGGACAAGAAACTCCATCGCTACTCTTTATTAAATGTTTTACAATGTTATAAGCACTTAATATTTAAGAACATTGTAGTTACAAAACTTACGTCCGTCTTCGATGCTGGCCCCGAGCGAATTAGTTGTAGGCGTTGCGACAACGAACCGTTTCCGAAGACCGTTTTATGTTTTGCAACTATGAAACCGTTTTACGTCCTGGGTCCAAACAGTTTTCGTTGCACAAACCAGTCTTCGAATTACTAGATGCGATTATTTATTTTACAGCTAAGAAAATACGGTCGAGAACCCATTGATTCAACTATCACACTAGTCGCGTCGCGTCGTCGTCCTTAGTCCCTCCGTTCCAAAGACCGTTTTATGTTCTGCGACGACTACGACGACGAAACTGTTTTTAAGTCTTGGATCGAAACAGTTTTCGTTACACAAACCAGTCTTCGAATTACTTTATGCGATTTTTTATTTTACTGCTAAGAAAATATGGTCGAGAAGGCATTGATTCAACTAACACACTCGTCGCGACGTCGTCTTTAGCGTACCGCGTTCGTTCACAAAACAGTTTTGTGTTGATTCAACTATCACACTCGTCGCGTCGCGTCGTCGTCCTTAGTCCCTCCGTTCCAAAGACCGTTTTATGTTCTGCGACGACTACGACGACGAAACTGTTTTTAAGTCTTGGATCGAAACAGTTTTCGTTACACAAACCAGTCTTCGAATTACTTTATGCGATTTTTTATTTTAGTGCTAAGAAAATACGGTCGAGAAGGCATTGATTCAACTAACACACTCGTCGCGATGTCGTCTTTAGCGTACCGCGTTCGTTCACAAAACAGTTCTTACAGTAAAAAGGGAACTTTTTGTCAATGGTATAGAGTCTATATTTTATTACTAGTTTTCCTTACTGTCGTTCGTGATGCGACGGTCAAACCTGTGTAAGCTTATAGCCGTTAAGTGCAAAATCGCCCGGCATATTGAATTGGGATGATAGTTAAATAAATATCATGGAATTCGAGCCGGTGAGCGTGTCATATGTTTGTTTACATTTTTTTGGTCAGTTGTGTAGTTGGGCATTTATAAGTAGTCGTAACTTTGGAAGAAACTGCAACTATTTCACGCAACGAAAACGCAATTCTGTTCCATATTCGATACGTTTCGTCTTTTACAAAACGGTCGTCGTCGCAACAACTGGTTTGAAGACGGTCCTTCAAACCAGTTGCGACGACGACCGTTTTCTGCAACCGTTTTCATCGTCGGAAAAACGGTTGCGTGTCGTCCGTCAAAAATTCGACAACGACCCACCACTAGAGCGAATAGGCCGAGTGCCATCCCGTGTTCCCAACCGTTTTCTCAAAACCGCGCCATTTCAAAACTGGTGTTGCCAGTATTATAAATTAAAAGTCTCAATAATCGACTAAGACAATATTATAATTTAGTATATTATTTTAAAACCTAACAAAAGTTTAGTTAATTTATTTCGGTGTACAACAGAATCGGCACCAAAAACTAACTAAACTATCTCTAAAATTCCTTACTTTTGGCTATGACATTTTTAACGCTATTCTGCAAGAAAAAATCACTAAATTTAAAAATTATTTTGATTCGACTAAAATCGAATTTGACAATCGCGACTCAACGTGTTTTTTTTTCTTTTGGTTTCGCAACGTGGTACTTATGTGCGCTATGCAATGAATTTTTTTGGAGACGAAGGCGCGCGCAAGGCCACCTTGCGCGCGCCTTCGTCTCCAAAAAAATTGGACTGGACGTGTTTTATATGGAATTTTTCACTTCTTGTTTTAAAAAAAAATGTTACTCACGTGTTTAGATTTATGTGTGTGGGATTTATTAAAGGGGGTCGAAAATTTCATTATTTTTGCGATAGGACACGTCATTTTCGAGATATAAGCAAAATAAAAAATACAGCACTGTTTTTGCACGTGAAGGCGAGGCGCGGGTGTGAATTTTTGTTCATGACCACTAGTTTTATTCCACACCTTTTTAATCGCGATTAAAAATAGTCAGATTTAGTCAAAATAAATTATTATAGTCAACATTTTTGGTGAAAACCGGCAAACTCAGAATAGCAAAATTGTCATTTTCACTAAACTAATAACTCAGTGCAATCTTAGTAATGTCAAACTAAAATATAGTTACGTTGTGTCACTTTAGTCTATTTCAGAATAGGAAATCGTCGTTTGATAGGAATAAAACAAATTTTAGTGATGTTTAGTTTATTTTAGAGAATTTTGTACAACAGAATCGGCACCATTGAGTTTGATCAAAAAAATATTCTGTAGTCTGTATTAATGTCCATTTAGTTAAAAGTATAAAAAAATTACGTACGTAATACGTTACTTTGTCTGGAAATAGTATCACAAAAAATTCAACCCTGTGATCAGTCTGTTTCTTGACTTTCTTGAAACCATAGATAATTTAGTTAGAATGTTACTGTCAAATTTTGGCGGTTTTATAAGTTATTTATTCTACTTTTCTTTCATAGTTCCAGTTTTGTTTTGTAGTTTCGAGTTTGTTTGCTGACCGAATAAAGTTCTCGGTGTATTTATAGTGTATTAATTTACATAGGTAGTGCAATATATATAACAAGATCAACAATGGTAGTACAAACTGTGTGGCAGAAACACTTTGTAAAAGATATACATATAGGCCGACGAAGTTACCACCGGAATAATCACGAAAAGTTTACGAAGGTTTGTACGTTATCATCATTAACTAATCGTGTAAAACTAGTAAATTTCAATCCAAGACACTCAAGTTTTCCTTGCCAGCTTTGTGTTTACTTGAGCAGGCCGACCAACTTCGCTATGTATGAGTGGCAAATTTATTTAGGCCGACTGAAACGTTCCCAACATTATTGATCACTTTTTCACATCTTTATACTGTAAAATGAGCCTGTTAACATAGTTTAAATAATAGTTACTAATGTATACATTGATCTTTTCAGATTACTCTCAGAAATGTGATTGTATTGATGGAAAATGATACACAAAAACCATACTTATATGCCTGCCTGTCTGGTAAGTCTGATATTTCAGTTAACTATCTTGAAGCTTAAAATATTTATGTGAATATTAAAATACAAACTTGTGTTTTAGATACCTGAATGCAGTGCCTTTGAATTAGAAAATTGGGCCTGAGTTGACAGTAAAAAGAAATAGGTTGCGGCCACTTTTGATTTGTATGTTTCAGTTATGTAAGTTTTTGTGATCCACATGCAAAATATATGCGTTGATGTGAAGTTGCAGACATCAGCCTGTATTACCTAAGTATTTGTGATATTAGTAATACTTTTATTTTTATGTCTGCAATTTACTGTTCACATAAAATATAAATGACAATGTTGTCAAATTTACTAGCATTAAACTGTCATAATAATAAATCCAGCAAAATTTGCTTTTATTTATTTAAGCGTAGTGTGGGACGCCCCCTAGCTAGATGGACCTACGACCTTAGGAAAGTGGCTGGGACAGACTGGATGCGGAAGGCGGAGGACAGGGTGTTGTGGCGCAACATGGGAGAGGCCTATGTCCAGCAGTGGACTGCGATACGCTGAGTTGATCGATTGATTGATTTATGAAAACCTGATATTATTAATGTCATCATTGTGATTTCAATAATTCTGCTATATATTTTCTGAAATTCCAACTTAGGCTGTTAGTCAAATCATTTGTTTTTCAACTATCTTACCTTTTTGTACCAAGTTTTTTCAACTGTCATTTGTTCCAGCTCAACATGCTGGTGGGAAGGAAGTAGGCTTACTCTGGACAAAAATACTGGTGCAACAGTAACAGTATATTTTTCTTACTATTGGTACTACCCTCCGAATATCAGGTTCACCATAGCAACGGTTTTAGCAGGAAGCTATACTAACATCATGAGATAAACTTACTGTTCAAAGACGGCACAACATAAGAAAAACTGGAAAAGTAATGGGGAGACCTTTGCCCAGCTGTGGGAGATGGTATGGATAAAAAAAAATGGCATCTTAATTATAATAATCTGAATACGTTACATCTCGGCACATTAGTCTATTCGACCATGCAGTTGCTGAGGATAAAGGAAGTGAAGACAATAAAAGTACACCGCATGTACTTCATTACATTAATCATAGCTGTATGTCGATCGTGGCAGTTACAGGTTAATAATTGTTGATAATGTCAGACTATTATTGATAAACATAATAGAGCCAAAAAATTGGTACAAGGACAAGCATGGAGTTTTTGTAATCAAAATATAGGAATAATGTTGACCGATTTGATTTTTTGTATTGGACACTGATTGATAAATTGTGTTGTAAATATGTCATAGTGCTACAGTTTTTGAAAGTATTAAATTAGCTGCAGGATTCAGATGATAATTACATTTTCGCAATATTGAACCACATAAAATGTAATTAAAATAAACAAAAATAAAAAGAGATTTGGGTGAGTGTAGGAATGCAATTGCTTAGTAATAAACGCTTACCATTATTTTCAGCTAGTCGCGATGGCGACGTGCAGTCCACACACATCCAACGACCGTCCGTTCATAGTATCAAGAAGTTGAAGCTCAGGAAGCAGAGAGTTCAGTAGAAAAAATGTATTAGCAAATTTGTTATGATGTGTTACAAATCTTATTTATTTATGAACACACTTTACAACTTAATAAAATAAAATACACAAAGATAGGAAAGCACAAAGGATCTGCATAAAATATAAGAAATTTCTTGCAGCACACCTGCAATTGGGGAGTGGGATGAGAAACATAGACACATTGTGTAAAACGGTATACATGAAAACAGATTTAATTAGGCTATAGCAACCTAAACATACCTACATAGTTTTATCGGCTTAAAATCATAATTGTACTTACATACAATGTTGATTTATACATATTATGAAAATAAAAAGAAACATAACATTACACCTTGTTTCCCCGAAGGGTTGGGCAGAGGTGTAACTTACAGTACAAAAATGAACGAAAATAAATACATGAATAATGTTGAAATCTTGTTAGCAAGGGAGATAAGCAATTTGTGTCTCAACAGCTATCATAACTAGATGATTGATATGTCTAAATATTTTGTGTATTGTTGTTATAAGGTTTGTAACTTGGAACTTTGGTTTATCTAGAATCTAGATGATAGGCTGTTTAAAAAAACTATATGCTATTTACATGTATTATGTACATAATGTAAACGAACATATCACCAATCACTGAAGTAGAGTGTGCGTAGTCCCAGCGGAAAAGTGTCGAATTTCTTAATTTCAGTTTAGCAGATATTTAGTCGTGACGTCGTGTAATTGTGTATGGTAAATAAAAATTTGTGCATCCAACCATTGCGGAGATATTTAAAAAAAACTGTTTCCGCTGGGACTACGTATTCCTAGCGGCACTTTTTTTCCTGTGGACGTACAAGAAAAAAATACATACAATAATTTGTGTATAACGAGAAGTAAATGTGTATGTTAAAATGAAATTTGTGTGTCTTATATTTGTCAAGATATTCAAGTTGCCGCTGCGCTGACGTTTGGCTATTTGATGAAAATCATATAAAACGGTTTAGCACAGAGTTGTAATTTTTTACGCAGGTTGCTTTGAATTTGTGTGTAATGTGTGTGAAAACAGAATTTGAAAAAAACCTACCGTTCAGAAGATATACACGTAAAAGTAAAATAAGGTTAATAGGTCCAAGTACTTATAATAGGAACTCTAGAGCCTAACTCATCTCGTTTATTTATATCTTGTAAGGGTCTACAATGTCCTGCCAAGTTTCATTCATGTGCTCTTAGTAATTAATGAGCAGTGGCATAATTTACTACGACTGGAACACTATATTTTATGACATCCGATTGTAGGACTTTTTAAAGGAAAAGTAAAATGAAACTTATTCCAATATTTAGTGTATTAATGCAACTATTCACATGTAAAATTTCAGCTCATTACACTAAATGATTAAAGAGATATAATAAAAATAACAAAACAAGAGCAAAACATCGATAAACCGACCAAGTTTGAATGGCTACATAAAAGCGGCCGTGCAGTATAAATAGCTAACGTTCTAAAATTTCCAGTATAGTATCGCCATCGTGTTTAATAGTTGCGAACACAATAGTTTAGCAGAAAATAAAACAACTGCTTTGTAATCTTAATAGTATTTATTAGTTAATGACTAATTAAAATTAAAAAAACAATTATTAGTAACGTAATAATAACATTGATATAAAAAAATCTGTTTAAAAAAAAAAAATATGAATAACAAATATATTGCCTGCTGTAAAACCCCATAAAGGTGAAAATCTTAGGTTTACTAGTAAGTTTTCGGGATCTTCTCGTTCGAGCTTTTACAGCAACAAAAACAAAAAACTACTCGTGGTAAAATGACTACTGGTGTTAATGTTTTTTTTTTTCTTATTATTATTAGTATTTCTATTTAATCAAATTGTAATCAAAATATTTATACGCTGGAAGCAGCAGAATATTAAGGACAATAATTACCTACTGTAACAATTTTTTCGTAAATTTCTGACAAATAAATGCATTTGTTAATACATATGCAATTATTATTGTAATAATTTCGTAATTCTAAAAAAAACAAGTTACCTACTATTTTTATCACGAAAGTTATTAAGTAGTTACTTCTTCAAGAATTGTGTGTATACCTGTACCAATCCAATAACTGTAAAACACTGGAAATTTTAGAACGTTAGCTATTTATACTGCACGGCCGCTTTTATGTAGCCATTCAAACTTGGTCGGTTTATCGATGTTTTGCTCTTGTTCTGTTATTTTTATTATATCTCTTTAATCATTCAGTGTAATGAGCTGAAATTTTACATGTGAATAGTTGCATTAATACACTAAATATTGGAATAAGTTTCATTTTACTTTTCCTTTAAAAAGTCCTACAATCGGATGTCATAAAATATAGTGTTCCAGTCGTAGTAAATTATGCCACTGCTCATTAATTACTAAGAGCACATGAATGAAACTTGGCAGGGCATTGTAGACCCTTACAAGATATAAATAAACGAGATGAGTTAGGCTCTAGAGTTCTTATTTTAAGTACTTGGACCTAATAACCTTATTTTACTTTTACGTGTATATCTTCTGAACGGTAGGTTTTTTTCAAATTCTGTTTTCACACACATTACACACAAATTTAAAGCAACCTGCATAAAAAATTACAACTCTGTGCTAAACAGTTTTATATGATTTTCATCAAATAGCCAAACGTCAGCGCAGCGGCAACTTGAATATCTTGACAAATAAAAGACACAAATTTCATTTTAACATACACATTTACCTCTCGTTACACACTAATTATTGTATGTATTTTTTTTCTTGTACGTCCATAGGAAAAAAAAAGTGCCGCTAGGAATACGTAGTCCCAGCGGAAACAGTTTTTGTTGAATATCTCCGCAATGGTTGGATGCACACATTTTTATTTACCATACCTACACAATTACACGACGTCATACACTAAATATCTGCTAAACTGAATTGAAGAAATTCGACACTTTTCCGCTGGGACTACGCACACGAATACTTGCTATGCACAATTTAATGAAGTTTCTCGATCTCACCTTATCATCTGCCTGCCTTTGTCCAACTGTGTTGGGATCGGCTTCCAGTCTTAACTGGCTGCAGCTGAATGCACTGGTATTTTACATGCAACGACTGTCCATCCGACTTCGACAACCCAGTTATTTGGTAATGTTTCCCTCTCGGTAAGACTGGTTGTCAGAGTTTCGACCTTCGAGATCTTGGTATGTACCCATAGACGGACCGACCGAGGCAAGCGTAGCTTAGTCGGATCGGTCGGACTGTGCGCCTGTTTTTATTTAGCTACAAGCCTCTCGATTCACCGATTGCTCGATCTCACACCTCTCAAGTAAGTACCTAATATTCATTTGTTGAAAACATAATTTTGAAATGTTCAACAATGGTTGGACTTGACATTAAAATATACTTCATTGGCTCTAGCTGCGAATACGTCATTGCGTTTAATAATGACTTGAAAGGCTCAAAAATTAAAAAAAAAAAAAACAATGACAGCTCTCGCGCAAGCGCGTTTGTCTCCGTGCTTCACCCGTTACTCAATCGGTGCTCACGGTATGAGACACGCTTTACAAGATTCTCTTCATAATGTAGGCGAAGTGAGCTAACGCAGAGCTAAATGAGTAACGCCAACTTCACCGTTTGAGACACGCTTGCTTGACGTGAACACGTCACGCGATTCTCGTCACATTTAGTCAAGGTGAAGTGATCTCACGCGGGTGCGATACGCGAGTTTCATTTGAAAGGTTGATTTTTGTCACCTAGGTATCAAGATGATGATGATGAATAGTCTTTTATTAATAATACGACTATTAAGTAGGTATACATGCATTTATATGTATGTTTCGAATAAATTTGATAAATACACAAATCGTATACTCTCTCATACGTAAGTAACGCATCTCATCATCGTCAAAATCAAAAGATTATTGCTTCACACAGCCTACATGAAACGTCAGAAGGTAGGTGCGCGGTTTCTAGCTCCTATGAAGAAGAGGCGGCAAGTAACTACATGGTTACTCTTTTAATAATAATTAGTTTTTACAATGGTTTCAAATAACAGTGTCAACACATACCTACCTACTTATGGTCACAGTACGACAAGATGTTTAGCAGTAGGTACCTAGCTGTACTTATTGGACATTGGTATTGCATGTTCTTAGTGCGTATGCGTGACACGTTACAGGTTAAATGAGTAGTAAATGAGTACCTAGATAATAAAAATAAAACAACAAAATGACTAAATGCACAAAAAACGGTTGGATTTAGACATCCAAATAGGTTACAAGCATTGAAATAAATAAGTATAGCTCTCGCCAAACTTCTGGGCCGCCCTGAAGTTGGCTTTTCGAAGCGAAAGGCACGGATCGGTGCTGTTTTTCATTAGATTTACTACTGCGCAGCCATTGTATCCAACTTCAGGGCGGCCAAGAAGTTTGGTGAGAACTATACCTAATAATTTTGTCTGAACTCTAAATACGAACAGGCTTGGGCACATGGTCATCAAAACAAAAAAAAAAGTATGACAATGATGACCTAGTCGCCTAGTGCGCTTGCGCGGCGTGAGCACTTCACGCGATTCTCGTCGCATCATCGCATGTATTCTTGGTGAAGTGAACACGTGGCTTGATCACGCGATGCTCGCAATGCCGTTGTCATGGCAACATCACTTCACCTCGCGAGCTTGTGGCTGACCGTTTTGAACTGTTGAATTTTGACATATTTTCAAGATGGTGACCATTTGATGAATATTGCTTTTTATTTTATCATATATGACAACGACATAAGTGAGTTAGGTAAGTAGGTACATTTTTTTCTACAATAAAATGTTAGTCGGTACATTTTGGACGTTGCTAGGTATTGCATTTTCCTAATGTTCTTAGTGCGCATACGTGACGCGTTATAAGTTAAATAAATACCTACCTAGTAAACAAAAACAAATATCAATGTGAATATGACAGTGCCTAGATGTAGGTTCCCACATAGTTTGTGTGCGATTGAATTCTATGCTCCGTCAGCCAGCCACTGCCAGGTTCACTCGTCTTTTTTGAATAGATTTGGGTTAGTAACAACGTTGAAGAACGTTGCACATTCTTTACTCGAGTCGATCTTCAATCGCTTCTCCAAGATACAACGCGATTAGGCCATGGGGTTTCGTTTATTTAATTGAAATCAGTTTACATTGGATTCATAATAACTGGCAATGTCGATTCGCATTTTCTTTAGTAGCTATCTTAAACGTGTATGTCTTAATATATTAATTAAATTGTCTGTGCGTTTCGCGCACGTGCGTCTGGCAATAAATGACAAGTCGAGAAAAAAAATGAAAAAAAAAGAACCTTGAGTTTCTGTCTGAAATTCTATTTTGCTATTTCATTTGAAAAACTTCCCGAAACAGTATTACCTAATGTTAAGATAGTTTACTAGCGTTGAAATCCTCATAAAATGATCAATAGAATAAGCATAAAAAATATTATCAAAATCTCGATTATGATTGTAAACGTTATGTTTGGTCAATCCCTAGCATCACTGGGATGACACTGACAGCTCACTCCACGCACCATTTCACGGTGATATTTTTACAGAATCGACATCAATGTCTCGTCCGGGAAGCTATGGGTTTTTACACGGACACCTAGTTAGGATGTATAAGCGAGAGGGCTTAGATGAGGTAAAAACGGGAGTTGGATAAAAACTTGTGTGGTTCTATTTGTAAGATATAAGTTGCTGTGTTCCAGTTTAAATAGAAATATCAAAATCAAATAATTTATTAAACAGATCATAAAATCCAATATTGTTAGTAATTCAAAATAATTTATAGTAATGTCAAAATTATTCATAGTAATGTCAAAATTTACATAAAAAATACCATTAATAATGTCAAAATCATTACCTAATAATACAATAATCAAACACAGACTAATCAAAAATGCAATAAGTACGAACAACAACATTATTTCAAGGCACAGTTTGAAGGAAAAACTTGTGTTCTGATCCAGGGCAAAAAGAAAAAAGGGTAGAATATGCATCATGATATCACCGGTCCCTGTCACCATTAGAAAGCATGAGACCTTTTATCTATATTTCAGGATTCGTTTTTTACATAGTACAGTAACCAGCTCATAAAGCTACTACAATCTGTCAAATTTCTTGAATAGGTTTTAAACTTTATCGCAAAAGTATAAGGTCCAAAATGGATTGATAAAATTTAACAGTTTCGGGTAGCTTAGTGTGCTGGCGTCTGTACGTACAAGTTTTTGGATTCACTTTCGTTTCCACTTCTGTTACATTTCATGTTACGTTTCACTTTTACTTAATTATCTGTAACTAGCTTCTGCCCGCGACTTCGTCCGCGTTAAATTTGGTGTTCTCCCGACTCTTCCCGTCGTGTCGAATCGCCTACCCGTGCGATTTTCCCCGTTTTTGCAACATTTTTAATTACTGCTCCGCTCCTCTTGGTTGTAGCGTGTTGTTATATAGCCTATGTATATTTTAGCATTATGCCAAGCCATACTGGTATACGGCCTGACTGTGTGGGGTGGAACCTCAAAAACACCCATGTTGTCTGTCGAAAGAGCCCAACGCATAGTACTTAAAGTAATTTCTCGCAAAAAATACACTTATCCGACACACCTACTTTACTCAGAACTTTTATTAGCTTGCTAACTGCCCCGTTGGTCTCGTGGTCGCAAGCGCGACTGCTGAGCGTGGGGTCCTGGGTTCGATTCCCGGGTCGGGCAAAGTGTTACTGGGTTTTTCCATTAGGAATTTCTTAGTAGCAGCCCGGAGTTTGGAAGTTGGCGGTGTGATACCCCCGTGCCTCGGAAAGCACGTTAAGCAGTTGGTCCTACGCCTGATCTCTCTCCGGTCGTGTCGGATTGCCGTCCCATCGGACTATGAGAGTGAGGGAAGAGTGAGTGCTCCTGTGTCTGCGCATACACTTGAGCACTATAATATCTCCCGCGCCGATGGCTAGTCTCCGTTGAGATTGGCCGCCGTGGCCGAAATTCGGTCTGGAGGACTATACTCAGAACTAGGAGTTCTTACGGTGAAAAAATTATTCATTAAGCAACAGATCATGGCACAGCATAAAATAACACCAAACTTTGCTAAGAGGCGGCGATTAGATATAGTTTATAACAAACCAAAATTTAGAACATCTTTTGCACATAAATTTCACAATTATCTCGGTCCTAACCTTTACAACAAAATAAGCAAAGGTCTAAAATTGAAAAATCTTGATAGCCATACATGCAAAAAAGCTATTGAAAGTTATTTGAAAGCACTAGACTACGACAGCACTGAAAAACTACTTTAGAACGTTGTTATAATCAAGGCACATAAATAAATAAATAATAAAGCACTCTTAACTGCACACATACAGAAATACACACATACATAAAATATATACACATATAATACACCCAAACACAGATAATTATTATCGTTTGTAACTTAATTAATATAATTACCTATACAGTACGTAATCAAACTGCTGCTATGTGACTAACTGGAACCTTGTGGGAATCTGTTGTTCTAGGGTTGAGGAAGACTATCCCCTCGTAATACAGTTTATACTAGTACGAGTGGATAGGGCGAATCAGTCTAAAGACAGCCAAACCAACATATTTACAGTGTACCATTTCACATTCAACGATCTGTTTATTTTGTGTCTATTATTAAGTTTCTCTGTATGGTTGTCTCAAATTTGTGAATAAATATATTATTATTATTATGTTACTCGCAAATAATGTAGCTTTCTAATGTTGAAAGAATTTTTTAAATCAGCCCAGTAGTTTTTGAGTTTATCCATTACAAACAAAAAAACAAAAATAAAAAATTTACCTCTTTATAATATTAGTGTAGATCTGTTCTTTTTGATACCCTACATGAGGTCCTCATTAGTTTAAATAAATAATAGTTTGAAAAAACTAAAAAACACGCTTCCATTGAAAACCAAACTAAAAAGTAGTAGTAGCGTGTTTTTTAGTTTTTTCAAACTATTATTTATTTTCAATTTTTTAGGGTGTTTCGAATTTTGAGACGTATGTCAGCGTAGTTTGTGACGTATGTCAGCGTAGTTTTCGAAGATAGTTTTTTTTTTGCTGTCCTGGTATCCCTGTCAAGGATAATGGCACAAATTAGTTTGTGACGTATGTCAGCGTAGTTTTCGAAGACAGTTTTTTTTTGCTGTCCTGGTAACCCTGGCAAGGATAATGGCACAAATTAGTTTGTGACGTATGTCAGCGTAGTTTTCGAAGACAGTTTTTTTGCTGTCCTGGTAACCCTGGCAAGGATAATGGCACAAATTTATGAAATTATTGCATTGTCATCGGTCCTTGACAGGTCTGCAAAGTTTGAATGAAATCTGGTCGTTTAAAGTGGGTCCAAATCGTGCTATAAGGAGTCGGTTACAAACAAACATACAAACATACAAATATACAAACATACAAATATACAAACATACAAGTGAAGCTAATATAAAGCGTGTAAAAAGGATCCTTTAGTCTGTGGTATGACTTCGATAGTAAAAGTTCAAACTGACCCAGACTACGCAAGTCATATAGAAGTGTGTGTCTATTCACAGATCACGTGCTTACACTAGCCTCTACAAATGTATGTCGAGGCCTGTTTCTAGTCAAACGTGCGAGAAACAAGTGAGAAACCAATGGGCACTAAATCTGATCTCTAAATATCTAGCCTTGCCTACCATGCTTAGGGTACAAACTTTGTTAAACAAAGAACATTTTGCAAAGGCATATTATACGCGTTGGGTTTAAATCCAGTCAGACAAGTTACTTTGAGTAATTTATTTCATCACCACAGCATGCGTAGCATGACCACCGTAGAAATGGGTTTTGTCGACGGAAGAATAGACAAAATTACAGATTGTAGAAAGATTAAAGACAGAATTAAAGATTGTAGAAAGATTTGTACCGTTTTATGCTGGCGTAGCATGACAATTCTATCTCTAAAATAGCCAAGAATAGACAAAGTTCTTTCTGTGGTGATCATGCTACGCGTGCTGCTCTCAAAACAGTGAAGGAAAACATCGTGAGGAAATCAGTATATCCTAGAACCAAAAATTCAAAGGCTTGTACTGACATCTACCAACCTGCACTGGGCCCGGGTGGTGGATTACGGCCCACTCCCTCTCATTGAGACGAGAAGCCCTGTGTTCCAGGTTCCAGTTCTGTGGGAACGTTATAGACTGGTTATATAACATACACACTACAACTAACTTGACATAGGTCTCCCCAATTTAGGGGGCTTTGCCATAATCGCCACGCTTGGCAGGCGGGTTGGCGATCGCAGTATGTTGGTAAAATACATAGAGAACGCTGCTGCCTATTCTCTAGTACGTCCCTTAGTCGCCTCTTACGACACCCACGGGATAAAAAGGGATGGTGCTCTTCTGTACGTCCACACGAAGATAAAAATAAATCAATCAATCAATCAACTCAGCCTATCGCAGTCCACTGCTGAACATAGGCCTCTCCCATGTTGCGCCACAACACCGTGTCCTCCGCCTTCCGCATCCAGTCTACCCCAGCAACTTTCATTAGGTCGTCGGTCCATCTAGCTGGGGGGCGTCCCACACTACGCTTGCCGATACGCGGTCTTCACTCCAGGACTCGTCTGCTCCATCGGCCATCGGTCCTTCGAGAGACATGGCGAGCCTACTGCTACTTCAGCTTGCTTACTCTACGAGCTATGTCGGTAACTCCAGTTCTTTTTCGGATAATTTCATTTCTGATTTTATCCTTCAAAGAAACTCCGAGCACAAATAAATACCACCAATCAATCAGCCCGCAAAAAAAAACCCATAGCCCTTCTTATAAAATACGAAATAAATTAAAAACCGCCATAAAAATAGGTCGCTGCTCGATAATGTAGTCGCCGGTCGTGCGCACACGCATCACATCCGGCGGCGTGCAAAAGCGCCATCTGACGTGTTCTGAATAAACTATGAACGTCTGGGTGTGACGTAATGAGGCTTTGATGTAACCGCGGTAGATGTTTGTTTGAGTGTTTTAAGGTTAAATATTGAGAGGACAAAATTAAATAAATAAGATAATACTAGCTTCTGCCCGCGCCTTCTCCCGCGTCAAATTTTGTGCTCCCCGGACCCTTCCCGTCGCATCGAATTGCCTGCCAGGTTTCGTCCATTCTTCATCGCAGCTCCACTACTTTTGATCGTAGCGTGATATTATATAATCTGTAACCTTCTTCAATAAATAGGCTACCCAACACAAAAAGATTTTTTCTATTCGGATCAGTAGTTCCTGAGATTACCGCGTTCCACCAAACAAACAAACTCTTCAGCTTTAAAATATTAGTATAAGATATTAATTAGATTTTTGAGGGTCATCTTCTGAGTTTAATAAATATTATAATTTAATTAATTGGGTCTAAAATTAAAATGGGTCTCGTAAAAAGAAATGAAGAGATCCTTAGGAGAACCAAGGTAAGCGACATAGCCCGAAGAATTGTTAAACTTAAGTGACAGTGGGCAGGGCACATTTCGCCCCCTCCCCCTTCTTATCAACCTGGATCATAGACGACGTCGCGGGCGACACCTAGTACCTATTTATATATACGAAATCTAAGAAAACGTTCGCCGCCTGGCCTTTGAAACGCCCCTTAAAACCTCCATGAGACCTATTAAGGGACTTATTACGAAGATAAAACTTTTTGAAGTTCTAGGTATAATAGAAAGGGTACAGTTAATTTATTCGGCCGCATAAGGCAGGTCGCATGCGCAGATTTACGGCCCCTGGCTCGCTCTCACATAAATACAGGGACGCGCCTTATCGGAGCGGCCGCCGGGTTAAACGTTAACTGTGAAAGTGGTACAAGTTATTGGCTGTAGCGGGTTTAAGAAGAAAGGTAGTTGCAGGTGGCCGCTATTTTTGCTAGTGGCTGATGAAATCAACGTTCTCGTGTCTCTAGAAACTAGATATGTTTGCATTGTATAAATTAAATCTTGTCTGTCAGGTTTAATTGAAATAAATACTTTGTGTTTAAGTTTCTCGGGCACAAACGATTGTTATCAAAACATTATTTTCCCTTTTTTAAGGTTGTATTTGTGTTTTACGAACTGTGCCCAAATAAACAGTATTCTTTCTCTCTTCTCCAAAATTTAATCGTATTATTTTTTGGCAGCACAGCAGCGCTTTCTATGCATTTTACCACCATACTGCGATCGCCAACCAAAACGTGGAGATTGCAGTTCAGCAGCGGTCGGTCATGCAAAAATATCCTGATTTAGATTATCTGTATTTAAAACCTGTACTGTTTAGCGTAAAATCGACACTTCAATTGATATGCGCTTTATTAGCTACACAAATAACTAGGCAATTAACTATACAAAGAGAAGGTGATGTAACAATTATCAGGAGGTGATGGAAAAATAGGAATTTTGATAGTTAATTGACAGATAATTGAACCAGAACTTACCTGTAAATTATGAAATAGGCACTACATAAAAATAATAATCATCATCATCATTTCAGCTGAAAGACGTCCACTGCTGGACATAGGCCTTCAGTTCATTTGTAACCACAGAACAAAGAATACAGAGAAGTGCCCTTACACTGGTTAAGCACGGGAACCAGTGTCGCCAAACTCACACATTTGCATAGCAAATTGTCGATTACACACATAAAAAACAGTGATATGATTGGCTACAAATTACACACGCAAGTTTTACAAATCATCTTCGTATTGCTTTCAAAAATTAAGTCGTATTACAAGGCATGAAAGTTGTTATTATTTGACATGACACACACAATAAAGACGTTTTTCGTTTAGAAACTTTAGATAGATAAATTTACAACGAGTTCAGCAACTCAATGCTAGATGGCGCTGTAACCAATTCATTCTATTCAGAACGCTAGCTCCTTTGAAATAGATGTCATATTCACATGCACTTGTAATCTCTGTTGGTGAGTAGCTAAACAAAAAGTAAGAGATGAGGAAATATATCGATATTTTAATATTGAAGTTACGTAATTTATTCGAGTGAGCAATGTAATAATTTGTTAACATCATACAAATGCTTAATAACGGCAAAGGTTGATTATCGTTAAAATATCAATGTTAAAGAGGTATTTGTATGTTTGTATGTAGGGGGGTAATGTTATTTTCATAAAATCAGGTACGCGGGTGAAACCGCTGATAGAAGCTAACGATAAATGAAACGATAACAGATAGTACTAAAAATATTTACTAACCCTGAAATAACACATATTTATTTAATTACTTGCCGTTTTTATAATTTTATGTTTAATTTTAATAGGTGATGAAATCGTATATTAATATATTTTGCTGTGATAGCTTTCATTAAGTCAGTAATATGATTAGACGTAAGAAATTCCCCTAATTGATGATAGCTTATGTTTTGGAATATCGATGACCCAATGAACTGGCACATTATTTTAGCCATGATATAATCTTTATTAAATATGTAACCGTCTTTTAAAAATATTTCGGACACCTGACATATCTTAATCACAGATTCTGATGGGTATAATAATCCCCCTCTATCCTTAGCTATAATAAATCTATGTAATGATTGTTTTTTTTTCTGTTACTAAAGCACTAACGCAAATATCACACTTAATTTTTTTAATCAACTGTCTTATTATATATAGCTATGTGAGCTATTGAATCCTTACTAAAATCAGACAAAATTATCGATACCGACCTACATTACGGATGTGTCCCATCCCTAATCGAGTAGCGTCGAAGTTACTAGAATTTTGGTTATGATTTTCCAGATGTCGACTAAGTGCATTAAGACTTTGTGTCAATGAAAATAAGGTTGTTTATAGTTTGCATTGAAGTCATAACATGTGGTATTGCAATTAAAATCAATTATATTAAAAATTAACAAAGTTTAGTCGTTACTGATGATAGGATACACCTCCACAAGATACATTTTTTTTTCTGCTTTCGTTTTTGCAGGTAAAACCGCACAACAAGGCATAATTTGTAATATTTCGCGTATTTCTGCGACAACCAATCGCGACAAGTATCTGACGGCTAATAAGCTAAATGCTGCGCATCAGCGCTTAATGTTGACACGCGCGCGATATCTGAGGGGCACTTCCTCTAGTTTTCTTTATTCCGTGTTTGTAACAGTAAAGTTTTACTTAGGTATATGAAGATTACCTTCGAGCATCACTTTCATCTCACCCGCTTCCGCGTATGTATTACACCACACAACACGGAAACAATACTAGTGAAGTAGTGACCACTCGGTTACCAGGAATGGCTGCAAACCTGACGGTCTACAGCAGATGATGATAACAAGCAGGCTTTGTGCGAGATAAGAAGACGCTCCGAAATTAGTAGCTTATCAAGAAGGCCATCACCACTGATTCTGTGGTAGGAAGTGGGAATTTCGGAGCAAATGATGCAGGTTCAGAGTCAGAAACATTTTTGAGAATGTAAGCTGTGCTATGACCAGGTGTAGATATTGATTTTCCTCAAAAAACAATTTAAAAAAAAACTAAAAAAACACGCTTCGAAGCGTGTTTTTTAGTTTTTTTTAACTATTATTTAGTTTCAATTTTTTAGGGTGTTTCGAATTTTGAGACGTATGTCAGCGTAGTTTTCGAAGACAGTTTTTTTGCAGTCCTGGTAACCCTGGCAAGGATAATGGCACAAATTAGTTTGTGACGTATGTCAGCGTAGTTTTCGAAGACAGTTTTTTTGCTGTCCTGGTAACCCTGGCAAGGATAATGGCACAAATTTACGAAATTATTGCATTGTCATCGGTCCTTGACAGGTGTGCAAAGTTTGAATGAAATCTGGTCGTTTAAAGTGGGTCAAAATCGCGCTATAAGGAGTCGGTTACAAACAAACATACAAACATACAAGTGAAGCTAATATAAAGCGTGTAAAAATGAAGGGGTCCCCTAGGGCCGATGCCTACCAGGCTCACGTATTTGATTGGAAGAGTTACCGCAGGAACACGGGTGGGTTTTAGTCAGTAAAAGTCTGACACATCTTCCCGCTCCGCCCAGAGCGGGAGACGTCATTTGATGATTTCCCACCAGAAAAGAAAAGACTCTTCACGTTCGAAAGAGTTATCGTGGCCCTGTAGGAACACGGGTGGGTTTTAGTCAGTAAAAGTCTGACACGCGCTCCGTCCTTGATGATTTCTGACCCAAAACAAAAGAACTCTGAAATATTCCTCAGTTCACCTCAAACGAAAAAAAAAAGATTAACTACAGCTTGAGATATTTAATCTCGAATTACTCCTACAAAAAAGAACAAAAGCATGTATAGGGTCAAAAACCATACGGTAAACAAATCCACACAATTCTGCCCATGCCAAAATAAAAACATTATATTAAGGTTAAATACACCTTCATGGGTAACATTAAAAAAAAACACAGCTTTTACAGCAAACACCACATTACCATAAACGGAGATAAACACCATAGATAACCCTTTCAGCGCTAATATATTTTTATTACGCGGTGGAAGGGATGAGGCACCTGATTCAGTGCAATCCATTTTATATTTTCATACGACCAAAATGGCCGACCTTTTTTTCTTTTCCCTTGTTTTTTACAAGCATAACATTTACACACCGTTTTTTACACGAGGAAAAAAAACGGAGGAGGTTATCAATTCGACGCGTATATATTTTATTTTATGTATGTCCACGCATAACTTTTTACATAGTAGTCCGATTGTGATAATTCTTTTTTTATTGGAAAGGGTATACTCCGAGGGAAAACAAAATCAAACCCTAAGGTGCAGAAAACAGGGAATGATTGATTGTTCACTCACTGATTGTAATGTATAACCACGAATAACTTTATACAGAGTAGTCCGATTTTGATAATTCTTTTTTCATTGGATAGGGTATACCTTGCCAAGTATTATTAGTACATTAAAGCCACAAAAAATGATAAAATAAAAACTTTTTAACAAAAAATTAAACCGCCGAAAAAACTTAAAAGCAAAAAATAATAAACCTTAAAATTTTGAGTCGGCGCTGAAAAATCAATGAACAAAGATCACTCAAAGCGCCGACTCATAATTTTAAGGTTTATTATTTTTTGCTTTTAAGTTTTTTATCGGAAAGCCATTTGAACCATAAATCACAACATCACACTTTGTGTCCCCAAAGAGTTGGGCAAAGGTGTAGTACACCCACATTCGCTATTTATGTTTTAAATCCCATGTAATAGAGGGCGAGCCTCTCACACAGCACACTTATCGAGGACCAATATCGGTAAGAAAAACTCGGTTTTAGAACAAAAAAATAGAAAATGAATAATAGTTTCAAAATCCCAAAAACACGCTTTCAATGAAGACTATTCCTTTTTTTTCGAAAGTTTCTAGAATATTATTAGATTCTTTAACTCGCGCTAAATGAAATGTGTCAAGACGAAATAGGTTTGCCTTACAAATATTTAAAAGTTAAATGCCTTTTATTTTATAAGCCATTGTCCTAACACCAATTATATTAAATTATTTCTTTGTCTATGTTAAAAACTCATTGTTTGAAACACCGATTGCACACAAATAAAGGCCCCGCGTGTAGTCCGCACACTAATAAAGACGCTTTATGTTACGCGAACCGTACAGTCTGCTTTACTTCCGGGAACATTTATAAGTTTCACTATCACAGATAAAATAGTGCTATATTATACGTAAATGTTAGTTTTTGCGCTAAAAAAGACATAAATAATGTGTAGATGGAGAAGAATAGACAAGATTAGTGGTTAAGGTGAATGCTCCAACCAGCCCGCGAAATTCAAATTTTCTTACGTTTTTTGAGCGTTGTATTAATGATTTTGATGATTATAATTCTGTAACTACATATGTCTTACAGTCGCGAATAATATTTTAATCAACATACAACCTAGCACTGGCCTGCAAATTGCAAAAAACGTAAGAAAATTTGAATTTCGCGGGCTAGTTGGAGCATTCACCTTAAGGATCGTTTAAGAATGGTTATGATCCTTGACGTGCCTACCGCTGGTACTTAGGGCATAGAAAAAACTTTATAGTCTACGCATCACGAAATACAATAGTGAAATTGAAGTTCACAGCGCGTGGAAAATGAATAGACGTAGACTTAACAAATTAATAAAGGAAATGGCATATTTTCTGTTAGATCACTATCTCGTATGACGGAGTCGTATTTTTTTTTTTTTGCCTTCTGCAATAATAAGTTAACCTCAGCATAAAAAGAAAGACTAGATCTGTGGCGACATGGCGCTTCCCTACCAAACCCATTCGTTCCACCTGCTGAAAATCTCGCAACTGGACACGAATTGCCTTAGCTTTCATGGAAGTCTTTAAATACACTCTGGGCTCAGTTAGGCTGGAGTAAAGAAAACCTGTACAGGTGGAGATTCATAGACGACTCAGCCCTGGAGTGTAAATGTGGTGCTGTCCCATAAAATTTGAGGCACTTGATATCTTGTCCAGCATGTCCTGTTGTTTGCACGCCACAGGAGTTGATGGACGCTACTGAAAATGCTAAACTCGTAGCCAAATTCTGGGCTAACTCTATTTAGATTGCTATCGACACGCTAAGAAGAAGAAGCATAAAAAGGTCATCTTACCCCCAAATTAGGGAGTTTGCCATAATCGCCACGCTTGGCAGGCGGGTTGGCGATCGCAGTATGGTGGTAAAATGCATAGAGAACGCTGCTGCCCATTCTCTAGTAAGTTCCTTAGTCGACTCTTACGACACCCACAGGAAGAAATGGGATGGTGGTGCTGTTCTTTACGCTGGCCTAAGTCCAGCAGTGGACGTCTTTCGGCTGAAATGATGATGATGATGAATGTGAGAACCTACTGTCTGGTAGTTTTTAGTATTTTCTATATGGCCTACGCAAATGTCCTGCAGATCTGGTAGCGTCTTGTGACGGGTCGTTGAGCTCCCTAAAATAGGGTTGAGCTACACGATGACTGATACACACATGCCTTCTGTAGGGACAGGTTAGCTCAAACCTACAAAAGCTCTTACTTGAAAAGGCCCTTCCAGACATGGCCCTGGATTGTTAAACTAACATAAAATTGTAAAAATATAATATTTGGACAGAGACGCTGGTCACGGTCTACGGTTTACGATTCGGTGTTCAGTTATTAGTCGTTCTTGAGATATCTATCTTGTGATGTTCTATATCTATCTTGGTGTCTGTGAAAGACAGACGGGCAGACGGACTGAGTTGCACCATAGGGGTTCCTTTTAACCAATTTGGTACGGAACGCTAAATAAAAGGTAACTTTTTGCCAGTCGCTGTACCGAGCTTCCGAAAATCTTTGGCTTCCGATGCTACCGTGTCCGTGTCTTCAATGGCCCTCCATCATCATCTGCCTAGCCTTTTCCCAAATTCAATATGTTGAGGTCGGCCTCCAGTCTTACCGGATGCAGTTGAGTACCAGTATTTTACATGGAGCGACTGCCTATCTGACCTCCACAACCCAGTTACTGGGTAATACGATGCTCCTTCGTAAGACTGGTGGTCAGACTTTCGGGCTTCTGACCCGTAACGACTGTCTAAGATCTACGACAGACAGCAGGTCCTTATTTACAATCTCCTTCATAAAACTAGTGGTCAGACTTTCGGGCTTCTGACCCGTAACGACTGTCTAAGATCTACGACAGACAGCAGTCCTTATTAACAATAATTCTCCTTTAGAAACATCACAATACCCATCAATTCTCGCTCCAACGCGGAAGTATATAATGAACTTGAAATGATTTGCAATTAAACGCTTATGTTTCGACTAGAGGTAGCATTCTTTAGATAGTGTACTGTGACCATGAGGTAGGAACGTCCCAGGGAATTTGTTGAAAAGTTAATAGACCGTGGCAAGAATGTGGGGGGAAAGTTGTTTGAATACTTTGTATTTTAATAAGTACTCATTTACTAAAAATACAATATGTTCCGTGTGAAGCCGGCATAAAGAATAGATGGTGCTACATCCCATTTCTTCCCGTGGGTGTCGTAAGAGACGACTAAGGGACTTACTAGAGAATGGGCAGCAGTGTTCTGTATGCATTTTATCACCATACTGCGATCGTCAACACGTCGACCAAGCGTGGCGATTATTGTAAACCCCCCGAAATTGAGAGAGGCCTATATTCAGCAACGGACGTCTTTCGGCTGAAGTTATGTTATGGTAGTTACTAACTTATGCTCGCGACTTTTACCGCGTAAATTTATTGTTTTAATATAAAAAATAGCATTGCATCGCCCACCCGCGATATTACCTGCAGAATTTCTTGAGGACTCGGCTCCTTAAACGACTCTGGATGATATCAAAAACCTTATTTCGAAAATAAATTTTCACAAAACCGACTAGTAGTTCACGGACATTACCTGTTACATACAAACAAACAAACTGTAGCTCTTTAGAATGTTATTGATATCAGATTTAATGAAGGAATAAGAAAAGTTATTTTAAAATGAGCCATTCGGCCATCAATATTTGCATTCAAGTTTGCTTTTCATTTATTTTTATTTTTTTCTCTAGGAAAACTTCTATCGATAAGTTTAGGTAAATACGTAAACAAGACTATTTAAGACATTGAGGCTATTATTTCCAAATTCATACTATATGAAATCGTTTCTGCTCCGCACTATGACATGTAGGCACGGCGACAAGTCAAGCATATACATTACCCAGTGTAAACTGACTTCTCATTGTACGAATTGCCTATACAATGCGAGGTCAGCTATAACTGGCAAAGTATATCGTGATATGTAACCACAGAACAAAGAATACAGAGAAGTGCCCCTACACTGGCTAAGCACGGGAACCAGTGTCGCCAAACTCACACATTTGCATAGCAAATTGTCCATTACACACATAAAAAACAGTGATATGATTGGCTACAAATTACACACGCAACTTTTACAAATCATCTTCGTATTGCTTTTAAAAATTAAGTCGTATTACAACGCATGAAAGTTGTTATTATTTGACATGACACACACAATAAAGACGTTTTTCGTTAAAAACTTTAGATAGACAAATTAACAACGAGTTCAGCAACTCAATGCTAGATGGCGCTGTAACCAATTCATTCTATTCAGAACGCTAGCTCCTTTGAAATAGATGTCATATTCACATGCACTTGTAATCGATTTTAGTAAGTACCAAAAACAAATTTAGAGATGTAGACATATATCGATATTTTAATATTGACGTTAGGTACGTAATTTATTCGGGTGAGCAATGTAATAATTTGTTAACATCATACAAATGCTTAATAACGGAAAAGGTTGATTATCGTTAAAATATCAATGTTAAAGAGGTATTTGTATGTTTGTATGTAGGGGGGTTATTTTCATAAAATCAGGTACGCGGGCGAAACCGCTGATAGAAGCTAACGATAATTGAAACGATAACAGATAGTACTAAAAATATTTACTGACTTTGAAATAACACATATTTATTTAATTACTTGCCGTTTTGATAATTTTATGTTTAATTTTAATAGGTGATGAAATCGTATATTAATATATTTTTCCGTGATAGCTTTCATTTAGTCAGTAATATGATTAGACGTAAGAAATTCCCCTAATTGATGATAGCTTATGTTTTGGAATATCGATGACCCAATTAACTGGCGCTGATCTTTATTAAATATGTGATCATCTTTTAAAAATATTTCGGACATCTGACATATCTTAATCACAGATTCTGATGGGTATAATAATCCCCCTCTATCCTTAGCTATAATAAGTCTATGTAATGATTGTTTTTTTTTTCTGTTACTAAAGCACTAACGCAAATATCACACTTAATTTTTTAAATCAACTGTCTTATTATATAACCAGTTATGTGAGCTATTGATTCCTTACTAAAATCAAACAAAATGATCGATACCAACCTACTTTACGAATGTGTCCCATCCCTAATTGAGTAGCGTCGAAGTTACTAGAATTTTGGTTATGATTTTCCAGATGACGACCAAGTGCATTTAGACTTTGTAACGATGAATATAAGGTTGTTTATAGTTTGCATTGAAGTCATAACATGTGGTATTGCAATTAAAATCAATTATATTAAAAATTAACAAAGTTTAGTACTTACTGATGATAGGATACACCTCCACAAGATACATTTTTTTTCTGCTTTCGTTTTTGCAGGTCAAAACCGCACAACAAGGCATAATTTGTAATATTTCGCGTATTTCTGCGACAACCAATCGCGACAAGTATCTGACGGCGAATAAGCTAAATGCTGCGCATCTGCGCTTAATGTTGACACGCTCGCGATATCTGAGGGGCACTTCCTCTAGTTTTCTTTATTCCGTGTATGTAACCGTGTGTACATCAAAAATGAGAATAAAATTATTATTATGCTTCAAATTTTTAAGACAATAGTGATGATTCTCTAAACCTGCAAATTGATTGTCATTCAACCTCATTCAAATTACTATGAAAATAATTCAGACATGGACAACGTAGGGGCCTTCTCAGCAGGGGTCCCCACATCACACAAAAACAGAGACAAAGTCTTTTCTAAAAGTCTAATATGGGCACGAAAGCCCAAATGATTTGCAATGAATCGTTTGTACGGATCGTCCAATAGTAGCGTTCCTAGAAATACTACGGTAACCAAGACGAAGGTTAAAATCAGGATAATTACTCGAATAAAAATTTACCAAAACTTCAGTGGAGTTTAGGTAAATACCTAATGCCTGTAAAAATGGCTTTTGAGTACCTAACCTCCAAGTATGTACCTTCAAGTTTTTCGAGGGAAGGATGTAATAGAAAAAAAAATCAAGACAGGAAATCATACATTTATGTAGCACAAACAAGTTCCTGTGTTAACGAAATTACAGCTGTGGTCTCTGGGATGGACACGCACGGATGCCTGAGTTAAGATATTACCGATGTGGTCTCTAGGATTGACATGCACGTATGTCTATGTTTAAGACATTACAGCTGTAGCCTTTGGTATGGACACGCGCATATTCCTGTGCAGCTGTGGCCTCTAGGATAGACACGCACGTATGCCTGTGTTTAATAAATTACAGCTGTGGTCTCTGGGATGGATAGAGGCCTCCTCTCCGTGTGAGGGAGCGGGCCGTAATCAATCGCGCGAACTGAGTGTGGGATGTGCTAGTCACATGTTTTCTAATTTTTAGTTCCAGGATATCCCGGTTTCCTTACGATGTTTCCCTTCGTCGTTATGTTTTTGTTGTTTTTTTTTTTTTTAAACAAAGTAAAGCGCCTACTTGGGGGTCGAACCCACGACCTACAACTCGTTAAACGGAGCCGATACCACTGGGCCACAACTGCTCTCATAGATAAATTTATCCATCATAAACCCAACATAATGGCCCCTCCACACGGTCCATCGCGATGTCGGTTCGTCGCTCGTTCCGGGCGGCGGCGCTCGCGTGTGAACTAGCTTTATGTTATCTAAATAATGGACGTACATGTATACATGCCCTTGGTTTGAGCGCAATGTGATTAGCTTCACGCTCTGTGGGTAGGCAGAGGCCTAGGTTAGACAATCATTGTCTTTTTGTACGACGAAATTATGTAAGTGAAGAGTTTATAGTTAATTTAAGAGTCAGAAAAAAAATGGTATATTTGACTCGTATCGTTTCTATAACCCATCCGAGAGGGTAAGCTGATCCTGCTCTTATTGTTTTTAATGTAGATGACGATTTGTTCTCCCCCTACTCTACTAGCCATCGACATTCATACTCAAAACTTTCCTCTCGACATTTTCTTCATTCCTCCGTATCACGTGCCCACACCAAGCACAAGTTTTCAGTTACCGGTGCCACTCTCAAACTTCCGCTTATGTACTCATTTCTTATTCTTTCTATTCGTGTAACGGACAGACAGACAGACGGACATGACGAATCCATAAGGGTTCCGTTTTTTGCCATTTGGCTACGGAACCCTAAAAAATCCTTCGGCAATGCATCAACATTTGTTTTAAAGATAAAAACTCGCTTACTATTTGTTAAACAGATGTTTAACCTCAAAAACCACAAACTTCGTACAACCTAGCCTTACTAGTTCGTCATATCTACTCCACCCAGATGCTTATCCTTGACTAACAATACCACATCTATTGACAAATACCGATAACTATTTTATCATCTTTTGGCGCGCTTAAAATTGTTAGCGGTGAAGGAAAACATCGTGAGAAAACCGGCATGGCCTTTCGCGTCCGGCCCTGGTGCGAGCCATGGTACGGAGCGAGAGGGCATGGGAAGCCGTCACCTCCTTCTGCGAAGCAGTAATGCTCGCGAAGGAGGAGGCGGGGTGCGTGAGGGAGTGGCAGTCTCTGCGCCCTCACGTCCCTAGCCGCCGCAGGAGGAGACGCCCCGGGCGTCGGGAGTCGATAGCGGACTCCCGGCCACCGTAGGCGCGAGCTTGCGGGTGGCGAGCAATAGGTAGCTCGCCGCCCGGTAAGGACCAGGCTCGGGTCGACGCCGCGACGGCGGGTAGTGTTCCACGCGCGCCTCAAAGAGATGTCAGCAGCACTGAAGGGGTCTGCTAGGACCGATGCCTGTTAGGGTCGCGAGATTGTTTGAAAGAGATACCGTGACCCTGGCACATGGGTAACTGAAAGAACATGGGTGGGTTTTAGTCAGTAAAAGTCTGACACGCCCTCCCGCTCCGCCCAGAACGGGAGAAGTCATTTGATGATTTCCCATCCAAAAAAAAAAAAGGAAACTGGCATGTCCTAGAACAAAAAAATTCGACGACATGTGACATCTATCAACCCGCACTGGGCCCGCGTGGTCGATTACGGCCCACTCCCTCTTAGAGCAATAATGTATGTATGAACTATGTAGCCTATACTGCAATATTGTTCTATGTGTAATGTAATTTATTTAGGTACTTTTGTTCAACAATGTATTTAGCAAAGTTTAAAAAAAGCAACCGAATTCCAAAAATACACTACATAGTGCAAAATAAATAAAAGGTAGTTATTTAGTATTTGGTTTTGTGTATTCGTTTTTTTTTTTTTTTGTAACCATCTTATGAATCTAAAGTTATTTTCGAGTTGGCACTATGTTTTGAACATGAGATGTTTTTATTTTATTATTTTACGTTTTCCTATTGATATCTCATAACAGTCATAACTCTAGGGTATTACAAAGACCATGTCGAAGAATCAACTGGCATGGCATATGATGTTTTTTATTATTTAATGGATTTTTTCCTTTATTTGAATACGGGTGTTATTTTCATTGATAAATACGAGTAAATCATATACATTCAATCCAATAATTAAAATTTAATGCTCTACTCAATTATTTACGTACTAAAACTCAATTTTAAATGCACAAAATAATGCTAGGATAGCATGATTTTCTTAATAGTAATAGATAGGTTTGAAAAAAACAAGTTTTGGTCATTGTGATACGCTTTTAACTCAATATTCTAATTGCGGTGTACAAGATTTTTTTTTGGTTTATACAGTATCACATTAGGTGATACCTACTTTATTCACATTACAATCTAGCCTATTAGCTAATAAGTTATTTAAATATAACTTAAACTGCTAAGTAACTATAAAACTAAGAAATCGTCCAATAACGTCTTTCTTACTCACTGACATTTAAGGGGAAGACACTTGACTAACGTGTTCTTTATAAAAGTTAGCACTGTCACTGCAGTTTGTGTTCACTTACACTGCACTAACTCAAAGGGTTTAACCCTTTTTAGTCTTCGCACTAATTCAGTGGTGTCAAGGAGTTGAATCGCCTCGACAGGTGCTTAAGGTGTTGCGTTAATTATGTAACACATTGTTGTATAATATAAAAGCACCCAGTGCAATAATTTTTCCGATCACCAAACCATATTATTGGTAGTGCATTTTACCAGACAACATTAAACATTGTAATTTAAACCTTACACCAACGGATGTAGATGTCACATACCACGTTCATTCGCATCGACTATACTCGATCAATATTTGGGAACCCGAAAAGATTGTCTTTCAAACCGGTCACCAGCCATCTTGTGTAACAGGTTATGAGTCTACATGACCTCTTGCATTCGTTATGTCATGCACAAAAATATAACCGAGAAGTGGTCGGGTCGTCTGAAGGTTAAGCTACGCTCGCCGCGGTCACTTCATAGATGGGTGAACTTCCATTTGACTGGCCTATTAGTCTAGTGGTTAGTGACCCTGACTGCTAAGACCGAGATCGTGGGGTCGATTCCCACCCAGGACAAATCTTTGTGTGATGAGCACAATTATTTGTTCTGGGTCTGGGTGTAATTTATGTAAAATTTGTATGTATTTAGAAATATATAAGTATACTAGCTGACCGTACAGACGTTGTCCTATTTCCTAAAACTCGATAGCAGCGCCACCTACCGTGTCCAATAGTGAATCTAAACCATCCAGGGTGCCACCCAAACGCATACAAAAAAATTCATTCAAATCGTTCCAGCCGTTTAGGAGGAGTTCAGTGACATACACACGTACAGTAGAATTATATATAAAAAGATTTATCAGTTGTCTGGTTACCATAGTACAGGGTCCGCCTAGTTTGGGATCAGATAACGGTGTTTTGGTTGTCCTAAGATATTTATTAATATTTATTTATTTATTGCATCGGACAGCATAATAAACTGTTGGTTTCGGGTGTTATTTGTAGATCTTTGATAATTGTTATGGGTAGTCAGAAACCCAAATGTCTGGTAGCCAGTCTGACCATGGGGTATGTTTGTAAGCCAATAACTGGGTAGTGGAGGCAGTTGCTTCATGAAAGTACTGGTTTTCACCTGTTTCCGATTAGCCTGGAAACCGATGCCATAATAATTCAACGTCACGATTATTTATATTATACCTCTCCCTGTAATACCCTTTTTTTTTTGTAGGTGGGAAATCATCAAATGACGTCTCCCGCTCTGGGCGGAGCGGGGCGGCGTGTCAGACTTTTACTGACTAAACCTCACCCGTGTTCCTTCAGTTGCCCATATGCCAGGGCCACGGTATCTCTTTGAAACAAATCTCGCGACCCTGGCAGCTGTAATACCCTTACGCTAACATGATTAATTTGTGCACTTAAAATTGAGTCTTCTTGCCAAAATGTTCTTACTGCTGGAACACAGGCCTCGGTGAGAGGGAGTGGGCCGTAATCAACCACGCGGGCCTAGTGCGTGATGGTAGATGTCACATGTCTCCTCACGTTATTTTTATTCACCGATAATGAAATAATTTACACAACGTAAAGCGCCTGACAGGGTTCGAACCTACGACCAAAAACATTTTTTTTTTCTTTTTTTGGATGGCCAATCATCTAATGACTTATACCGCTCTGGGCGGAGCGGGAGGGCATGTCAGACTTTTACTGACTAAAACTCACCCGTGTTCCTTCAGTTACCCATGTGCCAGGGCCACGGTATCTCGTTTGAACAATCACGCGACTCTGGCAGGCATCGGTCCTAGCAGACCTCTTCAGTACTGCTGACATCTCTTTATTACGCGCCGTCGACACGAGCCTGGTCCTTACCTGGCGGTGAGCTATCCATTGCTCGCCGCCCGCAAGCCCGCGCCTACGGTGGCCGGCTGTCTGCGATCGACTCCCGACGCCCGGGGCGTCTCCTCCTGCGGCGGCTAGGGACGTGAGGGCGCAGAGACTGCCACTCTCTCACGCGCCCCGCTCCTCCTTCGCATTACTGGTTTGCAGAAGGAGGAGACGGCTTCCCATGCCCACTCGTGCCCAGCGCTGGGTTGCGACAATCGTACGACCAACAACACTTTGCAACTCGACATCAATGCAATTTACACGCAGTTCTGGTGCGGCGCTTGTACGATATTCATTCCTATACCCAATGATGCCATCCGGCGCCGGTACCGCACCGGCGCGGCGGCGTCATGTACATGAAGGCTTACTAATTCGTCACACCTACACCACCTAGATGTTTATCCTTGACAAACAATACAATGTCTATTGACAAACCTCGCGGACTATTTCATCACTAGAATACGTCGATATAGTAAGAGATCGTTCGAAGACACTATTTAAGTACATTACATAGCATCACGCCTTGTTCAACGACGATTTGGACAAAGATATACCTAAACCCAAGAAGTGGGTAAAAAACTAACTGTGAGGTGTGCGGTAAAATAGAGGATGCACATCATGTGTTGGTGGCATGTGTTCGATGTACCAACAAAAGAAACGCACTGCTGAACTCGCTGAAACTGTCGGTAATGGATGTTGTTGTTGATGTTGAATCCCTAAATTAAATAAAGATTTAAAAAAAAGAAAAAAAAAGAAGTGGTTACTTGCGGGAGTGACGGTTTGCGGGAGTAGAAATAAAAGCCTGCAGGTACGTTCACTAACGGGTATAATGTTCAAAGTTCACACCCTTACACATACAAAGTACGAAGAACCGAAGGTGAACGATTAACACTCAGAGAAGCACAATAAGAGTAAACAAGCACAATAAGAGTAAACAAGCACAATAAGAGTAAACAAGCACAATAAGAGCAAACAAGCACAATAAGAGTAAACAAGCACAATAAGAGTAAACAAGCACAAGCCGAAGTAGAAGGCAGATAGTCAGAGTACAATTCGTTTAGATTAATTAAAGACAAGATTTAAGACAATTATTTTGAAATTATGGTTTTATATTATGGAATGTTACACATTCACCTATATGAACTGATAGTGACGCTACCACATTTCGCCTGTTATGTTTAAGTCCCATGTAATAGGGGGCGAGCCTATTGCCATCAAACTGGCACAAATCCAGAGTCTGAGCTGTGAGAAATTTCGGATAGAAAATCTCGAAAACAATTTTGCCCGACCCGGGAATCAAATTCAAGACCTCATGCTCAACAGTAGGGTTTGCGACCACTAAGGCAGACACTATTTAATTATCTGTACATAGTATAAAACGAAATCGCTTCCCACGACTGAACGCTTATATCTTTTAAACTACGCAACGGATTTTAATGCGGTTTTCAACATTAGGCAAATTGATTCAAAAAGAAGGTTTATATGTTTTATACACGGGCGAGCCCGCGGGCAAAAGCTAATGGAGAATAAATATGAGTTTGAAATATATGTCTCCATACAGCGGAGCGAGTATGGCCTCTGAAAGGCTTTTTTTTTGGTTGTGTAATCATCAAATGACATCTGCCGCTCTTGGACGGAGCGACGGCGTGTCAGACTTTTACTGACTAAAACCCACCCGTGTTCCTTCAGTTGCCCATGTGCCTGGGTTACGATGTCTCTTTCGAACAATCTCGCGACCCTGGCAGACATCGGTCCTAGCAGACCCCTTCAGTACTGCTGACATCTCTTTGAGGCGCGCGTGGAAGATTACGCGCCGTCGACCTGAGCCTGGTCCTTATCGGGTGGCGAGCTACCCATTGCTCGCCGCCCGCAAGCCCGCGCCTACGGTAGCCGGGAGCCAGCTATCGACTCCCAGCCTCTGATAGGCTTGGTTTTTCTTCCCGAACTGTGATAAACAGTAGGCCGTGCTCGCGCTGCAGGTGGCAGAACATCAGTGCGCCAACTGTAACCCTGAAATCAGCTCATAGTGCTAGACTCCCTAACGTGTAGCAGTTTTTGCGTCGATGTCCCTGCTACTCTGTATGTTCATTACTTACTCATCGACATATTCGTCAATCGTGGACCGTATTTGTCTTTTTTTTTTAGAATATAAATGTTACACATGTTAAAACCTTATCTCCTATTGTTACAGGATCGGAATCGAAGGTAGAATGCACTCCCGAGGTCATGAAGGTGACCATCCCCATGGACGGAGACAGGAGCATCACCTACTTGGAACAGCTTAAAGGTAAACCTCATATCTTTAATACCTACAAATTATAACATCAAGCATTCGTTCAGCAAAGGGGTAGGTAGGAGTAGATGTGTAGGACACCCTCATGACGCCAGTTACTTTTGATAAGGTCCCATGTAACAGAAGGCCAGACATTTTTTTTTTGTGGGTGGGAAATCATAAAATGACTTCTCCCGCGTGTCAGACCTTTGCTGACTAAAACCCACCCGTGTTCCTTCAGTTGCCTATATGCCAGGGTCACGATAACTCTTTCGAACAAACAGTAGGCCAGACATAAATGATTTTATTTCTGCAAGTAGGTTTTTTTTTATTTTTAAATTTTTAGTTATGGTATCTACCCCACACTAATTCCAAACAAACAATACATATTTATGCGATAGCAGAAATCGCGGTTGATTTGCTGTCATTTTTTAAAGAGTTCCGGTGTCTGTGTCCGGAACTCATCATCAGATCTATATAAAATGTATATGGGACCATTTCGGAATAAATCCCTTTCGAACAAAAAAAGAATTTTGCAAATCCGTTTATATATGACGGAGTTATGGCCGAACATACATAAAAATATATATGTATATATATAAACATCCAAATTGAGACCTCCTCCGTTTTGAAGTCGGTTAAAAACACTTTTACAGGTCATGGTTGACATTTTGAAGGTCGGCGTTTCCTATCTGAATACTCTGAGAAGAAAGGCCGAAACAAACTTATAAATTTTGATTAATCGACCTCAAACCACACAGCAGTGGCCCAGTAGTAACGGCCGATTTACGGTCGTGGGTTTGAATCCAAGCGCATAATTTACACAAAGTAAATAAAGACTTTGTATAAATTATTTCATTTCTCTCAACACAGTAAAGAAAATCATCGTGAGGAAACTGGCATGTCTACCAAAAATTCAAAGACTTGTGTCATGCATCAACCCGCACAGAGCCAGCTTGTTAGATTATATACCCCCTCTCAGAGAGGGGAGGTGTGTGTCCCGGCAGTGAGAACAATACAGGTTAATTATGACCTCAAACCTACAACTGTTTTGTGATTTTTTACTGTAAGAAGTTTACAATATAACATAGGTACTAGCGACTGCCCGCAACTTAGTCCGCGTTTTTCTTGCTCTCCCGACAATCCCCGCCGCATCGAATTGCCTGCCCGTGCGAGGTCTTCGTATTGGCCACTTTTTTTTTTTGCTCGACTCCTAATTGTCCAAGCGTCATATAGTTTTTAGCCTTCCTTTAGAATAAATGAACTATTCAAAACTAAACGTAGTTCCTGAGATTAGAACGTTTAACCAACATTTCAGCTTTTTAATATTATAGTATAGATTTACGAATCGTTTCTATAACTACACTACATTATCGCGCCAAAATGTCAACTGACACGCCGCCATCTTTGTTCTCACGTCGTCGTAAGCAAAGTCAGTGAAAGTGGCTCGTTCGCATAATAATTAAAACAAAAGAGGTCGCCATATTGTTCTCGGAATAGGGAAACTGTGCGAAATTGTGAAAATATGAGAAGTTCGCTTGTTAGTAGTTGAATGGGGGTACAATTCTGTCATTATGATCCTTAAGTACGTTGTTAATTATTGTGTTTAAGTACGGATGTGTACGGTGTTAGGTTCAACAATGTTAACTAACTTACCTATCTAGCACATATTGGGTTGCAAAGACATCGGCGTGAAAAGTGTAACCACGAATTAAGGACCTCTTACTGTATGAAGTCGGTTAAAAAACACCGATAGGTTACAAGTTTAATTAGTAAAAAAAAAAATCAGTACATACTTAAACACATAAGCTCCCCGCCTTATTCCCAAGGAGCTAGGAAACTACAGAACGTCACATACCTACTACACTCTTTTAGCTTCGTTTACACTCATAGGCGGGTCACCGTCGCGTTCATCTGGTCGTACATACATGCACGTTACTAGTATGTACTACGCACATGACCTTTCTGAAGAACATGACCAATAAGGTCACTATTTGATTTGTCGTTCTCGGGCATCCTGTCCCTGCGTTTTCACTCAAATCTGCCTTGTAAATACCTTATATTAGTCGCCCTTCATTCATTCTCTCGACAGAAGCAACCCAACGAATATAACGATACCTTAACTGTCGCAATCCATACAGCCGTTTGGAAGATACAAGTTAATAAAGAACAAACAAATACATATAACAGGGGTCGCCAACTGGCGGACCGCGGTCCGCATGCGGACCTCTGAACCATTTTGTGCGGACCGCGAGAACACAGCAACTTGCACTACAGAGTACGTAATTTAGTAAAAATGTATCCCCCGCATTATCTTTGTTGACGTCAATCCAAAAACGGCCGGGCGAAGTAACGAGCTAACAAATACCTTTTTTATTTCCGTAATTATACATTTGTTTAATAAATATTTTTTTCTATAAAATGTGGTGCGGACCGCGATGATCATTTTATTTCTTAAAACGGACCCCGAACAAAATTTATTGGTGATCCCTGATACGATAACGATATATATAAGATACGTGCGAAAATCATAACCCTTCTTTGGTAGTCGGATAAAAATCACCACCAAACAATTCTAAATAATGGCCATCTAAAAATAAAGACATCAGACAAAGTGAAGCGGTAGTGACGTCTCAATGCGGCCCACCTGACGGCCGATATATCAACTTGACTGAATTTTGATGGCGCTACCAGCTGTGGGAACCTAAGGATTGATTCCTCACGATCTTAAGTCGAGAAAGGAAGACATTAAGATAAATATAAATAATACTGTATTGTGGCAGGGATATTAAAAGTCAATAACAGAGAGAAGAAAAAAAATAGATTAATTTGCCACAGAAACGGGCCCGTTAGTCTAGTGGTTAGTGACCCTGACTGCTAAGACTGAGGTCGTGGGTTCGATTCCCACCCAGGATAAATCTTTGTGTGATGAGCACAATCATTTGTTCTGTGTCTGGGTGTAATTTATCTATTATATGTATGTATTTAAAAATACATATCAGTTGTCTAGTTGGCATAGTACAGGCTCTGCCTAGTTTGGGATCAGATAACGTTGTGTTGGTTGTCCAAAGATATAATATTATATTAAACACTTGCATCCATAAATGATAAGTTCAGTTAAAAGAACATCAAAACAAAACCGATGTATACTTACTAACACAGAATATAAATAGTCGTCAGTTGCACACCGTGACTGTGACAAGAAGTTTTCAACTCATCATGATGCTGTGCTATGGGACCCACAGCACAGCGCTGCTTTTCAGGGGTCACCTGAAAACGGCGTAAAAATATCAAGGCATTATTTTTACTGATTTGACGGAACAAGTAATAAAGTAAAATAAAAATAAACAATACTTGGAATTTTAAACAGAAACATACAACCATTACGATATAATACACCATAACCATGCATAAATAATTAAATGCCTCCAGAATAATGTTTAGTGAAATAGCAGAAACAGCAGCCGTCGTCGTCGAATTTCTTGCTCCCCCGACTCACCCGGTCGCAGAATAAACAATTTCATTTTGGTTTATCAAGTCTCTCCTCCCTACAATTATTTATCGGTCCTTATTCCATCCAAGTTATTTAAATATCAACTCAACAAATAATGTCCGTATCCCACGACACTACTTCATACTCTCGTCACGTACCGATATAATTAAATCCCGCCCCGGGACGGACTCACGACTTTCACCAGCATGTATTATTAATTAATATTAATAATTAATCATGAGACAATTAACGAAGCAAGAGAATAAATATTGAGATAATGAATATTAATTCATTCTGGAGAGAAATAATAATATTGCTAATTAGTAATTAAGTGATACTATAATGTTACGGAGTTCTTGAATGACAAATTAATTTAGATAATTTAATATGTATTTTGTAACGTGTGGTACCGGACGTAAAGAATTGCTATTCTTTGCCGTTGTGAGAGCTTGGATTGGTGTCGTAAGAGGCGGCTAAGGGGCTTTACTAGAGAATGGGCAGCAGCGTTCTCTACGCGTTTCACCACCATACTGCGATCGCCAACCCGCCTGCCAAGCGTGGCGATATTGGTAAATCGCCCCCCAAATTAGGGAAGCCTCGTCCCAGAAGTGATCGTTGTCGGCTGAAATGATGAATATGTATTTTAGTTTTAGTAATTTTAATGTTTTCATTATTTTAATTTTCTTGACTATATCTTTGTATTGACTGTATTTAAACGCCCCAACTGCCCCGTTGGTCTCGTGATCGCAAGCGCGACTGCTGAGCGTGGGGTCCTGGGTTCGATTCCCGGGTCGGGCAAAGTGGTACTGGGTTTTTCCATTAGGAATTTCTTAGTAGCAGCCCGGAGTTTGGAAGTTGGCGGTGTGATACCTCCGTGCCTCGGAAAGCACGTTAAGCCGTTGGTCCTACGCCTGATCTCTCTCCGGTCGTGTCGGATTGCCGTCCCATCGGACTATGAGAGTGAGGGAAGAGTGAGTGCTCTTGTGTCTACGCACACACTTGTGCACTATAATATCTCTCACGCCGATGGCTAGTCTCCGTTGAGATTGGCCGCCGTGGCCGAAATACGGTCTGGAGGACTATATATTTAAACGCTGAATATGGCAAAGTTTGTATAGAAAAAAATAGAAAAAAAAATTGTTTAAAAAAAACTAAAAAACACGCTTCCATGGAAAACCAAACTAAAAAGTACAAAATAATGGAAAAAAAGCGTGGGGTGCTTTTAAGGTATTTTTTTATTGATATCAGACACCCCACGCTTTTGTATTTAGTATTTATTTATTTTCTATTTTTTAGGGTATTTCGAATTTTGAGACGAATGTCAGCGTAGTTTGTGGCAGTTTTTTTGCTGTCCTGGTAACCCTGGCAAGGATGATGGCACAAATTTATGAAATTATTGCATTGTCATCGGTCCTTGACAGGTGTGCAAAGTTTGAATGAAATCTGGTCGTTTAAAGTGGGTCAAAATCGCGCTATAAGGAGTCGCGAGTCGGTTACAAACAAACATACAAACATACAAGTGAAGCTAATATAAAGCGTGTAAAAATCATGCAGGGGAATCGATACCAAACGGTTAAAACAGTATCTGGAAATATCGAGATCTCGAAAATCACGGGAGCGTAGTACCGGGATAAAAGTATCCTATGTGTTAATCTAGGATATATTTATCAGAGTCGCAAATTTTATCGAGACCTGTCGGCCGTTTTGGCGTGATTGAGTGACAAACATCCAAAGTTTCACATTTATAATATTAAGTAGGACAGTACCTAATATTTTCCCAAATGAACAGTATCACTAAGAACTCTACTACAACTTCTACTGAATCTTCTCCAAATAACGTTTTGTTTCAAAATTTCCAGAGTACAAGCCGTGTCAGCCGGAGATGATCGGCAACGTCGCCATGTTTGTGCTGGACCTGCAAGATCCTCACAGGTGTGCAGTTACCAGAGTGCTGAATACTGGGACTGTGAGTAGCTATCACTTTTAGTTTTAAATGAGAATCTTTAGAGACGTTATGTCTTTATACACTGCAAGGACATCGAGGCACTATCTGATACCATCGATTCAATTCATCCCCTTTTCCATTTCGATTATTCTAACCCTCCTTATTCTCCTGCACTTTATCCCAATTTATTTGGGGTTGGCGCAACCGGTCGCTTTCTTCCACACTTCTCTATTAGTCGTCATCTCAGTAGTCACCCACTTTCTATCCATATCATCATCATTCACACATTCATCCATTGTTTCTTTGGTGTCCTTATAGCCATACTCAAAACTTTCTTCACGACATTTTTCCCATTCCTCCGTATCACATGCATGTGTATTTTTGGTATGGACCATGACACCGATTTCCACACAACATTTCACACATCGGTGCCACTTTCAGACTTCCTTTTATGTACTCATTTCTTATTTTCTCCATTCGTGTAACACCACACATCCCTCTAAGCATTCTCATCTCAGTTGCATGCTATTGCTTTTTATGTATCCTTTTTGTAGCCCAACATTTCTGACTCATACAAGACAGCAGGTCTAACCATGGTTTCATTATCTGTTCCCCGTAAGTTTAAGGAGGATGCGGGAGTCTCAGATTGTTCCCGTGACCAGATAATTCTACCCTTCTGCGTTGATATTTTCGGCAGTTATGAAGAAGAAAAAAAACATGCTGTTTCATAGAAAAGTCTAATAAGTCTAAGGACCCTGAAATATTCATGGAACAGCATTTTTTTTTTTTAATAATCTACAGAACGTTTTTAATCTAGGCGTCTACAATTTATTATGCCTGCCCTAATATGTATCAGACTTCCTCAAGAATTGGGCTTTCAAATGCCAAATTATTGTTTTCAACAACCCTTTCAGCTGTTTATCATATTATTTGCATAGAAAAGACGTATAAGTACAAGTACGAAATGGGCAAAAAAACGATCACTGGTCCAAATTAATTTTAGATTGCATGAACTGGAACTTATGGGGAGAGGCCTTAGAGAGGATGATACAGACTAATAGTAATGAGACGTATACGACGACTTACTAAGACTGTGATCGTCTTTTAGATTCTTCCACTATTTAACATAACCTATTTCACCGTTCCAGGGCAAGCGCTCATTCTACAGCACCATCGTGATAGAGAACTCTTCAGGAACAGTGGAGACAGTGACAGCGCGCTGCGTGGTGGCGGGCAAGCTGCGAGCACTCGCCAAGAGAGACGTGCACCCCTTCCCACTAGACTTCAATGAGCCTGAGTTAGTATATTCAATAGTTTATTCAGTGGTAAAACCCCTATGTTACGTGTGGTGCCGAACGTTAAGAATAGTACCAACCCATTTCTTCACGTAAAGTCGTAAGACCTACCAGGGTCGCGAGATTCGTTCGAAAGAGGTACCGTGACCCTGGCATATGGGCAACTGAAGGAACACGGGTGGGTTTTAGTCACTAAAAGTCTGACACGCCCATCCGCTCCACCCAGAGCGGGAGACGTCATTAGATGATTTCCCACCCACAAAAAAAACAAGTGTCGTAAGAGACGAATAAAAGATTTACTAGAGAATGGGCAGCTGTGTTCTCTTTCTCTTTTCCCAGGAAAAGATGACCAAGAAAATTTAAAAAGGAAACAACATAGGAACATATGTATCTCTTTAAGTTGCTTAATAAATGTTTTTTGATAGTCTCCGAGTAATTTCTCTTGTTCATATGCTCTTGATGATCTCCTTATAAATTCAAATAATGTTGATCTCCGTGCCTTTAGGAAAGTTCTTCAAGTTTGATAAGTTTATTTAATTCTTTGACCATGTTCCGTGCCTTACAAAAGTTACCGCTCTTTGACCAATACAACTTCATCTAAAAGTTCAAGGCCTACTTGCCCGTACCACTTTTCTTGGCAGGTATCCAGATGGCAACAATGTAGAGGAGCACTTTGTTTCTTAAGTACCTCTTGATCTATCCACGAGTTTAAAGATTTTATAATGATTCTAGTGTAGAGGCATGGCTTATTTAATCCTCTTTCAAAATATCTTCATCTAGGTTGGCATAACTTGGATTCACTTTTTGGTGTGGCTTGTCTGTTTCTAGAGGATTTTTTGTTGTTCTTTAACGCAGCTTGCCACAGGAGTAAACTTATTTTTTTTTTTCATCATGGGTGTCGTTTTCATGGTGTACGACAATCTAAATCTCCATATCGAATTGAAGAAGCGGAAGGAAAGTCATTCCGGACGGGGATCCCCCGTATCTCACACTTGTTTGGCTCTTGGTCAAGATGCTTGGACGTATGGATACATGTTCTTCTTGGCAATTAATCTTACCCTATTCTTTCGATGACCACAACAATGAACGAGTTCTCGTGGTCCACTTGGTTAACAAATTCTAGATGCCTAAAGGTTTTATAATGAAACTTACCCTTGTGTACTCTATGTTTCAGTGTGCTCAACATTACGCGTTACGAAGAAGGCAAGGCGCCTGAACCAGTTCTTGGTGCCATCGTCAAACAAAACGGAAAGCAGTAAGTGTCCTTATAACAATTTTTTTTAAATCACGAATGCTTCTTTTTTAACATACTTTCATTAGCTTAGTATGTACGGAAACTTGGAACGTGATTTTCACCCATTTCAAAACGTGGGATTCATTTGAAACTTTGCGGACTAATCAAGGACCGATGATAATACAATAACTTAATACATTGGCCAAGATCACCAGAGGGGTAATTGCGGAACTTTTTATCGGTAGGAATTGGTTTAATATTCATAGTTAAACAACATTCATTGCGTTATTTACGTTGCTGAGCCGACAATTTATTCGAACAAATGACGCAATGGTTTAGAAATAATCTTCAATCCCATTCAGATTCTGATAAATTGTGCGTTTCGCAATTAGGGTGCAGGATAGTAAAAAACTAAAAAACATGTTTTTGTAGCTATCCAAACTAGAAAATAGCTTGATATGAATTGAAAATACCTCAAAACGCATCCCACGCTTTTACATTATTTTCTACGTTGTAGTTGGGTTTCGTGTGTGTGAAATATACTATCTTTCAGTATTCGTTGAGGTACATTTTTTTTATTACACGTACGTAAATGGAAGAATTTATCTAAAAACATGTTTTTTTTTTTCTTTTCCGTTGTGCCGCGGCCAGACACTGGTTTTCTATGAAAGCTTGTTATTTAAACTATTATTTATTAGTTGGTAACACACAACAAACAAGACATCAAACTTTCAAAGACTAAGCCGAAGGTCAAGCAGAGTTCGTAGTTCATTTAACGAATACCAAAACGTATTTATTTCTTTTTCTTTTTTGATTTCATTCATCAGTTCAGCTCTGTTCAGTTCCCAAGTTATGCTATAACGTCATCTTAGGCACCTATTTTCTCTAGGAGAGTTTTTGCGCCATTTGTTCTTCCCAGTTAAAGCACTAGGAAGTAGTGAAGTCTTATACAATTTTGACATTCGAAAAGTGCTGATCCTCAACCTAATTTGAATAGATTACTTTTGATTTTGTGTTTGTTTTAAAACGTAACTTTTAACCAACTATTTTCCAGGGTATCCGGCGAGATCTCAGTCACCCCCGGTACTCCTCTGACGATGGAGATCTTCTTGAACGAGAAGTCAGCGCCTATCTACGGGCTGCTGGTCAATTACATGCATGTCACAGATACGGGGAAGCAACAGGAGACTATTATTCTGAACGGGTAAGTTTGGACATCAATATTATTTCTAGGATTGGCACCATTCAGGTCAACCATTTTGAAGGGAGGTAGCTCTTTCAAGACATGCGCCACCATCAGCGAGATATAGAGTGAGCATGATATACGCTCAGCTGTCAGGGGACATTGTAAATGGTGGCCTTATAGTACATACATGATGCTGTGCTGTCCGTGTGGTACCGGACGTAAAGAATAGCATTACCCCATTTCTTCCCGTGGGTGTCGTAAAAGGCGACAATGTGACTTACTAGAGAACGCTGTTCTCTATGCATTTTACCACCATACTGCGATCGCCAACCCGCCTGCCTAGCGTGGCGATAACGGCAAAGTCTCCCAGATTTGGGCTGGCTTATATCCAGCAGTGGACGTCTTACGGCTGAAATGATGATGATGATGACGAAAATGTTCAAACATGAGCATATTTGCAATTATACAATACTAAGAGTTTGAGAAAGCAAAGATAGTTTTTAAAATGTTCGGCGGCTCCAACAGTTTACAAATGCCAATTAATTAGTTGCTGCACCCTGGTACGATTTCGACCGCTATACAGGATGTTTGGTGCACGGACTGACAAATTTATTTAGGAGGTTGGGTGAGTCATATCCTGTACAACATTCTATGGGTAAAAGATAGCACATGATCCACCTAATCCCCATAAAAAAATGTCTCGGTCCATGCGCTAAACACGCTGTATAGCGGTCAAAATCGTAACCTTCTTTTTACTTTGCCGTAGTTAAGGTGAATGCTCCAAACCAGCCCGCGAAATTCAAAATTTCTTGTGTTTTTTGCAACGTGCAGGCCAGTGCTAAGTTGTATGTTGATTAAAATATTATTCGCGCTTGTAAGACATATGTAGTTTCAGAATTATAATCATCAAAATCATCAATACAACGCTCTAAGTTCATAAAGGCCTAAGAACAAAAAAAAAACAGAAAAAGTCATTCCTACAGCTTTATGGACTTAGAGCGTTGTATTGATGATTTTGATGATTATAATTCTGAAACTACATATGTCTTACAAGCGCGAATAATATTTTAATCAACATACAACCTAGCACTGGCCTACAAATTGCAAAAAAACGTAAGAAAATTTGAATTTCGCGGGCTGGTTGGAGCATTCACCTGAAGTAAAAAGTATCATGTGCCTATTTCTATATCTATGTGTTTTCTTCATTTCCAGTTGCTCAGTGGACACGTACCTGTTCGATAACTTCGTGACAGCCGACGGAGATACGCTCACCGCCAAGTTCAAGGCGTTCAAGTTCCCCGACACGTCGTACGTGCAGTTCAAGGGGACCGTCACCGTGTGCCTCGACAAGTGCCAGGGGGTGAGTAGAAGAGATGTCAGCATTAATGAAGGGGTCGCTAGAACCCCGAATTTGTTTGAAAAAGTTACCGTGGCCCTGGAACAGGCAACTGAAGCAACACGGGTGGGTTTTAGTCAGTAAAAGTCTGACATGCCCCATCCAGAGCGGAAGAGGTCATTTTTAGACTACATATCCAAAAAAAAGACCGTGTGTAGTGCACTAGGTTTGGAGATCGATGGGAGAGTCTTAACACTATGATGGTTTACGCATGGCGTAAATGGTGAAAACATCGTGAGGAAACCGACATGTTGTAGAACCAAAAATTCAAAGACATGTGACATCTACCAATCCGCACTGGATTCCGGTTCAGTCCCTGTCCCAGAGAGGATTCCTGTGTCCCAGCAGTGGGAACATGATGAAAAACACTGGTTCTTATTCAATAGCTTTCACATAAAATCTTAATCAAAATTAACATTCTTGCTAAATAAGTGTAATAGATTGTTGATCGCTCCAACGTTAGTATTTACACCTTGAAAAATGCTAATTATTTGTAATATTATTGCCTCACTCCGTAAATGGTACGTGCAACATCAACCAGAACTTTTATTCAATATCTACAGCAAACTTACAAGTAATGCCATGGTCTGTGTTTAAGCCAAAACCGGATTTATTTTAATTATACACACACTAGCTTCGCCCGCGGCTTCGCCCGCGTGGATATCGAAAAATTCACCATTTCAACCCCCCATTTCACCCTCTTAGGAATGGGATTTCAAAAGTCTCTTTCTTAGTGGATACTTACTCCTCACAAAGAACAAACCCTCAAAATTTCATGTCTCTAGGACCAGTGGTTTAGGCTGTGCGTTGATATATCAGTCAGTCACTCAGGACTTTGAATTTTATAAATATAGATAAACTTTTCGAACCAGAATCTGAAGTTTTAATATCTCCACCTTAATTTTTAATCTTGTTCAAAACTTCAGACATACGAATAATCCTATTAAATATTTCCAGGTACAATGCAGCAATGGTCAGATTGCGTACGGCAGAAAGCGTCGCTCGATCAGCTCCAGCGCTGACTCCAACAAGGTGTACGAGGTGTCGCTGACCACCTTCATCAAGGTGGACTATGAGGAGGGCCAGAAAGAGGCAGGTTTGTGGACCTTCATACTCTTCTTTTTCTATTATTCCTCTCATATAGGGGTCTAAATTAGAGTACGAAACAGAGTACCACTGATTAGCCGAAAGATTGGACGATAGCTGAACCAGCAAAACTGTAAAAGATTTCATGACAAAGATAACAGAGGGGTCTCGTAATTTTAAGAACGTTCACAGTCTGGTCTTGGTTTCAAACTGACAAAAATACCTCCATTTCATTTAAATTTTTTGACATTTAATTGTCGCTGAAATGATACAGCGACTAGATTTTAAACGTTTTTAATTACGAGAATATTGGCTTTCTGCTGTGACTTGGAAAGCTGCCACGCTAAAATCATATTGGGCTGGACACAACTGCCGTATGCCAGATGAACATTAGGCCTAACTTTGACCCGATGGTCAGGTCCAGAGGTCTTACTTAATGGCAAGAGAAATCGCGATGGGCCCAGATGTAGATAGAGGGTTGAGCTGGACTCCTTCATCAATAACTGTTCCTTAGCTGTTTTAAAAAGAAAGTAGGCAGGTAGCTTTTAATAATACTTTGGAGGTATGTAGGAGGGAGAAACAGGGTGTAATGTGGGCAGCTGCCCGGCGATTCAAAATCAAAAGTCATTTATTCAAACTAGGCTGAGAGTCAGCACTTTTTGAACGTCAAGTTACATAAGACAGTCCCCCTAAAACGCCCGCCCTTCGACACTTCCTAGTGCTTTAGCTGGGAAGAAGAAGTGGCGGAACAAACTCCCCAGCAGCACAGCTGTCTGTTAAGTTAGAAGAACTTGATTCTATACAGTATTATGTAAGTAATTAATTTTATAAAACAAAAAAAAACATACATCAAATTATGCGTCATATTGATTACGATTGATGTCGGGACGTTGTATATATGCTAGTTGCGCGATAAACAACAATACAATAAACTGCAATACTACTGATCGCTCGGTGGTGGAAATTCAACCATAATTCATTTAAATTTTAATTAACAATACTAAAAAATATTAGCTTTCTGCACTCCTTCTCAATATAAACTTTACTCCGTCCGCGTATATTTTGCAAAAAGGGGTAAAAAGTTTTTGAATCACAAATGAGGGGATCCCCATGAACCAAGGTAACCAACATAATCCGATTTATCGCCAAACTGAAGTGGCAGTGGGCAGAACACATTGCTCGCAGATCAGACAGCCGATGGGGCCGAAAAGTTCTGGAGTGGCGACCAACCGAAAGACGTAGAATTGGAAGGCCTCCCACAAGATGGATTGATGACGGGTGCAGGAATCTGCTGTATTCGAGAATCACAGAACCGGTCGCAGTGACGATACCTGCGGGACGCCTATGTCCAGTAGTGGCCATTGCTTCTATCATCATCATCATTATTGATAGGATAATCAAGAAATTTCACGCGGACAAAATCGCCAACGAAGCTAGATTAAAAATACAAGCCCCCATTATTATTTAAAAGCATTCCTCCAATGATGAATAAATCAAAAGCCGCTATCAGTGTGGTTTAATATTCATTACTGTGAAAGGGATTTGCGTGCAATATAACTCATTTTGAAATTAATATGAATGGCTTTTGGTATATTCGCGGTTTTCCTGTCCTGTATAGCTTAATAATTGCATTATTTATGTGGTAGGTTAATTTATGAACAAGTTATTTTTTGGCAATTAGAAATAAAGTGGTTATTTCTTTAAAGAGCCTTTTATATGCTCACCAATCACATCCCAATACAGTTTTATTTTTATTTTTTAGTGGTTGGGCAATCATCAAATGCCATCTCCCACTTTAGGGTGGAGCGGAAGGGCGTGTCAGACTTTTACTGACTAAAACCCACCCGCGTTCCTTCAGTTGCCCATATGCCAGGGCCACAGTATCTCTTTCGAACAAATCTCGCGACCCCGGCAGGCATTGGTCCTAATAAACCCCTTCATCCCAATACAGTGCGGTCTAGTATACGAATTACGTATCAAAATCCACTTAGGTAAGTTTAGTGGATTTTTAGAGTAGGTACTCTATTGCTTCATCACCAGCCTATAGTAGTTCTCTCCTGGACATAGACCTTTCCAATTGCACGCCATTCAGCTCCACCATTTCAGCCGTAAGACGTCCACTGCTGAACATAGGCCTCCCCCAATTTGGGAGCTTTGCCATAATCCCCACGCTTGGCAGGCGGGTTGTCGATCGCATTATGGTGGTAAAATGCATAGAGAACGCTGCTGCCCATTGTTCATGGAAAAAATTGCGTTGGTGCTATTCGTAACTTCCGGCAATAGACGGAACTAACTAACTTTAGATAATATAATTTTAAGCCACAACTTCCCCGCTGCAGCATATTTCTTATTACAAAAGACGAAGACAGTTAAAAGGAACTGTAATAACTAGAGATCGGATATTCAAATGTATATTCACCTAAAGTTGAAATGTTGGCTAATATGGAATGCGCGTTTTTACCGTGTTTTGTGTGTTGTTTTAACTATTTGTTCATTTATATGTTAAGTTGTTTCTGTTTATTTTTAGTATACTACTGTTTGTTTTCCCTTATGAAATAAAATAAAATAAAACTAACACATACCACCCTACACACATATGTATTTGCATCTGGGGTTAAACATTAATTTTAAATAAATATGATCCAAGAAACCCGGCTTTAATAAAAAAATACGAAGCCGCTTCCGTGCTTTCACAGCTAAATAGTAACATTAGGTAAATATGCATCCGAATATCCGATCACTGGTAATACGAATTGTTTTTTATTTTTATTTGCAGAAGACGTACTAGCCCTCCTACGGAACCTGAAAGTCGCGAACCAGCGTCTAGGAGACATGGACGGAACCCCTGCCACTGTTGCCGAGCATACTTCGAAAAACGTGCTCGTTTATGAGCAAAACACCTTCGTCGAGAGCAAAGCGAGCATTCTCACAAGCAGTCTTTTAGTCCTAATTAGTTTGCTCATTCTGCTCAAGTAAAAAAAGTATTTTGTAATATGGCAATAATAAAAGGAACATTCCCTATGGAATCTGGGAAAAAATAAGCAACAATTTTTTTGACTGGTAATTTTAAATTTAGAAAAAAAATGTGAATAAATTCTCTTTTGCTACTAGCGCCATTGATAGTGGTGGCTTTTGGAACTATTTTTGAATCCGTCCAATCAAAAGACTTGAAAAGTGTTTAAAATTAAGATCTGTTTTTTTTTTACTTTCCTACAATATTTTTACGTATCTAAGTACTTATTATTTTTGCCAAAAAACTTAATAAATAAAGTACATTATTGCTCTGAACCATTCCGTAGACACTTAACATCGAACTTAGATTAAAAATAAAGTGATTTAACTATAATAACGTTATGCTAAGGACGTAATTAATGTAGTTTAGATTTTAATGATTTAATACCAGTGTAAGGTAAGCGCACATTATTTCAAATAACCGCTAAACACTTTTCTTTCAAACGAATGTTTTTAGGCAACATTTTAATGTCATGCCAAGTTTGGCAAAATTATGCCATGTTTAGCTGGATGTCATGCCAACTCTGGCTAAATATTATGTCGAGTTTTGGTCGATTTCCTGCCAACTCTGGTTAAATATTATGTCGAGTTTTGTTAGATGTAATGCCGACTCTGGCTAAACAGTCGAGTTTTGCTATATGTCATGCCGACTCTAACTAAATAATATGCTCAGTTTGACTAATGTCCAACCAAGTTTGTCTACAAGTCATGCTAAATTTGGTTAGTTGTTATGCCGACTCTGGCAAAAAAATTATAAGTAGTTTGGTAAGATGTCAATTTATATATAATTTGGCTTTTTATTGTCGTCGTCGTTTGTCGTTTAAACCCAAATTATATATAAATTGCAAAATGTCCTGTTTTATTTGTTAAAAAGTTTTCCCGGTAATGTGCGCTTTTCTCAATCGTAATGCAGACGCATTAAGTCCACTAGTCTTATGATAACTGTTCCATAGATAGCCTCGGTCCATTAATTGTGAATATTAAACATAGTGCACTTACGTCTGTAAGATAAACATGCCTTTTTGGAGTTGTGAGTTTTGGTAAAAGAATTATTTGTTTTTAGAATCTTCTGCACAGCTGCTTTTATAAAAATAAAAAAAACAAATATAAATCTTCTTACAATCAAATACTAGCAAGTTTTTAACACTGCAAGTTTTTAATAAACAACTTTTACATTTTAAATGAAACGATTTTTGGGGAAATGGTAAAAATAAAAACAATTATTATAGTAAACCAAGAACGTTAACGTTAGCACTGACGTAAAAATATCGCGGCGAGATTTGAATGCATTGCACTGGATTCTCATCTCTCGGTGTAGAATTGAGAATCTAACAAAGTGCATACCAGCGCGATGAAAAAAAACTGTTCGATTTTAAACTATTGTCGCTGAAGAGTGCAAGAATCCAGTGCGGGAAAATAATCCGGCCGCGATATATGTGCGTCCGTCCTAACGTGAATTTTATCACTAAAAGGATGCCTATTTACAATATGGCTGATGAATCATGGCGTACAGAACTTTGCGCAGAAGGCAATAACATTTTTTTTAAACAAAATGGTAGAGTTCTTGAGGAAAGTTCAGACCGGCCATCATTCCCCGAAGCAGTGGTTAGCCAGTTGTAACAGCTGTGACTTACAAGTTGTAACTAAGTTGGAACCCAGACCGGTGCTTTACTTTTAGTAAGGGGGCGTCCATTAATTACGTGAGATGTTCTAGGGGGGAAGGGGATCAAGCTAAATCTTTCCAAATCTCACTTAGGGGGGAGGGGGGGTCTTGGCAAATATCACGTTATTATTTTTCTCGCAAAAAACGGTGTAAAATTGCGTGAAAAATTATTTCTACAATAAAATATGGCCAAAGAGACAATAGTACACTGATTAAAAAAAAAAAATCGACTCAAGAGCCAAAATCTTGAACCAAGAATACCATTTTGAAGAAAATGATTTTCTTGTGTCGAGAGAATAAATTCTTGAGTTAAGAAATTATTTTTGGTCTAAAAAATTTTTCTTGTTTTTGTTTTCTCAATAATCCAAAACGTTTACAGCCCAAATAGACGTTTTGAAGAATCTCGCGTGAGATTAGGGGAGGGGGGAGGGAGTTGAGGAAAATCTTACGATATCTCACCAAGGGCGGAGGGGGGGTCGAAAAATTATCAAAAATGCCTCACGTAATTCATGGACGCCCCCTAAATTATTTCATCACCACTGCTCTCAAAACGGTGAAGAAAAACATCGTGAGGAAACCGACATGTCTTAGAACTATTAACAGTCGAATACATGTCAGGTGACATCTACCAACCCGCATTGGGCCCACGTGGTGGTTCACCGGCCACTATCACAAAGAGAAGTTCTGTGTCCCAGCAGTGGGAACAATATAGGCTGATTATAATGATTTATCAGCCGGTTTGTAAGTACATTAAAAAAAAACGAAAAGATTTTGAAAAAATCTCTAGCATTGGCCATATTTTTTTTTAACTTTTAACTAAATAGTTTAATTTTTTGGTGCTTGCAATACTTTTTGTGATTCCAATTTTAAAACTAGCTTTTTAGGGACCCTTTTTACGAATAAAGTATTGCTATTTTCTTTGGCTTTACTTCGAATAGTACTTTCAAGATTTAGGTACTATTTGTGAGTTGCCTTATTTGACTATCTTTTTTCATTTACCATAATCATGTTGTTTTAATTCTTAAGAAGTTTAAAAAGTGAACTGTATTTAAGGGAACAATTTTAGAATTAACAATTCTAATAACGTTATAGTTCTAAATACAAAAACTGATTTCCAAGTTGTCAATATTTTAATAATACTGACACTAAATGCCCAAGGCGTATGACAATAAAAAAATATATTGTCTCGTTCAGCCGATTACAACTTTATTTAATTAGCAATAAAATTCGAAATACAACTTTCTACGTATAGTACTTAAAGGTTGGACGATAGATTTTGTCTCATGTTTGAGTTCAACCAAATGTCATACGCACTATTGACGAAATAAAATTGTCTAAGTTCAATAAAAAGATAAAAGATTCTTAAGTATGTTCATTTTTTCTAATAAACGGGGAAGGGATTTTAAATACATCATCAAGGTGAACAGGGCTTCTTCTTAATCATTTTCATCCAAAACTAATAAATTGTGGATTTGTAAAGAGGGTCCTTTGCTTAACTGTAAGTTTAGGAATTGATTAGGAATTAAAAAAATAAATAAAAAGAATATTTCGAAATTGAGTGTCGTTTTATTTTAAGTTTCCCTTATTTTTTTCAAAGCATGTGAACTGGATGTAGCTAAATATCGGTACATTAGGATTGATATTCGACGATCGACGTTCGTTGAGTTCAGCTAACTCACCCCACCGAACGTTCGAGACCTGCGCAAATATCACCTAGCGGCACCCACCTGACCTATCGGCGCCTTACCATCTCGTCCCTGCGGCCACTTTCACCTCGGGGTCAACTCCTCGGCGTCGCGTCGCTCCAGCTACGCGATAAGCCAGGGCAGCCAGACATAGTGCGCCTACTTCCACGAAACAATAAATTACCAAGTGACGGCCTTGTAATCCACGATCCTTAATAAATTATTATTTTTGTAAGCGTTGGTGAGATTTTTTATTTCATTTTAAATACTCCCATACGTTACATTGGCATTTACATGGGGAAACTGTCTATCTAACCTGGAGGTAAAGTGTGGACAACCCAGTCTCTTTCTTAGCGTGTAGCCATCTAAATATAGTCAGCCCAGAATTTGTTGACGAGCTTAGCAATTTCAGTAACGTCCATCAATTCCTGTAGAGTGGAAACAACAGGACACGCAGGAGAAGATATCAAGTGCCGCATTGTTTGTGGGACAGCACCACATTTACACTCAGGGCGGAGTCATCTGTCAGGGTGGCGAGATTTGTTCGAAAGAGGTACCGTGGCCCTGGTATATGGGCAAGTGAAGGAACACGGGTGGGTTTTAGTTAGTAAAAGACACGCCCTTCCGCTCCACCCAGAGCGGAAGACGTCATTTGATGACTTCACAACCACAAAAAAAAGGGCGCATTCATCTGTGGATGTCCACTTGAGCAGGCTTTTTTTTACTTCGGCCTACCTAAGTCCGAAGCCGTGTGGTGCCGGACGTAAAGAATAACACCACCCCATTTCTTCCCGTGGGTGTCGTAAAAGGCGACTAAGGGACTTACTAGAGAATGGGCAGCAGCGTTCTCTATGCATTTTACCACCATACTGCGATCGCCAACCCGCATGCCAAGCGTGGCGATTATGGCAAAGCCCCCCAAATTGGGGAAGGCCTAAGTCCAGCAGTGGACGTCTTACGGCTGAAATGATGATGATGATGATGAAGTCCGAAGCCTATTTAAAGATTTCCAGGAAAGCCAAGACAACTAGTATCCAGGTGCGAGATTTTCAGCAGGTGGAATGATAAGGGTTTGGTAGGGAAGCATCATGTCGCCACAGGCTTAGTGTTTCCTTAGACAGATCGCCAGTGAGTGGGAGGACAAATTCTAAAAAGTTGTAGCGGATTTTCAGCCTTTGTGACACGAGGATGTTATCGTGCAAAGGGTGTCGTGTGTCAGAAATTGAATTTGCCATCGCTCTGAGAATTTTTTGATGACGCTATTCCAACCAGTGGATACAACATTTGCATCGGTTGTTGGTTTGAGGCAGCCAGTTACTGGATAACACGATTCCCCTTGGTAAAACTACGCATACCCATTGGTTTGGTTGTCAGACATTGGGGCTTTTCGGGCGGGACTACTCGTAACGACGGTCAAAGATCTACCAACAACAGCCGGGACCAACGGCTTCACGTATTTTCTGAATCAAGAAGATATCAATATGTTATGACATCGGCAAGAGTAGCGTAGAAGATTGCTGCACGATCTGTTTTGCATGACGTCAGGTCATCGTGGGTTGCGTGGTTCGCATGTGGCTGGGTACTCATAGGTAAGTTTATAAACAACAACATAACACCAACAACATCAATTTTAAGTCGTCTGTGGTACGAGTTCCCACCCACCATCTACAGACCTGCCTGAGAGGGGACTTTTGGCCGAAAGGTGTCTTGTATCGTCGTTTCCGAGGACGGTTATGCGACACCACACAGCGGAACACGACGCCGCCGCCGTCATCATTACATGTTTAGTGGTAGTATGAGTTTTGTTTCATAAAATATGTATTAGTTTATAGTTATTGTTTTATATTATTTGTTTATTGTGTTTTTATGGGCCTAAGTTAATTATGAAGGTGACAGCCGGAGGACTTAAAGAAAACCGAAGTTATTTTAATAAGGGTTTAATTAAGGTAAAAATTACAATATAAACTTAAGTTAATTCCTAAGTCTAGATTCGGACGATGCTAGTACCGAAGTGTCTAAAATTAATTATCTTAAAAATTACAATGCTACCGATTCCTAAACGTGGATCAGCAGATTTTAAAGTAGGTGAGCGTTCCGCGATTCGGCGACACGAGGCGCCGATTCGTTGATTCAGCAAAATGATAAACTGCGATTTTATGTGCAAATATCCGATTGACGTAATTAGGTTATCATTTCGCTATTCGGCTGATTTGGTGTAGGCAGGGCACGTAACACCTTCCCCCTCAGAACAGCAACTATTTGAGAACTTTGAGCGAAAATGTTGCTGGTATCTGTTTCTTGGTCCTGGGTGATTCTGCATCTTCATGTTGATGGTTTTCGAGTCTTTCATCTGATGTCTGTGGTTTTCTAACCTTTGTGCAAATGTTATACCGTCGTATAGTGATAGTAACGATCAGTACAATTACACCGAATAGTACTACGTATAGTGGGATCGTCGTATGGTACAGTGAATATTCCATATTTGCGTGATCTATTTGTACTGGATGCTGCATTAGGATCTTATCTTCGATTTCGTGTAGGCTTTTCAGGTGCAGTGAGTTTAGTTTCAGATGTGGGATGGACTCTTCAACAATGTTCAGGTTCATAGGTATTTCAGTGATTTTTAGCGGCTGCCCTTTGATATGGTCGTTAATGTTGGTAATCGTGAATCGATCGGTGCGTAATAGGCATTTTTGCGGGATAGTGGCGAGATAACTTCCGTGCAGAGAGATGAATTCTTGACGTTCGCATTGTAGCTCTGTGCGGGTCGGTTCTGGAAAGGTAAGTGTGTATCGTCTGTCGTCCAGTTGTTCCATTGCTGCTTTAGTCAGTGTGAGCTTCGTAGGTAGGCATGATTTCCCCAAAGATTGGTTGTAGATGAGACCTTGGATACAATCTAGATGACCTCTCGTTGCTTGATGGTTGATTCCTTCTTCGCAGAGATGATCTAGGTCGAACTTCGGGCATTCAGCCTCCATGTACTTGAAAGCTTTCCCGTTGGTTGCAATGAAGGGATAAGGAGGAATGTAGGTGTACATGGATTTATTGGGAACTATTGCTAATCTGTATAATTCAAATTTATCAGGAGAGATTATTGGAAGTTTAAATATGATAACTATTTTTTTATTTGTGTAATAATAACCAGGTTTTATGACTGTATAGTACTCTCTTAAATCTGCATCTAGTAACTGATCCTGGCCGTATATAGATTTTAATCGCTTAGTCATATTACTTAAACTATCTATGCTTAACATACTATGATGGGTGCTCGATGCACGTATAAAAGCTAACGTATCTTCAATTCTAATTATCTCTGAAAGTAAATCTTCCGCATTATCGCTAATTATGGTCAATAACTGAGCAAACTTTGCAAATCTTATAAGATCATTCTTAGCAGCAGCTTTCTCGTCTAAGAGTAATACTAATGTACTATTGATCCCCTCTTGATTGCTTACAATTTTTGAGAGTATGTCACTATATCGGGCCATCCAATTTTTGTTAAGACTGATATGCTCATTTAACTCTGATACTATTTTGTCGTTGTTATTTTCTAAAATGTTAATGGCATTATTATACTTTTGGGCATCCGTATGATCTAAGTTTCCGGTAATGCTCTTTATTACGGAGCCTAATCCGTCTACGAGACCTCTCTTGCTACGACCGGGCTCCAGCGTTTTTAACTGAGAACTAACTTGACTTAATTTATTAGTTAAATGATTGATTTGGAGTTCATATAAGAGAACGGACTGGTTATCTAGTTTAGTCTGGAAATAATCGAGTTGGGACATTACGGAATTGAGTCTATGTTCAATGTCAGTTAAGTCAATGTATTGTAGGAAAGTGTGGTAATGTGTGATGAGCCTTGTTTGTCCAAGGTTGAAAGGTAGAAGTCCGGGTCCATCGTCTAAGCTTTCAAGTTTTATCTCGAGCGCCGGTGTTGGTTGAACGATCAGCGCTAGTAATATTCTGTAACAATTTTGAACTCTTAGGGGTACGTTTGAGTCGAGACTTAGCTACAGGGCCTTTCTTTTTGGAGGTGTATATATGAATCGGAAGGTCAGCTAAAACAGTGTCATGTGTGTAACGTGGTGCTAATTTTTGTCGGCAGGCTTCCGGGTTAGAGATGAATATTTGTTGCTCCGGTTGATATTCTATTTCGGGATCTCTGTCCTTGTTCCTATTTTGTTTAATATCTGTACGGTCGGTAAGCGTTAAGTTGTTGATAAGGTCATATACAGTTTTCATCTGGTCTCGGTGTGTTAAGATATATTGTTGCATGAGGTGCTCGGTCATGTTAACGTCAAGGGGATCTCTTGGGTCAAAATGTCCTCTAATTATGTCATGTGGTCTACACTTGGTGAAGCTATGAACTGAACTATTATATGCTAATATGGCATAAGGCATGATATTGATTACAGATTCGTCTTTCTGTCGTAGTCGTAAAATACGTAAGTGTTCTAGTAACGTAGAGTGAAATCGTTCTACGATCCCGTTATCGTTAGGGGAGTGTGGTAATGTTCTATGGTGGTTAATTTTGTGTAGTCTTGTGAATTCGGAGAATAGCTGGTTTGTGAATTCTGTGCCGTTATCGGTCACTATGGTCAACGGTAAACCATGATGTGTACAATAATTTAAAACTGCCTGAAGTACGCTTATTGCTGTACCATCTCTCAAATGGTATGCTTGTCCGTACTTTGAGAAAACATCTACCATTGTTAAATACTTTTCGTTTTGAGCTGTGAAGAGGTCCATATGTACTAATTCGAAAGGTTTAGTTGCTGGGGGTACTACATTAAATTGTGGTCTAATCGGGTTCCTATCATATTTCGTTTGTCCGCAAATGGTACACTCATTAATATACTTAGTTATTTCCTCACTCATCTTAGGCCAACAATATTTCCGAGAAAGGGCAAGATGACACTCGTTTATTCCTCTGTGATTAGTTTTTCCTTCATGATATTGTTTTATAATGTCTTGCTGTCTGAAATATTCTTTGACGTCCTCTAATTCTGTTTTTGCTAATACTAAGTTAATAGCTGAGCTTTTAAAATGATTCTGAATAATAGGTATAATTGAATACATTCCTAAAGGTGGAGTTATTTTTATAGCGGTTTTAACTTTGGGGTTGACATATTCTTTTATGGCATATACTACGTCTTGCTCTAAGTTCGATTCTGAAACCTGAATAAATGTACGGGTGTGTGTATCAAAAGGTTTAGTGGCGGTTGTACGTCGTTTAATATCTCCTACTATAGTTATGCATAACTGTCGGTAAAATTTATTCAAAGGTTCATCAGTAATAGGGATTTCTAAAATAGGATTTTCCGTGCTGGTATGTGCAGTGAGAGTCGTAGAACTTGTTCGCGAAGGTGTTCGCTCTGAAGGGTTAGCTATCATTGACTCTGTCTCCTCATTGTTAATTTCTACTCGGGATAAGGCGTCGGCATTGGTGTTATATTTTCCCTTTTTATAAACTATAGTGTAGTCGTATTCACTTAGTTTAAGTCGCCATCTAGTTATCTTAGATATAAAGAAAGAAAGGATATTACTGCTTGCTCTGTTGATCGCTTATGTGAGGTAGCATGTGCAGAGGTTGAAGGCCATACTTTCTTATGTATTTATAGGCCACCAGCCTCAAACTTGTCATCATTTTTGATCATTATGGAGGGAATATTGGGTAAACTTTTTGAAGATAATAAATTAATTTTCGCTTGTGGTGACCTAAATATTGATCTGTTAGTTAATTCACCGGAAAAATGTAAGCTTATCTCATTGTTTAAATCATTCAATTTAAAATGCATATTTAATGAACCGACAAGAATAACACCAACCACAGCCTCATGCATAGATAATGTGTTTACCAATTGTAAAATAAAAGAGTCGTCCATAATTAGTGGCGTCAGGTCTGACCATACCGGTCAGCTTGTATCGTTTGACTTAGACAAAAAGTTACACTTAAATAAAACCATTGAACTTAGACCCCTGACTAAAAATAAATTGAAAATGTTTAATAATAATGTTCTTAGGAATCTCTCAGCAGAAAGTTTTAATTCACAAGACCCAAATATTAACTATGGCACTTTTTTTTCTACAGTATGCCAAGAATTCAATAAAGCATGTCCTGTAAAAAAAGTTTCAATCAATATTAAACCAAAATTTAGTGAATGGGCTACTGCTGGCATTAGAAAAAGCAGAGATATTTTATATAATTTGTATCACGAAAAATCATTGACTTCTGATCAAGCCCTTCATAATTATGTAAGAAACTATTCTAAGATATTCAAAAGAGTCTGCGCTCAAGCTAAATCTAAACTGATAAGTAACAAAATTAGTATTTCAAACAATTAAATAAAAGCTGTCTGGGAGGTAATTAATAAAGAAACTGGAAACACAAAACAGCGAGATCAGAATGAGTTGACTCTAAAAATTGATAATAAAACTATTTCAGATAAGTTAAAAGTTGCTGAGACCCTTGAAAATTTCTTTACCAACATTCCAATAGAAGTTACGAAATCTCTCCCCTCATCATCTATATTAGCTGAATCTCTTCTTAAAGAAAACTTCAACAAGGACATTCCTAGTTTTGAATTCAAACCCATTTCTATTGCCACAATTAAAACAACATTTAAAAGTCTTAACATAAAAAACACAGAAGACTTATGGGGTATTTCGGTTAAAGTTCTTGAAAATATCATCGACACCATTGCTCCTGTCTTGACAGGTATATTTAATCAATGTTTAGACCGCGGTACGTTTCCTGATTTAATGAAACATAGTAAAGTAGTACCAATTTTCAAATCAGGTAGTAAAACTGATCCCACTAATTATAGACCTATATCTGTGTTACCAGCATTGAGTAAAATTTATGAAAAAATCATGCTGGACCAGATGTTGGCTCATTTCAACTCAAATGGGATTTTACATAGTCGACAGTTTGGTTTCACGAAAGGTAAGTCGACGAGTGACGCGGGAGTAAAACTTATCAGTCACATATTAGAATCCTGGGAGCAGTCCCAGGATGCAATTGGCATTTTCTGTGACCTCTCAAAAGCGTTCGACTGCGTTGACCACAATACACTGATCTGTAAATTACACCACTACGGAATTCGTGGACGAGCTGCTGATCTTGTTCTTTCCTATTTATCAAACAGACAGCAAAAAGTAAACGTTGGCGGGGCTACGTCCTTGGGGTCTCTTGTTAAGATGGGCGTGCCGCAAGGTTCAATTCTTGGGCCTTTCTTATTTTTAGTTTACATTAATGACCTTCCTTACATGATAGCTAAGTTCTCGGATATAATTTTGTTCGCTGATGACACTTCACTTATTTTTAAAATAGATAGAAAAGACAGGGATTTCTTACATGTTAACGATAGTTTAGCTATTCTTTCGAAATGGTTTGCAGCTAATAATCTCTTACTTAATGCGAACAAAACGAAATGTATTAGGTTCTCATTGCCAAATGTTCCCCAAGTAGATTTAAATTTAAAACTTGATGGCAAGAAACTAGATGCTATTTCGGAAACTGTATTTTTAGGAATTACTCTAGATTCGAAACTGCAGTGGGGTCCCCACATTAGAGCTATTTCAGGTAGATTAAGTTCAGCTGCATATGCAGTAAGAAAAATTAGGCAGTTGACCGATATAGGTACAGCTCGATTAGTATACTTCGCTTATTTCCACAGTATTATGTCTTATTGCGTTCTACTGTGGGGTTCTGCAGCTGACGTAGATTCAGTTTTCATTTTGCAAAAGAGGGCAATCCGCGCAATCTATAAAATGGGGCCTCGCGAGTCTCTTAGAAACAAATTTACAGAAATTGATATACTGACTCTTCCCTCTCTTTATATCTTTGAATGTATTTTGTATGTTCGCAAAAATTTAGGCCTTTTCAAAATAAGAAGCGATTTCCATAACATAAATACGCGTAGTAAAAATGAAATTGTGATACCTAAATTTAGATTAACTAAAACTAGTAAATCATTTCTTATAAACGGTATCCGCTTCTATAACAGGTTGCCAAAGTCTGTTACTGAACTCAGCTATGGAAAGTTCAAATCACACATCAAACGTGTCCTTATCAAAAAAGCATATTATAAGATAAAAGACTACGTTGAAGACAAGGAAGTTTGGCAATAATTCCTTCTGCACATGTGGCTTCCCTGGTAGCTCATTACAGGATGACCTGTGTCTATTAACTGCTCCCGAGTGACGATGTACATTTTGTATTCAAGTTTTTCAGTTTTTACATTCTTTCACATTTACTCATTTTTGAAATTGTATACCTACAATTGTACATTGTACTCTTTAATATTAGTTGTCATGGCAATAATGACATTTAGTTTAAATAGTGTAATATGTCTTATTTATGTAGATTATTTTATACTTTGTGAATGTGAGAACGTTGTAGGCCTTGTAGACTGTAGACAATTTTCTATCTTATTCAGTACCTGGTACTTGTTGACAGGCCTACACCGTCCTCCCATACCCATTAACACTGTAATTTGAAAAAATTGTAAAAACGAATTATTTTTAAAAGAGTAACCATGGAGTTTCTTGCCGGCTCTTCTCCATAGGAACCAACTATTTGGAACCGTGCACCTAGCTTCTGACGTTTCATAAGTGCCCATGTAGGTTTATATGAAATAAAAATATTTTGATTTGATTTGATTTGTTAGTCTTGAGTTAGGTTCCTTAAGGTTCATTATCCACTGTAGTGGCTTGTGGTCGGTGTATATTTTGAATTTGCGACCAAATAAGTAAGGCCTAAAATACTTTGTAGCCCATACTATGGCTAAAAGCTCCTTTTCGATAGTACTGTAATTGATTTCACTATCGTTTAAGGTTCTTGAGGCGTAGCAGATGGGTTTATCTGAACCGATGGTGCCTTGTGAGAGTACAGCGCCTATAGCTACGTTAGAGGCGTCAGTGGTTTGGATAAACTCTTTGGTGAAGTCGGGGTATTGTAAGATTGGGTCGTTTGTGAGTAAAGTCTTACATTTGTTGAAACAGTCAATGTAGTCGGGATCAAAAGTTATTTTATTAGTCTTTTTAAGGCATTTTGTCATAGGCTTGGTGATGCGGGCAAAATCAGGGATGAATTTTCTATAATAGCCTAATAATCCGAGGAACTGTTTTATTTCTTTCGGAGTTTTTGGTAATGGGTATTTTTCTATGGCTGCTATTTTATCAGGATTAGGCTTAACACCTTCTCCACTGATTACATGACCTAAAAAAGCCGTTTCTAACTTTAAAAATTCGGACTTATCCATCTGAATCTTAAAGTTAGATTCTTGCAATCTCTTAAATACTTTTTCTAAATTAGTCATGTGTTCTTGCAATGACGTACTAAAGATGATGACGTCATCCAAGTACACGAGGCAGATGTCATTTTGTAGGCCTCTAAGCACATTATCCATCACCCTTTGGAAGGTGGATGGAGAGTTCTTTAAACCCATGGGCATGCGTAAGAATTTAAAGTGCCCATGTTCTACATTAAAGGCTGTCTTCGGAATGTCATCAGGGTGCATCTCACATTGATAAAATCCAGATGCCAGGTCTAGGGTAGTGAAATACTGGCATTTACCAAGCTTGTCAAGTACCTATGTCATTTATGTTAGGAATTGGGTATTTGTCGTCTATGGTCCTGTCATTCAGTTTACGAAAGTCTACTACGATTCTCCACTTCTGTTTGCCTGATGCGTCGGCCTTCTTAGGAACTACCCAAATAGGTGAACTCCAAGCTGATTCAGAAGGTTTTATGATACCTTGGTCCAGCATCTTAGTGATCTGGTCTCTAACTTCTTGTCGGTGAACAAAAGGGTAGCGATAACTCTTCGTGTATACTGGAAGTTCGTCAGTCGTTCTAATGCGGTGTTTTATTTTATTTGTAAAAGTCAAAGGTTCTCCCTCCACATAGAATACATCAGCAAAACGGGCACATAAAGTTTCTAGATTTCTTTTTTCCTCGATGTTTAAATGGTCTGTACGCAATCGCGATAAAACCTCTTTAACGCGCTTAGAATCTTGTTTAGTGCTAATGCACTCGTTATTAAATATCACGGCTTGTAAAGGGCGTTCAAATGTTACAATTAGGTCATAATCGGTCGGGTTTTCAATTTCCACGATACCAGTACAGTCGGTAACGCGAGTAATACATTCATGAATAATGCAATTACAATGTATTTGCTGAGCTATGGAAACGTCACCGTCTGGACTAAAGATAGGAATATTTAATAATTTTGATGACTTCGCGGGAACGGTTTCTTGATAATTGGACTTTTTACGTTGATAAAAATGAATAGGAATGGTTGTAAACTCCGTAATTAAATAATTATTTTTAAGATCAATCTGTGCTCCGTCAAGTAAGTCTAGGCCTAACAGACCGTCAAAGTAATTATGGAACTTATAGATGAAAAACTTAACATTCGTGGGGTTATTAAATTCAGAAAAGTTCGGAATAGTAATAGAATGTTCATGCGTGCTGGTAACACGGGCATTTGTTACTTCAAAGGGGTCAAAGTTTAAAGGTATATGTCAAAAGTATTGTTCGATTGCCTCGGGACTAATAAAAGACTGGTTAGCCCCAGTATTTACTAATAACTTAAGTGGCGGATTTGATATCTGAATGTAACGTAATTCTTTTTTAGATTGTATATTTAGTTCTATTTTAACCCTTTTTGATCCTTCTCCTTGTGAAAATCCGGATTAGCATTAGGGGTAGGCTGTGGTGCAAAGAGATTATATAGTCTTTGCTGTGGTGCTTCTAAGCATTTCGCGTTATTAGAACCTTGAGATGATGTGTTGTCTTGTACATATGAATGATAGTCGGGCTCGGTCTGGTTGAGATAATAAAAGTCGGGATAGTCATAGTAACTGGAATAGTCAGGTTGTTCATAGTAATAGTCGGGATAGTCATAGGCGTTTTCAAAGCCGGTCATTTCATTATAATTCATTTCACGCGTCCTAAAGTAATTATTAGGTGGTGGGTTTCCCGATCTACGCCAATCGTGTCCTGGTGACCCAAATGGTCTTGATACGAAGTGGCTAACACCGCTCATTGGTTTCGGACCTAAATTGAGTGCTGGGGAACTTGCGTTTGGTAATTTAAACACGTTACTCTGGGGGTGGTAGTTTGGCGGGGGTGCACGAAACATTTGCTGGGTACGACTAAACATGTTAGGGGCACGATGAGGTACCAGATTCTGCTGGAAGGGTGGCCTCCAGTGTTGTTGCTGCGGCTGCATGGGCATAGGCTTATGCCAGCTCGCGCCTGCACTCGGATAGCTAAAAGATTTGGGTGTGGTAACATAAGGACCGCAGGTGGCATTCTATGGGTTGAATGCACTTGCTGTGTCGGGTTACGTCGCTCGGGGATGCTTTCGTTACGTTGCTGTAGGTACATGACATTCAATTCCTGCTGTACAAATTCCAGAGCCTTTTCTATAGTTTCGGGTCTCATACATCGGATGCGGGACCCTAAAGGTTCTTTAAGACCTCTAACATAAGATTGTAACGTTAGTTTTTTATAAAGATCGCGTTTTGCTTCGATAGTAGTAGCTATGTCTTCGTGAAGGGTGACATAAGTCATTATAGTGCTAAAAAGAGTCTGGCATTTGTCGTAATATTCCTGCGGGGTGCTATTTCCTTGCGTGAGTAAGGACATGTCATTATATAGGGCGGTCTCGTCCCTCTGATCGGAAAAGTTGTTAATTAATGCGTCACGAATCCCTTGCCAATTTCCCGGTATACCGTTGGAATTTATAGTTGTAGCTGCAGATCCCGTGATTTTATTTAAAATACCGTTTATTACGCATAAATTAGTTAGCTCACAGTTCGGGTCATTTCTGACGTATTGTATTACGAGCTGATCGCATATTTTAATAAAACGAGTTAGAACATTCGGATTGCCATCAAAGTCTGGTACTGGGCGCAAAGCCTTAAAGATAGTATCGGGGTTCAATTCCATTTCGTCACTATCAAATAATATATCTAATCCTAAATTATCTAAGTCTATAACCCTATTTAAATCTACTTCCCTGGTCCTATTTATCTGTCTAGAAGAGACAGATGCTCTCCTAATTTCCCTTGGATGAAAAATTTTGAATTAATATTATATAAAGGGGTGAAAAGGAAGGACTAGGAAGCAACACCTCAAAGAAAGTTTCAAGTACTTACATATACATGGTTTCCTCGGTGTATCGATGGCTGGATACGTCCTCAGCTGCGTCTTCTTAAGTTCGGATATTCGACGAGGTACTTGGAAATACCGACAGCGACTATCGGAGTCAGCAGATTAACGATTTTTGGGAATCTATACCGCGCCGCGTGCTGCCTCGAATATCCTGCCGACTGCGCCAATTATGAAGGTGACAGCCGGAGGACTTAAAGAAAACCGAAGTTATTTTAATAAGGGTTTAATTAAGTTAAAAATTACAATATAAACTTAAGTTAATTCCTAAGTCTAGATTCGGACGATGCTAGTACCGAAGAGTCTAAAATTAATTATCTTAAAAATTACAATGCTACCGATTCCTAAACGTGGATCAGCAGATTTTAAAGTAGGTGAGCGTTCCGCGATTCGGCGACACGAGGCGCCGATTCGTTGATTCAGCAAAATGATAAACTGCGATTTTATGTGCAAATATCCGATTCACGTAATTAGGTTATCATTTCGCTATTCGGATGATTTGGTGTAGGCAGGGCACGTAACAAGTTGCCTGAAATAAAGGATTGTATTGTATTGTATAAATAAAAAATCATAGCTAAGATTTCAGTCTTTTAATAGAACCGTTATCAATAAATGATCTAACAATATAGGTACATAGCAATAAAAGTAGTCTTATTTAAATCTAATAGTAAATGAAAATCACAACTATATTCATACAATACTTTTAATTAATAATTTTCGTAATAATTCCTCGAGTTATTATTAAAAATAGTTAATAATGTAATCGGAAAAAAGAGGATTTTTTTTGAACAGACATTTTGTGACAAAGTAAAGAAGGTGCCTTCACATCCAACGTTAGTTGCGTCACGATGACATGGCGTTAACGTTGCGATTACGTATCGTTTACATGCGAAATACTACGCTATAGTTCAACTTTTAACTGCATTCAGTAAATTGACAGATGAAGGGTAGCCAGATTTTGAAAAATAAAGATAATGAATGAGAATGAACGAACTGAATGAACTTAAAATTATGTATTACGTCATACGTGCAAACTTATTATAAACTGTCTTAAAACACGATATATACAAATATCGCTATATACATCGTCTATAGTGGCCAGAGTAAATAAAAACACAAAAGTAGAATTACATGGTTTTTATAGTTAGTTTGTTTCTATTATTTAATTACGTTTCTTAATAATTATTAGTTATTCTTATATTTCCAGGATTTATTCAAGTTCTATTTAAATAAACCAATTTAATCATTCGTTCTTTACGCAGAATCGTTCACTACTCCAGTACTATTAGTTCTAGTATGTCATAGTTACTGAATACAATTATAAGTTGAACTATAGATGCAAATGGTACCCAAATGAAAATTTAATGAGTTATAAAAGTACCGAATATTTTATTGTATTTAAAATTTCTTAATAACCATGTAAATAAAACTTCCCTATAGAAGCAAAATAACGCAAATTATTTGAAAATTTTAGAAATAAGTGAATTTTTCATACAAAATTTGAAGCAAGTTTTCAAAAATAACTTAACACCTAGAACTTATGTCAACGCTAACACACTTAAAGTACGAGTATAACGAATATACACAAAATGTTCAAGTTATAGACACGTGTATACAGGATGTTCATAATGTTCAGTGAGTTTCACGTTAGGTCTTCCCGCACGTGCGTAGTGACGGCGTAACTCAATTCTGGTAGGATTTTTTTTATTTTCAAAGAAATATTTCATAAGTCGCGTCACGCCTGTCTGGAAGGAAGCTTATTCGGGCAATTTGTAATGGCAAGAGCCCAATACATTGAGACTACCGCAGGCATGATGCAACGGTAGTCTACAAGAGTCGCGTGGCGCCTGTCTGCGGGAGCCTGATTCATTTTCTGGGATATTTGGTGTGCCAGCCAAATTTTTCGAAATCAAGACCGAATATTATTTTGTACACCCTGTATACACAATAATATTAAAACAATTCCATATTGGCATTACAGCGACAAATCTAACAACTACGAAATTATGGTGCAGTACTATTTTAATAAAGATGAAAATTACTTCTCATAAAGTAATTCTTTATTACTGTGAATTTTTATTAATTTTTTCTCATATTTCCAAAGTATTATTTAGTAATAGTTTTTTTTTTTTTTTTTTTTTTGTTAATAAAATATTACTGCACCCTGTATAATGTCAATAATCATAGACAAAAAATTACACTACACATACTTATAATTATAAAATATTTACACAACTTATTGCTTTAAATTGAAGAATAAAATAAAAATAAAAAGGAAACCGTTATGGCAACATTTGTTTGATAAAATAATACTTTTTTTATAGACTGATGCTGTAGGTTATTAGGACAAATAGCCTTAATTGAGGCTATTAAGTACACGAGGTACCTGTTTTTATGAATGAAAAAATAACCATGAACGAATGAATGAAAAGAACGATGAGTGAATGGATATTATTTCGTTCACTCCAAGTTATTTTTTTTTAATATAATTTGTCTAGGCGACTAGAAGTAAAAAAAAAATTGGCGAAAAGAATTATAATCGATCCAAAGTCATTTTATACAATAGTAGAATAAATACATTCATGATGAAATATAATAATGAATGAATGATTAACAAACAACAAATGGGTGGACGGATGAATATAAAAAATAGGTATATTGTATAGCAAGGACAACTTAAATTTATATTTTAACAAACCACAAACAAGACAGTTTTAAGCAATATATCATAGTATACAGGGTGGCAGAGACATTGTCGAACGAACTGAAATTATGAATTGAGCTTGATTCTAGTAGAAATTTTTGCTTAGATTATCCAAAAAGAAACTTGCAAAATCTCACGGTCAAAATGTATAGAATAGATAATTTTCTTTTAATAACCATCAAAATATTTCAACGCAGGGTTTTTCTTTCAGAATAATTTACTGAATCTATGGTATCAAGTTGCGCGTCGATGTCATGCCACCTGTATTTCGCAAACGATACCTTGTTCGTATCTAATATAACACATTATTTCGGCACTAAACTGGAGTACGAGTACCTCATGGAATTATGATCAAAGGAATCTAAGGTTGGTCGTTTTTACTAAAAAACTGTTTTATGTTTGAAATTAAACTAGTTTTACAGAAGACTATCATGCTGGCATTATTCAGAAATTCTTCTAAGTATTTTATGAGAAATCTTTAGAGACTATTCTATTCGGATTTCGGAATGGTTGATTGGTTAGTTGCTGGTTAGTGGGTTTGGTTGTTGGTTGATTATTGTTACTGGTATCTATTGACTCTGAAAGGCATCTAAAATGACCGTTGTTAATTTTAAACATTCCTATAACCCAACTTAGTTCTAATCCAAGAACGGTTTAGTGACCACGAGTTATGACTTACTTTGTGTACATTATTTCACCACCATTAGTCTTAAACCAATGAAGGAAAACATCGTAAAGAAACCGGCATGGCTTAGAACCAAAAATTCGAAGACATGTGACATCTACCAACCCGCACTGGGCCCGCGTGGTGGATTACGGCCCTCGTCCTCTCCGAGAGGAGGCCTACATTTCAGCAGTGGGATCGATATCATAAGTAATAATAGTTCATAAGTATAGTATTTTAATTATTGTATTGCCCTGAAATCTCGCTATAAGTTCACTTTTAAAAGCAAGGTACATCTTTCTGTAAAACTAGTTTCATTTCACATAATCACATAAATCACAAAAGTATCAGAAGTTTTTAGATATTATCTACTTGGCACAATCACTACACATCCATATCTAAGCAACATAAAAAATACTACTCGGAACACGAGTATTGGCAATATTGGCATTGGCATGAATTCAGAATCTTATAACAACAAAAACCTCAATGTCATACGCGACAAAGTTCAAATTTCATTGCAAACAATATGTATTTATAACCTTATTACAATTACATGGACACCCAAAAATCAACTTTGTTTATATGACGGTAAAGTAGATAGTTGAGTGAGTGGCAATGCGTGGAATTAGCTAAGATTCTGAATTCAATAATAGTTACTTTTGATATCTCACAAAGTCCTAATTCAGTATTATTAATATAATAGTTCTATCATTCAAATGAAGTTCTTTTAAAAACTTTTCTACGCGATCTACAAATTCGATTTTTTATTACAAATAATAATCTCAATATTATTTTAACTTTTAGAGAGCGTTATTAACACACCTACTTATAATGTTTACATAATAATAATGTATTATTAATAAGAAATTAAATATTATTACGCCAAATTCGGAAAACGGCAAGTTTTACGTTTATTGTAGTCTAAACGCAGAAATACTTATTTTTTTTAAATATATTCCTTGGCTAAATAATCCATTGACTGATTGAATGAATAATTAAGGATGAATGATGAATGAGCGGTAAATGAATGAATGTTTAATAAAAATTAAGGTGAATGAAAGGCGAATGATGAATGAATGGTAATGGGATGAACGTATGATTAAAATCACAATCAACGAATTATTAACGCAAGGATTTCATTGGAAAAGAAAATTATTTATTAACTTAAAAGTATCGTTTTAAGAAAAATAGTATTATTTTAGTAAATTCCACATACACGTTAAATTCTAGAATATTTCGGACAATTTTACTAAAATCTAGTAGTACGTCTATACAGTAACTCCATAGTTTTAGCACAGCACATAGAACGCTTCAACCAAGAATAATAAAAATGGTTATTTATTAATTTATATATATATATATAAGAATTAAAATACATTTTTTCCCATTTTTTCTGACATCGCTCACTCACATTCATACAAAACTCATGTTCATTGCAAGAACTAAAGTATTAAACTTTAAAAAAAAACATTTAGTCGTATTTTAAACCTCTTCCTTTTGTCTTTCGTTACAGACCTGATCAGGTGGATCGGCTCGGTCCCTTTTATATGGGAATTAAACATAACTGACGAATTGTGGGTGTACTGTACCTTGAGTAGATGTTATGTGGTTCTTACAACTTCTAAGTTTACTCAAAAAAAAAGACGTAAAGTTTAGAATATCGTTTTTCACTTCCAAGTCAGAATCCTGTATTAGTCTGTAACCTGTTTCTCAGAGCCACTTTGCCACCCAGAATCCATAGTATTAGTATCACTATAGCAATGGTGATGGTTTGTCTTCAAAATCTCCTCTTTTCCATCCCTCACCGGCTCATACTGAGAATCAGGCCCCAAACATTTAGAAGACTCTGGGTCGTTCGAATATACCGTATCCTGAGGCCTATCATCATCAGACAATAATGATTCTTCTGTGTTCGGGGATAGGGGTGATATTTGCCTAAAGTCAGGCTTGTTTGAGTCTGAACTGGACTGCCTGGGATGGTCTTTTGGTACGTTTTTGGGGCTAGATCTAGCAATCCGTAATGGACTTATGTGAGAACGCAGTTTTGGACTACCATCGATTCTGATGCTTGAGTTTATGTCGCTCATTCGTTCGAGGCGTGAATCGTTTATTCGTTCAAGACGGGAGTCGTTCATTCGGTCACTGTGGCGAGTGTCGCTTCTGTCACTCAGTTTAGATTCGTTCATTCTTTCTATTCTTGCTTCAGCCATCCGCTCGCAAACGCGGGGATCGTTGAGCCTTTCACTTAGTCTCGTCTCGTTCATTCGATCACTGATTCTGGAGTCATTCATTCGTTCTATCCTCGGGTCCATCACCTCGCAACTTCTTGAATCATTTAGTCTGTCTCTAGAGTCATTCATACGCTCACTCATTCTAGTTTCATTCATTCTGTCACTAATACGAGAATCATTCATCCTGTCACTTATACGTGAATCATTCAACCTCTCCATTCGCTCACACACCCTTCCCTCATTCAATCTGTCCCTTGAATCGTTCATTCTCTCACTCAACCGTGTTTCATTCATCCTATCACTGATCCTAACATCATTCATACGTTCAATCCTTTCTCTATCATTCAACCTATCTCTTGAGTCATTCATCCTTTCACTCAGCCTGGTCTCATTCATTCGTTCACTCATTCGTTCTCGTTCAATTCGTTCATTCATTCTCATGGAATTGTTGAGCTGTTCTATTTGATGTTCTGTGAGCCTTATGGAGTTGTTCAGTACCTGTCTCATCTTTTCTTGATTCTTCATGTGTTTGTCCGTTTGTCTCGGTCTTCGCTTGGAGCCGACTTGAGGCTGGGGGCGCTGTTGTCGCGTGAGAGTGAAGGAACCGGTGTCTGACTCCGATGTAGACTCGGGATGGTTCTCTATGGTTCCTACTAGAGCTGACACGTTCGCGTTTATGCAGCAGTCGGCCTGTAAAGAAAGAAAGAATGAAATAGTGTTGCCATTTAAAAAAGTCTTTTAAACCGTAAGGCTTATTTTTTAATAAAAACTTCCAACCTTGTTTGGGAGGAATAGAGGTTAGAAGACTAAGAGTGACTGTCTATCTGACCTCGACAACCCAGTTACTGAGTAACAGTATACCTCTTGGTAAGACTCGGTTATCAGACTTCTGTCATAACGACTGTCAAAGATTTACGAATGACAGCCGGGACCAACGGCTTAACGTGCTTTCCGAGGCACGGAGGAATCTGGACATGTAATGGATGGTCACCCATCTAAGAACTGACCGCGATAGTAGTGTTATGAATCTCAATATTAAACATTTACGGTCTTCCTTCATCATTTTACACATAGGCGTCCCACAAGGTCTGCTACTTCGACAGGTTCTCTGCTTCTCGTATCCAGCGGATTCCTGCAGCCTTCACTAGGTTATCGGTTCATCTTGCTCCCAGAAGACCTTCCTTACCTCAGCAATCTTGCAAAAACCTAATTAAACTAAGTTATAAATGAGCATTCAGTCATAAAATGCTGCATACCTTCACACTCACATTGCAGCAGCTCGACACGTCTGCGAAGTACACTTCAGACTCCGCGTTCTGATTGGAAGCTGCCCGACAGTCCTGCATCGAAGATCTAGAAAATACAAGAGTTCAGAAATTATTTTAAGTAATATTAGCAATCGGTGCAAGAGCTGCGAAGGTTTTCTTCAAATCATCATCATATCAGCCGAAAGACGTACACTGCTGCTAGACATAGGCCATAGGCCTAGACATAGGACATAGGCCATTGGCCTCCCCCAATTTAGGGGGGTTTGTCAAAATCGCCACTCTTGGCAGGCGGGTTGGCGATCGCAGTATGATGGTAAACTGCATAGAGAACGCTGCTGCCCATTCCCTAGTAAGTCCCTTAGTCGCCTCTTACGACACCCACGGGAAGAAATAGGATGGTGCTATTTTTCACATCCAGCACCACACTGAAGAGAGTCATCATCAAATCAAATCAAATCAAAATATTTTTATTTCACATAAACCTACATGGGCACTTATGAAACGTCAGAAGCTAGGTGCACGGTTCCAAATAGTTGATTCCTATGGAGAAGAGCCGGCAAGAAACTCCACGGTTACTCTTTTAAAAATAATTGACTTTCACAATGGTTCCAAATCACAGTATAAATAGGTATGGGAGAACAGTGTAGGACTGTCAACAAGCACCAAGCACTTAACAAAATGGAAAATTGCCTACAGTCTACAAGGTCTGCAACGCTCTCACATTCACAACTATAAAATAATCTACATAAACAACAGTATTTCCTTTACTGTTCAGGCTGCTCGTTTGTGGAATGCATTGCCAATTCATATAAAACGCGCGCAATCTTTACCGGTATTTAAAAGACTCGTGAAGGAGCATTACTTGTTGTCGTGATCTTGTTTCCGTAGCTGTGATAATCTGTAGTCGTCTTTTATTTTCTTAGCTCATATATTTAGTATGTATGTATATAAGTATCTATTATACAGGATATATATGATTATTCTATGTATTTATTAAAGTAAATTGTATTTTGCACCAGTGACAACCCCATTTTAATGTCCACGCAATCACTGTCCATTCCAAGGTTGCCTGGAAGAGATCGCAGAAAGCGATAAGGCCGCCCATTGTATGTTTTTTTTTTTGTGTTAAATGTTCTTGTTGTTATGTATTTTCTGGTGTACAATAAAGCATATATAAATAAATAAATAAATAAATATTTCATAAATAAGACAATACACTATTAAAACCAAAATCATCATCATTTCAGCCGAAAGACGTCCACTGCTGGACATAGACCTTCCCCAAGCACCGCCACCCCGATCCCATTGAGAAGAGAGTACCAAAGAATAAATAAGTCTTATTTTTAACCGACGAAAAAAAACGGAGGAGGTTATCAATTCGACGCGTATATTTTTTTTTTGTTTGTTTTTTTTTATGTATGACCACGCATAACTTTTTACATAGTAGTCCGATTGTGATAATTCTTTTTTTATTGGAAAGGGTATACTCCGAGGGTGGTCCCATATACATTTGGAAAACAAAATCGAACCCTAAGGGTCAGAAAACAAGGGATGATTGATTGTTCACTCACTGATTGTAATGTTTAACCACGAATAACTTTATACAGAGTAGTCCGATTTTGATAATTCTCTTTTCATTGGATAGGGTATACCTAGCCAAGTATTATAAGTACCTACATTAAAGCCACAAAAAAATATAAAATTTAACCGCCGAAAAAACTGAAAAGCAAAAAAATAATAAACCTTAAAATTATGAGTCGGCGCTGGAAAATCAATGAACAAAGATCACTCAAAGCGCCGACTCATAATTTTAAGGTTTATTATTTTTTGCTTTTCAGTTTTTCCGGCGGTTAAATTTTTTGGTAAAAAGTTTTTGTGGATTCTAATGGAGTGGAATTTTGGAGAGCAAAAAAGCCAGATTACTGCACTTTAGTTCCATCCTATAATAATATCTTAGGACAACCAACACAACATTATCTGATCCCAAACTAGGCAGAGCCTGTACTATGGTAACCAGACAACTGATAAACATACTTATATATTTCTAAATACATACATATTATAGATAAATTACACCCAGACACAGAATAAATGATTGTGCTCATCACACAAGATTTGTCCTGGGTGGGAATCGAACCCACGATCTCAGTCTTAGCAGTCAGGGTCACTAACCACTAGACTAACAGGCCAGTAATGCTGAGACTAACCTTATAGGAGAATGTTTGTCATTCTGGAAGCCGAGGTTCTCCTTGCCTTGCTTCTGACACGAGTCTGTGCTTTGATCTGAAACTGAATATTTATACAATTAGGAACGAATTTAAAAGAAAAACTATACATTTTTATTAAATTCCATCACTTTTCAATTTCTAAAATCGGGTGAAAGCGAACCAGGAAAAATATCATCAAACTTAGAAAGCTCATTTTGAGGGTATTTTTCAACATTAAATACTTAATTATTGTTAAAAATATTCTTAAATTATCCATTTACAAATACATATTCCCAAAAATGTCATTTGGACATTATATAAATCCAAAAATGTTATGTCACATAAACCTACATGGGCACTTATGAAACGTCAGAAGCTAGGTGTACGGTTCCTGATCGTTTCCTATACAGAAGAGCCGACAAAAAACTCCACATTTACTCTTTTAAAAATAATTGGCTTTTACAATGTTTTCAAATTTGATCTTCACTAACCTTTACTCCCAGTCTTCTGATGCAAGCACTCAATGGCCACGGTATCATCAATCCTACAATCTCTGTGTAGGTTACTAGCACTCATGCCCAACCGTTGACATCGATACGGAACCAAATGTCCTCTCAACGTATTGAACCTCGCTTCCGGCGGCATATGAGCCAATTCCGCCTGCAAACGAGCCATTTCCGCCACGTCCTGAGGATACATCTGCCCCATATGCGCTAATTCCGGATTCAGTCGCGCCAATTCAGGATTCAGTCGCGCTAATTCAGGATTCAGTCGCGCCAATTCTGGGTTCAGTCTCGCAAATTCAGCCAATTCCGGGTTAATTCGGGCTAATTCCGGGTTCATTCGTGCCAATTCCGGGTTGATTCTGGCTAGTTCTGGATTGGTGATTCTGATGTCGTTGGGTGGTATATGTTGCTGCATCAGATAGCTGTTCCTGGCACAGGTGTGGGTCTGCATGGCTGAGGGATGGTCGTGCATGGTGGTGGGATGGTCGTGTATGGTCGCGCGTGGTTCCATGTGGTGATGGTGAAGAAGGGTGGCCGCAGCTGGATCCTGGTGATGCAGGTGGTGTCTGGGGAGGCAAATATTCAGATGAGTATCGGAAAAATTAATTAAAAATTACTATAGAATTCCGTATATGACTTAGGTAAAATCATGCTACTAAGCCCTGTGCCTCCCTCCTAATTTGACTGTGCCCGACAGGGTCAATATTGATCTTTTATTTGTAATACCACCTTTTTAATACATAATAAATAAGCATATAGTCTATCTAGTATTGAGTATTGCATGTGCGAAATTCTATAGTAATTTTATTAATCATAATAATCATTTATTCAATTTTTTCGACTATGATACCCTCGTAGATGTCCCTACACACCCACCTGCTGCCACGTCCCTGCGGACTATAGGGAGGAGGAGGTCCCCACAGGCCGGTGGCGGCGTCGAAGCTGCCGCTCGTTTCACCGAAGCCCTCTCCTGAGAAGTTCGGCTGGGAGAAGTTGCCTTGACCCTGGAAAGAACAAGTAAGATATTGTAACAATTATTTGTAATGGGAAGCGAAATTCTGTTTATTTCTTACTAGCTTTTGTCCGCGGCTTCGCCTGCGTGGTTGTCGAAAAATATTGGATATTAAAAGTATCGGGTACTTTGGTTCTCTTTCCGTAATACTTTGATTTCAAATTGTTACAAGCTGAGGTTCGGGATAAATAATTTATGCCAATATACACCAAAAACACTAACAATTTATTCAAATAGTCACAATGCAGTAATCAGAAACTTTAATCAGATACTTGTCTCTAACTTTCAGTTCACTGTTTCGCATTCATTACTGAACTGTCCCGCAGTGACGCCAGCCCTCTATTTACTTTATCATCATCATCATCATCATTTCAGCCGTAAGACGTCCACTGCTAGACTTAGGCGTCCCCCAATTTGGGGGGCTTTGCCATAATCGCCACGCTTGGCAGGCGGGTTGGCAGGTGGGTTGGCTTTATACTTCTAAATAATTCCTGAACATGCGTGTAGTTATGCTACTAGATCATAAACGACCGTGGCGATTCTAGATAGTTCTAGTACACATAATTCTGATATTTGATAATAGATGGCAAGGCGGTGGCGTTTCCAGATTGTTCTGGTGTGTGTAGTTCTGCTACCCAATAATAGATGGCGGTAGCGTGGTGTTTTACGTTTTAAAGATCTACGCAACAATATTACATCTCTATTGGTTTACAAGGCGCTCGCCACGAAGCTCCCAGTCGACACTATTTACTCTAACATCTTCAAAAAAAAAAACAAATAATTTATTCAGCAGATCATAAAATTCAATTTTGTTAGTACTAACAAACCTACACATCTTAAACACTTGTTAGTACACATATTTTAACATAACAAGATATTATGTTATTAAGATATTATGTTTAATTAATAGTGATGTCAAAATAATCAATAGCAATGTCAAAATCATTCAAAATAATGTCAAAATTACCATTAAAAACGTCAATACCACCATTAACTATGTCAAAATCATTAATAATCAAATAGAGACCAGACTAAAATGCAAAAAGTAAAGACAACAACATTATTCCAAGGCACAGTTTGAAGGAAATACTTGTGTTCTGGTCCAGTGTTCGAGTATTCGACCTTCTGCCCTATCGGCCATTGTGACCAAGAGGCTGTTGGGGCTGCCCCGCACCCGCCGCATCAGAGAGGCGACACGCTTTCGCATGATTGCGTAAAAGTCGTCTATTCGCGCTTCTGCAAACATCCCTGATGCGCTGCAGTGTCAGGGCATCCCCAGCAGTGCCCTGTATGTTTTGTTCGACAATCATTCGAAAGTTTTTGAGTTGCCCTCCGAAGATTTTGTAAGTGATAAAATCCGCTAGGCTCGTGCAAATGAAGTATTTTGCATGTTCTGTACGAATCAGTACTTGTTTTGTGTAAGTCCTATTAAAAGTTACAATTTTCTTAAATAAATAAGAGATTTTATTATACAAACATTTTTACCTTAACTTTTTTTACCTTTTTTTTTCTTTTAGTGCCATGAACCCGGATCCGGGTCCAACGGAATTACCGTTCGCATGCCCACAACTCGCATCCGAATCCTACGTATAAGTAGTTTGTACCTTGCGACCATGCCGTGCACCCGCCTACCGGGTGCGAATCACAAAAAAAGCTAGGTGTGAATAGAGTCTACTTTTGAATAATTCTTTTTTCGACCTGGCACTGAAAGTGTTAATCATATTTTTAAAACTAGATGAGGTCGGCGTTTCCTATCAGACTACTCTGAGAAGAAAGGCTAGTTGCTTACATGTAAAACGAACATGATTAAATTAAACGCTTTAGGTATTTGACCTGAAAACAGGCTCCTATAATATGAAGCTATACATACCAAACAAAACTCGTGTTTTTGGTCGGTTTGCTTTGATATTACACAACAACAACGCAAAAGATCCACTTGAATTTCGCTTAGAAAGAGTTTCTGAGTCGAAAAGTGACATAATATATTTTTATCCCGATAAAATTGAATACATACCTGAACAAAATTCCCAGATCCCTGCGCAAAGTTGCCCTGTCCCTGTACGAAGCTGGTTCCCTGCGCGAAGGTGGCCGAGCTCTGCGCGCGCGTGAAGGGAGTGTGCGGGAAGGAGTGCGGGTAGCGCTCGTCGTAGGCCTGCGACTGCTGGGGGGGCGGCGCCTCGCTGTCGCAGAACCCGTACGCGCTGTCGCCCGACTGCGGGACTCCCATGCGGCAGCGGGAGCTTGGGAGGATACAATGTAATACTGTTTACTAACCGACTTCCCAGCGTATAAAAGGCGACTAAGGGACTTACTAGAGAATGAGCAGCAGAATTCTCTATGCATTTTACCACCATACTGCGATCGCCAACCCGCCTGCCAAGCGTGGCTGTTATGGCAAACCCCTCCAAATTGGGGGAGGCCTATGTGCAGCAGTGGACGTCTTTCGGCTGAAATGATGATGATGATGATTAACGGACTTTAAGGCCGCAGGAATCCGCTGGATGTGAGAGTCACAGAACCGGTCGAAGTGGCGGTGCTTGGGGGAGGCCTATGTCGAAATGATAATCCGACTTCAAAAAAGGAGGAGGTTCTATGATCCACTGTTTATTTGTTTTTTTTTTTTTAATGTATGTTCACCGTTTTCTCCGCCAAGTGGAAATGTGGATTGATTTCAAAAATCCTTTTTTAATGCATAGAATTCCATTTTTTTTTTTAAGTAGAAAATAATGGAAAATGGGTGATTCTAAAGGTATTTTTTTTAATTGATATCAGGCACCCTACGCTTTTTTTCCCATTATTTTATACTTTTAAGTTTGGTTTTCTATGGAAGCGTGTTGTTTAGTTTTTTTTAACTTTTTTTAGGGTGTTTCGAATTTTGAGACGTATGTCAGCGTAGTTTTCGAAGACAGTTTTTTGCTGTCCTGGTAACCCTGGCAAGGATAATGGCACAAATTTATGAAATTATAGTATTGTTCACGGTCCACGATAAGTCTTAAATGAAATCTGGTCGTTTAAAGTGGATCAAAATCGCACTATGAGGAGTTGGTTACAAACAAACATACAAGTGAAGCTAATATAAAGCGTGTAAAAAACCTTATATTCCGCGCATAATTTGGAAAATACGACAAATAAATTTAAAAAATCCGTTACGCTCCTTCTGAGAGCAATCTAAGGCTAGAAATATAATAAATAGCTACTTACTTCTGACTGTTACTCCTGGGCCAGGGGAACCAGCTCCACGCAGACGTCTTCCTGCCGGTACCGGGGTTCGGGGAGTATAGGTTGCCTATACGACCTGGGGGTAGAATACATTACATAGTAAGACTCTAATTACGAGCCAACATCAAATTTCAGTCTTACCAAATGAACCCTTGGTAAGACTGAAATTTTATTTTCTACCGGGTAACACGATGTTTACTTACCCGGCGCCCAAAAGCGATGCTGTAGACTGATGTCCCACGCTGGCTGGGTTGGGTGACACTGTGTACAACAACTACAGTTGCTCTGGAAATTACAAACAGGAATAACAGTACTGCAGCTATTACTAAGAAGACCCGGAGGAGCGTTATATCTTTCAGACTTAACATCGTTTTGTCTTGGTTATCTGTGTTGAAATACGTGAAGCAAAAACTTTGTAGTCCTTTTTTACGAAAATCCCGCGGATGTACGAGTAAGAAATTTAGCACAGTTAAAGGTTATATGGAGGAGTGAAAAAAGCAAATCTATGCTAATATTATAAACGTGAAGAGTTTGTTTGGTTCAACGCGCTAATCTCAGGAACTACTAGTTCGAAATGAAAAAATATTTAAGTATTGTATAGCGCAATTATCGAGGAAGCCTGTATAACGCTATCACCCTAGGACCCTTAGAAGCCGAGCAAAATGAAAAAAAAAATCACGAATATGAAGTATGCAAGCATGGACAGGCGATTCGATGCGATGGGGTCGGAGGAGCAAGAAATTTGACGCCGAAAAATTCGCAGACGGTAGTGTTTATATAACAATAGATAACATTGAAAAACTAAACATTTTAATGAATTATAGCCATATTACGACGACTGGCGGATTAGTTCTTATAAAGAGGTATACGGAGGAATGAGCAAAATTTCGTGAAGAAAGTTTTGAGTATGTATGTCGACGGCTATAAGAGTGGGGAAAGACCAAAGAAACGATGGATGGACTGTGTGAATTATGATATGGTTAGAAACGGAGTGACTAGCGAGATGACGACTAATAGAGAAGTGTGGAAGAAAAAGAAATGTTGCGCCGACCTATACCAATCTATACTAATATTATAAAGCTGAAGAGTTTGTTTGTTTAATTGAACGCGCTAATCTCAGGAACTACTGGTCCGAATTGAAAAAATATTTTTATGTTGGGTATCCTATTTATCGATAAAGGCTATATAACATCACGCTACAACCAAGAAGAGCGGAGCAGTAATGAAAAATATTGCAAAAACGGGGAACATCGTACGGGTAGGCGATTCGACGCGACGGAAAGGGTCGGGGGAACAAGAAATTTAATGCGTACGAATTCGCGGGCAGAAGCTAGTTTAAGGATATCAAGCAAGCAAGAGATCTCGAAATGACAGACCATATTCGCAACACACTGCACTCCAAAACACAGATAACAGACATTGCTCTAAGAACCGCTACGCTGAAGTACGACTTGGATGACTACTGCTGTATACCCAATTAGCTGTGGGCCAAAATAACCACTACGTGGAGACCAGACAGCCAGAAGACGTTGCCGCAGACTCCGTAGAAGGAGGCGGGACGAGCTGGAGAAAACACACGACCAGTAGTCTACTTTAGCCCTGGATCGAAAGAGTTAGAAGTCAAGGTGGAAGACCTTTGCCCAGCAGGGGGATGATGCGGGCTAAAGAAACAGTATAACGGTGGGAAAATGATGAGGTAACATTTGTGAATTTGAATGTAGAGGGTAATATTTGGCAACTCCGGATCCGATTCCAACAAATCTTAACTATTTAAAGAAAGCTATACAGTATTGCTGAGTATCATAAGATATCTTGTATATTAAAACTTATTTTTTAGCGGTTGAGAAATTAATTTTAATAGCACTTTCGAAAGTCAATCTTTCCTTTCAAACTTGATCACTACTCTATATTTTTGGCACGTCAAGTTTATAAAATTCTTTTTTGTAGATCGTTGTCTCTGTCTACATGCGGTGTGACCGTAGAGGTACAATTCCGAAGTGACGAAGTAAGCAGCGATACTACTAATTTCTACGAAAACACTTCTAAAAGCCGAAGACTGACTTGCAACATTTGCTAGTAATGTATCATTCGAGATGAGCTTGGTTACAAAATGGCGATACAGAAATCGTTGCGAACGCTCGCTTCGAGCACATACTGTTACTAACATAGACTATATTCTATTAGCACGCGTGGCATGACCACCGTAGAAATGGGTTTTGTCGACGGAAGAATAGATAAAATTACAGATTGTAGAAAGATTAAAGACAAAATTAAAGATTGTAGAAAGATTTGTACCGTTTTATGCTGGCGTAGCATGACAATTCTATCTCTATTCTACCAAGAATAGACAACACCCATTTCTACGGTGGTCATGCTACGCGTGCAGGAAGTAAGTGTGGTCTAGATCACTTCGTGTGAAGCCTCAGTGTTTTGAAATAAACATTTTAAACCAATATTAAACCGTTAAGGGTGGTTTTAGATACTTTTAAACCAAAATGACATGACGGTTCAAAACCAGATGGTTTTAAGCGTTTTGCATATATACAGAGGAGTAACAGTCTCCCTGTATACTTCTACCCTACAAAACTGAACATAATAATACTATAATAACTCTTTCACAAAGCCCTGCTATTCAATACAATATAATGTTCTATTCCTACATGCTTAAGAGAGATGTGTGGTGTTACAAGAATGGATAGAATAAGAATCGAGTACATATTATAAGTCTGAAAGTGGAAGAGAAAATCGATTGTCATGGTATGGGCACGTGATATGGAGGAATGAAGAATATGTAGTTAGTAAGAAAAGGTTTGAGTATGAATGTCGATGGCTATAAGAGATGGATGCTGTATGAATGATGATATGAATAAAAAGGGGGTGTTTACCGAGATGACGACTAAAAGAGAAGTGTGGAAGAGAAAAGACATGTTGAGCCGACCCCAAATAAAGTGGTATACTGTACTACATTATTTAAAATTTTCAATAATTATATTAATAATTCGGATATTTTATTTATTTAAACTTCTCGCACACAAAAAAGGTACAAAGGCGGACTTATGCCTTAGGCATTCTCTACCAGTCAACCAAGGGTGGTGAAGAGATTACATGGCAGGTGCTTCGATTGTGAGGAACAGTTATTGAAAAAAAAAACTATTAAAATACATCCTATATCAAATTATAAATAAGATGGGGAATATAAATAGATTATAAACTTATAATACACACATACATATTTACTATAATATATACTTACATACATATATCGAGACCTTGGGGTAGAAAGGTCGTATAAACCATTTTACCCAAAATGAGTTATGAATGCAGTCTTATTTAGAATTGTCCGCTCTATCGATTGGTCTATGTGACGCTTTCAATTTCGCAAAAAAATGGTTGTTACGGCCCAGATGACTTCAACGTCTAAACATAGTTTTTGTTGGAATTTATGATGTAAGAACCAACAAAAATATTATTGCTATGATCATTGGGCATAATACGATATTTGTTAGAAGTTCAGATTGTAAAAGACAGTAGATTTGAGTCAAGTATTGTGTACTACCAAAGTAAAAAATTGCGCTTGGTTGTAAAAACCAAAGTTTGCAAAATCAGACTATTCTGTAAGAAGTTATGCATTACAATCAACCCCTGTTTTCTTACCCTTAGGGTTGGAATTTTTACGCGGAACCACTTTCGGGATATACCCTTTCCAGTAAAAAAAGAATTATCAAAATCGGTCAACTCTGTAAAAAGTTATGCGTGGATACATAAAAAAAAATACGCGTCAAATTGAGAACTTCCTCCGTTTTTTTTTCGTCGGTTAAAAATAAGGTTTATTATACAATAGTCACGGGTCTCACGTTCCAGTTCCCGTGAGTTTCATAGATTAGGGTAATATAGATAGTTGTCTATAACAATACTTTGAAGAAATGTATAATTATATTAAGATGAAACATTTGATTAAATATTAAGGTGAAACATTTGATTATTTATTGTAATTCTTGCGTGAGACAAATCAAGAACAAGATAGTCTTGCCTGTCTCAGTTAATTCCTCAAGTAATTCAAGTCAATTCCTCAATCAGTTCCTCAAGTAATCTAAAAGCTTAGAAACTAAACGAATAGTTTTTTTAGTACCCAAACATTCAATGCATGCAACAATTGAAAAGAAAGTTCAAAAGCTGACACTATGGAACCCTTGATACAGTGACTACCTTGCACTGATCCAATGGCTACCTTGCATTTCCTCTGAACAAAAACGTCTTCGATCTTATCAAGTCAATATTTTTGAACATGAAGACTTCATCAACTGTGAAGCATTTGCAATCAAAGCATTCACAAAAGAAACACAAAAAAAAAAACTGGATTGAGCCATTTCAAAAAAGAAGTACAAATAAAGTAGAAACTAAGTACTCCATGTGTGAAGACACACTCGAAGAAATAATCAATCTTTATAGAATCTACAAAAAGGATAAGGGAAAGGGGAAAGGGAGAAGAACAGGAAGATTCAAAGGAAAGAGAAGAGGGAGAATTCACGATAATGACGACGATACAAATAGCGAACAAAGTTCCATCCAAGGCGAAGAATTGGTATTGCGAAAGTTGTATGACCGTCGGCTGCCCATTGCAACTGCAAAATACAACGATTTAAAACGTTTATGTGTAAAAGGAACAATTCCAAAACCACATTTGAATTTACCTAATGAATCTTTGCAAGACTTATACCCATATAGATACAGATGAAGACGAGGAAGACGACAGAGATGAAAATTAATATAAATATCAAGTACCGTTATAATACTGTCACTGTACCGTATCATTAACGTTGTGTATACGTTTTCTAGACGAAAAACAACTTGATTTAACAAAAACATATTTTAATGAAAAATTAGTCAATTTGATTCATTATCTGATTAAAATTGGGATTAGTTCACATATAGGTACTAGTATATAGAGAGGTATTTAGGTATAATGGTTTTTGTTACCCAAGCTATGTAATATTACTATAAATTTGTCATAGTTACGACTCGACATTCGAAAGGTATTGATTTTACGACTTTCTTTATTTTATGTTAGTGGTTTTTAAGCGCAATAGCAACGACTTACATCTAGTTACGACTCATCACAATGTAACATCTCAAATAATGAAAAAACCATTTTTCAAAAAAAAAAATTGGTCGTAAATCCACGCTAACTTCTAAACTAAGAGACTGACGATAAAATAAGGTTTTCCATTGCAATGAACATAACAAATTAACAAATCTCACTTAATAGGGCCAATATACCTATAAGGACAAAAAAGTTATTAGCAAAAATGTTTTTAAAATTTTGTTTTTTGCTCGTCCTGTAAAGTAGGGTTTATGGCTTTTACTACCTTTCTACCCCAAGGTAGCGATATATATACACAGATTAAACCGAGAGATGTTGAGATGACTCTACGCTATTAGTTTTGAAAATAACTCCGCAATTTCCGCTTAAACGCATACCGAGTGGTGGCCGTCCTGATATCGAGAGGGAGCGCATTCCATAGAAGAATGGACTGAATATTAAAGGACGAATGAACAAAAAAAAAAATCTAAATTTTATTTTAAGGTTCCCAGTAAGTCAAAGCGATGGAACGTACCGTTGCGTGTCCCATTTACCTCTACAAATTACAGACAAAATTCATGTATAGTGCGTGCAAGTAACAACTTCAATAAAATGTATAAACAGCATGATTTCGATCCTTTCATAACGAGTGTGTCCTCGGCCAGAAAGTGCCTCAGCTTTGGTTTATTTAATTAAAATTTTGTATATCCTGGTTTTGATTCTTGCTTCGATTATAAAATGTGAATTTAGTTTAAGCATTATTGTTATACTGTTTTGTTCTTTCTTTCTTTTCTTTTTTGGTAACTGTGATGTGATGTTCACACTCTTTTTTTCTTTTCTTATCTGTTCCTATAAGTGATGACTTGTAATTGGTTGTCAGTCTCACACGCAATTTTTTATTATGCTGTAAGTCATCCAAAGTTATTAAATAAATTAAATAAATAAGGGAATGATGATGCGTGTGATTCTTACCTGCACTTGTCTCCCAGCAGAGGGTGCGGCTTGTCCAGTGGTGGGTCTGTACAGCGACCTGCAGCGAAGTTCCAGTTGCTCCCAGTACATCTTCTTACGTTCATGACTAGAATAAAAATAGAAATACCAACTTAAGAAATTTCTTAAGTTCTTTAATGCGGTGACTGATAACGCACAACCTATATTTCTATCAGATTTTTCACTAGAGTTCGCGATAGCGCTAGGTAGCCTGCGAAAATCAAAAACAAAGTTGTTTCCCGTATCTTTTAAAGTACGCAACGGATTTTGTTGCGGTTTTCATCAATAGACAGAGCGATTCAAGAGGCAGGTTTATATGCATTATCCACAGGCGGAGCCGCTGGCAAAAGCTAGTGTGGAATATGACCTATTTCACGACCCCAACAAATTTTACGTTGCCTGATCTCTCTCCGGTCATATCGGATCGCCGTCACATCCGACTATGAGAGTGAGGGAACAGTGAGTGCCCCTGTGTCTGTGCACATACTCGTGCGCTATAAAATCTCCCGCGCCGATGGCTAGTCTCCGCTGAAATTGGCCGCCATGGCCACAATACGGTCTAGAGGACTATATATGGCCTGGTCTGGACTGGCCCGTTAGTCTAGTGGTTAGTGACCCTGACTGCCAAGACTGAGGTCGTGGGTTCTATTCCCACCCAGAACAAATCTTTTTTTGATGAGCACAATCATTTGTTCTGTGTCTGGGTGTAATTTATCTATGATATGTATGTATTTAGAAATATGCAAGTATGTTTATCAGTTGTCTAGTTGCCATAGTACAGGCTCTGCCTAGTTTAGGATCAGACATCGGTGTGTTGGTTGGATATTATTATTATTATATTTACGTTGGTCTGTGTTACTTTTAATTATAAATAAACTGTTGTGTTACTTTTAATAATAAAGATAATTTCTAGCTTAAGTTAAATGCATATCCTGTGGCTGTGCTGTTTATTGATAAAGAATTTTGCCATAGTAATCTTTATTCTCTTTGAAATAAAGTTGCAATGAGTTGCTGTCAGAGGTAAAGGGGACAGATATTACTGTGAGAGGACTTATAGTCTCATCATTACGTGTATATGTACTCATATAGGACATACTAATTCCATAGCGCTCATCTAGTCAGACCATGCATGATAGAATTTTAAAATAGTTCTTAATTCGAACCAAAAGAAATGTCACAGAGAATGCCAAGGTCATTCTGATGAAAGAAGTTGTTTCAAATTTTTTGCAAAGCGTTGTTCTGAGAACAATTTAAGAACTGAGATTTTGATATTTCTTCACAGATTTAAGCTAGGATCAGTATCTCATAAAATGGTGTACGGTTTCGGTAGTGCCTTTGACCCAAAATCAGAAACATTGAGCGTTTTCTCACTTGATGTATCCAATGCTGAGTTAAAAAAAATTGTGGAAAACCTCAAGAAACAAGTCAGAATTCTTCGCTTAGAGAACGAAGTCTTGGAGGCAAGCATCATGAGACTTCAACCATCCTTAATGACCGGTGCGTACTCAGCTTTAGAATATGCTATGAAACTATCATCACAAAGTACACTCACTTTGGAAAGTAAAAGTCGGTTGAAATTCACCCAGACAGACTCAACATACGGCTCCTCGTATATGAAGAGCCAGTCGAAAGTATTTAATCGCAAATTAGAACTCTCGCACAAGTCATCTTCAGTCAAAATGTCCAGGTCCATCATCAGCGGCCCTGGACCGAAGATCAATGTCGAAGAGAGGCTGGAGCTAGTATACGCTATAATGGCAAACCAAGGAAAAGAAATAAAGAAATGTAGCAGAATGGCCATGAAGCAAACGGCTTACGTAAAAGCTCAGGAAGAAGAAATGGATCTTCGGATTACTAACTTAGAAAAGTGGACGACAGAGTTCGAACAAGAGGTGGTCATTGACGGTATAGATCCGATAACTAAACGAATTCCCGCCGAAAAATGGATCAGATTCATGACCGAGCAAGGCAGGACAATGGACTCACAAATACACAAGTTACGGATAAAAATGACCACCGCAAACATTCAGCACAAAACATTAAAAAAAGATTTGAAACGCAAAAAGGAGTTGGTATCGCTCTTGGTTCCTGTAGACATTCAAGTAAAACTTACACAAAACAGTAAAGCACTGGAAATCCTTGACCACAAAAATAAAGAGCTGATCGAATTGAAAGCAATGATGGGCGCTGCGAATTTAAATGTAGCTATACACAAGGATAAGCTGATGACTTCACTCAAGTACATAAAAAAACTAGAAGGACTGAAAACTCAAAGGGAAACCCAGACTATCAAGCTAAATACTGAAATAACTAAGCTAGTAGAACACGCAAAAGTTTTAGAGCAACGCTTAAATTGGATTCAGAAACAGAGAAGATCTTACTTAGTTCCAGATGTGCTTGATTATTTAAAGGTCAAGATGAACGAGAGGGAATTAAATATATCCATTAGGCGGTTGGAGACTAGACTAAGTATTAAACTATGCGCTTTAGGTAGTATTAAAAAGCAGGCTGTAGTCAATGCAAAGAAATTAATACGAAAGAAGAAATTAACACGGGTGGGAGTGCCATGCAATACTTCAAAAAAATATCCCTCGAGGGTAACTAAATTGATTGCACCGGAGAATGTTTGCAGTCCATGCGACTTGTTGCCTCGAGACATTGCTGTGCAACAAATACAATTTAGACCTAAGAGGCTTGTTGCTACACTAGCGACTGCCTCATAGGTCTAGTAGTCGCAAGCGTTACTGCTCAGCATGAAGACCTTTTTTTGGGGTTTTGATTCCCAGCTTGGGCAATTTTTTTGTGTTTTTCGATCAGGAATAGCTCAGTAAGCAGCCCGAGGATGGATGTATGCAATGTGTGTGGATTCCTTCCAGGAATACAGTTATGTGAAGTAAAAGAAAGAGATGTTGCAACGCAATTGTTGAGTTAGTGCATAATCATCTTATACCTCGGGCGAGTGGGCCATGATTCATTACGCGAGCCATTTCACATCTACATGTCTAAGAATTTTTGGTTTCCTTCACGAAATGATGATGCAATAATTTACACACAGTAAAGTGCATGTCTGCGTTCAAACCCACCACCTGAAACTCGCAAGTCGCGGCCGTGACCACTTGGCTACCATGGCTCCTGACCATCCTAGAACTGATGATATTTGGGATATTTTTGTGCGTTTGCTAAAGGCGCGTACGCACGTACGAACACGAACATAGCGAACACAAACACCAGACCCGAACATTTGGTTCGTACGTATGGACGGCATATTCGAACACGAACGCAAACATAGTTCGAGTCGAGTTCGCGAACAACAGTCGTGAACTCTATCTTAGTAGCCATATTTATAGCACCCCGCCCAGATCTAGGTATACGAACAGTTTTGTTGCGTAACATTTATTAAAGCTCTTCGAACACCGTCCATACAGAACACACTACAAGGATCGCCGCGAACATGTTTGACGAACAGAGTGTTCGATGTTCGATAGTGGTACGCACGTGCGAACCAAGTTGTTGCGTATCATGTAACGCAACAAATTTGTTCGTACGTGCGTACGCGGCTTAATATTTAATAATCATGTTTGTTGGGTAGCTTAAGTAGCTGATTCCTATATTTTCATTGTGTTTAATATACTACCATCATCATGATCTGCCTAGCATTTGGGGCCTTTCGAGCCTTTGGGGCCTTTGGAGCCCTATGTTGGGGTCGGCTTCCAGTCTAACCGGATGCAGCTGAGTACCGGTATTTTACATGGAGCGACTGCCTATCTGACCTCCACAACCCAGTTACTGGGTAATACGGTACCCCTTGATAAGACTGTCAGACTTCAGGGCTTCTGACGACTCGTAACGATTGTCAAAGATCTCCGAATGACAGCCAGTGTTTTAGTATACTATAATATGTATAATTGTGTTTAGTTTAGTATATTATCATTAATTGTTTAGTTTACTTATATTATGATTAATTGTGTTTGTCAAGTATTTTCTTTAAGAATGGTTAAATGTTATGTTCATCTACACTTCTTTCATAAGAATGTACAATCTTAGTTTTATTATTTTAATGTTATGGAAAACTAATTTTGGTTGTTTTCAATAAATATTTAACTGTTACATTTTTATTTCGTTTATCCTAGAGAAAGGTTTCTTGTTTTCAAAATACAACAGGGTTACTACTGGTCTTACTCTGCTCAACTAAGGGCGCGCCAAACTCGAAAGTTGTACTCCAAAGATGCTTCCAATCACCGAGTTCTTTCATAAATACATAAACTCACGCATTTTTCCCATGGGGATAGGCAGAAACTACAGAACGCCACCTGTTACGACCCTTCCAGACGCTTTTTGCTTCGTTCACACCGATTACCCGTGACCGTCAGGATGGCTCGACCAAACGAGATAGTTTTTAATAAAAATAATATGTCAGTAAATTATTGTGTCATAATTTGATCAAGATCAATATGAAACATCCCCACCTCCTAATAAACAATGCGATATGTAAATAACACAGGCCAACAAAATTTAACCAAACTTCTTAACCAGAAACCAGACTATATATTTCCGAAGGTTTTCGATGCGCTGAATCCGAATCTGACTCAAAATTGCTCTATCACGTCAGGTTTCTGAGATATCCTAACCTAGAAGTGCAAAAAGTACCGTTTTTGCCCGATTTTGAGGTTATGTAGACTCACGAATTATTTTTTCTAAAAAAAAATAAAGGTTAGTCTTCCTCTTTCAAATGCCGTTGAGTTTGCTCAAATATTAATGAATCAATTTACAAAGATGAGAACTTCAAAACACGATATCTCAGCGAAAAAAATAATTATGGATGTCCAGAAATAACTTGTTCATAAGCCACTAAGCGCCTGCAGAAACATTGTGAACAATCTGGCGCGGGCGCAAGCAAGCGGCGAGCGTTGCTTTATAAATGTGCGTAAGCATTTTAAATTTCGCGCCATAACATAGTGCGGAACATCTACCAACCCCCGGTGGGTTCTCTCGGAGAGAAGGCCTTGCAATGCGAACAATATAGGCTCATTGTGACGATGGACATAGAAACGGTGATACAGGATATTTATTTTTTTATTGTTGAAAAAACTTTTATGGCCGCCAGAAACAGATTAATTCAGTCCTCTTTCCATGCAAGAAGAAAAGTAGACCCAAACCGCCAAAGTATACTGAACAAAATCTAATTTAAAATATTTGTTAGGCTTGGACGTGGAACCACGTTTGGCCACACAAGGGTAAAGATTTTTCGAACGTGGATCCACGTCTTAAGCACATGAAAGTAATTTGACTATTCCAGTGGCACTGATATGGGCGAGCTGGAATGAAAAAGAAGATTGACAATAAAGTCGGTGGACAGGATTGTTTACTGGAATGGGCACATTCCAGTACTGATTCACATCATTCCAGTAGCATTCCAGAGCTATTTTCGATCGCTGGACTGGAACGCTACTGGAATAATTTGAACGAGGCCTGACAGTATACTTTTTTAGTTCAGCTCGCCCATTCCAGCGCCACTGGAAGATCGATGGCTAATTCAGTGCTGGATTAAAAGTTGAACAGTGAACTCACATTGTTGTGACTGACTGAATGTATCCAGTCTAGCACGGATGGAGTGACTCGCTGGATTCCTTTTTTTTCTTTTTTGTGGGTGGGAAAGCATGAAATGACGTCTGCCGCTCTGGGCGGAGCGGGATTCGGGAGGGCGTATTAGACTTTTACTGACTAAAACCCACCCGTGTTCTTTCAGTTGCCTATATGCCAGGGCCACGGTAACTCTTTCGAACAAATATCGCGACCCTGGCAGGACTCGCTCGATTCCTGGACTAGAATAATGTGAACCAGGCATTATTCGATACATCGAGACAGCAAAACCATAAAACAAAACCAATAAGCCCCAAAAACCAGAACAATGCATCTACTTCAGTCACGACACCTAGAACAACTATCACATTTCGTGCTCGTCCTCCATATAAAACCTCTTTAGAAGGTCAAACACTAAATAAAATTGGCCAAATACACATTGAAACTGACACGTCATTTGAAATCTTTCACCATGGCAACTGTTGCTTAGTTACCACATATGAATAACTTCTTACATATGGCAGGTGTCATAACCGCCAAACACTGACAGCAATCAGAGCTTTGTGACTTTTATAATACTCTATTAATTTTTTTTTTCTTTGTTAAATATTTAAAGAAACGTAAAAATGTCGGTGACCCACGCGGGAGGCCGGAGCTGTGTTCTAAGCCAGAACTCTCGGTCAGTGAGCAACAGCCGATGGGAGACGGATATGGACGTTCTTACCGACCAGGAACTTGTGAAACTTGTAACTGATCTAAAGGAAAAATTAAATATACTAACCCTGGAAAACGAAATCTTAGAAAAGACTATAATGAGATTAGAACCTTCGTTGATGACCGGTGTGTATCAAGCCTTAGAGTATGCCACCAGAATCCCATCCGGCACTTCAGTAAGTCTGATAAGAACGGGCACATCTAGATTCGGGCTCAATGAGGCGCTTTCAAGCCCTTCTAGAATGCTGGGTTCCTCAAGGTACCAGACGAACGCCTCAAGGATGCTGGCGAGCCCTTCTCGAATTTCCACTCGGCGAGCAGAATCCAAAACCAAACTCAGCGGCGGCACCATGGCCCTCGGAACTGGGGCAAAAATCAACGTTCTAGAACGAGCCGAATTAGTCAACAAAGAAATGGAAGTCCTGGTGACTAACCTGAACAAGGCAAGGAACAAAGGGGCGAAACAACATGCTATACTAAAAGCAAAATTGGAAGAAGTGGGATTGAAAGAAACTGATATCGCAAGGGCTAATGGAATGTTCCGTCAGGAGGTCTTAGTAGATGGTTGGGACAAAATTGCTCAACGAATTCCAGCTGAAATATGGATAAGATTCATGACGGAATGGGTGAAGATATCGGATAGTCAGATAGGGAAGCTGCGATTGAGAACCAGTACGTTGAATACTCAGTACAGCAAACTGAAAGGTCAGATCAAAGAGAAAGCCGAGCTCAGCGAAAGCCTGCGACCAGTTGACTTTGAGAAACTTCAAATAGAGAATGGAGAATGTTTGAAACTGATAGATCACAAATTTCAACAGCTAGCAGAGCTGAAGAAGATGACTGGTGATGCTAATTTGAACCTGACAATCCATAAGAAGGCGATGATGGAGCAAAACTGTTACTTGAACAAAGTGTTGACTACGATCAAGAATAAGGAAGATATGACTGTGCAACTGGACAAGGAAAGCGAATTAATTCAAGTACAAGTAGACATTCTATCTCAAAGACTAAATGAGATAAGAAAAGTGAGACTGAAGTATCAAGTCCCAAACGTGATGGAGTACGTCGAAGTGAAATGGATGCTGACAGGCTTAAAGCACTCGATTAAGGTCCTGGAAACGAGGAAGCATATCCAGCAGATTGCTTTAGCGTCTATTAATCGTAAGCTGCAGACTCTAACTGAAATCGCAGCAAAGAACGAATTGAGGTCTATGTCTGAAGTCCCTATTACTAAATCGCAGACATTCGGGAAAAAAGGTAAAGTATAAATATTAGGTAGGAATGTGAAAATTAATAGACATTTGCTCACTAGTTACTAAGATCGCTGTATACGGAATGTTTGGCCCATGGACCAAATTTTTTTTAGCGGATTGGTAGGGTCATGTGCTATCCTTCACCCATAGACCTTTCAGTTATTTTTAATAATTAATTTTGAATTAAATATAAATTGTCCAACTTAAATGGGACTGGGCAGGACATGCCGGAGAAACTGTGGGCTCACGTAGCACAGATGGAAGGAGTGGAGAAAGGCCTTTGCCCAGGGGTCAGTGAAGGCTAAAAAAAAAATTTGATATTTTTCATTTTCAAGAATTTGAAAGCTCGTCAAGTATTTTTTTAATTTCTTTGCTAAGAATGTATGTTCTATTTAGAATAATCATACATAAGAGAATGCAAGAAAAGTTATTTGGTGGTTCAGGAAATTTTCAAAAAAAAAAAAAAAAAACATATCTCTATTACAGACATGGGGGTCTTACATGGGGTCTATGGGGAAAGATAGCACATAACCCCAATCCCTCAAAAAGTTTTGTAGGTCCATGCGCCAAACACCCTGTATATAATTTGAATTTGAATTTTTATTTTTTGTTATTTTTCGTGTAAATTGTTTTTACATTTAAAAAAAAAAAAATATTGACGTTGGAGGCATTTAAAAATCTTTTCAATAGGAAAAGCCAATTTCAGCCGCAGTCTAAAACTTTATTAATTGCTATTTATTTTTATAATTATTGAAATAAATCAAAATTGATATTTATTTAGAACACAGTGTTTTTTGTTATCGAGTTGTTAGTAGGTTTTTTTTTATAACTATCTTAATAATTTCAAAAATATTTGTTTTGTTATTATATAAATAAATCGGAATTAATATTTATTTAGAGGTGAGTATTTCTTGTTGTCTAGTTGTTAGTACGTTTTACTTTTTTGTAATTATCTTAGTATTTTCCAATTAAATATTTGTTTTGTTATTACATAAATAAATCGAAATTTATATTTATTTAGAAGTGAGTGTTTCTTGTTGTCAAGTTGTTAGTAGGTTTTTTTGTAATTATCTTAATAATTTCCAATTAAATATTTGTTTTGTTACTGCATTTGTGTTTTATTGATTGGTAAGTATAAAATAAGATCTGTAGTTTCTACCACGCCCATGGTGAGAATATGTGAGTGAATAAGGTGTTTATTTATGTATATCTGTTTGTATGCAAAAATTTAATCATTATTATTTACTACATTTTGTTGACGTTAAAACGCACCTTTTTCTACCTCATCAGCACATTATAATGTTCCCACTGCTGGGATACAAGCCTCCTATCTGAGAGAGGGAGTGGGCCATAATCCACCACGCTGGCCCAGTGCGGGTTGGTAGATGTCACATGTCTTCGAATTTTTGGTTCTAAGACATGCCGGTTTCCTCACGATGTTTTCCTTCACCGTTTTGAGAGCAGTGGTGATGAAATAATTTACACTAAGTAAAGCGCCTGCTCGGGTTCGAACTCACGACCTACTACAGTCGCGGCCGTTACCACTTTTTGTGCCTATTTGGACTAAATGCTTTGACTTTTTAACCCGCGTCTCTGTGCATAGATATCGATGGCCCTGGGTAACGTTCTGAAAGAGAAGAAGCAAGTCTCACCTGAGCAGTTGGTAGGCCAGCATGCAGCTGAAGATGCAGACAAGCACGGCGCTGACGGACAGCGCGAACACGCCGCGCAGGCACCAGTACAGCGCGCCGTGCACTACGCCGCATTCCGACACGCCTTCGAATACGCAGCGTACTCCTGGGGAACACATGAATGATAATTGATTTTATTTCTGTAAGTAGGTTTGTCGGCCCAGAAACCGCTGGCGAGACGACCTAAATGCGTACCGCGAAGACTGGTTTGAGGTGGCGCGGGACAAGAGTTCCTGGAAGAAATTAGGGGAGGCCTTTGGCCAGCAGTGGGACAGTATAGGCTAAACAAAAAAAAAGTAGGTTTGTAGAAATACTTTTACACGTCAATGATATTTTTAAAACTAGATGAGGTCGGTGTTTCCTATCTGACTACTCTGAGAAGAAAGGCCGAAACAAACTCAGAGATCACAGTCCCTTTTAAAGTCCAGACATAACCTTGGTCACATCATGGTGATCTTTCCATTTTTGAGAACTGGGTCGGGCATGTACCTGTACTACCGAATTATCTTTTTACTTCGGCATGACGTCCCTCATAGTACAAATTCAAACCGATACTTAAGAAGAGATGCAGTCACATCCGGTTAGACTGAAAGCTGACCCCAACATAGCTGGAAAAAAGCAGATAATGACTTAAGAGGAAGACTTCACTTACCCTCGTCGTCATTCGCATTGTGCTGTGTGTCCGGCGGCATTGAGAAGCACGTGCAGGTGCGGGTCAACTTAGTGTACTCGCAGAATTTCAGGGTTTGTAGTCTGGAACAAGAATTACAGTTAGGAGACTTGAACCAGCCACAGTGTTGGATATAACCCTACTAAACAGTTTTTAATGATGTCTAGCAGGTCAACCAGCATCACCGGCCTACTGAATACCATACTGAAAAGGGTGGATCGCCCAGTTGTGAGGCACTGGGACAGGCTTGTACCGTGTGGTGCCGGACGTAAAGAATAACACCACCCCATTTCTTCCCGTGAGTGTCGTAAAAGGCGACAAAGGGACTTACTAGAGACTGGGCAGCAGCGTTCTCTATGCATTTTACCACCATACTGCGAGCGCCAACCCGCCTGCCAAGCGTGGCGATTATGGCAAAGTCTCCCAAATTGAGGGAGGCCTAAGTCCAGCAGTGGACGTCTTACGGCTGAAAATGATGATGATGATGAGGCAATGAGATGCCATTCACGGCTCCGGGGGTGCCCGATATAATGATAAGTAGCGCAATTTTATATAATTATTAATAATCTAACTTACATAGTTTTAAGCATGATTTACTAACAATTATATTGAATTTATTATGTTCTGAAATAAACGATTAATAATAATATAAGGTTGTCGACTGCTTAACTGGATTGGCCTCCAGCCAGGGCTTCAAAAAAATTTAAACTTAAGTGACTACTCGTTAAGGGCCCCCCTGTCCCACTTTTGGGACACAGGCCTCCTATCTTCGAGCGGGAGTGGGCTGTAATCTACCACGCGGTCCCAGTGCGGGTTGGTAGATGTCACATGCCTTCGAATGTTTATTTCTTAGACTTGCCGGTTTCCTCACGATGTTTTCCTTCACCGTTTTGAGAGCAGTGGTGTTGAATTGAATTTTATTTTTTTAGGCAAATAACTAGAACACGTAACAGCGTTATGATATTTTGCATTGCGTGGCAACGTCGCGTTGTCATATTGAAGAATCCAAGTTCATTGACCGAGTGAACCAATCTACAGCGTGTTCACATTTTCTCAAAACGAAAACTCTATTTTTTTACCGAATTACTGGACCGATTTCATTTATTTTTTGTATATCTTCAGCAAATGCGATAACAAGTATGTAGTTTAATTATTGCATATACGTGGTTTCCACACTGTCTATAGTTAGATAGCTACCCGTTGGTCTCATGGTTGCAATCGCGACTGCTGGTCCTGGGTTCGGTTCCCAGGTAGGGTAAAGTTTTATTATATTAAGTTTTTCCATTAGGAATTTGGAACTTGGCGGTGTAATACCTCCGTGGCTCGGTACGCAAGTTAACCCGTTGGTCCTGCGCCTGATCTCTCTCCGGTCGTGTCAGATTGCCGTCCCATCGGACTATGAGAGTGAGGGAAGAGTGAGTGCTCCTGTGTCTGCGCACACACTTGTGCACTATAATATCACCCGCGCCGATGGCTAGTCTCCGTCGAGATTGCCCGCCATGGCCGAAATACGGTCTGCAGGACTAACTGTAGCTGGATAGATAGAACATAGAAAAAAATGTTATATGTACTTACTTGTTCATATGTATGACGGTGGTAGTTATCGTGACTAGCACACAGGTCAACGCGCAGACGAGGCAGCAGGCTCCAACCACTTTGATCTGGTACAGAAGAATATTTACGAATTAATTCATTCAATAGTGACTCGCTTCTTAGTGTACATAGAGCTGATAATTGATTTTAGTTTTTAGTAGTTAGTTCACATAATGATTAGTGACCCTCTGATTACAAACAAGGTTTTTCGTTGGATCAGAGTGGCATTTCTCCTAATGTTTATAACGTTCAGTCTGATGGCTGTCGGGTGATCTGATGATTGTTGTCAGTCTGAGGCGAGGGCAAAAAAGAAGACAGTCTAGATTTAGTCTAAATCTGTCAAAAATACCTCGAGTTTTCTTACATTTTGACACAAACAAACACACTTTGTGAAAATTTCACTGTCTACGGTTCATGAGATACAGCCCGCTGACAGGCAGACGGACGGACGGACGAACAGCGGAGGCTTGGTAATAGGGTTCCGTTGGCACCTGGCACCCTAAACAGTGATGAGATTCGAACCAGCACCCCTAAAGTTTTTCGGTGAGGCTTTCGTCGGTCGTTATTATTTTATATTCATTCACTTCTAATTGAATTTGTAGGTGGAACAATGAAAGAAGACAATTTTTTTGAACGCATGAAGCATCATTGCTGGGCTTCATTCGTTCAAAATAGTTATCTTTTCAACGACGTTTTTCACCGCAATAAACATTGTTGAACTGTCAAAATGAAAGCCGATCACTATTGGACATAACGGGCCTCCTCCAAAAAAGCGTAGCCTTGACCTCTACCGTAGCCAAGAGAAGGCGTGGAGCCGAGCACTAGGGGCCATATTTTTGCTTCATCTTTTTGAGGGACATAATCATAATAGGGTATTTTCCGTTTTTTTAAAAACAGTTTCTTTTTGAAGACTGGGAAGAAATATTCAACAGAAAAATAAAATTTATTTAATCAATGTCCATTTTACTCGTTAGAAGTGAAAAAAATCTAATTTATTTTTAATGGTTTTGAATTTACCGCCAAAACGCTCGGTGCGCTGACGTTTACCGTGTGACGTCATTTTTGTGTATATTGAATTTTGACTTAGGTATGTGATCTGTGCTCGATCTGTAAATCTCGGAGTGGATTTAGGATATATTTAGGATTTTTGGAATGGATTAATGGAAATACAATGGAAGCTGGTTTTATAAAAGCCGATAGTGCAAATCTGACACAGTAGATGTTTTTATGGTTGGAAATTTCTTTGCAAACAACCCCGATTTTTGTGCTACGGAGTATAAATAGTTTATGTGGCGCAGTTTTAGAAGTATTTGTACACAGAGGCACCACAAACCAGTAATAACATTTTCTTTCCATTTGAGATACGAAATTACTTGATCGAAATACTGTTTACAACTTGTTTACACAAAGATGACGTCACCGTGGTAAACGTCATCGTATGGAGCGTTTTGGCGGTAAATTTAAAACCATTGAAAATAAATTAGATTTTAATCACTTGTAATGCAGAAAATGGAGATTAATTACAAAAAAAATATTTTTCTGTTAAATATTCCTTCACAGTCTTCAAAATTAAATAGTTTTAAAAAAAGTGGAAAATACCCTATCGCCACGCTTATCATGCGGGTTGGCAATCGCAATTTGATTGTAAAATGCAATGAGAACGATAACTGCCCATTCTCTAATAAGTCCCTTAGTAGCGTTTTACTACACACACGGGAAGAAATCGAATAATGCTATTCTTTACGTCGGGCACCATACGAAACTTGAACATGCATAAGTTATTTCAAAAGAAAAGCATTGTTAACGACGCTTCCATAAATACAATTCCGAAAGATGAAATGAAGCGATTAGAGTCAATAAATGATTAGCATAGTACACGCAAACTTTACAGAAGCGTCTTTATGGCTCAATTAACATGCGACGGTACCGATATAATAACGATGCTATAAAATATTATAACAAGGGAAAGCAGTAGTAGGGGTATAATGTAGATTTGGAGACCATTTTCTGTTTTATTAACCCTCCGCCAACCGTACCAGACGATATCGTCCGTGCCAAGTTTGGAGCTGATGCATATCTTTGGAATGAGAAAATGAAGGGGCCTCGAACCCCTCTGTAAAAAAACTTACACTCGCGTACACCTCACAGGCGCAAGCGCGTCAATAGCTATTGTAACGTCAGTGAGTATGAGACGAAACGAAACGAAATACGAAACACACGGTTGGCGGAGGGTTAAGTACCCGGTACTTGTTGAAAGGCCTACACTATTCTGCCATATCTATCAACATGTTATTTGAAAATATAATTTAAAACAAGATGTAGTGACAAAAATTCAAAAGAGAATGCTTAGATGGTTTGGTCATGTTGAGAGGATGAATGAAGGACGGCTTATAAAAAGGTATTTACAAGGCAGTGAGTGGACACGCCGAAAGGGGACGCCTTAAGAGAAGATATAGTGACCTTATTGGTGATGTTCTTCAGAAGGGTCAGGTGCGTAGTACTGGTAACCGGCGTGCGTGTATAACCAGATGTATGAACTTAAACGAGGCAAAATGAGTATGTAACGATCGTAGCAGGTAGCGTTCCGTAGTTTCTGCCTACCCCCATGGGAAAAACGCGTGAGTCTATGTATGTATGTGAAAGCATTATTAACGACGCTTCCATAAATACAATTCCGAAGCATGAAATGAAGCGATTAGAGTCAATAAATGATTAGCATAGTACACGCAAACTTTACAGAAGCGTCTTTATGGCTCAATAAACATGCGACGGTACCGATATAATAACGATGCTATAAAATATTATAACAGGGGAAGCTATTGGTAGGGGTATAATGTAGATTTGGAGACCATTTTCCGTTTTATTAAGTACCTGGTACTTGTTGATAGGCCTACATAATGTCGTGATTTTCGTCCCCCAGGGTGAAAAACAAGCTGTCACTTCACCGCTGGTTCGCCAGCAGCAAGCAGTCGTCTTGCTGAGCATCATCATTATCATATCAGCCAAAAAACGTCCATTGGATATAGACCTCCTCCAATTTGGGGAGGCTCCTCCTCCAGGCGAGTTGGTGATCGCAGTGGTGAAATGCATAGAGAACACTTCTGCCCATTCTCTAGTAAGTCCCTTAGTCGCCTCTTACGACACCGACGGGAAGAAATGAGATAGTGCAATTCTTTACGTCCTCACGGAAGTGCGTTGGGGACAAACTAAGGGGTTTTTTCGAGGTGGTGACAGGCAGTGAGGACGTTTAAAGATCATGCAGTGTATTCAAGACGTAACATGCATCATGCACTATCAAGCAGTGATATAATGAACGACATCGAACATACTTTTCTTACCATATAGCTGTATCTATTGCGGCGTCGGGCTAGGCTCATGATGCAGACGCCCGTTAGTACCAGCTGGAACAAGAGAAGATTAGTTACAGAAGCGATAAGGTAAGTTATTAAGGTGAAAGCTCCAACCAGCCCGCGAAATTCAAATTTTCTTACGTTTTTTGCAATTTGCAGGCCAGTGCTAGGCTGTATGTTGATTAAAATATTATTCGCGACTGTAAGACGTATGTAGTTACAGAGCCAAGCGTGGCGATTATGGCAAAGCCCCCCAAATTGGGGGAGGCCTAAGTCCAACAGTGGACGTCTTACGGCTGAAATGATGATGATGATGACAACCTAGCACTGGCCTGCAAATTGCAAAAAACGTAAGAAAATTTAAATTTCGCGGGCTGGTTGGAGCATTTACCTTAAGCCTATAATGTTTCTACTGCTGGGACACAGGCGTCCTCTCTGGCAGAGCAGTGCGCTGCAATCTACCACGCGGGCCCAGTAAGGGTTGGTAATGTCACATGTCTACGATTTTATTATTCTAGACCTTGACGGTTTCCTGACGATGTTTTCCTTCAACGTTTTGAGTGAGTGATAAAATAATTTACACAAAGCAAATATAAATATACCTACTAGCTCTTGCCCGCGACTTCGTCCGCGTAAATTTCGGTTATCGCGGACGCAGACTAAGTCGCGGAATAAAAATAAGCCTATGTTCTTTCTTAGGGCTCAAGATTTACCCCGTATCAAATTACATCAAAATCGTTTCTGTGGTTTAGTCGTGAAAGCGTAACAGACAGACAGAGTTAGTTTCGCTTTTATAATATTATCCATCATCAGCCTATAATGTTCCCACTGCTGGGACACAGGCCTCCTCTCGGTGAGAGGGTGTGGGCCATAATCCACCACGCGGAACCAATGCGGGTTGGTAGATGTCACATATCTTCGAATTTTTGGTTCTAAGACATGCCGGTTTCCTCACGATGTTTTCCTTCACCGTTTTGAGAGCAGTGGCGATGAAATAATTTACACAAAGTAATGCGCCTGCTTGGGTTTGAACTCACGACCTACTACTACTCGTAAGTCGCGGCCTTTGCCACTGAGCCACCACTGCTCTCTACTGGGCCACCACTGCTCTCCTTTTTTTATACTATAATATTATAGTATAGAAAAAAAATAGGGTTAACCATTGTAACTTTTGTCGTTTATAAGCATCGTAACTCCATCGGCGCAGTTCGGGATCGAGTAGGTACAGCAGTCACCGGGATTACAATGGGCTGATGCCTCGCTTACGGCGAGCCAACCACCCGCTTACGGTGAGTCGTCAACTTGTTTTCGTAAGATTTGCGCAACCTTCTCTCTGCCTTAAGAGACTGGTCGATCTTTAATGATTTTTATGTGTAATTCTCACCATAGCGGCCGGAACAGCGGCGGGCACAGTCTCCAGAAGTTGAGGAGAAGCAGTGTAAGCCCGGAGCAGGATGTGCTGCGCAGCCAGTAGCCCGCCCAGCGCGGCCGCCAGGGCTCCGCATCCGACACACCACCAAGCATATTTACGCCGACGGCACGTACCCTCATTCCCGTTACATCCGACTGAAGCTGGAAACAGAGTTAAATAGTTAGATAAGTGAAGTCAGCATAAAAAAATAAACAAGGAGTGAAACTGGGAGTAACATACATCCTCAACCTCCTACAGGTTTTTCCTAGGATGAGAGAGAGGCTGGCAATCATGCTAAGTATTTCTCTCTTGCGACACAGGTCATAATTTCAACCGAAAGACGTCTGAACATATGTCTCTCCCAATTTGGGGGGCTTTGCCATAATTGCCACGCTCGGCACGCGGGTTGCCGATCGCAGTATGGCGGTAGAATGTATAGAGAATGCTGCTGCCCATTCTCTAGTAAATCCCTTAATCGCCTTTTACTGCAACCACGGGAAGAGTAGGCATGGGAGGCTATTCTTTATGTCCGGCACCACAATATTCTTAGGGAAATATTTGAATACGTGTGCCGCCCACCTACAACCCTCTATTATTTTCCGTGGTAGATTGCAAGACTTGGGCAGACATACTTGATCAGAATGTAGCCAAAAACTTAAAAAAAAAACCCGCCGCCCTATTTTGGAAGTAATGCAGAAATACGTAAATCCCATTCTCGTTAGTTAATAGTTCATCAAACTACCATAAATAAGAATTACCATTGAAGTCGAACTTTTTTACCTAAACCGACAAATTGTTAATTCGCCGTGACGCTAAACTTATACAATCGAACTATAAAACGTTGTACGCACGATACCCAAATATTTTAACCACGATCTCGATTGACTCGTTTTTATTGCCATTCAAAAGTAGCGGCGAGCGTGATCAGAAGCGAACATTCTTTTCTTTTTTAACTTAATAAGCCTATCTATGAAAAGTCGTAAAAAGTTTTGATCATTGTGTAAAAACGCAAAAAGCCCTTTAATAATTAAGGGAGCGTGTACGAAAATTTTCGTATTTTGCCGATTTACATGATTTTATTAGACGTGGTTTTACAGTTAAAATACTGTATTTCTATGTTTTAATGAAAAACTTCGTATACAGCGTCTTCGACAATTGTTGTCAGACCCCCCACTTTTTTTCTTTCACAGGTATTTGAAAACTTTGTAAAGACAAATTACTTTAAAAAGAATAACCACCAACTGTAACCGCGTAATTTATGTGATTCTTTTTTTTCTGTGTCGGTTTTTTTTTAATATGGCGTGTTATATTTGACCTTAAGCTCGTGACTACATAACATGTCCTATCTATAAAATTTAAAAAGATAAAAATTACCAAAGTATGGTGGCGGTGGCACATAGTGTTGAGGTACTTCTGCAGCTATTGTTGATCTTGGAGTCGATACTTGGTATTGTACAACTTGCATAACACCACAAGCTTGCATCACAAACCAACTAAACGGTCATCCATTTTAATAATACCACGATTACTTAGAAAAACAATCATCCAGTCACTTTTCAAAAAAACCAAAAACAATTTTCACTAAAATTATTTACAATGTCCGTTTTCCCGCCCTGTCACTTTATATTTTTTTTATTTTTAATAACAACGCAAAACATTCAAATTCCACCGTGAACTTTCAAATCTCGCGCCTTTTCTATAAAATCGATATTTACATCCCAAGCTAGCCGTGCGTAAAGAACAATGACCTCTTCACATATAAAAACAATCTGATATTACAAGCACTGGCTGAACTAGAATCTACACTTGCACTTCCTTATTTAAAACTTATCAATTCCTTATAATTTTTAATTCCAATTCCATAAATTCGTCTCTATTTTTTTCCCTCGTTCTTTTGTTTTTATCACTTGATAACACAAACCACGTTTATTTTTTAACGAAATAACTGTTATTTAACACGAATATTATCAATTCACGTTTTATCCGAATTTATTTTCACAATAAACAAATTCTCGTTGCATTATTGAATTTACGTTGTAAGGTTATGTGATTTGACAATGGCCGTTTCGCGCAGAAGCAATGGGGTTCTTTATGTGGCTCAGGTAGAAAGGTCTTAAAATTAAATGTATGGGAATGTGACTTATAGATTTTGTTGTGTACTTAAACTGTATTACTGTATAGATAGATATATTTTTTTAACCATAGAACAGGTAGATTTGTGCAAAAAGGTTTGATGTAAGGATAAGAGTTTTTTTCTTTTGTGTTGAATGACATTTCGGTTTCGTTTTGGTGGGAACTTATTTCGCCCACACATAGAATACATTTCAATGGATATGCTTTACGCGATTCTTATTTAGAAATTGACAGCAAAAACGTAGATTGATGTCCGGAAAACATTAAGCATTGAGGTAACAATAAAATTGTATGCCACCGAATATCGCAGCGCCTTTCATAAACATAAGAAAAGAAACCTATTTAGCAAGATTCGTTGACATTTTTGGGTCGAATACCTGTCATGATTTAAGTAATTGCTTTTGCGACAGGTACCTATTTCGTTTATAGAAGTTTCTCTTCAGCAATCAGTAAAAGAAATATATTTCCCACCAGTCATAGTGTCACTTCAATAATTCAATTCAAAATTCGAAACTCAAATGCCTTGTGATCCATATCTTTTTGCACAACAGAGAGTAATAATTTTACCAGCTCCATTTGCGTAACGTTTGAAGGTATTCAAACAAAATCTGAATCAAAGGATGTTTGTTACATATTGAAATGAAATGAAAATGAAATGAATTGCACAGATCCCAGCGTGGTTTGACCAGACTCGATTAATCGAATGAACCCCAAGATTTGCACTAGCCTTTGAGGCCTCATGGTTCATGGTGCTACATAGGCCATTGCATATCAAGAAGTAGACCGGGGGGCGCTGTAATAGTAAGGAAGACGTGCCCTTAGGATAGGAAAGGATTACGAGCCTACCGACTATGCAGCCTTATAAGCATTGGACTAGTGGAGAGAAGGGTGATATAAGTCTATAGGAGGGCATCTTTTCACGTCGTCGCCGGCAAAGGATGTTTGTTACATATTTTTGAAAAATCGTCTGTTCAAGAACTTGAACAAATGAATGAATATTGTGGAACTGTCAAAATGAAAGCCATTCCTACTGTAAGAGTGTTACGCAATTACCCGTATTTTCTATCATTATAAGAAAATGATAGGTATAAAATCGTAGGACTAAAAAACCTTGCAAGCAATAATTTTGTTTTCACCAAAATCCACAACCATTGCTAAAATACACGTAGGTACATAAGGTATCTAACCTTTTTAGGGTTTCGTTGCCAAATGGCAAAAAACGGAACCCGTATAGATTCGTCATGTCTGTCTGTCCGTCTGTCTGTCCGTCCGTATGTCACAGCCATTTTTTTCCGAAACTATAAGAGCTATGCTGTTGAAACTTGGTAAGTAGATGTATTATTATGTGAACCGCATTAAGATTTTCACACAAAAATAGAATAAAAACAATAAATTTTGGGGTTCCCCATACTTAGAACTGAAACTCAAAAATTTTTTTTTTCATCAAACCTAAACATGTGGAGTATCTATGGATAGGGCTTTAAAAATGATATTGAGGTTTTTAATACCATTTTTTTCTAAACTGAATGGTTTGCGCGAGAGACACTTCCAAAGTGGTAAAATGTGTGTGTCCCCCCCACCTGTAACTTTTAAAATAAGAGAATGATAAAACTAAAAAAAATATATGATGTACATTACCATGTAAACTTCCACCGAAAATTGGTTTGAACGAGATCTAGTTAGTAGTTATTTTTTTTTAATACGTCATAAATCGTAAACTTCAATTTACCTTTCATTCAATCAACTCAAATTTAAAAATTAAAAAAAACATTTAATTTCATAAACATAAACCTTATGCATAAACCGTGAATACCTACAGGTTTGTACGTAATCCTCGGTGCGCGAGTCCGACTCGCACTTGGCCGTTTTTTTTTTTCAGTGTGAAATCAGCAAATTAGTTCTTTCGCTCTGCGCGGTGCGGGAGGACAGACTTTTACTGACTAAAACCCTCCAGTGTTCCTTCAGTTGTCTGTGCAACACACTTACAAAGAATTACCGTGGTCCTGCCACGGTAACTCTTTGTAAGTGTAACCACAGAACAAAGAATACAGAGAAGTGCCCCTACACTGGCTAAGCACGGGTACCAGTGTCGCCAAACTCACACATTTGCATATCAAATTGTCCATTACACACATAAAAAACAGTGATATGATAGGCTACAAATTACACACGCAACTTTTACAAATCATCTTCGTATTGCTTTCAAAAATTAAGTCGTATTACAACGCATGAAAGTTGTTATTATTTGACTTGACACACAATAAAGACGTTTTTCGTTTTAAAACTTTAGATAGACAAATTTACAACGAGTTCAGCAACTCAATGCTAGATGGCGCTGTAATCAATTCATTCGATTCAGAACGCTAGCTCCTTTGAAATAGATGTCATATTCACATGCACTTGTAATCGCTTTTAGTAAGTACCAAAAAAAAAATTTTGAGATGTAGACATATATCGATATTTTAATATTGACGTTACGTAATTTATTCGGGTGAGCAATATAATAATTTGTTAACATCATACAAATGCTTAATAACGGAAAAGGTTGATTATCGTTAAAATATCAATGTTAAAGAGGTATTTGTATGTTTGTATCAACATACACAACGATGAACGATATGATATGAAACGATAACAGATAGTACTGAAAATATTTACTGACCTTGAAATAACACATATTTATTTAACTACCGTTTTGATAATTTTATGTTTAATTTTAATAGGTGATGAAATCGTATATTAATATATTTTGCCGTCATAGCTTTCATTAAGTCAGTAATATGTTTAGACGTAAGAAATTCCCCTAATTGATGATGGCTTATGTTTTGGAATATCGATGACCCAATAAACTGGCGCATTATTTTAGCTATGATATAATCTTTATTAAATATGTGACCGTCTTTTAAAAATATTTCGGACATCTGACATATCTTAATCACAGATTCTGATGGGTATAATAATCCCCCTCTATCCTTAGCTATAACAAAATCTATGTAATGATTGTTTTTTTTCTGTTACTAAAGCACTAACGCAAATATCACACTTAATTTTTTTAATCAACTGTCTTATTATATAACCAGCTATGTGAGCTATTGATTCCTTACTAAAATCAAACAAAATTATCGATACCAACCTACTTTACGGATGTGTCCCATCCCTAATCGAGTAGCGTCGAAGTTACTAGAATTTTGGTTATGATTTTCCAGATGACGACTACGTGCATTAAGACTTTGTGTCAATGAATATAAGGTTGTTTATAGTTTGCATTGAAGTCATAACATGTGGTATTGCAATTAAAATCAATTATATTAAAAATTAACAAAGTTTAGTACTTACTGATGATAGGATACACCTCCACAAGATACATTTTTTTTCTGCTTTCGTTTTTGCAGGTCAAAACTGCACAACAAGGCATAATTTGTAATATTTCGCGTATTTCTGCGACAACCAATCGCGACAAGTATCTGACGGCGAATAAGCTAAATGCTGCGCATCTGCGCTAAATGTTGACACGCGCGCGATATCTGAGGGGCACTTCCTCTAGTTTTCTTTATTCCGTGAGTGTAACAATTCCGCGACCCTGATAGGACACATAGGTACCTAAATTCAAAAGTCGTACAGCTGAGCTTAAAAGCTGCTCCATCTCATACAATTAAAATTCTGTTACATCCTCAGCCTGACATAGCAGTTACCATCAACCACCATCCCTTGCAGAACCTCCTCCAAATTCATCCCAAACTCACTATTATTTCTCCTGTTGGTGGCGGCGAGCACGCTGGTAGGTGGTCTCGGGGGCAGCGCGGGGGGTGTGTCGGTCTTCGCGGGCGGAGGGGGCCCCGGGTCGTCTGCGCATGCGTACTGAGCTGATGCTGGCTTGCATGTGCATGCTACTTGGTACTGGAATTGAGAAGGAGAAACTTTAGGAGTTATTGTGACAATTATTTCGTGTTTCTACAACGACTTTTAACCGAAATGATATAGGCCTTTGGTGGAAATCAGGGTCAGGGTAGCCCACAAACTTCCAATATTCTTAAACCTGTTGCAATTTGCCAGTCACGCTGGTCATTTTGATAACCTGGCAGTGAAGTGCAAATTGCAAACATGGTCAGATTAAATTTTGTTGGCTGAGGCCTGGGGCTTCCACCTTAAGTCAGTCTAATTCATTTCAATAGAAAACCGAAGAAAATCGATGCGCTTTCTGAAACCATGGATCAGCACATGATTGTTATCAGAATCTGCTGTTTCATAGAATAATGCCATCATTGTTCACCTACGTGAACAAAATGTATGGAACAGCAATTTTGTTTTTTTTTTAAATAAATAACTTACGAAACATTTCAACGCAGAGGGGGGTTCAGAGTAATGTACTTACTGTATCCCTGCCATCCTGTATTCATATTGGTTTAAAATTTGACAGGCTGAATAATACCTTGTGCAAATCAGAAGTGACAGAAGCGCTGGTATCGCACTCGGGGCACGCTTCTGGCGCCGGCGAGCTGCGAGCTGACGTCACGTCACCCAGCGACATCGCTTGCGTACTGATTCTGGAAAGAGACAGCAAGGCTTGAGATGAAAGCTAATGCTCAGTTTTACCTCTATCACTACGCCACCCAGTAACATCGCTCATAGGATGGTGCTGAAAAGAGACAGCAAGAGTTGAGATGAAAGATTATCCTTAGCTTACACGTCTATCACTTTCTCACCCAGCGACGTCGTTGGTAGAAATGGCAATTTAGCTATGTGAGGCTGGCTTACAACCCTCCCTGTGGGTTTCTACACTGTCGAAGCTGGCCTACAACTCCTCTGTGGGTTTCCACATTGTCGAGGCAGAGGGGCTCAGTAGCTGTAGCTTGGTCACCCACGGTGAAGCGAAGAGGAACCCGAGGAAGGGCCGCTTGTCAGGGCTTCTGGGAAAGCCGACCAAGGGTGCCATTTACGTCTGGCACCCATGTGCTATTTGGTCCCCAGGGTCGTCACGGCGTGCCACGTGTGCCGGTGATGGGGGACACCCCCAGAGGAGGGTACGGTGACGGACAGCCGCGGTGGGTTGGCGATTGAGAGCTTACGCGTGCCTGTCTTCCCACCATAAGCGCCACAGGAGGACACCGTGGAGTTTTAGTGGCTTTGAGTCCCACATACCTGCGGGGTATCCCCCGTGGTAGCGCAGTGTGCATGAGCATTACTCTTCGCAAAAAAAGGCTGGCTTCCAACATAAATACACTTACGCCTTCCCAGGGGGGTAGACATAAACTACAAGACGCCACCTGCTACGATCCTTAGATATTCCTTATGCGTCTACTTACTGAACATCAATTTTAAATTCCTCCTTACCCCATTAAAAGCATTCATTAAATTCGATTAAAATAACAATCAAAAGAACACCATCAAAGAAACTAGTCCGATCAAACAGTAAAGATAATTTCCACATACTTCTGTCATAAATACCTTTGCCATACTCCATCTGGAATGGCGCGCAAAAAACAAAACGCGCGCTCTATGGCAGCAAAAACAACAGTAAAGATAATCCATCTACATCCGGTCCCTATGGCCACATCCGGCGCAAACAGCTGTTTTAACCGACTCGTCAACAAAAGAAGTTCGTGTTTACAGCTGTATTTTATTGAATGGCAAATAAAAATGAATGCAATTAGTCATTCAAGTTTTGTAATCAGCTTTGCCGGTTTGATATCGATATTAAAAGGGACCGGTATTTCTTGGCATATGGCTATTTGGAGGGCTAAGAAATATACTTACTGAATTCTTTATGATTGGTAAAGTGACAAAAGAAGTGGTATGAAATCATTAACAAATGATTATCCTGTATGAGGTTAGGGAAGTCATGTATCCTACTGATATTATAAATGTGAAAGTTTGTGAGGATGTATAGATGTTTGTTACTCTTTTTCGCAAAATCTACGGAACGGATTTGCATAAAATTTGGCCCACAGATAGTGGATACATAGGATATTTTTCATCCCGGTAGTATATTTCAGTAATTAATTTACGTCCTACAAAGCTAGTTTAAAATATAAACAAAAATGGGCCAAGAATTAAGCCCTGCGGAAAAATGATCTTCTGGATTTGTAACACTGGGGAGTGTTACAAATCCAGAAGATCATTTTCTGTTAACATAAACTCTCTGAGTCCTATCACTTAATTATAAATTCAATCTGGTGCCGGGCGTAATGAATAACATTTGATAATTAATTAGAACTAACATATTCGTAAGTAAAGTCACCATAATAGACTAACTCATACTGGCCCAAACAAGACGATCAATGCTTTTTTTAGAATGTCGCTGTGCGCAGATGGCATTTCAAATAGAGATCAAATGGGGTCAGGCTATCCCTCGACGATCTAATAAACTGTATTGTCCTGACTCGGAGTTTAAATGCCATTAGGTGGTGAATTTAGTGCTACAATTATTATTGTCTTTGTCGTGTTGAAGGCTACAGTACCTTTAGTGGTAATTATATGCTTTGGACTGTATCCTGGTGCCTCTCTAAATAAAGGCACTCCTAACATTGACAAACAAACAAACTGGTTGCTAAATTAATCGTATTTTTTTTTATGACATTGTTTTATTTTTTCGTGTTTACTTGTATTGTGTATAATGTAATTCTTTATAATTGTTTTATTGTTCAGGCTTATCGTATTTATTTTACCATCGAGACTTGGCTGGCTTTATACTTCATCACAAACATTTGTACGCCCAATGGCATGGCATAGCGCAATTTTTATTTTCTTTAAATATCTTCATTATTGTACCTATGTTAAACAAATGATTAAATGACTTTTGACTTATGACTTACTAGAGAGTTGTCAGCAGCGTTCTCTATGCATTTTACCACCATACCGCGATCGCCAACCCGCCTGGCAAGCGTGGCGATTATGACAACCCCCCCTCTCCAATTTGGGGAGGTGAAATGATGATGATGAATTGATGACACACTGACTTACAACTTGTTAAAATTTTAGGAAATTCGTATACTTGCTTACAATGTCTGTAAATATGTGAGCATCATGTATTTATCATAGAATTTATTTATCGCTTATAGGTTAATTTTTAATTCTTTTTACTTGTCGTGGTATGGTAATTTTACTGTAGGTGAATTGTCCTGACATATACCTAATTATAATGTGATGCAATTTCTTGGATGATCTATTTTGCCGGCCGTCAAGTTATTACTTCAGACATTCGACCAACAATGCTAATGTTTATAACCAGAGACAAGTTATGACTACAGCGCATTGCACTTTGATCTTAGCTTGTATTTAGGTTACCTACCTATGAGCTGTTCCGAAACTATCTGATGAAAATATAAACAATGCTGATTTGTAAAGAAAGAAATTTTGTGTTCGTCGAAAATTATTACACAGGAACTTACTACCCGGATAAAAAGTAACATATCATGTGTTAGTCCCGTTTATAAACTATCTGTGTGCCACATTTTATCTAAATCTATTCAGCCGTTTATGCGTGATTGAGTAACCAACGGGGCCGGACGTAAAGAATAGCACCACCACATTTCTTCGCGTGGTTATCATAAGAGGCGACTAAGGGACTTACTAGAAAATGGGCAGCAGCGTTTTCTATTCATTTTACAACCATACTGCGATCACCAACCCGCTTGCCAAACATGGTGATCATGGTAACCCTCTCCTCTCCCCAAGTGGAAGGAGGTTTATGTCCAGCAGTGGACGTTTTTCGGCTGAAATCATGATGATGATGATAAATTATCAGTATCCTTCAAAAATTCACATTCTGATTGATAGCGTGTTACGTAATTTGTTTACACTCTTGTCCGATACATTTGGAACAGACACTACCCATGTCTATAGTTCGATACTACTGTGTCTGTTAGTACCGGGTCGAAATTTTCTGCAAAAATAACCAGTTCTCAGAATTAATTAAAATAAACACTAATTTACTATCTAGAAAACTGTTCATTTGTGCGCAGGTGTACATTAAAATAGCTTCTACGACGTTTTAAGTATTTTTTTGATTTAAATTACTAACTAAATCAAGTATGAAATCAAGTATATTGAACTGAAACCAGTAATGGTATTTACCTACCTACCTATTACCTACCTGCTGCTTTTCAAAAAACTGTAAAATTGACTTTTTCCACAATACAAACTGCCTATGCATGTCATTTTAATACCTACTAAAAGTCGTTATCTTCAAAAAACCACATCAAATAAGAGTAAACTCCAAAAATAATTAGCGAAAATCTCCCAACGAGCGAATCAAAACATCTTTTGGAACGACCATCGACACAGATCATTCACTCAGCGAATGAATGATTGAACGATTACGTGCGGTCATTGACCTCGGAGAAGCGGTTTGTCAACAATTCGAGTGTTTTTTTTTTGTGGTTTTTAAGCGTGGGAAGACGCGATAATGCCTAGTTATTTGTGAAGGCTGTTATTCAGCCTAGATTTCGGGCTAGATTGTTTGTAGATTGGTCAAATGATTCTTTTTTTAATAATGGCGAAAGTAGCTGCTTGTTCTTGGATTGCTATTTAGGTTTCGACACGGCAAATTACGGACGATGTAGGAAAACGTCGGGAGAATCTTTACAAACTAATGCAATTGGGATATAACAGAAAAGACAATTCCAGCAGCCTAATATTTTTTTTTTTTTACTATCTACATTCATGACGGAACTGCCCTTTTTGGGTGGGATATCATCAAATGACGTCTATCGCTCTGGGTGGAGCGGGAGGTCGTGTCAGACATTTACTGACTAAAACCCACCCGTGTTCCTTCAGTTGCCTATCCCAGCCCAGGGCCACGATAACTCACACAAATCCGCAACCCTAGCAGGCATCGGCCCTAGCGGACCCCTTCAATACTGCTAACAACTCTTTACCGGGCCTAGTTATTAACCGGGCGGCGATGTGACGGAATTACCCTGATGAGGACAAACGTATAAGTGTAGAAAGACCTTTGACCTGCTGTCAAACAGCATAAATGAGACCTAAATTATTTTTAGGCACTACGAAATCTCTATACCTACCTGTGTGCAAAAAACGTTCATCAAGTGAAGAAGACCATGAAACAATAATAAGTATGGTAACCGAAAGGTGCCCACGGAACCCTATTATGAGCCACCGCTGTCCGTTCGTCCGTCTGTCTGTCAGAAGGATCAACCGGACCGAACCACCGAACCCGAACCATAATAGAGACATTTTTTTTTTATAAATTAGGTGTACATACTTATATCCTCTTACAAGAAAAGTATTTTTTTAAATTATTGAGTGTTTTAAATTGTGTAATCGCCTTCGTGTGCCAGTCCAACACTCTCGCACTCGCACCTGGCACCTCGCATCTCGCACTTGGCCGTTTTTAGGGTTCCACACCTCTAAAGGAGAAAGCGGAACCCTTCTAGGATCACTTTGTTGTCCGTCCGTCCGTCCGTTTGTCAAGACCCTTTTTCTCAGGAACGCGTGGAGGTATCAAGCTAAAATTTATATCAAATACTCAAGTTTACTGTCCTTTAGAGCTGTGAAAAAATCAAACTTCTAAGCTAACGCAATCAAAAGATATAGCCGTTCATGCCGCAAATTTCCGCAAATTTTCGAAATTCGCAAGGGAATCAAAACCTAAGGGGTACTTCTTCTTTTTTTTTTTTATCTAGAATTTTGAAATTTGGTACGAAGCAACGTCTTATAGCAAAGATAAAGGAAAAATTGCGAAAACCGTAATTTTTTAGTTACATCATATAATAAACAGAACAAAACACAGACAGAAATAAAACCAAGCCAAGAAACAACAGAACAGAACTACGACTCGATTGTCGTGATGGGTGAACTTTTACTTATATACCTACAGGTTTGTACGGAACTCTCGGTGTGCAAGTCCGATCGCACTTGGCCGGTTTTTTTTAGGTAGGTAAGTAATGTTAAAACTAATAAGGAAAAAATAGCATTTAATTTTAACTGTGACAAAACTACAGTTTCGTCAAGTATCTTAACGCTTGTCAATCATTTGGTGAAAGGTAGTGTCGTATGTATGGTCGTACCGGCATCAAATTGATTCTGACAGCTGTCATTATCGACTTGTATAGCCATTTTTGGCGCGTATACGACTTCTCTTAACGGCCAGTGCTGATGTAATTTAACGAGTTAAAAAACTTATAAATAAACTAGCTTTTGCCAGCGGCTTTTCACGTGTATTATACATATGAACCTTTCTCTTGAATCACTCCATCTATTGATGAAAATTGCATTAAAGTCCGTTGCGGAATTCAAAAGATCTAAGCGTACAGACGCGGGTAGCCACTTTGTTAGTACTAAATACGTAAAAACTGGCCAAGTATAAGTATAAGGGTTCCGTTTTTTGCCATTTGGCAACGGAACCCTAAAAAAACAATAATATTTGGGGTTCCCCATACATAGAACTGAAACTCAAAAAAAAAATTCGTCAAACCCATACGTGTGGGGTCAACTCAGCCTATCGCAGTCCTCTTCTGGACATTGGCTGCTTCCAGGCTTTGCCACAATACCCTGTCTTCCGCTTTCCGCCTCCAGTCTATCCCAGCCAGTTTCTTAAGGCCGTCCGGCCATCAAGCTGGGAGGCGTCCCACAATATGCTTGCTGATACGCGGTGTCCGCACCATGATGGTCTAATTTCGAAAGAGATACCGTGACCCTGGCACATGGGCAACTGAAGGAACACGGTGGGTTTTAGTCAGTATAAGTCTGACATGCCCTCCCGCTCCGCCCAGAGCGGGAGAAGTCATTTGATGATTTCCCATCCAAAAAAAAAAAAAAAAAGGATGATCTAATTGGTTATACAGTGCCTATACGTTTCTGAGCTTACGCGTCCGTCCCCGAACTTCTACTATAAATTCCCGAATGGAAAATTCAATGAAGTTTTACTCCCGGATCCCACCAGCACGCGTAGCATGACCACCGTAGAAATGGGTTTTGTCTATTCTTGGTGAATAGAGATAGAATTGTCACGATACGCCAGCATAAAACGGTACAAATCTTTCTACAATCTTCAATTTTGTCTTTAATCTTTCTACAATCTGTAATTTTGTCTATTCTTCCGTCGACAAAACCCATTTCTACGGTGGTCATGCTACGCGTGCAGTAGAGCTTTGAACTATACTAGCTTTTGCCAGCGGCTTCGCCCACGTATTATAAGTATAAAACTTCCTCTCGAGTCACTCTATCCATAAAAAAACCGCATCAAAATCCTTTGCGTAGTTTTAAAGATCTAAGCATACATATGGATAGACAGAGGGAAGCGATTTTGTTTTATACTATGTAGTGATACCAAGAAAACAGTTACAATAACAAATAAATTACACAGAACAAGACAGCACAGGTATATCTTTGACTTAAAAGGAGGTCCCTATGTAAGATTTACTGTAAAAGTTGTTCAAGTTTCTGCAATAAACCTTTTTTTGAGACACCTCAATTTTTAGGGTTCCGTTGCCAAATGGCAAAAAACGGAACCCTTATAGATTCGCCATGTCTGTCTGTCTGTCTGTCCGAGTATGTCACAGCCACTTTTCTCCGAAACTATAAGAGCTGTGCTATTGAAACTTGGTAAGTGGATGTATTCAGTGAACCGCATTAAGATTTTCACACAAAAATAGAAAAAAAGCAATAATATTTGGGGTTCCCCATACATAGAATTGAAACTCAAAAATTTTTTTTTCATCGAACCCATACGTGTGGGGTATCTATGGATAGGTCTTCAAAAATGATATTGAGGTTTCTAATATCATTTTTTTTTTAAACAATAATATTTGGGGTTCCCCATACATAGAACTGAAACACAAAAAAAAAATTTAATCAAACCCTTACGTGTGGGGTATCTATGGATAGGTCTTTAAAAATGAAATTGAGGTTTCTAATATCATTTTTTTCTAAACTGAATAGTTTGCGCGAGAGACACTTCCAAAGTGGTAAAATGTGTGTCCCCCCCCCCCCGTAACTTCTAAAATAAGGGAATGATAAAACTAAAAAAAATATATGATGTACATTACCATGAAAACTACCAACGAAAATTGGTTTGAACGAGATCTAGTAAGTAGTTTTTTTTTAATACGTCATAAATCGTAAACCACAATTTACCTTTCATTCAGTCAACTCAAATATAAAAATTAAAAAAAAAAACATTTAATTTCATAAACGATGATGACGAATGATGATGATGATGACCTGCAGGTTTGTACGGAACCCTCGGTGCGCGAGTCCGCCTCGCACTTGGCCGGTTTTTTAAACAATGGCCTCTATTTATAAAACTTCATAAAGTATAATAATGGCGGCGAAACACCTAAAGGGCAAAAAATTAACAGTAAATGAGGACCGTTTTGAAAGAGTTTTTTTTTTTTTTTGGAGCAGGTAAACTTGGTATGGTAATTTTTATAGCTTGTTTATAGTTAATTAATGGTTAAGGTAACCTGCCATTAGTATTCTTCAAATACAACAAACGAACTTGTTTATTTCTAATATTCTTTGCAAGGAGAACAGAAAAAAAAAATTGGGTGTGGAACTCCCTTCCGTGAAATTAAAATTTTCGTAATTTTTTTTTAATTTGCAGATCAGTGTCAGGTTGTATGATGAACTAAATATAATTCGCGACCGTAATAAATATGGTTATACAGAATAATAAATACTATAACCATTAAAATCATCAATACAACCCTCGAAGTTCATTGAATCCCATTAAATTACTATTTCATGACAAAAACATTCAATTGAACTTAGGTTGTATTGATTACTAGCTTTTGCCAGCGGCTTTGCCCGCGTGGAGGTCGGGTAATTATCCCGCGGGAACGTACTACCGGGATAAAAGTATGTGTTAATCAAGGTTATAAACTATATGTGTGCCAAATTTCATCTAAATCCGATCAGTCGATTTAGCGTGAAAGAGTAACAAGCATCCATACTCCCAAATTTTCACATTTATAATATTATAGTAGGATTTTAATGGTTATAATTCTGAAAATACATACATTTTGCAGTTGCGAATCATATTTTGTCACAACCAGTCTTACCAAGAGGTACTGGTTGCCCAGTCACTGGATTTTGGAGGTCAGATTTGCAAATGAGACTGGAAACCAAACAGAACATCCTTGGAAAAAGGCAGATGATTAAATGGATCTACTTTTACGATAACGATTATGCCAATATCAGCATGAGAACGATTCAATTTATCCTCCACACCTGAAAATGATAATTCTTTTCATTTATACGCAACTATCTCAACCACAATGCGGTTTGTACTACGAAATTACCCAGGAAGTGATAAAATGATTGAGTAACAGGTTAACACTTTCGCGTTTAATTAAGGCGCTCTTGTAGTTGGAGACGTCTCGGCGAACACTAGCCAGTCGTTGCGAGCACTTAAACTGCTAGATTTATGTATTTGTTTCGTAGAAAAAAAAATGATAAGAAAATTATAAAATGTTTTCTCAGCAGCCCTAAAAACAATAAGCCCTATCCTTTCGTATAAATTTTACATGATTTATTGATGGAATCTCTCTTCAAGGTATACGTTTTAAATAGCGATTTAGTGTCATCTTTATGATTTTTTATATAGCCAATTGTTTTAAATCACGTTTCATCTTCACACAGCGCTTGACAGTATGTTCAATTTTCCTAAAATATGTTTCATTTTATGGAAACTTGTCATTCTGCTAAATTTACAGAGGTTTAAAAAGTTAAAAAGTACTGCAACCTCGCCTTTAGACATGTACAGTCTAGGGATTTGGGGGGCTGGCCATGTTTGTCCGAGGGCCGATGGCTGGTGGTGCAGACGAATCCCAGAACGTTGTGGAATGGAAACCCGTCACCTAGATGGAATGATTGCCGCTGGGACAGACCAGTTGCGGAAGGCTCAAGACATGGTGTTGTGGCGCAGTTTGGGAGAGACCTACATCTAGCAGTGGACTGCAGAATTGATTGACTGATAGTGTGCAAAGTCGATCCGTAGGAGAACCAAGGTAACCGACAAAGCCCGAAGAATTGCCGAACTTAAGTGGCAGCGGGCAACGAACATCGCACGTAGAACAGATGGCCGATGGGGCTGAAAGATTTTGAACTGGCGATCGTGTACTGAAAGACGTAGCGTTGAAAAGGCTCCCACAATGTGGACCGATAACCTGATGAAGGACGCGGGAATCCGCTGGATGTGTGAAAGCACTGAACCGGTCAAAGTGGGGGAGACCTATGTCTAGCAGTGGATGTCTTTGGTTAAAATGATGTAAAAAAAAAACATCCGAATCATCAGCTTAAATGCTTAAACGCATAAGCACTGTAGAACCAGTTAGACCTAAAAAAAACACGTTGCGTGTCTGTAGTGAGAAGCCGAAAGTCTGGAAACCGGTCTAGTATTAAAATATCGGGTTGCGGAGGCCAGATGGCAGCCGGTCGGGCCGTACAGAATTGTAAAAACCCCTAGTAAATTGACTACCATAATACCAGTTTGAGACAGGCAGGAGTAAGTAAACTATTATAGGTGATGCAGCAATCTATCTGTTTGCTAATGACTGAGAGCAATGCTCCCAGAACTTGACTTTTCATATGGAAATCTGCGTGGCAATCCATGTAGAGCTGGTCTTCAAGAAAGACTAGAATGTTTTACGTATTTTATTTTCTTTGTTACTCTTACGCACGTTGTCTACATTTCTTTATCTTCTGTCCTATCGCAGCACGCGTAGCATGACCACCGTAGAAAGAACTTTGTCTATTCTTAGTAGAATAGAGATAGAACAGTCATGCTACGCCAGCATAAAACGGTACAAATTCTACAATCTTTAATTCTGTCTTTAATCTTTCTACAATCTGTAATTTTGTCTATTCTTCTGTCGACAAAACCCCTTTCTACGGTGGTCATGCTACGCATGCAGGTATGCTGGAAGTGATTCAGAAATAAGCATCACCTCTGTACCATTTTTTCTGTTCTTTTCTATGTATAAATGGTTCATCATTCGTCATCATCATTTCGTCCGAAAAAAGTCCACTGCTGTACATAGGCCTCCCCCAATTTGGAGGGTTTGCCATTATCGCCACGCTTGGCAGCCGGGTTGGCGTTCGCAGTATGGTGCTAAAATGCATAGAGAACGCTGCTGCCCATTCTCTAGTAAGTCCCTTAGTCGTCTCTTACGACACCCACGGAAAGAAATGGGGTAGTGCTATTCTTTACGTCCGGCACCACACGGCATACATCCAGTAAACAGCAAGAAGTGCTATTACAGATGACAATTACCCGCCATTTTGGATCTGTAGCTTGCTTTATGTAAACATGGAGACTTTCTAAACGTTTTGTCAAACATTGAATGTCACGAAGGCTGATACTCAATGGACCATAGTTTTGTTATTATTTCTTGTTTTCTAACGTTTTTCTGTATGAAAAGAAGATTTTTTTGTTTGCGTAATCTATGAAAATCTGTAGAAAGTGAATGTTTTCGCGAAATATCGTTTTGGCGACTGCGGTGTTGGTTTTTGTCGTAAGCATGATTGCGTAGCACGCGTCACGAAGGGTTCGATTCCCGGATCACACAAGTGTTAGGCTGATTTTCCACCAGATATGTTTTTTTTTGGAAGGATGTGTGCTATGTGTGGGACCTATTAGACACGCGGGTGGTGTAGCTATGTGCAGACCAGAGTACCTACAGTAGACTCCCCGCGCCTTCCTTACCGTCGGTGCATCGCATAGCTCGGGCTGTGCATCTTCCTTTCATAATCAACCTATATTGTTCCCACTGCTGGAACACAGGAGAGAGGGTGTGGGCCGTAATCTACCACGCTGGCCCAGTGCTGTTTGGTGCATCTTCCTTGCTCATCAACAATCCCGCCACGGTATCTTTACGTCTGTACGAACGCGGGTTTAGCCATGAGCCCCTCCTGCCAGGGTGGCGGATATGCTCAATAGAGTTACCGTGGCCCTAGCACCGACAACTGAAGGAACACGGGTGGGTTTTAGTCAGTAAAAGTCTAACACGCCCTCCCGCTCCGCCCAGAACGGGAGACGTCGTTTGATGATTCCCAGCCAAAAAAAAAAAAACAAATAATTCATGATCCCCTGGTTGCTTTCATCATCATTTTAGTCGAAAGACGTCCACTGCTGGACATAGGCCTCCCCTAAGCTCCGCCACTTCGACCGGTTTTGGGCTTCTCACATCCAGCGGATTTCTACGGCCTTCACAAGGTCATCGGTCCACCTTGTTGGAGGCCTTCCAACTCTACGTCTTCCGGTACGCGGTCGCCACTCCAGAACCTTTCGGCCTCATCGGCCATCTATTCTGCGAGCAATGTGCCCTGCCCACTGCCACTTCAGTTTAGCAATTCTTCGGGCTATGTCGGTTACCTTGGTTCTCCTACGGATCTCTTCATTTCTGATTCGATCGAGTAGGGAAACTTCAAGAATAGCCCTCTCCATCGCCCTTTGAGTGACTTTAAGCCTGCTTTCGTTGCTTTAGTATCTTTTAATAGCACCCTTTTAATTAACTAAAACACCACCTTTAATCCAACCTCTCTAAACAAACAACATACTACTCACAAAATGCCCATAAAATCTACTTTCACCGACCTTTGACATGCGAACTAAGCCACCATTGTACGGATAATACCTGTACATTGCAATTACAACCTTAATAGCATAGGACAGAATACTTTCACTGAGGAAGTTAAACATAGAATCATGAATGCAAACTGTGTAGTTTCAGCTAAATTATGTGCTTTTAAAAACAATGTGAGAACTGAGTTTGAAAGGCGAATGAAATTGGAGTATAATTTACGGGGAAAACAACTAATGGAGCACCAAAGAAAGAAAGAAAACTAGTGAGAAACGAAACGCACATTAAGAAAAAAAAATGCACACGTACAAATTAGCAAAAAAATAAATCACTTGATTTTTTTACAATATTTTTGTGAAAAATATTTTTAAAGTGGTTTAAAATTAGAATTTCTATTGTCAGGTTTTTAATATTAAAATCAAATGTGCGGCAATACTGATTAGTATCCGTTACGTTCTTTGTGGATCCATTTGTTAACATCAAATACTTTTAATATACATTTTAGAAACTTGTAAATTTTTCGGATACATCCAGAACTGTATTCAAAACGCGAAGACATACAGACACGCTCTCTAATCAGACACCCATCAAGGCTTAACTTACCAAGCTCTCGATTAAAAATGAATTCTAAAAGTCCCTACGTAATGTCTATTAAATTATATACTAAACTATCCGCAGCATTAAAAGGAGAAGACAAAATAAACATATTCCTAAAAAAACTTAGACTACTTTTGGTAAAGAAAAGCTATTACTCAATAAACGAATACCTAAGTGATAAACTTATAGTCATAACTTAGGTACATTTTATTTCATCTTTTTTATTACATTTTCAATCATATTTAGTATCTTGTATTTAATATTGCTATTAGTTTATCATAATTATATCTAATATCTTAATCATTATTTTATCTTTAATCATTATTTTTATATTATTATTATACATAGTAAGTTTTCTAATGCTACAAAATTAACAAATGCTTCCTCTCTCCTAACTCACTTATATTGCTGTGCCCGACAGGGTCCATGTGATCTAATTATAAGTTTACCACCTAAGAATACATGTGGAACGCAATTAAAGTATTGAGTATTGAAACAGACATTAATACATATCACATTTAGTGGGAATAGTTTCTCAACAAGATGTTCTTAATAAAGTCTCTCCCTCCCCAGTCCCTCCTCGAGGCCACTGGCCTGCGTCTACATACTATGGGTCAATTAACACGGCGAGACAATTGGCAAAATTGTGTCACATTACCAACTGTCACTTTCGAATGAGAGACTTTAAATGGAGCATTTATTAAGTTCTACACGTGTGGCGCGTGTAATGGAATACAAAATTGTCTTTCATCAGTAAAAATAAAATGTACTTTTGGCCACCCTCTTATTACACCACGTTCCGTGAATTGCGGGACTTAAAGAATAACCCCACCCCATTTCTTCCCGTGGGTGTCGTAAGAGGCGACTAAGGGACTTACTAGAGAATGGGCAGCAGCGTTCCCTATGCATTTTAGCACCATACTGCGATCGCCAACCCGCCAAGCGTGGCGAGTATGGCAGAAGGCCTATGTCCAGCAGTGGACGTCTTTCGGCTGAAATAATGATGATGATGATGATATATATCTTAGGACAACCAACACACCGTTATCTGATCCCAAACTAGGCAGAGCCTGTACTATGGCAACCAGACAACTGATAAACATACTTATATATTTCTAAATACATACATATTATAGATAAATTACATCCACACACAGAACAAATGATTGTGCTCATCACACAAAGATTTGTCCTGGGTGGGAATCGAACCCACGACCTCAGTCTTTGCAGTCAGGATCACTAACCACTAGACTACGACTACTAGATGACTATGTTATGTAAGGACTCTGACGAGTTATTAGAGTTTTTTCGAATGATGCGCTACAAGTCTCTTGTTCATGCTCCGAGTTTTTCTTAGACTCAAGTTCATTTTAAGACTCGAATGGCTGTTAAATGACTCGGGCTCGGCTTGACTCTAGACTCCGAGTCTTTTCAGCTACTTAGTCTTGCACAATTGAGCCAAGTCTTTACAATTACGACTCGAGGACTCGAGTCCTTTGCAACACTAAGCGGGGGATAGTGACATAGGTTACTGCAAAAGTACAAACCGGCACCAAAGAAACATGCCATTGCAAGCTTTTTCACACCATGAGCAAGGTCAGCAAAATATTTCTGCCATCCACCTTGTGCGACATTCCATTGTAACCGACAAAACATATATATTGTAAAACAAAATGAAGAAACTCTTCACCTTGCACAATGTACAGAAGTTAATTTTAAATATACAATGGATAATTTGTTTCTTAGCAAATTGTTAACTTACTTAAGTATTTTGAAATGCTATTGTTTTAAATAGTCACCAATTGCAAAAGGCGACGCCATGTTTGCATGAGCCTAGTAATCGTTTGTTTTGGGGTTTAGATGGAAGGAAATTACCACGGTAAGGCACAATAAAAAATAATAACTTTAAACAAGGGGGGCAACATAAGATACGCAATCCTTCTTATGTCTAGTGATAAAGGTGGAATCGGAAAAATCTGCCAAGCACGAGCATCATTTTTTCGACGGAAGAGTAGACAAAAATGACATTCCGTGTAGACAGTACGATGGCAGCAAAGTAAAAAGAGTCATTTCAAGTCAGTCAAAGCTCTTTATACGAAATTCAGTCTTTTACATAATTCTACTTCAGAATCGAATTTGTTAGACTTATTTTTTCTGTTTGATTCTCAAATTTTACTGACAGTAAGTCACGTATAAAAAGACAACTACAGCATTTTTTTTTTTTCAATGTGCCGAAGTACTGTATTTTGGAATAAAATAATATAACAGTAATATTGGCATCAACCATTTCGTTGGTAACGCTGCGCGCTGCGATTTTAATATGTCCGTATGAAAATCGATTAAACCTCTTGTGCCTGCCAGGGTCGCGAGATTCGTTCGAAAGAGATACCGTGTCCCTGGCATATGGGCAACTGAAAGAACACGGGTGGATTCTAGTCAGTGAAAGTCTGACACACACTCCCGCTCCCCCCAGAGCGGGAGACGTCATTTAATAATTTCCCACCCACAAAAAAAAACCTCTTATGCAGACTCTACGTAGCAGTGGACAGTAGACTTTTATAGTAGTCTGGAGCCATTAGCAATCTTCGATTATCTAGAACTTATTATAGACGCTATGTAGTCTGGATCAAGAGTAGCTTATAACAATAACGACCTCACACAGACATCACTGGTTGTTAATTTTAGAATTGATTAAACAAAACGCATACGGTAGTCTGTCATTCCGCGCTCTTGGATGCTGTTAGCTTTTGCCACACTGCGATGACCAAAGTTTCATTAGTTTGAACTGAAATAGTATTCAGTTAAGTTCCGTTTTGCTTTTGAAAGAAAAAGACAAGACAATTAAAGTTACATTTTAGAATTTAAAAAACCCCTGACCTTTTAAAATCCTTTTAAAGTCAAGAAAATATACGTATTGGCCCTTTAAGTTGAATAAGACGTTTTAGGTAATATTTTGATCAAAGGATCGTTGTGCCAAAACGGCTGAACCGATTTCGATTTTTTTTAATCCGTTCGTTTGTTTAAGAACCACCGCTAGAAAACTTACTTTTAAAATTAGAGGTTAGTGTTATTGTCTCCTTCTTTCATGCATCTGCATTAACCGTCATTTCAGTAACTCCCTCCCTTTCACTCTTTCCTCTTTTACAGATTCCGTTCATCATCGCTTTCGTTATCTTCTATTCGTATTCTATCTATTCTCACTCAAGCGGAGTAAGCCATCTAGGGTGATAACTAAGCAAATATTATCCCACAGTCCCACGCATGCTTTGTAAACTTTGCCCCATATTATCATGTCCCTCTATTCCTCACCGTCTGTTCCTAGAAGAAATTAATGGGAGCAACACATCACCGTCGCCATCATCATCATCAGCCTGTAGTAGTCCACTGCTGAACATAAGCCTCTCCAATTTCACGCCATTTTGCCCGATTCTTGGCAACTGTCATTCAGCTGCTACCAGCCATCCTGCGAAGATCGTCGCTCCACCTAGCCTGAGGGCGTCCTACCTTACATTTGCCGATTCGCGGTCTCCACTCAAAAACACGACTACCCCAACAGTTATCGGTTCTACGGCTTATACGGCCGGCCCATTGCCACTCAGCTTGCTTATTTTGTGAGCTATATCGACAACTGCGGTTCTCTGCCAGATCACCTCATTCCGGATTCTATCCCTCAGAGACAGTCCAAGCATAGCTTGTTCCATAGCTTGCTGAGTGACTTTGAATTTATGGACCTGGTGATTGTCCACGTTTCGACTCCATAAGCGACAAGAGCATAGAATTGGCGGCTACTCTAAACATGTTTTTTAAATGGACTATCCTTATCCTGCTCTTGGAACTCATAAATAACTTTTTTCTCTCTAGTTTTCACGTCCTTTCTTAATATTTATTATATTATATATATTACCAATTTACCACGTGTATTTCTGCTCACCCGATTTCGCACAAGTCTAAAGATACGATAAGCACGTCTTAAGGCTCGTACAGACAGGCGCGACATGTCGCGCGACCTGTCGCGGAGGCGATTCTGCGATAAATCGCGACGCAACACCTTTCACACTGGCGCGACCACTCATGCGCGAATCGCCCGCGATTCGCGCGCGACGAGCAGCGCGACAGCTTTTAGTACATTTTGTATGGCGTCGCCGCGTCGCACGGTGGATCGAAAATCGGCTGTAGAAGACATAGGATCTCGATTTCTTAAATGTTATTTTTTTTGCTGGAAATGACTTCTGCTGATCATTCCTGTTCTATAAAATGTCATATGAAGTAAATATGTGCGCAAATGGAAGAGTTATAATTTTTATAAGAAAAAAATGTATGGAGCTAGTATGAAAAATCGAATTATCTCCTAAACGGCATGTTCAACCGTAATATCCTTGGAGGTGGTCATAGTGCTAATTATTTATAATTTTTTAGTTGCGGATTTGACGAAAAATTTCATGCCGTTTTTTTTTTAAAAATCGTCAAAATATTTTCATTTGTTTTTTCATATGAAACGATTCCTTTTAGTGTTTATGTTGAAGAACACGGACTTTTAACTACACGTAACATAAAATAGCATCACTCCTATATTTCCGAAGGAGTTGGCAGAGGTTTATAGTACACCCACACGTAGACAACTATGCTTGAGCTAGATATTTATCAACACATCATGAGTTTTAAAACTTTTCATACAACCAAATTACCAATTGTTTACTCTTCTAATGAGTCCGAAAAGAAGTGATTAAGTAACTACACTGATTAGGTCTTCTAATGAGTCTTTATAGGTGATTTAATGATTTTCAATATCTCACGACAATGCCAACTATGGATTACATTCAACTTTTCCTGATAAGTAAGCTAATTTGTTAATTAGCAGTGCTATGAGTTCTAAGAATAGTTAGTGACAATTATAAATTTTCATTAGCTAATGAGAAGATAACTAATGAGGGTAGTTACCTAATTATTGGCGTTTTGCAATAAAAGGGCTACAGTTTTGTTTTATAATTTAATTTGTTCACAACTGTGTAACTGCTAACACTAAATCTGCGACTATAAAATCTTAGAATGGAAAGTTTAATCACGAATTTAGACTTGTTTGTTCTTCTACGAAGTGAGAGTACTTCATTTGATCATGAAGTATTGTTCAGTGCAGTTGTATCCCGCATAGGCGATTGCCTGTCTGACGAAGATCGTGTTGTTCTCAAAGAATTTTCTCGGAGATTTACGCGAGCAGCTTTACAAAGGTGGCAGAAATCCTACCGATTCCTTGATAATTTCAGGAGAAAGTACGAGAATTGGTTGGGAGCAAATATTGATTGGCCGAGTTTTGTGCAAACTTTAGTTAATCAAGAACTAAGTGTTGATGAGATACCAAGAGCGCCCTCAGTCTCTCCAGAACCGTCGACATCAACGTCCATTGGAACAATGACGAAAAGATCCCGTAAACCATTCTAAGATCTGGGAAGTAAACAAAAAAAGAGAAGATCTGATGAACACACAGGCGAAGATTTCAGTGAATTGGCATATGCAGCTGCAGCACGTTTAAAAGAAGAAGGGCATGGAGATATCGCCTCTGTCATCGAATACATGATGAAAAATCCTGAAGCAGCCGCTAAATTAAATGAAACGCTTAAGAAACCAGCGAAAACAATCATATTTACGTTAGAAAAGGCGCTTGGATTGCTTCTTTCGCTAAAACTCTCAAAGTGGCAATATATTACGTTGCGAGAGGCTGCCATTCGGGAAGGTGCTAAGGATATTTATCCATCTTACTATAAAGTGCAACAAACTAAGCTTGATTGCTACCCTCCGAAGCAATCAGTGACAGTTACTGATTCATCGGCTAGGATTACACTTCAAGCTTTACTTGATATCACAGTTACAAGAATCCTTCAAAGCCTTTCTAAGGAAGAGCATAACAAGCAGTTGAAGCTGATATCCAAGTGGGGATTTGATGGTGCTTCTAACCAAAGCCAATACAAGCAGAAAATGGAGGGTGAGGAAGATGACTCGAGCATTTTCATGACCTCCTTGGTGCCACTTAAACTGACAGATGGAGACAACATCTTATGGACGAACCCAAAACCATGCTCAGTTTTGTATTGTCGTCCAGTTCAGTTTACTTTTGTAAAGGAGAGTGAAGCAGTTGTCTTTGAGCTGAAAAAACAAATGGATGAAGAAATTGAGGCCCTTATCCCCACAGAGTGCAATAATAATAATAGGGTGACTTATAAACTAATGATGACGATGATCGACGCTAAAGTTTGCACTTACCTTTCTGAAGCTAGATCAAATGCATCGTGCTACCTGTGCTTAGCAGAACCTACAGAAATGAACCGCTTAGATGCTGTAACATCAAAAATTGTGTGTTCTGACCTGTATGAATTTGGCTTGTCATCCCTACACGCCCGTATAAATTGTATGAAATGTCTGTTACACATTGCATACAGGCTCGACTTCAAACGGTGGGCAGCGAAAAGTGATGAGCACAAAGAAATGCTACAGACAAGGAAGAAAATAATTCAAAATAAATTCAAAGATGAGCTAATCTGTTGATTGATATAGTAAAACAAGGCTCGGGAACCACCAATGACGGGAATACTGCAAGAAAATTCTTTGAGTTTCCTAATAAAACCGCATTTATAACCGGTTTGGATGAAGACCTCATCAAAAGATTTGCTGTAATTTTACAAGCAATTACATCTGGAGAGCAGGTCGATATAATAAAATTTAGAGATTATGCCCGCAAAACAGCAGAAAAGTACGTATTATTATACGACTGGTACTACATGTCGTCAACCGGTCATAAATTATTAATCCATGGGGCTGACATAATTGAGAAAAATAATATTGTGCCGATTGGGACTCTCTCGGAAGAAGCCTCAGAGTCTCGAAACAAAGATTTTAGGAGGTTTCGAGAACATCATTCGCGGAAAAGAAGCAGGCAGGATTCCAATCAAGACATTTTAAATATGCTTGTTGTTTCTTCGGATCCTTTGCTAAGTGCACAAAGGCCTAAGTTAGATGCCAAGATAAAGCAGAGCTTTTTTGCTGAAACTCTCGACTTAATTCAATTTCAGGAAACTGAGTTCGAGTTTTTCGATATATCCAATCTGGATGCTGACTCAGAATTGGAGTCTGACAACGAGCACTCTCGTAAATTTGGAACATAAGGAAAATTTGTAAAAAAATTATATATGTACTTATTTGTAAATTTGTATTTGAGTCTGTTTGGGTTTTTTTTTGTAATATTTAATGATATTTTGTCTTTTTTTTTATTTATTTTACTTTATTTTACAAATGCTTAGTATTAATTCCTTAAATTAAATTATTTTGTATATAATATAACTTTATATGTTACTTAAATAAGAGTTTGATAATCTTTTTTTATTTAAATTAATAAAAATGTGTAAAAAAACAGCAATTTTTTAATTTAATTTTTCTTGTTTTGTGTGTTCTTAATATTTGGGTTAATAACATATCGAACTTTTTAACTTGGACACTAAAAGGGATCGTTTTACATGTAAAAATAAATAAAAATATTTTGACGATTTTTTTAAAAAAAACGGCATTAAATTTTTCGTCAAATCGGCAACCAAAAAATCATAAATAATTAGCACTATGACCACCTCCAAGGATATTACGGTTAAACATGCCGTTTAGGAGATAATTGGATTTTTCATACTAGCTTCATACAAATTTTTCGTAAAAAAAATATATTTCCTTCGTTTTTGGGCAGAATTAACTCGGGTGTCATTTTTGTACATAGTAATGATCAGCAGAAGTCATTTCCAGCAAAAAAAATAACATTTAAGAAATCGAGATCCTATGTCTTCTACAGCCGATTTTCGATCCACCGTGCGTCGCAGCGATTTCGCGGCGATATCGCCGCGACGCCACACAAATGGTATAAATGGCGGTACAATCCGGGCTGAGCTCAGTAGTAAGCGATTTTAATCAGAGGACGACGGCAGGTATGTGGGTGTTGGCGAGTCGTAGGTTCGATTCCCTGGTACCTACTTAAGTTAGATAATGTCACATAACTCAACCCAACTAGGGGTACCTAAGCTTGAAGTACTTTTACGTAGTAGTTGTTTAAAAACTGGCCAAGTGCGAGTCGGACTCGCGCACCGAGGGTTCCGTACAAACCTGCAGGTATTCATGGTTTATGCATAAGGTTTATGTTTATGAAATTAAATGGTTTTTTTTTAAATTTTTATATTTGAGTTGACTGAATGAAAGGTAAATTGTGGTTTACGATTTATGAAGTATTAAAAAAAACTACTTACTAGATCTCGTTCAAACCAATTTTCGGTGGAAGTTTACATGGTAATGTACACCATATATTTTTTTAGTTTTATCATTCCCTTATTTTAGAAGTTACGGGGGGGGGACACTCATTTTACCACTTTGGAAGTATCTCTCGCGCAAACTATTCAGTTTAGAAAAAAATGTTATTTGAAACCTCAATATCATTTTTGAAGACCTATTCATAGATACCCCACATGCATGGGTTTGATGAATTTTTTTTTTCAAATCTTAATGCGGTTCACAGAATACTTACCAAGTTTCAACAGCATAGCTCTTATAGTTTCTGAAAAAAGTGGCTGTGACATACACGGACAGACAGACAGACAGACATGACGAATCTGTAAGGGTTCCGTTTTTTGCCATTTGGCAACGGAGCCCTAAAAATCAAGATTTTAAGTCTAGGTGTGAATCGTTGATTTTTGACGTACTTTTTAGTTTCCAATTCATGTGATTTCGGAAAAATGACTTTGTTTTCTACATGTTAAGTGTATTTTCCGATACAACAATTTTTATGAGGAGATTACATATTGTGATTTTGAAATCTTAATTTACACTCTCGTAAAATACGCATAACTGGCATAATGTAGGTGTAGGTACTATACGTACCGTTACCTCTGTGTAACCCTTTGGGGAATGCAGGGGCGATGTTATGTGTGTGTTTAAGAAATATTCAGTAATAACTTAATATGTCCAATAAGTAGTGGTGGCCCAGGTGGTAACGGCCGCGACTTACGAGTAGAAGGTCGTGAGTTCAAAACCAAGCAGGCGCATTACTTTGTGTAAATTATTTCATCGCCACTGCTCTCAAAACGGTGAAGGAAAACATCGTGAGGAAACCGGCATGTCGTAGAACCAAAAATTCGAAGACATGTGACATCTACCAACCCGCACTGGGCCTGCGTGGTGGATCATGGCCCACTCCCTCTCACCGAGAGGAGGCCTGTGTCCCAGCAGTGGAAACATTATAGGCTGATGATGATGATGTCCAATGAGTGATCTTATTGTAAATATAGTAACTTCTAACAAACTGCTTCGTTGGTCTAGCGGTTGTAATATGCACACACAGTCGTTCGCTCGCATTCACACGTTGACGTTTGAACTCGAACTGACCCTCGCACAGCTGACATCACGCACTTGACTGCTAGCGGAGACCTAGCGCTCTTACTATGAATCGGGCGCACGCTCCGCCGCGAGCCATTTCAACTCGAGGTGCACCAGCCCATTTAGAGGTATTAATGAGGTATTATTATTAGTGATATATAATAAGTTGTATGTTCGGGGTAGGTTTATCTACGTAATTAAACACTATTTTAAAATATGTATTATAAAATTATTATTATCACTATTATGTAACATACACGGCGCAATCTAGGAATGGCATGCATTCACGGCTGAGGTTTCTAGATTTAGTGGACTGGCGAAGGCGTCCGAAGGGCGCGGGCCGTGCATGGGAGACGCGGCGGCCGGGCGGCCGGAGCGACTCAACGCGATGGTCCGATGGTCCTCGCGGTTCGGTAATGTTCGGTCGGTAGGGAAGAAGCGGCCTACGGCCGAGCGAATGCTGGGGCTCCGCTGGCGGCCCGCGGTATTTTGCTCGGTGCATACCTACTGCATAGTAAGAGGATGTACAACACGTGCTTAGCCTACATACAAAGTATTAATTTGACAAACAATTTACTTATATTGACAAAAAATTTACAGGCGTTGGAGGCAGACTGCTGACTGTAATATTGAAGAGCACCATTTAAATTATTGAACAACTAAACTCGCTGCAGATACGAATAAAAGTGTTGGACAAAGTATTATCTTGTAATCATTGAATAATGCTAAAGCATAATTGCAAAAATGAAAATAAAAGGCGCTATATTCTCGCGGACGCCACGCCCGCCGTTCGCATCTAAATATTTCAAAGAGAAGTCTCCGCCGCATTTGCAGCGCCGCGCAGCCCCGATACGCGTGCGCTCTCCTAATCCACTACCAGATTAAAAAGTTTTTAAGCAAAATACAACCGTCTTTGAATTAAGTTCATACTTACATAACTTTTATCCCACGAAGCAACGCATTTTGGTAACCAAGTGAACAAACACGTTGTGAGTGTGTGCGTGAAGACGAGTAGTGTCAGCACATAACACATACACGAACACAAACACACATTGGTTATGTCTCGGACAAGTCGGAAGTCGGAAGTCGGACGATACCACGGTAGGACGGTACCGTCAGCTCCCGCACTTATACTCACAACTGTCTTTTGACACGCTTTATATTAGCTTCACTTGTATGTTTTTTGTATGTTTGTTTGTAACCGACTCCTTATAGCGCGATTTTGACCCACTTTAAACGACCAGATTTCATTCAAACTTTGCACACCTGTCAAGGACCGATGACAATGCAATAATTTCATAAATTTGTGCCATTATCCTTGCCAGGGTTACCAGAACAGCAAAAAAACTGTCTTCGAAAACTACGCTGACATACGTCACAAATTACGCTGACATACGACAGAAACTACACTGACATACGTCACAAACTACACTGACATACGTCACAAACTCCGCTGACATACGTCACAAACTATGCTGACATACGTCTCAAAATTCGAAACACCCTAAAAAATAGAAAATAAATAATAGTTTAAAAAACGCTTCCATTGAAAACCAAACTAAAAAGTACAAAATAATGGAAAAAAAGCGTGGGGTGCCTGATATCAATAAACAAAATACCTTAAAAAGCACCCCACGCTTTCTCTCAAGATTACTTTTTTTAAATATTATTGTGTATTCTTTTAAGGTTTAATTCTTATAAAAGGCTGCCATTGTAAAAAAAGTATTATATCGTTTTATAAAAATAATTTTATTTGTATAAATTCAAAATTTTTTGGCGAACCGTACTTCCCAAGACATAACTTTGTTTATTTTACTTGTGGTCCCAAAGTACTACTAAAAATATTTATTGTATTAATAGGTGGATTCTGATACCGCGGTCCCGGTCCCTAAAGCCCCACGACCCGTGAGTTCAAACCCAAGCAGGCGCATTACTTTGTGTAAATTATTTCATCGCCAGTATCGCCACTGCTCTCAAAACGGTGAAGGAAAACATCGTGAGGAAACCGGCATGTCTTAGAACTAAAATTCGAAGACATGTGACATCTACCAACCCGCACTGGGCCCGCGTGGTGGATCATGGCCCACTCCCTCTCACCGAGAGGAGGCCTGTGTCCCAGCAGTGGGAACGTTATAGGCTGCAGATGAAACGACGATGTACATTTTTTTTTTTTTTTTTTTACATATACCTATCACATAATCTAGGTACTCTTTATTTGACACTAGCTTCTGCCAGCGACTTCGTCCGCGTTAAATTTCTTGTTCCTCCTACCCTTCCCGTCGCGTCGAATCGCCTACCCGTGTGATTTTCCCCGTTTTTGCAACATTTTTCATTACTGCTCCGCTCCTCTTGGTTGAAGCGTAATTTTATATAGCCTAGCCTTCCTCGATAAATAGGCTACCCAACACAAAAAGATTGTTTCAATTCGGATCAGTAGTTTTTGAGATTACCGCGTTCAAACAAACAAACAAACTCTTCAGCGTTATAATATTAAAGTACAGATTCTAGACCTACAACTATGTAGTTTGAACCCAGTATTATTGGTTGTCATGGCCATAATGACATTTGTTTTAAATAGGTTATTATATTTTATTTATGACATACCTACTATCATTAAAATAGTTTCAAATAGATTCGAATGTGAGAAGGTTGTAGGCCTTATAGGACAGTACGCAATTTTCTATTTTATTAAGTACCTGGTACTTGTTGACAGCCCACTTACGAGGACAGTTCCTCCCATAGCTATTAAAACTAACACCTAACCTAAGTAGCTACAAATGTCGATCGACCAGGGTATCGAACCTCGGACCCCAAGCTAAGCACACACGCACCGACCTGCCTTCGTCCTATGACGAAGATCGTCTACTACTGAGCTCAGCTTGGATTGCACCGTCTTTTATACTCTCATGTCGCGTCGCGTCGCGGCCGCGAATTCGCGGCGATATCGCCGCGAAATCGCCGCGACGCCATACAAAATGTACTAATAAGCTGTCGCGCTACTCGACGCGGCGCGACCGTGTCGCGGCGCGACAGGTCGCCCCTGTGTGAACGGTCGCGCGCGTTTTCATAGAAATTGTTCTACGGATATAAATCGCCGATTCGCGCGCGACCGTCGCGTCGCGCTAGTCTGAACGAGCCTTTAATTTAGCAGGAACTACTACTGAGCACTCTCTGTTCTGTACAATGATTGTTTGTTATACCCGTCATTTGATCTGAGAGGTCAGTAGCTGATGTTATGATGTAAGAGGTAAGATGATATTTTGCGAAATTAAGTTGTAGGCTTGGCTTTTTTTTTTGCATAGCATAATCAGTCCATGTTGCCACTTCTGGGACAGAAGCCTCTTCTCGGTGAGAGGGAGTAGGCGGTGAGCTAAGACGCGGGCCCAGTGCGGGTTGGTAGATGTCACATGTCTTCGAATTTTTGGTTCTAGGACATGCCTGTTTCCTCACGATGTTTTTCTTCACCCTTTTGAGAGCAGTGTTGATGAAATAATTTGCATAAAATAAAGCGCCTGTCTAGATTCGAACCGTTCAACAGTAACAGTCTTACCCGTGCAAAAAAGCATGCAAAACTAAGCTTATTTTGCACTGGTAAGACTTTTTGCAAGTCAATCATGGTCCGAAAATATATTGTTGGCGTATAGGTGTGATTTTGAATGAATGTTCATATCAATGTTTAGTCCTCAAAAGCATTAAACAAAAATATCAATAGATATATTAAGTAACAATGTTATTTTATAAAATACATATTTTCTTTTCACGATTACATATACATCAACGTGTGCATTTATGAAACGTCAGAAGCTAGGTGTACGGTTCCAAATTGTTAATTGATATGGAGAAGACCCAGCAACAAAACTCGACGGTTACTATTTTAAAAATGGCTTTTACAATGTTTTCAAATTCAAGTGTTACTAAGTATAGAAGAACAAGGTTCTCTGTATTCACATAATCCTTTTCTCTACAATGGGAGTTACAAGCTTTTACTTTTCGAGAATCTAGACAAAGCAGCACCCTAAAAGTTTGACACACTATTATTGCTTATGCATTACTTCATATGTTGGAAAAATATTCCTACTGAACAACGTAAATAACGTAATGAATGTTGTTGAACTCTCAAAACAAAAGTTATTCCTACTATTAGTGATTTTGATATCCAATGCAGACACACAAAGAGAATATTCATTTTCTCTTACATTAGGTTGGTTCCTCGTGTTTTTGCATTTTATGTCGGCGAGTTTCAAATAGATTATAGTGAAATAGAAGGTGGCTAGCTGCTATCAAGTCACGATTTCTATGTAACAACTTTAAGATCATATTACACAATGTTTCTAACGAAACAACGTGAACTTGTGAGAAAATTATTGTAACTATCTTCAGTATTCTGACCTCCGATCGTATTTGTGGTGATATCTGGTTTCGGAACCTTCATCGTCATCATTTCAGCCCAAAGACTTTGACTGCTGAAAGGCCTCCTCAAAGCACCGCCACTTCGACATTTTAATGCTTGTAATTTTTGGGGGGATTGCCATAATTGGCTCGCTTGGTAGGCGGGTTGGCGATCGCAGTATGGTGGTAAAATGCATAGAGAACGCTGCTGCTCATTCTGTAGTAAGTCCCTTAGTCGCCTTTTACGACACACACGAGAAGAAATGGGGTGGTGCTATTCTTTACGTTCCGCACCACACTGAACCTTAGTCATCGTCATCTGCCTAGCTTTTTCCCAACTATTTTTGAGGTCGGCTTTTGGTCTAACCGGATGCAGCTGAGTATCAGTATTTTACGTGGAGCGACTGTTCATCTGACCTCCACAGCCTAATTACTGGGTAATACGATACCTCTTGGTAAGAATGGTTGTCAGACTATCGGGCTTCTGATAACCCGTAACGACGAGTACTTTCCAGAGACACGTAGGGATATTTGTATGTAAAGATAGTTACCCATCCATGACCAACGGTGGCGAGCGTGCTTAACCGGATTAATCGAACCGTGTGGCTTTTAATACTAAACGAAGTGTGGAAAAAAAAGTCATGCTGCGCCGGCCCTAAATAAATTGGAAGGCAAGAGAATTATTGTCAATACGGTGTTTTTAAAAAAGCCTCCTACCATGGAGGAACTTTGGAACCACGGCAGGCATAATTTGAGAATTTTGGAATATGCATAAAATAATGGGTATTTTACAGGTCGAATTATTTTCCTAGTCAGTATCAATTCGGTATCGGTATTTTCTAAACGTAGATACAGGCCATAGAGAAAACGTTGAAATGATACATGAGCTCAAATTAAAAGACAAAAAATCTTTTTAAGAAAAAATTAAACCGCCGAAAAAACTGAAAAGCAAAAGCTAATAAAACTTTCAGTCATTTTGAGTCGGCGCCAAACAATCAGTGAACAAAGATCATTCAAAGCGCCGACTAATTTTTTTTTCTATTCTGTAAGAATGTTATGCATTACAATCAATGAGTGAAGAAAAAATCATCCCCTGTTTTCCTACCCTTAGGGTTTGAATTTTCTTTCCAAATTTACATGGGTCCACGTTCGGGATATACCCTTTCCAATAAAAAAAGAATGATCAAAATAGGTTCACTCTGTGAAAAGTTATGCGTGGTCATACATAAATATATATATTAGCTAACCGTACAGATGTTGTCCTGTTTCCTAGAACTCGATAGCAGAGCCAGCTATCGGGCTGATTTGTGAACCATCCAGGGTGCCACCCAAACGCATACAAAAAAAATCATTCAAATCGGTCCAGCCGTTTAGGAGGAGTTCAGTGACATACACACGTTCAGTAGAATTATATATGTATATAAAGAAAGATATACGCGTCGAATTGAGAACCTCGTCCGTTTATTTTCGTCGGTTAAAAAATAATGTGTAGCAAAAAACTATTCTGTAGAATTTAGATCACTATCAATTTAGCCGTCACGGGAAAACTGGAAAAGGAATAATCCTTTTTCTTTTTGTACTTGGATAACCAACTGAAGAAAATCTTGTACCTTTCTCTCGTCCGAAAGACAAATGGGGCGTTTCACGGATTTATGACTAAAACGGTTCAGATCTTGCGATTTGGTTCAAACTGTTTTTTTAAATCTTTATGTTGGTCAACTGTCATTTACAGTACTTATGTACTTATTTTACCTACCTAACCATGACGTAGCGTAGCCTATATACAAGTAAAAGATAGACTCTAGTCTCGATAAAGCCATTCTTTGTCTCGTTTTTCGCATGGAACCAGCTGACAAAACGCAATGCCCTCGACAAACGCCAAGGAGAACATTCAGGAATGTGTGGGCATTCCATTATTGTAACTAAGTCATGCCCAACAGAAGCCAATGCCCGGACTATTAGTTCCGAGCGAAGTAACCCAACACTTAGCGTTTGATGACTGTGAGAACGTAGCCATAACATTTATTATTATATCAATCGCAATGGCGTGGCGCGCGCAATGACAGCGGCGCGGCGGCCATTGTTGTTGTGGTTCTTTTTTTTTAATTTGGCGATGGTAGTCAATTGTTTTATGCCTTGTTAAGATCTGTTCTGTTTAGAAGTAGATTATACAAGTCGTGACTAAAATTAAGGAGTCATCATCTGCTGAAAGACGTCCAATGCTGGACAAAGCCCCCCCAATTTGGGGTATTTGCCATAATCGCCACGATTGGCAGGCGAGTTATCGATCGCAGTATGGTGGTAGATTGGCTGCTGCCCATTCTCTAGTAAATCCCATAATTGCCTCTTACGACACCCACGGTAAGAAATAGGATGGCCTCCTATTCCTTACGTCCGACACTACACGGAAGAACAAATGAAGGAGTGAATAAGGAATTTTGATTATGATTAAGTTGTTTTTTTGGATAACTTTATGCTGTGATAATTTTGATAAGCATTTTCATTGTGCAATTCATTTTCTTATTTTACTATCTCCATTGTTTCATATGGCACTGAGTTTCTAGATAATGCTTGGATGCAGTAGATTGCGTTTAACGTAAAACACAAGATAAACGAGCCATTCTTTTGTCGAAAAGAAACACTCAACAAATGAATTATCCACAGTTAAAATGATAAATGAAGAAGACAGGAAGTCTTTACTAATCAAAAATCGTAAAATATATTCCGACAAAATAATCATTCATCGTATCTTTTCTTCTTTGACAATGCTGTATGCAGAAGCACAATGTCTCTCCAGGCTCTTCAATTACTTTTGAAAGAGTAACCGTGAGATACTCCTTCAAATTCTGCAGGACTTAAAAGTATGGCCAATGAGAACAATTCGTAACAAGAACCATTATGAATCGCGACGGGGTAGGGCAAAATTGGCCCTCAACAAGCAACCATAAACCAAAAAGAAAAGAAAGAATTTTGACCAGCAACCCTTGTTAAGAAAAAAAAGGCTACCTGATAAAGTATCATAAAGATTCAAACTGATGTTACGGGGATGATGCGGGTAGACAACATTGAATTGTGAATGTAGGTATTATAAGGTGATTTCGAATTCCAAAATAAGTTTAGCGGTTAGATTGAATTTGGAAGATATACCTGTGATTATTGTCAATAGATATAATTCGCAGTGCAGAATACTTAGGTAGAGAATAGATTGTATAAATAAAATCTTGATGCCATTTTTGGCGATAGACGGTCCCCATTGGTAATATGTAACATCATTCTCTAGCCATTTACCAATTTGTTTGGGGTTGATGCAACTGTCTTCTACTTCTATTCTTCTCTATTAGTCGTCATCTCAGTAATGACCTCTTACTATAGTAACAATGACTCATACATATTTCGATAATTACGATCATTAAAAATGATCTAAAACGGATGCAATTACAACAGGTAGGGTCACGAAATTCTTTGATTAAAAAACAATAAATGCATGTTTATTTGTTTCTTTGCTAATAAAAAATGCATGATCAGCCACCATTTGGTTCGCCCGTCACTATATTTACACCCGAACCAGAGCCTCGAATAAAGACATTAAAGTTCATTTACGATTATTTTACATTTTTATTAGTGTACCTAACGACCAAAATATACAAAAACTGACTGTGAACGTTATGGGCCTTTAAGAAAACTTTCTGTATCTAAGCAAACATCTTTTGAAACGGCTTTTTCTGTATTGGGCTTAATAAATCTTCTGAATCTCATTTGGCCTCCATCTTTGTCAGATACACTTTGGTAAGTTCCAAGCTATTTTAGGAACTATAGTATCGAGTTTACTTATTTTTTTAAACCGGTCACTTTAGTTGGGATTACGAAAGTCACCATCAGTAGCCGTCCGAACAATTCTGATGATTACTCGTATCTGGCATCAGCATAGTTAGATAATGAACAAGGTTAGCAACAAGGTGCCTTGTATACAACGATGCAACATGGATAGAACTCGGAATGCGTGCAGCAATGCGGGGCCTTACAGCTTGCAGAGAATGACAGATGATAAATTCCAAGGTTTCTTATATAGTTCTACAGAAGTGTTGATAAAAAGTTGTAGTTAACTAACAACTAATTGATAAGAATTGTCCATAAATTGTACGATGTTTGTTAGAGCGTTGATCTGCCAGCTGCAAGGTGGAAAGCATTTAGATAATGTTACTCAATAGAGAAGCCTTTAATACTAAAAGGCGGATTTGAGAAGTGTTAAATTGGTTTTGCGATATTGTTAAAAAAGAACACTGCTTTTAAGAATTAGATTAAGCTTTTGACTACCTCCATTATGATCAATCTTTTCGTAGATAAAGATGAAGCGTAGATGAGGGAGGAGTCTTATTGTAGTGATCAAAAGTTACCTTTTGAACAACAGGAAACATGTACAGTTAACAATATTAGTCATCAGCCTACTATGTACGAATAAAAAATTCGAAATCCTGCAGGGTTGTGTATTTGGACCCACCCTGTTTCGTTTCGGGGATGACATGCTCAACTGTTATAGATTACTCAGCCATGCTAAATTATCATTGTGAAATGTAAGAAAAGGACCTGTGAAATCTCTGGATCACCAACCTACGACCCCAAAACAACATTAACATTTTATTGTAGCCCAGAATAATCATTTTGGACCCCGAATAACTTTTTCCTGTAAACACTGTCGCCATTTGCAGCACTTATTGATATATAACAGTGATCGACGAAAGTCATTTCATGGGTATCTGTCACAATTTAACGTTCACAATTTTGCACAGAAGCTATTAGAAACTTCTTGCGGACTTGTAAAGTTTATAGACTTAATTCTATACGCCTTTAAAACTGAATCTATTAGCAGCCATAACTGTTTCATGGTATCTCTATCAATTATCGAGAATATTAAACAATTTAACTTTAGAAAGGCTGTTACAATTTACCTAAATGCTCTTTGCATATCTACAACATGGAGAGTGGAGTAAGTTTCTTACGTACAATTTTTTATGGTGAATCATTTTGCTGATTATGCGTGGTTGCAGTTTCATATGCCTAGCTGCTAGAATGCGTAAACCTATAGTGGTATAACTTTATTCTAGGTTCAGCATCTTTACATGACATATAATGCCTACATACTATTTTTAACCGACTTCAAAAAAAGCAGGAGGTTATCAATTCGACTGTATTTTTTTTATTTTTTATTTTATGTTTGTTACCACATAACTTTTGACTGGGTGAACCGATTTTGATGATTTTTTATTTGAAAGCTGGTGCTTCCCGAATGGTCCCATTTTAATTTGGTTAAATTAAATGAACGAATAACGCGATTAGATTAGTGCGGGGTATCTACCATAACCAAAAAGTTAAAAATAAAAACTTTTTACAAAAAAATAACCGACTTCGGTGTCTTAGGATCTGTATTTAAGGTTTTTTTGCCACCGACTTCCGAAATTAAAGTTATTTTTGACTTTAAGGAAGTCGGTTGTTATTTTTTTGTAAAAGGTTTTTTAAAAGGTCAACTTTGGAGTTCCCTTTCTTCTCCATAGACTTGCTGATCCTAGAATCCATACTATATTTTTTTATACTTTGGCATTCAAAAGTGCCTATATTTGAAATAAATTATTTGAATTTGACTTCGGTACCTACCTACCAATTGTTTTATTAGCAAATAATTTTGCTGATTATGATTGGTTACAGTTTTACATCCGCCTGGTTTACTCATTACCATGGGCATAAAGCTGTTAGAAGAATGCCTTGATTCCGTAGGTATGGTTCTAAAAACATCTTAGCTTATTAAAGTCTTTTCATAGTTCTGATAAATTGACGAACTGCACTTCGTAGTATGTTTTTTACAGCCATGCATGCGAGACGATGACTGTTGCTAACCCTCTTCAAGACATTCATTTTATGACTAAACTAGCATTTTCCAATGGCTTCGTATGCATATAAATCTTCCTCTTGAATCACTCTGTCTATTGATGAAAACCACAATAAAATCCGTTGCGTAGTTTAAAAGATCTAAGCGTACAAACGCGGGAAGCGACTTTATACTAGGTACCTATGTTGTGACCCTAAAGGCCTTATCACAATCTAAATTAGTGTAGGTAGGTACGAAATTGCAGTACAGTCAGAAGGGTTCTTAATAAGTGGAGGTCAAAGTTTATCACAAACCATATTACAAACAAAAAGTTCTGTTTTCTTGATAAAGTTTTATCTTAAAGGATATCTAAGTGAAAGAAACTAGTTCTAGATATAGAATTAATAAGTAACAATTTAATACAGGTATCCACGAAGTCAATTATGTCAGTAATTCATGTAAAAATATGTAGAATGCTAGCCATTTTAGCACTCACTCTCAACTTTTTTTTTTCACAAAAAAAAGTGAGGCAGAGATCCTACACAAAACATCCTCGTTACCGGTCCACCTAACAACTAACGAAATTTCATATATGCCGCTTACTTTCAAAACTAGTTTACGTTTTCTTTGTTCTTCACCGTTCATACTTCAAAATCACACGCCCCAACTAAAACAATGATTTACAATCAAATTATAACCTTAAAACTTACCATAGAGTTTTAAAAATCACAAAATCCTGTTTTCGAAACGTAACAGCACACCTTTTGCACACCACACAACTATTTTGAATTTCGAAACAGATTTATAAATGGGAACACATGTCATACGGCTCACGGTTGCACATACACTGAGTAGGAATACAAAGATTACGTTTATTCGTGCATTTTTCATTGAAAACTAACATTTTAAGTTACAAACTACAATAAAGTTTTTATAAAGACGCGTACGAACCGCGCCGCGTCGCATTTTCACTGGATTTGAGTCGAGTTAAAAAAGATATTTTTACCTGTGATGGCAAAAAAAGTTTAGTTCGTATTGTGAGCTTAATTGACTGGAAAAAACAATTTCTAACCTTATCTCTAGTGCTCTAAAGTCCATTTCCCTTTGCAGTTCACAAATTGCATTAGTGTGACCATATTTGTGAACATTGCTGGTCAAATCTGAGTGCTAACACAATAGTATAAGGTTCAATTTTGTATCGTTATTAGCCCAAAAGCTTCGCTTGAACCGTGTGCTTGTAGATATATTGTGGGCAGTTGGTTCGTTACAAAGTTTCTAAAAGTTTTTTTTTATTACCATTTCAACCATTTTGGATTCGGATGGTTTAATTACCACGCTTTGGGAGGCGGACACTAGAATTGCGTATGTTATAAAAAGTGATTTGGACAAAATGAGAAAAATAAAATAGTAACTCACAAAATAACTTGAACTTGATGTGTGCACTACCGTGTTCCCAAAACATAGTTTAAAATATTTATTTAACTAAATATAGGGTTACCCATACACAACGTAAACCTATTTCTGCCATAATTTAAGTAGATCTCGCTTGTGTCTAAATTATAGGAACGGCACTATCAATTAGCGTACTAGAACATTATACATACCTACTTACAAATAAAAAGTATAAATATCAAATAAAAATTCCACATTACATTTTTTTTTTTTAAGTAAATTTAAAAGTGTAAAAGTAGTCTCGTGCTACAAATTCTCCCAAAAAACCAAAGGAAACAAAGAAAAAACTGCAAATTACTATTCACATATGGGAATCGAACCCACGACCTGTGAAAAACTAGAAAAGATAACTTCATTTAGGTTATTTTAGATGGTGCTAGCTAAACAACCCTGCGAGCTGCGTGGCCAAAACTTTCTAGTAAAATTAGTTAACAGAGAAAACGAAACAATTTAAAAAATTAGCCGTCGCATGACTGCGAATTTTTTTCGTAGTTTTAAATGTTTTTTTAGTAGTAAAAGAACGTTTTACTTCAAAAATCATTGCAAAACATTAACAAATCCACTTCACCACTGCACAATACGTACAAAAAACTACCATTGTCTGTCTATTTATAATTAGAACAACAGTTGCACCACATCCGTAGATTTGTGTGTCTAAAAACATCGACACATCCATCAATGTCACGTTATATAGGACACAGATGGACACGAATCTCCCGCAAGGGGCGAACGGATGGGCACGCCACAATTGTGGCGGTAAGTCCACTCTTTCAGGAGTGGATAAAGAGGCGTCACGGCGTCCTCACCTTCCGTCTGACGCAGGTTCTCACCAGCCATGGCGTGCTTCGCGGGGTTCCTGTTCAGGATAAAGCGAGAGGAAACGCGCGGGTGATTCCATTGCGAGGATCGTCTGGAGGACACGGTGGAGCATACGGTGGAGGTGTGCCCTGCCTGGGCGGAGTACCACCATTTCCTCGTTCGAGGCGATCGGCGGCGGGGCCCTCTCGCGTCTGGCCCTGGTGCGAGCCATGGTACGGAGCGAGAGGGCATGGGAAGCCATTACCTCCTTCTGCGAAGCAGTAATGCACGCGAAGGAGGAGGCGGGGCGCGTGAGGGAGTGGCAGTCTCTGCGCCCTCACGTCCCTAGCCGCCGCAGGAGGAGACGCTCCGAGCGTCGGGAGTCGATCGCGGACTTCCGGCCACCGTAGGCGCGAGCTTGCGGGCAGCGAGCAGTGGGTAGCTCACCGCCCGGTAAGGACCAGGCTCAGGTCGACGGCGCGTAGTGTTCCACGCGCGCCTCAAAGAGATGTCAGCAATACTGAAAGGGTCTGCTGGGACCGATGCCTGCCAGGGTCGCGACATTCGTTCGAAAGAGTTACCGTGGCCCTGGTATATGGGCAACTGAAGGAACACGGTTGGGTTTTAGTCAGTAAAAGTCTGACACGCCTTCCTGCTCCGCCCAGAGCGGGAGAAGTCATTAGATGATTTCCCATCCAAAAAAAAAAGAGGGCGAAATGAAATCGGTGAAATAAATTTAACTTTCGCCATTATCATCTCGCTTCATCATCATCATCCTTTCAGCCGTATAACGTCCACCGCTGGACATAGGCCTCCCCCAATTTGTGAGGGGTTTGTCTTATTCGCCACGCTTGGCAGACGAGTTGAAGAGCGGAGTATGGTGGTAAAATGCATAGAGAACGCTGCTGCCCATTCTCTGGTAAGTCTTTAGTCGCCTCTTACGACAGCCTCGGGATGGAATGGGATGGTCATGTTCTTTACATCCCGCATCTCCCGGAGTTCCGTGTACCGAGAGATTCCGAGTTCGGAATCTCTGCTAATGCTCTTTATCTTTCAGCACGAGCAATAATTATCAGCGTCCCTAAATCATCCCACTGCTGGGCAAAAACCTCTTCCATGACAGCCTAGGTGGTATACCGGTTGTGTGAACAAAAAGAAAGAAAACACAGCACACACATAATATTCATCAAACTAAAAGGTGGCGGCTGCACCGAATCGATTATTTTGATCTCAACCGGAATATAAGTAAACGTTATCTAACTTCACGCGGTCAAATTTCGAATAAAAAACACGCAAGAAGAGTAAAAACGACTGGAGTGTACTCCTTACAAACGATTATAAAATATATAGGTTAGTAGTATGTTTACTAACATAACACAACATAATGCATAACGTAACTTAACCCTAGATTACTAAACTATCGTAAAATTTACGACGGCAAAATCATGATTCCTGGAAAAAACAAAGTTCGCGTCGTTCCCGCGTCCCGTTCAAACAGTGTAGAGCTAAAAAAAATTAAACTATTTTCATTATTATGTGATCTCTTAAGCACAAAGAATAAGTAATTGTAATTTCTAAAATAATTAAAATTTATAATTCGTAGATTTATTGTTTTATTTTCCTGTCGTATTTTTTACGAATGTTTAGTAACAACGTCACTTGTAGGATAGTTTAGTAATCTAGGGTTAACGTAACAGAGAAAGCGTGATTTTACTCCCCATAAACTTTCATACCCCGGGCTTTTAAATGAAATGTAAAGTGCGTTACATACATATACAATTAAAAACGTCTTTTCCAAAACTCGGCTAAAGTGATAAACTTTGAGAGCCACTCGCCAGGACCCGTGGCAGTGCAAACAGGTTTTAAGTAGAAGTTATAAGTGGCGGCATGATACGAATTAAACCGTTTCCCAGTGCTATCTACACTTCGACCACGCAGATCCGACGTGCTTGGTAGAAAAACAATGATGTCAGCGTTGTCAGCTGCTTAGCGTCTAAAGAAATGTTCTACTTTTCTCTCGTGTTTGCGCTTACTTGAGGATAGCAGTTTTTTTAGGGTTCCGTTGCCAAATGGCAAAAAACGGAACCCTTATAGATTCGTCATGTCTGTCTGTCTGTCTGTCTGTCTGTCCGAGTATGTCACAGCCACTTTTTTCCGAAACTATAAGAGCTATGCTATTGAAACTTGGTAAGTAGATGTATTCTGTGAACCGCATTAAGATTTTCACACAAAAATAGAAAAAAAACAATAATATTTGGGGTTCCCCATACATAGAACTGAAACTCAAAAAAAAAAATCATCAAACCCATACGTGTGAGGTATCTATGGATAGGTCTTTAAAAATGATATTGAGGTTTCTAACATCATTTTTTTCTAAACTGAATAGTTTGCGCGAGATACACTTCCATAGTGGTAAAATGTGTCCCCCCCCCTTCCCCCGTAACTTCTAAAATAAGGGAATGATAAAACTAAAAAAAATATATGATGTACATTACCATGTAAACTTCCACCGAAAATTGGTTTGAACGAGATCTAGTAAGTAGGTAGTTTTTTTTAATACGTCATAAATCGTAAACCACAATTTACCTTTCATTCAGTCAACTCAAATATAAAAATTTTAAAAAAACATTTAATTTCATAAACATAAACCTTATGCATAAACCGTGAATAGCTGCAGGTTTGTACGGAACCCTCGGTGCGCGAGTCCTACTCGCACTTGGCCGGTTTTTTTTTTACAATCACCCTGCGCTGTCCCACTGCTGAGGGAAGGTCTATCTCAGATATTTCCAGGGCCACCTCGATAAAAAGAAATCGTCTCGCTACCTCATCTTTTGCAGGCCTCGGCGGCCGCCTTAGGGTGAGCCTGCAGGCAACAGACTTGGGGAGTCTATTGCCTGAACAGAGAAAGGCCCGTGATGGAGGCGCGCCGTGTTCCGCGCGCGCCTCTCTCTGAAGGAACTGCGGCCATTCGTGACCGTTAGGGTGACGGGGCCCGCATGTATGTGTATGCCAACACTTAGCCGGGGGAGCGTGACGAAATGTGCAAGCACTCCAGCACCCCGACTAAAGGTAGCTGCAGAACACCGTGTGGTTTTAGTCGGTAAGAGTCTGACAGACCCCTCCACTCACCCCGGGGTGGAGGACCTCCATGAGGATTTCCACACGATAAAAAAAGGCCTCGGCGGCGCCGTCCATCCTCAGGCACCTACCGTGAGGAGACTATTGCCCAGCGGTCACTGTGCATGCGGCTGACTTGACCCGACCAGTACCACTTTAGCCTAGCAGTCTTTTTGATGATTAGGTGCCTTTAAACCGTTACCAATGGACCGATGCTGTCTACATTTCGGGCACGTGGATCCGACGTGTTTGGTTTTACAAAAAGGTAAAGCGCCTACCTGGGATCGAACCCGCGACATACAACTCGTAAGTTGGGTCCGACACCACTGGGCCATCACTGCTCTGGCGAGGGTTACACAACATACATAGGTTAGATTAATACAGTACCTGAAGATCACCTACCATTTTAAATTCGCTAAAATGTGATGCTTTACAGATTTTTTGAAAGTATACATGGATTTTTGATCTTTTACATACCGAGGCAATTTGTTGTAAATCTGTGCTCCTTCATAAAGAATAGTACTCCTGCCGTAGTTTGTTCTAGGTGTCCTACTTATACTGGTATTGTTCTGTGGCCTACCATACGTGACTCCTTTGCCCAACCCTTTGGAGTAGACCAGCGTGATGTTTTACAAATACGTTACTTACGGATAGACACAGGATATGACCACGTGTAACGTGTCTATTTTAGCAAATCCACAAGAGTGCTAATTGCACATTTTCAAGTTAAAACCTGACTGACTACTTACCGATGAGGTGGCAACCGGTTTGTCATTACGAGTCATTGTTATGGGTTAACTTAAATGAATTGTCGCTGTGAGAACAGAGACGAAATTCTCATAATTTTAAGTAACGTTCACAGACTAGTCTCGGTGTCCATCTGTCAAAAATACCTCAAGTTTCCATACATATTTGACAACTTTTTGACATTTCATTGCCGCCGAGGTTAGACTGCGACAAGATTTTGAACGTTTTTAATTACGCGAATTAGTCTTCAAGTAAGTTAGTAAAAACCCAGAACTACCTCAGGATCAAACCTGCGACCCGTAGAACAGAATATACTAAGCTATCGCATCTGACCGAACAATGTTCAGGATGGAGGTACCCATAGTTAAAGACTGCTTTTGTCAGCGACTTCGTCCGCGAGGAAGTGGAACATTATACTACGAGAACGTACATACCGCTTAGAGCATTACATACCGGGATTAAAAGTAGCCTATGTGCTGATAATCCAGGTTATCCTGTGTTGGTTGTCCTAAGATATTAAAAACTATCTGTGTGCCTAATTTCTTCCTGATTCGTTCAGCCGGTTTTGCGTGATTGAGTAACAAACGAAGTCGAAGTGGCAGAGCTTGGGGGAGGCCAATATCCAGCCCCCCCCCCCCCCAGTGGGTTCCTGCATTATCGAAGCGGGGGGGCTCAGTAGCTGTGGGTTGGACACCCACGATGAAGCTAAGAGGAACCCGAGGAGGGGCCGCTCGTCTGGGCTTTTGCTGCCACAACTGAGGCGGGCCGTGATGTCGTTGTATCGGAGGCATCGCAGCTGAGGGTTGAAGGCCGCGGTGGGAGTAGAGTGCCGGTATTGAAGTGCGCCGCTCTCCCTACCTTCCGCGGCCTGTACGGGGTCTACCGTCCGATGGCGGACGAGGTGGAGCCGTAGGGGAGGAGGAGTGTTGGTATAGCGTTGGACACTCTCCCTATCCCGTATGGCCGAAAAGTAGTAGGTGGCGGGGCCACTGTCCTGACCCGTCGCAGGGGGACCAAGCGTGCCATACACGGGGCGTCTGGCGTCCATGTGCTAATTGGTCCACGGGGTGGTCACGGCGTGTTATTTGTTCTTGCGCGCCGTGAATGGGAGTATCCCCCAGAGGTGGGTCCGGCGACGGACAGCCGCGGCGGGTTCGCGGAAGAGTTCTTCCGTGCTCGTGTTCCCGCCATAAGCGGTGTAGGAGGACACCACGGAGTTTTAGTGGGTTGGAGTCCCACATAACTGCGCTTTTTCCCCGTGATAGCGCAGTATGCATGAAAATTTCTCCACGTTAAGAAAAGGCATATTATATGCGGCAGTGGACGTCTTTCGGCTGAAATGATGATGATGATGATGAGTAACAAACATACAAGTAGAGTTCACTTAATATCCGTAGAAAAGAGGGGATCCTCCGACTAGACGGGTGTCTGGTGGGCAACTGTGTCGGGACGTTGTATACAACATGTCCCGTAATTAACGCACACCCTCTTAAGGGGTCATTGTACTCATCATTATGAACAACTTTTACTATGGGACCAAACCTGAAATCGCGAAAAAAAAAATCAGCGTTTCATACATTTTGGTCGATAGGTATTTGAACTTTTGAATGAAACAGCAGATTTTTTTTTTCGCGATTTCAGGTTTGGTCCCATAGTAAAAGTTGTTCATAATGATGAGTACAATGACCCCTTAAGAGGGTGTGCGTTAATTACGGGACATGTTGTATATGCTAGTTGCACGGTAAACTCTGCTTGCACGACGATGCAGGACTGCGTGATGGTTTGCATGTGGTGGTGTAAATGCTGCTATATTACTCTCCTCCAAAAACTGGAGATGGTCTATGGATTTACTCGTGTATTTCGCGATGCTTGCTAGTTCCAGTTGAGTTTCCAGTGAGTTGGAACTGTCTACGAAAATTCGCCAGTAGGAGCCGCTGCGTTATGCTTCAGTGCGTCGGATGTGTTACAGAGCTTGGCTTGTGGACCGGCCGAAATGGCAGTGTGCTGTGTCAAAGTCGCTGCTGAGGCTTAAGGTGATGACCAGGAAAGTGAATCCGCTGCATACTAGTGTTCAGGATACCAGGATACCCGTTGAAGCCGTGGGTGCTGGCTGGCTGTATGAAGCGACGGTCGAAATGTTGTAGAGGTGATGATGATGACGTCACGCTGATGAGGTAGGACGATGGATGCGCTAACGTTCATGGTCCTCGACCCGTCGCGTCGTATCCCATCGCCCACTCGCACTAGTACTTCGTTTAAACCAAAGAACTCAGACTTACATAGAAGCACAGTTCTTATGGCCGGATTGAAGACAAACTTAAGGCGACCCAAATAGCCGCTTGGGCAGCGCTGCAGTCGCGCTGCGGTGTGGGGTGCGAGTCTGAATTCGTTGCTTGAGCCTACGAGAGTGAGTGAGCGTGAGAATATGAGAGTGAGTGAGCGAGTGAGCGCGAGAATACGAGAGTGAGTGAGCGCAAGAATACGAGAGTGAGTGAGCGCGAGAATGATTCTGCCGTCAGCGCCGCTAAGCGAGAACTAACCGTGGGGACATGTCCCCAGTAGAATCGGCACAAATAATCCTGAAGAATTGCGCTTATATGTACGTCTGAGTTCTTTGTTTAAACTAAGCCTTCTTTCCCACTTGTTTCCATTTTGCTCGGCTCCTAAAAGTCGTAGCGTGATGTTAAATAGTTTATAACCTTCCTCAAGAATTGGGCTATATAACGCAATAGCTTCTGCCCGCAACTTTGTCCGCGTCAAATTTTTGGTCCCCTGACCCTTCCCGTTGCATCGAATTGCCTGCCAGTTTTCGACCATTTTTCGTTGCTACTCCGCTCCTTTTGATCATAGCGTGACGATATATAGCCTATAGCCTTCCTCAATAAATAGGCTACCCAACACAAAAAAAAAAACAATTCGGACCAGTAGTTCCTGAGAATAGCGCGTTCAACCAAACAAACAAACTATTCAGCTTTATAATATTAGTATAGATAATATTTTTTCAAATCCGACCGTTAATATCAGGAACTACTGAATTTCGAATTTAAAAAATCTTTTAGTATTAGATAGCCCATTTAGCGAAGCAGGCTATAGACTAAATAACATCACGGACCCTTAGGAGCATCAATAACCGTACTACAGGACAAGTCTCAACATTTCGGTTTTACGTCACAACCAAACTAATGAGACAAAACTTGTCTCAGTAGTCCGGTCCCAAACAAAACCACCGAAGTTCTGAGACTAGAGAGAAATTGCTGGAGTCTTAGTGACAGGTAATTTGGCAAATTGACAATTCACACAATGAACAAAAATAAAACAATAATCAACAATGAACTCAAAATATGATTTATTACATTTTCTACTTAAAATTACAACTGAATCATAATAATTTATTCCACTGAAGATGCAATGTTGTTCCACCGTCTTCTCTTGAAGACTTAGGCGCCTTTACTCTTGGGCACCCAAGGTTCTACCTTCGCTCTGGTGGTGCTGTACGGTACGTACTGCCCGGTGGTGCCTGACATGTTCTCTGTGAAGTCCAGCATCCACTTGTATTTAGGTCTGCTGGGGTCCTGAAATATTAAGAAAACAATTATTCAACCTACAATAATGGTAGTATTTATGAAACCATTGGGCGAGGTTTTTAATAGTATCACACGCCTTTTATATCAGGAGGCTTTTATTTTGGTACTAAGCTTAAATATCTTTTTTTTAATGTCTTAGGACAACCAACACACCATTATCTGATCCCAAACTAGGCAGAGCCTGTACTATGATAAACAGACAACTGATAAATATACTTATACTTATGTATATTTCTAAATACATACATACTATGACAAATGATTGAGCTCATCACACAAACATTTGTCCTGGGTGGGAATCGAACCCACGACCTCAGTCTTTGCAGTCAGGGTCACTAACCACTAGACTAATAGGCCAGTCAAGCTATGTTTACATTTTATATTTGTATTGCTGGGGTATAGTTTTCATTTTATTAAAGTGAAACTTTATTACATCGTCTCACACTTTTTCGTCTGTGTGTTGCATGTCGCGTGACGCTCGGCCGCGGAGTAGGGACAGTGAAAGGCGCTCGCTGGTGCATGTTATTGTTTATGGATTTATTTCAATTTTGAGTGCTTTAATTTATCATTTAACTTATTTCGTATGAATATTAAATTAAATCTTTTTATTAAGCTATTGCATATATTCCGAAAATTTTTAGTTAAATGTCTATAATGTGAAAAAAAGTTTCACTTTTACCGTGGTTTCATAAAAACCACACAATCCTTTTTGTTAGTATATTGGGTAGGCTAGCTGACTTATTATGGCAAATGATTTAATTTAATGTTCTGTGTCTCGTAAGAGTAATTACTTGGTCCATCTAGTGTTGTATAGAATCAAGTTTATTTAACTAAACAGACAGCTGTGCTGCTGGGGGGTTTGTTGCGCCACTTCTTCCCAGCTAAAGCACTAGGAAGTGTTACGAGTTGTTTAGTCTCGATTTTAAACAATATCAGTAATAAAGAAACGCGATCACATATTCCGTAGTTTTATTAAGTGACGAGAATTTGACAAGAAGAAAAGACAAGGCTGCTATAGTGACACACATTGCACTCAAAGAAGTTTGCATACTCAGCTTTTAATACAGGCTACATGCACTAACTTTATCAGGAAGTGATGAAGAGCGGGCGTTTCGGGCGACTGTCTTATGTAATTTTGACGTTCGAAAAGTGCTGGTCCTCAGCCTTATTTGAATAATATTCAATAAGCAACTATTCCACACCCACTGAGTCATTTATAAAATGTTAGTTCGTTCAGTTTTATGAGTAGTGAGAAGGCCATATCACATCAATTTAGGGACATATTCTCTGAAAATGGATATGAATTCTGTGCTTACCAGGTGTGGGGGAAGGTCAGTTTTGTAGTGGAGCCAGCCAAACCATTCAGCGGGGACCTGTAATACAATGACATCAAGAGGTAAATAAACACACAAAATAATATTCTTACTTAAAGAAGCCCCCGTTTTATTTCATCATCATCATTACAGCCGTAAGACGTCCACTGCTGGACTTAGGCCTCTCCCAATTTGGGGGGCTTTGCCATAATCGCCACGCTTGGCAGGCGGGTTGGCGATCGCAGTATGGTGGTAAAATGTATAGAGAACGCTGCTGCCCATCCCCTAGTAAGTCCCTTAGTCGCCTTTTACGACACCCACGGGAAGAAAAGGGTGGTGTTACTCTTTACGTCCGGCACCACTCCGTTTTATTTACTAAGATTAAACTATAGTAAAGAAACCCAGGGTGTTGTTAAAATTACCATCACACAGCAAATTATTAGTTTAGTTCTTTTTTTAATTTATTGTATGAAAAGCGCCTTCTTACGTTACACACACCCTTGTCTGGAGGAAGTGAAGGAGTTAGGAATGTTAAAATTACTTTTATCCGTTGGTATCTCGCAAACTTACGAACTAATGACATGAAACAATATTTGCAACCTCTCTGCTTGCTTCAGTGTATTTAACGGAAAATAGAACCAAGTACTTTCTGGTAGAAGTTTACGAAATTAAATGTGTTTATTATTGCTTTTCTGGATTTGGAGATAAAAAATGAAAGTGTTTCAGAGCCAAAGGAAATGAAGAATCAAATATTAGAATTAATTGTATGAAATCCTAGGAAACCTCTCACAACTATCCGTATCAAATCGGGCAAATCGCCGGAAAATTCAGACCTTTAATTTGGCGCGGGCAAGGGTGCATTTACCTTACCATTCAATCAAATTATTATTGAAATACTAATTACAATAACAGTTTAAAATGTTAATAACAGTAATAAATTTTACTAACTCAATATTAACTTTATAGCATGAGTTATAACATTGTTGTTGCAGTGTTTAAAAAAAAAGCATTGTGCAAGATAAAAAAAAACAAAAAGCAGCAATGCTCAAATGGGACTTGGCTGGACACTTGATATACATTGTGTGGGCTCAGAGTAGTGATCTTAGCCCAACATGGGTCCCCGAAAACATCAAATGTATGGCATAGCATAGCATGGCTGTATGGCATAGCAAAAAAGAGTAACCATGGAGTTTCTTGCTGGCTCTTCTCCATAGGAATCAACTATTTGGAACCATGCACCTAGCTTCTGACGTATAATAACCATGTTGGTTTATGTGAAATAAAAATATTTTTAAAGATTGATTGAAAGACCCAGGCGTAGATGGCAGGACAAACTCGACACCTACATGAGGGATTGGTCCTCATTGGCTCAGGATAGAGTTCACTGTAAACAGAAAAGGGCAGGCCTGTGTCCTGCAGTGGCACAATACAGCCTGAGTATTTAATTGAATTTCAATTTGGAGCCCACAGACTTTTGGAATGGAAGGGAAACTACCAGAAGATCTTTCTTATTGAATTTCAGTATATACATTATTTTATTATCTTACCTGGCTACCGTCATAGTTCAGGTAGGTCTTGTAATTGTACTCCACCCAGCGGTTCCTTCCATAAAAGAAGCGAGGGTTCTCGTAGTATTTGTTGCCATATTTATCTTCTCCGACTAGCTTGCCGTCTTTCAGATCATCTTGTCTGAAAATATAAGCATTTAACATGAGATTTATAAATGGACATAGTTTAGCGAAAAGGATCTTTATTTGAGGATATTTGTTTTAAAATCAACAAAATGTATAATTTTGTCAGTGGACTATTAACACGTTTTATATTAGTAATGGTATATTTACATAATGATAGAAATACTAGTTAAGAACCAGAAAGTTTAAATAGTATGTGCTGAAAAAAATAATTAAGAAGCGCAATACCATTGGTTCTTAAGTTTAAGTATACGAAAAATAAAGCTATTTTTAGCTAGGTCGTTGTCACTGACTGTAGTATGTATAATTTGGATCCATTTGTTGCACTTTACCAAGTTGTGGATTGAATCCTTTTTGCTTAACTACAGGCAAATATTGTTTGCATAGAATGTTGGTGTACAGGTAAGTTGTTACAAAATAAGGTCTTGTTCCAGATACATGCTAGCATTTGGCTGTTAAAATTTGTACCTACTTTTTAACTAATACAAGTAATTGTTGATTTTATATAAAGACTGTAATACAAACATTTTGAGGCAACAGTAACAAGTGATTCGATATTTTCCTAGTTGTTTGTATGAAAAGACATCGTTATTCAGCTGTAGAAACCTCCAAAACTTACCTACTTTATAAATAATTACGCATAAATACAAGAAACCATGGCGTGGTTAACTGTTTTGTGATGCTACTTAAGCAATTTGGATATAAATTTAAATCTAACTAAAGAAACTGGGTAAATATACCTATGAAAGTATCAGCTGAGTAAAAATCTGGTATAAACATAACCTAAAAGCAAATTACATAATAAACTAAATTATTCCTTACCTGTACAGTTTATACAAGGAACTTCTAATCCCACCATTCTGGCGGATGATGCTGAAGAAATTAGCGAGTTTATCAATCGCAAATATCTTCGCTAGGGACATTTTTTAATCGATTTTCTTTTTCCGTATTCCAGTAAAAATATTGACAACTTTGACAGATAGAAAACTTGGTATCAGTGATGCCAACCCGAATTTTAGAAAATTAGTAGAATAAGTGCCAAATGTTGGTAGAAGTTGGTAGAATGTAAAATGCAAAATTGGTAGATCTACCACCTCAATTTAGAAGATTTTTTAAGATTAAAAATGCATGAACTGTTCTTTAAATGTTTAGTTTTGGACATTATACATATTTTTATTGAAATATTTTAACTGATATCTTTCGCTGCTGTCAGAATCCATTATATAAATAAATGCACGCAACCCAGAACAAACAGCAATCAGCACCGTTAATACGTAGTTATTTAGTTTTTAACCGACGAAAAAAACGGAGGAGGTTATCAATTCGACGCGTATATTTTTTTTGTTTTTTTTTTTATGTATAACCACGCATAACTTTGTACAGAGTAGTCCGATTTTGATAATTCTTTTTTCATTGGATAGGGTATACCTTGCCAAGTATTGTTAGTACATTAAAGCCACAAAAAATTACAAAATAAAAACTTTTTTAACAAAAAATTAAACCGCCGAAAAAACAGAAAAGCAAAAAATAATAAACCGTAAAATTTTGAGTCGGCGCTGAAAAATCAATGAACAAAGATCACTTAAAGCGCCGACTCATAATTTTAAGGTTTATTATATTTTGCTTTTCTGTTTTTTCGGCGGTTTAATTTTTTGTTAAAAAGTTTTAACAACAAAACACCAGCAAAGATTCACCATTGATTGCGCAACAAACCAACCGGGAATGGGCCACAGAACAGTATAATAATGTTTATGGGCGCGAAATGGCGCGAGCGGCGAACTGTTGCTGACGTTTTTTTTTTTTTTGTGGTTTTTGGCCTGGACTCTATGTATGCTTGACGCATCGTCGCATGGCTCACGCAACACATCGCAACGTCGCTCGTCGATATAAAAATAATTCAAAGCGGTGATATGTCAAACTAATTTAAAAAATAGGTAGTTTTTAGGTCTAGGGTGGTGGATAGGTAGACTGAAGTGAAAATTGGTAGATCTACCAAAAAGTTGGTAGATATGACATCACTGCTTGGTATTGCTAATTATTTATTAAAAATGCTACCAAATATTGTATTTTTTTTTTTTTCATGAAATCAATTTTTCTATAAACGATCTATCACTGTAATATCGAGATAAATAGAACATAGAATATTCTTTATGTATGCCATATACAGAGTTTTGAGTATATTGGGTAGGCATATAAACGCATATATTTAGGCATATATTTGCATTAAAACGATTACTTGCCTTTTCTAAATCAGTTCTATGGACCACCAAGATACAGGCTGTATCTTAGTGACCCGCAGAGCAGCAGTGCAGTTTGGGGCCCAATAACACTTCTACAGTGTTATCTGAGCTCGTGTTTTCTTACAATTTTTGTTATCTAAACAGGATGCCTCACGACTTCAAAAACCTCTTAAATTTTGTTACAAATTCTTTGAAAGTAGTGTATTGTTTTTAAAATAAAAATGTAGTCATAATTCAGTAACTTTTTCCTATCAACAGTATTTGAGGTACTTTCCCTCCATGTAATAATAATAATATATAATAATAATATCTTAAGACAACCAACACAACGTTATCTGATCCCAAACTAGGCAGAGCCTGTACTATGGTAACCAGACAACTGATAAACATACTTAAATATTTTGTAAATACATACATATTATAGATAAATTACACCCAGACACAGAACAAATGATTGTGCTCATCACACAAAGATTTGTCCTGGGTGGAAATCGAACCCACGACCTCAGTCTTAGCAGTCAAGGTCACTAACCACTAGACTAACAGGCCAGTCAATGTAGCAAAGACGTGGGAGTGGAACGCCCTGTACATACAGGATAAATTTTTAACCAGTGTACAAATTTTAACAAAACGAGTTATAATAACAATGCATTTTTATTTTGATATATCTTAGTACAAAAAAAATATCGTTAACGAAAGATGTTTATTTTGAAACTGGTTTTTATGGTAAATTGCGCGCGGCGCCGCCAGTGCGGCGGCGGAGGTGAACGAGTGAGCGTAGCTACAAGTACCTACCAGCTGTTCAATCGGTCAAAATTCTAAGAAGTTCAAAGTATCTGTGCCGGTGCGCGGTTACTGACCTATTTCTATTGTCCATATCATATTACGAAATAATTTGTAGGGTGTCCACAGTTCACTGATTTTAAGGTCGGATAATTTTTTTAAAAAAGTATGGAAAAAATTAGTGGAAATGTACTCTAATACTGATACTGAACCACCAAAAAAAATTTGCGCACTGGTTAATAAAAAAACCTGTATGAATGCCATAATAAGTTTCAATAAAAAAGTGGAGAAAAAAAGGCAAAACAACTTTAAACACATACATGATTTAATAATTATTTTACTTATAAAATTGACATCACTTATATAATGCTATAATTCAACACTTTTGTTCTTTTTCTTTTTGCTCTTTTTGTGACATTTATTTTCAGCAGATAATATATTTTCAGTTTTATTCGTTTCCATAGCTTCAGTCGTTTCATAGTCATTCTTCCCTTCCTTGTCCTTCTTTATTTTCTTAGGCTTCGAAACATCTTCATCTTCCTCGGGAATGACTTCAATGTCACGAAAATCTTTCTTCTTTGACTTTTTAGATTTCCTACTAACTTTTCCTACTTTTATTACACTGGCAGCACTGTCATCGTCTGTCACTTTACTTTCTTCTAGCAAAGGAACTTTATCTAATTCAGCCAAAACACATTCTACTTTATTTTTAGTTTTTTCGTTACTATTACAACGTTTTCTTTTCTGCTTCTTCTTTTTATGTTCCGTACCATCGGAGTCACTATTTAAGTTTATTTCGTCGACTTGTTCTTTGAGTTTCTGAGCATGTGAATAGCCACTGTATTTTGATTGAGTCAGTAGTAAGGCTTCTTGTTGTGCTATCCTTGCTAGTTTGCCTGTAGCTTTCAAACCGTGGCGTGCACCCCTGTAAAATACAAGTTGATTATTAACAATGAAATCGGGAAGTAAAAAAGATAAATTTTAGTTGAAAATAGTACTTAGGTACTCCCATTTATTACTAAGTACAAGCAAAACAACTTATAACAGTAAATTAAAAGCCTTAACCTATTGACTGCATGTATAAGATGCATAATGGATGTAATCGCCATTTCCAGTTGGCCACCATTGCTCTCTGATCACTTAGTTTTATATCAACCCGCCATGCCCCCTACACACAGTTCAATTAAGTCTAATTACATAAATAAATACAACTGAAACTGCACAGGCACGAAAAAAATTGTCATAATGTCAATATATTAAATAATACGCATGCCCTAGGAGAACACATAGTGACCTTATTGGTGATGTTCTTTAGAAGGGTCAGGTGCGTAGCACTAGTCACCGGCATGCGGCAAAAGGAATATGTAATAACCGTAGCAGGTGGCGTTCTGTCGTTTCTGCCTACCCCCATGGGAAAAAGGCGTGATTTTATGTATGTATTAAATAATGCAGATACTACAAAATACTTACTTATGAGCAGTCCTGCCTTCACAGTTCGCAAACAGTTCCTCATCGGTCATCTTAAACACATCTTTTTTATCTACTTCCTCGTCCGACTGATATTCACAGACTCTTTCCACGTTATTAGGACCATTCGTTAGCACCGCAGTTCTGACAAAGTAATCTGCATACTGTTCTTCATTTTCAGCATCTTGCGGCTTCTTATTTAGTTTCCAGGTACTGTTGGTTATGACAAATTCTTTTTCGTCTTTAGTTTTGATTTTCTTTGTTTTACCGTTTTTTTCTAAGACCAGCAATATAAAGTTATTTACATGAGATGCAGTTTACTGAAAAAGTTGTTTTCCATATTAGAATGTGGTATTTTAGAGATTGTGAATGTATAAAAGACTAGCTTCGGCCAGCGACTTCGTCCGCGTTAAATTTCTTGTTGCCCGACCCTTCCCGTCGCATGGAATCGCCTACCCGTGCGATTTTCCCCGTTTTTGCAACATTTTTCATTACTGCTCCGCTCCTCTTGGTTGTAGCGTGATGTTATACAGGGTGTCCAAGAACCTGGCGTCCAACTGGATTCCCACGATGCCCCAAGTTCTAACAGTAATCAGAAAAATATTTTAAAAAATCCACCCCATGTACTTACAGAATTATACTGATTTCAAAAAAAAAGGGGAAATGAGCACCCTGTGACATACTTTTGAATGCTGTGACTGCTAATGCTGATAATTTCGATATTTCTTGGAGGTTTTGTAATCTAGGGTATTGCTGTGTCTAAATAGAATGTAAAAATAAAGTACTTATTGTACCATTTTAAAATAAAATATTATTTTAACTAAAGGTGATATGGAAAACTATTGAATTTCGCAACTTTGACCGACTGTAGTGTAAAAAAAATGTACCAAAATAGTATGGCAAGTGACGTCAAATTTTGACGCGTTTATTCCTCTTTTTAAAAAGGTATAATACTTACACATTAATTTGAAAAAAAAAATTTTTGATAATATTTTTACTCAACAACCCAATTTTTACGATGTCTTACAGAATTCTTAGAAAGAAAAATTTACGACGAATTGAATCTAACCTCTAAAGAATTACTATTGTATGCTCATAAAAATAACAACAGGCCTCTCAAAAAACAGGTTAGACCGTAAGGGACGGTATGTGCATGCATCTCACCATAGTGATTCGTTATTACAACAGGAGGGAGCAAGACAGAAACTATCTTTGCGATTTGCTGGTTCTTCTTTATGGTACCCCATTATTCAGGTAAGAGTGAGGGAGAAAAAGGTTAGAGGTGCGAGTGAGATAGATAGTGACGCTATCTGGGATCGTGCTATTTAGGATAACAGTACGGTCAGTACGCGTCACTGCCTCCTGCCGTTACTACGCACCTCTCTCTTATTGTTACCATTGATCACGTACTACGATTTAAAGCTTTGTTTATTGGACTCGATTACTCTTTGTGCTCTGGACTTTGAAACGAACTCTTTACGACGACCTTTGCCTGTGTTTGGACAGTTTGTGTTTTGTGTGTGCTACCATGGCGACCTACACTCCGCAAGAATACGCAAATATGCACTACATTTATGGAGAATGTAGAGGTAATGGACGAGCTGCAGCGAGACTTTACAGAGAAAGGTATCCGAGGGCTACGCGATATCCCGACCATCGAGTTTTCATTAATGTGCACAGATCACTATGTGACGGGCGGTTCCCCAATCAAGTAGCTGGTGAAGGACGACCCGTAAATGACTTCATACGCGATGAAGTTTTAGAGGCGGTGTCGGCAAATCCAAGCATCTCTGTGCGAGGAATAGAAGCTGATACGGGGATACCAAAGAGCACAGCACACAGTATTCTCCAAAAAGAAGAATATCATCCGTACCACGTACAGCGAGTGCAAAGTCTTTTACCTCGAGACTATCCGAGCCGAGTCGCGTTTTGTGAAACAATCCTGCAAAAACATCGAGAAGACGAAAACTTTATCGACAAAATTTTGTGGTCAGATGAATCAACATTTAAGAAGGATGGCTACATGAACCTACACAACTTGCACGAGTGGCATGTGGAAAATCCGCACTTGATGCGAGAAGATAGATCCCAGTACCGGTTCAAAGTGAACATGTGGACCGGTATTCTCTGTGGGAATATTATTGGTCCATTTGAGATGCCCGAGAATTTGACTGGCGAATCATAGTTAAATTTTCTTCAAAATGATTTGCCAAACTTACTAGAAGAGACCCCACCAGATATGTGGTTCCAACACGACGGCTGTCCAGCACATTTTCGCGTATCCGTTAGAGAGTTTTTGGACGAGCAATACCCGAACAGGTGGATTGGGCGATCAGGAACAATCCCGTGGCCAGCCCGCTCACCTGACTTAAATCCGCTGAATTTTTTTTTCTGGGGAACTATGAAGGAGCTCGTTTATGCGAAGCCCATTAATGACATCGCTGACCTTCGTGAGAAGATAACACAAGCAGTGCAGGTGATACGTCAAAAAAGTTACTCGCGAAACATAAAGCGGTCCTTTTTAAGGAGAGTGAGAGCTTGTATTGCCGCGGGTGGTCAACATTTTGAACATTTATTGTAATAAAATATCTTTAAACTAACATTCTTTGCTTTTATTCTACTGGGAACCCATCTACCTGTGTGTATTTCCTTCTTGCTCACTCTTGGAACCGAAGTAAATAATAGTAGTAACATAACAGTTTCTAAGATAAGAAAGGGTCCGACAGTTACCGTTAGTAGGTAGGCACTTCGTAAAAATTGGGTTGTTGAGTAAAAATATTATCAAATTTTTTTTTTTTTCAAATTAATGTGTAAGTATTATACCTTTTTAAAAAGAGGAATAAACGCGTCAAAATTTGACGTCACTTGCCATACTATTTTGGTACATTTTTTTTACACTACAGTCGGTCAAAGTTGCGAAATTCAATAGTTTTCCATATCACCTTTAGTTAAAATAATATTTTATTTTAAAATGGTACAATAAGTACATTATTTTTACATTCTATTTAGACACAGCAATACCCTAGATTACAAAACCTCCAAGAAATATCGAAATTATCAGCATTAGCAGTCACAGCATTCAAAAGTATGTCACAGGGTGCTCATTTCCCCTTTTTTTTTGAAATCAGTATAATTCTGTAAGTACATGGGGTGGATTTTTTAAAATATTTTTCTGAGTACTGTTAGAACTTGGGGCATCGTGGGAATCCAGTTGGACGCCAGGTTCTTGGACACCCTGTATAGCCTATAGCCTTCCTCGATAAATTGGCTACCCAATACAAAAAGAATTTTTCAATTCGGACCAGTAGTTCCTGAGATTACCGCGTTCAAACAAACAAACTCTTCAGCTTTATAATATTAGTATAGATTATTTTAAAATCTTTTTACATACCCAATCAATCACAATCTACTACTGAACATTTATGCCTCTCCCATGTTGCGCCACAACACCCTGTCCTCCGCTTTCTGCATCCAATTTGTACCATGCATTATGAAGCTATGTTGTATCTAAATGATATATTTACCAATTTACGAAAAGGAAGGTGTCTTAACACAGGTTACGTATAGTGTCGTTGCCAGGTATAATTATTAGAAAAAGTATTCTTTTTTGGTAACATTAAACAATGTACTATTGAAATTATAACTGGAAGTAATAGTGCTGTGGCTAACTATAAACATTTTGTAGCAAAAAGTTTTGAAATATAATTATATCTTTGTTCATCTGTGCGATGTTATGTGACAGACTTAAGAATAGCAACACCCGATTTCTTCCCCTAAGAGTCGTAAAAGGCGACCAAGTGACTGACTAGAGAACGGACAGCAGCATTCTCTATACATTTTACGACCATACAGCGATTGCCACTAACAATGGGGCCAGTTATATATAACAAAATACCTCATGCCTATGACACCGGTGGGACCAGAACCCATCGCGCCACTCCCTTTTGGGTTCCTACGCTCTCTGGTAAGAAAACGTACCAGGGATCTACACTGTAAGCTATGGGTGGACCAAAGTGAGTGCAGGCAGGCCAAGGAAGCACTTCCTACCATCGATGCCCGCCTCACAAAACAGGTCCTCCGATTAGACAAACGACAGCTGCGTATGGTTACAGCAGCAATAACTGGGCATGGGTCGTTTAATAAACATCTATTTGTCATAGGAGTTACAGACAGTCCGCTGTGCAGGGCCTGCATTGAGGACGACGAGACAGCAGCGCACGTGCTTCTAAACTGCCCGGCGATCGCCACATACAGGGCCAAGTACTTCGGTAACCCAGGTACCCTACGTGAGATAGTCAGCAACATCAAGGCGTTGCTGGCCTTTCTCGAGGAGCTGGGGTGGATCGAATAACCGATTTCTCACCTGTACGCAAAATACGCGCTCAGACGTGGAGTTGCGGACAACAGCCCGTTCTACCTATTACCTACCTCATGCCTACAAAGAAGAACCGTTTAGTATATTTAAAAAGAGGCTAACATCATTACTAATAGACAAATGCTATTATTCTATAAAAGAATTTCTAAATGATAAAAGTTTGTAATTTTATATTAATTTATTATATTGTATTATATATACCTTGTTAATGTAGGCAAAATAAATAATTAATTTAATCAATCCTAATGTGTAAAATACAGAATGAATATTGTTGTTTTTTATGTTTAGTTTGTGTAAAGGCTGTAGTGTCACATAACTTAGGACCTTTCTTGGTACCTTTTATGTTTCGTTTCTTTTTTTTTTTGTTATTTTGATTATTTGTACAATTGAGTAGATTTAAATAATGTTTTTACTTTTGCATGCCGTAAGGTAGAGTGTGTTGGAACTGTTTTTTCTACAATGCTTACATCTTATTTTGTACCCACATTCATGGCAAATAAATTATTTCTTTCTTTCTTTCTGCCAACCCGTCTGCAAAGCATGGGAATTATGGCAAACCCGCTTTTGGGAGAGGCTTATGTCCACCAGTGGACGTTATTCAGCTGAAATGATAATAATTATGATCTCCTTTTTACCTATTACAAAGTACCCACCTCTACATTAGCAGCAGCCTTATCATACAGCGTAGTCCACCAGTGTTCATTGAACTCAGCCGCAGCATCGTGACCCACTCCCGCCACGCTACGCTTCAGTTTAGGCTTTAAAGCCTCTGATATGCCGTTCTCATGTTTACCAAGCCCTTTACCTGAAAAACAACGTTTTTGTTTTTGTTATTTGTGTCATAGAATTGTTAATTAGTATTTACAAATATATTTTTTTTGTAGACTGTTTAGGAGATAAATAGAGCTATGATAGCTAGAATAAAATTGATTTAAGCCAGAGGAAGTACCAGTAAGTGTAAGTTACAAACTAAAGTCTAAGTATTAAATACATAAATGCTTTTTATAAGGGTTCTCGAAATCAAAACATGAAACTTAAGAAATCAAAATAATTACCCACCATCGGTCCAGCCGTATTTCTCTAACTGCTTGCGTGCAAAATTCATTATAAACTAACGACTTAACACATTCGTTTCACTATAAACTCTATAAATAGTAAATCAAAACAGAATCTAAACATAACCTATTTGCGAAACATGCTTTTCAAAAAGACAGATGGCTACTGATAACAAATATAGCACAGATAACATATGACATATGACGGCTAAGTAAAGTGTGCCCAGTATACTGCCACTATCGGTGGACATCGGTACATTCGGGCGCCTGAGAGCTGCCTCGGCAGTCGTAAGCATACCTGGAGAAAGAATGACTTAATTGACATTTTTTTAAAAAATTACCTACGGACACCGAGGCTGGTTTCGGGTAGCTCGGGTGGCAAACACGTCGCAGAACAGTCATAACGTTCACCGCGCGCCTCCATTATCTTAAAACTCTAACTCGAAGTCGTGGCGCTGGTGGCACGAAAATCTGGAACTTCTATTGAAGTCCGTGGCGGTGAAAAGGTTAATGTTTTCCGTGGTATTTATTTTACTGTTTATGTAAAAAATAATCTTAGGGTCTGTCCATACCATAGAACACAAATGTCCACACGATGTGTTGCGGAAGTGGTGGGGGGCAGCAAATCCACGGATTATTTTTTCAGTCAGAAATCACGGCAGACCCTTTGATGTTGCAGCTTCCAGTAGACCGTACTCGTCAGACAGTCAATTTATTATTTTATTCTCCTAGAAATAAAGTAATATGCATCTATAGGTGTTCCTCTGAGGGCATGTGTATGGGGTGTAAATAAACTAACCGACTGTAGCAAATTCAAAAGTTGCAGTTTGTACTTATCTATTGTTCTGCAGGATACCTAATGCGTTGCAATACCTTTTTACTACTTTTTTTTTGTAGGAGCTTAGTCCGGCGCACACATCTCAACTTATCAATTTCATTACAATCGGCTCAGCCATTTTCGAGTTCTTGCGAGACACATGGCAATTGATTCAGAGTTTAAAGGTATAAATGTCCAGTATATCCTGTTTTAAGCGATGAATGGGTTCTTAAACGAACCTAACCACAGAAATATGATAATTGGCGTCCGTCAGTGTTTTATGTTGTCTCGTCAGATGAGCAGACCACAAATCTTCTTTTAAACGAGAACGTTTTAAAGAAGACTATTTTTAAGTACCAGCGCTGCCCGCGACTTCGTCCGCGTTTTTGTGCTTCCACGACCCACTCCGTCGCGTCGCATGGAATCGCCTGCCCGTGCGAAGACTTCGTATTCGTACCTTTTTTTCTTATTGCCCGGCTCCTAAGGTTCCTACCTTGATGTTATTATAGTCCTTCCCTAATTCACCTTCCCTAATTAGTAAGTTCAACCAAACAAACGCTTCAGCTTTATAATATTAGTATAGATTAGATTACAATTAAAAAAGTTATAATGAGGCAACTTTAAAACATAGATATATAATAATATCTTGGGACAACCAACACATAGTTATCTGATCCCAAACTAGGCAGAGCCTGTACTATGGTAACCAGACAACTGATAAATATACTTATATATTTCTAAATACATACATATTATAGATAAATTACACCCAGACACAGAACAAATGATTGTGTTCATCACATAACGCTTTTTCCTGGGTGGGAATCGAACCCATCTCAGTCTTAGCAGTCAGGGTCACTAACCATTAGACTAACAGGCCAGTCAAAATGCTATCGCAGACGTTTTTTTAGAGTTTTTTAAGAGGAACGATTCTGTCGTATGTACATGATTGTTGCGTTACTTTTACTGTTTATGCAGTGCACGCTACGGAAGCTCTGAACAGGAATACAGTTTCCCCATTTTTGCAACATTTTTCATTGCTGATCCGCTCCTATTAGTCGTAGCGTAATATTATATAGCCTATAGCCGTCCTCGATAAATGGTCTACCCAACACTAAAATGATTTATCAATTCGAACCAGTAGTTCCTGAGATAAGCGCATTCAAGCAACAAACAAAGTCGTCGGCTTTATAATATTACTAGCTTCTGCCCGCGAGTTCCTCCGCACCGACCCTACCTGTCACATTGAATCGCCTGCCCGTGCGAGGTCTTCGTATACGGACTTTTTTTTCTTTTTGCTCAGCTCCTAAGGGTCCCAGCGTGATGGTATATAGTCTATAGCCTACCTCGATAAATGGGCTATCCAACACTAACTTATTTTCTAAGATTAGTATATTCAACTAAACAAAATCTTCGGCTTTATAATATTTAGATTTAATTCACATTAAAAACGTTACAGTGAGCCAACCGTAAAAGATAGACATATGCTAACGTGGAATTTTTTAGCGAAACTTCGTCATACATGATTGTTGCGTTACTTTAAGCGTTTACACAGCGAACGCATCGGATGCTCACAAAATGAATAAATCCCGGTTTCTGCAACATTTTACACTATTGCTGCGCTCTTTTTAGTTGTAGCGTGATGTTATATAGCTTATAGCCAACCTCGATAAATGGTCTACCAAACACTAAAACATTTTTTCAATTCGAACCAATAGAAAGAAAAGAAAGAAAAATATTTTATTTGCGACACGCACAGGACATAAGGATGAGAGTTGCCGAGAATAGAGCTGAATGGCGTGCAATTGGAGAGGCCTATGTCCACCAGTGGACTGCTATAGGCTGATGACCATGATGACAGGACATAAAAACATTAAAAAGAACATAGAAACTTTAGGATTAATACAAATAACAAAATGGTAAAAGATATAAAATTAAAAGAGTAAGGCCAAAAAGGCCTTTATCTCAGCATAATGCTGCGATATTTGTAAAAAAAAACAACTACCGCAGCGCTGGTATTCAGATAGGGCCCACTGTGTGTGTGAATAGTTCCTCAGATTAACGCGTTCAACCAAACAAACTCTACAGCTTTGTAATATTAGTATAGATTTATCGGAAAAAGGGTAGCGTTGGAAAACCAATACTAAGATTTTAGGTTTAATTTAGGTATAAACTTTAAAATAAATAAACAAAATAATATTAAAAAATACATATATTATTATTTAATAAGTAACAAGAGTAATTATTTAAATAAACTAAAAACTTGGTCACAGTATAGATAACAATCATGGTCACTACTATTTAGGAATGTAACATTTTATATTTGCTATCTAAAAACAAATTGTTTCATTCAGCCTTCTTTTATTTAAATAATTTAGCTATGCAGCAATACGTCATCATCGTCTAAATCTTCTAAAACGGAATCATTGTTGCTGAAAAAAAAAAGAAAAACTATTTCAAACAACAGACATCTTTCTTGTGTTCATGTAACACCTTAAATAGATCCTATATTTAATTTCTGTAAGTAGGTGTGTACAAACACTTTTACATGTCAATATTTTATTTTATTTTACCGCCAATGGTTTAAAAACAAAGCTCGTCATTGGTGGCAGCACTGTTCACCGTCTACAAGCTTCCATTGTTTAGTATTACTTTTGTGTCGATCACAAATGAAATAAAACCTAGATAAATATGTATGCAACTCGGTAGAGCACGCTTGCCAAGCGTTGAGTGAGGCTTATGTACCATAATGGACGTCTTTCGGCTGAAATGATGATGAGTTGTATGCATTTTTAATGTAAAAGCTGTACAAAACAACGCCCGTCCTTAAGATACCGAGACCGCACGAAACACACGTTAGGGGCCATCCATAAATTACGTCACATGTTAAGGGGGGGGAGGGGGTCGACGAATTGTGACATTGTGTGTCAAGGGGGTGGGAGGGGACCTAAATTTTGTGCCGTCACATTTCAAAATTGAATATACATATTTAAAATACTATTTAAACAAAAATATTAACCATGAAAGAAAATTTTTGTAAAAATTAAATGTCTAGATGTAAAACTGCAAAATATGTGACGTCACATTAGGGAGAGCGGGGGGGGGGGGGTCTCACAAATGTGACCTAATTTATTGAAACCTAGACCTAGGCCTCTCGGCTGTCATCCGTGGATCTTTGTCAGTCGTCACGGGTTGTCAGAAGCCCGAAAGTATGACAACCCAGTCTTATTTGTATTTCTTCTCCGGTTGCGTCCGGTGAGACTCGAAGCTGATCCCAACATAATAGGTAAAAAGCATAGCAGATTGATAGTGCCTGCCTGGGTACGACCCCACGATCTACAAGTCGGTAGTTGGGGCTGTAAACATTGGGCCACGAGTGCTCCCTCGACGAGCACAAGGTTGAAAGCGCAAGCAAAAGCTACTTAAATGAAACTCATAATGAAATGAACAACATGACGTATATTAAATGCAGCTAACAGTCATGTTCAAGTACTTTTTAAATGATTAAATTTACTTTAAGCAAGTTATTTTTTATTCTGCATTAATAAGTGTCCCATTTCTTCTGATTCATCATAGGAGGATTTGCTGCAATCGAAAGATAACAATTGTAAAGATATTTCGTTATTTACATAGCTTAAATGGCATTTTATGGTTTTAAATTTTTTTTCTCCTTTTTATATGATCAAGGCCAATTTTTCAATCACCAGTTACTGGAATGCTGTTCACGGTTCCAGAGATGCCCGTTATAATAATAAATAGCGCAAATTTATATAATAATGAATAATCTTACTAACCTAGTTTCCTAAAAATTGTATGGAATACTAGCTTCACCCGCGACTTCGTCCGCATCAAATTTTTGCTCCACTGACCCTTCCCGTCGCATTGAATTGCCTGCTAATTTTTTACCATTTTCCGTTGCTGCTCCGCTCCTTTTGACTGTAGCATGATGTTATATAGCCTTCCTCAATAAAAAGGTTACCGAACACAAAAAGTATTTTTCAATTCGGACCAGTAGTTCCAGAGATTAGCGCGTTCAACCAAACAAACAAACTCTTCAGCTTTATAATATTAGTATAGAAGTATAGATAAATTCTAAATGAAATGATTAATAATAATAAAGGTCGAATGTAAAAAATGCATTAGAGCGGTGGAGCTCAGGTAATAGGTACATTGAGACGTTATTTTAGTAAGGATCACTTTTTCGCATAGAAATAAGTAGTCACAAATGCACGATTACAAGTCACAAGTGTATCTTGGCCCAAGATATGTACGCGCCTTAATAGAATCGCAAGCCACTGGTATACAGAAAAGGTTCAGTAGATCAATTTGATTTATTTAAATAAAAAACAAGAAATTGCAGTGAACTGAGTAAAAAATCATTTTTTTTTTTTAACCTAAATATAGATAATATTAACCTGTATACACTCAACAAAAATAATTATTCTCTCTCTCTCTCTCTCTCTCTCTACTCACAACAAAAAAAACAACAACATACAAAACAAATACAAACAACAAAATATATACGGTCGAATTGAGAAACCTCCTCCTTTTTTTGAAGTAGGTTAAACAGTGTCGTTACAACTTTTTCTCTTAATTTCCGTCTAGCCCCCTTTCGCAACGCGCCATAAAGAACTTCGTTCCAAAAACTCTGCACACAATCATTGCTTCATATGTACTAAATTTTGTCCTCATAACAACGTAAACCATTATAGTGTGTTACGAAATTACCCCTCTGGTATTGTAAACAAAAATGACAGCAGCGTTTGACGAGTGCATCCCATCCACCCCGGTCATCCCTCTCCGTTAATGGGGCAGTTGGGAAAAATTGTTGCATCGACCCCGGTAATGCCGACCCGGTGTTTAACGAGTCTCATCGACCCCGGTGTGTTTTTAACGAAGCGGACAGCACAAATGGAGTAGAATACGCCCCGGTAGTGATTAAAGAGGGGAGAAAAGGAGTAGTAGTATTATTTGTGTAATTTTTCCCAACTGCCCCGTTAACGGGGCGGGACGACTGGGGTGGATGGGATGCACTCCGTTTGACAGTTTTAAGGGGGATGCACTAAGGAGACCCATGACATAAATTTTTTAATATTTTTTTAGTGTTCAATTTGTAGGTCATTGTCAGATAGTATGTTGATTTAAATATGATTTACGATCGTAACAAAATGGAATTTTACGGGGAAACCTGGCGCTTTCGCTAAAACAAAGCGAAGTTACTAGCGTTCGTTCACTAAGATGGTATCAAAAAAGTGTGGTGAAAAAGGGTGTGGTAGAGACCATTTAAATGAACAATTTTCTGCATAGATGGGACCAACTCGTAATCGCAAAAGTTGTTAATTGTCCCATCATCCCTCGCCCAATTTGGGGGTTTGTCATAATCGCTACGCTTGGCAGGCGGGTTGGCGATCGCAGTATGGTTGTCAAATGCATAAAAAACGCTGCTGCACATTCTCTGGTAAGTCCCTTAGTCGGCTCTTACGACACCCAAGAAATGGGATAGTGCTGAACAACTGTGCCATACAAAACTTCAATACCAATTCGAAATCAATTTATAATAGGATGGCTGACAATTATTTCGCGATTACAATACTGGTCTCAAGGAGAGAGTTTTTCAGTTTGATGGTTAAATCTGACCACCACTTTTTTGGTACATCCTGTATAGGGTCAAATTATATAGGCTCGTAAAATTTAACCACGTGTCGGTTATCGATGCCTACCCCCATGGGAAAAAGGCGTGATTTTATGTATGTATGTGTGGTTATCGATATACAAAACTAATGAAACAAAACAAAACAAAAAAATCGAAATTTGTTTAAAAACTTTAAATGACACTGACACACACGAAGGGAAGGCAACTAAACGACTGTTATGGTTTTTTGAAATTCGTAAAATATACATAAATTCCACTAAAAATTACAAAAACAACTGAGCGATCTACGCGCGCCCAGCTGACGCAGTTCGCTGACAGTTTACGGGCCAATTGACCTTAGCCCGTCGAACGATGAAGAATTTTTTTTGTTTTTGAAAAAGGAACAAAGAAAATTCTTATCATTTCGTTTTCGATCTTTAACAATTGGGTAAAGCAGGGCTTTGAATAACGTTAAAAATTTGGTATCGTTACTTTCATCGAACGGAGATAACGTTATTAGTAGAGGTAACGTTATGCTTGGTAACGATACTTGGCATATGTTTTACCGGTAAACTGACTTAACGTTATCGAAGATTTTATCGGTAAATGTAACGTTACCATCGCCATAACGTTACCAAATGCATACTGTTATAGGTTTAAGGTTCAAATTTGCTTGTGGGAATTCTGGGTAATAGAAATACCTACGTGGTTTCTTTATGCTGATTTATTTACGACTAACTTTAAACGATAGTTTCTTATTGATATTATGGCAACGCACACATGTATTCGTACTTACTTAACTCTTTCACACATACATACGATTCTATCTCAACATACCGCCCACCAAAGGGTCTATTTGCCCTTTCACAATGTTTCGTATAGATAATAACAATTTACTCGTACAACAAAATATAGGTAGGTTAATTTAACAGTTACATTACATTATTAGGTCGCATACAAAATCAAGGTTCAATGTCTATTGGTAAATAACATAACTTATTAAATGACCTTTGTACTACACTATCACCACTTTTCACAGAATATACCCGTGTGACACCGTCAGCACCCGGGTGTTTCTCAACAATACGTCCTATCATCCATTTACCCGGAGGCAAATTATCTTACTTTATTAGAACAATGTGTCCTAGGTCAAGCTCTTTGACCTTGTGATGCCATTTCGAACGTTGTTGCATTCGTGACAGGTATCCTAGTTGCCATCTGTGCCAAAAGTCAGTCCGAACCAGTCAGTCAGAACCTTTGCTGATGCTGCCATCTTGATAAATGACTCATCGGGACATCTCGGAGGTCTGGTGTCGGAACAGTGATGGGTGTTTCACAGATAAGGAAGTGACCAGGGGTTAGTGGTTGTAGGTGGTCTCTGTCCGTGTCATCTATTATAGTTAGCGGCCGTGAGTTTAAAAAAGCCTCAATTTGACATAATAACGTGGTCATCTCTTCGTAGGTCATATGGTTGGTCATGATCCGTTTTAGGTGATGTTTCATCGCTTTCACACCAGCTTCCCAAAGTCCGCCCATGTGAGGGCTATAGGCTGGTATAAAATGGCACTTTGTTCCGTCTACTGCTAACTTCTCAGCGATTGGAACCTCGAATTGTAATTTTGCTTCAGTCTAATCTGCGACCAGTTGTCTGTTTGCACCGACGAAGTTACGTCCTTGGTCGCTCCATATCTGAGCGCATCTTCCACGTCTTGCTACAAACCTTCGGAAAGCTGCGATGAAGGCATCTGACGTGAGATCTCCTACCAATTCCAAGTGAATCGCCTTTGTCGACATACAGACAAAGACAGCGATGTATGCCTTGTGAGTTTTGTGCTCCCCTGCCTCTCGACATCAAGACCTGATATGGGCCTGCAAAGTCAATACCTGTGTTCCAGAAAGGCTTCGCAGGTGTTACTCGAACTCTAGGTAAGTCTCCCATTTGCTGTGACTTTGCCGTAGCATTTAATTTAACACAAATCAGACATTTTCTGATTTTCGCTTTGACTAATGTCCTTGCTTTCAGGATCCAGTATCTAGTTCGTAGAAAGCAGAGCATTACTTGAACTCCACCGTGCAGCGTTTGACGGTGAGCATCGGTGACGAGGAGAGTGGTAAGATTGTTGTCACGATCAAGAATAATCGGGTGTTTGCCATCTTCGTTTAGGTTAGAGTGACGCAGTCTTCCGCCCACCCTGAGGAGGCCATTATCATCAAGGTAAGGTTTTAAATTGTTTAGTTTACTCTTTCTTTTAATTTGTAATTTTGATTTCAGGTGCTGTATTTCTTCTTCAAAGTCATTCTTCTGTGCTATTTTTAAGCAAGTTTACACAATTACCTTAAGTAGCTCTTGTAATGTATCACAATCTTGAAATTTTGTAGTTATACCTTTCTCATTGTCAATTGTTAGGTTAACTTGTATTTTTTCCTTTCTTTCCAGGTCTGTCATCATCATGTTTGGTCTGCTGCATTGGATTTCTCCTTCTCTTAGCCAATCTGGGCCCCTCCACCATAGTTCGTCGTCTTTTAGGTCTAGTAAGGATGTTCCACGTGAAGCAGTATCAGCTAGGTTTTCTGGTGATTTGACATGATACCAATTATGATTTCCGATGTTGTACAGTTTTTCAATTACTCTGTTTCTAACGTACGTGTTCCATCTAGCAGGATCACCGAATAGCCAGGAAAGTACAATAGTAGAGTCAGTCCATGCGAATATCTGACAGGTTGGTATATTCATAGCTTCCTTTATCTGCTTCAAGAGTCCAGCAAGCAGAACAGCTCCACTCAGTTCTAGACGAGGTAAGGATTGGGGTTTAGTCGGTGCTACCTTTGTTTTAGCAGCGATGATTGAGGTCTTTACGGTACCCATGGATGTCCGTACTCTAAGATAGGCTACTTTTAGCGTAAGCCCTCGTGGACGCATCACAGAAGCCGTGGATACTGATGTTATTCTTGTTAGTTTCAGTAGTGTGTAGCCATCTGTCTATCTCGATACAGGGTAAGTATAGATGAAATGATTCTCGTAAATTATTCCACTCTGTAGCTATGGTATCCTCTACTTCTTCATCCCATGGTATGCCTTGGAGCTATAATCTTTGAATCAGAAGTTTTGCCGGCAAAATAGATGGAGCCAGCCAGCCTAGTGGATCAAATAATCTTTGTAGTTCAGCCAGAATCGTTCTCTTCGTAGTGGGGTTTGACGTACCAGGTAAGTTTGGGCTGTATTGAAAAAGATCATTACCCATGTTCCATTGTAATCCCAAAGCTCGTGTTATACCATCTAAGGTTAGGTTCAACTTTACATTAGAGCTTCTTTCGGATTCTTTGAATTCTTTAAGAAAATCAGCGTCATTGGGACACCACTTCTTTAATTGGAACCCGCCTCTCTTGAGTATGACGTCTATTTCCTTGGTCACCTTCAATGCGTCTGTTACATTGTCTTTACCCGACATCATGTCATCCATAAAGTAGTCGCGTCTTATTATTTCCGCAGCTTCAGGATAGTTTCGTCCTTCATCTTTGGCTACTTGATGCAAAGTCCTTACTGCCAAGTAAGGAGCAGAAGCAGTTCCGAACGTGACTCTTGTAAGACGGTAGTCTTTGACAGGTGCTTGATCATCATTTCTCCAAAATATTCGTTGCAGATCTCGGTCTTCTTCTTTAACAAGGATTTGCAGGTAAATTTTTTGAATATCAGCTACGAAACAAACTTTCTTCATCCGCCATCGCATGATCAGACTCCTCATGTCGTCTTGTAACTGTGGTCCAACCATCAGTTCATCAGTGAGTGAGACATTATTGGTTCCTTTTTGAGATGCGTTAAAAACAGTTCTCAATTTGTTTGTCTCTTTTTCTTCTTTAATCACAGCGTGATGAGGTAAATACACAGAAGGATTTGTTATTTCTTGTTCTGGTACTTCTTTCATGTAATTTGATTCATATTCTTTCATGACTGTAACATAGTCGTTTTTGAGTTTTGGGTTATTTTTGAATCTTTGTTCCAATTGATATAATCTCTTTAAAGCTATTGCTCTTGTATTTCGTTCTTTAGATAATAGCAGGTTCTTTCTTTGGTAAGGTTACTGTATCCGTCCCTCTTTATTTCTCGTAGTCGTGGTCTCATAGATTTCCTCGCACCTTCGTTCTTCAGCAGCGGGTTGTCTTTGGTCATATGGGTCTTGGTCCCACATTCGTTTCAGCATATCATTCAGATCAAGATTGAGGTGCATGACGATAATCTCCTTTTCTGGTAGGTTGTGTTCCACGTTCCCAAATAGAATCCAACCCAGGGTGGTGTTTTGAGCACATGGTGTTCCTGGGGGACCTTTGATAACTTCACCCTTCATGATCTGGGCACATACGTCAACACCCAGTAATAAATCTACTCGTCCTGATTTACTGAAGCTTGGATCCGCCAGAGCGAGTCCTTGCAGGTGCGGCCAGGTGTTGGTGGAGATGGTTCGTGACGGTAATTTGGTAGTGAGTCGCGTAGAAATGATATATGTTTTGACCTTGAGGTTGAAACAAGCATCGTGCCTGGATAGTAGTTCGATTTCTGCTGCATGTTTGATATTTGTTTCGGTTGAGCCGACGCCAGTGATGGTGCCGTTGACAGGCGTTCTCTTCACTCGTAACATCTGGGCCGCTCTTTCGCTCATGAACGTTGCTTGGGAGCCGTGGTCAATCAAAGCACGGAGCACTGTCACTTGTCCCGATTCAGGTTTTCTTACTGGTACTAGGGCTGTGGCCAGCAATGCGGTGGACAAATTAGCAGCGACATGCGATGAAAGTGTAACGTTGGTTTCGGCTGGTCTTGCAGAATCTTGATTGGTTTGGTTGACTGTGTCTTGTTGGTTCTTGTTATCTGGTTGGTTTGGTGACGTCACCGGCGTGGATTGATGCGTGAGCGTGTGATGACGTTTGTGACATTTTCGGCAGGACATCTTCAGGCGAGATTTATAAGCGGAGTGTCCCGGGGCCAGACAATAATAGCATAATTTGTGTTGTTTTACGTACTCACACCTCTCTGCTGGATTCAGTTTTATGAACTCCTCACAATGGCACAATGTGTGATCCTTTTCGCACATAGCGCAGCATCTCGGTTTTGATGAGGTAACTGGTCGTCACTGTCATCGTACGCAACTTCTTCCCATTCACGATGCGTGTCTGGGTCCAATTTATGAACGACTAAGAATACAATGAGTGAATGGGTGAGTGGATCCCATGAGCTGGTTGACAGTTTCAGGTTCGTAAGTGCGTCCAGACATTCACTAGTCGTATCCAAAATCGATTTGATGTTACTTTCAGTTTGTGACGTTATCTTCTTTTGTGTAAACAATCTTTTCAATACGGAGTTGGCAATAATGCGTTTGTTACCAAAACGTGCTTTAAGCATACTAAACGCGTCGTCGTAGTTAACCTCTGTAACTTGCACGTGCTTCAATAGCGACAGGGCTTCTCCCGTTAGACTGCTTTTTAAATAATGCAACTTTTGTACTTTACTCAATGCTGGATTGTCGTGCACTAATGATATATATAGATCTTGATAAGCAGGCCACTCATCGTAAATATCTGAGAAAGTTGGTAGTTGAATCCTCGGTAATTTGACTTGTACTTCCATAAAACCACTGTTGTAATGGTCAGCTTGCATAGGAACAGGCGAAGACTTGTTGTATGAACTCAATAAATCACTAAGATCGGCTAGTAAACAAGTTTATAAGTCTTCCTGCACAAAGTAATCTTCATTAACAAAATATGGAATGTCTTGTCGATTTGCTTTAAGAAGGCATTTCACTAGTTCTATATGTGCATTTTTATACGTAGACCAATATTCTTCAATGTTCTTAATGCGAGTTTCGATATATCCTTTTGTTAAGTGTTGTTTCGGACATTTCTTGAGATTTGATTGGGTTTTTCCTAACAACATAGCTGTATCATCTAACACATTTAACAATTGTTCCACTGTATTTGCCATATTTGTTGAAATAAGCCTTTTTTCGTTATAAAACAGAACGTTTCTTTGTATCTTCGTAGTTAAAAAACTTGTTTTGATCACCTTCACTATTCACTAATGAGTTTGTTTTGCACGTATATTTTTTTATGATAAATTCTTTCTATTGTTCCTCGCTCGCCGCTCGATCCTTCCTTTTGCATTGCGCTCAGTGAGTAAAACGTCGTAAGTCAAACAGATATCCGGCTCGAAGGACCAAAATGTTATAGGTTTAAGGTTCTAATTTGCTTGTGGGAATTCTGGGTAATAGAAATACGTGGTTTCTTTATGTTGATTTATTTACGACTAACTTTAAACGATAGTTTCTTATTGATATTATGGCAACGCACACATGCATTCGTACTTACTTAACTCTTTCACACATACATACGATTCTATCTCAACACATACGAAAAGTACCGTTAAATAACGTTATTATCTTTCATCTCTTTCTTTCGTCTACATTAATGCAGTACTGGTTTGGTTGATCGCGTTGGTATTCAAATCAAAAACACTTGCGCTGCGCAACGTTTTCGGATTTACGTACATTATTTTACTATATTAAAATGTCAAAAAGGGTACCTAATTTTGCTCCAGAAACCGAAACGGACACGGAAGAATATTTTCGCCGTCATTGTAATGATAATAGTGGATCTGATTCATGATCCTGATGTAAATAAATCCTATACCTACCTAAATTTTTCTTTAACCTTCTATTGCATGCCATACATCATACATTTTTTGCTCATATATCATATTATGTTTAATATTTGTGGCTTTACGGTCTAGTTAATGGGCGGCAGTAAGGAGGGTAATACTTTTCGAGCGTTTGTGTGTTTGGGGTGTAAAGGGGAGCACACAACAACCGGACTCCCCAAAAGTCAACCTCACCTGCACGCGGTACAACCCTGCCATTGAAAGACGAAGCGCTGGCGACCGGCTAATGGCGGTATAACCATCCAACAAGCCAACCTAAATCTTCCAGAGCGATGGCGGGCAGCAGCGTCATCGCTGCGAAAGGATTGGCTCTGCGGTCACCATCTCGCATGCCCAGCGTGGTGACTACACATTAAACCTCACCATGGATAAAGTGCCAAAATAAGGTCAGTTGCCAAATGCCAGTACCCGGTGGTCCCGCTATTCCTGGTCAAGGTAGCGGTCACGGTAACGGCGGGACGGGGGGTACGAAGTATCTCCGGGTTACGGCAGGCCGAAAGTACCTTTGTCGCATAAACAGGGAGCCGGACGCCCGGTGTCACCACTGCGTCGACTGCCGGGAGGATACGGCGCGGCATACGCTGGCAGAATGTGCCGCTTGGGAGGCGCCGCGTCGTGTCCTCGTCTCAGAAGTAGGCAGTGACCTATCGCTGCCGGCCGTGGTCGAGTCGATGGTCGGCAGCGAGGAGTCCTGGGACGCGGTGGTATCCTTCTGCGAAACTGTCATGTCGCAGAAGGAGGCTGCGGAAAGGGAGCGGGAGATATCTTCCGCTGACCCAGCCCGCAGCAGGCGCACTGGGCGTCGGCGGAGGGCGGACAACGCCCTCTTCCAGCCCCCCTAAATGGGTCCAGGGGCGACGGATCTGGGGACATCCGTCGCCCCCTATTGCTACGGACCCGAGATGGTGGCGCGTAGTGTTCCACGCGCGCCTCTCTGTGATGTATGGGGGGGAGTTTAACACCTCACTCCCCCCTAACGTGAGGAGGCCCGCAAAGGCGGGCCGGCACCAGTCGGGGATCGCGGAAGACATATTGGTTCCCGTGGTCCCCGACGTAGGTGTGGGACGGAACACCGGGGTGGTTTTAGTCAGTAAGAGTCTGACAGACCCCTCCGCCCACCCCAGGGCGGAGGACATCCATGAGAATTTCCACCTCGTGATCAAAAAAAAAAAAAAAAGGCTACCAACGACCTAGTGGCTAGTGGGTTCTCACATTGTCGAGGCGGGGGAGCTCAGTAGCCGTGATTTGGACACCCACCGTGAAGCTAAGAGGAACCCGAGGAGGGGCCGCTCGTCAGGGCCTTTCCTCCCAAAGCCGACGACGTAGCGGCCAACACGTAGGTTGCGGTGTCGTTTGTCGACATCGCAATTGAGGTGGGCCGTGATGTACTAGTATCTGCGGCATCGCGGCTGAGGGTTGGAGGCCGCGGTGAAAGAGGAGTGTTGGTATTGAGGTGCGCGACTCTCCCTACCTTCCACGGCTTGAACGGGGTCGCCACCGTCCGATGGCGGACGCGGTGGGCCGCAGGGGAGGAGGAGTGTTGGTATAGCGTTGGCCACTCTCCCTATCCTTTGCGGCCGAAAAGTGGTAGGCGGCAGGGCCACAGTCCGGACTCGTCGCAGGGGGACCAAGGGTGCCATACACGGAGTCGTCTGGCGGCAATGTGCTTATTGGCCCCTGAGGTGGTCACGGCGTGCTATGTGTGTTCTGGCGCGCCGTAAATAGGGGTACCTTATCCCCCAGAGGAGGGTCCGGTGACGGACAGCCGCGGCAGGTTCGCGGAAAAATTACGTGCCCGTGTTCCCGCTACAAGCAGCACAGGAGGATACCGTGGAGTTTTAGTGGGTTGTAGTCCCACATAACTGCACTATCTCCCCGTGGTAGTGCAGTATGCATGAGCATGTCTCCACGTTAAAAAAAGGCTACCAACGACGACTACATCTGATTACGTATAATTGACGTTCGATGAGGCTAGATCATCGCCTTGCCGAACTAGAGGTAGAGTTAGGGCGCATTAACTGGCATATTCTGGGGTTATCTGAAGTCCGAAGACAGGGGGAGGATACGATAACTCTGGAGTCAGGCCACCTACTCTGCTTCCGCGAGCTCTCCCAAGGTGGTGTCGGCTTTCTGGTCAACAAGGAACTCACTAACAGCGTTGTGGAAATCAGTAGTGTGTCGACACGGGTAGCGTACCTTGTACTAAAACTCACTGACAGGTACTACCTGAAAGTGATACAGGTATATACGCTGACTTCAACATGCTCTGACGACACAGCCGAGGTCATGTACGAGGATATTGCCAACGCAATGCACTGTGCAACTAAGGCCCACTACAACGTTGTTATGGGGGACTTCAAGGCCAAAGTGGGATTACAGGAACGTGGCGAATCGAGAGTCGAACCCTTCAGTGTGGGGCGCAGAATTCACAGGGGACAAATGCTGGTCCACTTTCTAGAGTTGCAGAGGCTCTATTTGATGAATTCGTTCTTCGAAAAGAAACCCCATAGGAAGTGGGCCTGGCAGAGCCCCGATAACGTGACAAGGAACGAGACAAACTTCATCATGACGGATAAGAAGCACATATTTAGAGATGTCTCCGTGATCAGTAGGTTTAATATCGGAAACGATCACAGACTTGTCCGAGGTAATCTAAATATCAATTTTCGAGCTGAGAGAATCCGCATGATGAGGCCTACTCTCCGACCTACGTTGCTCCAAGCCGCTCTAGGATCCGAAAAGTTCCAATTGGAACTTCAAAATGGATTCGCCCTACTGGAAACGACTGGCACTGTTGACGAAGTCCGACGGGTTGGTCAAGGCACTACGAGACGTTTCCCGCAGAGTTTTCTCGTCGCAGCGGAAAATGAAGGTGTCCAAACTTTCCTCGGAGACTCTCGGACTTATTAGGGAAAGACGAGAGTTGCCATCCACGCAGCCGTCTTCGTCAGATAAGAGGGCCTTAAACTTAAAGATCAGAAAACTGACGCGACGCGACCTTCGGTGCTCCAACACCCGCGATATTGAGGTCGTGATTGAGCAGAACCAAGGGTCGAAAGTGTTCGCTCAGCAACTGAGAAGGTCCTATCTGACGAAACTTAGAACTGGGGATGGCAGGATCGTGACTTCGAAGTCCGAGATACTTGCGGAAGTCGAGGATTTTTACGGGCACCTATACTTAACACGGACGGCAAAACAAGTGGAACATAGTGCGGATGACCATCGAGCCGAACTAACGCGCCACTACACGGAGGATATCCCGGATGTCGACCAGTGCGAGATTAGGGCGGCTAAAGAACAACAAGGCACTTAGGGATGACAGAATAACGACAGAGCTCCTGGGCGCCTGGGGCTCCAGTATTGAGAGAGCTCACGAGTCTCTTTAACTCCGTCATCCAAGAGAGTACAAGTACAACGCCCGAAGCGTGGAGCAGAGGTGCGGTAGTTCTGTTCTTCAAAAAAGGTGACAAAACCTTGTTGAAGAACTACAGACCCATCCCACTTCGACCCACGTGTTCAAGTTGTTCTCGAGAGTCGTCATGAACCGTCTCGCCAGGAGACTTGACGAGTTCCAGCCGCCAGAACAAGCCGGTTTTCGAAAAGGCTTTAGTATCGTAGACCACATCCATAGTATTCGGGAAATTGTACAGAAGACCGAGGAGTACAACCAGCCGCTGTGTAAGGCATTTATGGACTACGAGGAAGCCTTCGACTCCATTGAAATATGGGCAGTTCTGGCCTCTCTACAACGATGTCGAATTGACTGGCGCTGACTAGGGGGCAGCACCCTTAGCCAAGTTGATAATCTGCAATCGTTAACCATTTAACCGCTTGTGTCGCATATATGCGACAAATATTTCCGTGCCCCTAGCGCTCGTGTCGTATTTCTGCGACAGAGAACATGCATGATTTTTTCGGTCAATTTTCGTCCTATTAACAGCGTGGTACAACTAAAGCCATTACTAAATAGAGATATTACATAAAACAATTACTTAAAATTATGTCTCGTCGCTCTAAGTTTTGAAAAAACTTAAACAAAAATACGTAATTGGCAGCTTGAAATTTTCTTCGGTGTGTAGCGCGCGTGTCGCATATATATGACCATAGGGATGGGATACAATGCAATGCGGTTTTTGAAAAACTAAATAACAAACAGTTAAATAATCAGGTATAATGCTTCATTCAGCATAAAATAAACAATGGTACCGATTCCCTTGTTCACAAACTAAACTAAATTTAAGTTCAGTGCATCTTTTTCTTTGTATTTCATTAAGAAGAGGACAAAAGATAAATTTTAGTTTAGTCCTGTCAAATTAATCAGCGCCTGTCACTACTCCATACAAGTTTAGACGTGATTAAAAACTTGCCTACTAAAATTACGTCAATTTACGTCAAGCGCCGATTAATTTGACAGGACTAAACTAAAATTTATCTTTGTCCTTTCCTTAATGAAATAGAAAGAAAAAGATGCACTGAACTTAAATTTAGTTTAGTTTGTGAATAAGGGAATCGGCACCAGTGTCATACGAAATAAAGTTTATTTAACATAATTATTGCCTTGTGTTATGAATTCTTTTCCTTGTTTTTCATAAGAAAAATATTCCTCAGGAAGTCTGTATTAAATAAGAACATTTGACGTTAATTCCCATCCCTAGACGCTTATGTTTGCAACGCATTTCTCTAGTTAGTCTAGCGCGGCTGTCGTATTAATGCGACCACTGCCTACGTCACAAGCGGATCACACGAATGAAAATTTCTATTAATGTTGTTCGTGAGTACACGCATTGTCGATAAAATATTCACTGTTCAACAATGACGACTACTGAGGAGTTAAAAAGAATATTAGAAGGTGACGACGAAGCGGAATTATTCGAATCTGTCGAAGAAAGTGGAAGTGATTGAGAGGCAAGTAGGTACCTATTTCAATTACTTCTTAGGTGCACATTATTCAGTAGGTATAGGTATAAATAAGAGATCCGTTAGGTTTAGGTAACTCTTTGATGAATCGAAATAGTTTTTTAAATATTGCGATGTAATTCTGTTATTTATTATATTACTTATCTACATATCCTATTGATTGTTCAAGTTTGGAACCGTGTTGAATGTTGTCCTTACCATTAAAAAGGTACTGTGACAGTGGTGCCGATTCTGTTGTCACAAAATTCTCTAAACTAAAAATCACAAAAATTTGGTTTATTCCTGTCAAATGACGATTTCCTATTCTGAAATAGACTAAAATGACACAACTTAACTATATTTTAGTTTTACAGTACTAAGATTGCACTGAGTTATTACTTAGTTTAGTGAAAATGAAAATTTTGCTATTCTGAGTTTGCCGGTTTACACCCAAAATTTTGACTATAATAATTTATTTTAACTAAATTTGACTATTTTTAATCGTGATTAAAAAGGTATGGAATAATACTAGTGGTCATGAACTAAAATTCAACCAACGCCTCGCCTCACCTTTACGTGCAATAACAGTTGCTTATATCTCGAAAATGGCGTGTCCTATCGCAAAAATAATGAAATTTTCGACCCCCTTTGTTAACCCTAGAACATATAAATCTCAACATGTGGGTAATATTTTTTTTATTTTTTTAAACAAAAAGTGAAAAATTCCATATAAAACACGTCCAGGCTGCCCCCTTGCGCGCGCCTTCATCTCTAAAAAAATAATTGCGTAGCGCATACAAGTACCACGTTGCTAAACCAAAAGAAAAAAAAACCACGTTGATTGTTAAATTCGTTTTTGGTCGTGTCAAAATAATTTTTAAATTTAGAGATTTTTTCTTGCAGAATAGCGTTAAAATTGTCATAGCCAAAAGTAAGGAATTTTAGAGATAGTTTAGTTAGTTTAGTTCGGTTCGGTTCGGAATCGGCACCATTGTAGAACGATTGGACGACTCAGGCGCGTCAACATGGCTACCAACTTATCGTTTTCTACAATTGCTGACACCGAGGCGTTACCGATTGGAGAACGGAATTCGACACGAAACGGTTGTAACTCGGCTAGGGGGGCTGGAGTGGAGACCGCGTATCGGCAAGCGTAGTGTGGGATGCCCCAGCTAAATGGACCGACGACCTTAGGAACGAGGACAGGGTGTTGTGGCGCAACTTGGGAGAGGCCTATGTCCATTAGTGACCTGCGATAGCCTGAGTTGATTGATTGACTGTTTGTCTTTATGGCTTGTGATACACATGACCAATTGTTATTTAATAGTAGTTAGTTAAGTAGGAAGTAGAAGAGCAAACATTCTTCAGGGTGCTGATGTAAAGAGCATGTGGACCAAGGGATTAAAACTTTCAATGATACAGTATGTATAATATAGTAGGTAAATAAACGAACCAAATCATTGTAATGGGCAAGTGTTTAATGAATAATTATTTATAAGAAGATTATAAGGAAATGTAGCATCAAAATGAAAAGTTATGAGACTTCCTATTACGATTTATTAAAAAAAAGTCTTCGTATAACTTAAAATATATAATTCGTTATTGAAATGGTCTGTGATTAATAGACAGATTTAATGCTTACATTTTTTTCTATTACAGTCACATTTCAAACAATTTCAATGCTGATTTATACGATTCATCATATTCAAGTACACCTATACATATATGTTGGATGTTTTATCACATCTAAATTTAAGTCATTGTGGAAGCACTGTTGTTAAATTACATATAAAGATAATATATTCGATTTATTTTTATCAGTGAATCAAAATTACTGAGACTAAATCCGTTACCTACCGCACGCCTCGTTTGTGAAACCGTACTGCGCATTTAGTTTAAATTTTAGTTGCAACTAGCTTGCATCGTTTGATTGGCGATGTTGCCGTTCCGTAGAGCACCGCCGCCGCCCGCGCCGCGGCGCGCCTCTTAGGTTGCGCGGGTTGACAACAACGCATTAAGTAACGATAAAATTATCGATACTTGTATAACGTTAATTGGTAACGTTATTTTATTGATTCGATACCAAAGTATCGTTACCCGGGTTACCGTTAAAATTTTAACTTTATGAAAATAACGTTACTTAACGATACTTATAGTGTGAATTTGGTAACGTTACCAAGCCCTGGGGTAAAGTATTACCAGCTAATTTAATTTGACTCTGTAGTGCTATCTCAGTCTAGCAAGTTATTTTGCAACTACCCACGTCTTTGACAACTATGAAAATATTTTTTTTACTGTCCAACTAATTTAAAAAATTCTAAAATTCTCTACAAAAAATTATTTAAAAAAAGTGGGGAATTAATCTACTGACCTTTACCTGTATTACAGTGTTCGTTCAGGCATTATCAGGCATAATTTCAGTTCTATGATTATATGAAGAATCTCTTTGAGACCTGTCCAAGTAAACCTGTCCGTGGGGACCTGCTGAGTTGTAGGTTTCATAACGTGTTCTATGCAGCAGCACCGGTTTGAAGTTCTTGAGAAAATACACCCAGCATTCCACTGATTTTGGCTCTTCACTACTGAAAAATTATATACATGGTGTTAGTAGCTACCTATAAAAATTATATCATACAAATTTCATGTTTTTTGGACACGTTTTTAGGGTTCTGTTGCCAAATGGCAAAAAACGGAACCCTTATAGATTCGTCATGTCTGTCTGTCAGTCCGAGTATGTCACAGCCACTTTTTTCCGAAACTATAAGAGCTATGCTGTTGAAACTTGGTAAGTAGATGTATTCTGCATTAAGATTTTCAAATAAATTTTGGGGTTCCCCATACATAGAACTGAAACTCGAATTTTTTTTTTTCATCAAAACCATACGTGTGGGGTATCTATGGATAGGTCTTTAAAAATGATATTGAGGTTTCTACTATCATTTTTTTCTAAACTGAATGGTTTGCGCGAGAGACACTTCCAAAGTGGTAAAATGTGACCCGTCCCCCCCCCCCCCGTAACTTCTAAAATAAGAGAATGATAAAACTAAAAAAAATATATGATGTACATTACCATGTAAATTTCCACCGAAAATTGGTTTGAACGAGATCTAGTAAGTAGTTTTTTTTTAATACGTCATAAATCGTAAACCGCAATTTACCTTTCATTCAATCAACTCAAATATAAAAATTTAAAAAAAAATAGTTCAATAAACATAAACCTTATGCATAAACCGTGAATTCCTACAGGTTTGTAAGGAACCCTCAGTGCGCGAGTCCGACTCGCACTTGGCCGGTTTTTTTGGTCCTTGTCATTTTTGAGTGAATTTTCTCTGGGCAATCCTACTTCCAACTAATATTATAAATAATGATAGTTGATTGGTCAAATAGAGAAATTTAGATTTATATTTTTATTTCGTAACGAGATGAAAAGTAATGAGACTTACGACTCTGGATTAAAAACCAAGATTTCATCTTTTTCCCGTACATAATAATTCGGGTGATCTTCTAATTGATCTAGATGGTAAAGCATGGTGTCGTCCACTTCATATATTTCTCCTGAAAAAAAATAAGCATTTAAGACCTGCTTTTTTTTTTTAAACTGCACCAATATTGTGGCCCAGCAGGGGTAATAATACTGAAAGAGTTAATAAATAAAATAAATAAATATCTTAGGACACCAACACAACGTTATCTGATCCCAAACTAGGCAGAGCCTGTACTATGGCAACCAGACAACTGATAAACATACTTATATATTTCTAAATACATACATATTATAGATAATTTACACCCAGACACATAACAAATGATTGTGCTCATCACACAAAGATTTGTCCTGGGTGGGAATCGAACCCACGACCTCAGTCTTTGCAGTCAGGGTCACTAACCACTAGACTAACAGTTGGTAGTATTTTAACATTTATCATTGGAGTCGTGCTTTAGAGTGTTCGCTCTCTCTCTCTTTGCCAAGCCTTATCCCATTTCATTCCGGGTCGGCTCGTTTAAAGTTCATCGTACCAGCTGAAAGACGTCACTGCTGGACATAAGCCTCCCCTAATTCTAATTTGGGAGGATTTGCCATAATCGCCACGCTTGGCAGGCGGGTTGGCGATCACAGTATGGTGGTAAAATGCACAGAGAATGCTGCTACCCATTCTCTAGAGGTCCCTTAGTTGCCTGTTAGGACACCCATGGGAAGAAATACGCGTAAATAGATGGCCCCACGCTCACCTTTAACGTTGTGCCCCGTCCCGGGGTAATACAACAAGAATGGTATATTATACTTAGTTGCAATAATGAGAGGGTACAACGTTTTCGTAAGTCCTTCCTTCACAAATTTACCAACACCATTTTCTTGTTTTTGCAACCAATAGTGGTTTGGTTCTCCTCGTTTTAATGTCCCATACACAAATACATTGTTCATCGTCTAAAATTTTTAAGAAAGAAATTAGTGTCTGCTTTTAAATGTACTAAATAAAAGTCATAAGATTAATTCTCTGAGTGACAATGCAGCCTAAACTGCTAGGTTTAGAAGTATGGAATTTCGCACAAGAGTTCCTTATATCTATAGCCAAGGTCAGCATTAAGGATTTTTTCATTAGTTATAAAAAACTGCTGGACATTGGCATCCCCGAAGCTCTGCCACTTTCACCAATTCTGTGCTTCTTGTATTAAGCAAGTCCTGAGGCCTTCAACTGTTCATCTTCTGGTATGCGGTGGCCAAACCAGCAGCTTTCGGCCACATCAGCCATCTGTTTTGCAAGCAATGTGCCCTGCTCTCTGCCATTTAAATTTGGCAATTCATTCCCTAAAGAGTCAAAATAGGGTATGGAGATTTGTGGCTAAGATTATCATTTTTTGCAGATGAGAAATCCTATCAGGCACATGGTTTATAGTTTAAACGAAATGTGATATAATAACTCGCCCTAAGTTTCATAGTCTAAGCTATTTCAAATCTAGTCATAACTCTAGGCAAGTTATTGTTATCTCCATCAACCAATCACAACAGTCACTTAATATTTCAACAGTGAACAAGTTTTTGGTCAAAGAATCAACATTGTGATACAATGTGGCAATGCTGCCAGCCTTTTGGGTACTTTTCCAGTTGATAGCTATGCTGAAAAATATTTTTACCCTTTTATTCTTTTGTCCTCTCCCTTTTGCACAAAAACAGAGATGTTTTTAGTTTTACCGCTATGTGTGTCTGTCTGTGGCACTGTAGCACTTAAAAGGGTGAACAAATTTGGAGGCTGATTTTTTAATATACTAGTACACATTATTATTTTTCCTAACTTTTAAAATACATTAATATTATCTTGAAAATTGAAATAAAAACATGAATTTAGAGCTTTCAACATTAAAACTGTTGCGATTAAACTGAACTGAATTTCTGTAAACTTTTGATTACTTTATTGAAAATGCAATTCTACATATTGGAACAGGTTTACCTACAACCACTAACATACTACAATTATGGAATTTATTATTGCTAAAAAGAGAAGTATTCTCTATTACATTTACGTGATTTCCCTATCTTTAAAGTTTACTAAAAGTTCTAAAATGACAGCTAAGAATATAAAATCAACTAAATGATGCAAACTAGATCCTCAGATTAATAATGATGAGCTAAGGGCAGGAAAATGGTAATAGAGTAACAATAACAAAAATGGAATCGGAAAAAGAATAGAGAGAACTCACAGACGCATATCTTTTTGTATGCAATTGGAAACAGACAGGTTTGGAAATGAGAAACTTTAAATGATTCATCAGTATAGCTTCTTTTTTAACCTAACACCTATATACAACTTGAAAAACTACACTTTCCTTGGTTTAGAAAACTTAGATGTCTGGCTCACAGAACACTTTTATTCCCAGCGGATCTTGGTGAGTTGTATCACAGAACTTAAATTGTTCGTTGATCCTTAGTTCCTGACAAAGAGAACTATAAGTTATTGGGTAGTTCCTGACTTCTCTTTTGCTAAGCAGTGATCAGCTGCCAAGAAACGTTTGTTGTTTTTTTGTTTCAGAAAGACGTCAGTCAATTTGTCATGATTGTATATGTTGCCAGTGATTGCATGCCTGCCAACTTTCCATCAACAAAACTTTTGATAATAAATTTAAAATTACATAATTTTAAAAGTCTATTAAAACATTTTCTTGTATTTTTTCCCTGCTCTGATGTGAGAAATTTCAGTTTTCCACACAAACTATCGTATCGTATAACTATATTAAAGTATATTTTTAAATATTCTACCATGTTTTTGGTTGACATTTTGGTCGCGAAACCGAACAGAACTTTGCTAACGCTTTTGAAACTACTTTTACCACTTATTGTTCATTAAAAAAATGAGTAGTAATAGTAACATAATAATGTAGATTTATCAACGCTTAATTTCTTGAAACATTACAATACAACAAGTAACATAACAAAAGTAAATAGACAATTTTATTGTTCTAACAACACTGCGGATCAAAGTTCATGTCATGACACTTTGAAATATATAAGCTTCAGAAAAGGGCAACACTGGTTCAGTCGAAAATTTTTCTCTTCGTATGAAGTTGGTGTCGGTGAAAAATAAAATTATTAATTTTAAAAACATGTGTGCTAATCATCTGTGACTGTGAATAAGTTTTGTCGTGGAAATTTAACAGTTCTAAAGTTTATAAACGTTGCAAATAATAATCCAAGATGAGGTTAGCGGGGGCTATTTTCTCCAATGTTACGAAAATGCTTGATTTTTACTCACAATTCAACCCTTCGCCGCTGTCTATAAAACAATTTATAGACTTTGGTAAGTAATTTGATTATAATTTATTATGCTTTCGTAATAAGATCGATGTTTAATCAATCAGTCGTACCGATTTTCGCCTGACCTTATTATTTTTGTTTTTTTTTCTCGTTTAAACTACTTTTAGTGTGATAATTAGACATCTTGCCGTATTTCTACGGCTTCCAGTAAGTTAACGGAAGTTTATAACAGGATACGTGACTTTTTAACAACTTTTTAGCAAAATGAACGAGTTTTTTTTTTTTCATTATTTATGTTTTCTGACCTTGGCATATACTGCAGCCGGTTGCATATCGCAAGACCAGCAGTTTAAATCAACTTAAATATTCATGTGCTGTTAACGTACCTATTGGCATTACTAATGCCTTTAAAACGATAAGCATAAAGTATTCTTAGTACTTTTTAATCTTTTATGTTTCATTTTTTATTACATATTAATGAACTGAATATGTTTAGTTGAAATTGCCTTGAATATAATGAAACTGATATTCATACTCATAAAGAGATGAAATTTACTAACCAGTGCTTTCCCAATGCTGGGCATAGACTTTGCCCAAAATTACTATAGCCTTCAAATCTTTTGTGATGTTTTTTTGGATTTGAATAAACTTGTTTGGTAGTTTAATTTAAGTATTGATAAATAATACATAATACCTTATTCCCCAATATTCTGTTACAGCCATTTTTGTTATATTATTTAGTTAGTCCTCTACGTAAATATTTAGGGAAATTCCTAAAATTTTATCTATTGTACTGAGAGAAACTTAATCTTTTTTCTTATTTTCTTTATTATAACTGACTTTTTCCTTTCTTCTTTCTTTAACAATCTCTGTTTGATAAAGTAAGTAGCATTTATTAGTATAAGCAACAAAACCAATAAGTACCTTAATTTTGTAGTTTGGTTACTACAGTAAAGCTAGATTCTTAATTTTTAACTTCAAAATGTTCTCAGGATGACTAAAACTGAACTGTCTGAAATTATATTACGGAAGAGCTCAAAATTCAAGTACGTCTGAAGAAGGAAAAGACAAAAAAAATAAGATAGAATTATCCTCAAAAGCTAATTACTTGAACCCAAAATATTTTAGCCACAATTATTAAAGTTGATGACAAAAAGTTTTGAATAAAATTATTTTCCTTCCTTCCTGAAATATGTAGTCCTTATTTCCAGCAAGAAATAAAAAAGTTATGTGTTGCCAGGACCAAAACATTGAAAAAATAAGAAATAAATTCTCCTCTTCTGAAATACTTGCTCCATTTTCCATGAACTTAAAGTAATATAACTAAAAATAACTGAGCTCATAATAATGTTATGTAGGCCATTCAAGTACAGTGTTGCACTAAATTAGGTTGCTGACTCACTGTGGTGCCTGTTTTGTTATGCATTGTGCACAACTGCATTTAACTGGACCAGCAGTTCAGGGCTACCAGTATTTTTATCAATTATGTACCTACCTACTTCATCCAACTCAGCCTATTGCAAAGTCAAAGGATTTATTTCAAATGGGCACAAAAAAGATATGTTTGAACGTCAACAATCCACTGCTAGACATGCGCCACAACACCCTCTCCTCCATCTTACGCATCCAGCCCTACTTTCTTCATCATCTGCTTAGTCTTCTCACAACTATGTTGGGGTTGGCTTCTAGTCAAAGCAGATGCCTCTGAATACCAGTATTTTACATGGAGCGACTGCCTATCTGACCTCCACAACCCAGTTACTGGGTAATACGGTACATCACCCTATCCTCCATCTTTCACATCAAGCCATACTTACTGAAGAAAATTATATTTTCTTGAATAAAAAAAATTGCTCCCCATTCAGCATTCTTTAAAATGTCTCCGATTTACGAAATGGCAGGTTGAAAGAAAGATGTTACGATTATAAATAACGTGTAGTATTGTTTAACTTCCTAAAATGCTTCGTGAAGTGATGCCACCACGGATATCGAGGGATATGCCTTGGGGGCGTGGCACGTGCCGCCTCGATACTATCAATTGATAGTATTTTCGAACGGCGGCTGTACGCTTCATTCAGTCGCTTTGCAACTGCGTACAGTGCACTACTGACGCGTAAAAAACCAAAATGCCGAGTTGTGCAGTAATTATTTGTAAAAATAGACCAAATGCCATCAACCTGAAGACAAATGGCGTGTCCTACCACCGGTAAATAAACAATTAAGTCAAAGTTTTATATTTTAAATCAATTTTTAAATGATTTACTAACTTACGTGCGGAGCGACACGAACTAACCCGAACTAGCCCGAATCTTCCCGAACGAAACGAACGTTTTCGACTTAGAGAGGTGCAATCGTTTGCGTGCGGCTGATTTTATCGATATGCGTATTATTGCAGTTGAATATTTTTTTACAGAACTCAATGGATATCCTCGTATTACTTGTATAGTAAAACAGTTAAATTACTTATTAATTTAATGTTGTTCGAACCAAATTAAAACATTATAATTCCAATACAGTTACTCGTGAACTGTGTGTTACTTAAAGTAATATTATGCCTAAAGATTTTCACAAATTAACAGTTTTTAATTTATTGTACAATATGTATGATAAGTAATATGATAAATAAATATTATATTTCATCCAATTATTTATATTTGGTAAAAAAATTACAATAATTTGTTTTCGATATACAAAAATATTCTTTTTTTTTAATTTGCTATTTGGTGGTTTACCAAATATCAAATTAAAAACTATTAATAATATTGCGCAATATTATTGACCGAGTAAGATTAATATTGAATATCATTATCATCAGCCTATATTGTTCCCACTCCTGGGACACAGGCCTCCTCTCGGTGAGAGGAAGTGGGCCATGATCCCCCACGAGGGCCCAGTGCGGGTTGGCAGATGTCACATGTCTTCGAATTTTTGGTTCTAAGACATGCCGGTTTCCTCACGATGTTTTCCTTCACCGTTATTGAGAGCAGTGGTAATGAAATTATTGACACAAAGTAAAGCGCCTGCCTGAGTTCGAACCCACGATCTACAACTTGTAAGTCGAGGTTGATACCACTGGGCCACCACTGCTCTGAAAACTAATAATAAATATTGAAGATTGCGATGGTAAAATATTGTTGAAAATAAAAATATATTTTGCGCAACATTATTGTATTGATCACTAAATCGCAAGCCCATCTTAGTCAATCATGAGGCCGACCATGTAAGGTTCGAAGTTTAAATTAGAAAATTCGCGGTCCGTCGCTATTTTGTCAAATCTTTGTCTATAATACTGAGGGTTTCACATTTTATTTTATTTCTATACAAATGTGTTAAAAATGTCGTATAACTTTCGTGAACATTGTATTATTACGCTCTCGGCTCTAATCCGGCCTCAGACGTAGTAACAAACTTAGCCCACATAGGTATAACATAACGTATTATATTAAAATATTCTTAGTAATAATAAAAAAAAATAAGATTAAGTAATATATTATTTATTTATACAGCATGATATGTAACAGAGAGCGTTCCTTTTAACCGATAATACAACATTTTAAAAACATATTCCCATTTTATTTGAGTAAAAGTAAACTATATTTTGATAGATATATAAAAAAAATATTTAAATAAAATTAAACGAAGTTATTATAATACAATAATGTGCTAAAATTAAATATCGATAAAAATAATCGACCATCGCTTTCGACTCCCTAATTGCATGCGTGTGCATTGGATGTTCGCAAATAGCAAGTGTTTACAAGTGAATGCCCCGCCCATTCTATGTATGTGTGCTATTAGAAATTGATGTAGTGTGGCTGCTTCCTTTTTGGTGTGCGTATTTAAATTTTAAGTGTGTGTCGTCAGTACACTATTTGTTAATGTTGTAATTTTTTGGGTGGGAGATAAGCGGCGACACTAGGATTCCTTACTATTCCGCAATGAAGGCATATCTCTAGATATCTATGGATGCCACCATTTCGAAACTAACGAAAAACGCTGGCCGCCATTCGGAAATTGGGTTCCGTTCCGAACTGAGTTAGACGGGAAATGATCAATGCTCTTCATGTAACTTTCCACACGTCAGCTTTATTATACAGCGATTTCGGGACATACAGAATAAATAACTTCCTCCCCTCACTAACCCTCCCCTCCTCCTGCCCTTTTCACGCACAAAAAAAATCATATTTCACTGATGATTCACTGAAATATTCAGTCGCCTACTGAACTGTCAAAAATGTAAGTAATATGGAGCGGATGAAAGTTTCCTATATAATTTTGTCGGTGTCTTATAAGCGTGAAATAAACCAATTACAAATGTTAGCGTCTGCGTTCGCTTCCACATTTAAACCTCTTCCTTCAATGCAAGTGTGAACAGGCATCTTTTGGGCATGCTCGTTCAATCATAGACCTCACCTATCGCCGCTTTCCATTAAGAGTGATTGAGGTCAAAAGCAGACCCATTCAACAATAAAAAACATGAAACTTCAGTCAAGTACAAAGTCTGATGTCGGTCGACTTAAGTTACGAAAGACTGAATTACAAAAAACATCTTCCCTCGTTTTGACAGCCCTGATTATCCAGCCAGAAACGTGGTATTAAATTTGTTATTGTTACAAAACTCGGGTTTTACCAGCCTGGTCTCCAATATCATGTTACATTCGCATGCAATATAATCTTTGTCCCTCTTTGCCACAGATAAACACTATCATTATTATATTTTACCAAATATTTCGTAAAATTATTGTATCGTAAAGTAATATAGTTTTATTAGATGTCTTCACTTTAGCACGTGAAAAGTGACGAAGGAATTGTAAAAAGTACATGTAATTACATCGTGAACAAACATAGAGGTCGCTTTGATATCGTCAATACGAAGCAGTAAGCAAGGTGAAGCTCAGTACATGATCTTTCATTGTAAGTATAAGGCAAGAATACGTCTGATGTCCCAGCTTTACGCAGCCGTGGGACTAAAATTTGCACAGAATATGAATAAATTCCATTTTCAAACTTTAGAAGTTTAGAACTGTTCTTCGTATCTCAAGTATTTGAATTTCGACGAGCGAGAGATACTATTTCCTGTATTCCAATCGACATAACGACATTCCTGCTATAACTTCGATCAATAGGATTCTAAGCGAAAGTTACGACATGTGTTTCAAATGTAGGTAGTTGCGGACAAAAGAAATACCAGGCTGAATGAAGCGAGAGACTATTCGAAATTGGATTGTTCGCGAATACGAGACGGCAATGATTAAAACCTCATTGTGAGCATTATTCGGAATCTTGGTATTTCCTGTCGTTAAAGATTAATGGAAGTCTGCAAAAAAGAGCAATTTCCGACAAACATCAGAACCCCCATCCCTCCCAGTGGGTGTCTTAAGGCGATTAAAGGATTATCTCAAAACAATTCTGAAGCTACCTGCGCAAAAATCTAAAGGCAACAAACCGGTGAATATAGGTACTCCGGACCGACATGTCGGCAAGGACTGTACAAGTAGATGACGTATTAAAATCTTCGCAGGTAAATATACACTTCTTTTTGCCCTGAAATCTATGTCAGATATTGAAGAAAACATTTAATATCTACCGTGCTCAAGTTCTGAGGTAAAATAATCCCCTTCGTCTACCTAATAAATGACTACATCTGCTTGTATATCCTCTCCACTATCTAAGCTAACCGTCAGTGATATTACGTTTACGTAACAAGACCCAGGGATTTCAAAGGTTAGCTTACGTAACCGCCAGAACGAAGGTATAACTACAGTTGAAGTATAGTACTAAAGATTTAAATGCTTAAAGAGCTCGTCATGAAATACTGAACAAGGTTGAACAACTTTATTTTCTGTGTTATTAGTTGTTTTACAAGAATTATTGAAGCTTTGTTCGAACATTTGGTATTGTTAAAAGCTTTTTGATTAGTAAAAGGCTCTATCAATAACTGAAGGGCCATGAAACCTCGCACAGACTATAGTCTCATTTTGGATCGATTAAAGTTGAATGTAAACATTCAAGTTTTTGGATTATTGCATGTAACTGGAATTTATGCATGTCCAGAAATATTTTGGTGCATAATCTATTTGGTTTAAGAATGTAAGATATTCTCATCATCATCATCATCATTTCAGCCGAAAGACTTCTACTGCTGTACATAGGCCTCCCCCAATTTGGGAGGGTTTTCCATAATCGCCACGCTTGGCAGGCGGTGGGCGATCGCATTATGGTGGTAAAATGCATAGAGAACGCTGCTGCCCATTCTCCAGTCTCACTCCCTTAGTCGCCTCTTACGACACCCACGGAAAGAAATGGGAAGGTGCTATTCTGTCCGGCACTACACGAAACCAAGAGAGATAAGATAATCGGTTCAGTGTAAAATTACAAATTATGGTAAGGCTGAAAAAGCTAGAAAATACGTAGTTTCCGCTTTAGGTCTAAGAATATCTCTTTCATAGTCACAGTTTCCCCTTTCTCCGAATCTATACGAATATATCATCACTATAATAACTTATGAATCACGACCCAAATCCAACATTTCGCCAATTGATAACGTAACGAATTTGTGTGATATTTCGTGCGTCAGTCAAACGCAGCTCTTTGTCTTAATTTTGTGAATTAATGAACGCCTTCAATTGTAAGACGTCCTTATGTAGCTCACGTAGGCTCTCCAAACTTTGTGGAGGATTCTTGAATTCTGAAACAGAAATCGTCATTAATTATCTTTGGAAATTTTGAATTGAGGCATAATATTTAGCTTCTTTGACAAGGTAGCAGATGTAAGTATGTAAGTAGTATTAGCATTTATTGTTAGGTTGTTTTAATTTCGTTAGTGAACTTACACAGTAAATTCTAGGATGAAGTTACTGAAGACAGTGCCAACAACATGCTTATTTTCGATTCTGCCAGAAAAAAAATAATTACGTGAGGTCTCTTTAAGGTCCCCGCCTCGTTCCATCCCTCGCTTTTATTAGCTCTGACTATGCATACTAATATTAAATATGTGAAAAAAACTGTAAGCTTTCACGCCTTAACCACTGAAATATGACAAGCTTAGGTGGCTTGGGACCTGGAGAAGACATCCTGAATCCTGGATATTTGTATAAAAAAAGCTAAAACCTAAATTTCTCGTAGCCAGGCCGTGGGCAAAAGCTATCAAAGAAATTATAACTCAGGTTCAGTTGAAACTAGCATCAGGCACTAGTTGTCTAGCATTTTTGCTCAACCAAGCCTGTTTTGCGCAGCCGTGGGGCATACTGCTGCTAATTTCCTACATCATACTTAACACTTTTCTTTTTGTCTGTGCTAAGAAAATATATTTTCTGCTTTTCTTCTTTCTATCCTTACTAGATTAGCACCTAGTTTGCTATGAGCTTTTATTGGTGCAAGTGCTTAGCAAACATATTTATTAAATGCATTTGTGGCAAGCCACACCCGATAGCGTCGTAGAAGGCTATTAGATACTAAGAGATTATGTCATAAGGACAGGCAGTAGCGGCTTTCCGACTGCTAATAAAATGGAAGTGCTACAAGTAACTTACGCTGTCATCTTGTGTTATGTCGCTTTTATCGCTATCTTTTTCAAAACGTCAGATTAATTTGAAAGTAAGCACACTTATTAAGGACTGATGACAATACAATGAATTCATAAAATGAAAAACTCGCTTTGTAGCTAGCCAAACTAAAAAATAGAAAATCACCCCACGCTTTTTCCATTATGTTCTGCGAAAGGGGTTTTTTGAACTATTATTTATTGAATTACAATCTTACGCCAAACAGCGTCCCTACCCCTGTCAATTTCATTTAAGCGTCAAAAAAATCCTGATAGCACTTAGTTACTACCAATCTTTCTGTCAAGAATGGTAATAGGTATTTTAGTATAAAGTTTCCAAAATGACATGAAGTAAAATGAAATGTTCATTTCTGGAAGTAGATCGTTTAAGACACGTTTACATGTCAATATTTTAAAACTAGATGGCGCCGGCATTTTCTAGCTGACTGATCCCTGAGAAGAAATGCCGAAACAAACGCAAAGATCATGGTCTCTATACAGTCCAAACATCATTTTATTCGGATTTTATGTGAGTCCAACAAGGCAGGGAGGCTGGAAGGGCCTTTCGAAGCCATTGCAGCTTTGAGCTGATCTGTCCAAACAGAAGGCATGCATGCATCAGTCATTGTGTAGCTCAAGGACAGAGGAAGATGAAAGGTAAAAATCTCCTACAGCAACAAAAACCTGGAACCGCACTAGGGGAGTCTATAGCCTAATAAAAACCTCTGAAATATCACTTACAAAATGGTTTCTTAGTGGCACTTTGTCACTATTAAGCTGTTACAGAAAGCTTTTACGCTGAAGGTCATATCAAGGCTGGCTAAAGTTCAGTATGAATTACTGCGGCGTCTGACCTTGGATGGAGGTCATTGAGACCGTGGGAATATAGGTTAGCCTGGCATGTGTGGGCCAAATGACAGTTGAATAAAAATGGCGGATAAAATACCAATATAACGTGAATTGTGAACTCATGTTTGTTTTCCATGGGCGTAGGCAGAAAATACGGAATGCTTCAAACTACTCGCTTTGCTTCGTTCACATGACCTAGGTACGTTTTGAACTTGATAATTTATATACAGCTGCGTGCGTCATCGCGCTTTCCCATCGGAAAAAAATGGCGAACTTCTATAGAAGCTTAATCTTAATTAAACCCCTTTAGGTATTAGATTAAGGGCTGAATTTTCAAAATCTTACTTCTGTGCGCACCTTTGTTAAAAAGGGAACTATTGTGAAAAACATTCTTCTTGACCTAGCGGTTTATAAGCTTTGTGTTGTCAGCGACTCAATTTAATACTGAAACGGAATACGCTGGAAAATGTCTTCTATTTTCCGTAGAAGAGTGGGCGGAACTGATTTCATTATTCATAATTTATTGCCTTCGAAGTCTTGTCAATATAAACGATGATAACAGGTGTCCTTGGCTTTCCTAAGAAACTTGAATTTTCTTGGAAAATTATCTAGTACTCGAAGTATTAAATTATAATGCGCTGAATACACAAGAACGTTGATGATGCATCGTCATTATCTGCCGAGCCTTTTCCAAGTTGTAGTTGGCTTCTAGTCTGCCCGGGCCCAGCTGAAACCAATATTTTACATTGAGTGATCTTACCTCCAAAACCCAGTAACTGAGTAACACGATACCCCATAGTAAGACTGGTTGTCAGGTCAAAGATACAAATGAGAGCTGGAACCAGCTTTGAAGATGCAATTGTTAGTAAACATCATTCTCGATGTTTATCTTTTTACAATCAATTTTCATTGCAAATTAGGAAAATGTCGCCAGGAAAGTTTTGATTGTGAATATGGGTTATAGGAGTCGGAGAAGACTAAAGAAAAGACTGTGTGAAAGATGATATGGCTAAAAAGGAAGTGCCTACCGCAAGAACGCCTAATACAGAAGTATGGAGGAAAACGTCATGTTGCGCCGACCCTAAAAAAGATGGCTATAAGAGTAGAGGGAGATCAAAGAAACGATGGATAGACTTAAACATGATATGGCTAAAAAGGGAGTGCCTACCGCAAGGACGCCTAATAGACAAGTATGTAGGTAACTAAAAGGCTAGGGATAAGGACAGGAGCATGTCGGTCGTCAATGAAGCCACAAACATATTTTACTTCCGCAATCGTAGAATACGAAAACATGCATGAATCGTTTTCCTGTTGACTTCTTTGATATTTCTCTTTACAGACGAAGTTGGACATGTGAATCACTTCCTAAAAACAAAGGTAGTTTCTTTTGTTACCTGATAACTTGAGTAGTGCCTCAACTTAGAACTCCTACGACTTTTAGACTTCCATTTTGCGTCCTTTAATCAAATTGACGAAGAAGCAACCCTTTTAAAATCAATTCGTAGCTATGAATGAAACAATTTCTAATGCAAATTGAAAATTAGATTTAGCTGTCAGATTATCTCGGACATCTGACAAAGTAAGTAATTTGAATCAAACAAAGCAACAAAGACGATTAAAACATCGCATTTAAGCATCCGCAATATCTTTATACTTTAGCAGTATTTTGGCGGCATTCCGCCATTTTGGCGTGATGCCACACGTCATCTCTAGGTCAATGTTGCCATTGCATCCATACCGGTTTCTATAATTAGATATGTTTCCTGTTTAATAATATACAGATTGGATGAACTAGTGACGTATTTGGATATTCATCATTCTTCTACCGTTATCCCAATTCATTTGGGGTCGGCGCAACATATATTCTTCTTCTACAAACGTATTTTATCCCATCATCTCGCTATTCACCCTGTTTCTAGACATGTTTCATAAAATCCATGGTATCTATTATACATACATAAACTAAAGCCTTTTTCCCATGGGGGTACGCAGAAACTACGGAATGCCACCTGCCTCGTGTAAGTTTATAAATCTGGTCATACACACACGCCGGTTGCGAGTACTACGCACCTGACTTTTCTGAAGAACATCACCAATAAAGCCGCTATATGTCCTCCGAGGGCGTCCCCTCCCAGTGTTTCTACTCACATCTACCTTGTAAATACCTTTAGTAAGCCGTCCTTCAGTCATCATCTCAACATGACCAAACCAACTATTTTAGTCATTCATTAAACTTTGTGTCATGTGACAGGCATAGTTTTGGACATTTGGACAACCTTCAACCATTTCGATACAATGGACGATTGTTGGACGTTTAAATAATGAAACTCCTTTTAACCTGGCTGTTACAGAGTTTGGTTTTCCGCCAGCCCTTATCGCCTAGCGAACGTTGGACTGTGGACGACTACAAAATCTAGGTCGTGCTAACGCCTCCTGTCTCTAAAACAATTTAAATCACGGTTTTGATGAATAATGTTGGTTGTAAATTGAATTTTAAAGCAGCAGAAATTAGTTTTAGTTTTGAAGACCATTCGTAATATTTAAGATTTGTGCATAACTTATACGTTTGAGTAAGCGAGGTGAATCAATACAAGCGTGAGTAGAGATTAGGCTCACGTGTTGATTAGCTCTTTATCAGAGTACTGCGTTATTTTGTACCAATCGATTTATTGGAACGAATAACTGAAATCTGTAAAAAATAAAATTAGGGGCGAATCTAACCCAATCGTCCAAGATTGGCAGCGGTCTACCCATGAGGCAGTATTTTTCTGAACACTGGAAAGAAAAAACTTGAGCATGTCATCTACAAGGTTGGCTGAAAAACTAGTGAACGTCGCAGGAGTCTGTTGGGTGTTGGCAACTGGAAACTGGTCGTTGTAGTAATGCTTGCGGTAGACCTAAGTCCAGCAGTGGATATCTTGCGTCTGAATAATGATGATGAAAAAAAGTGGTCATCATCGGCCGTATTCCAACTTCGGGTCGGCTTCTGGTCTAACCGGATGCAGCTGAATAACAATATTTTCAACGGAGTGTCTGCCTGTTTCACCTCTACAACCTGGTCACAGGATATAAACCTCGGTAAAGATGGTCACTCATCCATGGACCAACGGTGGCAAACGTTGCTTAACCTGATCTCTTGATCCATGCAGGGCTGTAATTACTTCGCTACAAGACCACAGACAAAAAAATCGACTACCTGTGCGTTAGAAACGAAGAAAAAAGGTTGTTTTGCCAATTTACCTTTGGAATAAGAATGATGTGATGGGTTTAATTATATTGTTGGTTATAATTAAAAAACTCAAGCTGATAAACTTTGTTGTTTATTAAATCCGTTGTCTTGATTATTTATGACTGCTTGCTTTGTTTGATTAAAAAATACCGGCCAAGTGCGAGTCGGACTCGCGCACCAAGGGTTCCGTACAAACCTGTAGATATAAAGTTTTAAAAATTTTAAAATATTTTTATTATAATGATGTAAATAAAAATTTACGGTTTTCGCAATTTTTCCTTTATCTGTGCTATAAGAAATTGCTTCTTACCAAATTTCAAAATTCTAGATCGACTGGAAGTACCCTTTTGATTTTACGTCCTTTGCGAGTTTCGAAAATTTGAGGAAATTTGCGGCATAAACGGCTATATCTTTTGATTGCGTTAGCTTAGAAGTTTGATTTTTTCACAGCTCCAAGGGACAGTAAACCTAAGTATTTGATATAAACTTCAGCTTGATACCTCCACGCTTTCCTGAGAAAAAGGGTCTTGACAGACGGGCGGACGGACAACAAAGTGATCCTATAAGGGTTTCGCTTTTTCCTTTTGAGGTGCGGAACCCTAAAAACAAGCGAAGTTAAAGCTTGGCTTATCCCAAGTTAAAAGTAAAGTTATCTAAGTACGGCCCGATTCTTGCCCGGTCCGAATTTCGCCCAAAGGCTGCGTTAATCGTCTGGAGGACACGGTGGAGCATACGGTGGAGGTGTGCCCTGCCTGGGCGGAGCACCGCCGTGTCCTCGTGGAGGCGATCGGCGACCTCTCGCGTCCGGCCCTGGTGCGAGCCATGGTACGGAGCGAGAGGGCATGGGAAGCCGTCACCTCCTTCTGCGAAGCAGTAATGCTGGCGAAGGAGGAGGCGGGGCGCGTGAGGGAGTGGCAGTCTCTGCGCCCTCACGTCCCTAGCCGCCGCAGGAGGAGACGCCCCGGGCGTCGGGAGTCGATAGCGGACTCCCGGCCACCGTAGGCGCGAGCCTGCGGGTGGCGAGCAATGGGTAGCTCGCCGCCCGGTAAGGACCAGGCTCGGGTCAACGGCGCGTAGTGTTCCACGCGCGCCTCAAAGAGATTTCAGCAGCAATGTAGGGGTCTGCTAGGATCGATGCCTGCCAGGGTCGCGAGATTGTTCGAAAGAGATACCGTGACTCTGGCACATGGGCAACTGAAGGAACACGGGTGGGTTTCAGTCAGTAAAAGTCTGACACGCCCTCCCGCTCCGCCCAGAGCGGGAGAAGTCATTTGATGATTTACCATCCAAAAAAGAAAAAAAAGGCTGCGTTATCAGATTATAACCGAGTTCAAAAAAGAAGGGATTCTCAATTCGTCAACCAAATGTTTGTTTATATCAGTACTCCGTCATTTACGAACGGATTAAAAAAATCTTTTGTTTGAAATGATATACTTACCGAGTGGTCCCATACAAATTTGAAAAATAAAACAACTGACTTGCTTTTTTTTGTACCTATATTTAGGACACTGAGTTAAATGAGGCAAGTATGTGAGGAAATATGCGCGAAACTTCTGAGAGCCTATATTCAGACCGGCCATCATTTCAGCCTTATTGTACTCGAAACACAATCGACTAGAACTTTACAAACCATTATCTTACCCAAGGCAAACTCGTTAAAATCCATACAGTACAATATTACATGACAAAAACAGGTAGACAAGTTCTCGGAAATCTCGAAGAAACCGTATAATGAAATTTGGACCTGACCGACAGTGAGTCACGGTTGCAGCGACGAGGTAAATAAACAACTTGAAATGTGTGTACCTTCGACGATAAAGGCAATAAATTAAAAAAAAGTAATAACGTGTTTTATTGTCGTTTACGATTGTTAATTAAAAATTAGTTTTGGCATAATGGTAATACATTTCGTTGGTACTTGAAGAAAGAAAGAGTTTAGAAGATTGCCATAAGTAAAAATAAATAAAGGCTGATCTAGACAGCGGGGTCAGTGTTGAAGCTGTCAAAATCGTTTCATTTATTGGTCAACTGATTGACAACTGGCTTGAAAACGGGGACAATAACATAAAATCTAGTAATGGAGAAGACAAAGAAGTTTCTTTGAAGAAACCAAATATAAACAATAGATTTGCCCCGCGACTTTGTTCGCGTGACGTTTCTTGTTTTAACATAAAATAACCTATGACACTGTAATCGGAATTGGATCAGTAGTTCCGAAGATAACCCCTACAAACAAACTTCAAATTTTACATCCTATTCTTCGGAAAGATAAGATAAACCATTTTAAATCTTTAGAGATTTAAAATGGTTTATCTTATCTTTAGTAGTAATTAATGTTTTGTCTGTAGCATTCGTACCAACTCCTAGACTTTCATCAGTTCAGTTTATTTATTTGTTAACATAGGTTATAAAAATACAGATCTTATGTTGAAAATGAGAGCACTATGTTATCCCAGGAGGCGTACGAATATAGTGTGCAAATCTAGATGCCAATTACAAATTCACACATCATCATCATAATTTCAGCCAATGGCGTCCACTCCTGGACAAAAGGTTAGCCATAATTACCACGCTAGGTAGGCGTTTTGACGATTGCAGTATGGTGGTAAAATGCATAGAGAACGCTGCTGCCCATTCTTTGGTAAGTACGTTAGTCGCCTTATACAACATCCACTGGAAGAAATGGAATGGTGCTATTGTTTACGTCCGGCAAGACACAGACCTATTCCTAGACTGCTTTGTCATTACTCAAACAAAGATTCATAATTTTAAAAGAAACAGCATGCATTTGTAAACAAAACCATGCAGTCATCCTGTTTCTTTGTTCAGTTGTAGTCTTGTAGTAGGTACAAGTGTAGACTATCCCTTTGTTTTAAATTGTTTGAAAATACTCTTTGTGTTGCCATAGTTAATAATGTCATTTCATTGAAAGTTGCCTAGCTAGTGTCAGGGATTGTGTTTGCCAAATGTGCGGCTTATTAGTCGAGCCGAACGAATTTACTTGCCAAATAGGGCAAATCTATACACTTTCGAACCCTAATATATTATTTTCTGTAGGCGTTTTGCACCAAGTTAATTTATTTGAAACGAGAACTTCAGAAATATACTATATATTAGGCAATTGGCACGCTTTGATTTTTTGCAATATAGTTTCTTACTGGAGAAAATCGAACTAATGTAAAAAAATCGAAAGATGATTTCGTGCAAATCGACTAATAAGACAAATGTATGCTCTATAAATTCTAATATAGCGTAGTGGACGCTCATGCATACAATGAATGGAAATACGTAACGTTATCCTGCACGGAAATAAAGCGTCTTCTTAAATATTTAATAAGTATTTTTTCTTCCCTGTGGTATCGTGTAAAAGAAATTATAATAAAGTTGTTGTTATCCATAATAATAGAGTTTAAAAGTAAACTGTTGAGAAGATGCCAACATTTTTTTAATCAATGTTTGTCAACTTAGAAAATAGATATTATTATTATCTCTAGCTGCTTAGCCCGCGTGGAAGTCGGAAATAATCCCATGAAAACTTTTTACCGGGATAAAAGTAACCTATATGTCAATCCAGCACGCGTAGCATGACCACCATAGAAAGAACTTTGTATATTCTTGATAGAATAGAGATAGAAATGTCATGCTACGCCAGCATAAAACGGTACAAGTCTTTCTACAATCTTTATTCTGTCTTTAATCTTTCTACAATCTGTAATTTTGTCTATTCTTCCGTCGACGAAACCCCTTTCTACGGTGGTCATGCTACGCCTGCAGGTTATAAACAATCTGCTGTGAATCCGAATCCAATCAGCCGTTTTTGCGTGATTGAGTAAGAAACATCTAAACATACAATTTTTCACATTTATAATATTAGTGAGAAGTAGGGTGAATAGAATAATCTTTATTATGTAGACCATAACAATTGAAGACATACCTAAATGTAGAAATTTTACACGGGGTTACATCAGGGTCTTATCGCTAAAAGCAAAATATAATAAGATAGGTATCAAAGTTTCAGAGTTCGAACATTGAAACTATTGAGAATATGCCCAAAATTTTACAATTAATGTTTGTGGAAATACTTAGGTCTAGCTAAAACTAAAAGGTTTCAGGGAACAGGCGATTTACAAAAAAAAGTATTTTTCTTTTTCATGGCCTAATTTAAAATGTGTAGGTAGGTCAAACTTAATTTTACTCTTTATTCGAAATACTGCGATCGCCAACCCGCCTGCCAAACGTGGCGATTATGGCGATACCTCCCTAATTGGGGGCGGCCTATGTCCAACAGTGGACGTCTTTCGGCTGAAATGATGATGATGCCTCGAAATAGGATAAAGATTGTCTTTGTAGCTGACAACATTTCAAAAACCAACTGACAACATAGCTACCAACCCAATTGCTCATTAATTCGGGCCAAATGTCTATAGTCAACTGGTCAACAGCTTCATTTTGGTATTTTCCACTCCAGGAGTTAAATTCATGGCCATTTTAAATTGCTAGAATAAAAATCACTTGCAGGCCAATAAAAATGAATCAATCTGACAGTTCTAAAAGTAGTCGCCATCTTTGTTAGTGATGCCTTCCTAGTTTAGTCTGTTAGTTACAAAGTGCATCATCATCATGCACCATTTCAGCCGAAAAACGTCCACTGCTGGACATAACCCTCCCCCAAGCTCCGCCAATACGACCGGTTTTGTGCTTCCCTCATCCAGCGGAATCCTGCGGCCTTCACAAGGTCATCGGTCCATCTTGTGGGAGGCATCCCAACTACGTCTTCTGGTGCATTCAAAGTGCATAGGCCAATCAATCTACTGAGCTTTTCCAAACTATACTGAGGTCTTCCAGTCTAACCGGATGTAGCTGCATACCAGTATTTTACATAGAGCGAGCGCAGGGTAACATGAGAGCCCTTGATAAGACTGTTTACCTGACTTGGGTTTCTAAGTACCCGTAACGACCGTCTAAGATCTAAAATGACAGCCGAGACGATTGGCTTACCAGGCTTTCCAAGGCACAAAGGGATCTCGATATGTAATGTCTGGACTTTAAAAGAGCCATACCTGTGCGTACGTTTCGGCCTTTCGTCCCAGAGTAGTCAGATTTGAAACGCCGACCTCATCTAGTTTTAAAAATGTGACTGACGTGTAAAAGTGTTTGTACAAACCTATTTGCAGAAATAAAATCACTTGTCATAATGGATGGTCGCCTATCTACGAATCGACCGTGGCTAACGTAGCTTACCTAGTCCGGCTGTTGTGATTTAGATACGAGCCTTATGTATTTAAAACATAATAATATCCTTCTAGGACACCGTAGCTTAACTAAAACCAAATAAATTTAAAGACAGTAAAATCATTTCAATGTTAATTTAGAACTTAATCGTAGCTATAATAAACGAAGACTATAAAAGCATAGTACATCATAGTGATAATGAATCTTAATGGGTAACACGAATGTCGGTTGCAAGTCACGTAATATCACTGACCAACTCTGTTTACCGCCCGCCATTATTGTGGACCTCGACCTTTTTGCACTTCACTGATTATTCCTGGACTGATCTCGATAATGTTGCATGTTGAAAAATGTGGGTATTGTCAGTTGTGTCAATTTTAAATTGGCGGCCTTAATTGGTAACGCTTTTAGGCAGTTTAAATAAGGAATAAGGATGCTTAACCCAAATTGTGTTGCGTTTGAAATTACAGTTTGTTTTTTTTTTTCTCCATGACATAAATAACATAAAAGATATTGTTTGAACAGTCGAAATATGTCAAAATAAAGGTAACTGCAGCAGTGGTGGCCCAGTGGCCCAACTTAAGAGTTGCAGGTCGTGGGTTCGAACTCAAGCAGGCGCTTTACTTTGTGTAAATAATATCATTGCCACAGCTCTCATAACGGCGGTGATGGAAACCGGCAAGTCCTAGAATCAAAAATACGAATACATGTGACATCTCCCAACCCGCACTGGGCCCGTGTGGTAGATTACAGCCCAGTCCCTCTGACGAGAGGGCCTGTGTCCCAGCCGTGGGAACGATATAGGCTAATTATGAAGGGTAACTGAAAAAGTGTTCTGAAAACCAGTAGCTTAAACAACTAACAGGATAGAAGAAACATATACATGTTCTAGAAATAGGTAGCCATCACAAATGGACGGATGGTTCCCTTCCTACTCGATAAGCGAACGACCTCGCACGCTGTATTTATTTACACTTCGCGTTCGCAATACTAAACAGTAGATAACTTATCTAGTCAGTTGCGTCGCTAGGACAGGAGGCGACTAACTAGAAGATTCTAGAAATAATGGACCCGGAGCGACTAATAGAAAACACGTGTAAGGTGCAATGATCTGGTAAACGAATTAGCCCCTTGCCTCGTGCGAGGATGTCGTTTAGGTACTATGACTCAGTGATGAAATGATTGGCTTATAGCTAAGTCAGCCGTATTACATATAGGCACAGTGCCTACCTCGAAAAATCACCATAAGTCTGTCAATAATTCTGCCCGGGTCTCAGAATTGTTCGAAAAAGTTACCATGACCCTGGCACAGGCAACTGAAGGAACACGGGTGGGTTTTAGTCAGTAAGTCTGACACGCCCTTCTGCTCCACCCAGAGCAGAAGACGTCATTTGATGATTTTCCACCCAAAAAAAGTCTGTGTATAACATTTTAATGTGATTTAACTATGAATATTAAACCAATTCCTACCGATAAAAAGTTCCGCAATTACCACTCTGCAATGCAAGCCACTAGGCTAAGTTTACGTCCTCTTGTCTGCTAAGAGCACGCAGTAAGTGATAAATTACCCGACTACGGCGAAGCAAAAAGGAGGGTTATGAGTTTGACCGCTATGCATGTGTGTATGTTCTTACGTTCTAAACTACTTATGATATATCGTACTACCTACGTATGAAGTATCGTTGGAAGCTATTGTCCGCTGGATGATAGGCTATATGATGTCACATTAAAATGGATAATTATGATGCCTTTTAAAGCAATGATGCCGTGTTGTGTATCAAATGAAAGGGCTTAATTAGCACATTTCTTAAATTGTGAGCCAACCCCAAAAATAATTTAAATAAAAAGTAAGTTCAGAAAATAAACCCAGACTACTGAAAAATCGTACTCTAAAAAGTATGAAGCGAGAAAATATTCTCATCTGCAAACCGTGGTCGACTTCAAGTTACATTTGGAGCGATGTCTCATCTGACGTCCACAACCCAGTTACTGGGTCACACAATACGCCTTCACAGAGTTTCGGGCTTCTGAGGGGGTCCTCAAAGACAATCAAAAATCCACGAATGACGTCCTAGTCCAATAGCTTGACGTGCTTTCTTTTCTTTCTTTCTTTCCGAGACACGGAGGGGTCTTAGCACGTAGAGATGGTCACCCGTCCACTGACCAAGCGTGGCTAAAACGATCTGAATCGGTCGTCCCGTGCGGTTGTTATTACTTAGCCACAAGGCCTTTTTTATGGGAAATCATCAAATGACTTCTCCCGCTCTGGGCGGAGCGGGAGGGTGTGTCAGATTTACTGACTAAAACCCACCCGTGTTCCTTCAGTTGCCCATGTGCCAGGGTCACGGTATCTCTTTCGAACAATCTCGCGACCCTGGCAGGCATCGGTCCTAGCAGACCCCTTCAGTGCTACTGACATCTCTTTGAGGCGCCTTTCTCTCTGGACATTAAAGGTCTCACCATCATCATCATTTCAGCCATAAGACGTCCACTGCTGGACATAGGCCTGCCTAATTTCGGGGGTTTTGCCATAATCGCCACGCTTCGCAGGCAGGTTGTCTTTCGCAGTATGGTGGTAAAATGCTTAGAGGACGCTGCTGCCCATTCTCTAGTAAGTCCCTTAGTCGCCACTTACGACACCCACGGGAAGAAATGAGATGATGGAATTCTTTACGTGCGGCGCCACACGGAATCCTGAAGGTCTCATCTCATAGTAACCTATTGTGTTTAATGAGTCACTGCAATATGAAGTTTCGAGTTGATTCGCATTAATGTCTCTGTTTACAATGCAGTTCTGCGTCATCCAATCTGTTAATAATATGTGTTAATATAATCTGCGAGGCTATATTAATAATGTTATCATCATTGGAATGAGCTAGTTTTCATCTGGAGCTTCCTGTTTATTTGGTACGTCATGTCATTGTGTGAACACAGAATTGTCACGTCAATTAGAGTTTTAAATTGATGCCAATTTCAATTATCTTGTGTTTTTCACGTGGCTTATGATCATGTGGTTCTAACCATCTTCATAATCTCAAAAATAAACTTCTTCGCCTTTCCTTATATGGTAAGGTTAATTCTTCGACTGGTTCGAGGTTTTATCTCTCCGTTTCTCCAACTGGCATTATTTCTTCATTATTCATTACTGGCAAATATCTTTCCAAATTAAAACTCGAAAGCATTTATTTCTATGAAACCATTGTAAAAGTGCCTGGAGGCACTTTTGAACTGTCAAATTGGCGACCAGTTAATCGGAAAATTGAAGCTAGCTGCCCATTACAAATGTAGATCTCTATACTGAAGAATGGACAAGAAACTCCAAGGACGGTCTTTTAAATCTTTTGATTATGAGGATATTACATAATCCTGGGTAGAATATTCTTGGTAATCAGCCTGTAAGGTTTCCACTGCTGGGACATTCAAGGCCTCCTCTCGTTGAGAGAAAGTGGACCGTATTCTACCACGCGGGCCCATTGCGGTTGGTAGAAGTCACATATCCTCGATTTTTTGGCTCTAGGACATGCTGGTTTCTTCACGATCGCTGTTTTCGTTCACCGTTTTGAGAGCAGCGGTAATGAAATAATCTAATCTTGTCTTTCTTTCTCATATGATAGGTATGTTGAGGTTCATAGATATAACTTCTTATTCGATGTTATCGGTCAAAAATAAGTCCAAAGTCTTTACTTTGTCTTTATGTTATCAATTGCAAATTCTCGTAGGTAATAAATATGGTTTTATAAGTGCATTTCAATCGAGTCTTTCTTTAGTAAGGGTTGGCAATTGCTAACCGACTTCAAAAAGAAGGACTTTCTTTTTTCGTCAGTATATATTTTTTGCTCTTCCGCCATATCTCCGGCAATTTTTTAGGTTTCGAAAATTGATTTTGTAATGGTTAGGCTATGTCTCAAGGGTGGTCCCATAGTAAGCTTCGTTACCCCACTTGGTGTTCCTTGATGATGTTCTAATTAGTGATGGGCCGAATATTCGGTAGAATGTTTACCGAAACGAATATTCGGCAGGATTAAGCGCGCCATATTATCGTGCATCTCAAAAAATGAACTTTGTGCGTGTCGAGCGTGTTAAAGCATACGTCCAACCGCTGAGACGCCACCCCGGACGGCCCGGACTATTAGCAAAACATTTTTTCTTACGATATAAGGGCCCAATTGTACTCACAATAATTGTGCCACTTCAGTATGCTTAATCGGTAGAATATTCGGCATTTTTACCGAATAATTGGCCGAATACGGGTGTTCGGTAAAAACCTGACGAATATATGCCGAATACCGAGCATAAAACGAATATTCGGGCCATCCCTAGTTCTAATGCTTCTTGTCATTGTTGTTCACATTGCAAGTAGTGGTGGTAGTGGTGTATCAATTGATGTAGAGTAAGTACCTAGGTACCGTAGCTAAAAATTGAAAAAAATCCAAAATTGCGTAATTTATTTATGAGAGAAAAACTTTATTTTTCACTGTGTAGTGTTTATTTTGTGATTCGGTTGTATTTTTACTTTGTGAAAAGGTCATTTGCTCCAGTCTCTATTGTTCCACCACTGGACAAAGACCTCCTACTCCTTTATCTGCGCCACTTCGCACCTACCGGTACGCGTCCAAGTCATATCGCCAAGTCGCCTCCTTTTTTGGTTCGACCTCATTGGCGCCATCACCTTGATATTGCCAAATTAGATAAAGGAAAATTGCAACGTACTTACTACAGACATGTGATCATTCTTTATCTCCTCAATGATCGTGACGCTTGACGTTTGCACCCTGTCATTTCAGGATTCCAGAATATCTTGGCAGGTCACATTCGTGTGGTTTACAAATGGAAACGTCATTAGCTATGTCAAATGCTTTTGTTATGTTACTACGCCATGTGTCATGTGCTGATTTGCGCCATAACGCTTTGTCGAATATTTAACAATTGCCAAGACAAAATAACGTGCAACTATATTATCGTCAAAATCGACATGTTTGAGATCATCGTTCTAGAATCGTAATCTTAGATGAGAGTATTAGCAAATATTGGGTAAGTATTATATTAGTTAATAGTTGAGATCTTATTCGAAAAGATACCACAATATCGAAAGAATGGACTGTGTGAATGATGATATTAATTGTAAGAGGCTGACTACTGAGAGGACTACCGACAGAGAAGTGTAGAACAAAATGACATGTTGTGCCGACCTCAAATGAATTGGAATATGGGCAGAAGAATGTTGGTCATTCCCCGAAAGGTTGGGCAGAGGCCTTTAAGTCCATGCATTGGAGAGGCGAGCCTATTGCGATCAACTGGGTCATCGGATCATCGGGTAGAGCGGCCGTAAATGAGTTAATGCGACCTCCGGGCTGCTACTGAGAACTTCCAGACAATCCAAATACCACTTTACCAGACCTTGGAATCAAAACCAAGACCTCATTCTTAACAGTAGCCCTTGCGGACCACAAGACCAAAGAAGCAGTTGTCTTCGAATATACTACGATATAATTATTTAAACTGGCAACCCTATCTACATATAAAGCTATTGTCGCCTGTAGCCTAGCAACGACTAGGTAATTGTGATGGATATACATAATCGTACAGTGACAGTGCGAAATAATAGCTAGCTCGTGTATCATCAATCATCACCATTATGGGCGTCCGTCAGACCCATTATACAACGTGTTCCTATTGATATCACATAAATCTATGGTATTAATGAGTTCATGTCAAAGAATCAACTGGCATATGATTCTTTTTACCATGCTTATATTATCTTGGTATGAATCTATTTAACGCAATCTTTGAACGTGGTTTTCAACCCTTTCAAAATGTTGGATTAATTTGGAACTTTTCACACTTATCAAGGAACGAAGACAGTAAAATAATTTCAAAAAAAAAAATGCTTTTGTAGCTACAATGTATTGTTGTGAATGTCATCTAAACAACAGGCCTGTTGGTCTAGTGGTTAGTGACCCTGACTGCTATGCCGGAGGTCGTGGGTTCGATTCCCACCCAGGACAAATGTTTGTGTGATGAGCACGATCATTTATTCTGTGTCTGGGTGTAATTTATCTATAATATGTATGTATTTAGAAATATATAAGTATGTTTATCAGTTGTCTAGTACCCATAACACAAGCTCTGCTTAGCTTGGGACTAGATGGTGTTGTGTGATAGTTGTGGAATATTATTATTATTAATTATATGAATCACTTTTTACCACTTCCAAATTACAAAAATTAGTAAAACAAAATAATAGTCTAAAAAAGCACATCAACGCATTTTCCATTATTTCCTAGTTTTTAGTTTGGTTTTCTATGAAGGCAGGTTTTTTAGTTTTATAAACTATTATTTTTTAAATTACGTAATGAATTTTTTCCCACTACCAATCATTCAAATTTAAAGCTAAGAAAATGTGACGATATCTTATGTCACGTACGGGTGCCTTACATAAATAAATCGTGACGTCGAATTATTTTGTATGAAAATTGTTTTCAAAGTTTCGGGTTTCCGACAACCCGTAACGACTCTCAAAGATCCATGTATGATAGCCGGGACCACTGGCTTAACTTGCTTTCCGAGGCACGAAGGGTACTTGGTGGTATGTGAAGATGATCACCCGTCCATGGACCAACCGCGGCAAGCGTAGCTTAACCAGACAGGTAATTGCCGCATTGGACGGAATGTTGCCACTTTTATTATTTTTTTTTTCTTTTGTTATATATAATTATTTCATCTAAGGATAATTTATATTCTAGTATTTATTTAATGATTGTTGCTGCACCGGTCGACGTCATCACGTCAGCGCCGGCTGTCACTGAAAACCAGCGCTGGGACTCTGTCTCGCATAGGGTCACAGCATTATGCTGAGTGATGGCCGTTTTGCGTAGATGTGACGCATGTTATCCCACACCTTATTTTTTATGTTTGTATACCTTTGATCTTTCTGTGCGTCATGTTTGCCGCAATTAAACGTATTTTCTTTCTTTCTTTCTAATTGCGTAACACTATCAGTACATTGGTCATTGCGTGTGTGACTGTTATTGCATACATAACTTAGCCAGAAGCACTCACTAATGGAACAAAAATCACATTCCCATTTTTGGTCTTAAAGCATTAACTTCAGTATCTTATTAACACGTTCACTGCCATGGATAAAATCAGAAAATGTCAAAAAATGTACTTAGTGTTATTTCACTTTAAATCCATTATTTATTCCAAAAACATGGCCGCCCGGCAGCAACGACATGTTCAGATTTGATATATGTTGTCGGTCATATAGTCCGACAAGGCCTGAATGGAACAAAAAGTGTCGGACACATCGTCCGACATGGCAGTTAACGTGTTAACCGTCTTTGCATGTACTGTGGATACGTTTATTTGCAGACAGCGCGTGACCAATCTCCTTGACCGCAGATTATTATTTCCTTCCTTACATAAGTACTTCCTGCTCTGGCTTTATCGTATTTACGGCCATTTTATAACAAGAAAACTTGCTATTTAGGGGTGTAAGCTTTCCATACTTATGTCATTAATTCGAAAGTAAGTCTGTCTCTTACCTTTTCAAGATTTAATTGCTGAACAAATTTGAAAAAAAATTGGACGGGGCAGACAATTTTTTTTTTTTTTGACGCACACATTTTCATAGAATGTTCGAACTTTTCATTCGTTAAGATTTGGATTTTCGACCATTTATAGCTTTCCAATAATTTTTATTAAGTAGGTATCGTAATTAGGGATGGGCCAAATATTCGTTTGACGTTCGGTATTCGGCAGGTTTACCGAAAATTAGAATTCGGCCGATTATTCGTATTTGTTAAAACCCGTATTCGGCCTGTCACTAATCATAGCGAACCTCGGTGAGAACACGTTTCTAAAAACTGTATCGACATTTTACGCATTCGTACTGCTTTGTTGCACTGACAGAGTTACTATAGAAGTTGATGAAAATCTGTATCGTGTGGACCACCACGCTGACATTATATTTCTTATCGAAACATCAAACAGACCCGTCAAATGTCCTCAAAAAACATACCTTTTTTACGCATTGGATAAACGTATCACTGTCACGGTGGTCGGCGATAAGCGTAAAGATTTGCGATAGCCGATAAGGACGATCAAAGTTCGACAACATTGTTCCTATTTAATATTATAAAGAAATAAAATTTGTTTGTTTGCTTGTTTGTAGGGGTTTTTTTTTTTGGATGGGAATTCATCAAATGACTTCTACCGCTCTGGGCGGAGTGGGAGGGCGTGTCAGACTTTTACTGACTAAAACCCACCCGTGTCCCTTCAGTTGCCTATATGCCAGGACCACGGTATCTCTATCGAACAAATCTCGCGGCCCTAGCAGGACGCTCCTAAGAAACCGAGTAAAAAGATAAAAAGTCAAAGAACGTTAATAGTAAATGCAGTTATATTGCGGTTAGGCCATGCGATGATTTAGGAATGGATATAAAATTTACGTGGCGAAGTCGCGATCAAGAGCTAGTTTTTAGGGTTCCGTTGCCAAATGGCAAAAAACGGAACCCTTATAGATTCGTCATGTCTGTCTGTCTGTCCGAGTATGTCACAGCCACTTTTTTTCCGAAATTATAAGAGCTATGCTGTTGGAACTTAGTAAGTAGATGTATTCTGTGAACCGCATTAAGATTTTCACACAAAAATAGAAAATAATAATATTTGGGGTTCCCCATACATAGAACTGAAACTCAAAAAAATTTTTTTCATCAAACCCATACGTGAGGGGTATCTATGGATAGGTCTTCGAAAATGACATTGAGGTTTCAAATATCATTTTTTTCTAAACCGAATAGTTTGCGCGAGAGACACTTCCAAAGTGGTAAAATGTGTCCCCCCCCCCCCCCCGTAACTTCTAAAATAAGGGAATGATAAAACTAAAAAAAATATATGATGTACATTACCATGTAAACTACCACCGAAAATTGGTGTGAACGAGATCTAGTAAGTATTTTTTTTAAATACGTCATAAATCGTAAAACACAATTTACCTTTCATTCGGTCAACCCAAAAATAAAAATTAAAAAAAAAAAACATTTAATTTCATAAACATAAACCTTATGCTTAAACCGTGAATACCTGCAGGTTTGTACGGAACCCTCGGTGCGCGAGTCCAACTCGCACTTGGCCGGTTTTTGATAAATTGCGTCAGATGGTTCAATATCCTTGAGTGGTATCTGTATTAAAGTGCTGATAAGAGGATCAGCTGTTGTTTTGTTCCGCTCGAAATTCTGACAACCCGTGTTGCCGAGAGGTATCGTGTAACTTAGTAATTGGGTTGTGGAGGTTAGATAGACAGCCTCGGGCCTCCGTGTTAAATAGCTGCATCCGGTTAGCCTGGAACCCGACCCTAACATAGCTGGGTAAAACGGTTTTAAATTAATATGTATTTAGATATTTCAACTATTAATTGAAACCACTTTGTACTTTTAAGAATATAATAACTTCAATTTATAAAATAAACACAGAATGACAAGGAAAGTACTGAATACATGAAACGACTGCCTCTTACAGCAGTCTACCCAAAAGTCCCCTGATAGTATCTATTTAACAATGGCCGCAATGCTGCTCTTGTTTATATTCCCATGCTAAATTTGACCCATCTTATCGATGTATACGTCCGGCTCGGGATTCTGCAGCGCCAGCACTTCGTCTGCTGGAGGCCACCATGCCGCTCCGCTGATGTCACTCTTAACTTTGTAAGGAGAGCGTGGCAATCGCCAACAAAGGCTATGCAGATTAATTGAGTTGAAGATTTTTTCTCAGGGAGGCAGAAGTCTATTTTTTTCAAATCCATGTTCACGATAACCACGCAATCTATGTCGATAAAGTCGCATAAAAAAGCTATTGTCTTTGAAAGTGCGTGTGGCTACAAACGTAATACGAATGCCAGAGGTTCTCCAGCATAACTATTCACAAGCATTTGACAGGCTATTGTATCGAGAATAACACATTTCGATAAACTGATTTGCCTTGCCCCCACAGCAAACAGTTGTTGGAAGAATAGCAGACGTCTATTGCAATTTTTAACTAACAACATTTTCGGGTTTTGGTTTTATGTACAAAATCAAAAGTCATTTATTCAAACTAGGCCGAAAGTGAGCAACTTTATTGACGTCAATACGAAACGATTACAAAAGACACTCCCCCAAAACGTCCGCCCTATACCATTTCCTAGTGCTTTAGCTGCGAAGAACTGGCGGAACAAACTCCTCGACATCGTTTATAGGAGTCCTACGATAACGTTGGACTTTGGATTGACGTTCGATTCAATACCCCATGTAAATTATATCACTAAAAAGATTAAAAATAAATAATTTAAACAGATAAAACGATAACTAAGCAGCACGTGTCGCTAATATTGATAAATGCATGTGTCTGAGTGGGTGTATGCTGTGTGGCCATGTGGTGGTGCACGTGTCGCGCTTTGTATTTGTAAACATTACGTAATCGTCTGACATGTTAGACAGGTGATGGAAGTCTTCTGATGCGCCATTGTTTCACGTATTTGTTGTACTCCTTTGATTCTGTAGAAAGATGAAACGGTGTCTGTCTAGGGCTTTTGTTCATCCTAACTAATATTATAAATACTAAAGTAAGATTGTTTGTTTGTTAATTTAGGACTGTAAAAAGTTCCAACTTAAAAAAACAACATGATGAAAATATCAGGAATAGATATCGCTTATTAATTCAATGGTCGAACGAGTAAAGATGTCACCAGGTAGGACAAGCATAGGAACACTTTTAAAAAAGGAATTTGATTATGTTTACTTAATATTTTGATAATGTAAATTAAGTTTATTTTGAAACACTATCTACGTAATATTTTGATATATTTCTCGTGTAATAGAGAATTAAAATATAGGGTGGGCCGCATATTCGTTTTTTCGGTAGGTTTATTGAATATTTGTATTCGGCCGATTATTCGGCATAAATACCGATAACTGTACCGAATCATAATATTTGTATTCGGCCGATTATTCGGCATAAATACCGATAACTGTACCGAATCATATAAAAAGTCTATAACTATAATATACCAAAAATGTTTTTTTGCTAATAGTCGGGACCTTCCGGGGGTAGCGGCGTCAAGGGGCGGAAGGCACGGACGGCACGCTAGATAAGCACAGACTTGTTTTTTTAAGATGCACGATAAGGGGCACCAAATCCTACAGAATATTCGGTTCGGTAAACTTTTAACCGAATATTCGGCCGACCATTAACAAAATTATGTATTCTAGGTCTGTCAACAACTATCAGGTACTTAACAAAACATAAATTTATAATACTTGTTGTAGCCTACACAGTTGTGTACTTTGTATGGAGTACATACATAACTGTAACCTCCATTTGTTCTCATTACTGATACAAGTGCCGTTACAAATACATCATAAATTTGAGATAAAATTGCTACAAGTTTTTGGGGTCAAAGCTACTTCTAAGTTTGATACTTATGCTGGCCTACTAAAACTCGAATAACTCGTCAGATTTTTTTGTAGGCATAGTTATATCATAACCACTAATTTGAACTTTCCGCTACATTTATGAGCTACAAGTATCATCTTCATGCTCCGAGTTTTTCTTTAAGACTCGAGTTCTTTTTAAGACTCGAGTCCTTTTTAAGAATCGAGTGACTCTAGACTTCGAGCCATTTGAGCACACTGAGTCTTACATAATTGAGTCGAGTCTTTAAAATTACGACTCGAGGACTCGAGTCCATTGCAACACTACTTTGTGTTAATTGGTGATGATCTAATACCTCCTGTCACTGTTGTTAACATAGCAATTAGTGTTCACGACAGTGAACTAATTGGTGTGGGGTGGCTACCATACTTAAAAAGTGAATTAATGATTACAAACTTTTTTTAATCAATATTCAATTTGTACCTATCTTTTATTTCGGCGTACGGAGTCCTTAGACCTGCTGTTCTTATTAGTTTCTTGCCACCAACTTCCGAATTTTAAGTACTTATGTTTTCACTATGCATTGCTTTTTTAGCGATTTTTTTTACAAATAATATCTTGTATAAATACGTGATAAACCAAATGAAGCGTAAACAATTAATTGAATCTTATACGTACGTAATTAGGAAACAGTATCCGTAAAAAGTACATTTATTTGACGATCCATAGTCACATGATCTGAGTGAGACATTTCTCTATCTGCTTTCCCTTTCTCTCATTCACAAGTTGTTGACCGTGGCGTTTTGTTGCGTCAACAGTATTGACCTCGAGTAAGTCAGACTCGTTCATAAATATTTATATTTCGTTGCGAAAATAATAATAATTACAATAAGATTAATATGCAGATCTGCATTATCTAAGTTTTGTTTACTAATAAGAGTGTAGCTTTTTTTTAAGTACACGTAAATAATAAGTTTTCATTTTACATAACTACCTAATTTGTGAGATCACAAGCGAGGCACGGAGGAATGTCAATATATTATAAATGAATGGTCACCCATCCACGGACTGACTTCAGCAAACGTAGTTTAAACTTCAATCGACCCGTACGGCTGTCATTATTTAGCCACTTGCGTCCTGATGACATACTATCATTGACAATAAAGATTTAATCAAATAACAAAACTTGTTTTTCGCGTTGTTTCGACTTGATAACAATATAAGTAGGTAAAATGTCAACAACGAATCACTCAGTACTTCGCAACGTTTATTTTATTTAGATAGCAATGTAAACTGACGTATTTTAAAGTAAATATTATTGTTAAAAAGCTACAGATCGACAAGTTTATTTTGATCCATGATGGCGGCGCTGTCAAATTTCAATGATATTTTTTTTTTGTTTCGCTCATCAACGTATTATTTGATTTATTCTTCACAAAGCTTACAGTCTAATATCTACGTAAATAATGTACAGACGCCAGCACATCAAGCTAACCTATTAAAGAAATTTGACAGATTGTAGTAACTTTATGTGCTGGCGTCTGTACATTTACCCCTTACTGTTGCCATTTACACTTTTTCACAAATCAACTAAAAAAGAATTAATGTGGCGGTTTAGAATTTTCAAGTTTCGAATTCGAAGAATTTCGTTTCAGGAACGAAAGTCGAAAATCTATTTCCTTACTGAGAAATTCTAATGGAGAAATCTATTAACAGTTTGCTCGGCCCAGGACCAGCATTCACGCCGTAAACCAAGAGACTACTCTACACATTGTTATGCTTAGTTTTAATCTTTGAGGTTATCTCGGTGCTATAAAGATTGCGGACCACAGGGGAGGATAGGCTATATAAACATGTAAAATATAATAAAAGAAAACAAACACGTTACGTCACGGCACGTCATTGAGATAAGTTAAGAATAAAGAATTTGTTTTTGTAAGAGAAAAAAAAAACCAGCCAAGTGCGACTCGGACTCGTGCACGAAGGGTTCCATACCATTATCGGCAAAAAAAAAAACACGTTTATTGTATGGGAGCCCCCCTTAAATATGTTTTTTATTGTAATGTAACTATTTATTTTAAACTGAGTATATTACTGAATATTCTGTGAATATTTCAGGCGTTTACCTGTTGCCGTTATCAATATCGAGCAAAACGAGCAAAAATCACGTTTGTTGTATCGCAGAATATAATAAATATTTAAGGGGACTCCCCCTTAAATATTTATTATATTCTGTTTTTTAGTATTTGTTGTTATAGCGGCAACAGAAATAAATCATCGGTGAAAATTTCAACTCACTGACTATCACGCTTCATTAGATACAACCTGGTGACAGACGGATGGACAGCGGAGTCTTAGTAATAGGGGACCCTATTTACCCTTTGGATACGGAACCCTAAAAAGCTTTATAGTACAATATTTATTTTGATTAAAACGGAAACTATCTGGATGACTTGTGACCCCCTTTATTTATTTTAATTAGCTTCTGCCGTAAGATACTCCATGTACTAAAATAGCAACCTCATTTTTATAAAAATGCCTCGGTCCCTGTTCTGTAGTGCTATTCTGTAAAAACTCACCGTGATGACTTGGGTGAAGTGAGCTTCGAGTGAGCTGTCAGTATTGTTAATCTCTAGCGTCAGATGCAATGACAGCTCACTTTTAATGTCGTATCACCCGCGCGCGCTGTTACTTCGTATTCACGTTGCGTCTTTTTGCTTGTCACCTGAGGGCCGTAGGGTGATGTTAAATATCCTATAGGCTTTCTCAAGAATTGGGCTGTCAAATGCAAAAAGATTTTTTCAAATCCGACTCGTTGTTCCAGAGATTAACGACTTCAAACAAACAATCTTTATCATTTTTTAAGTACAGATAAAGTATGACGTTACGTTTCATGTGGTGATGTGGTATTGGACGTAAATAATAGCACCATCCCATTTCTTCCCGTGGGTGTCGTAAGAGGCGACTAAGGGACTTACTAGAGAATGGGCAGCAGCGTTCTCTATGCATTTTACCACCATACTGCGATCGCCAACTCGCCTGCCAAGCGTGGTGATTATAGCAAACCCCTCTTTTTTGGGGAGGCCTATCTATCGAAGTAGATACTGATCCAGCTGTGGACGTCTTTCGGCAAGTTTTCGTTCTTTTAGGAAGATAAATACATAGAATTATGTCTTCAAATTACCAACGCTCGATATAATTCAAAATCTTTGTTCGGCAAACGCTTAATTAAGATGAATCTCAATATCTATCAGTTAGTCACTTCAATGAGATTCAATACGATGAATGTTGTGATTATGATAGACAGAGAAGACGGGTCTTCAAAACAAACTGCAAATTGGCAAATCTTTTTAAAATGTAAACTGTTTTTTGCGGTTGGACTGATACAACACCTACGCATATTATGTTACACATATATGACAACGATGTCACGTCTTCTCCCCAGAAACTACTGAACGAAACCTGCTACGATCCTTGCCACAGATAACAGAAACTAAAGAATAAAAATATCTATGATCCTTACATACTCATTAACCCCCGACGGAAAAAGAGGGGTGTTATAAGTTTGACGTGTCTGTCTGTCTGTCTGTCTGTCTGTCTGTCTGTCTGTGTGTGTGTCTGTCTGTGTGTCTGTCTGTCTGTGGCATCATAGCTCCCGAACGGATGAAGCGATTTCAATTATTATTTTTTTGTATTAAAGGTGACTAATGTGCGAGTGTTCTTAGATATGTTTGATGAAAATCGGTTGAGCCGTTTAAAAGTTGTGGGGGGTGAAAGTGGGGAAGAATAATCGAATGTCTACAAATATACTCGAGTGGGGTCTCAAATTAAAGCGCACTGAAAGAGAATATTGATGACTTAATCGAAAATGTTCTTAGCTTCGCTTGATGAGAAAATTGGTGTTGGGAAAATTGGGACATGGAAATCTGATTGTCACGTGAGAGTATCAATGACTACATCTCAGTCTTTGCAATTCTGCTAAAGATGATTTGTCATGTGGGTTATTAAATAGTTTTCTTTGGTCGAGCTCACAAATTGCTACACCATCCAAGGAAAAGGCCAAGCCTATGTAGCCTTAAGCAGAGTAAAAATACTCTACTTAAGGCTACATAGGCTTGACCTTTTGCGAAAGTACTTTTACCTAAGTAAACCACAGCTTTTTCAACTGTCGTCCCTTGCAACTTATATGCTGTAATCGCCCAACATAAAATGATAGGATACATTGTTTTTTCAATATTTCCATATCCTCTAAGACTTTGAAAAGTTACATTATGTGGCCTTATCAGAATCCATCCATTCTCGTCAACACAACTCCGGCCAATAGTGGCATCATCAAATTGAATTGATATTGTTTTTGGAAGCTTCCCATCTTCCTGTTGGCCACGGCGAAGTTCTATGTATTTACAACTTAACAAAATCTACATTATAATAAGTATACCTATAAAAAGTATAAAATAAAAAATTAAATTTAAAATTTAAAAAACCCCCGACACAAAAACCTAAGATCCCTTTAAAAAGTAAAAAATAATAAAAAAAACTCAATCTTAAAGTACCTAAGTATGTATTAATAATTCAAAAAAAATATACGTTACGTTGGGGGACCGCTCTGCGAGGGCAGACGTCGTTGACCGTCGTATCCTAAATGGAATATTTAGAAGTAATTTTATAAAAGTTTTCTTCAGCTAGATAATAGACTATTTGTAATTAAATTGTTAGGTTTGGAGCGGTCCCCCAACGCGACGTACTTTTTTTTTTTAATTATTAATACATACTTAGGGTAAGATTGAGTTTTTTTTATTATTTTTTACTTTTTAAAGGGATCTTAGGTTTTTATGTCGGGGGTTTTTTAAATTTTAAATTTAATTTTTTTTTGCTTCGTTTATTCATACGCAACGCGAGAGTGAGCAATTTTTAACCGACTTCAAAAAAAGGAGGAGGTTATCAATTCGTCTGTATTTTTTTTAATTTTTTTTTTTTTATGTTTGTTAGCTCATAACTTTTGACTGCGTGAACCGATTTTGATGTTTTTTTTTTCTATTTGAAAGCTGGTGCTTCCCGGTTGGTCCCATTTTAATTTGGTTCCATTCGGACAATGGGGTCCATGTGAAAACCATATAAGTCTTAAATTTACAATTGAGTATTTGCGGTATCTGCCATAACTAAAAAGTTAAAAATAAAAACTTTTTACAAAAAAAAAAAAACAACCGACTTAGCAAAACTGGCAATAACCTTAAATACAGATCCTAAGACACCGAATTCCGAAATTAAAGTTATTTTTGACTTTGTATTTTTTTTTTTTAAGGAAGTCGGTTGTTTTTTTTTTGTGAAAAGTTTTTTGCCTGTGTCATTTTAGTCCCTGCTGGACGCACGCCGTTTACGAGTACTACGCACCTGTCCATTCTGAATAACATCACCAAGAGAGTTTGAAGTCAATCAAAATCAAGTCATTTTTAAATTTGCCCGACAGTCAGCACTTTGAACGTCTTAGTAACATAAGAAAGTCCTCCAAAACGCCTGCTCTTCACACCACTTCCAAGTGCTTTAGCTGGGAAGAAGAAGTGAAACTCCCCAGCACTGCCAGCGTTGCGAGATTTGTTCGAAAGAGACACCGTGGCCCCGGCACATGGGCAACTGAAGGAACATGGGTGGGTTTTAGTCAGTAAAAGTCTGACACGCCCTCACGCTCCGCCCAAGAGCGGGAGACGTCATTTAATGATTATGATATTTAGTTATCAAAATGGCCGACCTGACTTCAGAAACATTTTCCATAGTATTAGGAACCATTACAATAAAAAAAAAACAATCACCAAATGCTTATGACATAATTTCGTAGATTATAACGGCTAATTATATTTTTTAAACATCCGAGGAACGTGTTATTGATAAGATTGTTATTACTTCGTAACACCTTTCGAGGTTATTTGGCATAGTGATAAAAACAGATGTTTTTATTTTGAAACATTACGCTGGTATTTTCCAAAGAATATAGGTATTCAGAGATTTATGGTACAGCTACAGCATTTGCCTCTCGTATCATCATGGAAAATTCAAGATAGATGAAATGGCGGCAGGTCACAGGAACAACTAGCGACCCACGGATGCTCTTCTAGATACAGGGGAAATTTACAAGTTTTTTTATAAGTCCTGTTGTACTATGGATGGGAATGCTCAGCTGTGAAGAAGCCGGATGACAAGAGATTGCATGCAGCTGTGATGAGAATGTTAAGTTGGGATGTGTGGAGTGACGAAAATGGATAAAGTTAAGAAATGCCATGGAGAAGTTTGACACTTGCGATTTCGCCATTGTCTCGGACGGTACCAAGAGCTTTTGTGCTTACTATAAGCGCGGGAACTCTCGGTGCTCTCATTCACAGTGTTTATGTACACTTGGTTAACCGCATTTCGCTTATTTCGATAAAAATACTGTAGGTACCTTTTGTAAACAATTTGTACTAATCAGCAACTGTGTCTAGCCATCGTTGTATTAATAATAAAACTATAATTTTACCTACGTAAGTACCTACTTAATTAATAACATTGTAATATTATACGAGGATGATTGACCTTATAATCGCGAGGCATCCGGTTTGCGCTATTGCATGCAAAATACTCGTGTCAAAGACTGTCATGCATTGCATTACCAATCACAAAGAGATCTCAGTCTGATTATGAATGAAATACTAAGTTATTTATTCAAAATAGGCTGAGAATCAGCACATTTTAAGACAGTCCCCCCAAAACGCCCGCCCTACATCACTTCGGAGTGCATTAGCTGGGAAGAAGTGGCGCAACAAACTGTCCAGCAGCAGCACGCATAGCATGACCACCGTAGAAATGGGTTTTGTCTGTTCTTGGTAGAATAGAGATAGAATTGTCATGCTACGCCAGCATAAAAGGGTACAAATCTTTCTACAATCTTTAATTTTGTCTTTAATCTTTCTACAATCTGTAATTTTATCTATTCTTCCGTCAACAAAACCCATTTCTACGGTGGTCGTGCTACGCGTGCAGCACAGCTAGCTGTTCAGTTAAAAGAATTTAATTCTTGAACTAAAGAAAGAATACCATGTTATTTATTTTGTGATATTTAAAACACGAACAATTCAAAATGGCCGACTTTAACCACACTTTAAAAAATGACCCGAGTTCCTTCAGTTGCCCATATGCCAGGGCCACGGCAACTCTTTCGAACTAATCTCGCGACCCTGACAGGCCCACATACATATAACCTGTCACTGACCTGCAAATTGCAAAAAGTGAAGGGAAGAAAATTTTTAATTTCTTGAGCTTTTTTGGCGCTTCACCAGACTTTCTTCTTTGTTTTTTTCTTTCTTTTCTTTTTCCCTTAGTTTTTTTCGCTTCCACTAGCTTCTCGAATACATGGTCATACCTTTACTACAATAACATCTTATGTGTCTCTATTAAAATCAGACGGGGCTATCAGTAAAACTTATCATTACACAATACATCCTTTTGTTTATTAGCTTTCAAGTGTTTGTCTAAATATCAAGTAGCATTGTCTTATTTAAGGTCAAGTAGATAAGTTAACAAACAATACTTGAACGAAGGATGAAGTGTTGTGTACAGTTGTGGTGAGCTGCATGATCACTGACAAATGCGTGCACTGCCTGGACTGGTTTACTCAATCTGTGTGGTTCTTTCCTCAAAAGACTTTCGTCAATGACATTTGTAAATTCAAACATAAGACTTTTTTCTAACAATTGCAGTACATTTTTATTGCTTTTATGCTAAGCCTCCTGAAGTCCACGAAAATAAAACACAAATTCAGTTAATTTTCTATTACTGTAGGCCAGCCTTTCCCAAAGTGGGAAACCATCCCTCTTTAAGCCTGCAGCGCCCCCGCGGGGGCGTTATCGCCCACTTTGGGAAAGGCTGCTTTAGGCGATGCTTACACTTGAAAACTCTCCTTTATACGTGAGCAGTATAGTGTAATAAAGTTCATTACTACACCCTCAGGCAGAGAATTCTTGCTACCATAGATAAAAAAACAAATGTTGAAATTGTAGTCCGCTGAAGCAGCAACTGAAATAATACTGCAATAATACATGAGGTAGATAAAAACAATGCAATACAAAACATTAGGTAAGTGTTTGAACACTTTAGTTACTTAATTTCCATTGCTAATTCCGATGAATTGTGGAAAAACAACTTTTGTTTATAAACGTAATACTAGTTTCATTCAGCATACTTATTTTGAATTTTAAAAACCTGAAGGGTAATTGCGCAATACACTATCTGTAGGAGTCGGTATCATTTTGACAGTTCAACCACGTTCATTGCGGTATTACGTTATTAGCAGGCAAATTTGTCGAACATAGAAAGCAATGGATCAGCAATTATGCTACAAAATCATTCCGATTCTGATTAATAATCTGTTACGCGATTAGGGTGCAGGGGTTTGCCCATTTCTTCCCGTGGACGTCGTAAAAGGCGACTAAGGGACTTACTAGAGAATGGGCAACAGCGTTCTCTATGCATTTTACCACCATACTGCGATCGCCAACCCTCCTGCCAAGCGTGGCGATTATGGCAAAGCCCCCCAAATTGGGGGAGGCCTAAGTCCAGCAGTGGACGTCTTGCGGCTGAAATGATAATGATGAAATGATGACGCGATTAGGGTGCAGGGGTTTTAATCAATTCAACATGCAAGTTGGGGAAAAGGTTACCTTTTCCTCATCTTCTTTTTTTTCATGGAGCAACTTCTATCTGACCTCCACAACCCACTTAGTGGGTAGCACAATATCCCTTGGCAAGACTGGTTGGGACACTTTTTTGAGCGTCTGACTACCAAACTAATGGTCCTTCTGACTAATGGTCTTGTACGAATTAAAATAAAATTGATTAAATTAATTATGGACATTCATTGTTTACTAGCTTCTGCCCACGACTTTGCCCGCATATTATCTATACATCTATATCTATACAAATAAATAAAATTGGAGTGTCTGTTTTAAATATTAAGATAACCACTTTTTACTAAGTGTCTATGGATGTGTACACGGTACATATACCAAAACAACATCTTTTACAATTTTTATCTGTCTGTCTGTCTGTTTGTTCCGGCTAATCTCTGAAATGGCTGACCGATTTTGACGGAACTTTCACTGGCAGATAGCTGATGTAACAAGGAGTAACTTCGGCTACTTTTATTTTAGAAAAAATGCGTAGTTTGTGACGTATGTCAGCGTAGTTTCCTAAGACAGTTTTTATGAAAAACTTTTTGTTAAATACTACGCGGACGAAGTCGCGGGTAACAGCTATTACCTATAATATAACAACCTGAAACGCATCTTACCGCGGTAGTACGTCCTCCTGCGTTAATTTCAGACATCCACGCAGGCGAAGCCGAGGGCAAAAGCTAGTACATACATATAAACCTTCCTCTTGAATCACTCTGTCTATCAATGAAAACCGCACTAAAATCCGTTGCGTAGTTTACAAGATCTAAGCGAACGAACACGAAATGCAACTCTGTGTCAGGCAAGATTGCAGTTCTTTTTAACTTTTATTAAACCTCTGTAAATCTAGCAAAATGCTTTTCATTTTGCATTTTGTCAAGCGCTGTTTGAAGATAGCAATGAGAATTTAAAAAAAATCATATACTGAGGTACTTTGTTTTTATCATGTAGGTATATGTTTTTTTTTTTTAGGGCGTATGGTTTTTTAGGGCATGCTAAGAAAACATTTTATAATTTCCTTTTTTTTACACTGTGTAAAGAAGATGTGATATGAGGTCACATGTAAATAATTGTGTTATTGGAAATCGACGTAATATTTATCTAAAAATTAACTCCTTTAGGTGTGGTTTCTTATAAGTACAAGTTTAAATAATATCCAATACAAAGTATTTATTTGTAAACCATTTAGCGTCTATGACGTATTTCGAATAAATATTATTCAAACAGTTATCGCCAGACCATCCTCCATTTCCATCTCGTGCCATTATAATAGTAAATAGAACCATCTTAGTTTCATAGAATTGTGATGTTTACAAAACTTTGTGATAGACGTCACTTTGACAATACAATTGATTTGACTGTCAAAATGACGTAAACAGTAAAGGTGGCGCGAGTGTCGTGATAGAATAGAATACAATTCATACAGCATACGAATTACACATACTGGGTGACTTTTTTTAACGTCTGGAAAAAAAATGGGGGTAATAGGTGAACGGAGTAGAAGCTTTTGGCATAGAATTTTTTATTATTTTTATTTTTGAATAACATGTAATTAAATTGATCTAGCAATAAATACTACACATTTAAAGTAACATTTTCATACTAGAACAACAAAAACAAATTTGGAAAAAAAAAACAAAAAAATATATTTAAATCTATAAAGTTCTTAGCGTCTTGTCTCATTACTAGCATTAGTTTCTCATAAGCATTTCTGTGTTACTAACAATTTTATGGATGTAAATCTGAAATAAATGAATATAATAATAATAATGCGCGGCATGTATCATTACCTGGACAAAAAACTTTACCTGCCCTCCACGTTGAGACGAATTAATTATACAGAATTAGACAATGCCATTAATGAGGTTAATTTTGATTCGATACTTGAGTATAGTGATGCCAATGCTGCTACCGATCAGTTCATTTCTTTACTTGGCAAGGCCATCCAGAATAATTCTCATGTAGTAAAAGTGTCCAATAGGAAAAAAATACACAAACCGTGGATTACTACTGGTTTATTACGATGTATGCGTAATAGAGACAACCTCTACAAAAAACTAAAAAAGAATCCCTCCGATGAAGCACTTCAGTTAACATACAAAAGATATAGGAACTTCTGCAATGCTTTATTAAAGAAACAGAAGAGATTGTATGAGAAACAGGAAATTGAAAAATCAAAAAATAACACAAAAAAATTATGGGAAGTGATAAAAAATGTATGTAGTTCTAACAAAAAAGCCGACCATTCTTCAGCCCTTATCAAACCTGAAAATCCCAAAACCAGTGTTGATGACGCTAACAAATATTTCACGGGTGTGGGTCAGAGGCTAGCCGAAAAAAATTTTGGTACCGTCCATCAGCCTAATAACAGCCAGAACTCTATTCCTTCATCACCCAACTCCTTTGTCTTACTCCCTACTGATGAAGACGAGGTGAAGCAACTCATATTTGACCTCAGAGAAGATGCAGCAGTGGGAGTGGATCAGATATCTGGTAAAATATTTAAACGCTACGCTAAAACACTTACTCTGCCACTAACGCATATCTGTAACTTGTCTTTCTCTACTGGAATCTTTCCACTCGCTTTGAAGATAGCGCTTGTTAAACCTATCCACAAGGGAGGAGATAAAGACTCCATTAATAATTACAGGCCAATTTCGATCCTTCCTACTATGTCTAAGATCTTGGAACGACTAATTAATAAACGCCTCATGAACTTCCTTGAGACTAACAGCCTCCTCTCACCAGTCCAGTTTGGTTTTCGTTCGGGCAGGTCGACCGATGACGCTGTACATGAACTCACTAACCAGATTGTTACTAATCTTGACAGCAAAAATAAGTGCCTTACGGTCTTCTTAGACTTAGCAAAGGCCTTTGACACGGTAACTATACCTTTGCTTGTTCACAAACTGGAAAGAATAGGTGTCAGGGGTATTCCTTTGCAATTGCTCACAGACTACTTAAGGCATAGGAAGCAACGCGTCAAAATTGACAACTGGATTAGTGATGAACTCTCTCTTCACTACGGTGTGCCTCAAGGCAGTGTCTTAGGTCCTAGTCTCTTCCTGGTCTACATTAATGACTTATGTCAACTCCAACTTTTACACGGGAAGCTATTCTCTTTTGCGGATGACACAGCGCTCTTCTTTAGTGGAAAAACCTGGGATGAGGTTTTTCAAAGTGCTCAACATGGATTTGATCAGGTCTGCTTATGGCTGAAAAATAATGTCTTGACCCTAAACGTAACAAAAACCAAATATATTGCTTTTGCGTCTAGGAGAAATCTTCTTCCGCCAACAACTCTCAACATTATTGCTCACACCTGTACCGACTTGACCCCTTCACCTTGCCTCTGCCCACCCCTTCAGAGAACGAATATCATCAGATATCTTGGGGTTTACATAGATGAAACACTCACTTTCAAGCCACACATCGACATCCTCGTTACAAGGATTCGTAAACTTATATATATATTCAAGACATTAAGGCATGTAGCGAATCTTAAAACTTCCAAAATGGTGTACTTTGCTCTCTGTCAGTCAATTATCAACTACTGCATAACCTCTTGGGGAGGGGCAGGAAAAGTGTACCTTGTAGAGGTGGAAAGGGCACAAAGAGCCATTCTCAAGGTTGGCGCTGGACTACCTTTCCGTTTTCCAACGTCTGATCTATATAAGCGCTGGGATGTACTTACAGTCAGGCAGACCTTTATACTAACTATATTAATTAAAAAACATACACAAATAAAATATGACCCAAATCTCATGAAGAATAAACGTAGAAAAGGTAATGTATGTCCAACTAACTTCTTTCACACCAGTCTCTCTCAAAGATTTTACTGTTTTCTTGGAGGGTACCTGTATAACAAAATTAATTCAACGCTATCAATATACCCTCTTCGTAAATCAATCTGCAAACAAACCTTATCTCAATGGCTGAAAACTCTTGATTATCATGAAACTGAAAGTCTGCTGATTCCAATCCGTTAACCTACATCTCTTCCACCACATAAACCCCCTTTTTTATATCCTCAAACACTCGTATACCTTTACCTACCCACAAAACTCACACTCACCCACATACTCTCACTCACATACACTCACCCACATACACTCACCCACATACACTCACACTTACTCACTGGCATACACTCGTACACACACATAAATCTCATTCATATCCATTATTTAATCTTTTTTAATTGTTTTTTTTTTTTTTTTAATTTTTCATTTATTCCTATTTTGTGATTTATATCACAAAATAAACAGTGAAAACTCCATCACACAATTAGCTCATAGGTACTTGTCTTAGTCTAATAATATACAAAGTCTAACTGTAAGTATTGGGGGGCCTGGTGACCCGTAACACAGGTATTCAATGCCTTCTTCGGGCACCAGTCTCTCACAAATCTTATTATGTATTTTTAATTAGTTTAAGCAATTTATGTAAACCTGCAACATTTGTGATGAGAAAATAAAAAATAAATTTAATTGATTTTGGAGCGCGGTCCTACCCTTTGAAGCCGGCTGATAGGCGGCCTCATTGATCTTTCGCAGGCGCACGAGCCGCACACGCATCCCTGTCCACCCGCGTCCCGCGCTCCTTTAGTCACCTACGATGAATCTGAAGGCCTTCCTGCCTTCTATTCTAGTTACACAACACACCATATGAAGGTCGAGACGGTAAAAAATGTCATCCGGTATAAATGTTGAAATACCCTTTCATAAGTGGTAATGATAAATGTTTGTACAAAAGCTTTTACACGTCAATCATATTTTTTTAACTAAATGCGGTCGGTGTATCTAAACTGACTACTCAGAGAGGAAAGGCCGAAACAAACTCAGAGGTCACAGGCTCTTTTAATGTAGGTACAGACATAATCTTGGTCACATTGTGAAGACGCATGTCAATGATCCACGACTGACAGCCGGGATCAACGGGAGCAACGTGCTTTCCGAGGCACGGAAGGGTCTTGGTAAAAATGGTCACCCATCCACGGATCAGCGTAGTTTAACTTGTGACTTAGCGTAGTTTAAGCTTACCAAAAATCACTGAAAAGAGTTATTATTATGACACGTTTTGTCTGTTTATACTTCGCTTTGTTTATCACTACCACAGTACAAAAAACGTCAACATTAGTGGCACGCTTGGGCATCATAACAGCCCATACCTGGCCTCCTATTACGATGCTACAATAAACATTTATGGCGGGATATTCCATAATTACGTCACTTGGCAAACGGATTAATTGTCGCAGTTGGTTTTTATTCGTTTATACTAATATGGCTTCTGTTCGCGGCTTCGTCTGAGTGCAATTTTGGCACACGTTATATCGCAACGTGTCGCATCGCTGCGTTGCATCGCATCGCCCGCCCATGCCTTTACTTCGTTTTTCCTTATTCTCACTGACTTGAAATGGTATAGACCAGTGGCCCTAGTGTGAGTTTCGTCTAACCATCTCGATCATACGCATTGAGCTCGTTCGGCGCTCCGATTGACCCTAGTTTGTTGAAGGACCAATCGGAGCGCTGAATGCGGTCGACGCGTCAGATCGAGATGGTTAAAGCGAGGTTGCAGTTCTTTTTAACCTCATTAAACCATTGTAAATCTTGCAAAATTACAAGTTTCCTCAACAAAAAAAAAATAAAATTAGAAAATTAAACATTTGGTCTCAAGCGCTGTGTGATGATGATAGAAATGTGAATTAATTAAACAAATTGGCTCGATTAAAAAAAAAACATATACCAAAAAAAAATGTTTTTAGGGCATGCTAAGAAAACATTTTTTAATTTCCTTATCATTTTTTCTACGATATAAAAAAGAACGGCCTGTGCCGAGATGTTTTCAACTACAAGAGGACCTTTTAACCCTTTATAGGACGGCTCATACAAAGTGGCCAGTAAATTGAACAACGAAGAGTAAAGAAGTGACCGTCCACTTCAAGGTCCTAGGTACCTTGAAGTGACTGTCCAGTTTACTGGCCACTTTGTATGAGCCGTCCTATAAAGGGTTAAAAGAAACTTACACTAGGGCCACAGAAGATGTTACTTTCATTTCTTATCTGAATTCCATTTAGAAAATTGAGAATAATCTTTATTGAGAACCGTGTGGCGGCCATACTCTCTGTATCGATTCAAAAATCGAACCCGAATGGCCTTATTACGTAACACGCTCAATTGTAAGTCATTTCATTTTGGCAGTTCAATGACGTTCATTGAAACTGTGTTTGAAAATCAGCTCAAACAAAAAACAATGTGTATTGTCGAACTGTAAGAAGTTACGGCTTGCGTAAAAATGATTTTACTAATTTATACGGCTTTCCGTAAACTTCAAACTCCGTTACAACAAAACTCGTAGTAAATAAAAATAAATTACCGTAGCTGAAAGCAGTCCCGTTCTATTTAAAGATGGACTTTAACCCTCTTTTAACGGGAGTTTCTGGATAGCAACTGTCTTTTTAGATGCCAAAAATAGTTTTGTTTATTTATTTTCTTTTGGTCATTCATAAAAGTTTGAGTCACCTGTTTTACGTTGAAAATACTTGTAAATTGACGACAGATAGTCAACGTTATGAGTGCCTTATCCTTTTCTGTATAAAAATCTCCTACAGTAAAACATTCTAGTCCGGTAGGGAGACTAAAATTATATTCTATTAGCCAAGCCTTTCCTTAACTATGTATTGTATGTTGGGATCGTCTACCAGTCTAACCGGGTTGCAGCTGAATACCAATATTTTACATGGAGCGACTGCCTATCAGACCTTCACAACCTAGTTATTGGGTATCGTGATATTCCTTGATAAGACTGACACTTGAGCTTCTAACTACCTGTAACGACTGTCAAAGATCTACGAATGATATCAGAGGGGTGATTGCGGAACTTTTTATCGGTAGGAATTGGTTTCATATTCATAGTTAAACAACATTAATTGCGTTATTTACGTTGCTGAGCTGACAATTTATTCGAAGAAATGACGCAATGGTTTAGAAATAATCTTCAATCCCATTCAGATTCTGATAAATTGTGCGTTTCGCAATTAGGGTACAGGACGAAGGGCTTCATCTGATTTCCGAGGCACGGAGGAGTCTTGATGTTCTTATTCATGAACCAAATGTAGCATAAGCTTTTATCAATCCGTCATTTCGACTGAAAGACATTCACTGCTGGACATTTTTGCCTCACCCAAAATGCTGGGAGTTTGCCATAATCGCTACGTTTGGCAGGTGGGTTGGCGATTGCAGTCTGGTGGTAAAATACATAGAGAACGCTGCTGGATATTCTCTGATAAGTCCCTTGTCACCTTTTACGATACCTACGGGAAGAAATGAGATGGGTCCCCGGATGCCTCTCACTACGAGAGAAAATTGTCCGATCCCCTGAATATTAGACATGCGTTCAAATGTCAAATAAACGGCATTGTAATCCGCAGATAACAATAATGACATTCTGGTGTTATTGTGAATAACACAACGGTTTTACAGCAATCGTTGTTTATAATAACATTATGTTATCTGTTATCTGCCGTGGTACTATTGTGGTAATGGTTTCAACCTTGCGTTGTTTACGATCTACGCTTCATACTTATATTCTTATTACGTATTAGAATTTTAACAATATATATGATATTATTAGGTGTACACACACACATAGAAGTAGCCTTATAATTTTCCTATTGCTTGGACACAGGCTGTGTCTCTGTGAGAGGAAGGGTGCGCGGGCCCTGGATAGATGTCACAAGACATCGAATTTTTGGTTCTAGGACATGCCGGTTTCTCCTCATGATGTTTTCTACCACCGTTTTGAGAGCAGTAGTGATAAAATAATTTACACAAAGTTGTCAAAGCTTCTGTCAGGATTCGAAGGTTCCTACGCCCCACAACTTGTAGGTCGCGGCTATTTGCACTGGGCCACCATTGCTGCTTCTGAAACGTTTGGGCTCCTTTCATAAGACTCCTCGCAATGTTCACCATGTCCAATTTCTATAAAAAACTTTATAAACTTACTTCACTATGTACTTCTTGGCAAATCTCCATTATGTTTGACTGCTTTAATGGCATCATCTTCTTTCTGCCCTTGTCTCATGACTTCTTCCATTCTCCCCTGTCAGCCGTCACGTTATCATTCACTCCTTTCTCTTCCATATCGTTTCCCACAAAATCTATCCATTTATTCTTTGGCTTACCTCTCCTTCTCCATGTACTAGAAACCTATTCCTTTCCAGTGACCAGTTCACTGCGCAGCGTCAAGCCAAATTACTCCACAACCTGAGTTTCGAGTTGCACGTTACGCCATCGATATCATGTTCTGTCGGATATTACAAACCACAGGTGTCCATTTTCTTCACAGTATCATGTTGAGTTTAATAACCAGACTCGGTTTTAATGAATCTGTGTCATGTCATGTACCATTTATATCTGCATACTTACTTTGATATTTAAATATTGGGCCTGAATGGGCCTTATCAAATGGCAAAAAATCACCCGAAGTGCAATGGAGAGGGCTATGCTTGAAGTTTCCTTGCGTGATCGAATCAGGAATGAAGAGTTCCGCAGGGGAACTATAATAAACGACATAGTTGAAAGAATTGCCAAACTTAAGTGGCAGTAGGCAGGGGGCATAGCTTGCGGGACAGATGGCCGTTATGGCCGAAAGGTACCGGAAGGCGTAGAGTTGGAAGGCTTCCCACAGGATACGGTAAGCATAGAACTGGTCGAAGTGACAGAGCTTGGCTTATGTCCAGCAGTGGACGTCTTTCGGCTGAAATGATGATGATTATGATATTTTACGTTCTCGATTTTGCAGCGATATATCGCAGATATGGTCAGAAAGACTTTACAACCCAGGATTACTAGATACCCACTGTTGAGTGTAGGCCGCCTAATTTTTTGCCATCCTTCCCTGGTCTGTGCGAGTTTCATCCAGGTCGTCTCGGTGGTCTTCCGTAAGTTGTCTTCTTAATGGAAAAGACAACTTATAAATATTTAACATTACGCTAGGGTCCTAGTCGTAGTCCTTAGGAGCCGAGCAAAATGAATGAACGTCAGAAAGAACGCTAAGCGAAAACCAAGTCATATACCGCGGACGGGTGATGCGATGCGATGCGACAGGGTGGACCGGGGTCGAGGGAACAAGAAATTTCACGCAGACGAAGTCGTGAGTCGTTAGTTATTATTGTAAGTTTACATATTGTTATCGCAACATTTACGAAATCGTAGGAAACTGAAGTGGACTGTGTGACGCAAATAGGTTAACACGTTCCCGAAACGCATCGTAGTCCGTAGCAACTAGCAACCAAAACAAAACAGACTCATTATGATGTAAAAGAAAACTCCTTTCTAACCTTCAACGTAACAATGACAACCTTTGCGTGTCCGTGACGTCACAGATGATGAGAAAGACGCGGCAATTTTGGCGCGAAGTCAACAATGGCCGGCAATCCGACGTCGGAATTGCGCTAGACGGGCCGCGTCACAGTGGAAACGTTCTGAGAACGATTTATCGTAAGAAAGTGTGGAAAAATTGTATCGGCTGTTTTATTTTTATTTTGTATAGGGGCGGTGATATAGGCCAGTTAATTAAGAGGTCGTTGACTTTTAATTCCACTCTGTAACTGTGCCATAATCTATACTAAGATTGTAAAGAGGAAAGATTCCGATTGTTTGTAAAATTGTTTGTGGTGGATAAACTCAAACACGAATAGTTATACAATTTCAGGCGTGTTCTCTAATGTTATTAATTTTATAACATCTTCTAATTAAATATCAATATCAGCTGTTTTTTTTATATTTAAAAGTTAAGTAGGTAATGTGTCAGTATGTTTTGATAGAATGTATCAAGAAATGGGTTATCGTCGTGTCAAACTGGTCCAGTTACGGGTTATCACTGTTACTGATAACAGTAACTGTCTTAATAATCCAAAGAATAAGGATGTTAAAGTTTTTCCGGCCTCTTAATTGCGTAACGCAATATTAATCAGAGTCTGGATCATTTTGAAGTATGTTGCTGATCTATTGCTTTCTATGTTTGAAAAATTATTCTGCTGAGCAAGGTAAAGAACGCAATGTATGTTGTTGAACTGTCAAAATGAAAGCCATTTTTACTGTAAGTGTGTTACACAATTACCTCTCGGATTATTTTGGTTCCATGAACCTCGAAACTCTCTTGCAATAAGCTTTCATTTCGAAATAGGTATGCATTTGGTTCTCATTCATTTTGACAGTGCATTCGATCACAATAGCATTCAATATGACAGTTCATCGAAACTCTGTAAAAACTAAATTAATATTGTTGATCAGGCAAAATTAAAGCAGAGACTAACATTTACATTCTTTTTTATTTACCTTTTTCACAGAGAGGAAAAATTCCGCACATAATTTTCATTTCAAACTATTTTAAATAGTGGTCATTGGGTGATGTCAGTATGTTTCCCGTTAACAACTTTGTTTAAATGAACCTAATTGCCAAGCTGGCGAAAATACAAAATTATTACGTACGCGTACAGACGCCACCACATCGAGCTACAACAATCTGTCAAGTTTCTTTAATAGATTTTTTACTTTATCGCTAAAGAGGTTCAAGGTTGATTGGTGGAATTTGACAGTTTCGTGTACCTTGATGTGCTGGCGTCTGTACGTAAACAACATAAAAAATCTATTTTTATTTATGTTTTGCCGTCTTTCTAGACTAGACGGGATACTAGTTTATCGTTTTCTAAAATTAACTTATCATAGAAGAGGGGCTGTCCATTAATCACGTGATATGGGGGGGGGGGGGAGTCTTAAACCTCACCATATATCACCAAAGGGGAGGGGGGGATAAAAAAATTACAAAATAACTCATGTTATTAATGGAGGGCCCCAGAGATTTTTACCAGCTGACGTGCGTATAAAACCTTACCTGTTATTGTTATCCATGGTCGTTATTCCGTGATCGTGAGTTGCCGGAGGTAAAGAATATCATTATCCCATTTCCTCCCGTGGGTGTCGTAAGAGGCGACTAAGGGACTTATTAGAGAATAGGCAGCAGCGTTCTCTATGCATTTTACCACCATACTGCGATCGTCAACCTGTCTGCCAAGCATGGTGATTATGGAAAACTCCCCAAATTGGGGGAGGCCAATGTCCAACATTGGATGTCTTACGGCTGAAATAATGATGATGAACTAGAAATTTTCTAACGTTTTTGTACAATTGTTCAGTGTTGGGCTGTATACAAAGGCAAAAAGCTATTAAAATGTTATAAGTAGATCAGTCTGTATACTCTTTAAAGAACTCATTTACTCTCTATTAAAAGACATATATCTTCCTATTTATAAAAATACCTGTATAATAAATAAAGTCTAATTTTGCAGTACTCGTGTGCGTTTTATAGACTCAAGTCCAAGAGAGTCGTTCCCGGTGCTATACTGGTTCATGTGCCAATATTTTTAGTGTCTAGATGTATATAGATAATTCCTACTTTGAATCATCTGTAGGGAAGAAAACTCGTAATGTTAGGTTCCCTCAATGCTACATCTTGCTTGTTGCTTAGGAACAAATTTCGGGATTACTACTTGGACTCGGGACAAAATTTTCTCAACTATCTTGACGTCAACTTCCAGTCTAATCGAATGCATCGGAATATAAGTATTTTACATGTAGTGACCCAAGCAACACATGACTAAGCAAGTCCTCTACATGAATTCAGGTCCAAAGAAGCGAGGTAGACCCCCTTCTCACTTGGATGTATGTAGTCAACAACGACCTGAAGTAAGCCCGAGTGAATGACTTCATGACCAAGAACCGAAACATCTGGCGAAGAATGACGAGGACAGCCGACCCCAAATGAAATGGGCTAGGCTAGCGAGAGCAGCCTATCCGACCTCCACCACCCTGGCTAATACGATACCCCTTGGTTGGCTGACAGACTTTCGGGTTTCTGACGACCCGTAACGACTGCCAAAGATCTACGAATCATACCCGGGACCAACAGCTTAGGGTGCTTTCTGAGGCACGGAGGGGTCTTGGGATGTAGAGATGGTCAGTCATCGGTGGACCAACCATGACAAGCGTAGGTATACCTGATCGATCCACCCGTGCGGCTGTTATTACTTATTCACAAAATATTTTAAAATAAATGTAGTATTCTTAATTTTTAGTCCGCGTTTTATACATAGGCTTAAAGTCCAAGTGATTCGTTTCCGGTGTTATACCGGTTCACGTGCCAATATTTTCAGTCTGTTGATGTAGATAATTATTTAAATCTGAATCATCTGCAGGGATAAAAATTTGTCAAAGCGTTTGTAATTTTTTTTTTCAATCTCCTCTCCACTGCTGGATCTAGGCTTCTCCCAAGCTGTCCCACAACACTCTGCCCTCTGCCTCTAGTCTGCCCCATGTATCTTTTAAGGTCGTTGGTCCATGTGGGTGGGTTGCGTCCCACGTTACGTTGGTTCCACTCCAGGACTCGTCAACTCAACCGGCTAACTGACCTATGACAAACATGGCTAGCCCACTGCCACTTCAGCTTGATTACTCTGCATGCTGTCGGTAACTTCCTGCGACTTAGCAATGAATCTCTGGATTATTGTCTGGGGTCAAAACAGTTATTAAATCACCAATTTATTAATTACGTTGTGAGATTTTCGAAAAAGCTTTACTCAATGTGTATCGTTCAAAAGCGCCTTTTTTGGGCCTATTTGAAATAAATGCTTCGACTTTGACTTTAAATCAGTTACACGCTTCTAAAAATTTCTTCCTTGTTTCATTGTGTCTGCAATTCAGAGGCAAAGTAAATTAAGATTATGGACGAGGCCTTTGCCAGAATTGGGACGATGAAGGCTAAGAGTAACATCAAAGGCATCATCATCTATGATTTATAAATTCCACATCGTTCTGCCATCTGCTATATTTTCACACAAAACAAAATTCAACTCTGAATTATTCTAGTCTAAATTATTATAGCAAAATTTTCCGCGCGTCGAAGTCTAGGTATATTTTTGTAAGCCAAAACAGTTAGAGTAAACAAAATTATTTCAATATTCCGTATGTATGCTGTTATGCGCCCCGGCTGGCTTTGCTTAGAGCTGTCTTTTCTTTGTATAAAGATTTATCTTGACTAATAACATACCTTATAATTTATAATATAATTTGGTAATAAAAAAGCTAATTATATAAGTAAAACGATACATTTTTGTATATAGGAATCAAGCATTAGTCGAGTAGTAGCCCTAATGCAAATGATAGCTAGAATAAAAATATGTTTTTATCGGAAAAACAAGACGAAAAGAAAAAACACAAACAAAAATGAACAAGTTCGGGAAAAAAATTAATCACAGACAAACAGCCATCGCTCAGTATAATGCTGTACGAGACAGCCACCGCACAGATTTCGTTTTAAACTCTTTTGACGACCTTGTTTTTTTTGCGATGTATTGCCCTAATATCAGTCAATGACTCAGACTGATCTTGACCTGTCTAGAACGTAGAATAGAACTCTTTTTTTCTTTCTTTTTGTGGGTGGGAAATCATCAAATGACATCTCCCGCTCTGGGCGGAATGGGAGAGCATGTCAGGCTTTTACTGACTAAAACCCACCCGTGTTCTTTCAGTTGCCTAAATGCCAGGGCCACGGTATTTATATCTTTCGAAGAAATCTCACGACCCTGGCAGAAATAATATGGGCTAAGAGTTCTATTACTTTCTAGACAAAGAGGTCAAGATCAGGCTGAGTCCTTGATCAATCCATTGTTTGATTCCAATTGACGACACTAAGAAGTGCGGTGAAGATCGAGAGCGCCAAAAAAATCCTCGCGATTGTGACGTCTGTGGCAACGTGGGCTAATGCAGGGACCCTATGCGAGACATAGCCACCGGCAGATTCCATGTCGAATTCTGTATTGTAAACGACCTTGTTTTGCGATGCATTGCCCTAATAACAGTCAACGACCTAGCCTGATCTTGACCTCGTTGTCTAGAACGTAGGATAGAATAAAATTCTTAGCCACCGACGTAATAAAATCGTGGGGAGAATTTTTCGCGCATCGGATTTTCAACCATCAGTGTTGAACCGAACTTTGAAAATCCAAAAAGGGCAGTTCGAGTGAGTCTCAGGGCGTCAAAAAAAGGTGTTCGATTTTCAACCTTGGCTCTAAGCAATAAAATTGACGGGTATTTTTTCACACACTGAATGGATAACGCACTGCTTAGCGCCGAAATGAGAAAATGGAACACTAAAACACAATGTTCGATTTTCGACGTTCTGAGATGAACTCTGTTGGATTCTCAATACTCAGTTTAACACCTAGAGTTCAAAATCGAATGCGTCAGTGGGTAAGTCGAGAGCGTTTGCTTACGAGGTTCGTTTTGTTGTGTAGCGGTCGTGGGTCGTTGCGCTTTTGTTTTTTATGCTGAATCTAGGTAACAAAAACCCAGTTGAGGTCTCTGCGCTGCGGTCCAAAGCAAAACAAAAACTACCGCTCCGCACCAACTGCGTATAGCCTCATTAACAACTATTTGACAAGATTCCTTGACGAAATTGACACATTTTCGGTTACCTGAAATTCCTAGTCGCTAATAGTCGTCAGTAGAATAGTGGTCGTATATTTGGTTCCACCTACGGGCCTCAAACTATTTAAAAATATAAAAAAAAACGAAGAACGTACCATCGAGACGAGATTTAGTCTAAACTGTCAAAATGTTTTGATTTGCGGACAGCATTTAGAAGTAATCCTTCTATTGCGATATTGGTTGATGTTTGATTTGGTATAGAATCGTATCTAATGCTTTTGAATTAGCTATAGTGGTGAAGTTTCGTATTCCTCAGTTTTCACTAAACGTCAAAGTCAAATAATTTATTTCAAATAGGCACTTTAGCAAGTTTAGCATCGTCAAATCTCCGAAGAAAAAAAAACGATGGTTGTAGATAGGTATAGTGGTGGAGTTTCGTATCCGTGTTCACTAAACGTCAAAGTCAAATCACTTAGGTAGAAAAAAGGCACTTTTGAACGTCAAAACTGATTCTAGTCGCCCCTTCCAAAAAGTAGTTTCGTATTCAAGAAGAATGAGCAAGGAACGCCACCGCTACTTTTAAAATGTTTTACAATATTTTGTAAACACCAATTCCTCATGGTTTTAGACGACCTTGTTCTTGAAATGAACGCTGGTTCCTATTCTAGTTCATTGCGGAAATCCCAACGGTCTTAGTGTTATGTCTTCGGCAAATCGCCAGCCGACCCTCGTTAGAATATTGGCACAACGTACTGCAAATAATTTCAGCATGATATTTACTACACGACAAATTATTGGTACGTAGTCTGTACTAAATGTTCATCGTCATCATCATTTCAACCGAAAAATGTCCACTGCTGGACATAGACTTCCCCAAATGGGAGTGTTTATAAACGCTACGCTTGGCAGGCGGGTTGGCGATCGCAGTATGATGGTAAAATGCATAGAGAACCCTGCTGTCCGTTCTCTAATAAGTCCCTTTAGTCGCCTTTTTCGACACCCATCGGAAGAAATGGCATGGTGTTATTTATTCTTTACGTTCGGTACCACACGGAGCATGGTGTGTAAAGAGTAGGCATTATATTCTATTCGTATTTCGTGACACACTCGCAATTGCTGTCATTTTGAGAGCTAACAACAATCATTCGCGTTCCAAAGGCCACTGGAACGTCTGACAGACTTCAGGGCGTGTCAATAAGCATCACCATTGTTGAAAGTATTTGTATGGCAACCGGAATTAACATCTTGCTACAATGCAAAGCTATGCTTGGCAACATCCCGGGGTAGTAAGAATTGTTATTCATTCAAGAAATACGATCAATCAGCGCTCTAGAACTATGTTCCAGAACGTTTCAACAATAGCGGCATTGTCTGGGAAAACACGGCAATTAAAAACAATTATTACAACGATTTCTAGAATTAGTGAATTTAGAGGAATTAACTGAAACGTTGAACATAACATGTTGACTCGGTGTTTATTTATGTGTTTTGTATGGAATTAGACAATAAATTGTGTCCATCTTGACGGGTGGCAAAAAGTATCTTCTAAATAAAAGGGAAAGGTCAATAATTCATTCATTCACTCACTGATTAATCACGAAATCTCAAAAACTACTCGACCTACGAAGATGAAATTTGGCACAGAAGTAGATTATGAGTAGGAGACGTCAGCTAAGAAAGGATTTTAGGAAACTCCCCCGTAAATGGATGAAATAGGGGCTGGAAATTTGTATGAAAGTTGAAGCTCTAAGGTTCTTCAATTTTTGTGTTTAGGCTGACGATTTAACGTTAATTTATACGTATCTCAGCGTTTTTGATGATTCCACTCCCGAAGAGCTGAAAAAGGAGATGAAGTTGTGCGTGAGAAGTCCTTCATTTTCAAAGTAAACGTCAATAAATTAATCATTTAGTTATATGGTTGAAAACTAACACAACAAAATTTCCGACATTCACGCGGGCGAAGTCGCGGGAAAAAGCTAGTCTCCATACAGAGATAAAATGGGAAACCTGTAGATTGTGACATGCAACGTAGAATTAGGAGAGAAAAATAATGTCTGACATTTATTTAATTCTGGAACCCATTCGTCAGCGCCTGTTGTGTAATTTTTCTTCTCCCATTTTTGGCTTAGTCTTACTTTTTTAAGAGATTAGTATAATTAATGTTTTTGCTTTTTTTAAACTGCACGCTCGTTCCATTTTAGACCTCATCCATCTTATTCTATTGATTGAGGCCAAGAGCCCATGCAGCAATGTAAAAAAATAAAAAACTTTTCGGCCTCTAATATTAATGACTTTAGCTAGGTAATTAAAAAAATACCGCGTTATTTTCAACTAATTAACGTTAAGATTTACGGCTAATTATATCCACCTAAACTCAGTATTTTAGAAACACTGTACCGTGCCAACTTTTCCAAATCGCGCCAAAACTATCAGCTGTGTGGACTTTGCACCGCCATCTTGATTCTAGATTTGAAGGACATGTTTTGTTTATAATCTAGTTCAAAGTTCGTTGTCTGATAAGTTCGGTAGCCAGAAAGAGACGGACGTTATTTGTTGTGGGAATGAGTAGTGTTAGAGAAGAACGGAAACATTTCGAGAATCCGTAGAATGTTTCGATAAACGGGATAACAATAATATAACAGAATGAAACTGTTGTATGTGCGTGAGATGGAAATGGGAATGAAAATGAAATGAATTAATAAAAAGCTGAAGAGTTTATTTGTTTGAACGTGCTTATCTCTGGAACTACCTGAATTTCTGCATTTCATAGCCCAATTGTTGAGGAACGTACTTTTAGGAGCCGACAAAAAGAAAAAAAAACTACGCGAAAACAAAAGTTATAGCACGGCAACGCGATGCGATGCGGTGGGGCCCGAAATTCCTCCGGCAGAAGCTAGTAGTAGTATTTCAACTGATACTGCTCCTCATAAAATACTTTTTGTAGTAAAAGTAACAGAAAAAATGTTTGTAATTTATTCTCATTGTTTACAATTCAATTAATATCCATTATTTATCAGTTGTGCCTGTTGTGCCATTGTTATGGAGATAATGTTGACCTACAAACTACAAATTAAAATATGTCATAGTGCTGGTTGTTACGACTGATGACGATTTAAAAAAAAACGGTATGTTTTTTTTTCGTTTAATCATTCTGTTGATTTAAATAAATGGATTATGAGCTTTTGTTTTTCATGTTTTTATTAGACCACGTTCGCACAGACGTAAAAATATCATCTTTTCAGTCGAAACTCGTGCACTGCTGTACATACAGGCGCGGTTGCAGCCTAACATTTTGGGCGGGGTCACCATGAGTACTGAAGAATATTTTTAGGAAGGTACATCCTCTTTGGTGTAGTAGTCGCAAGCGGTGCAAATGTCCATCGGTGTCTCCGTGGCTCAAGTGAGAACAATTTTAAGATAGTAAGACAGGCAAATCGTTCAGGGTTTCGACAGCATGACTGTCTTTTGGGGGGGGTCATGACCCCTAGGAACCCCTCCTTCGGACCGCCCCTGTGTACATAGGCCCCAATTTGTAGGGGTTTGCCATAACCGCCACGTTTGTCGGGCGGATTGGCGATCGCAGTATGGTGGTAAAATACATAGAGAACGCTGCTGCCCATTCTCTAGTAAGTCCCTTAGTCGTTTCTTACGGCACCCATGGGAAGAAATGAGATGGTGCTGTTCTGTACGTCCGACAACACACGGAATAATATCGCGGCGGAATACTAGCGCGGGATTTGCAAATTATTGAAATTGTTTTACCAACTCAAATAAATAAATAATAAATATCTTAGGACAACCAACACACCGTTATCTGATCCCAAACTAAAACTAGGCAGAGCCTGTACTATGGCAACCAGACAACTGATAAATATACTTATATATTTCTAAATACATACATATTATAGATAAATTACACCCAGACACAGAACAAATGATTGTGCTCATCACACAAAAATTTGTCCTGGGTGGGAATCGAACTTACGACCTCAGTCTTTGCAGTCAGGGTCACTAACCAGTAGACTAACAGGCCAGTCATGTAAATGACAGTTTTGCGCTGTATAAGTAGGTAATCATCTGCCTAGCCTTTTCCCAACCATTTTGTGGTCGGCTTCCAGTCTAACCGGATGCAGCTGAGTACCAGAATTTTACATGGAGCGACTGCCTATCTGACCTCCACAACCCAGTTACTGAGTAATACGATATCCCTTGGTAAGACTGGTTGTCAGACTTTCAAGCTTCTGACGATCCGTACGTAACGACTGTCAATGATGTGCAAATAACAGCCGGGACCAACGGCTTAACGTGCTTTCCGAGGCACGGAAGGGTCTTGGTATGTAAAGATGTACACCCATCCACGTACCAACCGCAGAAAGCATAGCTTAACCTGAACGAACAACCCTTGTTACTACTTAGCCACAAGCCCTTAATTAAATAATACAAAATAAAAATATTATAAATGTCATACAATTAGTATTTTCCAGAATGTTTGGAGGACAAATCAATTACATTTTTAATAGCCACAGTATTTTTGGTGACGTCCATACTTTAGACCACGATGCGGTCTGGTGATGTTCGTGTTTAACATAGGTACCTATCTTCTGAGTGCACAAATAAGCAATTATTGCCCAGTTGTAATAAAATACATGTTATAAGTATTCGTACTGCAGTTTTGCGGAGGGCATACAACTAGGGTAGCCAACCATTCTTTAAAATTACGTATCTTACTTTAATTTCGATAAAAAATTATAATATTCAATACTATTGCATAATAAAAACTTTTTAACAAAAAATTTAACCGCCGAAAAAACTGAAAAGCAAAAAATAATAAACCTCAAAATTATGAGTCGGCGCTGGAAAATCAATGAACAAAGATCACCCAAAGCGCCGACTCATAATTTTAAGGTTTATTATTTTTTGCTTTTCAGTTTTTTCGGCGGTTAAATTTTTTGTTAAAAAGTTTTTATTTTGTAATTTTTTGTGGCTTTAATGTACTAATAATACTTGGCAAGGTATACCCTATCCAATGAAAAAAGAATTATCAAAATCGGACTACTCTGTACAAAGTTATGCGTGGTTATACATTACAATCAATGAGTGAACAATCAATCATCCCCTGTTTTCCATCCCTTAGGGTTCGATTTTGTTTTCCAAATTTATATGGGACCACCCTCGGAGTATACCCTTTCCAATAAAAAAAGAATTATCACAATCGGACTACTATGTAAAAAGTTATGCGTGGTCATACATAAAAAAAAAAAAACAAACAAAAAAATAAAATATACGCGTCGAATTGATAACCTCCTCCGTTTTTTTTCGTCGGTTAAAAATAAAGTCTGCGAAAATACTTTATTTCTAATCTTTGCTGTAATTCGTGAAACTAGCTACAAAAGAGTTTTTTTTGTTTTTTTTTTTGTTTTTGCTATCCTGGTAACCCTGGCAAGGATAATGGCACAAAATTCGGTTTCCTAAGAAAACACTACAAAGTGAAAAAAATAACTTCAACTTCAGAAGTGATTGGATCTGTATTTCAGTTTTTTGCCACTGACTTCCAAAATTAAAGTTCGCTGTAGTTTTTTTTAGGAATTCGGTTGTTTTTTATAAATTTCATAAACTTTATATGGGACTACCGCTGAATCACACAGTATGCATTAAAAAAGTTTTTGGAACGAAATTCCTTATCGCGCGTTGTGAAAGGGGGCTAGACGGAAAAAATTCTTACGAAAAGTTGTCACGACATGCTTTAACCGACTTCAAAAAAAGGACGAGGTTTCTCAATTCGACCGTATATATTTTGTATGTTGTTTTTTTTGTTGTGAGTAGAGAGGGAGAGAGGGGGAGGGGGAGATGGGGAGAGAGATGGAGAGAGAGAGAGAGAGGGAGAGGTAGAGAGAGAGGGAGAGAGAAGGAGATAGGGAGAGAGAGAGAATATTTTTGTTAAGTGTATACAGGTTTTTTGTACATAATAAATAATTAAAAAATTATAACTATTATGAATCCTGGAAAGGAACTTCGTTCCATCCGGGTCTCCCTTGACACCTCTAAAGTTTTTTTTTTTTAAATCGATCTACAATCGCCGGAGATAATTCTGATTCTGATTCTAATATTGGAAACAAGACGAATTGAGATTGAGAGAGATGTTCTAAGTATTTTAAAAATAATATTGGTCGCCAAAGCCTTGGCCGTTTTTGAGACCCAAAAATGTAGCCATAGCGACGTCTGTGCTGCCACAGACAAAGTTCTGGGTCAACAAAATTCATTCACTTTCGTGCCATCGACACGACCCACAAGAAAAATGGCCGCCTCCTGTCACAGTTGCATCGATTGCATAACAAATTAACATTATTATCGACACTCGCCTGATCACCTTGAGGCCGCGGGCTCATTTATTTACATGCATGTAGCAGCTGGTTTGTATACGTGGGATAGGTACTCATAACTCGTAAATGATTAACCGGTTTGTCGGACAAAACAACTGACCAAGTTTGAGCGAAAAAGCAAAACATTAAACTGCTTTTTTTGGCTAGTGTTGTAAAAATTTTCCTCCGCATTCCGATTATTTTCCGTAAGGAAACCGACATGTCCTAGAACCAACTTTTTGAAGAAATGTGACCATTTCGCATTAGGCCCGTGTGGTAGAATATGGCACACTTCCTCTCACAGAGAGGAGGCTTGTGCCTAGTAGGGATCATTATGGGTTGATTAAGATGAATCAAAGCTATCGAGCCCTTTATTGCGCTTTTAGCATTATTATGTAGGCAATTATCTCATTGGTCTAACAACCGTTTGGAAGGGGCGACTAGAATCAATTCTATTTTAATGAACATAGATGTTGACGTCCAGAAGGCTGAAAGTCACCCAAAAGGCAATGAAGAGATCTATGCTTGGAATTATCCCATGTGATCAAATGAGAAATGAAGTTATCCGTAGGAGAACCAAGTTAACCGACATAGCCCGAAGAATTGTCAAGCTTAAGTGGCAGTGGGCAGGGCACATTGCTCGCAGAACAGATAGCCGATGGGCCCGTAAGATTCTGGAGTTGCGACCGCGTACTGGAAGACCGAGTTGTCCCATAAGGTGGAGCGGATGTCCTTGTGAAGGCCCCAGGACGTCCAATAGAGCCTTTTATGTGCTTATTTGAAATAAATGCTTTGACTTTTGCGTACTTGATCTTCGACGCACTGCTTAAAGCCGAGAGCTCTTCTCAGCGTGTCGATAGCAATCTATATACAGTCAGCCCAGAATTTGGCTACTACTTTGGCACTGCAGCGTCCATCATAAACTTCTGTTTTGAAAATCGAACACTCTGTTTTTTCGACGCCCTGCAGTCAGTTGGATTCTGAATGCTCAGGCCAACACCGAGAGTCGAAAATTCAGTGCGGTATAAAATCCTGCCGCGATATTTTGATGTCTCTATGACGTTGACTCACATTCAATCAATCAATCCAAAATATTTTTATTTCACATAAACCTACAAGGGCACTTATGAAACGTCAGAAGCTAGGTGCACGGTTCCAAATTGTTGACTCCTATGGAGAAGAGCCGGCAAGAAACTCCACGGTTACTCTTTTAAAAATAATTGGCTTTTACAATGGTTTCAAATCACAGTGTTTATAGGACATAGGCCATTCACAGTTACTATAAAGATACCTTGACTATCTGTACAAACACTTATAGTATAAACAGCTTCACTCCCGCATGCAGTTTGAACGTGAGCAGAACTTTAAGTACCGCCGTGTTGTGTTTGGAGATAAGTACTTGGTAACTTGTGCAGAGTTTTAGAACTAAGTTCAAGACAACATTAAGTTAGTTGGGTGAACTGTTAAATCTGATTAAAGTGTCTTAGAAAAGGGGATATTGGCTAAATGATGATAACACCTGTATGTGGTGATCCAAATCTACGCTTGATTTATTTATTTATTTTGGCCAACCAACAACTGTATAAACTCGTACAATTATAAAAATGTTTTTCTATTAACTAAGGTGAGTATTACAGTTTATTATAGACTAGCCTCTGCTCGCGACTTCGTCCACGTAAAATTTTTGCTCTCGTGTCGTGACCCTTCCCGGCGTCGCATTTAATTGCCTGCCAGTTTTCGTCCATTTTTCATTGCTGCTCCACTCCTTTTGATTGTAGTGTGATGCTATATCCTATAGCCTTTCTCAATAAATAGGCTACCCAACACAAAATAATTTTTCAATTTGGATTAGTAGTTCCTGAGATTAGCGCGTTCAACCAAACAAACAAACTCTTCAGCTTTATAATATTATAGTATACATATATAGTATAGATTAGCACCGCATGCCAAATAAAATTAAAATCTAAATACATGAAAAAAACCTATTTAAAAACAAAAAAAAAAAACATAAGATGCATAAATTATATAAAAAATACACGAAATAAAACTACATACTGCTAATGGTTACTCTGTGGAACTTGCCAAATGAGTTGACGCAGTCGACTCATGGATGGGTGACCATATATTGCATATTGAGACCTGTCCCTTAAGCCGTTGATCCTGGCTTTCATCCGTAGATAATTGACAGTTGATACACGGGTAGTTACGAGCCAAACAGTCTGAAAATTAGTTCTACCCAAGAGTATCTTTCCTATTACCCAGTAACTTGGCTGTGGAGGTTAGGTAGATAGTTGTTCCATGTAAAATTCTGGTATTCAGCTGCATCTACCATTACAGCCGAAAGATGTCCACTGCTGGACATAGACTTCCTCAAATTTAGGAAGGGTTTGCGATAAACACCACGCTTGGCAGGCGGGTTTTCGATCGCGGTATGGTGGTAAAATGCAATAAGAACGCTGCTGCCCATTCTCTAAGTCCCTCAGTCACCTTGTACGACATCCACGGCTATTCTTAAAGTCCGGCACTACACGGTACAGCTGCATCAGACAGTCGTTGCGGGTCGTCAGAACCCCGAAAGTCTGACAACAAGTCTTACCAAGGGGTATTGTATTACCCATATCCGTGTATTACCCATATCCGTGTATTACCCATTAACTGGGTTGTGGAGCTCAGATAGGCAGTCGCTCCATGTAAAATACTGGTACTCAGCTGCATCCGGTTAGACTGGAAGCCAACCCTAACATAGTTGGGAAAAGGCTAGTCAGATGATGATGATCACACAGTACTGCTGCATCCTTTTAGCCTGTAAGTCTTCCTCTAGTTGTGAAAAGGCAATACAGACCGATTGAGTTCGCAACGGTGATTTTCGACCACCGATTTAGTCGTCAACTTGCTTCTGCCAGGGTCGCGAGATTTGTTCGAAAGAGATACCGCGGCCCTGGCACAGGCGACTGAAGGAACACGAGTGGGTTTAAGTCAGTAAAACCTGACCTGACATGCCCCCGCTTCGCCCAGAGCGGGAGAAGTGACAGGTCGCCCCTGTGTGAAGTGTCGCTACAGGTCGCCCCTGTGTGAAGTGTCGCGACAGGTCGCCCCTGTGTGAAGTGTCGCGACAGATCGCCCCTGTGTGACGTGTCGCGACAGGTCGCCCCTGTGTGAAGTGTCGCGACAGGTCGCCCCTGTGTGAAGTGTCGCGCCGCGACACGTTCATAGAAATGGTTAGACGCGCGCGACCGTCACATCACGCTAGTCCGCACGAGCCTTTAGTTGTCAAAACAACTTGTTTTCAAACCCCGTTATCTAACCACAGATAACGAAAGTCATTTTAAAAACAAGTTCTGCTTGTTTAGCTGTTTGACACACCTACTTTTTATCAAGAGTCGTTTTGTTAACGATTCAGTAATGAGTATACCAATCAATATGTAATTTTTAAACAATGTTTTAATTGAGGGGCTCGTGTCTAAATTACCTTCTACTAGCTTTTGTCAGCGGCTTCGTCCGCGTATCTATACTATAATATTATAAAGCTTAAGAGTTTGTTTGTTTGGTTGAACGCGGTAATCCCAGGAACTACTGGTCCGAATTGAGAAATTTTGTGTTGGGTAGCCTATTTTTTGAGGAAGGCTATAGGCTATATAACATCACGCTACAATCAAAAGGACCGGAGCAACAACGAAAAATGGACGAGAACTGCAGGCAATTCGATGCGACCAGAAGGGTCAGGGGAGCAAAAATTTGACGCGGATGAAGTCGCGGACAGAAGCTAGTTATAAATAAAAACCTTTGTCTTGACTCACTCCGTTTATTGATGAAAACAGCATTAAATCCGTTGCGTAGTTTAAAAGATCTAAGCGTACAGACGCGGGGAGCGACTTTGTTTTATACTATACAGAGAAGATTTAATACCATTTACAGTAATAGCTGAATTTACAAGCTCATTCGTGAACCCCTTATGGGGAAGCATTTTCAATTAGTAGCCCGCAAAATTGAAAGGTTCATTCAATACCATTGAATGATTTTTTACGGAATAGTCATTCAATGTGTTTTAATGAACTTAGAGGGTTCTTTCGATGATTTTAATGATTATTATTCTGTACATTCGAGTACTGACCAGCGGTCCGAGCACCGTTTACTATGGAGGCGTTGAGTCACACATTTTTATCACACTTTGGGAAGGAAAACCGTGATAAAATGCGTAACTCCACCCTATCACAGCAGCTGTTCTCGCCCTTGCAAATTGCAAAAAAAAACCTAAGTAAATTGAAACTTGGCGGGCTATCATCTTAGCGCATGTATATCGTTACGTTACTAGACGTTTTTGTGTTGGCTCTTAAACTTCTTTATCAAAATCAATATGAAAAGTCATTTATTCAAATTAGGCTGAGGATCAGCACTTTTCGAACGTCAAAATTGCATAAGACAGTCCCCGGCACGTCCGCCCTTCACCACTTCCTAATGCTTTAGCTGGGATGAAGAAGTGGCGCAACAAACTGTCCAGCAGCACAGCTGTCTGTCCAGTGTCCATCAATGTCAACCAACCTCCAGTTCATTCAGATATACCCTAAATTGAAGCAAGTGGAACTTTTATCAGTGTTCTGCAGTCCATTATAAGCCTTTTAGCACTACCAATTCACTGTGAACAACTTTCCAATTCGACGGCTCAGAAAATGGTTACGCAGTGTAGGGTGTAATAGAGAATTTAAAGGTTTATCAAATAATCATTTAACTGGAATAAAGGACAGTGGAATGAGGTTCTCCGTTCAATTAGTTAAATTGAGTTTCAAGTTCGGCCCACGCGTTCTACCCACGGCATGAGGTTACATTTTCTACTTAAATTCATGTGACATTTGCTTGTTATTAGAATTTTCAGACCACATTTTAGAAATGTGAAAAGGTTATTCATTTCGACTAGATTTCAAGTTAAATTTTGTGACTCTCTATTTTTTGCGACCTCTGGCAATGTTGGCCCCGCAAACTTGATTAGATCTGCTATCTCTGGCTATGTTGATCCTGCAAACATGATTAGATCTGCTATCTCTGGCTATTTTGATCCTGCAAACATGATTAGGTCTTCGTTGTCTGGCCATATTGGCCCCGGGAACATAATTAGATATGCGTTCTCTGGCCATGTTGGCCCCGCGTACATTATAAATAATCTTTAAGCAAATCTCAAGTAGGTACGTAGGCGGCACAAACTCACCTTCCATCCTGTGTCGCATGCCCTGTCACCTGTGCATTTGATGATCTTTTGACTGCGTCAGTGAGCGGAGTTCGCGAAGCTGAATTTTGGGCCAACGATGTTTGAACTTTTTGCCTTCGATACTCTACGTACGAAGAAGTTTATAAATAATACTTACTTACTTATTCAGCCTATAATGTTCCCACTGCGGGGACACAAGCCACTCGGTGAGAGGGAGTGTGCCGTAATCGACTACGCGGGCCCAGTGCGTGTTGGTAGATGTCACATGTCTTTGAATTTTTGGTTCTGGGACATGCCGGTTCCCTCACGATGTTTTCCTTCACCGTTTTGAGAGCAGTGGTGATGAAATTCTTTACACCAAATAAAGCGCCTGCCTGGGTTCGAATTCACGACCTTACAACTCGTAAGTCTGGGCCGGTCGGACGTATAAATAATACATTAGTACAAAGGCGTTTTTAATTATTCAATCGTAACGATTCGAACTAAAGAAGTATCGATTTGACCTCCCAAAAGAAAGTAGAGGTAGGTAAATAAATTATTACAAAGTCAAAGTAATGAAATAGGTTAGTCAAAAGTCATTGAACTTTCTTCAACTACGTGGTACCTACTTGTTTGTTTACAGTACATAATAAAGATAACTAGTGACGTTGTCTTTTGTTTTATTATCTGTAATATTATTGATATAAAGAACAGTGTGGTAATTGCATAATATTGTACAAATAAAACGGAATTCGACCGCGATGCCTTTCATTTCGACAGTGCAACGATATTCATTGCGTTATTTACGTTGGTGAGCTGACAATGTTATCAAACAAATGAAGCAATGGGTTAAGAATATTCTTCAAAATCATTAACATTGTGATTGGAAGTTTGTTACGGAATTAGGGTACCATATATGAACGTGAACGGGTCAAAATGAATATGTAAGGTTCGTAGCGTGCTTGTCAGGGTCGCGGAATTGTTCGAAAGAGATACCGTGGCCCTGGCATATGGGCAACTGAAGGAACACGGGTGGGTTTTAGTCAGTAAAAGTCTGACATGCTCTTCCGTCCACCCAGAGTGTCCCAGAGCGGGAGACGTCATTTGATGATTTCCTACACAGAAAAAATTCGAAACACTTTAAAGACTAGAAAATAAATAATAGTTTAGAAAAACTAAAAAACACGCTTCCATTGAAAACCAAATTAAAAAGTACAAAATAATGGAAAAAAAGCGTGGGGTGCTTTTTAAGGTATTTTTTTATTGATATCAGGCACCCCAGGCTTTATTTCCACCTTTTTTTTATTTATTTTCTATTTTTTAGGGTGTTTCGAATTTTGAGACGTATGTCAGCGTAGTTTGTGACATATGTCAGCGTAGTTTGTGACGTATGTCAGCGTAGTTTGTGACGTATGTCAGCGTAGTTTTCGAAGACAGTTTTTTTTTTGCTGTCCCTGGCACGGCTAATGGCACAAATTAGTTTGTGACGTATGTCAGCGTAGTTTTCGAAGACAGTTTTTTTGCTGTCCTGGTAACCCTGGCAAGGATAATGGCACAAATTTATGAAATTATTACATTGTCATCGGTCCTTGACAGGTGTGCAAAGTTTGAATGAAATCTGGTCGTTTAAAGTGGGTCAAAATCGCGCAATAAGGAGTCGGTTACAAACAAACATACTAACATACAAACATACAAGTGAAGCTAATATAAAGCGTGTAAAAAAAGGGTGCAGGCTATGAGATAGCAATTAGAATAATTATGTTACACACTACGAATGGTGTTTTTGTACTTTGTATAATGTGTAGGTTATTTCATCACACGATATAATATTGCTAAAATAAAGTAAATATTTATTCGTAATCAAGGAAAAGCTGTGATAATTTAGATTGGGTTTTCACCAATCTATACATACAAATAAATAAAATTGGAGTGTCTGTTTTTAATATTAAGATAACCACTTTTTACTAAGTGTATATGGATGTATACACGGTACATATACCAAAACAACATTTTTTACAATTTTTGTCTGTCTGTCGTGTCTGTTTGTTCCGGCTAATCTCTGAAATGGCTGGACCGATTTTGACTAAACTTTCACTGGCAGATAGCTGATGTAACAAGGAGTAACTTAGGCTACTTTTATTTTAGAAAAAATAAATAATAGTTTAAAAAAAACTAAAAACACGCTGAATTTTGAGACGTATGTGAGCGTTGTTTTCAAAGACAGTTTTTATGATTTTTTTTTGTTAAATACCAAGCGGACGAAGTCGCGGGTAACAGCTATTACCTATAATATAACCTGAATTAACACATCTTACCGCGGTAGTTAGCCTCCTGCGTTAATTTCCGACATCCACGCGGGCGAAGCCGCGGGCAAAAGCTAGTTATATATAAATGATAAGGTTGAAGGCATTTTTTTATTAACGTGACGTAAGTTTGTTAATAATTATGTAATAATTGTTTTTTTTTTTTCATTGTTTCAGGTTTAAATGCGTGCGAAAGTAAATCTTTTCTCTTTCTCCGGAAGGAGCTGCCTGTCAGGTAAATATTTTTTTTATTTTTATTAGTTTAGTTCACTTGTCAACGCAATGTGAATTGATAATTGAAAAGAGTATGCTTAGATGGTTTGATTATGTTGAGAGGAAGAATGCTATCAAAAGGTATTAATAAGGCTGATGTGAGTGAAAACGCCTTATTGGCGATGTTCTTCAGAAAGGTCAGGTGCGTAGTACTCGCAACCGACGTGTGTTTATGACCAGAGGGGTAATCGCGGACCTTTTTATCAGTAGGAATTGGTTTAATATTCATTGTTAAACAACATTCATTGCGTTATTTACGTTGCTGAGCCGACAATTTATTCGAACAAATGACGCAATGGTTTAGAAATAATCTTCAATCCCATTCAGATTCTGATAAATTGTGCGTTTCGCAATTAGGGTGCAGATGAATGAACTTAAACGAGGCAACAGAATTGTCTAAGGATCATAGCAGGTGGCGTTCTGTAGTTTCTGACTACCTCCATGGGAAGACGGCGTGAGTTTCTGTATGTGCGTGCAATGTGAGTTTTTCAATGTCATAATATTGAACCCTTGCTGCAAGCAGTGTCTCAGGGCGGAAACCTTTGACCAGTGTGTGTTGCCAGTGATGACCTATGGCACTGAAACCTGTGCGGCCTTATTAGAAGCCTGAAAGTCACCCAAAGAGCAATGGAGAGGCCTAAACTGGGTGTTTCCCGACGTGATCAAATCAGAAATGAAGAGATTCGCTGAAGAACCAAGGTAAACGACATAACCTGAAGAATTTCCAAACTAAAGTGGCAGGGAACATTGCTCGCAGAGCAGATGGCTGATGGGGGAAGGTTCTGGAGTGCCCACCGCGTACCGGAAGAGGTAGCGTTGGAGGGCTTCGTACTAGATTGACTGATGACCTGCGGAAGGTTTCAGGAATATGTGGCGCTGCTTAGGGCAGGCCTTTTTCCAACCGTGGACGTCTTTAAGCTGAAGTGAACGTCAAAATAACAGCATAATTATATAACAAAAATTGAATGACATTTTTTTTTTGTCTATCTGTTTTTTTCAGCAAATCTCCGCAACAGCTGGATTGGGGCAGCTGATGTTGCTTATAACAGCATATATACCAAAAAACTTTGGTTTGTCTGTCAATTTGTTTCGGCTAATCTCGGAAACAGCCGGATCGCCATAGTTGATTTTGCTAATCAAATCAGGCAATATATTCTCATTTAATAAGTATGCCAAAAAACCAGCTATCACCTTTTACAAGTACAAGAATTTATGATAAACAATTTATACGAATTAAGAAAGTTACGGAGGCCCGTGTTTGTTTCGTTATTAACTTTATTGCGTTGAATGGCTTCTCATACAAAGACACTGTTATAAACTTTATCAACCGTTATCATAACGCTACTGAAGTTGACTGAGCGCGTTCATATAATGAGAAAAACTTCGCGAAAATATATTCCGGGAATTGAAGAAGGCAACGCCCGTTTTAAAAGGTTATTGTTCTCGCGGTCTCAAATAAGGAAAAAAAAAGGGATTACTATTTTTTTTAATAAAGCCGTGTTTTCAATACGCGTTTATGTGGTATGTCTCTGTGACTTTGTGGGACAATGTCGCTCGACATTTGTCTTGTTCACAATACCGAGTGGTGATTAGCATGTGGCCCGAGGATGGTGTACTGCCCTTTCGTAGAACAGAAAACGACACGTGCCCTCACTTTTCCAAACTTTTTCGGCAGCTGTCGAAAGGCCAGCGACTCGTAGATGTCGCAAGCGACGTCGGGTCCCCGAGCGATGAAATTTCGTGTGGGGCGATAATCGCAGAACAAAATGTCCCCCAATGAAAACGCGGCTTAAATAACCGACGTGCAAAAAACAATACAAAGTGATACTTTTCGGTTTTCAAGTATTTTTAGTGTTCTTTTTAGACCGTTTTTAGGGTTCCGTTGCCAAATGGCAAAAAACTGAACCCTTATAGATTCGTCATGTCTGTCTGTCTGTCTGTCCGAGTATGTCACAGCCACTTTTTTCCGAAACTGTAAGAGCTGTGCTATTGAAACTTGGTAAGTAGATGTATTCAGTGAACCGCATTAAGATTTTCACACAAAAATAGAAAAAAAAACAATAATATTTGGGGTTCCCCATACATAGAACTGAAACTCAAAAAAAAAATTTTCATTAAACCCATACGTGTGGGGTATCTATGGATAGGTCTTCAAAAATGATATTGAGGTTTCTAATATCATTTTTTTCTAAACTGAATAGTTTGCGCGAGAGACACTTCCAAAGTGGTAAAATGTGTCCCCCCCCCCCCCGTAACTTCTAAAATAAGAGAATGATAAAACTAAAAAAAAATATATGATGTACATTACCATGCGAACTACTAACGAAAATTGGTTTGAATGAGATCTAGTAAGTAGTTTTTTTTTAATACGTCATAAATCGTAAACCACAATTTACCTTTCATTCAGTCAACTCAAATATAAAAATTAAAAAAAAAACATTTCATTTCATAAACGATGATGACGAATGATGATGATGATGACCTGCAGGTTTGTACGGAACCCTCGGTGCGCGAGTCCGACTCGCACTTGGCCGGTTTTTTTTAAATACATATAGTTTTTCTTTGTCTCTTTGTGGTATCTACCCTACACGCATTCGTTCAACAATACTTGCCGGATAAATACAAGTGGCAGGACTAGCAGGTAGTTATGATAACATCAAAAACGTTCTTCATAGATCAAAACTTGACCTAGTTTCGCGAATTCTTATCAGAAACATCAAAATTATCAATACATCGATAAGCCTAGGGCTATAAAATCTGCCAGCTATTATATCTGTCAGTACGTGGGGTAAATAAAGTGTTGCGATAATATCTAGAAGGTTCAGAGCAGAGCCTTGAGATAACGCATGTATGTTAGGGTGAGGACATAATGATGAGACTGAAGCGATTTCTTATCTTTGCGTGATTTGTGCGTGTTTTGGGAATAGTATAGTCGTGGAAGAAATGAAAATAATGTTCATGTATGTAAGCAGATCTTATAAAGTTGGTCAATATTTTAAATTTTCAACTCACGCGCTAAGTAATGCGTTGATGATCCCTGAAATAATTCCGCTCGGAACTTAGGAACTCTTTGATCTGGAAGTTGTGTAGCCAGTCCCAGTCCTGGACACTTCCAGTTGGACTATGGACGGACTACACGAGCTACATCTTTGGGGCAGATGGTAATAACCCCCATTTATCTCAACTCGCTCGACCTATCGAGGTCCTTCGGTGTGACTGAGAGGCACGAACCACATTTTAACGCCCGTGTGAATATGGGCTTTAATGACAAAATCGCTCTCGCCTGCGGTCATCACAGTATGTCGGATACCGTGACGCATTGTTTATTCGCGAATCAAGGCCGCGGCGGTGTCCCTCTCGTTGTTATGTCGCCTATAATCTCTGATAACGTAATGTAATGATAACAACAACTATTAAGACGGCCCACACAACACCACGTATAAAACGTGCGCAAAAATATTTAGATTCTAATACAGAGTTGTTATTGATTTACGTATTAGAGCGTAATATTTTTTTTCCGCATAGTTCTTGTATCTTTTGAATAAACAACCCGAATTATATTTTTTGTTTCTAAGAACTGTTTTGTTTACAGCTAAACTGTTTGGATGCTAAGAAAAATACACTGACACATTAAATAAATGTAAAGCTGAAAACTAAATCATCATCGTTTCAGTCGTAAGACGTCCACTGCTGGACTTAGGCCTCCCCCAATTTGTCGGGCTTTGCCATGATGGGTTGGCGATCCCAGTATGGTGATAAAATGCATAGAGAACGCTGCTGCCCATTCTCTAGTAAGTCCCTTAGTCGCTTCTTACGACACCCACGAGAAGAAATAGGGTGGTGCTTTTCGTTACGTCCGACATCACTCGGAACAAAGATTACGTACTGTATATGTTGAAATACTATTGCGCGATTTTATCTCGCTGCGACTTTTTTACGCCCATCTGAATGGCGACTTAAGACTACCTACTGTTGACTTAGACTAGTGTTATTCAAACCGATAAATGTTATTTTGTCCTAAGCGTAATTTAATAAATAAAATAAATAATTACTCTTTACAGACAAAACAACATTTTTCAATGAAATAAACAAAGTCTATTCATCACTCTGTAGACGATCGTAGGCGACAATGAATCAGCTAAGTTAATTAACACTAGCGTAGTATTGTAGGTTACCTTACTTAAATGGCTTCGGCTAAACGTGTGTCGTCTTATTTAGTGTTAATTTAGGGATACACAGAAGCCATTAAATTGTGTAGCTCACTGACAATTCCAATGGCTTTATTTATTTTTTTTGGATGGGAAATCACCAAATGACTTCTCCCGCTCTGGGCGGAGCGGGAGAGCGTTTCAGAGTTTTACTGACTAAAACCCACCCGTGTTCCTTCAGTTGCCCATGTGCCAGGGTCACGGTGTCTCTTTCGAACAATCTCGCGACCCTGGCAGGAATTCCATTGGCTTTAATTTTGAATCGACGAAAACAGGAGGTACACTCTAATTGCGTAAAATATACTATCAATTAGAATCGGAATAATTCGGCACATTTTATTTTACAAATAAATGGCACTGTACAATCAACATTATTTTCCATATTTATACACAAAAACTTTTTAACAAAAAATTTAATTTTTTGTTAAAAAGTTTTTATTTTGTATTTTTTTGTGGCTTTAATGTACTAATAATACTTGGCATAGTATACCCTATCCAATGAAAAAAGAATTATCACAATCGGACCACTCTGTACAAAGTTATGCGTGGTTATACATTACAATCAATGAGTGAACAATCAATCATCCCCTGTTTTCCAACCCTTAGGGTTCGATTTTGTTTTCCAAATTTATATGGGACCACCCTCGGAGTATACCCTTTCCAATAAAAAAAAGAATTATTACAATCGGACTACTATGTAAAAAGTTATGCGTGGTCATACATAGAAAAAAAAACAAACAAAAAAAAATATACGCGTCGAATTGATAACCTCCTCCGTTTTTTTTCGTCGGTTTAAAAGACAATGACAATGTTTATAAAGTAAAAGTAAAAGCTAGACAAAACAGGTTATGACAATAAGGAAGCACTAGATATGAAATAATAAGGAACACTAGATAATATATTTTAATGTAATATTATTCACCTAATTACATACATACATAGTTACATACAACCAAACTCATGCCTTTTTTCCATGGGGGTAGTCAATACTCATTTTGTCTCGTTTAGGTTCATACAACTGGTCATACAAACACGCTGTCACTCAATATTTGTTTCTAAATTTCCCCATATTTTGAAAGATGTCCATAGCCGCTGTGTTGCTTCTGGAAACGATCGTTTCCAAACAAAAGAACCGAAATTTGCTTGTGGAAACAATTGTTTCCAAGTCTTCATTTTTGTTAAACAACTTAAAACTCTATTAATATGACCTTAGAGTCCTTTCAAAACCTCTTGAAATCATAGACTAGGAACAGATTTACCGAATGAACGCAAATTCACAACACCCATAGACAAAATTATATTTAATCTCTTGAAGTGAAATTGAAGTCACCATTTTATAACTTTCTGTGATCGAAGTTAGTGAGTGCTCCACGAAAAAATGCCGTAAGTATCCAAATTTATTGTTTATTATTTAATTTAAGGTACCAAATTAATGTAGAAGATGTATGCTCTGATATTTTAATCTTTTATTTATCTAAACTTTTAGTGAAATGTGATAAAATCCAAAGAATCGAACACGCTTTTTTGTTGTTGTATGTTTACATGTTTTAAAGTGGTAATTTATAGTGAAACTACTTAAAACTACGGACAATTATGTGTGAAATAGTAAAGTTAAGACACCGCTTTGATCATAAGTACTATAATATCATATTAATATCTTGTAGAACAGCTGGATTACATAAATTTTGGCGCCAAGTAAGAACGTAGTAACAAATTATTGCACTGGCGACAATCGTTTCCAAGAAGCAAAGTAAGTTTTAGTGTTAGGGTTGGCACGCGGTGTCTTTAACGCTTGTTTTTTTGATCGAAATTAAATGTAAGGGTTTGAGTGGTTTTTCGGTTTGGTTGATAATTTAATAATTGAATACTTGATAATTTTATACTGTGCCATACGGTCATATTTTTTTTTACATAGCATGTATTATGTTAATATTAATTGTATTTTTGTATTAAAATGAGGTTTGGGCAATACTTATTACTTGGTTCATTAATTACTTAAGTAATAATATTACATACCATATTTAATATAATACTACTTTCGCCCGCGGTTTCACCCGCGTTGTTCCCGGTCCCGTGAGATTCTTGGGATAAAAACTCCAAGTGTCCGAAAAAAGTCTCCAGGGTCCCAATTATCTCTGTACCTATCAAAACTGGTTCTGCCATTTAGGTGTAAAGACGTAACAAACATAAAAACTTACTTTCGCTTGTATAATATTAGTAATTTATTGGTGTGTGTTTGTTCTGTAGGTGGTGGTGGCTCTAGTAGAGGAAGAGGGTATGGGGGAGAAAGTGGAAGAGGGGGAACGGGAAGTAAAAGGGAGGGTATGGGGAATGGAAGTGAAAGGGGGGGTAGGGGGAAGTGAAGTGAAAGGGGGGGTAGGGGGAAGGGAGGCCGATATTCGAGGATATTCGAGGACGTCGTCGATTGATATTCGAGGACGACGTGACGTTAGATGATAAGATACCTAAACATTATTTTTTAAATTTATGTACAAAATAAACTAAACGAAATAAAAAAGTATTTTATTAAATCATCCGACAATAAAATTAGGACGACGCAACCCTAGCGCTAGCGCTAGACGATAAGGGCAGCCATCTTGCATTCCGATGGGCTCGCTGTCATAAATGTGCATTGTTAGGTACTCAGGTAGCGTATGTATTTTGTTTTGAAATAATTATAATATTCTTATTCATTGCAAGTGTCGTATATTTAAAAAAACTACATGATTTACTGATTCCATCTATACCTTTATACAAATAAAGTTAATATTATAGTTTTCTGTAATCTCCACCTAAATACGACATGTCATTTATCCCAAATTTGCGCACTAGCCCTCTTTAATTAAAGATTATGATTATAAATTTATGTATATGTGTATATATTTCTATACAAAATTAAAGTTTAGTAATCTACCTACAAGTAAATACTAATATTTTTGTCCTATGACTTATGGTTATGGTGTAAAATTTACTTTGATTACATGTCGCAATTTGGCAGTGAATTACGCAGACCACAAAGTTTTCGTTCGGTTTTACATTTTTTTTTACCAAATTATTATGTCTTTTATGAAATTATTTTTGATTAAAACGATGAAATAACTAAAATACTTTATGAAAATTAAAAAAAAAGTACACTTATCGACCTTGTTTTGCTATAAAACCTTATATTTTAATAGAAGTAGGTGATATGCTTGTTCTCAAATTTTCTGGTTATTTATAAATATAATTATATTAAGAACTCGAGAAAAAAGTGACTAATATATATTGCATAATTCATTGGCTACACAAAACAGTTTTTTTTTTACAATAAAACCTATCCAATCGGTAGTAAATTAAGTTTTTGTTACCACATGTCACAGCGCGTTACGCGAAGGAATGCGCCGAGCAAAGTTCGGCGACTTTTTTGTTTTTGCAAGCAATCGAGCGGCTAAACCATTGCTTCAAAGCTTCGTAAAAAAAATCTGATCAGCAACAGTAATAGTGCAATGAACGGGACTGAACTGTCAAAATTAAAGACATGGTGATCAATTGTCATTTTATGTGTGTTACGTAATTACGCCACACGTTTCATCATATCGTGTTGTTGTATGATAATTTTAGCTATAAAAAAACAATAAACAATGGCTGATTACAACAATAGATACATAAAACATTGTTTTAGACAACTTATTTCTATGAAGTAATCTTCTTCAAATAAATATTCTTCATAGACAAACCGTCCGTTGTCAAGCGGTCAAATGCAAAGTTGAATGTCAAGTCCAAAGTCAAAGTTGAATGTAAAGTCCAAAGTCAAAGTTCAATGTCAAGTCCAAAGTCAAAGTTGAAAGTCACGTTCAAAGTCAAAGTTGAAATCATGAATTAAACATACTTTTTAACCGATGAATAAAAGAAAGTACAAAAGTCGACGCGTAGTTTTTAATTTTATTATTTAAGTACAAGCTTTTGCGAGCGGCTTCTCTCGTGTGGTTAAAAGATTCTCCTGCTTCAGCTATTCAAGTAGCACAGGCTTGGGGCTGGCGCGATCCTGGAGCTGTTCTTGCTAGTGCATTAAGGCGAGGTTGTAGTACTTTTTAAATTTTTTAAACCTCTGTAAATCTAGCAAAATGACGAGTTTCCGTAAAAAAATAATAATTTAGGAAAATTGAACATACTGTTAAGCGCTCTGTGTGAAGATAGAAACGTGAATTAAAACAATTGGCTCGATAAAAAATAATCATAAAGATGACACTAAATCGCTATTTAAAACGTGTACCTTGAAGAGATTCCATCATTAAATCATGTAAAACTCATACCAAAAAATAGGTTTTATTGTTTTTTAGGGCATGCTGAGAAAATATTTTATAATTGCCTTATCATTTTTTTTCCACGAAACAATTATACACTCACAGGCACAATTAACCGCCCACCTATGTTATTCGTCACCCTGTTTGTTTACGTGAACTATGGCTTATCAACTGTTTTGTTTTTTGTTAAGTGGGTACTCTAGCAATAAATTAAACACTTATACCCTTATTGCGTTTCCTAAATTTGTGTCACCGAAGGGTTTTAGGAATTTAGTCGTCGTTTGACATTGTTGCAGTTGTGTTACCGTGTTAAAATTTCCTGTTCTGTTCTGCCATAGTGTGCGAATATTGTTTAATTTGAGATTTTAGTGTTTGCTCATTGTTTGTGACTGTACAAAATGCCCCTCGATGCAACTGGTGCAACTAGGGCAGTGGCTTTAGCTGACGCTGGGTACAGCCAACGTCGCATCGCTCGTACACTCGGTGTACCTCGAACTACGGTACGAGATGCCATCAAACGATTTCGGGAGACAGGTTTATACACTCGCAGGCCAGGTCAAGGCCGACATCGATGCACTTCAACTCGAGATGACCGCTTCGTTGTCAGCAACGTTTTGAGAAATCGCTTTTCGACCGCTACTGAAGTTCGATCGCGTCTTTTTGAGGTGAGAAATGTCAGTGTAAGTGAACGTACCATTAGAAGAAGACTGGCAGAAAGAAATCTGAGGGCTTTTCGTCCAGCTCGCGCCCCACAACTGCTCCCACAACATCGTAGAGCTAGACTTTGTTTTGCGCGATAATATGCTGACTGGACTGTGGAGGAATGGAAGGACGTGCTGTTCTCAGATGAGAGCAGAATAGCCTTAAAAGGTCCAGATGGACGGCAGCGTGTCTACAGGCGTCAAAATAAAAGGTTTGCTCCATGCGCTATAACCGAAACAGTGGGTTACCAAGGAGGGTCCATAATGGTTTGGGGAGGTATCTCTTACGAGGCTCGTACTGATCTTGTTTTATTCGATAGAGGCAGTGTGAACGCTCAAAGGTACGTGGAAGAAGTTCTTCAAGACCATGTCATACCTTTCGCACCATTTATTGGTGGAAACTTCAGATTAATGCATGATAATGCACGTTGCCATACCGCAAGATCCGTCAGTGAGTACCTTAATGAGGTCGGGATTCAAGTTTTACCATGGCCGGCACGCAGTCCCGATCTTAACCCAATTGAGCACATTTGGGACAACCTCAAAAGACGTGTCCGAGCAAGAGTACCAGCCCCAACGACCTTAGGAGAGCTGAAAACGGCTGCGGTAGAGGAGTGGCACAATATCCCCCAATCGGATATCCAAGATATCATGGATGGATTGCCAAACCGGCTCCAAGAAGTCATAAGGGCCAGAGGCGGCAACACCCATTATTAATTTTTATTTTTTCTTGTAATTGGGCCAGTATTTACGAAATCAAAACTTTTCAATTTTCATCGAAAATTTTCAGAAAATCGATTTTTGGTAAGCATCCATTAATAAACGACTTTTTTTCCAATACTTTTCTTATTTCTTTTTCCTTAAAGGTAGTTTTTTACGTACCTTTCATAAAATATGGTCTAAGTTTGACAATTTATGAAAATTGAAAGAAATACTAGGTGGGCGGTTAATTGTGCCTGTGAGTGTACACAAAATCTAGCAGCTCAAGCGCTCGTAACGACCGGCCAATGTTCGCCGAAACGTCGTCAACTACAAGAGGGCCTTAAATGAAATAAGTAGAGCTGGATTGAAGCACTAGAAGAAAAGATTTTTCATTATCATCACACTTCACTCACTGCTGGGCATAAATAGGCCAGTGCCGGCCTCAGCCAGGTTTTTCCCGCGATGACAACAATGTCGTTCACCCATCTCGCCGCCTAATACCGACGGCGACGCTCCTTCTTAAGGTGACACATTGCGAAAACCGTGCTTTTTCTTTTAAGTGTACCTTTCTTACCATATGATAGCCGAACTTAATATTTAAGTGCATGATTTTTGACTATATGATCTAGTATCCTGTAAAAGGAATACACGATACGATAAAATTTTCTCGATACGAAAAACTCGCAAAGTTCTATCCATGTTTATGATTTTTTTAGCCTCAAGGCGCAATGCGTTAGATTTATTAAACATAGTTTACTTTAAAACATTGATAATAATCTTATCTAAGTTTTTGTAAAACAGTTTTCGTTTTAATAATACTTTTCATTCATAAAATACGGCAATTCGTTTTGGCACATACGTTATTTTATTCCAAGCGCATACACATTATCGCCATCTCTTTTTTTGCCTATAATAAGTAGTCTCATCACTCTCGTTCGTTCATAAATCAGTCGCCCAGTAGGGCTCATCGACGACGGATCTATGTCACTTTTTTACAAATCGGTGCGATCAAAATCACGTTTTTTATATATTTATGTCCACAGAAAAAGGTAGCAGTGAAGTATTTTGCTGTAATTATTTAATATAATAAGTGTTGGCTTTCCAAAAACTTTATATTTAGACTATATATGTGTCTATTTTTGTGACTGTGAATAATATAACATTCTTTTTCTATTACTATTTAGTGACGACCTAAATTATGTATGAAAATGGGAAGAACCATAAACCAAAATTGAACAGTACCTTCAAGGTTAGAAGTACCTGCACAGGGCAATTGATACATTCATTTTGCAGGAATTCAATACCAATAATACGATGATAACAGTAAGAGGAATTCACCACCTTCACTAAAGCATTACAGCAACAATCTACTCTCACTTTGTAAAGTAATGTTACGTAGATCGTAAAGTCTAGAAACATCGTGCTAACTCCATCTCAGAAAGGGACAACATTACGTAGATCGAAAAGTCTAGAAACGTCACGCTAATTCCATCTAAGGATGGGGCAGTGTTCGAAACTTCTAGATACGACACGCTAACGCCATCTGTTATCAAGTAGCAAGTACTACGAACAATTGTACGTAGACGCCACCGCCATCTATTGTTGAGTAGCGGGATTAAACAGTAAATAGATGTCTGTGGAAGGTTCTCGAAGTTTCGAATCTACTTGCAAACTGTGGAAAAGTGTTGAATGTTCGCGAATGTTCTGCTCGGGATATAAATAGCGGATTGTCGGCCCGATGGGCAGTTCGATTTCGGAAGCGAGCGAATACGAATCAAGCGATACAGTACAAGCGAAACAAGTGACTCTTTTTGACTATTGCGATATTGTGATTGTTTAATTAAACTGTGGTGTGTTTCGATCATTTTGGCTTAAATTAATTTATCCCGAAACCCAGCTCGTAACAGTAATATTGAGTTAACACCCTATTTTCTAGAGAAGAACGTCTGTTTTATCCCAAAAACTTATAATAATCGTTCATTTAGAAATAATTAAAATAAGTGATTCGTTTTTACGTTTGAAGTACGTCAACAATATATCTATATGTCAAGTACTGACACTTTAAATACAAGAGCACAACGAAGGAATGGAGTCGCATTACAAGTGTGTAAAAGGTGAGGTTTTATACCTGACTGTGGCCCAAAGGAGAGTAATGATTTTGCCAAGAAAATGTATGATGATCGGTGAAACGAAGTTGGAGTTTATCAATCTCTTATATGCCAACATCCTTTTTATTTATATACCTCTAGATGATTAGTTCGTTATTTTTAATTTCATATCGTAAATAACAAAGGTATGCAAAATGTACCTTTTTGGAAATTAAAAATAAAACTACTACTTACACATTTAGATTTTCATGACGATTAGCACTAACCTGATTAGATCTGTGGCGACAAGGCGCTTACCTACCAAACCCATTCGTTCCACCCGCTGAAAATCACGCAACTGAACACGAATTGCCTTGGCTTTCATGGAATTCGTTAAATAGACTCCGGACTGGGGTAGGCCGGAGTAAAGAAAACCTGTACAGGAGGAGATTCATAGACGAATCAGCCCTGGAGTGTAAATGTGGTGCTATCCCACAAATGATGAGGCACTTGATATCTTGTCCAGCATGTCCTGTTGTTTGCACGCCACAGGAGTTGATGGACGCTACTGAAAATGCCAAGCTCGTAGCCAAATTCTAGGTTAACTCTATTTAGATTGCTATCGACACGCTAAGAAGAAGAAGCACTCACCTGACTCACAAAACAAACTGTTATAAATCCTTGTAATACCTTATTCGCTTGTCACTGAAGCTTCTTTGTCATATTTGACATTAAACATTTTCATTAGCCCGTTTATATCTTTACAGTAAAACTGAATCACCGTCTTGAGCAAAAATTGGGACAAACGGTTTTTCTCTATATGAATACTATGGAAAAGTAGTGCCCGTAGCAAATTAATTTTTTCTTTGAGTCGAGATCCTAAAAGTTCTGCTGCAATTTTAGAAAGATCTAATTTACGCACCAAGTTGTTTAATTCTGGTTGTGCAAATAGCTGTGGCCATTGAGTTAAATAACTAGAGATGCAAACCTCAATAAAATGTGTCAAAAAACTGTTACCACTATTTAAACGCGACGACGTAACTTTGACACTACTAAACATTTAAAGTAAACATATATCTGTCTCACTCACACAAGTCGCAAGATTAATACTGGCGCTTAGATTAGAAAAAGATCGCAATATAAACATGCAATGGCGGGATGGGGTTGCCTACCCTTGCGAAATTTTACCCAACTTTTAAGCCATAAAAACGTTTAATGAAACGTTATTCGTTAAATTATTTTTAAAATATTTGAATTATGTATTTCTTATTGAATGTGCGTCAGAAGTTTATCTGTAATGAAAATAATTAAGACATTTTCTTTTTGGATATGTTTTATTTATTAAATAATAGTGAAATCATACTCCGCTATGTAACATTAGTTTTGTATAAATTATTGCCTTTTAGACTCGTTTCTTGTAAGTGAACAATTTGCTTTATTAGACGCTTGTCACATGCTCGAATTAGTGGGAAACAGAGGGTTAATTGTGGAACTTTTTATCGGTAGGAATTGGTTTAAAATTCATAGTTAAACAACATTCATTGCGTTATTTACGTTGCTGAGCTGACAATTTATTCGAACAAATGACGCAATGGTTTAGAAACAATCTTTAATCCCATTCAGATTCTGACAAATTGTGCGTTTCGCAATGGTTTGCATCAAAGAAAACGTTTTATAACAAAAATAACGATAAAATAGAATGGAAGTACGTAAACGGTTTACAAGAAATTCAGGAAATTGAAGGGCTTAAAACAGGAAACAAACTAACTAACCGCCATATTTATTTCCGTACTGCATCTTTAGGCACTCTGCAACGATTTTATTATTTAAAAAAATATTTAAAATCCTTTATTCAATAAATTAAAAACTCCCACAAATGTGGGAACCTAAAACTAAGTTTTTAGTGGTAACACTGAACCTAATTTACAAAATTTTACATTTTATTGTGTTTTTACGTTGATATAAACACTGAAACAATAAACTTTCGTGTGGAAAGTAATTCCGCTTAATTTATTATGTTTTTGAGATCTTGAATCACATTCTTTCACAACGCATTTACCCATTTTGGGGATATTTTCTGTCACGTGTCACTCGGTTGGCGTCACATAGAGCACTGAACTGACGTCAGCTACGCATAAGGCTGTGGCCTTATGTCCAGTGGCAACGCTTTGACGCAGTAATTGCTAATCTAGTGTAACATATATATCAATGGCTGTGGCTCGGTTTTGTCGCTAGAGAGATCAATCAGTCGACAGTCAATCACATTTACTAGATATTTTTAATAACTACCAGCAAGTAAAATGACAGTCGAAAATAATAATTGTTCATCATCTGCCTAGCCTTTTCCCAACTATTTTGAGGTCAGCTTCCAGTCTCACCGGATGCAGCTGAGTACCAGTATTTTACATGGAGCGACTGCCTATCTAACCTCCAGTACCCGGTTACTGGGTAATACGATACCCCTTGGTAAGACTGGTTGTCAGACTTTTGGGCTTCTGACGACCCGTAACGACTGTCTAAGATCTACGAAAGACAGCCGGGACCGACGGCTTTTTTTTTTGGATGGTATATCATCAAATGACGTCTCCCGCTCTGGGTGGAGCAGAAGGGCGTGTCAGACTTTTAATGACTAAAACCCACCCGTGTTCCTTCAGCTGCCCATATGCCAGGACCACGGTACCTCTTTCGAACTAATTTCGCGACCCTGGCAGGGGGACCAACGGCTTAACGTGCTTTCCGAGGCACGGAAGGGTTTGTAAAGATGGTCAACCATCCACGGACAAACCGCGGCAAGCGTAGCTTAACCTGAATGACCGACCCGTGCAGCTGTTGTAACTTAGCCACAAGCCCTTCCGAAAATAATAATTGTTATCATATCATATTATTGTACTATGGTAGAATTTATGAAGATTGTTACAAAATCTTACGTGGTCGAATTTTTTCTTTATTTTTCCGTTAATCAGGAATTCAAATTCTGTAACAAACCATTATTCGATTTGAATTTTTTTTTTTTTTTTTTACCTATGCATACCATTAATCAAAATTTAAGTTTAAGGTTTTTAAATATTTTGTATTAGTTGTCTACTCCATAGTTTACTATGCGCAAAAATTTCAAAGACCGAGACAAATTAACGTCACTTGGCATGCACATTTTTCTTAAATATGTTGCCGTCTTTATCTTGCACTTCTATTTTAACAGTTGTGCGACGGTGACACGAATAATGCTTAGCGAAAGGCCATGCTAAGTAACGTTTTTAAATTTCGGTCAGTGATAATTCCTTTGTTCCACTTTTGGCCATTGGTAAAATAAGTCAATAAAGTTTGTGGCGATGACGTGTCGGCCGACCACTGAAGATAGATCCGCCACTCCCCGCGTGCGGGGGAAACAATCCAACTATCATCTATTTTCAAGGTAGGGTCTTAAGGCTCGTACAGACAGGCGCGACATGTCGCGCGACCTGTCGCGGAGGCGTTTCTGCGATATATCGCGACGCAACACCTTTCACACTGGCGCGACCACTCGTGCGCGAATTCGAGCGACGTCCTTGTAGCGGCGTGACAGCTTTTAGTACATTTTGTATGGCGTCGCCGCGTCGCAGCGAATTCGCGGCGAAATCGCCGCGAAATCGCCGCGACGCCATACAAAATGTACTAATAAGCTGTCGCGCTACTCGACGCGGCGCGACAGGTCGCCCCTGTGTAAAGTGTCGCGCGCGTTTTCATAGAAATTGTTCTACGGATATAAATCGCCGATTCGCGTGCGACCGTCGCGTCGTGCTAGTCTGAACGAGCCTTTACTTCACCTGTCATAACTGCCCTTGCTAGGTATCCTGCCCAAATCCATTTGAATACCTATTAAATGACACCTGAAAAAAAAAAAGATTTTTCTAATAATCCACACAGGTAAAGCCTCCCCGCCCCGATGCATCATTAAAATATATTAAAAAAACAAACAAACATGGTTAAATTACAGTCTAGGTATAATAAACAATAATAATAGACATGTTACACAATGCCTGTATGTACAGATAACAATAATAATATCCTTATTATCTTCAGGATGCTGCAATTATGTGTACACGTGAACACAAATAGTACCAAGGTGAATTGTTATTATATGCTTGCCGCCATCCATACTAATATGTGTTATAAATGGGAAAGTGTGTGTGTCTGTTTGTCCGTCTTTCACGGCAAAACGGAGCGACGAATTGACGTAATTTTTTAAGTGAATAGTTGAATGGATGGAGAGTGACATAGGCTACTTTTTGTCTCTTTCTAACCCCCCACTTCAATAAAATGGGGGGTGGAACGCGCTAATCTCAGGAACTACTGATTCGAATTGAAAAATTATTTTTGAGACGGGTAGCCTGTTTATTGAGGAAGGCTATAGGCTATATAACATCACGCTACGACCAAAAGGACCGGAGCAGCAACAAAAAAATGGACGAAAACTGCCAGGTTGCGATGAGGCGGGAAGGGTCAGGGGAGCAAATATTTGACGCAGACGAAGTCGCGGGCAGAAGCTAGTTAACTATAAATATAAGTTAAGAGTAGTGCTGGCTCAGTGGTAACGGCCCCGACTTACAAGTTGCAGTTCGCAGGTTCGAACCCAGGCAGGCGCTTTACTTCGCCAATAATGCCCCACCTTCATCCTGCGCCGCATACACTGCCTGTCACCTGAGGATCCGATGATCTTATGACTGCGTCAATGGGCGTAGTTCGCGCAGATGAATTTTGAGTCAAAGATATTTGAAGTTTTTGCCATCGATACAGTAATGCTACAGCTACATTGACGCGTTTTCGCGAGCTACACTTCGTGCTTACTCTGTTGTACAGACGCCAGCATATCAAGCTACCCGAAACTTACAAATTTCCCCAATCAATCTTCAACTTAATACTTTAGCGATAAAGTTGAATACCTTTTAGTGAAATTTGACAGATTGTAGTAGCTTTGTGTGCTGCCGTCTGTACATCGAGACGTAAAGCTATGTGCGAGAGAGAGCGCACTATTTATAGTTCGTGATAACGCGACAGTGTAGCCATAGTTTAAGAGGAATAAAAAGTGAAGATATAAACACTTGCAATGGCATTACGATAGCGAGTGTGTTACGTCATTAGGCAGTTCTTCATAAGACATTATTCAAACAGTCGACCAAAATAACTAAATTGCTCTGCAAATATAATTTACGATGCTAGAATATGTATCTTAACTAAATATTTGCGTTCCAAACTACGTTATGTTTCCAACAAAGTTTGTGCAAATTATAACAATTCGTTTTGTAAGCAGACATTTTAAATATATTGTTTTTTTTTTATCTCTGAGAGTATATTATTATAGGAGTTTGACATTAGCATTGAGTATAAAATGTCGATGACTATAAGAGTAGAGGGACCAAAGTAACGATGGATGGACTGTGTGAATTATGATATGGATAGAATTAGAAAGGCGGTGACTATTGAGGTGACGACTAATATAAAAGTGTGGAAGAAAAAGACATGGTGCACCGACCACAAATACATTGGGATATGCCATATGGGCAGGACAATGATGAGTTTGCATCATATGGGCAGGACAATAAAAAAAAAAGAAAAAAAGAATGTGTTTATTATCTTAAATCTAGATACAATTAAGTTGCCGGGGCTTCCCAGAAAGTAATCCGAAGATACTTGTGATGGGATAAACCTCGCTCTTCCTCGATAATTTCAATTGTTTCGTTGTGCTAATTAGGTATACGTTACACATTTTTTTTTATAAAACCAATAAAAAATTAAAAACAATGATGAGTTTGACATCATATGGGCAGGACAATGATGAGTTTGACATCATATGGGCAGGACAATGATGAGTTTGACATCATATGGGCAGGACAATGATGAGTTTGCATCATATGGGCAGGACAATGATGAGTTTGCATCATATGGGCAGGACAATGATGAGTTTCACATCATATTTATGGGCAGGACAATGATGAGCTTGCATCATATGGGCAGGACAATGATGAGTTTCACATCATATTTATGGGCAGGACTATGATGAGTTTCACATCATATTTATGGGCAGGACAATGATGAGTTTCACATCATATGGGCAGGACAAAAATGAGTTTGACATTAGCATAATTCACCCTATAATGTTCCCACTGCCGTAACACAGAGGGGTAATTGCGTAACTTTTTATCGGTAGGAATTGGTTTCATATTGGTACTTAAACAACATTCATTGCGTTATTTACGTTGCTGAGCCGACAATTTATTCGAACAAATGACGCAATGGTTTAGAAATAATCCTCAATCCCATTCAGATTCTGATAAAAAGTGCTTTTCGCAATTAGGGTGCTGACCTCCTCTCTGTAAGGAGTGATCTGTAATCCACCACGCGGGCCCAGTGCCAGTTATAAAAATTGCAGCCAACAACGTTCTCCATAGATACTTACAATACACTGTAGTGTCACATGTTTTCAAATTTTTGGTTCTAGGACATGCCGGTTTCCTCACCATGTTTTGAAATGACATCTGTCAAATTAGCACTTTATTGCATGTACTTGCAGTGAACTTTCAGTTCGACTTCAGTTTCGTTTCTTTTAGATGCGAATCACCTAATAGGACAAGATAACATGTGGCAAGGGTAGAAATATATTGATGTTTTTAAACCTCTTTGCTTGTTGGTATATTCTTGCAAACGAAATCCTATGATATTCGTGATCTTCTCTTGCAAATTATGATCAACTAGCTTTTGCCCGCGACGTCATCCGCATAAATGTCAGTTGTCGCGAAGTCAAAAGTAGCAATGTCCTTTCTTGGGGTTTAAACTTACCCCGTGCCAAATTTGATCAAAATCGGTTCAGTGGTTTAGTCGTGAAAGCGTAACAGACAGACAGAGTTACTTTCGCAATCTTTAGATACTCGTGATCTATTCTTGCATATTACAATAAACCATGATTACTAGTATCATCTAACAACATTATTATTCGAATTATCCAGATTCTTGACTGCAATTTGTATCAATTACAAATTATCATTTAATTTTATCATTATTTCTGTAATTTTCCTTCATGTTCAGGAAATATAGACATTATATTGTAGGTACCTACCTAACTTGAAATTCCAAATTATCGATTGCGTAATAATATTTCCTTCCCCGACTTTCCAACAGCGAAAAGTGGTATTATAAAATATATCTTATCTATATCTTCTTTTTGATTTTATTTATTATTTCATACTTATTGGTGATGTTCTTCAGAAAGGTCAGATGCTTAGTACTCGCAACTGGCGTGTGTGTATGACCAGATGTATGAACCTAAACGACGCAAAAGGAGTATGTAAGGATCGTAGTACGTGGCGTTCTTTAGTTTCTGCCTACCCCTATGGGAAAAAGGCGAGACTTTGTGTATGTGTGTATGTAATTTGATTTATTTGCAATTTAATTTAATATTCACATCATCGTCATCATTTCAGCCGAAGACGTCCACTGATGGACATAGGCCTCAGGCAAGTATTTGAGGGGGTTTAGCATAATCGCCATGCTTGACAGGCCGATTGGCGATCGCGGTTTAGTGGTAAAATGCATAGAGAAAGCTGCTGCCCATTCTCTAGTAAGTCCCTTAGTCGCCTTTTACGACATTACGAGAAGAAATGGGGTGGTGTTATTCTTTACGTCCGACAATACACGTCAATCACAATACTCACCATGTTTTGACATCATACAGAAGAGACAGATAATCAGGCAGGCAAAGAACTGGCTGGAAATAACTCTTCGAACATAATTATTTCCAATAATATAAACACCCAAAACTATAACTATCTCTTTTTCTCTTACAGGCTGGCAAACATCATGAAAGAGATAGCGCTACTACCAGAGAACCTGCTACGGATGCCGTCAGTCGGCCTTGTCAACCAATGGTATGAGAGGTCTTTCGAAGAGATCATACAGTTCGAGACGATGGAACCGGACCCTCCTATATTGAGCTCGTAAGTAAAATATTTTTTTAGACTTCAACTAGCCTTCGCCCGCGTATTACACACTAGCTTCTGCCCGCGACTTCGTCCGCGTTACATTTCATGTTCCCCCGACCCTTCCCGTCGCATCGAATCGCCTGCCCGTGCGATTTTCCCCGTTTTTGCAACATTTTTCATTGCTGCTCCGCTCCTTTTGGTTGTAGCGTGATGTTATGTAGCTTATATCCTTCCTCAATAAATAGGCTACCCAACACAAAAAGAATTTTTCAATTCGGACCAGTAGGTCTAGGTCCTGAGATTACCGCGTTCAATCAAAGAAACAAACTCTACAGCTTTATAATATTAGTATACCTTCCTCTTGCGGTAGTTATCACGGAGAGTAAAATTATTAATTATAATACTGAAATTAATGAAGCGGTTAACGCTATCATAACATGGCTTAGTAATAATAATTTAAAAGTAAATATAGATAAAACCTCCTTCGTTCAATTCCACAAAAGAAAAGCTAATTCTGACCTTATGATAACTTATTCCGATCAAAAAATTAAAGAAGCACACGAAGCCATATTTCTTGGTATAACAGTCGACAGTGGCTGTACATGGAAACCTCACTGCTTAAAGGTCACAAATAAGATTAATCGTTTCGCTTTTGCCTTGTGGAGACTTTGTAAAATAGCCAACCTTAAAACAGCCCTCTTAGCGTATCATGGTTATGTGGCTTCAAACATTAGATACGGTATTGTTCTATGGGGAAATTCTGTTCTTATAAATAGGGTGTTTATAGCCCAAAAACAATGTATCCGTGCTCTTTGTGATGTGCCACCATTGACTTCATGTAAACCTCTTTTTAAAGATTTAAATATATTAACTATTCCCGGTATGTACATATTTGAGTGCTGTAAATTTGTTAAAATGCACTCCGAATTATTTCAACGTCTTGGAGACAGTGTTACGTTTAACACAAGATATCCTGACAGATTAATTATTTCTCAAATGAAAAGCCATTTATATCACAGAAGTTGTTTTCCAATGGTCATAAGGATATATAATAAATTACCTAAATTATATAGGGAACTTCCAGTCAATCGCTTTAAAACAGTTTTATTCAAATGGCTTATAGAAAAATCATTCTATTCTGTGAATGAGTACCTAAACTATAAGGATTAACATTTATTACTATTATAATTTGAAATATGATTGACTTTATTATTCTTAATTTAATAACTATGATTTATGTTCTAATTTAATATCTTCATTTATTTAATTAATGTTATCAATTACTTTGCATGCTAAGTTTAGCGAATTGTATTAGATACTGTAAAATAACCCGACCATCTGTAATGTACTACAATTCTTGCAAAATAAATTTAATTTAATTTCATTTCATTTCATTTCATTTGAATAACTCTGTTTATTGATGAAAACCACATTAAAATCCGTTGCGTAGTTTAAAAGATCTAAGCGTACAGACGCGGGAAGCTACTTTGTTTTATACTATCTAAAGATGTTCAGTACTGGACTGCTGTAAGTTGAAGATGAAGAAGTCAACATCAATCTGCCTAGCCTTTTTCTGGCTATGTTGAGGTCAGCTTCCAGTCTAACCGGTTGCAGCTGAGTACCAGTATTATACATGGAGCGACTGACTATCTGACCTCCACAGCCCAGTTTGTGGGTAATACTATACCCCTTGGTAATACTTTCACTTTCTGACGACCCGTAACGAAGGTCAAAGATCTATGTATGACAGCCGGGACCAACGGCTTAAAGTGCTTTCCGAGGCACGGAGGGGTTTTAATACGTACAGATGGTCACCCATCTACAGTAGAACCCGCCGCAAGTGTAGTTTATCAGTATATCGTATATTTGTAACATTAGCTTCTGCTGTCTGGTTGTTTGTGATTTGCGACCCATCACAAATATGGGTTTACGGATTTACAATAATTATAAAAACTTTTTTTACAAAAAAAAACAACCGTCTTCCTTAAAAACACTACAAAGTGAAAAATAACTTTAATTTCGGAAGTCGGTGTCTTAGGATCTGTATTTCTGGTTTTTTTTGCCACCGACTTCCGAAATTAAAGTTATTTTTCACTTTGTAGTGTTTTTAAGGAAGTCGGTTGTTTTTTTTTTGTAAAAAAGTTTTTATTTTTAAATTTTTAGTTGTGGTATTTACCCCGCACTAATTCCAAACAAACAATGCATATTTATGCGATAGCAGAAATCGCGGTTGATTTGCTGTCATTTTTTATAGAGTTCCGGTGTCTGTCTCCCGAACTCATCATCAGATCTATATGAAATTTACATGGGACCATTTCGGAATAAACCTCTTTCGAACAAAAAAAGAATTTTGCAAATCCGTCTATATTATGACGGAGTTATGGCCGAACATATATAAAAAAATAAATAAAATAAAAACATATAAACATCCGAATTGAGAACCTCCTCCTTTTTGAAGTCGGTTAAAAACAGTCCTCTAAGTTCATATAATACAATCGAAAGACGTTTTCATAAAATAGAAAATTTTCGGGCTGCCCTAGCGTTTCCACCGTCATACATTTCTATTACATTTTTGGGCGAGCATGACTTGCTTAATCAGAATCAGCTCCACGTGTGATAGCCACTCATGTCTATGAACCTTTACGTGCCCACGAGCCGAGATGATAATCCATAATGATGCTGAGATATATAGAATAGAATAGAATATCTGAGAACGTGTAGGTATCCACACTTTGGCCGGTGCCAACACGAGATGCATAGCTTTATGCTATCTCTTGAAACTTAGCCAACTCTGGTAATCCATTTCACACAGATTCTGCATAGTTGGTGTATAGGTAGGTTTTGCAGCCTTGTGGGCTTGGACAAAGATGAGGAAGATTGTTATTTCTGGTTGCTGAGAAACAACGTATTTAATGTTATCTTAAGTTCTCAAATACGGGCTAGCAGATGTCAGTTTTTTCGCTCTGATAGACTGCCATATATGTAGATTTGGTAATGCAGTCACCAGTTAAGGACAGTTTTTTTTTTTTCTGGATGGGAAATCATCAAATGACTTCTCCCGCTCTGGGCGGAGCGGGAGGGCGTGTCAGACTTTTACTGACTAAAACCCACCCGTGTTCCTTCAGTTGCCCATGTGCCAGGGTCACGGTATCTCTTTCGAACAATCTCGCGACCCTGGCAGACCAGTTAAGGACACTTGCTGTTCGAAACGCCTCCTGTAAGTTCATTGACTAATATTGTAAGTATCATTGCCATTGGGTGGCAGGGTCAGCGGCGCACCGGCTGTGCGTCCATGAATTAAGTAAAGGATTCTGAACCCTTTTTTTGTGGGTGAGAAATCATCAAATGGACGTGGCGGAACAGGATGGCGTGTCAGACTTTAACTGACTAAAACCCACTCGTGTTCCTTCAGTTGTCTATATGCCAGGGTCACGACCCTGGCAAGATTCTGAAACCTTGCGATTTAATTTTGCGTCGGTTTAAAAAAAAACAAAATTAGTTCTGCCTTGCATTTTGCCCGGATGCGTAGGTATTGCACTTTTCTCTGAAACAGCTGTTTTTATTTTTTGATAATTGGCAGAATAAATCAATTCTTGCTCTAAATTCATGGTTTCAGTTTACCTACATATACCGGTTGACATTTTTTACCGTCTCGACCTTCATGTGGTGTGTTGTGTAACTAGAATAGAAGGCAGGAAGGCCTTCAGATTCATCGTAGGTGACTAAATGAGCGCGGGACGCGGGTGGACAGGGATGCGTGTGCGGCTCGTGCGCCTACGAAAGATCAATGAGGCCGCCTATCGGCCGGCTTCAAAGGGTAGGACCGCGCTCCGAAATCAATGATACATGCCGCGCATTGAGTAGGGTGCGTATGATTTGAGTTTCGATGGATTTTAATTATTTTTTTTTGTTTTTTTTTTTCCAAATTTCTGTTTTTGTTGTTCTAGTATGAAAATGTTACTTTAAATGTGTAGTATTTATTACTAGATCAATTTAATTACATGTTATTCAAAAATTAAAAAAATAAAAATTTCTATGCCAAAAGCTTCTATTCCGTTCACCTATTACCCCCATTTTTTTTCAAGACGCTATAAAAAGTCACCCAGTATATAGAGACACTTACCTAATAGAATTAGAAGCCGTTTTGCGTGGATGTGACGCATATTTTCCCCCATCTTTTTCTTTGTTTCTGTTTGCGTCTGGTCTTTCTTTGAAGGAATGAATGAATTATACATATAATTTTGCGTCATGTTTACTGCAAATAAATGTATTTTCTTTCTTATATTACCCTTTGTTACATTATATTCAGCTACTAGAAGACCCGACCAGACACCATAAAATATTTCACAATTTATCACGTTTTTCCAAACACACGCTAACACCCTTCCTTCTTTCAACCCCAGATTCTGCGAACGCCTGGTCCACATCCGCAACCGTCACGCCGACGTGGTCCAGACCATGGCCCAAGGCGTCCTGGAGCTGAAGGAGTCACACGAGGTCGACCCCAGCACCGAGAACTCCATCCAATACTTCTTGGACCGATTCTATATGAGCCGGATATCTATTAGGATGCTTATCAATCAGCATAGTAAGTGTTTTCCTATACTGATGGCCGTAGTGTTGTAAAGGACTCGAGTCCTCGAGTCAATTATGCAAGACTCAGTTTGCTTAAATTAAAAGGCTCGGAGTCCAGAGTCAAGCCGAGCCCAGGTCATTTAACAGCCACTCGAGTCTTAAAAAGGACTCGAGTCTTAGAAAAGGACTCCAGTCTTAAAATGAATTCGAGTCTATGACTACCTCGTCAGATTTTTCTGTACTCATAATTAATTAATTACATCATAACCACTAATTTAAACTTATCACCTATTGGAGTCTATTTGAGTTATTCTTTAAGACTCGAGTCCTCTTTAAGACTCGAATCCTTTGCAACACTAGATGGCCGTGTGGAAGTAGTCGCAGTGGGATTTTATCGTGCAAAAGAATCCAATAGAGTATTGAAAATCTAATATTGTGTTTTGCTATTCGATTTTAAACTCTCAGCGCTATGCAGTGGGTTGAAAATTCGGTGCACGACAAAATCCCGCCGTGATTTTCTTACGTTCCATGTGTACTTCGACTATACCTAAGTCAAAAGTGATGGACCGACGACTAAATGCGACTAACAGGCCAGTCAAGATGAATGTTGTTGATCTGTCAAAATGAACGTCATTCCTACTTTTATTACGCAATTACTTGTACCAAATTTCGCCTAGAAACAGTTATTTGAAAATATATCTTTTTCTTTTTCCCACAGCCCTCCTCTTCGGCGAACAAATCGGCGTCGGACCCCGACAAGCGTCGGTGTCAGGCATCGGCAACGGCGGCCGCCATATTGGATCCATTGACCCCGCGTGTGACGTGGCTGCGGTCGTACGGGATGCGTACGAGAATGCGCGGTTCCTCTGCGATCGCTACTATCTCGCGTCGCCAGAGCTGCAGCTGCTTCAGGATGGGGGTGATTGTTAGATTGAATTGTTTATTTAATTCATGTAGTATTAAGGTTCATTTTGCAGGAGCTCATCCGGGGTCAGTATTACCATCATCTTTCTGTCATTATCCCATTTTACGATTCACACGACTAGCAGCTTCCATAGTACTTACTAGTTCCATGTCATACTATCTATACAAATAAATACAATTTAAATGTCAAAATAAGAACTTTTACAAAATGCGGAAATTATACAGGATCAAATTTTTGCTGGCAAAACTTTACCCACGACGTGAAGAATAGCACAATTCCATTTCTTCCCGTGGGTGTCGTAAAATGCGACTAAGGGACTTACTAGAGAATGGGCAGCAGCGTTCTCTATACTTATTACCACTATACTGCGATCGCCAACCTGCCTGCCAAGCGTGGCGATTATGACAAACCCCTTCAAATTGGGGGAGGCCTATGACCAGCAGTGCAGCTGAAAATATGATTATAACTTTTATGATTGTATTTTTAAGACCTGTTTATTATAAATGATCACTCAAAAATCAACTTAAATTACATAAACTTAAAGTTAATAATTGCGTGTGAAGCAAATTATTTAGAAATTAGCCGTTTTTAATTGCTGCAAAATCTTCTTTATTGGATCAAATTCTTACACCATATTTTCTCCCGTTTATAATAATCGGTCACTCAAAAATCAACTTAAAATAAATCAGCTTAAAGTTGATATTTGAGTGTGAAGCAAAATTAGTTGGAAATTAGAAATGATTAACTGCTACAAAATCTTCTTTATTGTATCAAGTTCTTACACCATATTTTCTCCCGTTCCAGTGGCATCAGAACGGCCAATGCCCATTGTGTACGTGCCATCTCATCTCTACCACATGCTGTTCGAGCTGTTCAAGAACTCCATGAGGGCTACCATGGAGACGCATGAGAGCAGCCCACCACCTATCACTGTGAACATCACGAGGGGACAGGAGGATGTGTCTCTTAAGGTAAGGAGAATGTTTCTGGCAAGGGAAACGTTAGATTAGGTACGCCTAGGGTTACCATCTGACCGGATAAATCCGGTCTTGACCGGATTATTAGGTCTTAGACCGGACTCCGCCCGGATTTTACGTCAGACCGGATTTCTTACATACACATCGTCCCACTCGAGCAACGGGTGCTACACTAAGCGATTTGTCAGTATTTTTTTAGTATTTTGCCGCACAACGCAAATGTGGACTGGTCTTTTCTCTTATGATTTCACAGTGGACCAAAGAAAGAAATAAATAAATAAATATCTTAAATATCTTAGGACAACCAACACACCGTTATCTGATCCCAAACTAGGCAGAGCCTGTACTGTGGTAACCAAACAACTGATAAACATACTTATATATTTCTAAATACATACATATTATAGATAAATTACACCCAAACACAGAACAAATAATTGCGCTCATCACACAAAGATTTGTCCTGGGTGGGAATCGAACCCACGACCTCAGTCTTAGCAGTCAGGGTCACTAACCACTAGACTAACAGGCCAGTCAAATAGTCAAATAGACTTTCAGTGGAGTTAATAAGAGCCATATTGCTTACGCAATACAACTACAAACATGTGTCATGTGAGCAATATTTTTGTGAAATAGCTGTAAAAACTATTTTTTTGAAAGCGGTTGTTAGCAATCGGAAATATAAGTATCTATATATATAAAAATGAATCACTATTTCCCTTGGTCACGCCATCACGCGTGAACGGCTGGACCGATTTCACTTTTTTTGTTGTTGTTGTGTTTGTAATTGTCAGGACAAGGTTCTTATGAAAGAAAAAAATTAAAATATTGCGCGGAAAATTAGAAAATTTAAGAACACTTATTTAAGAATACTTAACAACCAAATAAAAAGGACAATGTAATTTTTTTTTACATTATGACATTTGACATAGAATTGACAGAATGCGTGCTCAAATATCATCAAAGAGACAGGACAACGTCTGTCGGGTCAGCTAGTAAAATATAATTTGAATAAAAAGAGTAATAAATACGTTAATTTTTATTTGAAACATTATGACCGGATTTTTTTTTCAAAATCAGGATTTTTAGACTTGGCAGACAGGTTTTTGCATTTTTAGGCCTGGTAACCCTAGGTACGCCTGACTCGAGGTGGCCCCCCAGGCGGGCCGGCACCAGTCGGGCATCGCGGCAATCGCATTAGATCCTATGATTTCCAAAGCAAGCGTGGGAAGAGAACACCTTGGTGGTTTTTAGTCGATACAAATCTGAGAGACCCCTCCATGAAGAATTTTCAAGCTGGATAAAAAAAAAGCTTAGGTTATTGGATGGGATGTAAAGTATTAAGAACAGCCCACCACCTATTACTGAACATCACAAGGGGTTGAGCGGACATGTCTGTCATGTAAGGGTGATGAATAATTTGCTAGGTTAGAGGTGGATGGGATGGAAACGTCATGATAACGGTCCGCCACTTATAACTTTAAATATAGCGCGGACGCTGGAGTATGTGTCTGTAAAGAAAGGGTGGTGAGTAATATTGTAGCTAGGCTATTAGGATGGGAAGTCATCAGAACAACCTACCGTCTATCAATGAGAACATCTGGTGGAGACAGGAGGATGTGTCTGTTAAGGTAAAAGGGACTTGTCTGGTAAAGTAACAGTGAAAGCAACTAAAGAGGCAGCCTGCATGTTCTGCCTACATTTTCCCAAGCAAGTTAGGGTCGGCTTTATGTCTAAATGGATGCACAGCTGCATATCACTATTTTTTATGGCGCCACTGCCAATCTGATCTCACATTTATACAATCATCATCATCATCATTTTAGCCGTAAGACGTCCACTGCTGGACTTAGGCCTCCCCCAATTTGGGGGGCTTTGCCATAATCGCCACGCTTGGTAGGTGGGTTGGCGATCGCAGTATGGTGGTAAAATGCATAGAGAACGCTGCTGCCCATTCTCTAGTAAGTCCCTTAGTCGCCTTTTACGACACCCACGGAAAGAAATGGGGTGGTGTTATTCTTTACGTCCGGCACCACACTGTACCGGTATTTATACAATACAATATCAAAAATACTAATGGTTCTTCGCTTGCAATTTATTATTATTATTCATTAACAAGTATTTCTTTTTTACAGACAAAAATGAGGCATTTGTCACATTGAGTTATTTTTCAGGAGCCATTTTACTTTAATGATTAATTTGTTTTTTCTTTTGTAATTATGTAATAACACCCAAGGAACAGTTGAGTGAGTAGTAAGAATGATTGAATAGTATATGTAACATTTAAAAGTTGCAGAAGCAAAAATGTGCTGTACAACAAATTTTTTAATATTTATTGTAGTTTTCTAACGTGCAAATGAAAGGATATAAAACCTTTTAAAGTAAAGATATTAAATCTATAGACGTTTTATATCTTTTCGTTTAGCTAAAAACACTTTTTTTATAAAGAAAATAAAATTTATTCAAATCCCCATAAACGACATAAACGAGTACCTACCAACTTCAAGCTAGTATAAGTAAATTATTTTAACAAAAGGTCTTAAAACATATTTAATGTTTTAGCGCAAACTGAATTTTATCACTATGGTTTTAATTTTTTTTTTTCAATAACGCAGTATACATTTATGGTAACACCTATGGTTTTTCCTCAGCTGTCAGACCGCGGCGGTGGTATCCCGCGCAGTGTGTCGGACCTACTGTTCAAGTACATGTACAGTACCGCGCCGCAGCCTTCCAAGTCTGACGCGCATACCGTTCCATTGGCTGGTAAGTTATTATTTCTGTTATTAACTTATTTCTCACACATTTTTTTTTTGTGGGTGAGAAATCATCTAATGACGTCTCTCGGTCTTGGCGAAGTGGGAGGGCGTGTCGGATTTTTACTGACTAAAACCCACCCGTGTTCCTTCAGTTGCCAGGGCCACGGTATCTCTTTGGAACAAATCTTGCAACCCTGGCAGATTACTTACACATTACACGCAAATGACGTTTGCTTCCGGTACATTCGGAATTGTGCTGTAATCGATTTGAGCGTGCTTACACTCCGAATTAGCGTGGGTGCGATAACGATGTCTCGAGAATCGTCATATGCACAATCTTGCAATAATGCTGACCATGCCCTAAATTAACATTATCTTGAGGACTGGTAACTCGGAAAGCAAATGTTTGATGTAAGCGCTATGAGCGGTTATGTGGAAAAATTCGGATGTACCCTTTATACCTGCAGTTGAAGAAATGGGTCAATGAAACATACGAAAGTGGGTTAAAGTCAAAGTTATATTTAGAAAACAAACATAACTTTTGAGTCCATTGTTCCGTTTTTGTATTCGTATAGTATTTTTATGTCAGGAAGCGAAGCGCGCTTTATTTGTGGTAACCCTTTTTTAACACAATGGGCGGTTGAGACAACGCCAAAGTCGGAAGTGTGTGTGTGTTAATTATGTGCTGACGCTACTCGTTTCACGCACACATTCACAACGTTTTTCTTATTTGGTAACCAAAAATAAAGCGCGTGCTTCGTTAGATCAAAATGCTATACCTCCTCCTATAAGTTGTTGCAACAATGATATTATCATATTTATATTAGCGTAGAACTCTCAAGACCACTACAAAAATACAAAACGTTTATTTCTGTACCACTAGTTTTAGGAATAATCTTTATTTAAGTCTTGTTGTAGCTTTCCGGAATAGGGCTCTGATGTATTATGATGATGATAAATATACCAATGACTTATAATAAATATTGCATGCATTTTATAATTATAACATATTTATAATATTTACTTTGGCACGGCTCGGTTGGCGCAGTGGTCGAGCGATTGGCGCATGTGTTGTCATTGGGTAAAATTATATCTTCTTTTTTTTTTGGTAGGAGTTGCTTCACATGGGGAAGGTTGGGCAAAACTAATTGTAGATGGCGTGAGCGTAGCTAGGTCCCTGCGGCCTAAAATATATGAACATTTCGTTCATTCATTCCAGTTTGTGTCCATTCAGGAGTGATTTCAATATTTTAAATCAAGTATTTGTCGTGGAAAGTGAACGTTTGATTTATTTTGTTCACCAAAAATTGTTTACAGAGTGGTATAATCAATTGAAACAGAACCAACAAATCAGAATAAAGTTTAACGATCACATACAGTACAGAGGGGTAATTGCGGAACTTTTTATCGGTAGGAATTTTTAACGTAATTTAAAACGACTTTCTTCAAAATGTTTCCGAGAAGACCTCGAACTGTTTTTTTTTTTTTTCTTTATATCTTTTAATAGCTATAACCCCCAATCTTAATAATTTAGGGCGTTTCTGAAAGTGGCTTCAGAATGTTTCCGACTTTCCGACACCACCTCGAACTCTGTTTTTTTTTTAAGTCTCTCTGCTTAGGTAGTTAACAAGCTTCACAATTTAAGATCTTTCTGAAAGTGGTGGAATTTAATTTCAATGTATTTACGGTCAACATAAAATAAAGTCATGTCATTGTATTAGGGACTAGCTACGACAGCGCCATCTTGACAGTTGCCTTCCCCACTGTTGGTTGAAGTTGGTTCGATTCCCACATGAAACAATATTATGGTGGGATAGACTGCTTTTTTAGACTTAATGTAAATACATGATATAGTAGAAAAAATGTACGGTTGAAAAAAAAATCGACTGCTATGTAAAATAATAATGTAAAAACAGAATTTAATTGTAATTTATTAGCGCTCATGTAGTCAGGGAAAAGTAATTTATAGAAAATTGATTTACTACAGTCCTGTCACAGTTATTTTACGTCTAGATATTTCAACACATATAATCATTTCAGCCAAAAAACGTCCACTGCTGGACATAGGCTTCCACCAATTTGGGCGGTTTAGCATAATCGCCACGCTTGGCAGGCGGGTTGGCGATCGCAGTGTGGGGTAAAATGCATAGAGAACACTGCTGCCCATTCTCTAGTAAGTCCCTCAGTCGCCTCTTACGACGACCTCGGGAAGAAATGGGATGGTGCTATTCTTTACGTCTTGCTCCTCACGGAACTCTTTCAACACACTTGCTTGTAAAATGACTTTTATGACCACACATTCAGGTTCACAATTCATCTTATTATACACTCGTGTTTTTTACTTTCCAGTGCCCACTAGTGTTTTTTACTTTACATTTATTTTGTCAATCTTTCAACTTGAGGAGATAAATGTTTTTACCAGTTTTTATTTACACTTGCATGCGCTAACGCTAGCGCGGCTCACGAATGAAACGAAACCAGCGCGCCATTCTCCATAAATGTTTGTTTACATTTTCATTGTAAAGTTAATTATTATCAAAAATGTCGACTTCACGTAGGGCAGAAGCAATAATATAAGTAAGTTTTTCTCCTCGTCAGTGTGATGAAAAACGACTTATGAAATGAGAGCGTGTGCATTGATCATTACCAGAGGTCGGAGTTGGTAGATTGATTTTACGTACTCGCATCATGAATAGTCATAGAAATCACAACATGGATAAGCCTTTTTTCCGGAATTTCATTTTGGTACATACGGGATTGAATCAAATATTGTGAAAGTAAGGATTTTTAAACTAGGTACTACATTAGAAATTTATATGAATGCGATAGATAAACATTTAAAATTGTTGTTTTCTTACTGTAGAAGGCCGATCACCTATATATTATTAAAAAGACAGCAAAAAGGTTATACATTTCTTATTCATATTGATGTATTCTTTATTCTACACATTACTACATTTGAAATTAATTACAAAATCCCTGAATCTCGGAGGCATATCCATACTAATATATACGTGCCAGTTCATTGATCCCATTTCAATCTACCTACTCCGACCTCTGATCATTACACACTTGTATCATAATGTACAGATGCAGCAGATCAAGCTACTCGAAACTGTCAGATTTTCCCAATCAATCTTGAACCTAATACTTTAGCGATAAAGTTGAAAACCTATTAAAGAAATTTGACAGATTGTAGTAGCTTTATGTGCTGGCGTCTGTACTATTTTTCTCGTTGCTATAACGTCGCTTTTAGATAGATGTGAAATAACAGAAAGGACTGTACGTAACCTTTCGTACTATAGCTTATTGAAATTGAAGTTTCTACCCTACTTTCAAAACTTTTGTTTAGTGAATAAAGATCTTAAATGATTACTTTTTCTCCATAGGTTATGGGTACGGCTTGCCGATCTCGCGGCTGTACGCGCGGTATTTCCATGGCGACCTGATGCTCGTCTCATGTGAGGGATATGGCACAGATGCTGTCATTTACTTGAAAGTAAGTCACTTGCTGGATTATCTTGGAAGAATCGCAATACCGCGAAATTTCAGATTTTCTCGCGTTTTTTGTAATTTACAGGTTACTGTCAGGCTACAGACTATTTTAATTTCAAATGGGGATTAAATAAACTTAGTGAGTTATATTAATGACTAGCTTCTGCCCGCGACTTCGTCCACGTAATTTTTTTCTACCCTGACCCTTCCCGTCGCATCGAATTGCCTGCCAGTTTTCGTTCATTTTTCGTTGCAGCACCGCTCCTTTTGATCTTAGGGTGATTTTATATAGCCTTTTTCAATAAATGAGCTACCCAACACAAAAATAATTTTTAATTCGGACCAGTAGTTCCTGAGATTAGCGCGTTCAACCAACCAAACAAACGAACTCTTCAGCTTTATAATATTAGTATACATAGATATCAAAGGAAAAATGCGAAAGAACATATGATTTTGGTTGGTTAACAATTTTCTAATTTATGCTTGTTATTCTTTCCCCGCAGGCTCTATCAAACGAAGCCAACGAGCTTCTCCCGGTGTTTAACCGGACGTCCACGAAGTTCTACCGACCGGTCACACAACTCGCCGACTGGTCGGGCTCACTAAACACAGCCAGCAACTCACAATGCAAGAACAGGGAGAAGGTATCCCCCCTCTCAGCACCCGTTTCACATAGTCTATAGTCAATGTCCCTGGAGTGAAGTTGCCACTCCTAATAAAAAAACAGGTATTTTTACCTGGCAATAATTTGTTGAAACGTCAAGTATTGCTTGAGTTTTAGATATAGAACTTGTTTAACGACGTCGATATTTCGATGGAAAATGTAGAAATTAGGACAACCAGTGCTTTTTATTAATTCCATTAATTCTACCTTAAAAGTTTAATTTTAATTGCAGGTAGAATGAAATGGTAGGAAATAGAGGATTGGATTGTGAAAAATGGATTTGGGACGAAATTTTGAAATGTCATAACACATGTACATTATAATGCTCGAATAAAGATCCTTTTTTTTCTTTACCTTGAAATTGTCATCAGGAACACATTATATAAAAGCATTATGAGCTTACTTGTAAAATCCATGTACTAACTAATTATTTTAGTTTTTTGGAAATATATTACAAAATATTTTATAACATTTCACATCCACCAAAGTCCTCTCAATATTTTCCATATACTATTTGCCGACAAAAAATGGAAATAAATTGTTACAAGAATAAGAAGCACTAAAATCGCCTATATGTTTTAAATTTGTTGAAACTGAACATTAGAGACAGATTGCCATTGAAAAAAAAAGATGGTGTACAATTTTTGTTAAATATTTTTTGTGATACTCGACGTAAAGTTAATAATTGTAGATAAAGTTTTTTGGGCTCGCAAATGGACTGATTAATGAGCTCTGTAGTTGTTTTGTGATTTTGTTTTGAAAATATATAATTATTTCCAAGCAGAGACAATAAATTTATTTCTCGAATGTAATTATATCTTTTTTTAACCGACTCCAATAAAGGAGGTCATGCCTTTAAAACGCTTTACAATCTACTTACTATATTTGACAGAATATTTTTAGACACAATCATGAAACAACCTAGTTCTGGTAATGAGGAAGATAGTTAAAATAAAATTACTCTATAAATGTATTAGACTTAGTACAGATATCATAGCATAGAGTTTAGTATAAGGAAGTGTGACTGTGAGGGAGTTATTACTTTAGTTAAAAAAAAAAAAAACTTTCTTCTGATATTAAAACTGACGTTTATTTATCACGATAAACTGACATTTGACATTTAAAAGAAAACCTTTGGTTTGTTCACTTCAGTGTCCAATTTTTTAATAACTTTATCATCAATATTATGTACCAACTAGTTTTTTTTTTTTTACATAATTTTAATTTTTGTAATTTTATGTGGTTTCTATTTATAAATAAAACAATCAAACTCTATTATAACTTATGTTTGCTATGTATGAGATCTCGTACAATTTTTTATATCATTATGATACGTTTTAGAAAATAGTGTAGTGAAGCTAACTAAATTGCTTACTGACAAAAAGAAAATTTTATATGTTTTTCGAATGAATAGACAATATTTACTTTAAATATGAAACACCTAAACATGTAGTTACGGTAATGTAAAATGTGGTGAGTTAAAAACCGGGAAGGAGAGAGTAAATTATAAAAATGAGCATTAATTTACAGCGGTTAGTGACAAAACATCTTGTTGAAGTAAAACGTACATTTAAGTGTTGATCAGTTTTAGGCATATTCAAAATTTTTTTTATTTCTAAGTGAAAGAAACTGAACATACACGCTCGGGTTGGCGACGCTGAGTCGGAGATATTTGGCTCTAGTCGATCGGTGACGCTGAAAAAATTCCGCCGCGAGTTTATTACGTCCGTGTGAATGTCGCCTTATAATGTGTCCTTCATTATAAATTACAGTTACCTACACTATAAAGTACAATATTGCGAACAAAATAATTTAAGATTACACAAATCCACACCAAAATAGAAAGGAACTGCTAATCTGCTTACCCTAGTAATTTTTGGGCTCGTGACTACTCGTAATGACTGTCCGAAAATGGCAATAGAAAAAACGACCAAAATTAAATCATTGGCAAAATGATTTTTCATTTGACAAAATGTTATTATTAATTCGTTGATTGCGACCTGTTAAGATTTATGTAATTTTAATAAAAACAAATAAAGCAATAATTTAATATCTAATTGAGTTATAGTGGACTTGTAAATTATGTAAGTCGCCTACTAATTCCGATTAATGAAACAATAATTATAAATTATAATAATCATAAACTTGTAGTTTTGATGTTACGTTGTTTTAAATTACAAAGAAAATTTTGTACTTATATTTCATTTTTATGACAAAAATGCACTGTGGTTAATATTCTTAATAGTTTTTATTCTGTGTGATATTGTAGGTACAGTAGAATCTCACTAATCCGGCACTTCAATAGACGGATACGTCCATAATTCGCCACCCTCCACCCACGCCTCACCCTCCACCCACGCCTCACCCTCCACTCCCGCCTCACTCGCCCCTACTTACGTCACGTTGCACAAAAACAGACCTTAAGGCGCGGTGTTACCTCAATATTCACAAAACACTGGTGTCTTTGACAATCGAGTATGACGTAACGCAATGAAAATATACGACACAAAAAATACAGTGGACAGAGAAGGGTTTAAAGAAAAATTCTAACCGAATAGAATAGTGAAAAATTTTTTGATATTCCCAATAAAAATTGTTTCACAAAAAAAACTTTGACGTCGAACATCTCTGTATTTTCAGCGATAACAACATTTTTTTTTTAAAGAGTTCAATAGAATAAACATTACTTTAAAACTTTAACCAGACAATTATTTAATTTAATGTGTGTAGTCCGAATAATTTAAATAAAACCCGTAAAATAAATGCCCATTCGCAGCTTAGTCACATCGTCAATCCAAATATTTATTCAATTTTCAACCTTATTTGTTGGAGCTGTAGCATGTAGTTGTAGCATTTAAAATCGTAGTCAGTCCGCGCCTTAACCTCTCGAATGTCTTATGTTACACAGTGCGACATAAGCAATTGTCTTTCTATTGTGTCTCTAATTAAGACATTCGACGAGTTAATCAAGGATTGTTTTAAAACTATGTAATTATTTAGTTGTGAGATATATTACAGGTATAAAAAGACGTTTATAACATTAATAGAAATATATAATATTCTCTTTATGAAATTCTTTATTTTATATAATATGATTTTTTCTATATAATCCAATAAAACGAACATTCCAATAATCGCCAGCCCTCTGATTTTTAGGAGTTTTTAATAGTGCTGGATTAGTGAGATTCTTCTGTATTGTTTTATCTTTACATGGCATGGCAATTATACCTTACTGTAACACCTAAGGGTAAGGACCTGTGGTAAGGTTCCAGTCTTACCGAATGCAACTGAATACCAGTATTTTACACAAATGACTGACCTCCACAGTGTGAATTGTCCAATCCTATTACTCAGTTGCTGGGTAGCATGGTACTACAATATTAATCTCATCATCATCATCATTTCAGCCAAAGGACGTCCACTGCTGTCCAGCAGGCCTCCCCCCATATGGGGTTTGCCATAATCGCCACACTTGGCTGGCAGATTAGCGATCGCAGTGTGGTAGAATGCATAGAGAACGCTGCTGCCCAATCTCCAGTAAGTCCCTTAGTCGCCTTTTACGAGACCCAGGGGAAGAGATGGGATGGTGTTATTCTGTACGTTCGGCACCGCACGGAACATTAATCTGCTAGGATACTATTTGTAAGAATCACTCTGCATTGCGTTTTTGCTATAAAAAAAAACTGCCTGTTGTGACTCCTAAAATAACTTTAAAAGTTTTAGAAGTATAATAGTCTAATGTCTACCACAATTATTGTACTGGAAAATCCAGGCGATAGTATAAATGCATAAATTTAAAGTATTTTTGTAAGAATAAATGTACTCGATACTCTACTTAAATCCAAACCAAGATTTAAAACAAAAAAAACTATTCTTTTGTAATAAACAATGCAACAGAGATAATATTTTTAAATAATCATATTTTTGAATAACATGCCTAATTATTGTATGTCATCTGCGTAGCCTTTTTCCAACTGTGTTGGGGTCAGCTGCCAGTCTTACCAGATTTTATAAGGAGCGATTGCCTATCTGACCTCCACAACCCAGTTACTGGGTTACACCATACCTCTTGGTAAGACTGGTAGTCAGACTTTCGGGTTGACTAACTATTGTATCTACATGTTGTATGTACCTGGTGGTATTGTGAAAAATATTACTCATCTGCATTTTACTCTTTTTCTTATATAAGTTTTATTCCAAAATCGATATTGTGTAATTTAATTATAGTGATTAATTATTGCGTAGATATTGAAATTTAGTGAAGGAAATATTTAATTTGTACTAAAAATAAACTTTTATGAAATAGAATCTGTGTTTTATTTATTATAGCTAAGGTAAAAGATGAAAGAGAAAAGATTCAAGAAGGAAAGCTGCTTGCTGGAAGAGATTTCTATAGAAAGAAGCATTACCTTTATACATATTTTTCTGTTCCTTTCTTCTTGTCTGTTGATATGTGTGCATAAATGGTTAAATAATAAATAAACACTGAAAAATAACCGTTCAAAGGCAGACTTAGGGACAAGATTCATTGAGCTGTCTTATATGACTCCATTATGAACTTTATTTTTACCAGAATAATGTTCGTATTCGTATAAGCGCGAAATTGAGCAAGCCTCACATACTAACTGCAAGTTTGCTGTGGATTGTCAAACTGTGTGACTGACTGGCATGGCCACCAGGGATTTGAATTATGATAACATAAAAAATACACGAAATTTGTTGCCAAATGTCAGAATTACTCGGTCACTGCTTCAAAAAGGGGTTCACAGGTGGCCGATCTGCACGCGTAGCATGACCACCGTAGAAATGGGTTTTGTCGACGGAAGAATAGATAAAATTACAGACTAGAAAGATTAAAGACAAAATTAAAGATTGTAGAAAGATTTGTACCGTTTTACCGCTGGCGTAGCATGACAATTCTATCTCTATTCTACCAAGAATAGACAAAACCCATTTCTACGGTGGTCATGCTACGCGTGCTGGAGAAAGCTTACTCCAGTTTGGCCCATTTGCATCTCAACAGCTAGGGTACTTAGCGAAGGTCTGTTTTCTCCCAAATTGACCCGCTAATTAGTTGGAATCAAATCAAATCAAATCAAAATCAATTCAAACTAGGCTGAGAGTCAGCACTTTTTGAACGTCAAAGTCACATAAGACAGTCCCCCCAAAACGCCCGCCCTTCGACACTTCCTAGTGCTTTGGCTGGGAAGAAGAAGTGGCGGAACAAACTCCCCAGCAGTCGCCAAATATCAGAATCTATCGGTTTCAGAGGGGTAATTGCGGAACTTTTTATCGGTAGGAATTGGTTTAATATTCATAGTTAAACAACATTCATTGCGTTATTTACGTTGCTGAGCCACAATTTATTCGAACTAATGACGCATTGGTTTAGAAATAATCTTCAATCCCATTCAGATTCTGATAAATTGTGCGTTTCGCAATTAGGGTGCAGGTTCAAAAGTCATAAGCCTTTCTAGGTGGCAGATCTGAAGGGAATCTCCCCAGCTTGGCTACATTTATATCTCAAAAACTAGCATAACTAGTGGAGATCTGTTTTACCTCGAATTTAGTAGCTAATTAGTCGAAATCTTCCGCCAAGTCACAGATTTAATTGGGTCTGCTTAGAAAATATAATCAGTGCAATTTTAAGGTATAGTCCAAGAACTAGATTGAAGACTTTAAATACTCATTTAACATTTAATTTCATTCTAAATCGTCAATCTCTGTCTCTGTAAGATTTTATGCAATAGCATCTGATTTCTATGTTATCATCATAGTACCATATAGCCCGGGAGATAGCGTTGAGGATCAAAAGTCCATAGTAAGCCGGCTGATGTTGAAATTGATAGTTGATCTTAAATTGCTAATAAGTGAAATTACCGTCCGCTAAGCCGTCCGTCAAATAGCGGTGGGAGGTTGCGAAAGTGGTAAAAAAAAGTTATAGTACGCCGGCTGAAACTTTTTTCACAAATACTTGACATCATAATGAGCTGAAAAAAATCGTCAGCTACTCGTAGAAAGTTGTAAAAAAAAAAAGTTATAGTACGCCGAATGAAATTTAACAAGCTGATTGTTTAAATAATTAAAATTCGAACAACAACAATCAGCTGCGTGGGTAGCGGTGGCGAGACCATTAGCTGACGCAGTAAAGATTCTCTTTCACTTTAAACATATGCATCGAGATAGATTCTTGAGCCCATAACACGACCTTCGGGCTATATAATCCTCTTCCCATATACTTTCAAAGCAACATCTACGTGTGCGTGTCTCTTTGTCGTACATGATCAGTTTCGGTTTTACATTACGAATGAACCAACGCAAGTGAAAATATGTTAACCGTTTCCTGTATTGTATGAAAAAAAAAAAATACTTATATCTTTTACTAAAAATACTGTAAGTACAAAAATGTACTTCTATAGTTTATCGTGCTAGACATTCCGTACCGGGTCGCCTTGTCGCCAACATCCAGTAGCTCTTTCTCTGTTGTACACACGGCTACAGGACAAGCTATAGTATACATTTCCAGTTTTAGTTGACCTTGCAATGTATAGGCTTTTCGTATAATGATATATCAGCTTATACTGGAAATGTATAGCTTGATGTGTGGCCGTGCGTACATCGAGACGTGCTATGTGCAACAAAGAGAGCGTTACTTGTAATTCGTGATAACGCGATAGTGTAGCCGCAGCATTATATGGTGCTAAAGTCCCGTTAGAATTGAATGATTTCCTATAATATCATTTGAAGTGTTATCGATACTAAATAACCTCCTTCGCCTTCATCTTCATATGCTTAGGCTTACTCGATTGCTTGCTTGCTTGAATGCTTGTGTTTCAACTCTGTATGATGTCAATTATTTATGAATGAAGAAAGTTTCTGATTCGATCGCGTAGGGAAACTCCAAGTAAAGCCCTCTCCGTCGCCCTTTGGGTGACTTTCAACCTTCTAATAAGGCTGAAATCCGTAAGAGAACCAAGGTAACCGACAAAGCCCGAAGAATTGCTAAACTGAAGTGGCAGTGGGCAGGGCACATTGCTCGCAGAACAGATGGCCGATGGGGCCGAAAGGTTCTGGAGTGGCGGCCGCGTACCGGAAGACGTAGAGTTGGAAGGCCTCCAGCAAGGTGGAGCGATGACCTTGTGAAGGCCGCAGGAATCCGCTGGATGCGGGAAGCACAAAACCGGTCGAAGTGGCGGAGCTTGGGGGAGGCCTATGTCCAGCAGTGAACGTCTTTCGGCTGAAATGATGATTATGATGATGATGAACAAAGTTTCATCAGGCGTAGGTACTATTATTATTATTTTTGTATGTACCAGTTCCGCTGGCTTCAAATCCCATACCCACCGCGGGTGCGTCAGCTGACGCTTGGTTCACTTATTAAGTCTTACGTAGTCATTCGAGATCTTATTTATTTATTTATTTTATTATTTATGTATACACAGTAAAAGAACAGAGAGATAAGGCATATTAATACAATTGAGTACAAAGGTAAGTACTGCTTATTTCTTAAGAAATTTCTTCCAGCAGACCTGCGAAAGGAGAAATGAAAATGAAATGTAGACAATAGTGTGTGAAAACAAGTCTTAGTTAGAACATTGTCAATTTTTAACGTAAACAATATTGTGAAGAGAGAATAAATAAATGAATTGAATTGAATAATGAATAAATTGGCAATGGATCGGCGTAAAATCACTACCCAAAATGCAACACTACTTTCCCGTGTTGTTTTGAGGATTATCTTATTGACTTTTTACGCATTGAAGTGAACAGAGTGGAACAGAGTAAAAAAATATCTACTATTGAACCAGGTGGTGTAAGTCACGCTTTTGCGTTGTTGGACTGCAACGACAGGTGATTTTGTAATTGTCAGGTTAATAGTGCAGCAGAACTGTCACAAACTGTCTTGCTGTCAGTCCTGTCACTCATAGGCGTGTTCGTTCTCCGTGTTCTGTGTGTGCGTTCCATTCATAGAATTGATTAAATAGAGCATCAAATGATTTTTTTTTTGACATTTTCTTTATAAAAAGGTCTAAAAGACAGAGAGAAAACATAATTTCATGCACTTAAGTCACAATAATCATTTTTCTGCCAGCTGGGTAAACCCCGTAGACGTAGAGGTTATGGAAAATTGTTATTGATTTTTAAAGTTACGTTTAAGACTGAAAACTGTATTAAAATGAAGATTTACACGAACCAGAACAACACTTCCACGTTAAAGCTGCTTATTGCGGCTAACTTAGCAGGAAAGAAAGTTGAACTTGTCAGTGCATCCTTCGAAGGTAGGTGCATTTTCCTCATAGTCAATAGAATTAATTTATCTTGGTGTGTTTAGTGTCTCTCATCTGTAGTAATATCTATATTAGCATGCATTTCTTTCATGTTTCTGTGAAGGTCACAATTCCTGTGCGTAATATTTCATTTTTAATACATAAAAGGAAAAACATTTTTCTTTTAAATCCTCCATGCTTGACCCGAGCCAGCCAGTGAGAAATATCCTAATGTCGCTCGCTACCATGGTAACATGCTACATGTCTATGAGCACTGCTCAATTCCATATTTAAAAAACAAACATGTTTTTTTTGGATCATTAATAAAATGGCCAGTCATCAAATTATTTTATTTTTTCATGACAATAATATTTTAACTATTGCATCAGAAAACCTATAAACAATAGTTTTTTTCTATAATATACCCATGTTTACTAATGTCTTGACTATTGTAGATGGTTTCTTTCATATTGAACTTTTTTATTCTTATAAGATTCTTATTTTCTGGCTATGATATTGCTCTTAGTAAATCATTTAACAGAATAAATGTGCTCGACGGTTCTAAGGAACTTCACTGCCTGAGGTTATCTAATTTGTCACAGTTCTCCTGCACGCGGTGCAACATGTCTTTTTCTTCCATACTTCTCTATTAGTCATCTATTGGGTAGTCATCCCCTTTTTAACCATATCATTATTTACACAGTCCATCCATCGTTTCTTTGGTCTTTCACTATTCTTATACCTATTGACATTCATATTTAATTGGCCCCATATCTTAACTCTTCAAGATTTCAACACCCTTTTTAAACATAATTTGATGAATCAACAGCTGAAAGACTTTATCTCAGGACCTAAAAACACTGGGAGTTAATGTTTGTGTCTAAATATTGTATTTTATTTCGTTTTTGTCTGGTTCTTTTAACTTAATACATACATACAATCACACCTTTTTCCCATGGGTAGGCAGAAACCACAGAACGCCACCTGCTATGATCTCTACACACTCCTTTTGCCTCGTTCAGGTTCATACAATTGGTCATACACACACGCCGGTTGCGAGTACAATGCACCTGACCTTTCTGAAGAACATCACCACCAACAACATCATTTAACATAATATAAAAACATAATCACCCGATAACATTTCCACTGCTGGGACACAGGCCTCAACTCTGTGAGAGGGTCAGCCATAATCCACCATGCCATGGGGGTGTTCATGCAAACTTACGATATAGAAGAAATAGTAATATTTTTGCTTTGAGGTAAAGAAAAGAAAGAATATCATTTATTTGGCACAGTTCGTAAAACACAAAATAAAAGTTAAAAAGAAAACAACAAGTGTGTGCCTCACGGCTGCGCCTAAAAGGTTCATTTCAGCATTAACAACAGACAGATGCTGTCTGGTACATTTGAAAAGCCATCTTAGAATATAATTCTTTAGTTCATTCTGTTCATCAAACACTCACTCCTAACTATATTAACTGGGTAATTTTCTATCACCATCCGAAACTGAAATCACCAACCAGCCAACCACCGGGCAAGCAGTCTTACCAAGGGATATAATTTTACCCAGTAACTGGGTTGTGCCAGATAGGCAGTCGCTCCATATAAAATACTGGTTTCAGCTGCATATGTTTAACCTGGAAGCCGACCCCAATATAGTCGTGTAAAAGCTAAGCAAATAAAACAGATGATAATGTCTATGACACTTTGACGAACAAAAGCACTTTTAATGTACCAATTTGATAAATTTGACTTTGACACTGAAATAACAAGAAAAATGCTGATTTGTCTTCGCCATCGCAGACCCAATCATTTGAACCAGTTCTCATAATACAAAAAGAAAATCAATAAATCAATAAATCCTAAAAACGTAATTTAAATTATAATCATTTTTTTTCTTTCTATTTCAATGTTATTACTTGTATAAGTTTTAGATAAGTTTTACTATTATCTTTAAGTATACTCACTATTCTAAGTAATTTGTATCGCACGTCGTTCATGTTTGTTTAACTTTTTTATATTATGTGGAAAATGTCGCTGGTTATACATTAACACTTCCGTTTTAGTTTTAAGTTCTATTCCATAATATTGTAATGTGTAACCGTTTATTTTCCCAAATAAAATAAAATAAAATAAAATAAATGATAATAATATTTACACTTACTTATCCATATCGGCAAGTGATAAGCCATGTTTTCTTATTGATGTTCACCAAAACTAGTATCTATGTTTATAAATATAAAAATGATAGTATTGTTGACTTGATTTTACTATCATTCCCACTTAATATATAATGGGTTAAGTAACTTATAATTTTCTTGTTTATCTTATTTGTTTTGTTAAAAATACTAGGTTTTTATGTTGAGATAAAATAGTATTTATTGGAGAATGTTTTGGATAGGTGATAGCTTAAAAGCTTGATAAGGGCCGTTATAGCATAATCAAATCAAAATATTTTATTTCACATAAACCTATCTACTTATGAAACGTCATAACTTAAGTGCACGGTTTCAATTAGCTGATTCCTATGGAGAAGAGCCGGCAAGAAACTCCATGGTTACTTACTCTTTTAAAAATAATTAGCTTTTACAATGGTACAAATTACAGTGTTGCTAGGTATGGGAGGACAGTGTAGGACTGTCAACATGTACTAGATACTTAATAAAATAGAAAATGGTCAACAAATCTACAAGGCCTACAGCATTCACAAAATATAAAAGAATCAATACATAAATGTAAGCCCATCAAATTCTCACAGCTAGGATACAGGCCCCCCCTGCTGTATCTGCTGGGGGCTGTATCCTAGCTGTGAGAATTGTAAGATTAAAAACGACTCGCTCAGACTGAGGGGGGCCCCCTCAGTCTGAGCGAGTCGTCCTTAATCTGTCGAAAAGGTCCTGCCGTTAAAATTATCTTTATGCCCTAGTCCCTTTTTACTTGGGGTTGCTTTTTGCAACATGCTTTCATCTTACATTCCCTGTCAACCATAAGGTGAATGCTCCAAACCAGCCCGCGAAATTCAAAATTTCTTACGGTTTTTGCAATTTGCAGGCCAGTGCTAGGTTGTATGTTGATTAAAATATTATTCGCGACTGTAAGACGTATTTTGTTACAGAATTATAATCATCAAAATCACCAATACAACCCTCCAAGTTCATAAAGGCCTAAGAACAAAAAAAAAAAAAAGAGAAAAAGTCATTCCTATAGCTTTATGAACTTGGAGGGTTGTATTGGCGATTTTGATGATTATAATACTGTAACGACATACGTCTTACAGGCGCGAATAATATTTTAATCAACATACAACCTAGCACTGGCCTGCAAATTGCAAAAAACGTAAAAAATTTTGAATTTCGCGGGCTGGTCGGAGCATCCCCCTTAACAAAATATCCCTCCCTTCTCTTTCTTATTAGTCCTCACACAATCCATCCACTTATTCTTTGGCCTTTCTCTCGATCTATGCACGTATATATTCATCATTCTTTTGGTCATGCTTTACTCACTTCTCATTATTCTCATCACCATAATCGGGCACGGGCATTATGTATCCACTCACGCGTCCGAGTGGCGGACCTACATTCCGGTTGACCGTCCACCCCCGCGCAAGTGAAATAAATAATTATTTCACTCGCTATTTACGAGAACGGTGATACCATCTGTGATTTTTCTATTGCACTAGAATGTATTGAACAATTTGGTGTATAGAGATTTGTGAATTTATACCGCATTCCAACGCAGTTTGGCTTTTTTTTTAAGTAGTGTTTTTGGAGAGCATACTACCCGGGACGTTTAACTGCCCCCCTATCTTGGAGAGCATAGTAACCACGGACGCGTGAGTGGGTATTACATTTTATAATAACTTTACACCCCTCTGCTTTTTTTTCTTCGAATGTCTACCAAAAATCTCGCAGGTCAGCCTATGAGATTGTCGGCTGCTTAACCGGACTTGCCTGTGGCTACCTTAATAAATTACGGCCCCCAGCCAGGGCTTAAAAAACTTAAAACTAGAGCGACTACTCGCTAAGGGCACCACCTGTGGGGTACGGACCTTGGCTTAGGGCATCGCTGGTAGAGGGCAGCAAGCGACGGCCTGGATCGGAATGACACCACTCTGCTTTTTTTACTCATCTTTTTATACAAATCGCAAATATCATGACAAGATGGTGCCGGTAACCCCTTGTGAAATGGTTGCGAACGCATAAGCACAAATTAACGCATTTACACTAAATTGCGCATTTTGAAAAATCTCACGTGAGATTATGGGAGGGTCGAGCCAAATCTCACGACATCTCACCAAGGAGGTGAGGGACGTGAGGTGAGGGGTTCGAAAAATTCCACTATTCATCATCTGCCTAGCCTTTTCCCAACTATGTTCCAGTCTAATCGGATGCAGCTGAGTACCAGTATTTTATATGGAGCGACTGCCTATCGGACCTCCACAACCCCTTTACTGGGGTAATACGATACCCCTTGGTTAGACTGGTTGTCAGACTTTCGGGCTTCTGACGACCCGTAACGACTGTCTAAGATCTAGGAAAGACAGCCGGGACCAACGGCTTAACGTGCTTTCCGAGGCACGGAAGGGTCTTGGTATGTAAAGATGGTCACCCATCCACGGACCAACGATGAAGCTCTTCAAGCCAAAAATCTTGCCCCTAATTGCCCCACCTAATTCGTTGGCGCCCCTTAACTGTCAGTTTCTTCTTCTTAAGGTGTCGATAGCAATCTAAATATAGTCAGCCCAGAATTTACCTACGAGCTTAGCACTTTCAGAGGCATCCATCTACTCCTGTAGCGTGCAAACAGCAGGACATGCTGGAGAAAATAATAAATGCCGCATTGTTTGTGGGACAGCACCACATTTACACTCCAGGGCGGAGCCATCTATGAATTTCCACTTGAACAAATTCTCTCTACTTCGGCCTACTTGAGTCCGGAGCCTGTACTGTCAGCTGTATCTTCTTTAACCCTAATCGCTTCTAAACTAACCCTGGGTAACGGTGACTGAGCGTCTGTCTGTGATTGCAGACGATGTATTCGCAGGGCCGCGCCAGCTCCCCCTACTGGAGGTGGACGAAAATGTGAGCTTCTTCTCGAGTAACGCAGCCGCGCAGTACCTGTTCCCTGTGCTGGATCTGTCGGATGATGGACAGTGGTATGTCTCAGTTTTATTATTTATTATTGTAGCTAGATTTGCTGGACCGGACACGTTTGTCGCATGTCAAATGCAATATGGGCTAAGACCACCACAACATGGGTCCCTGAAAACGTCATACAGCATCGCGGAAGACCCAGGCGTAGATAGCGGGACGAGCACGAGGCCTACATGAGGGATTGGTCCTTATTGCGTCAGGATAGAGCTGAGTGGAAAAAGGAAAGAGAGGCCTTTGTTCTGCAATGTGACAATACAGGCTGATACAGGGTGTGGCGTAAGTAATGGTCCACCGTTCAGGATTCTCGATGAACCAGATAATTAACTATAACAATTAAAATTTTTAACCATTTTTAGGGTTTTTGGGTTCCAAAAATATTTCAGTTTTGTCTTTTATTTACGAAATTTCTACCTTTTATTACATATTTGTTTGTAGTTTCAACAAAAACCATTATTTTTTCATTCTGATTTCTGTTAATTACTGCTGAATACTAGAGCTATCATGATAAATAATGATTTTTTATGTAAATTCAGCTCTTTTGAAGAAAAAGTTGGTTCTTCTCTAATTTTAACCCCAATTGTTAACACACCATCAAGTCCAAGAGCGATTTTTGTAAAAAAACCCTTGGGTAAAAATGTTTAAAATTTTTAATTGTTATAGTTAATTATCTGGTTCATCGAATCCTGAACGGTGGACCACTACTTACGCCACACCCTGTATATAGTTTTGTAAGAGCTGCCTCGTAAGTCGCAATCGTTACTGCGGAATATGAGGTCTTCTTTTTTTTTCTGTGTGGGAAATCATCAAATGACGTCTCCCGCACTGGGTGGAGCGGAAGGGCGTATCAACATTTACTGATTAAAACCCACCCGTGTTTCTTCAGTTGCCTGTGCCAAGGCCACGGTAACACTTTCACACAAATCTCGCGACCCTGACAGGAACATGAGGTCTTGGGTTAGATTCCCTGAGGGGTGAGTACGGCCTACTGTGATAGCTTGAGTAACATATTTTATCACAGTTTGGGAGCAAAAAACGTGATAAATGGTGTGACTCAAGCCTAACACAGGCCGTGCTCTCCCCGCAGGAAAAGTGTTATTGGGTTTTTCTAACTGGAATTTCTCAGTAGCAGCCCGTAGTATACTTGATGGCAATAGGCTCGCATCTTATTACATGGGACTTAGACGTATCTGGTGAAATGTAGATGTACTAGGTACATCTTTGCCCAACTCTTCCGGGAACCAAAGCCTGATGTTTCGTTGCAAGAGACAGATAAAAAGAACATTATTTATTTCGTACCTTAAAATTTAAACGACCGCTAGAACCTCAACTTCATTCACGCCTATATTCTCTCTGAGGATATGTAGAGGTGTACCTTTTTTTGGAGTTGAAGTCTTCATGGTTGTCTTTCGCCCCTGGGATGGGCAGAGGGCATGTTAGACTCTTACTGATTAAAACGACCCAGTGTTCCCACCAGCCGGCGTATCATGACCATTTCTATATCTATTCTACCAAGAACAGAAAAAGTTCCTTATGTATTTTAATTCTGTAATAATGTTTCTATCTCATCAATGGAAAAGAGAAATAGTCATCATACTTGACATCATACTCTTGTTGACTGAAGAATAGAAACATCTCTTTTCTTCGGTTTTACACAATTTTTCTACGACACAATCTATCATTTTGTCTTCTCTTCCGTCGACAAATTCCGTTGCTATGGCGGTCATGCTACGCGTGCAGGTGTATGAACCTGCGTCGGGGTGTCGTGTGGCAGCCGAACACAGCAACGTCCTAATCAACCCATTATTGGACAAAAAGGTTTCACTTGAACAAAAGATAACGACGTAATTTCCCGGCTGGTATATTCATTTTTTTTAGGATTCCGTTGCCAAATGGCAAAAAACGGAACCCTTATAGATTCGTCATGTCTGTCAGTCTGTCTGTCCGTCCGTATGTCACAGCCACTTTATTCCGAAACTATAAGAGCTAGGTATGCTGTTGAAACTTGGTAAGTAGATGTATTCTGTGAACCGCCTGAAGATTTTCACAAAAAAATTGGAAAAAAAAAACAATAAATTTTGGGGTTACCCAATACCTACTTAGAACTGAAACTCAATTTTTTTTATCAAACCTATACGTGTGGGGTAGCTATGGACAGGTCTTCAAAAATGATACTGAAGTTTCTAATATAATTTTTTTCTAAACTGAATAGTTTGCGCGAGAGACACTTCCAAAGTGGTAAAATGTGTCCCCCTCCCTGTAACTTCTAAATGATGTACATTACCATGTAAACTTCCACCGAAAATTGGTTTGAACGAGATCTAGTAAGTAGTTTTTTTTTAATACGTCATAAATCGTAAACCGCAATTTACCTTTCATTCAATCAACTCAAATATAAAAATTAAAAAAAATAATAATTTCATAAACATAAACCTTATGCATAAACTGTCAATACCTACAGGTTTGTACGGAACCCTCGGTGCGCGAGTCCGACTCGCACTTGGCCGGTTTTTAATTTCGAATGAGATTTAATGGGAAGGCGAGTGTTTCATTTATGTGCATGCCTATATAAAGCGGTTATTTATGCATGCTTAACATGCTCGCAGTTATGACTTTGGAATAGCTTCTGTTAATATTGAACCTTCATTGAATACTAAATATTCAAATCGATTTAGCTAGAATGCACCTTTGGCAGCCGCGATTCACTGGTATGTAGGGTTTGTCCGGTGAACGTGACATGTTAGAATAGAATTCTAACATTTCATGTAGTCAAAGTTCGGATTATATGTCGTTTGGCATTCTCTACTAGTCTACCTTAGGTGATGCACATAGAAAACATAGTGGATGCAACATAGCAGAACAGTTATCACTACATAGTATAAAACAAAGTCGCTTCCCTCTGTCTGTCCCTATGTATGCTTAGATCTTTAAAACTATGCAACGGATTTTGATGCGGCTTTTTTAATAGATAGGGGAATGTTTATACGTATATTACGCGGGTGAAGCCGCTGGTAAAAGCTAGTCGGAAATAAAAAAAACAATATTTTTGCTAACCCGAAGCGGTGAGCGAAAACGTTTTTTGTTTAATTTTGCTCTTCTTCGCACAGCTCTGTTGGAAAGCCAGCTGTATTAAAGTTATACTGGCTTAGAATGAAGACAGCTTTCACCTTTCAGCCAACAGAAAAAGAACAGGAAAATCAAAAATGTTTCCAGTACCTGCCCTAGCTCCACTAGACTATATTAAATTTTAATCCTTTGAAAAAAGCGGAAGAACTGACGAAAGTCCAGTCCACATCGTCAGAACTCTCCGTTTAAAGAACAAATTTAACCGACGAAAAAAAAAACGGAGGAGGTTCTCAAGTCGACGAGTATACATTTTTTTTTATGTATGACCACGCATAACTTTTTACAGAGTGGTCCGATTTTGATAATTATTTTTTACTGGAAAGGCTATATCTCGAAGGCCATATTTCCATGTAAATTTGGAAAATAAATTCCAACCCTAAGGGTAGGAAAACAGGGGATGATTGATTGTTCACTTTTTGGTTTTAAGTATCTTTAAACTAGGGACTTTAGTGACGGTTCACTAACCAAAGGACACTTCCCGCAGCCAACAATTCCTAGAATGGGAAGCGACGCGTTTACACCCGGCCGTGTCATCAGTACTGACTGCGAAATGCGTTGCCTCTGATCTCAGGCAGTCGCTGCAAGCGCTGCTGTCTACTGCCAACGACACGCTGCGGACACACAAGTATTTGTTGGGGGTGAGTTGTATACAGATACAGTGTAGGAGTGGGAAGCGACGCAGTTCCATCCGGCCGTGTCGTTAGTACTGACTGCGAAGTGCGTCGCCTCTGATCTCAGGCAGTCGCTGCAAGCGCTGCTGTCTACTGCCAACGACACGCTGCGGACACACAAATATGTTGGGGGTGAGTTGTATACAATATGTGTAGTATTAGAATAGGAAGGGATGCGAAACACCCGGCCGTGTCCTCAGTACTGGCTGCGGAGTGCGTCGCCTCTGATCTCAGGCACTCGCGACACGGCGGTGCGCCGCCCAGGCAGTGCACACCTCCACCGTATGCTCCACCGTGTCCTCCAGACGATCCACGCAATGGAAACACTTGGGTGTTTCCTCTCGCCTTGTTCGGAACATGAACTTCCCGAAGCACCCGTGTCCGGTGAGGACGCCTCTCTAGCCACTCCTCAAACAGGGGACTTACCGCTGCAATTGTGGCGTGCCCAGCACTGGTACTACTACGGGTACAATTGTACCCGCCATGTCGCCATGAGATCTATCCGGAGCTCTGTCCACCGTGCCACGATTTGTCGCGGCACCGGAGTTTCGCCCCGGCGTGTTGCCTTCTCACGCCACTCCCACATATGCGCAAGGACTTTTGCCTCCAGATCCCTTGGCGGTAATTCGGTAAGGAGGCTCGCCGCCTCACAGGAGACCGTGCGGTATCCCCAGACTAGCCGGATGGCCATGACCCTATGGGACGCAATCAACCTGCGCGTTGGGCGCAGCCTCAATGAGGCCTTTCTCTACACTTAAAGTGGGGATAGAAAGCTCTTCGCAGTTAGTACTGACGACACGAACGTAAAGAATAGCACCACCCTATTTCTTCCCGTGGGTGTCGTATGAGGCGACTTAGGGACTTTCTAGAGAATGGGCAGCAGCGTTCAATACTCAATACTTTATTGTATTCCACAATGTATATGCTTAGGTGGTAAAACATTTGGTTTAGACACAATCGTGGACCCTGTCGTGCACAGCAAAGGAAATACAGTAGGTAGAGATGGATGGTTCTGTATGCATTTTACCACCGTACTGCGATCGCTTACCTGCCTGTCAAGCGTGGCGATTGTGGCAAACCCCCCAAATTGAAAAAACCCTGAAATATATGATGATGAGGTGTATGCAGATGCAAACTAATTGAAAAAGTCACATTAATACTTGCCCGGATTTTTACCCACAACTTCGTTTTAATCTGACTAATGATTGTTTTCTCGTTCCCAGGACAAACTATCCCCAGTGGACATATCAGTATGGAGCACACTGTACCCTGTCTACTACAACCCAGACCTCAGGCTGGTGTACTTTGCAGAGTACAGCCACATCGTGCGGTGGATCGAAGAGTTGGCCAGTGCTAAAGCTATCCAGGTAAGATTTTAGTATATAAATTCAATAATTATAATAAAAAATATATTAGAATAGTTTGTAAATGTACTAGCCCATGACATTTGGGAATAGTGTAGCTTTCAATCAGTGAAAGTGTTTTTTGTATAAGAATTTAGACCACTTTTAAATGAGTATTCTTCAAAACAAAGTAAAAAAACTAAATTTGTCGTGTGGTTCCATTTTGCATAAATATGGACAATTTGTGTTTCGTAATGTTAATAACTTATTATTGTATAGAATCAAGTTCTTATAACTGAACAGACAGCTGTGCTGCTGGACAGTTTATTGCGGCACTTCTTCTTCCCAGCTAAAGCACTAGGAAGTGGTGTAGGGTGGGCATGCCGAGGGACAGTCTTATGTAATTTTGGCGTTTAAAAAGTGATGACTCTCAGCCTAGATTGAATAAATGAGTTTAGATTTAGTATTTCCGTAAATTAAATTATATAAACAGCTTTGCCTCATAAACAACGTGACATTCTAGTCGTCTAACAGAGGTTATCTACTCAATGTATCCGACATAATATACCTCTTGGCGTGATTAAAAAATACCAATTAAGAAAATACGTACTAAGAACAATAAATAATGCATTAGAATTATGAAACATCCGGTTAAAAATGTTTACGTATCATATGGTAGAGAACATACATACCTACCCAGCGCACGAGTCGACTAGATCATTCCATCTCCATTTTCCATGAGACAAAATATCAAACAAACTACGTCTTGCTTCATCATAATGAATAATATTTTTATTTTTAGTTATTCAAATGTTCATTTCTTTCTTATGGATGTGTATTAGTCATTGGATACATGAAATGGACTGCCGTTGTAAGACGATTTAATTTTGACGGTGTATATTACTTTAGCTATAGACCTACATAAGACAAAATATACTATGTTATTAAGGTTTTCAGGAATTGGATGTATAATTACACTCCTGTTTTTCAGGAAGCTGTAAAACAATGGGGAGGGTCAGCCACAGGTCCGTTCGGCGCGTCCTCAGCACTCGGCATTCCACAGGCCGCCACTGGCATCTTATCCTCACCTGTCGAGTAAGTCAAGTTCATGGATAATATATAAATTCGCTTATGAGTTCGTGTGGTACCGTAAAGAATAGAACCATCCCATTTCTTCCCGTGGGTGTCGTAAGAGGCGACTAAGGGACTTACTAGAGAATGGGCAGTAGCGTTCTCTATGCATTTTACCATCATACTGTGATCGCTAACCCGCCTGCCAAGCGTGGCGATTATGGCACACCCTCCCAAATTGAGGGAGGTGTATGACCAGCTGTGGACGCCTTTCGGCTGAAATGGTGATTAATTACATACGTACATTATCAGTCTATAATGTTCCCACTGTTGGGACACAGGCTTCTCCTCTGTGAGAGGAAGTGGGCCGTAATCTACCACGCGAGCCCAGTGCGGGTTGGTAGATGTCACATGTCTTATTTCTAAGACATGCCGGTTTCCTCACGATGTTTTCCTTCATCGTTTTGAGAGCAGTGGAGATGAAATTCTGTATATAAGTGCTTAGGTAGCAATGAATATTTTTTTATTATTCCATTTAATTTAATCATTCCATTGAGATTATTTTGTTTATTTCTTAAATATTTGGTTTATTTAATAACGAAACTATAAATCAAACAAAACAAAGACCCGCGCAATGCAAGTTGAAACATGTCCTGTCAAGCAAAGTATCAAGTGATGTCAACTAAACGCGACACCTATAATGATTGAGTTAAAAAGTTGAGATCCGTATCCGTAACTGCGGATCTTGACACCAAATATCCGGATTCGGATCAGTATCCGCAGATATTCCTTTTTAACGATCCGGCACATCAGTCCTTATAGATGTTTGAACTTTAGAATATAGTATATTTTGTGCGGAACAAAAAAAAATGATTTAACTGGTGAGCTATTTTTCTTACAGGTCTCCAGATGAAGGCGCTGCAGCGGACTTAGGACCTAGTGCTGAAGAAATAGTGGCGGCCAAAGAGAACTGGGAAACTGGACTCAAGAAACTACAGAAACCGCTGATTCCAGGGAAATTAGTGTGAGTATTGATAAGGTTATTTACCTACTTCCTTTTAGTGACCCAGCGAAGCTTTGTTTTCGTATCTGGTTTCGGCCAAAAAAAAAAAAATTAATCGGCCATTTTCGCCCAGAAATATCATTATTTCGTCATTTTCGGCCAGAGAAATCATGATTCGTCCATTTTCGATCGGAAACATCATGTTTCGGCCGGAAAAATCATGATTCGGCCATAATTGCGTTTTCGGTCAAAATCAGCCGAAGCAGTGGTCAAGCTGAAAGTCGTAAAATTCATTGATAAATAATATACTCAATCAATACAACAAACGAGCGATATGTTGTAATGAAATTATCATGTTTATTTCTTTGAAAGCCTTTATAATTATACGCTTTCGCACCGCAGGTGTAAAAAAAAAACACGCAAAGTGTCAGCGTACAACGAAAAAAAAAAATGTTTCACTCACTCATTTTTATTTCCGGCTTTTTTTTTCGGCCGAAAATCCATTTTCTGTCGAATTATTTTTGATATGAGTCTAATTAAAAAAAGTCTTAATTTTTGTGTTAAACTAATAATTTGTGTCTATGACTTGGCTATCGCATTAGATTGAGACATGTGACGATAGTTTTAAGGCATTTAAATAAACAAATTTAATATATTCCTACAGGTTACCAGTAAAAGACCGTAAGAACATCCTCATCACGTCGGCGCTCCCGTACGTCAACAACGTGCCACATCTGGGCAACATCATCGGCTGTGTGCTCTCCGCTGATATATTCGCTAGGTAACACATATTAGATAAGGAGGCTAGTAAAAAAAAACATGTGTGCAATTCACACGTGGTAGAAGTGAAACCTTCAAAAATTTTGGCTTCAAGATAGTAAAAATAAATAAATAAATAAATTTCTTAGGATAACCAACACACCGTTATCTGATCCCAAACTAGGCAGAGCCTGTACTATGGCAACCAGACAACTGATAAATATACTTATATATTTCTAAATACATACATATTATAGATAAATTACAGCCAGACACAGAACAAATGATTGTGCTCATCACACAAAGATTATAATGAGACGAATGTAAAAAAGTCAAATTTCTATTTGTCCAAAAAGCCTGCTCGAAAAACGTCAAACAGAAAAGTAAACTTTCTCAAGGAGCACCCTTACTTAAAGATTTCCACTACCACAAGTCTTGTGTTAGAGCGAGACACAAAACATAATGACGTTGTTATGTGTCCGTCTCTTTTTACTGTCGCTTTTTCGTTTCACACACAACTTTCAAATCACAATGGTGCTAAAGAAGTTTTCACTTCAAAATGGAATATGGAGGGAAATACTTATCCTTCCTTACTTTTCTATAGAGGAAAGAGAAGTTTAAGGGAGTTCATGTAAATATGGGGAAAGAGTGGGGAGGAGTGAGAGGTTGATATTGGAGATGTGAAAGAGTTAAAGGCCTGTTTGACTGGCCTGTTAGTCTAGTGGTTAGTGACCCTGACTGCTAAGACTGAGGTCGTGTTCGACTCCCATCCAGGACAAATCTTTGTGTGATGAGCACAATCATTTGTTTATTTATTTATTCATTTATTTGCGTAAAACATGCGTTGCGTTGCGTTTGCGTTCTGTGTCTGGGTGTAATTTATCTATAATATGTATGTATTTAGAAATATATAAGTATATTTATCAGTTGTCTGGTTGCCATAGTACAGGCTCTGCCTAGTTTGGGATCAGATAACGTTGTGTTGGTTGTCCTAAGATATTATTAAAGGAGAATGCGTAATGGTTAAATTTACATTGCGAAATTTAAATTTTCCCAAGTTTTTTATGCAATTTGCAGGTCAGTGTCCTTTCTGAGTCTGTGTCTGTGTTCCTATCTGACTACTCTGAGATGAAAGGCCGAAACAAACTCAGAGGTCACAGACTCTATTAAAGTAAAAGTAAGTAAAGTCCAGACATAATCTTGGTCACATCATGTGAAGACCACGTAGATTGGTGACTAAAATGGTCTTTAGAAGAAATAATGACACAGATTGAGTCTCCTCCCATACCTAGTGCTTGTAATTTGAAAAGTTTGTAAAAGAGTAACCGTGGAGTTTCTTGCCGGCTCTTCTCCATAGGAATCAACAATTTGGAACCGTGCACCTAGCTTCTGACGTTTCATAAGTGTCCATGTAGGTTTATGTGAAATATGTATATTTATATTTTTGATTGACGAAACAGTTTTAATTTTACAGGTACTGTCGACTATGTGACTACAACACATTGTATATTTCTGGCACAGACGAATACGGTACCGCCACAGAAACTAAGGTGAGCTAATATTTATTTATAATTATTGTAAGTAGGGTGGCATGGGACATGGACGCACAAATAGTTACTATTGTTACGAGCTGGGTTTCGGGATAAATTAATTTAAGCCAAAATTATCGAAACACACCACAGTTTAATTAAACAATCACAATATCGCAATAGTCAAACAGAGTCACTTGTTTCGCTTGTACTGTATCGCTTGATTCGTATTCGCTCGCTTCCGAAATCGAACTGCCTATCGGGCCGACAATCCGCTATTTATATCCCGAGCAGAACATTCGCGAACATTCAACACTTTTCCACAGTTTACAAGTAGATTCGAAACTTCGAGAACCTTCCACAGACATCTATTTACTGTTTAATCCCGCTACTCAACAATAGATGGCGGTGGCGTCTACGTACAATTGTTCGTAGTACTTGCTACTTGATAACAGATGGCGTTAGCGTGTCGTATCTAGAAGTTTCAACACTGCCCCATCCTTAGATGGAATTAGCGTGACGTTTCTAGACTTTTCGATCTACGTAATGTTGTCCCTTTCTGAGATGGAGTTAGCACGATGTTTCTAGACTTTACGATCTACGTAACACTGCCCCCTCCTTAGACATGCTCGTCCCGAGCATCATTATTCCCGTAATATCGTGCCAATCGATCTACATGAACAATTTTAGGCGCAGTTCGCAAACCCTTTTGTATTCGGTAAGTGACGTCATTGATCTTGGTCACAATCCGGTACGGCCCGTCCCATTTTGCCTGTAGTTTAGGGGACTTCCCTTTGCTGCGCACAGGGTTATGCAACCACACTAGCGAACCTTCGTCGAAGCCAGTATTGTTCATCTTTCGATCATAACGAGTTTTCATTCTCTCGGACATCTGCTGGCCTGATTCTCTGACATGCTCATATACGTCATTCATCTTGTTGCGCAGATCATTTGCATAATCTGTTATACTGCGTGGTGAATCAGGCGGAATGCCGGTTATTAGATCAGCTGGTAACCTTAACTCCCTTCCAAAGTTCGCGAAGGCTGGCGTCACAGTTGTACTCTCGTGAACTGCACTTCGGTATGACAGAAGAAACGGTTGTATGTGCTTGTCCCAATCCTTTTGTCTGCTTGCTACAACTTTTGCCAGATATCTTTCCAACGTCTGATTAAATCTCTCCACCATTCCGTCAGATTGTGGGTGGTATGAAGTGGTTCTGGTTTTGTGAGTACCCATAACCCGACATGTTTCCTGAAACACTTGAGACTCGAAATTCCTTCCTTGATCGCTGTGGATTTCCAAGGGTACTCCAAACCGACAGAAGACTTCGTGGACTAATTTATCAGCGACTGTTGAAGCTTCTTGATTAGGGATGGCGAAGACTTCCGGCCACTTGGTGAAGTAATCCATGACAACCATGAAATATTTATTTCCACTTTCACTTTCGGGAAATGGCCCAGCGACATCTAATGCTATTCGTTCCCAGGGGGCTCCTACGTTGTACACTTTCAATGCACCCCTGCTGCGTGTGTGTGGTCCTTTTACCGCTGCACAACTGGTACATCTGCGACACCAGTCTTCCACATCCTCCCGACAATGGATCCAGTAAAATCTTTCTCGGATCTTTAACAGAGTCCTTCTTACTCCCATATGACCTCCTGAAGAACCATTGTGGTAGAGCTGTAAAACTTCTGGTATCTTCGTTTTTGGGACTACCATTTGCAAGTGACAGCTATTCCCTCGAGCATTTTCCCATTTTCGGCACAAGACACCATCCTGGATCACCAAGCTCTCCCACTGTGCCCAATAACTTTTTGTGGTGGTACTCATCGCTGCAACATCACACCATTTCGGTTTGGGAGCATTAGCTTTAATCCACTCGAAAATTGGCCTGATATCTGTGTCACTTTGCTGAGCATGCTGTAGAGTTTCCTTCCATTCGTCACTAAGGTCCGTTCTTAGCATCCTGACAGGTACTGATTCCTTAGCTTCTTGCCTGACACAATGCTTGCAGTCTTCAGGACAAGGTCTTCTTGATAAAGCGTCCGCGTTACCGTGAGACTTCCCACTACGATGTTCAATTGCGAAGTCATACTCTTGTAGCAGTTCAATCCATCTCGCCACTTGTCCTTCTGGATTCTTAAACTGCAACAACCACTTTAATGCAGCATGATCAGTTCGCAGGTGGAATTTACGTCCAAGCAAGTATTTGCTGAAATGCTGCAATGTCTTTACTACGGCAAGAAGTTCACGTCTCGTGACACAATAATTTCTTTCTGGCTTTGATAAAGATTTGCTGAAGTAAGCTATCACAACTTCATAATCTCCTTTCCGTTGAGATAACACACCGCCAATTCCAGTATTACTTGCGTCCGTGTCAACTATAAATTTATTTTCTGTGTCAGGGTAGCCCAAAATTGGGGTATTGCACAAACGTTCCTTTAAATCTCGGAATGCTATGTCACAATTCTCATCCCAACAGAACGGTCTCTTCTCCTCAGTAAGCTTGTGAAGAGGTTTGGCAATGTCAGCAAAATTCTTGACAAACCGTCGATAGTACGAGCACAAACCCAAAAATGCCCTGACCTGCGTCTTGTCTTTCGGGACTGGCCATTCCTTAACGGCGACGATTTTCTCAGGGTCTGTTTGGACTCCTTCCTTCGAAACCACGTGCCCCAAAAAGCTTACTTGCTGTCTGAAGAATGAGCACTTCTTTGGACTTAGCTTGAGATTGGCTCCTCGGATTTTTGATAGAACACGTTCCAAATTCTGAAGGTGGTCTTCGAATGTGCGGCCCACGATGATGATGTCATCTAAATAGACAAGGCAGGCATCTCCAATTAGTCCCGTGAGAACTAGCTCCATTAGCCTTTCAAATGTTGCAGGAGCATTGCACAATCCGAATGGCATGACGTTAAACTGCCATAATCCCTTTCCCGTAGAAAATGCGGTTTTCTCCTTGTCTTTAGGGTCTATTTCCACTTGCCAGTAGCCACTTTTTAGGTCTAACGTGGTAAACCACTTCATTCCTGCCAGCGTGTCCAGTGTGTCGTCGATCCGGGGCAGTGGATAGCTGTCTTTCTTAGTAACGTCATTCAATCGACGATAGTCTACACAAAACCGCATGCTGCCATCTTTCTTTTTCACCAGGACCACAGGAGAACACCAAGGACTAGACGAAGGCTCTATAACTCCATCCTTTACCATCCCTTTAATCATGGTATCTACCTCCTTTTCTCTTGCCACTGGTAGTCTTCTGGGTCGCTGTCGTATTGGCAACTCATTTCCGGTATTAATTCTGTGTTGAACTAATCCAGTCTTCCCTATGTCAGCATCATTTCTGGAGAATATGTCTGCATACTGAAGTAGCATCTTCCTAGCCTTCTCTCTTTCTTCTTTTGATAAATCTTTACGACAGTCTTCCAAAAGATTTAACACGTTAAATCTTGGAGATTGGGTGTTATTTTGAGAAGGCTGATATTGGCATTCACGCATCCAAGCTACTTCCCCACAGGAACCCATCAACGCACCCTTCTTGATTACTTGCTCCTTTTCACTTGGGTTCAGTATGCGTACGGCTGCAACGTCAATTGCCTTTACCAAGGTCCGCGCAATTTTCCATGGAAGGTTTTCATCCAATCCTTCAATGAGAATACATCGGTTTTTCTGCCCGGAATTATGTGGGAGCCTAACTGGAACTATTGTTTCCGATCGGGGAGAAAGAACAATCTTCTTCAAGCAGTACACTTTCCCTGATGGTGCACCTTCCATGAAGACTTCTTCTGACCCACATTTTAGGACTCCTTGATTAACGTCGATCTCGCAACAGTGCTGCCGCATGAAGTCCAAACCTAAGATGCAGTCGTCCACTATGTCAGCCATGATGACCTTATGCCGGTAGATAGTGTTTCCCAGTTTTAACTCCACTTCCTTCTCACCACGGACGGTTATGTGCTGACCGGTAGCTGTTACTAATTTTACGCCGTCATGCTTACCGAAGAAGTCCCCAAGAAAACGATTCGCTAGTTGGGAACTGACAACCGTGCGAGAAGCTCCAGTATCCAATGTCAGCTTACATGGTCTTCCGTTCACTTCACCTTTTATGACTAGGGTGTTCCCATCATGGGCTTGTGAGACCGAAATTCTTGGGGCTAATTTAACACCAGCCAGCACCCGCCCCGCAGTCCTGGCGTTGACTAGTTTTCCTGCTGCTGGGCGGTGATATCTGCCGCCTTTCTTTCTTGGGTCTGGTTTTCGTTAGCTGTGTTTCGCTTCGGGCAACTTGACCGAAGGTGGCCTTTTTCTCCGCAAGTGTAGCACTTAGGGCTGTACCTCGGACGGTCACGGACAGGTGATGCGGCAACCTCCCTGATGCGATGGGCTCGATGATCTTGCCTCACAGCCTCCACCTCCAACGCATGGGCCAAGGCATCCTTGAGTGTCTCGTGGTGTCCAAGTCTTACAGTAGCCCTTACTTCCAGGTCCCGTATGCCATCTATGAATGCTTGAGTCAGAGTCCCATCGATGAGTGCAGGCGCAGACTGGTACGCTTTTCGAACCAGCTTTTCTATTTCTAGGGCCCACTGCTGCAGGTTTTCACCACTGCGCTGCACACGATCCTTCAACTGCGCACGAAAAACGTGTTCCAGGTGCGCGTCACCGTATCTGGCCTCTAACGCCTCAACGAGCTGCTCGTAGGTAACATTTTTGCCGAGAGCCTCTAACACGGTTAAGGCCTGATCACGAAGGGCCAAAGTAAGCGCGGTCATGGCCTGCTCTTTTGTCCACCCATTTGCATTCATGACAGCTTCAAATTGAATTTTGTATGCCGACCAGGAAGATGTTCCGTCGAAGGGTGGCACTTTAAACCCGCGCACGGAAGGTGCAGCAACTATCGGAGCCGTAGTCCGGCCTTCAGCTTTCAGAACTCCAACCGCTTTTCTTATATCAGCGATCTGGACTTCGGCCTCGGATATACGATTTTCATGTACCTGAACAGTCTCCTTCATGGCTTTGATGTCCTTGCCAAATGTCACGTGTAGATCTTTCAAAAGGAGAACCTGCTCCTCTTTACCCTGCTGCAGCTGTTCCTGTAGGCGGCGGGCCTGTTCTTCCTGTCGACGAGCCTGTTCTTCCTGTCGGCGAGCATGTTCCTCCTTCGGTAAAACTGGCATAATTTATCCCTTACTTCTGACACCAAATGTTACGAGCTGGGTTTCGGGATAAATTAATTTAAGCCAAAATTATCGAAACACACCACAGTTTAATTAAACAATCACAATATCGCAATAGTCAAACAGAGTCACTTGTTTCGCTTGTACTGTATCGCTTGATTCGTATTCGCTCGCTTCCGAAATCGAACTGCCTATCGGGCCGACAATCCGCTATTTATATCCCGAGCAGAACATTCGCGAACATTCAACACTTTTCCACAGTTTACAAGTAGATTCGAAACTTCGAGAACCTTCCACAGACATCTATTTACTGTTTAATCCCGCTACTCAACAATAGATGGCGGTGGCGTCTACGTACAATTGTTCGTAGTACTTGCTACTTGATAACAGATGGCGTTAGCGTGTCGTATCTAGAAGTTTCAACACTGCCCCATCCTTAGATGGAATTAGCGTGACGTTTCTAGACTTTTCGATCTACGTAATGTTGTCCCTTTCTGAGATGGAGTTAGCACGATGTTTCTAGACTTTACGATCTACGTAACACTATGAATTCAGAATAACATTCTAGACACCCTAGCGTAGAAATTTTTCGTCGGTTATCAAAAAAATCCGCTGTTTCATATAAAAGTGTAATACCTCATTAGGGGTCATCTTTTTTTAAAAAAAAAATCAAAATCAAAAGTCATTTATTCAAACTAGGCTGAGAGTCAGCACTTTTTGAACGTCAAAGTTACATAAGACAGTCCCCCCAAAAACGCCCACCCTTCGACACTTCCTAGTGCTTCAGCTGGGAAGAAGAAGTGGCGGAACAAACTCCCCAGCAGCACAGCTGTCTGTTAAGTTAGAAGAACTTGATTCTATACAGTATTATGTAAGTAATTAATAGTATAAAACAAAACAAAACATACATCAAATTATGCGTCATATGTCAGCTAGCACACGCCAATATACGAACAAAACATTAAAAAACTAAACTCAAGCTGAAATAATAAAATCGTAAATAGAACTTAAAACCTAAATAAGAGCCTCCGGGTATAAAGGGCGTGCCCGCTTACATACACAACGATGAGGAAAGCTAATTCTGATTCTGGTTGAAAGAACATAAACATTGAGTTAATTACAGCGACCAACTATTCTTATCGTTTAAGAAGTCGTTGATAGAATAGTATGCCTTTGAACAAAGGTTGGATTTTACTTTAGCTTTAAACTTATTAAACTGCAAATCTATGAAAGCAGAGGGAAGCTTGTTGAAAAAGGTAATACCAAGAATAGGAAAAGGTAATCTATAAATTACGTCACACAAATTTCATGATTTTTAGACCCGCCCCCCCCCGTCCTTGTCACAGCTGGTCACATTTGTGAGACCCCCCACCCTAGTGTGACGTCACATAATTTGCAATTTTACATCTAGACGTCGAATTTTTTTTAAATTTTTCTTTCGTTGTTCATATTTCGTGTTTTAATAGTACTATAAATATGTATATCCAATTTTGTAAATGTGACGTCACAAAATTTAGGGCCCCTCCCACCCTCTTGTCACACAATATGACAATTCGTCGACCCCTTAACCTTAACGTGTGACGTAATTTATGGATGGCCCCTTAGTAGCCTATAATGTTCCCACTGCTGGCACACAGGCGTCCTTTCGGTGAGAGGGAGTGGGCCATAATCCACCACGCGGGCCCAGTGCGGGTTGGTAGATGTCACATGTCTTCGAATTTTTGGTTCTAGGACAACCCGGCTTCTGCACGATGTTATTCCTTCACCGTTTTGAGAGCACCGGTGATGAAATTATTTACATAAAGTTAAGTGCCTCGTTAAGTCATTTCATTTCATAAAACAATTTACATTGTGTTGAATATAAATATACACATACAATTTACATAAGAATACAAGGAACTATGAATTATTGAGTAACCTTCAAGTGAAAACTCAATTAATTAAAACAGTTTTGAATATAATGCTAATGCCAAATAGTTTAAAAAAAATATATATCAAAACAGCTTTCAAAAATAATGACAAAGAGGTTTAAAATATAATGTCAACCAGTTTTCTATACAATGTCAAGCAAAATCAATTCAAAATATAATGTCAAAAGATGCTAAAATTATAATAATGTCAAAAGCAATTAAAAAAAAATATGTTGATCATTTATTATTTTGTGACATTTCCGATATAATAATAAGTTCGCACCTACGACCTACAAGTCGTAAGCCGCGGCCTTTACCACTGAGCCACCACTGTTTACGTGTAATACCTACGCGGTCAAAATGTATAGACCAGCACATTTTTATTAGTAACCGATTAGAAATTTCTGCGAGCCCAAGTATTTGGGCCCCGTGAAGTACCATGTACTGAATCCATGGTAAAAAGTTGGGCGTCAATGTCTCCTCCACCTTGTAATTTGACAGCCGATTTCAACAAAAGCAAGCACGCATATGACAGACTGGATGCGGAAGGCGGAGGACAGGGTGTTGTGGCGCAGCATGGGAGAAGCCTATGTCCAGCAGTGGTCTGCCATAGGCTGAGTTGATTGATTGATTGATTGATTGAAGCAAGCATATGATTTCAATGTTTTGTTGGTATATTGGCGTGTGCTAGCTGACATATGGCGAATAATGTATGTTTTGTTTTATAATATTAATAACTTCCACAATACTGTATAGAATCAAGTTCTTCTAACTTAACAGACAGCTGTGCTGCTGGGGAGTTTGTTCCACCACTTCTTCTTCCCAGCTAAAGCACTAGGAAGTGTCGAAGGGCGGGCGTTTTGGGGGGACTGTCTCATGTAACTTTGACGTTCAAAAAGTGCTGACTCTCAGCCTAGTTTGAATAAATGGATTTTGATTGATTTTGATGAAATTTTTATACAAAATTTCGAATAAAACTTTATTTATTTAATTTTATTACTGTTTTAATTGGAAATGCGTTCCTTGCGAAGCATGTGTGGTGTGACTATGAATGATAGGCTGAGGAATGATGTGATAAGAGAACGGTGTGGTTTAAAAGAAGATGTAGTGACAAAAATTGAAAAATGTATTCTTAGATGGTTTGGTCATGTTGAGAGGATAAATGAAGGACGGCTCACAAAAGGTATTTCAAGGCAGATGTGAGTGGAAACACCGCCCCAGGAGGACATATAGGGACCTTATTGGTGATGTTCTTCAGAAAGGTCAGGTGCGTAGTACTCGCAACCGGCGTGTGTGTATGACCAATTGTATGAACCTAAACGAGGCGAAAGGAGTGTGTAGAGATCGTAGCAGGTGGCGGTCCGTGGTTTCTGCCTACCCCCATGGGAAAAAGGCGTGATTGTATGTATGTATGTATGTTTAATTGGAGTCCTGAATAATCTTTGTCTCAAAACAATAATAATTATATTTGACTGGCCTGTTAATCTAGTGGTTAGTGACACTGACTGCTAAGACTGAGATCGTGGGTTCGATTCCCACCCCGGACAAATCTTTGTGTGATGAGAACAATCATTTGTTCTGTGTCTGGGTGTAATTTATCTATAATATGTATGTATTTAGAAATATTTAAGTATGTTTATCAGTTGTCTGGTTGCCATAGTACAGGCTCTGCCTTGTTTGGGATCAGATAACGTTGTGTTGGTTGTCCTAAGATATTATATTAAAAAATATTTTTTTCCATGTTTTTCAGGCGTTAGAAGAAGGCGTAACTCCCCGAGAGATCTGTGATAAATACTTTGACATTCACAATAATGTGTATCGATGGTTCAACATCGGGTTCGACTACTTCGGGCGGACCAGCACGCCGCAGCAGACTGAGTAAGTATATATAGTACCCGAAGGTCATATGGCATGTCTAGCTTTAGAAAAAGACGGTCATACAGGTATGAGTGAAACGAGACCACGCATAGTCCATTTTTAACCCCCGACGCAAAAACAGGGGGGTTAAAAGTTCGACTGCTATATGTGTTTGTCTGTGGCACCGTAGCTCTTAAAAGGGTGAACCAATTTGAGTGCAGTTTTTTAATTTAAAAGTAGGGTTTTTAGCGGTGGTTCTTAGACAAGTTTTATCAAAATCGGTTCAGCCGTTTGGACACGACGATCCTTTGATCAAAATATTATCTATAAGTTTTTGGTAAACTTAAAGCCAATACGTATATTTATTTTATTTTTGAGAGCATTTTATTAAGACCAAAAGTAGAGATGTTTTTATTTAAAAAATATATGTATCGTATATAGTGTATTTAGTTACTGTAAGAGTGGTGCCTTGACTTTGGACTTTTCCAATGCTTTTGATACCGTCAATCACGAAGTCCTTTTATCCATCCTGTCCTTTCTAAGTGTCTCTCCGGAGGTACTGGAATGCTTTTCTCCTTATCTTCGGAGACGTCAGCAGTCAGTTTATCCTGGGGACTCTTAATCGAATTGGTGTAATCTTGCAGCTGTGGTCCTTCAAGGCGGTATATTTTGTCCTCTTTTATTATTCTTCATTTTAATTAATCACATTACCATCCAGCTTCGGACTGCGTCGGGAGGGGAAGGGTGTTTAACTCCCCCCTGTACATGAGGCGCGCGTGGAACACTACTTAACCCATTTATCTGCTAATTGATAATATCACAATATTAAATACTTCGTATTATTTTGTCCACAGAATAGCACAGAGGATGTTTTTAAAGCTGCGCGACAACGGGTTCGTGAGCTCGCAGTCTGTGGACCAACTACTTTGTACGAATTGCGACCGGTTCTTAGCAGACAGGTGAGGTTCATCTTAAACTAACTATTGCCAGTCTGCGATCCGGGATGAAAAATAGCCATTCTATGTCCGTTCAGTGTGGTGCCGGACGTAAAGAATAGCACCAACCCATTTCTTCCCGTGGGTGTCGTAAGAGGCGACTAAGGGACTTACTATAGAATGGGCAGCAGTGTTCTCTATGTATTTTACCAACATACTGCGATCGCCAACCCGCCTGCCAAGCGTGGCGATTATGGCATCCCGCCTGGAAATTGGGGGAGGCATAATATGTTTTGCTGTGGACATTGATGGACATGGATGTTGATGATGTTTGGGTGTAACATAATCGCCACGCTTGACAAGCGGGTTGGCGATCGCAGTATGGTGGTAAAATGCATAGAGAACGCTGCTGCCCATTCTATAGTAAGTCCCTTAGTCGCCTCTTACGACGCCACGGGAAGAAATGGGAAATTGCTATTCTTTACACACGACAGGAGGTGACCCTTTTTTTTTTAGATGGGCATTCATCAAATGGCGTCTCCCGCTCTGGGCGCAGCAGGAGGGCGTGTCAGACTTTTACTGACTAAAACCCACCCGTGTTCCTTCAGTTGCCCATGTGCCAGGGTCAAGGTGTCTCTTTCGAACAATCTCGCGACCCTGGCAGAGGATGTCCCTACAACCGCGTTTTATCAGTTATTGTTTCTAGATATACTCTAATTTATTGCGGTATTTGCATTATTAGTTAGGTAATGTTAGTTGTTTATTAGTTTCTATACTCTTCTTATTATTTTTATGTCCTGTGCGTATTTCAAATAAAATATTTTTCTTTCTTTCTTTCTATCTTTATTATATTCTTTTTTTTACCACAGATTCGTAGAAGGCACATGTCCCTATCCTGGCTGTGGGTACGAGAGCGCGCGAGGAGACCAGTGCGATAAGTGCGGCAAACTGATCACTGCGACAGAGCTGATACAGCCGAAATGTAAAGTGTGCGGACACACGCCTACCATCAGGCCGAGCGAGCAGTTGTTCATTGAACTGGGCCAGGTGAGTACACAGTGGCGCGTAGTGGCCCATGCTGGCCCATAGTGGCCCATAGTCAGTTTCAGTTCTCATAAACAGGTCAGGGTGCTTACTCTCGAATATAATTCCAATAGATCGACATTGGAATTGTCAGTCAAACGTCAGTGATTGGCTGGACTCACTGAGTCTAGCCAATCCCTGACGTTTAACTCAACCAACTGACGTTTGACCAATGTCGATCTATTGGAATTATATTCGAGAGTAAGCACCCAGGTCAAGTCAGGTTTCAGGTCTGTTTAAACAGTGGCCAATATTGATCCACCGTCTGTTTATACAGTGGCCCATATTGACACATCGACAGTTTACACAGTGGCCCATATTGGTCCATCGTCAGTTTACAAGTGGCCCATATTGTTGGCAATTTAGATATTTGCAGGGTTCCCTTCTTTGTGCATAATGTTCGTTTTCCTAATATACTTTGGCAAAACTATTTTGGTTTAATTTATTTTGCAATAATAATACTATGTATTTTTTAGGTATACCTAACTATTTTGGTATCATTTGTTTTGCCATTTATAATACTTTACCATATTTTTAGGGTTCCGCACCTCAAAAGGAAAAAGCGGAACCCTTATAGGATCACTTTGTTGTCCGTCCGTCCGTCTGTCAAGATCCTTTTTCTCAGGAACGCGTGGAGGTATCAAGCTGAACTTTATATCAAATACTCAAGTCTACTGTCCCTTGAAGCTGTGAAAAAATCAAACTTCTAAGCTAACGCAATCAAAAGATATAGCCGTTAATACCGCAAATTTCCACAAATTTTCGAAACTCGCAAGGGAATCAAAACCTAAAGGGTACTTCCAGTCGATCTAGAATTTCGAAATTTGGTACGAAGCAACGTCTTATAGCACAGATAAAGGAAAACTTAAAAACGTAAATTTTTAGTTACATCATATAATAAACAGAACAAAACACAGACAGAAATAAAACCAAGCCAAGAAACAAAACTGAACTACGACTCGATTGTCTTGATGGGTGAACTTTTACTTAAATACCTACAGGTTTGTACGGAACCCTGGGTGCGCGAGTCCGACTCGCACTTGGCCGGTTTTTTTTTGGAATACAGCTTATTTGTAACTTCAGTTCAAATTTTCTTACGTTTTTTAGGAAAAAAATCGTAAGAAAATGTTTTTTTTTTTATTCTTTTTTTTTTGGACTTTGATACTACATGTATATGTCAGTCCGATTTATCTTATTTACTAATTACACATCAGTAGTTTAACTTAAGTTGATAGTAGTTTAAACAAAAGACAAGCTCCTTCACTGTTAGGGTTTGAGAGTAAAGAATTCATGATTCCGACCTGCAATTTGTCCAGACCTAATTTCTCTGATAATTCTTCTCTCTCTGCCTGAAATTGAACACACTCCATCAACAAGTGGTATACATCGTCTATTACTCCACAAGTATCACATTTGGGGGAAGACACCTTCCCCATTAAAAAGGCAAACTTGTTTGATGGAATATGTCCAGTTCTGACTCTGTGTGCTATAACAATCAGTTTCCTACCTAACTGACTATATGTACACCAAGGTATACGAGGAGGCTGACATTGGATAGTTTTATACCATATGCCCTTTTCTAATGATCTCTGATTGAAATATTCCTTCCACAAATCATAACACTGTCCCTTAAATTCACTTAATATTTCTGAATAATATGGTTTCACATAAATTTCTTGTCCTTCTGTACTTCCAATTTTTGCCAATCTATCAGCCTCCTCATTACCACGTATCCCAATGTGCGATGGAACCCACTGCAACCTCAGATCCACTCCTTTCACCGCTAATTCCTCTATTTTGGAGAGTATCTCGTATGCTATCGGTGTACCTCTGCAACCAGAGGCGCATCGAGCTATATGATGTAAGGCACTCTTACTGTCTGAACATATAACAATTTTACTATCATCAATCGTTTTGACATATGATAGGGCTTCTGAGATCGCAATAAGTTCCAACGACATAATACAAAGATTTCCAACTACTTTAAAACATCCAGTAGCATTTTCTTTCGAGCAAACATAAAATGCAGCTCCCCTACCTTTCTTACTCATAGATCCATCTGTATAAATTACTACCCAGTCAGCATATTTTTCTATTAATAATTCTTTCGTTACATCGTGTCTCAACAGATTTAATTCGTAAAAATCTTTAGCTCGATGCATGCTATCTAAACCAACCGAAATTATATTATTAGCATCAATGTAAGTGACCCACGTTGCCAAGGTATACATCTCTAATGGAGAGGACGAGGCAACCTGAACATCTTTAACTTCATGTATAACAGACACAAGTAATGGAATCTTTTTGCGTGTCCAATAACTGTTGGTAGTAAAACTATTTAGTTCTTTTAATAATTTTATCGTTACATTGTAAGTCGAAGATAGGGATTTTAAACAATATTTGTAGGCTAAAAATCTTCTCCTTATGTGCAGTGGTGGAATACATAGCTCACTCTCCACTTGGCCGGTTTTTTTTTTGGAATACAGCTTATTTGTAACTTCAGTTCAAATTTTCTTACGTTTTTTAGGAAAAAAATCGTAAGAAAATGTTAATTTACACTACACAGCTACCCTTTCACGTGTGTGGCTATCAATCCTTGTACACCATGGCCCATATAGGCTACAAACTGACCTGCCCCCCCCCCCCCCCCAGCTGGAGCCGTCCATCCGCACATGGATCAACTCAGTACAGCAGCAGTGGTCCCCCCCGGCGCGCGCCGTGTCCCGCGCCTGGATGAGAGAACCGCTCCGGGCCAGAGCGGTCACTCGAGACCTCAAGTGGGGCGTGCCTGTACCTATAGAGGGTTATACTAACAAGGTAACTATAAAATATCTTATCTCTAAATATCTTAGGACAACCAACACACCGTTATCTGATCCCAAACTAGGCAGAGCCTGTACTATGGCAACCAGACAACTGATAAATATATACTTTTATTATAAAACTGAAGAGTTTGTTTGTTTGCTTGAACGCGGCAAACTCTGGAAGTACTGATCCGAATTGAAAAATTCTTTTTGGTAGCCTATTTATTGAGAAAGGCTATAAGCTATATAACATCACGCTAAGATCAAAAGGAGCGGAGCAGGAACGAAAAATGGACGAAAATTGGCTGGCAATTCGATGCGACGGGAAGGGTCAAAAATTTGACGCGGACGAAGTCGCGAGCAGAAGCTAGTAGTGCATACTACTGGTCGCCTAGTGGCCGAAATTCGACCAAAATTCATTTAAAAGTTTATGTATTTGCAAAGGTTAAGCTACACTTGCCGAGGTCGGTTCGTTGATGGGCGAATATCCGTTACATATCGAGACTTCACCCGTGTACTCCAAATATTTCATTTTCCTCTTGAATCACTTTGTCTGTTGATGAAAACCGCATTAATATCCGTTGCGGAGTTTAAAAGATATAAACATACAGACGAGAGAAGCAACTTTGTTTTATACAATGTAGAGATAAATCTATAAGTACTTCTCTAACAAGGAGAGGTCACACTGGTGGGTCACCGATTTGGCTGATCCTCCGCCTATGCAAAGAGGTAAATTCCTAAAAGCCGGAGAAGGAGAAATTATTTCCCACTCTTAGGCTTACCATTAGTGTGAGTCCCAAAAACTCAAAGTTATCTTGGCGAAGTAAGCAGCATATTAATTTTTTCTGTCTCTTTTCATAAAAAAATATTCATTCGCTACCAGTATTCGGGTTATAAAATAATATTCTTACAGACCTACACTGTTTGTAATAGTAAAATTCAATAGACATTTCAAGATAGAATAGTTATTTTTCTTAATTATTTTATTCAGGTGTGTAGCTGTTTGGATGATAATTATCATAAAAACATATAAAGCATAAATTTAACTGGCATCTGCTACAAGATATGATTGCAGAATTTGAGCAAGCACAATTCTTTTTAGGGTTCCGTTGCCAAATGGCAAAAAACGGAACCCTTATAGATTCGTCATGTCTGTCTGTCTGTCCGAGTATGTCACAGCCATTTTTTTTCAGAAACTATAAGAGCTATGCTGTTGAAACTTGGTAAGAAGATGTATTCTATGAACCGCATTAAGATTTTCACACAAAAATAGAAAAAAAACAAACAATAATATTTGGGGTTCCCCATACATAGAACTGAAACTTAAAAAAATAATTTTTCATCAAACCCATACGTGTGGGGTATCTATGGATAGGTCTTCAAAAATGATATTGAAGTTTCTGATATCATTTTTTTCTAAACTAAATATTTTGCGCGAGATACACTTCCAAAGTGGTAAAATGTGTCCCCCCCCCCGTAACTTCTAAAATACGGGAATGATAAAACTAAAAAAAATATATGATGTACATTACCATGTAAACTTCCACCGAAAATTGGTTTGAACGAGATCTAGTAAGTAGTTTTTTTTAATACGTCATAAATTGTAAACCACAATTTACCTTTCATTCAGTCAACTCAAATATAAAAATTAAAAAAAAACCATTTAATTTCATAAACATAAACCTTATGCATAAACCGTGAATACCTACCTGCAGGTTTGTACGGAACCCTCGGTGCGCGAGTCCGACTCGCAGTTGGCCGGTTTTTAATCGAGAGCTTGGTAAGACAGACATTTAAGACATTTGCTGATCGTACGGCGTATGTATGTAAATACTAGTAACCGTGCGACCAGTCAATGATCAGCGGACGGAATGAAATAGTAAAATGTGATCAACGTGCTAATATAAAAGTTTTGTTAATTCCTTCATCAGGTATTCTACGTGTGGTTCGACGCGCCGATCGGCTACTTGAGCATCACACAGAACGCGACCAAGGAGTTCGAGAAATGGTGGAAACCTGACAAAGAGTATGACGTGAGTTGCTTTATATTATTACTTGTTGTATTGTTAAATATAGCCTTTATATAAAATTGTTTCCCAACAACTTATAGAGCAATATAGACAGAAATACTGACATGAAATGTTTTTTTTCGGGTTCCGTACCCAAAGGGTAAAACGGGACCCTATTACTAAGACTCCGCTGTCCGTCCGTCCGTCTGTCACCACGCTGTATCTCATGAACCGTGATAGATAGACAGTTGAAATTTTCACAGATGATGTATTTCTGTTGCCGCTTTAACAACAAATTGAAGAAAAACACTACAAAGTTGAAAAAAAAACCATTTTATTTCAACAGAGAGAGGGTTACTCGATGTTCGCGATAATGCGACAACTTTACCCTAGGGACATAATACATATAGTGACCTTATTGGTGATGTTCTTCAGAAAGGTCAGGTGCGTAGTACTCGCAACCGGCGTGTGTGTATGACCAATTGTATGAACCTTAACGAGGCAAAAGGAGTGTGTAGAGATCGTAGCAGGTGGCCTTCCGTGGTTTCTGCCTACCCCCATGGAAAAAGGCGTGATTGTATGTATGTATGTATTTATTTATCCTAGTAAGCCATAGCATAAAAGTAGGTCTTGCCAGAGTTATAAATATTGACTAGTCAACAAGCTATTGGGTTCCACGCGCGCCTCAAAGAGATGTCAGCAAACTGAAGGAGTCCGCTACGACCGATGCCTGCCAGGGTCGCGAGATTTGTTCGAAATAGATACCGTAGCCCTGGCACAGGCAACTGAAGGAACACGGGTGGGTTTTATTCAGTAAAAGTCTGACACACCTTCCTGCTTTGCCCAGAGCGGGACTCTTCATTTGACGATTTCCCACCCACAAAAACAAAAGCGTAAGATTCGGTCTTGCCAGAGTTATAAATATTGACTATACTCCATTTGTTTAGGTAGTTAACTAAATGTAAACAATCTTAACATGTCTTTTATCTAAAAAAACTGTCTAAAAATTGAATCTAAAAATGTTTACAATTAGGTATTTACTTAAACCGATGTTAGGTAAGTAACTTAATTTAAATAATATTTGTTGGTCTTTTATACGATTTATTTTATATAAAAAGACATATCAAGATTGTTTACCTTTAGTTAACTAGCTAAACAAATGGAGTATAGTTAGCAACGCGGTATTGGGTCTCCTGCAATACGTACAGCGAAATAACCAATATTATCTTGTCTACAGGTGAAGCTGTACCAGTTCATGGCTAAAGACAACGTGCCGTTCCACTGCGTCATGTTCCCGGCGACGCTCATGGGAGTCAACGAGGGACATGTGCTGGTCAGCCATCTCTTCGCCACAGGTACTTTAAAAACCCATGAATCATTATCATTCTCTAGCCCTTATTTTTGGTCGACGCAACTTGTCTTTTTCTTCCACACTTCTCTATTATTCGTCACTCAGTAGTCATCCTCTTTCTTACCTTATCATCACATAGTCCAAACCGTCAGTTCGGTTTTGCGAAAACATGTCTGATGCACTACAGAAATGGGGCAGTCCTAATAATAATCCTTATTTATTTATTATTTTATTTTATTCCTTTTAAGAAGGCTTACAGACTAATAACAGAGTAATAGGTAACAAAAACATATAATTAAGTTGCTAATAACAAGCCTCCACAGATATTCCGTTTTCGGCTACGGCGACCGTTTCATTACAAACCTACTGGCGTCTATCATGGCCTCTCATGTGGCTAGCAAAACCGCCTTTGCTTACAAAAATTCTTGTACAGAGTGGACACGTGAGAGCACCATTAAAATAATTGTAATTGATTGCCGCTGGTGGTCGGGCTTTTAGTTCGTCCCGCTTAGAGTCTAATTTTGAAAGCCGACGAGTCTCAAAGTCAGAAACTTTCTGGTGTACCAGTGACCTCCACTCTCTGCGGTAAGACGCATGCTTTTCCCACTGAGATGGATCTACGTCACACCCCTTCATGTGTCGGTTAAGCACATCCTTAAATCTTAAGAGTTGTCCGCCGTGCTTCCGCTTGCCCTCCTGAAGTTCTGAATAAAGGATGCGCTTCGCCACTCTCTGCTCCGACATGCGCGCCACATGGCCGCACCACCGAAGTTGCCTTCTCATGAGATACGCCTCGATGCCTCCCACATTTGCTCGTCTCAGTACTTCAGTCAGTCAGTCCTAATATTGGCAGTCCTAATAGCATACTTAAAACGTTATTATTTTGGACGCGTAACGCATCTCGCGATCTTTTGTGACCTTGTGTGATTTTTACTGACCGCGATGAAGGCCGTCTTTGCGGTCACTATGTCAGATTAAGAGTTCTAAAGGTATTTAAAAAATCTATTATTTCTTCTTCAGAATATTTGAACTATGAAGACGGCAAATTCTCGAAGTCTCGAGGTGTCGGCGTGTTCGGAAGTGATGCACAGGTAAGCTATTAAACCTTTGAGGGTTATTTCATCTTTAAATTCATTCACTAGCCTCTGTTCGTGACTTGGTCTACGGGAAACTTCTTGTTCTCCCAACCCACTTCGGCACATCGCATCACCTGCCCACACTATTAGTTCATTTTCACTCAGAGTTCATTATGACTTTTTCTTTTTGCTCGGAATGAATTTGATTACATTAAAACAAATAATAATAACAGTATTCATAACGCCGATGACTACATAGACTGCCAGGGTCGCGGATCCTGCCATTGTCGCAGATTAGTTCGAGTTACCGTGGCCCTGGCACAGGCTACTGAAGGAACACGGGTGGGTTTTAGTCAGTAAAAGTGTGACACGCCCTTCCGCTCCACCCAAGAGCGATTGGTTCCCCACCCATAAAATAAATAAAAAAGTTTATTAAGCGTAGCAGAGATATCGACTCGTAAACTGTAACCATTAGTAACAATACTTTTTTAATTATCATAACATTTCATTTTTCAGGACACAGGTATACCTTCAGACGTGTGGAGGTTCTACCTGGCTAGCATTCGACCTGAAACCTCGGATTCCAGTTTCAGTTGGATGGAACTTGGTACTAGGTAAGAAAAATGAAATAATTCATCATAGCAAACTACATTTTGAAAATGCCAATCATCTCAAATGTTTTTTATTTTTTATTGAAAGTTATAATAGGTTGGGGAAAAAGTTTCTTCGCATTTTTTAAGAAAATTCAAAACATTTTTTAATAAAGTTTATTTACATTTAACTAAAGTATGTAGGTACCATTTTGTTCGATAACTTTTTGCCATCTTGTAGGTAGGGACATGATCCCATTTCTATAGAAATTTTGGGACTTCTGGTCAAAATACCGCGACAAGTGGTTTTGGCAGTCCTCTCGTGATGTTAACCTGACACTGCCTAAAGAATTCTGAAGAGACCAAAACAGGTGGAAATCTGAAGGTGCAAGGTCAGGACTATACGGCGGATGCATTAACACCTCCCAGCCAAACTCTCTTAATTTTTGTTGGGTGGCTAAAGATGCGTGAGGTCTAGCGTTATCATGATGAAAAACCACACCCCATCTGTTGATTAATTCCGGTCGCTTTCTCTCAACTTCTTGCTTTAATCTCATCAGTTGTTCGCAGTAGAGTTCAGAATCGATGGTCCTGCCTGGTGGTAACAGCTCATAATGAATAATGCCCTTCCAATCCCACCACACACACAGCATCACCCGTTAACCCGGGTTTCGCCACAGTCTGTGAAGTCTGACCGGCCTTTGACCACGACCTTTTTCGCACGTTCTTGTCATACGTGATCCACTTTTCATCACCAGTTATCAGCTTCTTCAAAAATGGTTCGGTTTCATTACGTCGTAATAAAGAATCACAAATGAGTACACGGTTCATTAGGTTTCTTTCAGTGAGCTCGTGAGGTACCCAAATGTCGAGCTTTTTTGTGTACCCAGTTTTTTTCAAATGCGCCAAAACTGTTTTGTGGTCAATTTCCAGTTCTTCAGCTACGTCGTAACTACTGGTATGCCGATCTTGCTCCACTTTTTCAAAAATGGCATTCATTTTATCCGTAATAGGGCGACCAGAGCGACGTGCATCTTTGACATCAAAATTTCCGGATTGAAAACGCTTAAACCAAATTTGTGCTACTCTCACAGACACTACACTAGGTCCATAAACATCGTAAATTTTTTTCGCGGCTTGCGTTGCATTTTTACCTTTTTTGTAGTAAAATTTTAAAATGTATCGAATTTCTTCATTAGATTCACTCATCTTGACGGTACGAAAAACAAATGAAAATCACACATTTTCCTAATTTGAATTTGGAATTATGTTCTTTAAAATTTAAACTTTCAATGATACCAAAACCAGCCAGATACAAATAGTATAGCCAAAGAGATTTTATTACAAGTTCATACATACTATAATGCGAAAAGACTTTTTCCCCAACCTAATATATCACATAATTTTGAAAAGAAAAAAATTGTGTGTGTCAGTTTCTTCCCTACTGAAGATTACTTCATACGAACGATGATAAAATATACAGATTAATAAAGATAACATAACGCATAACGTAACGTAACGGAGAAACTTTAATTTTACTCCCCATAAATTTTCATACCCCGGGCTTATATATGAAAATCTATTCTTAAAGAGTTAAATCCAAAAAATGGGAGATCCCTGTGAGAACTAACTTCCTTACGATTTTTTTTTTGTCGTCTGTTCGAACCCAATCTGGCACTTTGTGTAAATTATTTCATCACCACTGCTCTCTAAACGGTGAAGGAAAACATCGTGAGGAAACCGGCATGTCTTAGAACCAAATATTCAAAGACATGTGTCATCTTCCAACACGCACTGGGCCCTCGCAGATTATGGCCCATTCTCTCTCACCGAGAGGAGGCCTGTGTCCCAACAGTGGGAACAGTGTAGGTTGCTTATGAATTTAATAGTTTCAGCTACACGATTAGTGACAAATGCGTACACTGACTGGACAGGTCTACTCAATCTGTGTGGTTCTTTCCTTAAAAGCCCATTTCAGACACCAGTCGACATGGTCTTCAAATGATGTGACCAAGATTATGTCTGGACTTTAAAAGAGACTGTGACCTCTGAGTTTGTTTCGGCCTTTCTTCTCAGAGTACTCAGATAGGAAACGCCGACCTCATCTAGTTTAAAAAATATGATTGACGTGTAAAAGTGTTTGTAGAAACCTAATTGCAGAAATAAAATCATTTACAATTTATCAATGTATTTCTTCAGGAATAACTCGGAACTACTAAACAACCTGGGTAACTTCTGTCATCGCTCGCTATCGTTCTGCGCGGGCGCGTTCAAGGGCCGCGTGCCAGACCTGGCGCTGACGCAGTCAGACTACGAGCTGATCGCGCAGATCAACAGAGAGATTACTGGTAAGTGATCTACAGTACCGTGTGGTGCCGGACGTAAAGAATAACACCATCCCATTTCTTCCCGTGGGTGTCGTAAAAGGCGACTAAGGGACTTACTAGAGAATGGACAGCAGCGTTCTCTATGCATTTTACCACCATACTGCGATCGCCAACCCGCCTGCCAAGCGTGGCGATTATGGCAAAGCCCCCTAAATTGGGGGAGGCCTAAGTCCAGCAGTGGACGTCTTACGGCTGAAATGATGATGATGATGATGATCTACAGTACCGTGTGGTGCCGGACGTATAGAATACCACCATCTCATTTCTTGCTGTCGTAAGGGTTTTTTGAGAACATTCTCCTTGTTTTCGAAATTGGTTAAAAAGAAAAACGAATTCAATTAGTTTACTGTATTAATAAGTACCGTGTGGTGCCGGACGTAAAGAATAACACCACCCCATTTCTTCCTGTGGGTGTCGTAAAAGGCGACTAAGGGATTTACTAGAGAATGGGCAGCAGCGTTCTCTATGCATTTTACCACCATACTGCGATCGCCAACCCGCCTGCCAAGCGTGGTGATTATGGCAAAGCCCCCCAAATTGGGGGAGGTCTAAGTCCAGCAGTGGACGTCTTACGGCTGACATGATGATGATGACTTTATTAATAACATTAATATTACATGTATTTAACTCTTTCAGTCACGCTTTTACATTAAGAATATTTTGAAACTAAAACTGTCATAAATTCAATAAACCACCAATCGGTATCTTCTTGTTAAGTATGATTCAAGCATTTATGATGATTCAACCGATTATTGCTCCATGGCACAGATTTTAATTTTAAAAAATCTGAAAGAGGTGGTTCGTGTCACTAACCACCAAGACTGCAGTTAAGTGATGTTCCGAAACTCGGAACAAATACTCAGAAAAAAATTTAAAAATAAAAACTTTTTTGCAAAAAAAAAAAACAACCGACTTCCTTAAAATCACTACAAAGTGAAAAATAACTTTAATTTCGGAAGTCGGTGTCTTAGGATCTGTATTTATGGTTTTTTTGCCACCGACTTCCGAAATTAAAGTTATTTTTCACTTTGTAGTGATTTTAAGGAAGTCGGTTGTTTTTTTTTTTGCAAAAAAGTTTTTATTTTTAGGGGGGCCCTCGCATATGGGCAAGCTTAATGAAGTTGGTTATTTCTCTCATTAGTCTGAGAGAGCGGGCAATATGTAGTCTCGCTCGAACTTAATTTTATCGTTGAGTTTAATAAGACTGTTTATTTTCACTGGCCTGTTAGTCTAGTGGTTAGTGACCTTGACTGCTAAGACGGCGGTCGTGGGTTCGATTCCCACCCAGGAAAAATATTTGTGTGATGAGCACAATCATTTGTTCTGTGTCTGGGTGTAATTTATCTACAATATCTATGTATTTAGAAATCTACAAGTACATTTATCAGTTGTCTGGTTACCATAGTACAGGCTCTGCCTAGTTTGGAACCGGATAATGGTGTGTTGGTTGTCCTAAGATATTATTTATTTATTTATTATTACAGCCTACGTCCAGCACATGGAAAAGGGTCGTCTCCGCGAGGCGTTACGTCACGTCCTGTCTATATCCCGTCTCGGTAACCAGCACATGCAGTTCCAGCAGCCGTGGGTACTGCTCAAAGGAGCCGATATTGACAAGTGAGTTAAAAAAAGTACATACTAGCTTCCGCCCGCGACTTCGTCCGTGTCTAATATTTGTTCCCCTGTCCCTTCCCGTGGCATCGCAGCCTGCCAGTTTTCGTCCATTTTTTGTTGCTGCTCCGCTCCTTTTGATCGTAGCGTGATGTTATATAGGCTATAGCCTTCCTCAATAAGTAGGCTACCCGACTAAAAAATATTTTTTAAATTCGAACCAGTAGTTCCTGAGATTAGCGCGTGAAAGACGAACAAACAGACACACACACTTTCCCATTTATAATATTAGTATGGATATTTCATCTTAAACATTGCATTTATGACATAAGCTAGTTTTTGCCAGCGACGTCTCACGCGTATTATACATATAAACCATCCTCTTGAATCAGTCCGTCTATTGATGAAAATCGCATTAAAATCTGTTGGGTAGTTTAAAAGATCTAAGCGTACAGACGCGGGGACCGACTTCGTTTTGTACTATGTAAAGAAGGTTATCTAGAAATCGAAACCCACGCCATCTAGTGGATGTCTTCGCAACCTATATGTGAAACGTTACGATGAATTAACTTACACCGCCATCTATTAGGAATTCATAGAACTAACCTATGAATACACACAATCCAATTATGAGTAAATATTATAAATGTGAAAGTTTGAGTATGGATGTTTGTTACTCTTTCACACAAAAACGACTGATCGGATTTAGATGAAATTTGGCACACAGATAGTTTATATCGTGTTACTTTTTATCCCGGTAATATGCGCCCATGCGTTGGACCGATCAGGTCAAAACAGCACTTAATGGTCCACTTCACGAATGTACGAGAAGGGTTGCAGTACGAGAGGAATGGCGACGGATTGTGAAGCTTGCCACCACACCAGATATGACGACCACGACCACTCTGTCAAGAGTGTAGCGACGAATGTTTTTCGGAAATGATCCCGCGGGAACATGAAGAATGTTCAATGTATCATTTCCGAAAAACATTTAATTTGATAATATCGAGGTCAATAATTGAGATAAATACTATCCTATCTTTTAAGTTTGACCAAATTACAGTTAATAATGAAGTTTGATAACAATCAGTTCAGTAGTTTCAGAGTTTACCCTTAACATACATCGTGACACGAGATTTTTAAATATATATTATAAGATAAGAAGATACTAGTTTTCTGCACTCCTTCTTCATATTAACTTTTACTGTGCCACATTTCATACTTGATAGATTGGTCCTTAGCAACTCTGGACAGAGAGACATGGAAAGAAAGTAGAGGGTCTTCGCCCAGCAGTGGGACATCAATGGCTAATAAAAAAAATACATACTCCTCCGTCTGCGTATTTTTCGTAAAAATGGGTACAAAGTTTGTGCTTCACGTATTAAATGAGAAATGACTTTATTACACGCTTTATATTAGCTTCACTTGTATGTTTGTATATTAGGTTGGGGAAAAAGTCTTTTCGCATTATAGTATGTATGAACTTGTAATAAAATCTCTTTGGCTATACTATTTGTATCTGGCTGGTTTTGGTATCATTGAAAGTTTAAATTTTAAAGAACATAATTCCAAATTCAAATTAGGAAAATGTGTGATTTTCATTTGTTTTTCGTACCGTCAAGATGAGTGAATCTAATGAAAAAATTCGATACATTTTAAAATTTTACTACAAAAAAGGTAAAAATGCAACGCGAAAAAAATTTGCGATGTTTATGGACCTAGTGTAGTGTCTGTGAGAGTAGCACAAATTTGGTTTAAGCGTTTTCAATCCGGAAATTTTGATGTCAAAGATGCACGTCGCTCTGGTCGCCCTATTACGGATAAAATGGATGCCATTTTTGAAAAAGTGGAGCAAGATCGGCATACCAGTAGTTACGACGTATCTGAAGAACTGGAAATTGACCACAAAACAGTTTTGGCGCATTTGAAAAAAACTGGGTACACAAAAAAGCTCGACATTTGGGTACCTCACGAGCTCACTGAAAGAAACCTAATGAACCGTGTACTCATTTGTGATTCTTTATTACGACGTAATGAAACCGAACTATTTTTGAAGAAGCTGATAACTGGTGATGAAAAGTGGATCACGTATGACAAGAACGTGCGAAAAAGGTCGTGGTCAAAGGCCGGTCAGGCTTCACAGACTGTGGCGAAACCCGGGTTAACTCGCAACAAGGTGATGCTGTGTGTGTGGTGGGATTGGAAGGGCATTATTCATTATGAGCTGTTACCACCAGGCAGGACCATCGATTCTGAACTCTACTGCGAACAACTGATAAGATTAAAGCAAGAAGTTGAGAGAAAGCGGCCGGAATTAATCAACAGAAGGGGTGTGGTTTTTCATCATGATAACGCTAGACCTCACACATCTTTAGCCACCCAACAAAAATGAAGAGAGTTTGGCTGGGAGGTGTTAATGCATCCGCCGTATAGTCCTGACCTTGCACCTTCAGATTTCCACCTGTTTCGGTCTCTTCAGAATTCTTTAGGCAGTGTCAGGTTAACATCACGAGAGGACTGCCAAAACCACTTGTCGCGGTATTTTATAATAATAATAAATAATAATAATCGTTTATTTATAAAAATGGGCACATTTACAATATTACTTAAAAATTAAAATAGAGCACAGTTGCTCATTTGCCTGAACTAGGTTGAACCTGTGTTTCAGGCTAGTAAGTGCATTAATAATTAATATAATAAATTAACAAGGAGTAAAAGGTAAAAACTAAATTAAAATTAGGAAAATAAAAGTGAAATAGCATTTTATGTTAGTCGTTCTATTTGCAGACAACAAGTAGATCTTCTGTCTGTGTATAATCGATGGTTAGTAAATATGTAAGTATAATTTGTTTACAGCTAAAGTAATTTAGTTGAAAGATACTTAGTTTTCTATTTAACCTATTGTACAGATATGGGCCTAAGAATGTAAAAAACCTTTCTATAAAAACATGTTTTGAGGTTGCATTTGATGGGCATACTATATCATTCCGTCTTTTGTTAGTATTATCAGCAGTGTAGGTAAGCATGGTGTGCTGTTTTAGTACTAAGTGCATTATGAAAAGTTGGCGAACAGTCAGCACGTTGCAGGATTTGTATAGCAGATCTGTAGGAAAGAAAAAGGGATGGAAGTTTGCTACCTTTAAAATTGCTCTCTGAGCTCTTTCAAGAGGAATTAGATTCGTTTTTGGTGCGCCACCCCATGATGTGATGCAGTATTGAATTATTGATTGACAGAGGGCCAAATAAAGTTGTGTGATTAATTTCGAATCGGCGACTGTACGTAATTTTTTAAAAACATATATTAATTTGCGCACCCTTTTAACGAGACTTTCAATATGTTTTTTGAAGGACAGAGTGTCGTCTATTATTACGCCGAGGTATTTTATGTTGTTTGTTTTGAGGATAACAGGACAATTACACATGTTGACTGAGCGGTTACCACATTGATGGGCATATAAGTGTGGGTTAGTAAAGTTAAGTTGGGGCTTGCGCATGGAGAAGTGAATAAATTTTGTTTTGTCAGCATTTAATGTTAGTAAATTTGTTTGAAGCCAATTTGTCACAGTACTAAAACCTAGTTGTGCGATTTCGAAGAGTTCGGTACTGGTTTTAGCGCTAAAAATTAACGCCGTGTCGTCAGCATATGAGATAATTTTGCCGGCTTTAATATTAAGGTTACAAAGGTCGTTAATATAAATCAGGAAGAGCGTTGAGGCCAGAATACTTCCCTGAGGAACACCGAAACCCGTACATTTCTGCTCATCGCTCAAGGTTGTATCTATTCTGACGCATTGGTATCGGTCATGTAAGTAGTCAGCGAGTAGTTTTAGTGGCGTTCCCCTTATTCCTATAGTATGTAATTTATCCAGAAGAACAGAAACAGACACTGTGTCAAAGGCCTTGGCTAAATCCAGGAAGACACCCAGGGTCTGGTTCCCTTTGTCAAGTTCTTTTGAAATGTAATCGGTCAAACTATGTACCGCATCGGCTGTGGATAATTTAGCTCTAAAACCAAATTGCGCAGGGGATAAGAAGTTATTGTGTTCGAGATAGTTCACAAGTCTATTGTTTATAATTTTCTCTAATATTTTTGATATTGAGGGGAGTAACGATATTGGCCTATAATTATTAACTAAGTCCTTATTTCCAGATTTAAACACAGGGATTACAACTGCCTTCTTTAGGCATCTAGGGAAAATTCCATTGGAAAGACAGATTCGAAAAATGTGCGTTAAGGGAGGTGCCAAAATATGCTTATAGAGTTTAAGGATCTTATTGCTTACTAGCTTTTGCCCGCGGCTTCGCCCGCGTGGATGTCGGAAATTAATGCAAGAGGACGTACTACAGCGATAAGAATTTGTTATTATAGGTTATATAGGTAATATAGACTCTGTGTGCTATTTTCGATCCAGATCCATTCAGCCATTTTTGCGTGAATGAGAAACGAACACCCAATCATACATATTTTCACATATACAATATTATTAGTAGTAGGATTATAACTCATATTACTTAGGATTCATAGTTTATGAGAACATCATGTGTGTTGGTGTTTTTAAAATAAAAGTATTCAGAGTAAGAAGACTGTGACATAGGGCTTGGTTTAGTTGAATATAAGTCTTCCTGGTTTTTCTTAACGCTCCTATTTTACCTATACAGACACTCAATCATTTACCAGACACCGAACATAATTATAGGAATAGTACTTTTGCCAGTGGCTTGGCCCGTATAGCTGTCGGAAAATATCACCCGGGAACCTACTACCGGGATAAAGTAGGTATCCTATCTGTTACGTATCCATGATATAATATATCTTTGTACCAAATTCGATCTAAATCCGTTTGGCCGTCTTTGCATCATTGAGAAACAAACATCCAAAAATCTAAACATCTAAGCCATTTCGCGGTCTCTTACTTGGAATAATACTATTAGGTTTATTTTGAGTATAATGAACACACATGATATTCGCAATTACTATGAAGCCAAAGTAATATGAATTACAATCCTACTTATCCTCCGTCGCCAACGCGCTCTGCGCCCACTTTTTAAATCTCTCATATCTTCTAAGATATTCATTTAAATTACATGCTGTAAAGGGCCATATTGACCTATATTAAATGCACAATGTATTTAAGGTACTTAATTGGATAAGGATGAATGCTGTATTGCTTAAAATCGCTTCGTAAATAAGCCCTTATTTCTCGTAAAAAGTAAAAGATAAAAAATGGTTATTGTGGGTTATCCCTTAGAGATAGACATATACCATTGAGGACATTTTTGTAGGCCTTTTTAAGGTGTACAATACTGTAGTACATTATTTTGATCTATTTCGTAGGATTCAGCCAGGGTTTTTCGAATTTTGAGACGTATGTCAGCGTAGTTTTCGAAGACCTTTTTTTTTCTAAAATAAAAGAATCTTTCTAAAATAAAAATAGCCTAAGTTACTCCTTGTTACATCAGCTATCTGCCAGTGAAAGTCCCGTCAAAATCGGTACAGCCATTTCAGAGATTAGCGGGAACAAACAGACAGACAGACAGACAGACAAACAGACAGACAGACAAAAATTGTAAAAAATGTTGTTTTGGTATATGTACCGTGTATACATCCATATACACTTAGTAAAAAATGGTTATCTTAATATTAAAAACAGACACTCCAATTTTATTTATTTGTATAGATGTTATCCCATCCAACAGCACAATCATTTTTTAGACCAGAAATAATTCGGGTTATTTCGTCTTCGTCGGTGTCGAGCATAGCAAAAGATTTCAAGTTACACATTTTGCTTGATTGTTGGATACGTTGGTCGCAACAATGTTTCGGAATCTGTTCGGCAAGAGTTTTCCCAACATTGACAAAAAAGTTATTGACATTGTTAGCTGACAGGAGTGGCGAAGGATTAGTAAGCAGTAAACTCGAATTTGATTCACGCGGTTTAGACATATTGGTCACGTTTTTAATATGTTTCCAAAGTTGCTTGCTGTTGTTACCTGCTCTGCTTAATTCGTTTTTATCGTAATTATTTTTTAAATTCTTTAGCAGATTGTTGCAGAAATTCCTGTATCTTTTATAGGTGTTATGAATGATTAAATTATCAGGGAATATTTTTGTTCTCTGATGGAGTTTATCTCTGTGTCTTATACATCGAATTAGTCCAGGAGTAATCCATGGTTTAATATTATAACTTTTCTTATCCACTATAGAAACAGTGGTGTTACGTAATATTGCTTGTTGGGTATGTTTTATTAAGTACGATAAAGCCAAATTAGCGTCAGCGGTATTGTAAACAAAACATAAATCGAGGTTGCATAAGTCATATTCAAGTTTATTTGTGTTTAATTTGCTTTTAGTCACGGGACGATTTACCTTAGGCAGCGTTAAATTTACGGAAAGTAGGACAGCGTGATGGTCAGTAATTGTTGCGTTAGTAACAAGTGTAATATATGATAAGCTGGTTTTGATCATCATATGATCGAGACAGGAACCGCTTTGATGAGTAGGCAATGTGTGAGCGGGGAGAAAGCCGTGGTATGAGCAGATATTAAGGTAATTTTGGGTCCCTGCATCGCAGTTTTCGGAAGCAATATTTATATTTAAATCCCCTGTGAGGATAACATTCTTAAAGGAGCTTAACGCTAGAAATATCTGGTTTAAGGAATTATGAAAGAAATCCAAATTTCTCGTGGAGGGTGACCTATACATGGCGATTATTGCTGTAGTCACACCAATTTTAATAAGTAAACAATTACTCATACAGTCTTGTAGAGTAGGTTCCTCGATTGTTGCCTTTAAACATTCTTTAGCAAAAACGACCACACCACCATTTTGATTGCTGTTTATTGTGGTATACAATAAGTTATACCCAGGTATTACTGGGAGATTATCTAAGCGGCCAGCTAGCCAACACTCAGTTAGTACAATTACATCACAATCAAAATTAAGTCTATGCAGGAAAATTTTAAAGCTATCTATGTTCTTAAAAATACTACGAATGTTTTGGGTTAGTATAGTTAGTGACTTTTCATGATCGGAAAGATATTGTCTGCAATCCTCAACGTCACATGTTTTTGACACAGTTAAAAATGAGTTATCTATATCGGTTAAGTTAGGATCCATACTGAAACTGAAGAAAAAAACAATAAAAATTAGGCCTATAATATATACAAGATGTGGCGCTCTTAGGCGCCTACATAATCTATTGAGTTAATGTACCTGTTTTCGGCAGCTTTTTTGGCCGGACAATCTGCGTCTCCCGTCTTATGGTTGGCTTGTTTTTTAAAGCGCAAACACGTAGCACATTTAGGCGTTTCGGATTTTTTTGCGCAGTCCTGTATTGCGTGTCCGTCTTCTCCGCAATGTCCACATGTAGGAATAGCAATTTTACAGGTTTTGGCTGCATGACCGTACTGCTGGCACTTGTAACATCTCGTTACCAGTGTGAAGTCTCGTACCGGGCAGGACGTCCAATTTATGAAAACTCGGTCTTGTGTAATGAGGGCCTTGCGTACGACGGCTGGAACTTCTAGAATATAGTTACAGTTCTCAGCATCTTTCCTGCCTGATTTGTGGCTTAGTTTTATTGAGGCCAAAAATGTATCTAAGGATAAAGTGGGCAGTTTGTCGGTCAAGTTTTGTTCATAAATACATTTATAAACCTCATTTTCAGCCATCGATGATGAAACTCCTATAACTATTATGCGAGGTTTGCGCTTTTTAGGTTCGTCGACGGTAAGCTCTGACGAAGCCAGTTGGACTGTTTGTTTGAGCCTATCTAGGTCATCTTTAGTCTCCGTGCTTATTATAAGGCCTCCTTTTCCAATTTTGCGTACGCCTCGTACTTTCAGCTTCATTTCTTCAGGGCATATGATTTGTTGGACCATGTTCTTGGTTTCGTCACTGGTCTTTGAGTTGTCACTGGGGTAAATGGCCACGGAGCTAAAAGTATTAGGACGAACAAAGGTGTTGGACCCCTTCTTGACCATATCTGCAAATGACGATGAAGTTGCTTCCCGCTTCGTACAGGACTCCTGAATCGTCCGGTTCATCTCTATTAGACAATCTGATAGGTCTCGAGCTTCGGTCATGGTTTTAATGGTGGCATGTGTTTGGATTGCTTTTTGTTTTAGTGACTGGTATTGCACAGCCATTTGTGAAGTTCCATGTCCAACTTTCCGGCAAAGATTGCTTATTTTCAGCTTCTGATCAGCGTTTAGCTTTCCCTCAGAAGCTATAGCAACTACCTCATTCAGGCACTGCTCAATAGACGTCATCCAGTTCTGAATCTCCGGAGTGGATACAACTTCAACTGCGTCATCTTGGTCTTGTCTTGGTTGTTGGGGCGGTGTCCTTGCCGGTATTGGTACCGGGGTCGGAGTCGGTGGCGGACTACGTCGTATCATGGCGCTGCGAGTAAAGGGGCTGCCGTCCATATACCAATTTATAGGATTATATTATCGTCAGTTCATTATTGTAACTTATTACTGTAATATTTATTGAATAACACGCTATAACACACTAAACTGGGTCACTGTTTACGTAAGCGTTAATTTATTTTACTGATATTGTGCATTTATGAGCACGTCTGTATACGTTGAATGCAAAACAATCAATCGAAATCAACCAGAAGCCAGTTTGACCAGAAGTCCCAAAATTTCTATAGCAATGGGATCATATCCCTATCTACAAGATGGCAAAAAGTTATCGAACAAAATGGTACCTACTTTAGTTAAATGTAATTAAACTTTATTAAAAAATGTTTTGAATTTTCTTAAAAAATGCGAAGAAACTTTTTCCCCAACCTATTATTTGTATGTTTGTTTGTAACCGACTCCTTAAAGCGCGATTTTGACCCACTTTAAACGACCAGATTTCATTCAAACTTTGCACATCTATCACGGACCGATGACAATGCAATAATTTCATAAATTTGTGCCATTATCCTTGCCAGGGTTACCAGGACAGCAAAAAAACTGTCACAAACTACGCTGACATACGTCTCAAACTAAACTATTATTTATTTTCTATTTTTTAGGGTGTTTCGAATTTTGAGACGTATGTCAGCGTAGTTGTACAAACACTTTTACACGTCAATCATATTTTTTTTAAACTAGATGAGGTCGGCGTTTCTGACTACTCTGAGTAGAAAGGCCGAAACAAACTCAGAAGTCACAGTCTCTTTTAAAGTCCAGACATAATCTTGGCCACATCATGTGAAGACCATGCAGACTGGTGTCTGAAATGGTCTTTTGAGGAAAGAACCACACAGATTGAGTAGACCTGGGTGCTTACTCTCGAATATAATTCCAATAGATCGACATTGGTCAAACGTCAGTTGGTTGAGTTAAACGTCAGGGATTGGCTAGACTCAGTGAGTCCAGCCAATCACTGACGTTTGACTGACAATTCCAATGTCGATCTATTGGAATTATATTCGAGAGTAAGCACCCTGTCCAGTCAATGCACGCATTTGTCAGTAATCGTGTAGCTTAACTCAGAACATTAATATATAGTTATTACATTTTTCAGAAAGCGTGGCGCGACCGCCATCGGTCTTTGCGTTCAGCTGGTCGCTCTTCTCTGCGCGTTACTGTCGCCCTACCTGCCCGAGACTGCCAGGAGGCTGCGGGAACAGCTCAGGGTCAAGCCGGAGACACTGAGGATCAATCCTGAGTAAGTATAGTATAGTCCTCCCGTTTTATCATTCCCATTTCTCCCCGTGAGTGTCGTAAGAGGCGATTAAGGGATTTACTAGAGAATGGGCAGCAGCGTTCTCTATGCATTTTACCACCATACTGCGATCGCCAACCCGCCTGCCAAGCGTGGTATGGTAAACACTCCCAAATTAGGGATGGCCTATGTCCTGAAATGATGGTGATGATGGTGAAGTAACTCATCATCTTTTTCCCACAATGTTGTGGTCAGCTTCCAGTCTAACCGGATGTAGCTGGATACCAGTATTTTACATGGAGCAACTGTCTATCTGACCTCCACAACCCAGTTACTTGGTATAATACGATAGATCTTGGTAAGAGTGTCAGACTGTCGGGCTTCTGACGACCCGTAACGACTGTCTAAGATCTACAAATGACCGCCGGGATCAACGGGCACTAAACAAATTATTAATTGATAAAAGTTATTACTAAATTGACGACTATCTTAATGATGTATCACTGACTGATTGACATGCACGGAATAAAGAAAACTAGAGGAACTGCCCCTCAGCTATCGCGTGCGTGTCAACATTTAGCGCAGATGCGCAACATTTAGCTTATTCGCCGGCAGATACATGTCGCGATTGGTTGTCTCAGAAATACGCGAAATATTACAAATTATGCCTTGTTGTGCGGATTTGACCTGCAAAACGAAAGCAGAAAAAAAAATGTAACTTTTGGAGATGTATTGTAACATCGATAAGTACTAAACTTTGTTAATTTTTAATATAATTGATTTTAATTACAATACCACATGTTATGACTTCAATGCAAACTATAAACAACCTTATATTCATTGATACAAAGTCTAAATACACTTGGTCGTCATCTGGAAAATCATAACCAAAATTCTAGTAACTTCGACGCTACTCGATTAGGGATGGGACACATCCGTAAAATAGGTCGGTATCGATAATTTTGTCTGATTTGAGTAAGGAATCAATAGCTCACATAGCTGGTTGTATAATAAGACAGTTGATTTAAAAAAATGAGTGTGATATTTGCGTTAGTGCTTTAGTAACAGAAAAACAAATAAATAATTACATGGATTTATTATAGGTTAGGCTAGAGGGGGTTATTATGCCCATCAGAATCTGTGATTAAGATATCTTATATCCGAAAGATATCAGAAATATTTTTAAAAGACACACACACACACATCACATATCACACACATATTGTCACATATTTAATAAAGATTATATCATGGCTAAAATAATGCACCAGTTTATTGGGTCATCAATATTCCAAAATATAAGCTATCATCAATTAGGGGATTTTCCTACGTCTAATCATATTACTGTATTAATGAAAGCTATCACGGCGAAATATATTAATATTCGATGAAAATAATATTACCCCCCTACATACAAACATACAAATACCTCTTTAACATTGATATTTTAACGGTAATCAACCTTTTCCGTTATTGCATGTGTATGATGTTAACAAATTATTACATTGCTCACCCAAATACATTACGTAACATCAATATTTAAAAAAATCGATATATGTCCTCATCTCTACCTTTTTTTTGGTACTCACTAAAAGATATTACAAGTGCATGTGAATATGACATCTATTTCACAGGGCCTAGCGTTCTGAATAGAATGAATTGGTTACAGCGCCATCTAGCGTTGAGTTGCTGAACTCGTTGTAAATTTGTCTTTTTAAAGTTTACAGACGAAAAACGTCTTTATTGTTTGTGTCATGTCAAATAATAACAACTTTCACTCGTTGTAATAAGACATAATTTTTTAAAGCAATAAGAAGAGGATTTGTAAAAGTTGCGTTTGTAATTTGTAGCCAATCATATCACTGTTTTTTATGTGTGTAATGGACAATTTGATATGCAAATGTGTGAGTTTGGCGACACTGGTTCCCGTCCTTAGCCAGTATAAGGGCACTTCTCTCTATTCTTTGTTCTGTGTTGACATGATATTATACTTTTTTACATTGTTTTTTTATTATTTATATTACTGTAGCCTGGATGACCGTTGACATTTTTTTTTGTATTTTTTAATTTTTTATTGTAACTTTATTGACATTTTTCGTTTTATTGTGACATTTTTACCAATTTGACATTAATTTATATCATGGATTATTTTATTTTTCTTAATATTTGTTTATGTAAATTCTATAATAATAAATAAAATGTGATTTGCATGCCCATGTGACGGTAGAACATGAAGGACTAATAAACTTAAACCACCTATGTATTTATTACCCATGTTTGCAAACAAATAAATGATTTGATTTGATTTGAACGGCTTTACGTGCTTTCCGAGGCACGGAAGGGTTTCGATATGTGGTGTATGATCACCCATCCATGAATCGGCCGCGGCCAGCGTAGCTTAAACTTCGAGCGACCCGTGCCGTTGTTAATATTTAGCTATTAGTAACCACTTTGGTACCGTACGCAAAATACGCGCTCAGACGTGGAGTTGCGGACACCAGCCCGTTCTACTAACCACTTTGGTAAACCAGGGGGTATAACCCAGCGCCTTGCTTGTCTAGGTCAGATAAGCAGTCGCCCCTTATAAAATACTGGTATTCAGTTGCATCAGGTCAGACTGGAGGCCGACCCCAACATAGTTGGGAAAAGGTTACACAGATTGGATTCATTTTCTATTTGTGATGATGACGATTGATAAATAGCCACATCACGTATTAAATTAAATTAATTAAAATGCTTTTTATTTATACTTCAGTTTACTAAATGTCTTATAAGATCTACTTACATAAATAAACATTTAATTAATTTCAATGCAAAAATAAGAAAGTAACATATTAACAGTTATACGATAGTAACTTTGTACCGTGTGGTGCCGGACGTAAAGAATAACACCACCCCATTTCTTCCCGTGGGTGTCGTAAAAGGCGACTAAGGGACTTACTAGAGAATGGGCAGCAGCGTTCTCTATGCATTTTACCACCATCTGCGATCGCCAACCCGCCTGCCAAGCGTGGCGATTATGGCAAAGCCCCCCAAATTGGGGGAGGCCTAAGTCCAGCAGTGGATGTCTTACGGCTGAAATGATGATGATGATGATGATGAACTTTGTATAGATTCAGTTCGTATTTTCGAAATTTTGGTAATTTTACTATAGTACTAATTATTTGTACTCTAGGAACCCATCCCTCATACAATACCTGCCATACGGACACATCATCGGCAGACCAGAGCCTCTGTTCGCTCGCATAGAGCCCGAAGTGTTGGAGAAGCTTCGCGCTAAGTACGCCGGCACGCAGAGCGAGAGGGCCGATAAGGTGAGAGAGAGATAACGCTATTAGGAGTACAGCTCCCCTAGCCAAGTTACAACCGTTTCTTGTCGAACTCCGTTCTACAATCGGTAACGCCTCGGTGTCAGCAATTGTAGAAAACGATAAGTTGGTAGCCATGTTGACGCGCCTGAGTCGGCCGCTCGTTCTACAATGTCTTTAGAAAAACGACATTATAACAAAGGATGTAGCGTTGAACATTGTAGAAACGACAACAATTCATTCTATCATTTTGAACGATGCGAACTTGGCTACGAATTTTCTATTCGTTTGTTCTAAGCACGTGACTTAACGTTGAGATGATTTCATTCCCATACATTTGTTTAGTTTTCGACTAGCGTTAACGACTGCAGATTATCAACTTGGCTAGGGGTGCTGGTAGGTCAGTAACGGCCTTATTACCCGTCACAATGATTTTACGCAAAATCCTGCATAGCGCAACTAGCATATATACACTGAAAAGTGTATCCTTAGATGGTTTCGTCATATTGACGTAGTCGACTGGCCTGTTAGTCCAGTGGTTAGGGACCCTGACTGCTTAAACTAAGGTCGTGGGTTCGATTCCCACCCAGGAAAAATCTTTGTATGATGAGCACTATCATTTGTTCTGTGTCCGGGTGTAATTTATCTATAATATGTATGTATTTAGCAATATATAAGTATGTTCATCAGTTGTCTGGTTGCCATAGTACAGGCTCAGCTTAGTTTGGTATCAGATAACGTTGTGTTGGTTGTCCTAAGATATTATTGAGAGGAAGAATGAAGGAGAATGGTAACGAATTTCCCATCTAATGTCAATACTTGTATTTACTTTTCCAGCTAAATGGGAGCGCTGCTGTAGCAGAGCTTGAAGAAGCGGTGAAACAACAGGTACTTTATACACAAATATTTTTTTAAACGTAATTTTTTATAGGTTTTCCGATTTCTAAGTAAGTTTTTCATTGGTTTTTAGGGTTCCGTTGCCAAATGGCAAAAACGGAACCCTTATAGATTCGTCATGTCTGTCTGTCTGTCTGTCTGTATGTCCGAGTATGTCACAGTCACTTTTTTCCGAAACTGTAAGAGCTATGCTGTTGAAACTTGGTAAGTAGATGTATTCTGTGAAACGCATTAAGATTTTCACACAAAAAATAGAAAAAAAAAAACAATAATATTTGGGGTTCCCCATACATAGAACTGAAACTCAAAAAAATTTTTTTCATCTCACCCATACGTGTGGGGTATCTATGCATAGGTCTTTAAAAATGATATTGAGGTTTCTAATATCATTTTTTTCTAAACTGAATAGTTTGCGCGAGAGACACTTCCAAAGTGGCAAAATGTGTCCCCCCCCCCCGTAACTTCTAAAATAAGGGAATGATAAAACTAAAAAAAATAAATGATGTACATTACCATGTAAACTTCCACCGAAAATTGGTTTGAACGAGATCTAGTAAGTAGTTTTTTTTTTATTACATCATAAATCGTAAACCACAATTTACCTTTCATTCAGTCAACTCAAATATAAAAATTAAAAAAAAAACATCTAATTTCATAAACATAAACCTTATGCTGAATACCTGCAGGTTTGTACGGAACCCTCGGTGCGCGAGTCCGACTCGCACTTGGCCAGTTTTTTATTTCAATGAGACATCTTTATGATTTAAAGATTTTTTCCGCATTTTTTTTTGACAATGTTTTTGTTGTATTTATTTACATTTAGCAGAAATACAGCAAAAAAAAAAAAACGATTGAAACATACCATGCATATTTGAAGTTTATATGTAGAAAGAGTGCATATAGCTAATATTTTTGTACAGGGTTAAATTAAATTAGTTGGGTATCGATATAGAAAACGAATGGAACAAAAAAGAAGTCAATATTAAAAGAAAAAAAAAACAACATCATTCGATGGCCGAAAGTGTTGTGTGGTGAATGTTTAGTATAGTAGGGCACAGATATTTTATACGACCTTATTGGTGATGTTCTTCAGAAAGGTCAGGTGCGTAGTACTCGCAACCGGCGTGTGTGTATGACCAATTGTATGAACCTAAACGAGGCAAAAGGGGCCATCCATAAATTACGTCACACGTTAAGGGGGGGGGGAGTCGACGAAGTGTGACAAGAGGGTGGGAGGGCCCCTAAATTTTGTGACGTCACATTTCAAAATTGATTATATCGACAGTTCCAGGAGAGTGATTCAAAGTTTAATTTTTCGAAAAAAAAAATCCTTTTAAAAGAACTAGTGAGTGGATTTTGGTAAATATAATTCAGTTTTTCCAAAATCCACTAACTAGTTCTTTTATAATGATTTTGTTTTTCGAAAAATTAAACTTTGAATCACTCTCCTGGAACTTTAAAAAAATGTCGCTTAGATCAAATAACCTTACAACCGTCGATATATTTAAAGTACTATTAAAACACGAAATATGAACTATGAAAGAAATTTAAAAAAAAAACAATGTCTAGATGTAAAATTGCAAAATATGTGACGTCACACTAGGGAGGGGGGTCTCACAAATGTGACGAGCTGTGACAAGGACGGGGGGGGGGGGGTCAAAAATCATGAAATTTGTGTCCCCCCCAAAGGAGTGTAGATCGTAGTAGCTGGCGTTCAGTGGTTTCTGCTTACCCTCATGGTAAAAAGGCGTGATTGTATGTATGTATGTGTGTTCCAAAAAACATAACATAATAGTAAACATTTTTATTTTTTATTTTTTTGGTCAGTAGTTCTTGATATCTATATCCAACACGTAGGTAAAGTATTGACAGATAATTTAAATTGACCCTGTATAGTAATACAATATAAATACATAAGGTTTTAAATTAAATACTGTCGAATTTCGACCACAGGTCGACCACTAGTTCTTAAAATTTCTCCATATTACTTCAGGGTGAAAAAGTCCGCCTACTGAAATCGTCAAACAAAGACAAGGCCGTGTGGCAGCCGGAAGTGACGAAGCTGTTAGCTCTCAAGAAGCAGCTCGAAGCTGCACAGAAGGGACGAGCTGCAGCTCCACAGAAGACGCAAGCTGCAGCACAGAGTACTGATGTCACAGGACTGGAAAAAGCTGTTGCAGAACAGGTGAGGGAAATGGTGGTTGTAACCTTGTGGTGCATTTTGATGATGGTCGATATCAGTGGCGTACACAGGGTTTTATGACCGGGTAGGCAGTTAAAAAAAAAATGTCTTTCGTAATTGCTCAAGTTAGTGAAGAAAAACTCACTAGGTGGTTTAAAAGGTTGAAATGGCGATTTCGTGATGATGCTAATAAATAATTTCGGCCACCTCAAATATCTAATCAAAGTGAGTGATAGTTACAGAACAAGTCACTTAAAAGAAATCCGATGTGGCCTTGAAAAAGGCCCATCATGTGATTCGTATATGTAAATATAATAATAGGTTGGGGAAAAAGTTTCTTCGCATTTTTTAAGAAAATTCAAAACATTTTTTAATAAAGTTTATTTACATTTAACTAAAGTATGTAGGTACCATTTTGTTCGATAACTTTTTGCCATCTTGTAGGTAGGGACATGATCCCATTGCTATAGAAATTTTGGGACTTCTGGTCAAAATACCGCGACAAGTGGTTTTGGCAGTCCTCTCGTGATGTTAACCTGACACTGCCTAAAGAATTCTGAAGAGACCGAAACAGGTGGAAATCTGAAGGTGCAAGGTCAGGACTATACGGCGGATGCATTAACACCTCCCAGCCAAACTCTCTTAATTTTTGTTGGGTGGCTCTTTAGCCACCCAACAAAAATTGCACAATTGACACATCTTTATGTGTGAGGTCTAGCGTTATCATGATGAAAAACCACACCCCTTCTGTTGATTAATTCCGGCCGCTTTCTCTCAACTTCTTGCTTTAATCTCATCAGTTGTTCGCAGTAGAGTTCAGAATCGATGGTCCTGCCTGGTGGTAACAGCTCATAATGAATAATGCCCTTCCAATCTCACCACACACACAGCATCACCTTGTTGCGAGTTAACCCGGGTTTCGCCACAGTCTGTGAAGTCTGACCGGCCTTTGACCACGACCTTTTTCGCACGTTCTTGTCATACGTGATCCACTTTTCATCACCAGTTATCAGCTTCTTCAAAAATGGTTCGGTTTCATTACGTCGTAATAAAGAATCACAAATGAGTACACGGTTCATTAGGTTTCTTTCAGTTAGCTCGTGAGGTACCCAAATGTCGAGCTTTTTTGTGTACCCAGTTTTTTTCAAATGCGCCAAAACTGTTTTGTGGTCAATTTCCAGTTCTTCAGCTACGTCGTAACTACTGGTATGCCGATCTTGCTCCACTTTTTCAAAAATGGCATCCATTTTATCCGTAATAGGGCGACCAGAGCGACGTGCATCTTTGACATCAAAATTTCCGGATTGAAAACGCTTAAACCAAATTTGTGCTACTCTCACAGACACTACACTAGGTCCATAAACATCGCAAATTTTTTTCGCGGCTTGCGTTGCATTTTTACCTTTTTTGTAGCAAAATTTTAAAATGTATCGAATTTCTTCATTAGATTCACTCATCTTGACGGTACGAAAAACAAATGAAAATCACACATTTTCCTAATTTGAATTTGGAATTATGTTCTTTAAAATTTAAACTTTCAATGATACCAAAACCAGCCAGATACAAATAGTATAGCCAAAGAGATTTTATTACAAGTTCATACATACTATAATGCGAAAAGACTTTTTCCCCAACCTAATATTTAATAAATAAATTAAGTACGGGTAACAGTAAAAATAATAAAGTAAACAAACTCATTTATAAATGACATCTACGCGCCTATCTTTTTTTAAATATGATTTTAAATCATCGTCATAAAAAGTTGGTATGCGTCTTCATTCGACCAATAATTCTTTTTCCGTCGAAAGCACAGAAAGATGTGTACTCGTTGTTGAATTTTTGTGTTTCTTAAATAGGTACTACGTTTTAATGAAAATGATCATTCTGTCGATGCGCTGCTTGCTGGGATAGTAACAATAAACTTCGCTAAACGTAAAACTTCTTCGTAATACTTCTCTCAGTACGATAATTAACAAATATATTTATCTTTGAGCAAGCCGCGGGATAGAAATAATGTAAATCTGCAAATCCCGAACAATTCCACACTGTTTTCGAACTACTAAACTAGCAAGGAAAACCAAATAATTTAAATGTGTGTAAACAACAATACAGCCGGTTTTATGCTTCTTAATTATTACTATGAAACTTACGAGTTGCATTACTCTCTAGCATTACTCTTTGCTGGGTTAATTCTCGTTACTCAGGTACACATTTCCCTTTAGATACACCTTTTAACAAACACACATTTTCAACACAAACTTTACAATCGAACAACATTTTGAAAAAACAAACAAAAAGCGTAGTAAGTAAATTGAAAAAAAAAAACAGTTAAAAAAACTAATTGAAATAAGCAACAAATCTACCTAAATATTAACGTTTGTAAATGAATGAAATTGTGTTTAACAAGAAAACTCAATCAAAATAAAAACATATAAAAACTTTTTTGCAAAAAAAAAACAACCGACTTCCTTAAAAACACTACAAAGTGAAAAATAACTTTAATTTCGGTAGTCGGTGTCTTAGGATCTGTATTTATGGTGTTTTTGCCACCGACTTCCGAAATTAAAGTTATTTTTCACTTTGTAGTGTTTTTAAGGAAGTCGGTTGTTTTTTTTTTGCAAAAAAGTTTTTATTTTTAAATTTTTAGTTGTGGTATTCACACTGCACTAATTCCAAACAAACAATGCATATTTATGCGATAGCAGAAATCGCGGTTGATTTCCTGTCATTTTTTAAAGAGTTCCGGTGTCTGTCTCCCGAACTCATCATCAGATCTATATGAAAATTATATGGGACCATTTCGGAATAAACTCCTTTCGAACAAAAAAAGAATTTTGCAAATCCGTCTATACATGACGGAGTTATGGCCGAACATACATAAAAAAAAAAAAAAAAAAAAAACATATAAACATCCGAATTGATAACCTCCTCCTTTTTGAAGTCGGTTAAAAACAGCGCGCTTCACATGTAAGAAATCAATATGGATCCTTTCGTAAACAAACAATTTAAAATTTTGATAACTAAAACATTGACAAATAAAATTGCATCATTGCGAATCGTTCCTGAGGCTACGTACATATTCAACTTGATCGTATAATACTCACAGCGCGCCAATAATGGCGCAGGGACGCCTGTGATTGGTTAGCCTGCGGCAGGACTTCGCTTTATGTATAATTTTATTACTTAGCTTATTTTTTTTTTTATTCTTCAAATATTAGTAACTAGTCCAGTTCTAGGGTCTAGGGTCTGCAGTGTCTTTTTGGATATATGGACTGCACGTCGCTGGTCGATATGTACCACAACTTTTGAACTTGATGATGGTTGATTTCTAAAGAGTTTCCGTGGCCCTGGCACATGAGCAACTGAAGGAACACGGGTGGGTTTTAGTCAGTAAAAGTCTGACACGCCCTCCCGCTCCACCCAAGAGTGGGAGACATCATTTGATGATTTCCGACGCCCAAAAAAAAAGGAAATGGTTGTTGTGCATTTTGATAATAGTCGGTGTTGATAGATGGTAGACAGTCATCTCTTAGCTGCCACTGTCTATTATAATTTGTTTTTTAACACGCTTTTATCAGCTTCATACGTATGTTAGTATGTGCCTATATAACGGAAACTTTGAACATGATTTTGACCCCCTTCAAAACGACGGATTAACTCGAAATTAGGCGTACTTATCAAGGACCGATGACAATACAGTAATTTTATAAATTTGTGCCATTACCCTTGCCGGGGTTACCAGGATAGCAAAAAAATTGTCTTCGAAAACTACGCTGACATACGTCACAAGATGCGAAAACTACGCTGACATACCCTATTTATATAATCTTTTCTATCGTGTCTGTTAGTGATCTTAAAATCTCTATTACTTTTTCTGTTTTTATCCGTGAGAACCTGTAATGGGCTTTATGTTTCTTATACAATTGTTATCCATATGTTATAGCTGTTGGTTCTCCTATGAATAAATAAATACGTCACAAAATTCGAAACACCCTAAAAAATTGTAAATAAATATAAGATAGGTATATTATTGAGGATTTTTGCTAATAAACACAAATTGTTTCTCTGAAAATACAAAGATTTATTTAGCACACTTTTACTTTTACAATATTACAACAAAATATGAGAATTACACTTATATCTCACCTGAAAATACAAAGAAACGACATTTAAAGTTCACTAATATCGCCTCCTCAATTATATCCTTCCATTTATCTTTCTACAAGTTTTTAATAATAATTAACAAAATAATCTGAACATCATCCGCCATTGAATTACGTGTCACCCCGATGCGTCCTCTGCTCACTTCCACAGACAACCTAATCACAGAACATATATACTCTAAGGAGAACCTATTTAATGAAATGTCATTTCATTACATCTCCCCCCCTAAGAGCGAAAATCCTAAACAACGTATCCATACACTGTACCTATAATTTATTTTCATATTCGTTTTCTTCTACTTCATCTTCTTCAGCTTCTGTTGTGACAGGTTGTAATTTTGTTATGTGGAATAAAGTTGATTCTGTTTTTCTGTTGCCAGTGTCAATCCTATAAATGGAGTTCGATATTTTCTCTATTATCTTGAAAGGGCCTATTTTTAATTCGTCTAATTTCTTTCTATTCAATCTATTTCCATTTTCTACATATACACTGTCTCCTATATTAAACTCTTGCATTTTTCTATTTCTATCAAATATTTTCTTGTTGTACTTGTGGGATTTTATTGTATTCTCTAGTGCCAGTCTTCTATCAGCAATCCACCCTTCTTCCCTTTCTGTTGTTTTTAATTCATTTGGTAGAATACTGACATTTGTACCATCCAGTAAATATTTTGGTGCCTTTTCTTTAAGCTATTTTTTATTTTTGAGAAAGTGTTCATTTTAACAATATATGTATGATGACTCACCGGCTTCAGCTCATCAGGTAAAACATAACATTTTCCTTCTTCTGTAGATATTGCGGTTATGGCTAATACATTAGATTTGCCATCATTTGAAGCTATCATCGTAAACTCAAATTGCAGCCGGTCCATCTTCATTAGTTAACGAAAATGTCGTTTTATAAGATAGGTATATTATTGAGGATTTTTGCTAATAAACACAAATTGTTTCTCTGAAAATACAAAGATTTATTTAGCACACTTTTACTTTTACAATATTACAACAAAATATGAGAATTACACTTATATCTCACCTGAAAATACAAAGAAACGACATTTAAAGTTCACTAATATCGCCTCCTCAATTATATCCTTCCATTTATCTTTCTACAAGTTTTTAATAATAATTAACAAAATAATCTGAACATCATCCGCCATTGAATTACGTGTCACCCCGATGCGTCCTCTGCTCACTTCCACAGACAACCTAATCACAGAACATATATACTCTAAGGAGAACCTATTTAATGAAATGTCATTTCATTACATAAATAATAGTTTTAAAAACACGCTCCCATAGAAAACTAAACTAAAAAGTAGAAAATAATGGAAAAAAGCGTATTATATATTTTTTAAATCACATTTCTGTTCTTTTTCTTTAGGCCGATAAAGTCCGAGAGTTGAAAGCGTCAAACAAAGACAACAAGGCAGTGTGGCAGCCGGAAGTGACGAAGTTATTAGCTCTCAAGAAGCAGCTCGAGGCTGCACAGAAGGGACAAGCTTCAGCTCCACAGAACATTCAAGCTGCACACAGTAGTGCGTCAAGTAGTGCTTCAAGTAGTGATGCTAGTACTTTGGAGAAAGCTGTTGCAGAACAAGTAATTATTATACTACATTTTAATCTACACTTCTATACCATATATATTAATTATATAACACAGCATGCAAAATTTTAAATTAGATGAAGAAGGCAACAACCATCAACATTTTTTATCAAAAAATTCTCTTAAACTATAAAAACTGCATTCGAGTAACCATTTATAAAACTTAATTTTAAATGTTCTTGTATTTAATACTTTGAAATGACGTGGTATTTTGTTATAAACGCGCACACACATGGCTACGCTGTTCTTATTATACTTAGCTAATCTAGGTAAATCTTGCAATACTAGTTTATGAGGATCTCGTCTGTTCCTAGGATTAACATCATTTGCAGTCTTGAACAATTGTTTATTTTTAATGAAGAACACACACATTTCGTAAATATACAGTGACGGCAACGCACAGTATTATTATTGCCCTAAAAAACGGACATCCCCTTTTTATTAGCTTATTCGATAGAACAGGTTATTTTTAAAGTAAGAGTAAAATACCCGTGTGGCAATTTTGTCCAAATGTGGAGATATAATTTTTTTTTTCTTTTTTCTATGGTTACCATAAAAACCATAAAAATCGCAATAACTTTAGACCCCATGCGTTTTTGTTATGTCTTTGATTGCAATTACTTGATGCTTTATATTAAGTAAATTACCAAGCAAACGCTCAATTTTTATCGTTAACATGTAGTGAGTAACATTAAATTTTACATATTTTCGATTTTATTTTTCTATGGGCTTATTTCATGTTATTTGAATTCAACATCGAGACAAGATGTTGCTTTGGCACTAAGAAGTACCGACACAAAATCTCATATCCGAATCTTATGGTGTTTAGAACTTACAGGATTTTGAAATTTAGGCGCTAGGGTTGGCAGAAGTCGTGTTCTTTTAGATGTTTTTTTTTTATTGAATTTCTATTTTAAGTAATATTTAAAAATTTAAAATGTGTGTAAAAATAAATAAAGGACATAATAACGTGGCCATGGTTATCTGAAAGAAGTTACAGTATCATTGATTTTCACATTATTGTATAAATAAATAAAAAGTGAATTCAATTAAAATGAATAATCCTACTAGTTTTATAATTGTACAATTTTTTTAGCCGTTAAGGTATTTGTTTGGATATTTGTAAGTTTACTATCATACGACGTTAAATACGTTTGATGTGCAATAAACGAATTAAATGTCGTTTATCCAATGAAGGGCAATTTGTGGTACAGGGAAGGGGTCCGCCCTCGTTAGGCTTTAGTCGAAACCCTGTACCTATACATATTGCCTGGAGGAACGGGGGTGAGGCACCATGGAGCCGCAAAAGACCCATGGCGCCACTTCGCCTCAACAGGACTTGACCCGACCTGTTGAGGGATGTCTGTCCGGGCTCCGACCGGCTGACTTATTGCGAGGAGGACGTGAGGGCGCCAACCCTCATGTTGGTCCACGAGTGGCAGTTTATGAAGCTGTGGATAACGCCACAGCCGGTGCTCTTCAGTCTCCAGGAGTATCCGCAAATACACAAGGAGAATTCACCAGATTAGAAGCATTTAATTTACTGACGAAACTAGCCAAGGAAGAAGGTAGTAAATTCCGCCCTATTGACGTAGATTTGACCAAAAGAACTGTTGCTATTTTAAGAGCGCTGAATATGCCACTATCGTATACAGATAATAAAGAAGTCAAAATTGTGATTTCCAATTTAACTGCCAGATGTGAAAACCTGTACAAAAAATGTAAATATTCCATGAATTTTTTTACCAAAAAACACCATAAATGGTTGAATGAAAACTTTAAAAGCGATTTTCCCAAAAATATTGAATCAGAAATGCAACAGGTCGATTCAGGTACTCTTCCAAATGTACCTGGACTTTTTGCTGAAAGTAGCGCGAACGTAGAATGTAACGCTACAATCTCCATTTCAGAGGCTATTCGTGCACCCGAATCTTTTCTGGAACAAAATCTTACTAACACGAAGTATATTCCCAAGCCTGACGTTGTAATTGTATCTGAGTTTAATCCCGAAACTAAGCCTCTTTCTGAACCTAAACCTATACTCAATACTGACCTTGTTTCCGAGTTTGAGGCTTACGAAACTGAGCCTCATTTTGAACCTGATTCTTTTCCTGAACCTAACCTTATTTTTGATTCTGAAATTATTTCCGAACTTGTGCCTATTTGCGAACCTAACCCCAATCCCGAACTTGACCATATTTCAATATCTGAACCCATTATCGAACTTGAACCTATTCCCGAACCTGGGCTTATTACAGAGCCAGAAGATATTATTGAATCTGAACTTATGCCTATATCTGAGCCTGATCCCAGTTTAAAGTACAATATTCTGTGTGAAAGACAAAAGCGTAGATTGCGAAGATCTCTTCAAGACTCCCTTGATATAGAGCCACAACCAAAACTAGTCAAAGTTTTTTCAAGTATCGTGGAAGCAGGTGGGCATAAATTACAGACAAGTGCATAAAAAAACCTTCAATTTGTGATTAACACTTTTCTAAAAAGCCCAACAAAGTCGACCAAGATAGCCACTCAAATACGGAACCATAAGCCTCAGCCATATACCCCTGAAGAAGCATTAGCCATTTATACTGACAGAAAATTTACAGTTGAAACATATCACTTTCTTCAACAAGACTTAAAATCGAGGGGGTACCTCGCATTTCCACCATATCAGCAAGTACATGTAGCAAAAAAATTATGTTACCCAACACCTCCAGTACAAGTGTCTGAAAGAGAGGCTTTTGTAACGTTATATGGTCTGCTCTCCCACACTTTTTCAAGGCTTGTTATTTTATGTGAAGATGTTATTTCTTTACAATGTTCCCAAAGAAATACACAAACATTGAACTGTATTTTAGAAGGATCTTGGGGATTTGACGGGAGTACAGGTCAATCATTTTATAAACAAAGCTTCTCCGAAGACCGAGAAGACGAAAACAGCCTGTTTGCGACCACATTTATTCCTTTACGAATAACTACAGATACCGGTCAGATTTTGTGGATGAACCCTACACCTCAGTCTTGCAGATTTTGTCGCCCGTTACATATCCAGTACCGTAAAGAGAGTAAAAATTTAATACTTGCCGAAAAAACATGGGTAGAAGACCAAATAAAAGAAATAGACAGCATTTGTGTAAAATCATCAAAAAACCTAACATTAACAGCAAAAATTCAACTTTACTTGACCATTATAGATGGTAAAGTGCTTAATACAATCACTAACACTTCGTCACAACTAAGATGCCCATTTTGTAAAGCGACTTCCTCTCAATTTAATAAATTAGACATAGTGCTTTCTCAAGCCTCAGATGAATCGCTTATGAAGTACGGATTAAGTCCTTTGCACGCGTGGATACGTGTCTTAGAATTCTTACTTCATCTAGGATACAAGATGCAAGTAAAAAAATGGAGGATACCTCATAATTCCCCGGATCATATCATTGTGGAAGAAACCAAAAAAAAGGTGCAACAAGAAGTAAGAGAAAAAATGGGGCTTCTGGTTGATGTGGTGCGGCCCAATGCAGGCACCACCAACGATGGTAATACTGCTCGCATAGCATTGTCTAACAAAAACCGTGGAACATTTGCAGACATTTTAAACATTCCTCAATGGCTTCTTGATGATTTATTTACAATATTAGTAGTTTTATCTTGTGGGCTACCAGTTGATACCGAAAAATTTGGGGATTTTTGTATGTCACTGGCTATTAAGTACGTCCAAAATTTTGAATGGTATCCTATGACAGTCACCTTGCACAAAATTTTAGTCCATGGTAAAGACATCATGCGAAACTCTGCAATGCCTGTGGGTTTACTCTCAGAACAAGCGGGAGAAGCAAGAAACAAGTTTTGGAGGTCTGACAGAGAGCATCATACTCGAAAGTTTGATAGAGTTACAACCATGACTGATTTGTTTAACCGGGCACTACTCACTTCAGATCCATTCATTTCAAATGTCAGATTAAAGCAAAGGCAAGCAAAATTGAGAAAGATGCCATTACCACCTGCCGTTCTCCAGTTATTAAAACCGTACGAAATACCAAAGGAAGATGTTTCGAACCAAGATAGCGACAGCTTAAGTGACGAAGAAGACGTAATGCAAAATCTTATAGAAGGGTGGAATGACGATAGCACTGAAGTTTTACCTACGGAAAATGATAATTAAAGAAGGTACTTAAGCAAGTGAAGTCTGTAAATATTTAGTATTTTATTTTTATAATTTCAAGTTTTTCGACGAAGTGTTTCAGGCTGTGCGATAATAAGTGAAAAATGAACTCTGTCCCACCAAAACCATAAATATAAAATAAGGGCCGAGTTCGGTACAAAGTACACGATAGTAAAATAGAAACCTAAATGAGTACCAAGTTCTAAGGAGGTAAAAGAGAGTTTATTAAGTTCCTTGCTACTGATTATGCAACTTGGCAAGTATTCAAAGTCAATTATTTGTTTGTTGAGAGTTTTGCTTTAACGAAGGTAGGTTTAATAGTTTTAGGTGGTCGAAAGTAGCTCGAAATGGTTCGTGTAAGGTGTACTTCACCATGTTCATCTCTGAACTTGACTTGACATGCAATAAAGCATGAAAAAATATTAGTATAAGTAATTAAGTTTAGTTGTATTTTTGTCCGATGTAAAATAATAAAAAGATTGAAGAATATTATTTGTAAAATTTATGGGAGTGGGTGTAAATATGTATACGTGTATTATTCTATGATAAAACAAAAATTCAACATAAAATTTAAACCTATAAACAAAAATAATATTTTTTGAGAAGCGATGACCCTAAAATCAAAATTATCAGAAAAAACTTTAGAAGTGAATAACTCTTAAACACCGCGAGATTTGGATACGTTTTTTTTTTTAGTGATTGGTTGTGGTCTAAACATGATTTACAATAAATATTGAATCCAACTAAGCAAAGATACAACCATGAAAAATCAAAATCTAAAAACACAAAAAACGCATATTCCTTTACATCTGTACTAGTTAGTACTGTTTTGTATTTTTTTTCACATATCTTTAATATAGTTTAATTAGACATAATAAAGAAAAGGGTAAAATAATTTGTACTTTTTTTGTAATTAATTAATTTAGAAAAAGTAAAAAAAAAAACAAAATTTTTTTACTCGTGTTTGGTGTAAAATTGGCACACGGGTATTTTACTCTTACTTTCTAAATAATGTGTTCTATCGGATAAGTTAATAAAAAGGGGATGTCCGTTTTTCGGGGCAATAATAACACTGTGCAACGGTAACAAACCAAATAATTAATTTTTAATTCGGCGCGGCCGTTTTTTAGGCTTTAGGTAAGTGTTTATCTTAAGGACGTTAACTGCCATGTCGTACTATGTGTCCGACACGTTTTGTTCCATTCAGGCCTTGTCGGACTATATGACCGACAACACATACAAAACCAGAACATGTCACTGCTGCCTGGCGGCCATGTTTTTTGGAATAAGTAATGTTATTTATGAAATAAATAATCCATTTAAAGTGAAATAGCACTAAGTACATTTTTTGATTTTTTCTGATTTTAGCCATGGCAGTTAACGTGTTAAAGATACCCGTTACTTTATTTTTATTATATCTGTTTGTTATTCCTAAATTAATAAATAAATCTTTCTTTCTTATCCTTAGGCTGAAAAAGTCCGCCAACTGAAAGCTGCGACGAAAGACAAGCTAGCGTGGCAGCCGGAGATCAACAAGCTGCTGGAGCTGAAGAAGCAGCTCGCGGGCCTGCGCACTGCTGTCGCCGCCTGCAGCCGGCCCGGCGCTGGGGGAGACGTGCAGGAGCTGGAGAAGGAAGTCGCTGAACAGGTAATCATATAACAACATCCCCCCTTGTTTTGTGTCTCGGGAAGATTGGAATGAGGTCTAGCTGTTGCCATCAACCGGGCACTTCAAGCCAGGACCGTATCCTCAGATGTAGCGATAAGTACACTACAGTCGAGGCAGGAATAAGTACATATCAACTGTATATGAAAAATGATTTTATTTCTGTAAATAAGTAAAATTTGTGCAAGCACTTTTACACGTCAGTTAGATTTGAAAAACAAAATGAGGACGCGTTTCATATCTAATAAAATAAATAAAATAACTTTATTGACACAAAAAACCTTTGTATACAATAACAATAACAATTCACATAGGTAGTTAAATTGGTTTTTGGAAAAAGGCTGCACAAATAGTGGAAAACCCTGCCTCCTAAACTAGGGAAACCCTGTGACCTAGGAGTCAGTGTTCTACTAGTTACTACGTATACAAAATAAACCTTTATTACCCGACTGCGCCAGAAGGAGGGTTATGTTTTTCGAGTGTATGTATGTATGTATGTATGTGGGTATATTTCTTTGGCACGCTCTGCAGCCTAAACGGCTTGATGGATTTTAACTTGAGAGGTGTCATTAGATTTGTCTTAAACGTGAGAATGTCACTGGGTACATAAATCTGGCCAAGTGCGAGTCGAACTCGCGTGCAAAGGGTTCCGAACTAAAAATATTTTTTTTAAATCTCTCACATTCTATCAAGTGGGATATCAAAATAAAGGATTTTAAAAATGGTTTACCAAAATATATTTAACTTATATGTTTCAATTTAATTTGGACTGATAAATGCTAAAAAAAACAAAATATTTTAAAACAAAAACCTAAGATAAATATACCAATATTGTCGAGGTTTTTGTTGTTGTCCCTGTGTGTGAGCAGACAACATTTATATACTCTGGGCAACTGACAACAAGCGGGCGGCGTGTGCGCAGCAATATTAATAACATAAGCTGGGAGTACCTCCACGCAGTGAAGGCGGTAACAGTTTATCTGGCTAAAAAAAACTTAAAATGTATCAAGTACATGCTGTCGACATTTCGCTAGAAGCGAAAACCTATGGCCAATGTCCACGTAAAGAGTTCATATCTGACGACGCCAACAAGACGGGGGGGGGGGGGGGGGCATTCTCAGCACTTTGTGTATTGGGGTTGGGTCGCGAGTTATGTTACGCCGCAACATAAATGTAAACCACGGTCTAGTGAACGGCGCTATGGGTGTTATCCGGAAGTTTGAGTGGCCTGCTTTGCGAAGAGATCAATTGGAAACGGGAGAGTTACCTCAAGCGGTGTTTGTTGAGTTTGACGACCACACAATAAGAAATAACGAACCTGGAGTTGGCGTGCGGATTGAGCCCTGTACGATTGATTTTGATGCGCTTCGAGGGCAATGAAAAATTGAACGCAGGATGTTGCCTCTAATCCTTAGTTGGGCTGTAACAGTACATAAGCTCCAAGGTACCACACTCGATCAGGCGGTTGTGGACCTCGGCTCAAATATATTCGCTAAAGGTCAAGCGTATGAGCTCTTAGTCGCGTGAAAACATTAGCTGGATTGGCTATCAGTCATCTTGATCCTAAAACGCTACTAAATCGGCCACATGACCAAAATTCTTTGAATGAGCTACAACGATTACGAGAATTTCATAATTGTACTAACTAACAATGAAATTCCCGTAAGCGATAAATTTATTCTATACAAAAACTAAAAATAATAAAATAAAAAAATATATTTAAAAAAATAAAAAACCCGACTGCGTGAAATAATGTGAAATAACTGAAAAGATAAAAACAAGCTAAGAAATATTTTTTTTTTGGTTTTTAAGCGATCGTGGTGGACAATTTTCACAAACGCAGTCGGAGGCATCAAATATACACAATACGTTCTATCATCGGCCGCATGTCTTTCTTTGTAAGTGTAATCCATCATCTTCCTAGCCTTTTCCCAAATTTTTTGGTGTCGGCTCCCAGTGAAACAGGATTTAGCTTAATACCAGTACATTCTTTGTGAATATAATTATCATCATAATTTGTGTATTCTTACCGCAATTTAATTGAGATAAGAAGAAGAAGCTGCACAAGCTTCTTCTTCTTATCCTAATTATATCCCATTCAGTCTTCTATTCATTCACAGACACAGTGTACACGATGACTCAGCAGTGGTTAACTCTACACCATTGTCGTGGTGTGTATATTTGATGCCTCCGACTGCGTTTGTGAAAATTGTCCACCACGATCGCTTAAAAACCAAAAAAAAATATTTCTTAGCTTGTTTTTATCTTTTCAGTTATTTCACATTATTTCACGCAGTCGGGTTTTTTAATTTTTTAAATATTTTTTTTTTAAGAGTGTGATTCTAACAATAAACCCATAATGACCTGATTTGCTATATGTATGTGTGAGTATGTGTGTGGGGGATGGGATGAGAATTGGGATGGAGTGTGGTGTGGTGTGGTGTGGTGTGGTGTATGAGAGGGGAGAGGGTGTTTTGTATGGTGTGGGAGTGCGTGTAGTGTATGGTATATTCATGTGATGTTGCATGTGTTTATTTATTCGTGTTTGTAGAATAAGTAATGATTAATAGTGCCTACATTAATTCTGAAATAATGTCTTCTGTACAGGAATAGTCCTGATTAAACAGCCAGTTTTGTAACTTGGTTTTGAGTTGGTGTTTATTTAAATTAATTATTTGAATGTGTTTGTGGACCCTTCTGTAAATTAGTGAGCTTATTACATAGAGCTGGCGGCTAGCGAAGGCTGTTTTGTGAGAAACAGATGGGCATGCAGATTTGGCTTTACGAGTGGTTGGATCTGATGGAGGAACCTGACTGTGTTTTCTGAGGGTGGCATTAAGCACAAAGAGCTGCCGCACAGTAAGTACCCTACATTCCGCGTACAATTTAGTTGTGGGAAATCTATACGGCTTGCCGAGCATCACCTTGAGCACAGCCCTCTGGGCGCGTTCCAACCCAATCAGTTTAGTCTTAGCAGTGCCACCCCAAACCGGAATGCAATAACCGATGACAGACTGGCAAAGTGCAAGATACACCATTTTCAATGTTTTTGAGTCAGCACATTGCCTTAGAGACTTAAAGATATAGATAAGTTTCCTGACCCTTGACGTTAAACTTTCAACTTGTGAGTACCACTTTAGTCCGTCATCAATTACTACACCCAGGTATTTGGTTTGAGTGACACGAGATAGTGATGAACATGAACATGAAGTGGAGTCCAAACAGGTATGAACAAGAACATCTATGTCAGTTGGGGCTTTAGTCCTGTGACTTATAGAAAAAGGAATGTAGTTAGTTTTAGCCAAATTAAGTGACAGAAGGTTCTTCTGCAGCCACCTCATAACCGTACGCAGTGATTGTTCTGCATAATATTTCACGTCAGTCCATGTATCCCCATATACCACGATCGCAGTATCGTCGGCATAAGTGAATATTTTTGTGTTGGGGAGTGTTAGTGTGCAAAGGTCATTAATGTATATAAGGAAGAGTGTAGGTCCCAGCACACTGCCTTGCGGAACTCCGTATGTGATGATTTCTTCATCACTAGTGTATGAATCGATCTTGACACGGAGTTTCCTGTTTTGAAGGTAGCTCTTGAAAAGCTCATGCGCTGCTCCTCGAATGCCTACAGCTTCCAATTTTGACAGGAGAGTAGGAACAGAGACTGTGTCAAAGGCTTTCTGTAGGTCCAGGAATATTGAAAGGCATTTACGATGATCATCTAGATTCTTAGCAACAGTTTCCGATAGGTCTGCAATTGCATCTTCCGTAGATACACCTTTTTTAAAGCCATATTGGTTGCATGCTATAACTTGATGTTTGTGTAGGAACTTAAGTAGACGACCATTTATCAATCTTTCCATAACCTTAGATATTGCCGAAAGAACCGAGATCGGTCTATAATTATTCACACAGTCTCTGCTCCCGCCCTTATGCACTGGATGGACCAAGGCTTTCTTAAAGGGTTCCGGAAAAATTCCTGACGCTATTGATATATTTATTAAATGTGCTATAACGGGAACAAGAGGTTAACGACATGTCTTGAGGAGAGAAGAAGATATTCCGTCCCAACCAGTGGCACTATCATGCCTTAAATTCATGATGGTTGACTCAACTTCAGAATAGTCAACGTCAAGAATGACAAGAGAACTGGGAGGGGAAGTATGTGGTGGAGAAAATGGCTCTGAGGGTGCTGGAATTTTAGAGGCTAGGTCTGAGCCTATGTTCGCAAAGAACTTACAGACTTGATTGGCTGCAGTATACGGATCCGTACGTGTTTTTAGAAGTTCCAGAGGAGGAGCACATCTTTTTTTCGTATTTGTTATTTGTTTTATTTTGTTCCAGAGTGTTTTAGGGTTATGTTTAGCTTTTTCCAATTCTGACTTTTCATATGCTGATTTAAGCTTCTTGAGAAGATTGTTACAATAATTTCGGTAACGTTTGTATGAGATTTGGACGATATCATTATTGGGTGAGTTACGGGCTTTTTTATGCAGTTTATCACGATGTCGAATACAACGCAATAAACCTGGAGTAATCCAAGGCTTTATGTTTCTTTCCTTTTTGGGAACGGTGATTAAACGGGTGTGTTTTTTCAGAATAGATTGAACTGTGTTTATCAGACAAGTGGCAGCTATATTTGGGTCTTTTGTGTTAGTGACTTGAGAGAAATTCTGACTTTCCATATCTTCGACAACACTAGGATAATCAATTTTTGGGATCTTATAAGCAGGAACGGTCTGTTTCACCGACCCTGTACCATCCATACATATTAGTAGTGGAAGGTGATCCGTTATATGGGATTCCAAGACAAGTATGCTTGTTGATTTGTTGGACTTTAGGAGAACGTGATCAATACAATTATTAATTCTAGTGGGGAGGTAATGTCCAGGTAAAAGACCATGGGTGGCGTTGAGGGTTAGGTAATTAGAACATCGTTCATCTGAATTAGTCGGTTTAATATCTATGTTAGTATCTCCGATTAGGTAAATACTATTACACTTATTTAATGTTGTAAGCACACAGTCTAGACTGTCTAGGAAATTATCAAAATCTACTTTAGAATTAAAAGAGGGGGAGCGATATACGGCGACTATTGCTAGCTCGTTATTGATTTGACATAAAAGACAGTTACCACTAGTGAAAACAGGCTCCTGAACGGTACACTGAATGTTGTTTTTTATGTACATTACTACTCCTTCATTCTGATTTTTGTTGTTATACGTTGAATGAGAGTTGTAGCCATCTAACACCGGAAGGTTTGTGATTTTACGTAACCAACACTCGGTTAATATCAGAATATCAAAATCAACTTTAATTACGGATAGTAACGCTCAGAGTTGGTCAAAGTTCTTTTTTATACTGCGCACGTTAATATGTAAAATCGTCGTGGAGTTATTTGATATCTTTAAGTATTTTGTGCACTCTTCCGGTAAACACATTTGAGCATTTGCAACTAAAATATCGTCCAAATCCGATACTATATTATCTACTAAATTAGCCATTTGAGAGATGAATAACAAAGATCACAGACACAATGGAATCAAAAAAGTACAAATGAAGTTTTACTACAGACGGGAAAGAATATGAATAAGGCACTGTAAAATTAGTTAAGGGACTAACTGTATATGTAAGTTTTTGTGTGTGGGTAATGATATGATATGTAAGTGTGAGTATTTGTGTTATTAGAAGATGAGTTTGAAAGTATTGATTGAAGATGTGTATATAAGGTAGGTTAAGCAAAAGTAAAAACATAATCCTAATTAGGTTAACAAATAACAATTTAGCGTTCAAGGCCAGTAATTGAAGTACGTTACATGATATCCAGCTGGGACGATAACTATGTAATGCAAAGGTTTCGAGTAGTCATTTCTTCTCTTCTAGCTCGATAAGGGTAGACTCAGACTTGACGAGTATTTGTTGGAGTCCAGGTTGCTTACGCAAGAAGATATTACCGTTTGCGGCCCAACAGAATTTAAATTCGTGTTTTTTTGCGTATTCTCTCGCTAAATAAAAAAGTCTCTTCGTGGTATTAGACAGGTGTTCGTCGACATACACGGCATGTTTTTGGCCAGTTATTCCCAACAGCTCTGTATTCAGTTTGTTGTCTTTACTTGGTTGCTTTTTGTTGAAGCCTCGAACATGAGAAATGAGTTCAGACTTAGTCTGGACACTCGTAAACTCAGCAACGATCGGTTTGCTGGTGGCTGAGGTCCCTGGAATGCGATATATGTCACGGATGTTGGTCTGTGAAATCGGCAGGTCTACTGTATTCCCGATTGCAGTCATAATCTTTATGAGGTCGGCACTTGACTCTTTATCTTGACCGGGGATATTACGGATCTCAATACTTGATGAACGAGATTTGTATTGTAGATCTTTTACCGTTTTTTCCAGTGACTCTGTCAGTTTCCTATATTCGCTGCACTCATCCTGGAGCCGCTTTACTTGACATTTCATATCATCATAAAGATCACTAATAGAAGTTATAGATTTTTCAATTCCAATATTTGTTTTTTGAATTTCCAAATTTTGAAGTTTCATATCCGACATATCAGAAACTAATTTTGCCACCAACGCATTCTGTTCCGCCATAAATTTCGATATAGTTTGCTCTTGCTCACATTTCCACGACGACAACATATCTTTAATTTCCTGCTTGAAATCCTCCAGCTGATCACTCGTAGAATCGACGTGTGGGCGTCTAGGACGCACGCTTACGTTGCTAAATTCAGGGTCATCAACAGTCTGCATTTTATTCGAGACTGACTGCGTCTTATCTGTCGGAGTGTTCGGGATTTTTTGTGATTTATTCGGCGGAGAACGCTGCATGACCGACAAGTAATAATTATACGAAAGAATACCGTTTATAAGTAGTTGTAGTTGCGTAGCGCGTAGCCGATTTTTAAACTCGTAGCAGAGGACGCCACCGGTCGTAGCACTCGTAGCCAGTCAATCGTAGTACACGTAGCCAGTCAAGCGTAGGTGATTCACTATTTCGTCGCGCGCTCCAGTACTAGCGTGGCTCAGCGGCCAAGCGCGCGGCACCCCACCGCCGTGCGTTCGAGTTCAATCCCCGCCAAGCGCTTGCTTAAATACACCATTCAGAGCGATCTTCTAGTTCCAAATTGTGAATGTAAATTTGCAAAAAGTTATTGTCTCTTTCTTGACCCTCCCAATGGGCGTGGTTAAGCCATAAGAACACTCAAAGTGCGACAGAGATTTGAAATTTCACTAATTAACCAGTAGGAAAATAGTTAGGAGAATCAACACAACACACGTTCGCGCCGACCCGAAGCAACGAGTAGAATGATCTGACTACTCTGAGAAAAAAATGCCGAAACAAACTGAGAGGACACAGTCTTTTGTAGTCCAGACATAATTTTGGTCAGATCATATTATGAAGACACGCATTTGTTGGTTGGTAATCGTACAGCTCAGGCTCCTAATTCAGTATGACCACTTAACGATTGCTTACTTCGAAACCACCTCATTTCTATAGATCACACACGATATATTGGCATATGTCGTGTGTGATCTACGACGTATTTTGTATGATACAATGAACAAAACCACGCAAAATAACGCGAAGTTAGCGTGGTTTGAATTGTCAAATAGTCAAAAACAATTTATTTGGAAACTTCGTTGAAGTAGTTACGGACTCATAGGCACAAAACATGAATAAACGCGGCTTTTTTCGGATTATTAGTGGTATTGTTATGATCACCTGATGTTGATGGATAGTCCATTTTAAATTTTTACAACATAGGTATATCTCGAAAGTCGAAAAAATATGCAAAAGTATGAAAGTCGATGAACAAATACGGCCAGTGACAGATAGGAATGACGTCATCGGAACTATAGGTCCGTTTTCGCGGGAAAATTTAAACTGTCAATTTGAAACCGCATTTTTTCAAATTACAATGTTTTAAGTTTTTAATATATTGGTGGTCTATTCTACATGGAATTCTTCAAAGTGAAAACAAAAATAAAAATATTGCATGTTCCCTATAATCGAGTTATAAAGATATTGGTTAGTCAGCAAGTTAGTAGGGTGACCCGTGGCTGTTCATGTTGACTAATATTTGGACGTAGTTAAGCAGAAAGGCCTCAATCCACACCCAGTTGCTTTTGAAATATCGACCTTTGTAGTTCATAAGACCAGCTGTTCTTTATGGGTCAGAATGCTAGGGGCTACCAATAAGCATCACCTGAGCAAACTGCACACAACAGAAATGCGAATGCTGCGCTGGTCAGCGGGCGTCACACCGTTAGACAAAATCAGAAACGAGTACATCAGAGGGAGTTTCAGAGTTGCCCCAATAGTCGATAAGGTCAAAGAGAGACGCTTACGGTGGCACGGTCACATTCAAAGACGCCAAGCGGACCATATGGTGAAGCTTGCCCTAGACTTGCCATCAATGAGACGCACTCGTGGAAGACCACCTGCCACCTGGTTGACGACGATCGAAAAAGATCTGAAAGAAGCTAATTTAGATAAAGACGCAGCACAAAATCGTGCTAAATGGAAGATGCGAACAAGGAGGGCCGAGCCCAAGTAAATGGGATAGGGTCTAGGAGGAAGAAGAAGAAGACCTTTGTAGTTCAAGAGGTTTATTTTTTTGTCAGTGAAATATTAACATGTTTTTTTTATTAGTAATAATGGTATATAAACATATTCTGTTAGAAGTACTAGTTAAAAACCAGAATGTTTGAATTGTTTATGCTGAAAAAAAGAAGCGCCATACCATTGGTTCTAAAGTTTAAGTAAATGAAACATAAAGCTGTTTTTAGCTAGGTCGTTTATACTGACTAAAGTATGTGTGGTTGAGTCCTTTCTGCTTAACTCTGTCTGGTGTAGCCAGCGTGTTAATGGCTGCTACACGTGGGGATCTCAATTGTAATAAGTTATGGTTTGATAGTAATTATATTAATTGCTAGGAAACCCACCCTGTGAGCTGAAGAATGATAAATGGTTTCGACGTCAGCACTGCAAACTATTGGCCTACTAACCTGCGGACCAGCTCCGGGACGTCTTATCAGCTCACAACACGAAGCACTTTCACGAAACAGATTTTCAGATCACTGTTGGGTGTTTATAACGAGTTTCTTCAAACTTTAGCTGTCCATCACGGTGAAAAAACCAACTTTTCTTCAAAATTACAAGAAAAGTACCGGCGCACGTGTACCGAGCACGACAGACGTAAGAAGGATCCGATTGGTCGGCGCTCGGGGGGTTCTCATTGGTTCAAACTGTGACGCTAGTGTCGCCAGGTTCAGCCAATCCCATCACGCAATCCGAAGGCGCGCGAACCAATTAGCCACAGATACTAACATCTAGAAACCATTTGAAAAGAATTAATTATTTCTAAAGAAATGACCTAATACTTAGGTATAACAGAAACAAGTATTAAGAAATCAATTTGGGTCACGTAAGGTGCCTAACCAACGTCCATTTAAGCTTCACGACTCATGAAGACAATTTTAATGACTTAGGTCTGTGTCTGTGCCAAAAAAGAAATTAACTTATTTTTGGAGATGCGAGGAACATGGTTTAAAGTTCACTCAACTCCCGTCTTAAAGGAAGGAACCGCCGCTCAGACGGGTGTCTTATCTGGTCGGCTATACAACTGCCCGAAGATTGACGTAGCGCGGTAAACTCTGCTGCACGATGCAGGATTTTGCGTGAAGTTTTTTAACAGCATTCCTTTTTTCATTACAGGCTGACAAGGTACGGAAGCTAAAGGCTTCAACAAAAGACAAGGCGGTCTGGCAGCCCGAGATCAACAAGCTGTTGGACCTCAAGAAACAGCTGGCCGCGTTACAATTAAACAAATAAATTATTATTTATTTATTCTAAATTACTATGTTGCGTTTTATTTTTACTAATGCAGATACAACAAAATATAATACTCATTATTATACTCCATATGAATCTCTATACAATATGTTATAAACAGAAAAAAACCTTTTTCGTATTATATTGGTATAAAGTTGTAGCAAAATCTCATTGTATCCGGTTTTGATACCATTAAATAGATGACATTTAACAAAATAAAAATTATTTTTCTATTGTTTTTTGCCCGCCAAAATGAGTTAATTTAACGAAGACATTCTATACATTATTTTTATATTACAAGAAAGCAAATTAAGCCTCGTATCCACTAAGTAACATTTGACGCTCAACGCGTGATGCTCAACTGTTCGGCAACGTAGCACAACAATGCAAGGTGGCACGTAACATGACGCGTAACAAACAATGTTACTAAACAAAAGTTCCTCGTTGCCGTTCCACAAGATCTTGTCGCGCAAAATTTTGCCTAGTGGATAGGGGTTATAATGTCACACAAGCCGCGAAAAAACTTTGTGATCTTTGTGACTTAACGAGCCGGCCATGTGGCAAGACTGAATAAGTGCGGCAATTCTCGTAATTTTAAGAACGTTCACAGTGTGATCTCAGTCTCGAATCTGTCAAAAATACCTCGACGTTTCAATCAATTTTTGACAAGATTTTGACATTTTATTGTTGCCGAGGTAAGACCGATAAATTTTAACGTTTTTAATTAGGGCAATTGGCCTTCTGATGGACCAGAAAGATGACTTCTTGTTGGGAGCAGCTGGCAAACGTAAACGAGGAAGACCACGCACTCGCTGGGAGGACGAGATCGTGCGTATAGCTGGGTCACACTGGATGGACGTAGCGAAAGACTTAGGAAACGGGCAGTCTCTGGGGAAGGCCTTCACCTCAGAAGTTCTCAAATAAAAATAATATTAACTATCGATACCTAAACATTGTACATTTAAGAACATTTGAATCTCGCCGGCTACTCTCGAATTTTCAAATAACACTCCATACCACACAACATTCTAGTTCACAGTAAGCTGCAGACTAGTAGTTGTGTCTGGCATCCCTGTACCGCGGCTCAAACACTTATGCTCGAGAAAGTGCAGAAAACTTCTCTTAGATATCTTTTTAAAAGAACTTTGAATGTTACGTTGGAGGTAGGTAAGAAGAGACCTTGATCAGCTCACGGTAGCCTGTAAGAACCTTAACGGTCGTATCAACTGCCCTCAGCTTGATGACCTTTACTGTCGTCTATTTGTGCCCGACAAAATAACATGAATGTGATGTGTTTGCGGACGAATTGAGTAAATTTATGCGCGTAGATATCGCACACCTAGATCTAAAGTAAGACAACTCAAAAATTGTAAATTTTGAGTTATCATTGTATTCATTTGTTTTGGCGGGAGGGGGTGACATGCGTAGATTCAACAAAAGAAGACTAATGCCATCTAGCGACGAATCTTTCAAGTTTTTATTGAACCTGTTAAGTTGGATAGAGCTGCGTAGGGTTATCGAGCATATGAACACAATGATAACTCAAAATTCTCAATTTTTGAGTTGTCTTACTTTAGATCGAGGTGTGCGATATGTTTGATGTTCTGTGAAAAACAGTACGTAAGGATGTCCACTGTTCCATATTACAAAGAAGCCAATAATTAGTTATGACACAATTGCGTGTATGACTAGATGTATCACGATGAATTTAAACGAGGCAAAAGGAGTAGGTATACAGGATAAGTTTTTAAAAATTTGCGCACTGGTTAGTGCGCAAATTTTAACAAATTAAACTTAAACGAGTTATAATAACCATGCAATTTTTATTTTGATACTAGCTTCTGCCCGCGACTTCATCCGCGTTAAATTCCTTATTTCCCCGACCCTTCCCGTCGAGTCGAATCGCCTACCCGTGCGATTTTCCCCGTTTTTGCAACATTTTTCATTACTGCTCCGCTCCTCTTGGTTGTAGCGTGATGTTATATAGCCTATAGCTTTTCTCGATAAATAGGCTACCCAACACAAAAAGAATTTTTCAATTCGGACCAGTAGTTCCTGAGATTAGCGCGTTCAATCAAACAAACAAACTTATAGTATAGATTAACACCGCGATTCAGAAAATGACGTCATTTGCACAACGCCATCTATCGGATTTGGATTTTAACTATCAACATTAGTTCTATTTTTAGTCTTAAGATGTTGTTGCAAGTACTATACTGAATTGCGTAACGTAATATTTTACTTCTTGAACTCACTAAATAAATCATATCTTTTGATAGAGTGAACCGATTTCGATGAAACAAAAACTAAGTTAAACCTCAAGTTGCGTATAATTTTTGTATATAAACATTGTCAGCATTGAATTCGTAGATTTTACGTGATGTGCGCACAAACAAACAGACAAAAAATTCAAAAATGATGGAAATGGGTTCTGTTACTTATCTTTTCACACGCTGGCTATTTTTTGTTTCAATTTCTTCAATGTACAAAAATGACTTTTCTACAGATTTATTATATGTATAGATATCTTAGTACAAAAAAATCAGTTATCGTTAACGAAAGATGTTTATTTTGAAACTGGTTTTTATGGTAACTTGCGCACGGCGCATGTTCGATCGGTCAAAATTCTAAGAAGTACGAAGTACCTACGCCGCCGCCGGAGCGCGGTTACTGACCTATTCCTATTGTCGATATCATATTACGCAATATGTAGGGTGCCCACAGTTTATTGATTTAAGGTCGGATAAAAATTTTAAAAAAAGTATTGCAAAATTGTTGAAATGTGTTCTTTTACTGATACTGACCCACTAAAAAAATAATTTACGCACTGCTGGTAAAAAAAAAATCCTGTATAAGGATCGTAGCAGGTGGCGTTCTGTAGTTTCTGTCTACCCGCATGGGAAAAAGGCGTGAGTTTATGTATTATATGACAATTGTCTGCATTGTATAGTTTTGTTTTCTTTGTTAATAATTGGTATTGGACCGTGTTAATTAACTATATGAAATGAAATGAAATGAATTTCACCGATCCCAGCGTGGTTTGACCAGACTCGATTAATCGAATGAACCCCAAGATTTGCACTAGCCTTTGAAGCCTCATGTTTCATGGTGCTACATAGGCCATTGCATATCAAAAAGTAGACCGGGGGGCGCTGTAATGGTAGGGAAGACGTGCCCTTAGGATAGGAAAGGATTACGAGCCTACCGACTATGCAGCCTTAAGTAAGCATTGGACTAGTGGAGAGAAGGGTGATATTTGTCTATAGGAGGGCATCTTTTCACGTCGTCGCCGGCATGTTGATCCAGGTCGAGCTTCACCGATGCATCTTTTGGTGGGGTTAACCGTTTGAATGGCTCTTTTCTATGTTAAGGCTTCGCTACGTTCCGTGTTGTTGTTTTCTTGGTCGTCTTCTGAGTTCTCGCTGCTATCAGTTTCTGGTTTTTTGTAGATATCACTAGCCGCTTTCTTGATCTTATTTCTGTCTCCACCCGTGTCCCTCCAAAACTGGATTTCCTTGTCGAAGTATTTCATGTCCTGTTTTAGGTTGTCATTCCATGTGTAAATAGGTCGTCCAACCTTCTTAGATTTGCCCTGTACTGCATTGCTGCATGTAACAGGTGTGGTGCAGAGCGTCTGAAAATGTGTGTCAGGTAGCACATCCTGTGGTTCTTGATGCGTTTTGTTATGGTTTTACCGTCTAAGATTTGATGCATTTTCTTCTGTCTCGGTTTGATCCTAAAGTGATTGATCAAGTCTCTCATGAGAACTCTTTCATATCTTCTCAGTCTTGTACGGTCCGCCTTTGTGAGTGCTGACACTTTTAAGCCATATATCATACAAGGTACAATAATCATTCGATACATAAGTGTAGCTAGTTTCCAGTCCATTTCTGAGTTCAATATGAATGGTAGTAAAGATTTTTCAATATGAATGGTAGTAGGAATTTTGAAGTTCGAAAATTGCTGATCCTCGGCCTAATTTGAATAAATGACTGTTACTGACTATTTTGATTCCTAGCTTGGTTAATCAATCAAGTCATGACAACTCGTTTATATCTTCTGAGTCTTGATCTGTTCGCCTGACAGACTGTCCATATTTTTTAAGGCCATATATCATACAAAATACGATAACCATTACATGAGTCTAGCTAACTTTTAGTCCATCTTTGACTTTGCTATGACTGATAGTAATAATAAATAAATAAATAAATATCTTAGGACAACCAACACATCGTTATCTGATCCCAAACTAGGCAGAGCCTGTACTATGGTAACCAGACAACTGATAAACATACTTATATATTTCTAAATACATACATATTATAGATAAATTACACCCAGACACAGAACAAATGATTGTGCTCATCACACAAACATTTGTCCTGGGTGGGAATCGAACCCACGACCTCAGCCTTAGCAGTCAGGGTCACTAACCACTAGACTAACAGGCCAGTCGGTAGTGTCGGTAGTCAGTAATGATCTGATGTTTCAGGTGGGGTGTTGGCATCGTTTTCTAATTGTGCTTTTTCTGCTTCATGCGTATGAGCTTCGGTATTTGATTTCATACACTGTTGGTTTACTAACTCCATTAAGGGCCACGTAGGTTATTTGCTGTGCTTCTACCCCTAGCAACCTTGTCCTAACGAAACGTAAACAAAAATTCTAACTAGAGACCCCCTCTCCAATTAGAATTTTCATTCTTGGACCGTGTTCATTAACTATAAATAATAAATCAAAATATTTCACATAAACCTATATGGGCAATTATGAAACGTCAGAAGCTATACACGGTTCAAATTAGTTGACTCCAATGGGGAAGAGCTGGCAAGAAACTCCATGGTTACTCTTTAAAAAATAATTGGATTGTACAATGATTTCAAATGACAGTGTTAATGAGTAGGGGAGGGCAGTGTAGGCCTGTCAACAAATACCAGAGGGGTAATTGCGAAACTTTTTATCGGTAGGAATTGGTTTAATATTCATAGTTAAACAACATTCATTGCGTTATTTACGTTGCTGAGCCGACAATTTATTCGAACAAATGACGTAATGGTTTAGAAATAATCTTCAATCCCATTCAGATTGTAATAAATTGTGCGTTTCGCAATTAGGGTGCAGGTACTTAATGACACTTTTGTTGTGGTTAATTGCATCTCGCAGGTCAACCTTGGGGGTTGTCGGTTGCTTAAACTGATTTTACTGCAACGAAAATAGTAGACCTTTCCTACGAAAGTCGTAGAACGTTGCTATGAAAGTAGTAGACCTTTCCTACTAAAGCCGTAGAGCGTAGCTATGAAAGTAGTAGACCTTTCCTACGAAAGTCGTAGACCGTTGCTATAAAAGTTGTAGACCTTTGCTACAAAAGTCGTAGACCATTGCTACGAAATTGTAGACATTCGCTACGAAAGTCGTAGACCATTTCTACGAAAGTAGTAGACTTTTGCTACGAAAGTCGTAGACTTTTGCTACGAAAGTCGTAGTCCTTTGCTACGAAAGTTGTAGCCCTTTGCTACGAAAGTTAGCCGTTTGCTACGAAAGTCGTAGACCGTTGCTATGAAAGTAGTAGACCTTTCCTGCGAAAGTCTTATACCGTTGCTATGAAATTAGTAGATCTTTCCTACGAAAGTCGTAGACCGTTGCTATAAAAGTTGTAGACCTTTGCTACAAAAGTCGTAGACCATTTCTACGAAAGTTGTAGACATTCGCTACGAAAGTCGTAGACCATTTCTACGAAAGTAGTAGACTTTTGCTACGAAAGTCGTAGTCCTTTGCTACGAAAGTTGTAGCCCTTTGCTACGAAAGTTAGACGTTTGCTACGAAAGTCGTAGATAGTTGTTATTTGTTCTGTAGCGACGATAGTGGCGAAAGTCTTCAGCACTGCATCTAAAGGTCAGGTAACAAAAAAAGCTTATTTTTTTATGATACTGTGGTAAAAATAAAGCTTTTATTTATTTATTCATTCATCTTTGATTCAGACACGTAACCTTATTTTTTTAGTATTACTTAAGGGGAAAGTACTGGGATAGCCCGGCCTCAAATTTTCATACGTTTTTTGTAATTTGTAGGTCTGTGTAGTTTACTATTGGTAAGACTGGTTATCTGACTTCAGGTTTCTGACTACCCGTAACGACTGTCTAAGATATATGACACCAACAGCTTTCTGTGGCATGGAGGGGTATCGATGGTCACCCATCGACGAACTGACCGCGGCAAGCGTAGCTTCGGTCGGCCCGTGCGGCTGTTATCATTTAGCCACAGGCGCCACGAGAATCTTGATGAAACTTAATCGGCTACTACGAGTAGACATTCGTAGCAACAGTCCAACGAGTGGAAGATTTCATTCAGCTTGAGGTTTAAGCCATTCAGCGCTCCGGTCATGTTACTAGGAGAGTACGTTACGAAGAGGTGTTTTTCAGTGAAACATATCGTGAATAATAAATATCGAAATAAAAGAAAGAAAGAAAATACATTTATTTGCGGCAAACATGACGCACAGAAAGACCAGAAGTATACAAAGAAAACTTTAGAGGTGTCAAGGGACACCCGGATGGAACGAAGTTCCTTTCCAGGATTCATAATAGTTATAATTTTTTAATTATTTATTATGTTCAAAAAACCTGTATACACTCAACAAAAATATTCTCTCTCTCTACCTCTCTCTCTCTCTCTCTACCTCGCTCTCTCCCCCTTCTCCCCCCTCCCCCTCTCCCCCTCATACTTTACTACTTTTCGTAAGATTTTTTTCCGTCTAGCCCCCTTTCACAACGCGCGATAAGGAACTTCGTTCCAATAAAAATAAGTTGTTGTTGTGTGTGTTGCAGTTGTTGTAAGTTGTTATCGCGATAGAACCTTAACCTACTGCACAGTACAGAATAGTACTATTTTTATAATTTGCAGATCAGTGTCAAGCTGTCATCATCATTTCACTGGACATAGACCTCCCTCAATATGAGGGGGTTGCCATAATCGCCACGCTTGGCAGGCGGGTCGGCGATCGCAGTATGTTCGTAAAATGCATAGAGAACGCTGCTGCCCATTCTCTAGTAAGTTCCTTAGTCGACTCTTACTACACCCACTGGAAGAAATGGGATGGTGGTATTCTTTACCTCCAGCTCCACACGGAACAAGCTGTCTAGCTATAAGTTGAACAGAATGTTGTTTATTTTGTTAAAAGTTTCCTATAAAGTCGGTCGAAAAATCCAATTTACTAAGACATTAACATTTTTTTCACACAATTATTCAGTTTCTTTTCTCCTTGAGATTTGCCGAAAATCAATATTATAATTTAAATTTAAACTAGCTTTTGCCCGCGGCTTCGCCCGCGTGGATGTCGGAAATTAACGCAGGAGTACGTACTACCGCGGTTAGATGTGTTAATTCAGGTTATATTATAGGTAATAGCTGTTAACCGCGACTTCGTCCGCGTGGTATTTAACAAAAAGTTTTTCATAAAAACTGTCTTTGAAAATTATGCTGACATACGTCACAAACTATGCTGACATACGTCTCAAAATTCAGCGTGTTTTTATTTTTTTTTAACTATTATTTATTTTTTCTAAAATAAAAGTAGCTTAAGTTACTCCTTGTTACATCAGCTATCTGCCAGTGAAAGTTCCGTCAAAATCGGTCCAGCCATTTCAGAGATTAGCCGGAACAAACAGACAGACAAAAATTGTAAAAAATGTTGTTTTGGTATATGTACCGTGTATACATCCATATACACTTAGTAAAAGCGGACAGTACTGACAGACATCTGACACTTCCCAAATTTAATGAAATAGCTCCTGATATTCAAATTATTGAAAAAAGCTCGCTTCGTCTCCTTGGGTCTCCAATCTTCGAGAATTCCTTTTCCATTTTTATTGACGAAAAAATCCAAAATTTCAATGACGTTTCGGAAAGATTGTTCCAAATTAACATGCATTCGGCTATCACCTTAATTCGGTATTGCTGTTTCGGCCGCAAATTAACATACTTCCTTCGCGCTTCCCATTTATGGAAGCACACTCACCTATTAGACAGAATGGACCAAATTATCCGGCAAACATTAACCTCGATTTTAAATGTGGCCATGGACGACCGAGCTTGGGCACAAGCAACTCTTCCCATTCGTATGGGAGGCCTCGGCGTCCGCAAAATTTCTAGTATTAGTTTACCAGCTTTTATATCCTCGATCCACGGTACTGAGAAATTAATCAGGAAAATCCTAGCCTCAACACTGATTAATTTTGATGTGCCGTGCTTCACCGAGGCTATAGATGCCTGGAGACTCGCTTGCCCGAACACTGAGCTACCCGATAATCCATTTTCCCAGAGACGGTGGGATGAGCCGCTCTGCAAAGTAGTACAAGACAATTTGCTCAACACGTCTGCTACTACTGCGGAGCGTGCGCGCCTGCTGGCTGTGGGTAAGTGGGAATCGGGTTTATAGTTTCATGCACTACCGTCGTCGAATAGACGCACCTTGTTCGACGACACTACTTTCCGCCTCGCTGTTTCCCTACGTTTGGGAGCTCCGTGTTGTTCTCCTCATCGCTGTCACTGTGGCGAAGTTGTCACCAGTCTAGGACACCACGGCCTGTCTTGCAGCCGAAGTGCGGGTCGATTAGCGCGGCACGCAAACATTAATGACATTATCCGACGAGCTCTTGTCACCGTCGGCGTCCCAGCTGTTTTAGAACCCAATGGCTTGGCACGCGACGATGGCAAGAGACCGGATGGTATGTCTTTATTTCCATGGAAGGTGGGTAGGCCTTTAGAGTGGGATGCGACGTGCGTCGATACTCTTGCGCCATCCCATCTTCCTGGCACGGCGTGCTGTGCTGGTGCCGCTGCTGCGGCTGCGGAAAACCTCAAGCGGCGTAAGTATAATAACCTTATTGGTCATTATATTTTTGAGCCGTTTGGGGTTGAAACGCTCGGGCCGTGGGGTCCGAGTGCTCTTAGCCTATTTAAGGAAGTTTCTAAACGGCTGGTGGACATTTCCCGTGACCCAAGAGCTGGTTTTTATCTTGGCCAGAGGCTAAGCATTGCCATACAACGTGGTAATGCCGCCAGTCTCTTGGGTACACTACCAGTCGACAGCGATGCGGATGATTTTTAGACGCTATTTTTTTAATTTGTAAATAGTTTTAGTTAATTTAGGTTATAATATTTTTTTTTTCTTTATTAATTTAAATCTGTAATATCGTGAAAATAAATTATTGCTAGCTGTTAAAATACAAAATCTATACAACTTAGTAAAAAGTGGTTTTCTTAATATTAAAAACAGACACTCCAATTTTATTTATTTGTATAAATATCATCAAGTACATAGGTTAAATGCTCTAAGGTACATACTCGTTTTCAGTAGAAAATAAAAAAGAAAGAAAACAAAAACGTCGTCGTCGTTTCATCGTTCGATGAAACACGCGCGACATTGAAAGCGACCCTTAATCGTGTCAGAAAGGCTTCAGCGCTCCGGTCATGTGTACTAGGGGAGCATGTTTTTAAAGAGGACACGTTACTGTTGTTGATGTTTAAACAAGGACTATTTCAGGTCGCAGTGAGGTAGGTCAGCAATGGTTATAGACGTAATAAAGTAAGTAAACTTACCAGTCTTCACATAATTTGTCACAAATTATTTGTGTGCGCCCTTGCCGAAAATCCAACCTCTTCCTCCCGCGTCATTTTCGAAACAACGATGAAAAAAAATATTGTTCGTTCTATGGGCGAAGGTTTTGAAGGGATTGCCTGTAAACGGTCAGCTCTTTTTGTAATTTTTCGTGGAACAGAGATGCTTTTTATGAATTTCTCAAACAAACACATAAAAGTCTTATTTAAACTTTTATACTAAGTTGACTGATAAGATTTTTTTAAATTTAGTTAGTTTTCGATATCGTACCCAACACGTAGATAAATCATTACCAGTTAATTTAATTTCACCCTGTAAAAATCACTGGAGATACCGGGTGAAGTGGTGCACGCGGTTAACTTTATTGTAACAGCAAGGGATTTCCCAACTTTAAATAGACTACAAGTCAGCTACATAAAGGGTGTGTGGAACAAGACTCGAGGTGTCTGGCAGCTGACCTTGTCAGGTCATCATTCTTCAAAATGCTGTTATCCTTACTCTTATAGCCATCGACCATATTTTTTTTTTGCAAAGATATAATACAAAATCTTTTACTAGCGAGCATTATCAAAAAATTAGCAATATTACATTTTTTTCATTTAGCAGCACCAAACAAACCAAAATGGACGAGTTAAAAAATAAAACAACATCGTAGCGCTTGCCAAACTGGGCTAGACACCACCATTCCGGCTATACGTACTAGGGAAGCATAAACTAAAAGATTTTAACGTTTTCATCGCGGAAACTCAAGTGAAAGCTACAGGGTAAGTTCACAGATAAACCAGTACACAAGAAGGATAGAGCTATGTGCTCAGCCTGTAGTGTGAGGGAGACGTACAGGTGTCGATCAGTACCGCTGAGCAGACTCACCCTTCTCGCCATTCATTGTTGTGAAAAATGCGTGTTATCTAAATGATTATTATTTTGATTTTTATTGAAATAAATCGTTGTACAGAATAGTGTTAATATTTTTTAACAATTGCACTAAAAAATACAACAATTCGACGGAACATTTCATCAATATTGTTTTCCACTTGTAGTAAGAAAAATCGTAACGATACGTAGCGTCGGCTACGCGAAGCAATGGCTACGTCAACCGTAGCAATCGATATCCTACGACCCGGCGCGGCTTCACCCACAAAGTTCAATAACATGACGTGTCGAATATGACGTATACAATGACGTAATCGCCGAGATTGGCCTCAGCATTCCGGTGGAAAAGTACTAGGGTATCATACATTACGAGGATATTACTATACACCTCACGCCTCGCATAGAATCGCTCATGGGGGCGAGAACGTTGAGAAGTTGCGTCACCTAAAGTAGTAACGACATTTTTTTTTTTCATTAAAATTTTAAGATATTTTATAATGCATTATTATGTACAAAATATTAGCATTCTGCATTCCTTCTGCATATAATCTTTAACTGTGCCTTGCCTTTCATACATCTCCTTCCACGTAGTTTTCGTAAAAAGATGTACATCCGGCGACCCGAAACTGTCAAATTTCCCGATCAATCATGTACCTAATACTTCAGCGATAAAGTTGAAAACTTATTAAAGAAATTTGACAGATTGTAGTAGCCAGATTTTACATGGAGCGACTGCATGTCTGACCTTCACAACCCGGTTACTGGGTACTTCTTGATAAGACTGGTTGTCAGGCTCACGAGCTCGTGACTACCCTCGTAACGACTGTCAGTGATGTACAATTGGCAGCCGGGACCAACGCCGCCTTAGCGTGTTTTCCGAGGCACGGAACAGTCTCGATATATGTTATGGATGTTAGCCCATCCACGAACCGAGCGCGGCAAACGTAGCTTTACCTTCGATCAACCCGTCAGGCTGTTATTATTTAGCTACGAGCGCGTCAGTTTGTGTTTTGTAGGTTAATTTTAATCGCATACGGTAAACCTTTCAGCGTAACTGCCAATTTACTACGGAACGGTACCAGGATAACATAAACCGAATGGAAGTAGACTTCAGCATATTATCAGGTGGAAACTGGCTAACTATGAATACATTGACTGCTTTCAGGGTGAGAAAATACTGATGAATGTTACCAAACATCAATGGAAACTGTTTTATACGAAAGGACCTATAACTGCTAAGATGTATTATTTAATATTTCGACAGTTTTTTTTTTTTTTGTATATTAATACGTGAATTGTTTAGGGTGGCTATGCTTCTGAGCTTAATTAATAACCTTGCTGGGATAGTTTTGAATTAACTTCAATAAAACATAAACGAAAGCTTAAAATTACAAAGTGAAAAAGAATTTTAATTTCGGAAGCTGGTAGCAATAAACGAAAATACGAAACCAAAGACCAAATTCCGAAATATAATTATTTTTCACTTTGTAGCAGTACATCATTTATTTATGTTTTTTTGAAACACGGTTGTTGTTTTACTATAAAAAGTTTTTGTTTATGAAGCTTCCAAATCTTGGAAGAATAGTAATGAATAAAAAATCAACAACAAATGCATTTTCTAATAAAATAAATGGGAATGCCTCATAGTATAAAAAGCTGACCTGCACCCTAATTGCGAAACGCACAATTTATCAGAATCTGAATGGGATTGAAGATTATTTCTAAACCATTGCGTCATTTGTTAGAATAAATGGTCGGCTCAGCAACGTAAATAACGCAATGAATGTTGTTTAACTATGAATATTAAACCAATTCCTACCGATAAAAAGTTCCGCAATTACCCCTCTGGAAAAGATAGAGAAAATAAAAAAAACCGGCCAAGTGCGAGTCGGACTCGCACACCGAGGGTTCCGTACAAACCTGCAGGTATTCACGGTTTATGCATAAGGTTTATGTTTATGAAATTATATGTTATTTTTTTAATTTTAATATTTGAGTTGACTCAATAAAAAAAAAAAAACTTTTATTTCAGACAACAAAGTCCATAGGCAAGGCAAGGTTGTTAGTAACACAGATTTTGCTTATAACTAATGTTAGAACTCAATGAAAGGTAAATTGTGGTTTACGATTTATGACGTATTAAATAAAAACTATTTACTAGATCTCGTTCAAACCAATTTTCGGTGGAAGTTTACATGGTAATGTACATCATATATTTTTTTTAGTTTTATCATTCCCTTATTTTAGAAGTTACGGGGGGGGGGGGGACTCATTTTACCACTTTGGAAGTGTCTCTCGCGCAAACTATTCGGTTTAGAAAAAAATGATATTAGAAACCTCAATATTATTTTTGAAGACCTATCCATAGATACCCCACACGTATGGGATTGATGAATTTTTTTTTTTTGAGTTTCAGTTCTATGTATGGTGAACCCCAAATATTGTTTTTTTTTCTATTTTTGTGTAAAAATCTTAATGCGGTTCACAGAATACATCTACTTACCAAGTTTCAACAGCATAGCTCTTATAGTTTCGGAAAAAAGTGGCTGTGACATAGTCGGACAGACAGACAGACATGACGAATCTATAAGGGTTCCGTTTTTTGCCATTTGGCAACGGAACCCCAAAAAGAGGCCAGTTGTTTTTCTCGTTTTTTGAAGTCGGCTAAAAATAAACCGAAGTTTCGTTTAAGTTGTTCACATAAACGCTACTAGATGGCGTGAGTATCGAAGTCACAGAAGTTCACCGAACATCGCGCGTTGAACTGACTATTACTAGGGCAACATAAACCCAAAGTAAAAGTAGTTTCATAATTACTGTTTATAGTTGGTGTTGTATTAACTCCTCTATAATGTGGACTAGGTGACCCGTGCCCACTACGTTGGGTGGTAAACATTTCTACTTGTGATGAAATTATGAGCGTGGTTTGGGTAGTGCTGAGTCAAAAGGAGTTTATATTTATACTTTGCAAATCCGACTACGACGAGAAGTCTTTTCGCTTTTCGGGTTAATATGTATGTATGTAACCTATCACACTCGCAAATAATGTGGCTTTCTATTGGTAAAAGAATTTTAAAAATCGGTTCACTAGGTTCAGAGATTACCTCCTACAACCTCACAAACTCACAAGTTCACAAACTCTTATTAGTATATATTTACCTAGTTGTTAAATAAAAAATGCGATTGTCTAGTAGGGAAATAAAGTAAACCGATATTAATTATCGGTTAATTACTTAAATTATTAAAAAAAACTCAAAAAAGAAATACGAATGTTTCATAGTATCAGAAAACTGGCCTGGAAAAGATAGAGACAGTAAAAAAAAACAGTTACTCTTGTCCTCTATTTTTGACGTCGGTTAAAAATACACCGAAGTTTTGTTTGAGTTGTTCACGTTGAAGCTACTAGATAGCGTTAGTATAGAACTCAAAGGACACCGCGCGTTTACCGCGACTTGAACTGCAAAATACTAGGGCAGCATAAATCTAATGGAGTTTCTCAAATTGTTTAGTGGTGTTCTATTCATTCACTACTCTTTACTGTGTATTATCTAGTTGTTTTACCTCATTCGTGACTTTCTCCCTTTCGCAAAGAAGTCAACCTCAACCAGACACGTCTGTAATTCAGGCGCATTGTTGTGATTCTGCCAAGCCTTATTGTAACTGCATTTGCATTAAAAGAACACCAAACATAAAATATCTTGGAGGCCACGTCGATTGTTTGCTAAATTGGAAGAAGCACATTGATGAACTTGTCCCCCGTATTCGTAAACTCATTTTTGTGTTCAAGAAACTTAGATCAGTGGCAAATATTAAAACACTGAAAACGGTGTACTTTGCGCTTGCCCAATCATTGCTGGGCTATTGTATCTCGGTCTGGGGTGGCACCTTTGCAGTAAATATTATGTTACGTCTGGAAAGAGCACAAAGATCGGTCCTTAAAGTCATGTGCAGGAAACCCTTCAGGTATCCTACCGCAGTTCTCTACAAAGAGTGTGAGGTCTTGACTGTTAGAAAACTTTTTGTGCTCCAAATAATATTTCGCAAAGATGCCACTATACCACACTCCCTACAGCAACGACAGGGAAAGCGCAAAAGAACAAGAGTGTGCAGCACAGACCAGGCGCGGTCGCAGCCTAACATTCTGGGGGGGTCACCATGAGTACTGAAGAATATTTTTAGGAAGGTACATCCCCTTTGGTCTAGTAGTCGCAAGCGCTACTGATCAGCATGATGTCCCGGGTTACAATCTTTTTGCAAATGTCCATCGGGGTCTCCGTGGCTCAAGTGAGAACAATTTTAAGATAGTGAGACAGGCAAATCGTTCAGGGTTTCGACAGCATGACTGTCTTTGGGGGGGGGGGGTCATGACCCCTAGATCCCCCCCCCCCCCCTCGGACCGCGCCTGGCACAGACAGACATAGAACTGCACTTGCTCAGAGGCATTATTGGATACTGGGCTCACGGGTTTACAATAAACTCAATGCCATTCTAAATATTTGCCTGCTTACCCACCAGCAATGCAAAAACGCTGTAAAGGACTGGCTGATAGGTCTCACTTATGATGACTCTGAGAAACTCATTCAATTAGTGGGTTAGCTAACTCTCTCACCAACGCATACCTTCTGCCCTTTTGGACACACACTGCCAAACACACACACACACAAACACACACACACTCACACACACCTCATAAACACACAGATACACACACCCCTACACACTTATACATAATATACACACATACTCCTTTTGTTTATAAATTTAAATAAGTTTATTGTTTTTTTTGTAAATCTCTTTTTCAAATTATTATTGTAACTATCCTAGTTGGTCCGGAGGAAGGTGATGGCATTCGTGATACAGGGTCATCCTAGTACGAATGCTAAAGCACTCCTTTGACACTTAAGTACAAATTACAGAAGAAAAAATCTATCTTAAGGAGATTTACTGTACCTCTTATTTTAGTAATGAAGATTTTTATATTTTTTTTTTTATATGTTTAATTGAAAATGTGTTTTCCTATTAAGGAAATAAGGTTCTTGTGGAGCCGAACGTAAAGAATAGCTTCATCCCATTTCTTCCCGTGGGTGTCGTAAGGGGCGACTAAGGGACTTACCAGACAATGGGCAGCAACGTTCTTCATGAATTTTACCACCATTCTGCGACTGGCAACTCGCCTGCCAAGCGTGGCGATTATGGCAAAGCCCCCCTCCCCCCCCAATTGGGGGAGGCCTAACTAAGTCCAGCAGTGGACGTCTTACGGCTGAAATTATGATGAGTAGGGTTACTTTATCTTTATAAATATAATTCAACTATACGTGTGTATGTCACTGAACTCCTCCTAAACGACTGGACCGATTTGAATGATTTTTTTTGTATGCGTTTGGGTGGCACCCTGAATGGTTTAGATTCACTATTGGACCCGGTAGGTGGCGCTGCTATCGAGTTCTAGGAAACAGGACAACGTCTGTACGGTCAGCTAGTAAAATTATAAAGAGAAATAAATTTTCTCATAAAATAAATGCGAATGTATCTAATCTATCGAAAAATGGTCTGGAAAACGAGGCCAACATAAAAAGCCAATTATTTTGACCACTTTTTTTGAAGTCGCGAAGTTTTGTTTATGTTGTTCACGTTAACCCTCAAAATCAAAAGTCATTTATTCAAACTAGGCTGAGAGTCAGTACTTTTTGAACGTCAAAGTTACATGAGACAGTCCCCCCAAAACGCCCACCCTTCGACACTTCCTAGTGCTTTAGCTGGGAAGAAGAAGTGGCGGAACAAACTCCCCAGCAGCACAGCTGTCTGTTAAGTTAGAAGAACTTGATTCTACTAGATGGCGTTAGTATCTAAGTCAAAGAACACTGCGCGTTTACCGCGACTTGAACGGAAAAGTACTAGGGCAGCATAAACCTAATGGAGTTTCACAAAATTGTTCGTTGGTGGGAAATATAGTAATATTGATTAAATACGATGCATATCAGAATTCAGCTGGGTTGGGCAGCGTTTGGGAAACTTCGTCAAGTCTTCTCGTCGCGTATTCCGCAGAGCCTAAAGACGAAAGTCTTCAATCAGTGCGTCCTGCCTGTTATGACCTACGGAGCCGAAACGTGGACACTCACGGTACGACTGGTCCATCAATTCAAAGTCGCTCAGCGAGCTATGGAACGAGCTATGCTTGGAGTATCTCTGAGGGACAGAATCCGGAATGAGGTGATCCGGCAGAGAACCAAAGTTGTCGACATAGCTCATAGGATTAGCAAGCTGAAGTGGCAATGGGCCGGCCACATTAGCCGTAGAACCGATGACCGTTGGGGTAGACGTGTTCTTGAGTGGAGACCGCGAATCGGCAAACGTAAGGTAGGACGCCCTCAGGCTAGGTGGAGCGACGATCTTCGCAGGGTGGCTGGTAGCAGCTGGATGAGAGTTGCCGAAAATCGAGCTGAATGGCGTGAAATTGGAGAGGCCTATGTCCAGCAGTGGACTGCTATAGGCTGATGATGATGAGGATGACGATGCATATTTTTCTAATTTTTATCACAAACAGATTGTTTATTGGAACAGTGTTGTCCAGTAACAATAATAGTAGTACTTGTAAGTTGCGGTCGACACCAAGCAGGTGCTTTACTTAGTATAAATAATTTCATCACCACTGCTTCCAAAACGGTGAAGAACAACATTGTGAGGAAACCGGCATGTCCTAGAAACAAAACTTCGAAGAATTCGGACGACTCTAATTAACGATTTAAATTAGCGAACAAACTATCTAAATAATTGTAGAAATATCAACTATCAGACTATAATTTGGCAAAGAAAAATACCTCCGTATTTCCACTATTTTAAATAATCTCGAACTGTCTTTGCTACGAAAAGCTGTAGAACGTTGCTACGAAAAGTCGTAGACCATTGCTACGAATGTCGTAGACCGTTGCTACGCGTTCCGTAGCGAAGATAACGTTCAAAGTTTTCAGCACTGCGTTCAAAAGTACTAGGTTACCATAAAAATAAGGCAACCATGAAAGCTCACTGAAAATGTGTACGAACGTCATCACATCACACACCACTAGAATTAAAAGCACACAGGTACACCACCAACTGAGAGGGATGGAGTGATCCAATGGCTTAAGTGTGCGAGCGAGACAGCAGTATGACGTCAGTACGGCGGTCATAGTCCTGTCTCTCTTTATGAACCTGACCTACGGTAAAGTGTGAATAAACGTAAACAAATAAAATCAATGGGCAATTTTGTGTTCCAATTATAAACGAGACGAATTAAAAAAGAGAAGGGACGAAATACGGAGACCGTTTTCAATATTGTTTCTGGTCCTTCGAGCCGAATTTATTTGTAAGTTTTTCGTTGTCTCGCAAAGGGGAAGTTTACTCAGAATTAAAATGCTATTTATGTACATACATGAATGAAGTCCTCTTCATAATTTCATCCGAAAAACGTCCACTGTTGGAAATAGGCCTCTCCCAAGAGGGGATTTGCCATAATCGTCACGCTTTTCAGGCGGGTTGGCGATCGCAGTATGGTGGTAAAATGCATAGAGAACGCTGCTACCCATTCTCTAGTAAGTCCCTTAGTCGCCTCTTACGACACCCACGGGAAGAAATGAGATGGTGCTATTATTTACGTCAAACACCATACGGAACACTATACTTATACAGCAGATACGAAATTAATTTCAACTAATAATAAAAAGAGAATGATTTGATTTTTTGCATATCTGTTTATTACGCTTTCCCACTAAAACGGTTGAAGGGATTTGGTTAAAGTTTGGTTCATTCAGGCTCTGATCCGGATTAAAATATCGGATCCTTTTTATCCTGATTTTCCCACGGGGTTGAGATTTATGTGAGTGAAACCACGGGTCGCAGCTAGTTAATAAAATGTTATATCCTGACTTAACTAAAAACAGTTAACAAACTACAATATACATAGTCCTTTTACTATTTAATTGGAAAACTATATAGAAATAAAAAATGTGTCTCAGCTCCGACGCACGACTGAAGTTTACTCTTTACGAACGATTATTATCCATACTAATATTATAAATGGGAAAGTGTGTGTGTCTGTTTGTCCATCTTTCACGGCAAGACGGAGCGACGAATTGACGTGATTTTTTAAGTGGAGATAGTTGAAGGGATAGAGAGTGACATAGGCTACTTTTTGTCTCTTACTAACCCCCCACGTCCCTAAAATGGTGGGTGGAACGCGCTAATCTCAGGAACTACTGGTCCAAATTGAAAAAAAAAAATGTGTTGTGTAGCCTATTTATTGAGGAAGACTATAACATAGGCTATATAACATTACGCTACGATAAAAAGGAGCGGAGCAGCAACGAAAAATGGACGAAAACTGGCAGGCAATTCGATGCGACGGGAAGGGTCAGGGGAGCAAAAATTTGACGCGGACGACTTCACAGGCAGAAGCGAGTAAAATATATTAGAGGGAAAACGATATCAATCTGTCCAGGCCCATTATGTTGAGTTCGGTTTCCACTCTATCTCGATGCAGCTGGATAAACAGAGTGGCGATTAGATTATAACGTTAAATAGTACAGCAGCGATAACAAGTTGTTATCATTCTGTGAAAGAATCAAATAAATATTATTAAAAATAGAGGCATTTTCAAACAAAATAAAATTGCCCTAAAATAAACCACCCTAATGAAGTTTAATATTGTTAAAAAATATAATATTGCTAAAACGAAAAACAAGTCCCAAGGCTAGAATGTTAGTCATTACTAGCTTTTGCCCGCGGCTTCGCTCGCGTTAAATTCGTGGTAACATGGTTCCCCTTTCCTGATTTAGAACACAGAAGAGAACTCGGAACAGAACAATTGTTTTTTGCTCCATACAAACTTCACCCCCCATTTTAGGGAAGTATATATATATAGTCCTCTTCACCGTGTCCGGCGACAGCGACCCTGACTACTTCTCTCTCCTCTCGTGAGCTCTTTGATGGCTGGCAAAACCGAATTTGGTCTTAAAAATCCGGTCACACTGTATACAGATGAGCTGACCAGCATCGTCATATGTATAAGTATATGAAGGCTTCGGGCGACTTTTCCGTATTTGGCGCTTCTTGTCTAGATCTTCAAGACGATTCCTTTCAAAGCATTCAGCTGCTTTGTGAATTGAGCTGCGCCACCTTTCACGGTTTCGAGCAAGCTCCTGCCATTGATGAACGGGGATACTGCAAGTCTTAAGGTGACGTTTGAGGACGTCTTTGTAGCGCAGGCATTGTCCACCCTGTACGCGTTTTCCCTGGGCAAGCTCCGAGTAGAAAACGGTTTTAGGCAATCTGCTGGTATCCATGCGCTCTACATGACCACACCATCTCAGTTGCATCTTTATCAAAAACGCCTCCATGCCCATCATTCCAGTGCGCCTTAGCACCTCCGTGTTGGGAACACGATCCTGCCATTTCGTGCGAAGAATAGACCGAAGGCACCGTAGGTGAAAAGTGTCAAGCCTTTTAATGTCACCTCTATAGAGACACCAGGTTTCTGCAGCGTAGCTGAGTATAGGCAGAACTAGGGCCTTGTAAACGCATATCTTAGTTTGTAGTTTCAGGTCGTGAGATGCCCATACACGTTTATTAAGTTTCCCAAACGTGGCGGCCGCTTTAGCAATCCGAGCTGATATCTCAGACGCAAGCCTATTGTCATTGCAGACCTGACTTCCAAGATATTTAAAATGTGACACCTCTTTCAGTGGCTCAGAATGCAGCTTAATGGTTGAACTTTCAGCATCACATCCCCTTGGTGGCTGCTTCAGGATTTGGGTCTTTTTCACACTAATTACAAGTCCAAACCTACAGCAGGAGGTTTGAAGACTATTCAAATAATCTTGGAGTGTCTCCATACAGTCAGCCAACAGACACACGTCATCGGCATAGAGTGCGTCAAGTACGGGAACCCTAGACGTCTTGCTCCCCGCTCTGAAGCGTGAGATGTCGAAGACACTTTTATCGGTGCGGACGTTAAGTTCAATCTGTCCAACACTATGCTTCAGCGCATCGTTTAACACTGCCGAGAAATAAAGTGCAAACAATGTGGGAGCCATGACACAGCCTTGCTTCACACCACCGGTTACATGAAACGGGTCTGAAAAATCGTTTTCATGTTGTACACGTGCCGTCATACCGTCGTGAAACTGACGGATCATGTTAACGAATTTCTCAGGACATCCAGCCTTTTTCAACACTACCCAGAGAGCAGCGCGTGGCACGCGGTCAAAAGCCTTTTCTAGGTCAATAAAACACATGTACAGAGGACGGTTTTGTTCAAGACTCTTCTCCTGCATTTGCTTCACTATGAAAATGCCGTCAACGGTTCCTCTGCCAGGTCTAAAACCACACTGCGACTCTGGAAGGATATGCTCAGCAAGATTTGCCAAACGGCGATTGATGATATGCGCCAGTATCTTCCCCGCAGAGGACAGGAGGGAGATTCCCCTGTAGGAACTACAGTCGGATAACTCACCTTTGCCTTTATAAATTTTGCAAATGGAGGCATCCTTCCAGTCCTGAGGCACCACTTCGGTTTCCCATACTTTGAGCACTAGATTGAAGAGCCTACTTTGTATATGCGGACCACCGTATTTGTAGACCTCCGATGGTAGACAATCAGTGCCTGGTGTTTTGGCATTCTTCAATCTCATGACAGCTGTCATGAACTCAACAAAGGATGGTGGATCAGCTAGGTCTTCCTGAACGGGACGGCATTCAAGGTTCTCAATATATGGTATATCTGTGGTCTGTGAGCAGGGATTAAGGACGTCATTAAAGTGTTCAGCCCACCTCTCCAGGATTTGCTTGTGATCCGTCAGTCTACATACCCTATCACGGGAATATATTGGTGCCGTTTTTCTCGATTTTGGTCCGAAAATTGCTTTCAGACCCTCGAAAAATCTGCCCGTCTGGTTTGTGTCAGCAAAAAGTTGGAGTTCTTTTGCTCGATCCAGCCACCATTTATCTTTGAGGTCACGGATTCTGATTTTTAGCTCCCGTTGAGTAGATCTTCGACTATCAGCGTTAGGCATGGATCTCAGTTCTTGTCTGTGACTCTCAAGTAATGCTCGGATTTCTTCGTCTGAGTCATCGAACCAATCCTGGTGCCTCTTCTGCGGCTTTGGTAGAGTGCATGAGACGCTATCGTGAAGGTGTTTAGCATATGAATGCCACGCTTCATTAACATTATCTGTAACGTCCTCTATGTTGGTGCTGAAGTGTGCATCCAGATCCCGCATGACCTTCTCGGAGCAAACCATTGAAGCTACACATGCATTCACTGGTTGCTTATGTGCTGCGCGTCGAGGAGGTTTTAATTTTAGACGCATCTTTGAGCGAATAAGTCGATGATCTGACCAGCACTCTGCACCCCGCATTGCTTTTGTAATCAAGACGTCGTTTAGGTCTTTTTTGCGTACAATAATGTAATCAAGAAGATGCCAGTGTTTGGATCTGGGGTGCATCCACGAGGTCTTATATTTCGCTGGTAAACGAAAGAAGGTATTAGTCAGGCACAGGTCAAACTCTGCACACAGAGTGAGAAGTTCCAAGCCGTTAGTATTGCAGTTCCCAACTCCATTTCGACCAAGAACACCAGGCCATGCTTCGTAGTCAGCACCGACACGTGCATTAAAGTCCCCCAGCAGGACAATTTTGTCTTGTGGTGGGATACTCGTAAGAACGCAGGACAGGTCTCGATAAAACTTTACTTTATCATCATCACTTGCTGTCAGGGTAGGTGCGTAGATGCTGATGAGGTGGACATACCTAACATCGTCAATGGGCAAGCGTAATGTCATTATGCGGTCATTAATTCCTTTCGGAAGTTGCGTTAAAGATGCTGCGATTTTATTACGCACTGCAAAACCGACACCACTAGCCGCTCGCTCTCCTGCTGCTCTTCCAATCCAATAATAGGTATATCCACCCAGCCGTTCGCAAAGGTTTCCACTATCACTAAGATGAGTCTCACTTATAGCAGCAATATCCACGTTGTATCTTGAAAGCTCTCTTGCCACGATTGCAGTCTTCCTCTCGGGACACAGGTTAGAGTCACGATCCAAGAGTGTACGTACATTCCATGCTCCTAGTATTAAGTTTTTCGTCGTTCTCATCTTATGTCTTTTATTATTACGACCGCAAGAAAGATTGGTGATCAGATGACTGCGGTTTGCCATCCGATTTGGAGGAGAGACGGACTATTTTTAGGCCACCTTTTCTAGGCCCCTCCCCGGACTGGGGAAAGCAGAGCGATCCTAAATAGGTCTGCTTTGTCGTCAGTCGTGCTGCCGAACCTGTTCTTCCGTCTCAGTCAAGTCCAGGAGCGACCACTCTCCACTGACCGCCTACGTGCCGAGGTCCAGCTAACGCCAATGATCCACCAAGACCACGACCTCACCACCAGTTCCCGATCGCCGCAGGGCTTGTACAGCTCATATCCTTAGAAGGAAGCCAGGGTCATCCGCGCGTGAATATATTTAAGTGGATAAGCAGTTGCGCTGGTGCAGATCCACTCTCTCGTCCACAAAATCCAGGTATCGATGGACCGGATAACCGGTACGACCGACAGGAAGTTGAGAATGCAGGAAGTTGGCCACAAATGAAATCGATATAGTGATTTGACATGCGCCCTTTAAGGCACTCCACCGCGTGCCTTGCTCCGTCGCCACAATAGCCGGATTTGCTTGCCTATCGACAGTATCCGCCTGTTATACCGATGAAGTCTGTAACAGAGCCTAATTGGCTGCCTCTTTCGCCTTAAATTGCCGTACCGATGGTTTCCATCTCCGCCAACGAAGCCGTTGAGGTCTTCACCCGTGACCCTGGGCAAGGGATCTGCGTTATACCCCGCAACTCTGGGTCCCCATCCGAACTTCGCCACCAGCTTGCCCTGGCCTACTAGGACAAGTGGCGCCCACCCCCGCGACATGGACGCGTCGGACAGGAATTACTCCGATGGAAACTAGAGAAGGACACTCTAGGCACCTCGGAGCCGAGTTAATGACCTCGTTTGGATCCGAGATCAACGGCAAATTAGGGAAAAAAAGAAGGGAAAATTAGGGAAGTAGAAAGAGACAAAAGTAGCCTATGTCACTCTTCATCCCTTCAACTTTCTCCACTTAAAAAATCACGTCAATTCGTCGCTCCGTTTTGCCGTGAAAGACGGACAAACAGACACACACACTTTCCCATTTATAATATTAGTATGGATTATTGTGGTAACCTAATCGCCACACTATATTGAGCAAAACTGTTAAAACTTAAATTAATTTCAAGAGATATCCATGTCTACGCTTGTCCGCCCTTCGACAGTGGCAGACAAACAATTCAATACTCTGATCAAATGTACTAGGGCGTCAGTTAGTTAAGGAGACTCTGGCTACGAGGGGGTGGTACTACTTAGAGCCGTTTTTCAACAAAAGTGCCTCGTCGGGCAACGTGTAGCAAACGCTTTGATGTGGCTACTAGGGTAGCATAAACACGAAAAGCTGGAAAAACTATTGCGAAAATGTGGGAAAAGGGTTACTAATAGTTTTTTAAATCTTTTCATTCATTTTCCGTAGCAAAAATATTGCCAACAAAACTTTAAATCATAGTTTTTAATTTATTTCGGAAAAGTTAATGTAGGTGCCCGCTAGTATTTGGTTACCCAGGTGACGTCATTTTAATGACGTCATAGTTGCGGGATTCTTTAAGATTCCTGAATAAGGTACTAGGGCACCATAAGATAAAAGGGCCATGCTTCGATTCTCATTGCCGCGGAAAGCTACTTGGGTAAGGGGTGGAAAATGGGTACGCCCATATTATTTCTATTTCACTCTGTTCAATGGAGGGTGGTAAGTTAGAGGGTGAAAGGAGATACAAAGTGGTTTAACCTATGTGTGCGAATATCTCTGTAAAGAGCTGTCTTTATAGAGATATTCACACACACAAGTTCGCTCACAAAAGAGATGAATGAAGTGAGTGCGGAGGAAAACTTTACCATATGTCTGGTATCTGACCACACGCGGTCTCACTCGCACGTCGCTTGCCACTGCCGGGTGCGACGGCAGCAACGAACGTTCTGACGTCACTCTGTTGTGACGTCACCGCACGCTGTCGGTAGCGTGGACGTAGAAACAGAAGTTCTTACCGCAAAGTTGTCAAACTTCAAGTGGAGTAAGAAAGTTGCGGTAATTATTTTTTACGGCGTGGTCTTCCCCGAATGAATGACGGAAATTTTTACATGGAAACGTACGTACTATGGAGTAAAAAAATCTTTTTACAAAAAAAATAAGAACCGACTTCCTTAAAAAAAAACACTACAAAAGTGAAAAATAACCTTTAATTTCGGAAGTCGGTGGCAAAAAACCTTAAATACAGATCCTAAGACACCGACTTCCGAAATTAAAGTAATTTTTCACTTTTGTAGTGTTTTTTTTAAGGAAGTTGGTTGTTATTTTTTGTAAAAAGTTATTGGAACGAAGTTCCTTATCGCGCGTTGTGAAAGGGGGCTAGACGGAAAAAATTCTCACGAAAAGTTGTAACGACACTTTTTAACCGACTTCAAAAAAAGGACGAGGTTTCTCAATTCGACCGTATATATTTTGTTGTTTGTATTTGTTTGTATATTGTTGTTTTGTTTGTTTTGAGTAGAGAGAGAGAGAGAGAAGGAGAGAGGGAGGGAGGGAGAGAGGGAGATAGGGAGAGGGAGCGAGAGAGAGGGAGAGAGAGAGAGAGAGAGAATATTTTTGTTGAGTGTATACAGGTTTTTTGTGCATAATAAATAATAAAAATAATAACAATTATGAATCCTGGAAAGGAACTTCGTTCCATCCGGGTGTCCCTTGACACCTCTAAAGTTTTTTTTTCAACTTTTTAGTTATGGTACCCCTCGCACTAATCTAATCGCGTTATTCGTTCATTTGTCGCGCAAATACTCATAATGCAAATTTAAGACATATGGTTTTCACATGGATCCCATTGTCAGAATGGAACCAATTGAAATCGGACCATTCAGGAAGCACCAGCTTTCAAATAAAACAAGAATCATCAAAATCGGTTCATCCAGTCAACAGTTCTGAGGAAACAAAAAAAAAAAAAAATACAGTCGAATTGAGAACCTCCTCCTTTTTATGTATTTTTATGAAAACTAACTTTAATTTCGGAAGTCGGTGGCAAAAAAACTTAAAACTTAACCAAATTAAAATGGGACAAGGGAAGCACCAGCTTTCAAATAAAAAAAGATTCATCAAAATCGGTTCACCCAGTCAAAAGTTATGAGCTAACAAACATTAAAAAAAAATACAGTCGAATTGAGAACCAACTTCTTTTTTTGAAGTCGGTTAAAATATCTAACATCTGTCTGGTCTGGTCTACCTGCACCCTAATTGCGAAACGCACAATTTATCAGAATCTGAATGGGATTGAAGATTATTTCTAAACCATTGCGTCATTTGTTCGAATAAATTGTCGGCTCAGCAACGTAAATAACGCAATGAATGTTGTTTAACTATGAATATTAAACCAATTCCTACCGATAAAAAGTTCCGAAACTACCCCTCTGTGCGTTAATTTACCTAATAATCTTACCGGGATTATACTGCGATCGCCAAAGGCTGTAAAATGTATAAAGAACGCTGCTGCCCATTCTGTAGTAAGTCCCTAGTCGTCTTTTACGACACCCACGGGAAGAAATGAGATGGTGCTACTCTATATGTCCGGCACCACACGGAAAACGAATATGACCATATTATTTTAAACTAGCTTTTGCCCGCGACTTCGTCCGCGTCAAATTTTTGCTCCCGTAACCCTTCCCTTCGCATCGAATTGCCTGCCAGTTTTCGTCCATTTTTCGTTGCTGCTCCGCTTCTTTTGATCGTAGCGTAATGTTATATAGCCTATAGCTGTCCTCAATAAATAGGCTACCCAGCACAAAAAGAATTTTTCAATTTGGACCAGTAGTTCCTGAGATTAGCGCGTTCAACCAAACATACAAACTCTTCAGCTTCATAATATTAGTATAGATGATAATGACCAAGGTGAAAGCGCCAGGGAGGGTAGCGTGCAGACGTGACAGCTTACATATGCAATGCTGGACTATATTCACATAGCTGTTACGACAGGAGTTACAACTCGAGGCCACAAATGATAAACTAGGACCAACAAAGTAAAATAAATAAACAGAGAACATTATTAATTATAATATGAACATCACGGTCAGCAAGACGACCAGTCACCACAAGCAGCGGACACAGAGGTCACAGGTCTCTTTTAAATTCCAGACATAATCTTGGGTTAGATCATTCGAAGTTCATCTTACTGCTTACTCTTCAACCTAATTTTAATTTCAATCTAAATCCAATACGATTCCAATGTTAATTTTACATACACGTGATTCGGTACTCTTGAAAAAATTGTGTGAAACATTAGAACAACAACAACGCCCGATCCCGATTCTTAGTTCTACAAAATGGACACCCAATTTAAACACATTTTGGCGCTAGCGTCGAACTGAAGAATACGAAACGTCAAAATTCCAATGTCAATCGATCGAAATTAAAATCAAGAGGAAGCACCCAGATTAGTGTCTGAAATGGTCTTTTAAGGAAAGATCCACACAGATTGAGTGGACTTGTCCAGTCAGTGCACGCAACTCAGAATGTGAGCCTTAACTAATATAGACATCATTTTATCGTTTTTACGAACTGTACACAGTCAATATTACCCACCCTTGTGGTATTTGCTGTTAACGTGTGTGTGCTATCTCATTCGCACTACCGTCAAAATCAATAAGTCTGTCCTTTTCTCTTCGTATCTCACTTGTGTGAACTCTAAAGGTTGTGTGCAGCTTTTCACGGCTAGAAAATGTTCCATGTCCCTGAAATGTATGCTATCCTAATACTTTTTTATCGGAGTTCTGTGCTAGTTTTGGTTTTGTTGAATGAAAAACTTGTTTGGTACCTACTTACTACTATTTGTTAAGTTTGAAGAATTTTCGTCTCAACTTCCCTTAATTTTATTGATTCTAGTTTTAAGTTTTCACTATATTTCATACACACCATACTTTGCGGATTGATTTGATTCAGCTGTTAATTAGTTCTGAAGGCCTCGGATAAGAAAAAATCCTATATGGGATACTAAGTTCTCCTTAGATAGTTGTGGGATTTTAATAAATAAATAAATTACTAAATAATTAATAAATGGTAGTACTATATTATATTGATCAGAACTAGATAGATATACATGCTACATCTGAAAAAAAATTGTGGCATTTCAAAAACAAAAACTTGAGTACTGAAAAAGACGCTCTAAAAAGTATGCAACAAGAAAATATTTGCATATGAAAACCGTGGTTGTGGTATATATATTTTTGTAGTTCATGAGGTTATATTCTCTAGAGGGCGCCATATTCATATTACGTTTAATGTCACGTCACATCACCAGCGGACGATCCAAGACGCTTACAACGATACGTATTATCCTCAGTTGTTAAATTCAGATCAGGAGTTTAGAAGTTGCGAGGGAAACAGGTCATTTTCATTCAAAATAAACGATTTTTTTTGCCATCAGGGGGCTTAAGGGCACGGATGGACCTACTCTTTGGCTTTCAGTTTCTATGTGACATCGCCAGAGTTATGCAAAGCCTAATAATTGACGCTAGATGGTTTCGAAAGAGAATAGGTACTAGTACCCTGATTAGATACTGTTGTTTTGGCCCAAATTTTATATATTCTCTACGTTCTTCCCCTTTATGGAAACAGCCACATCTGTTGGAAAAACAATTACCAAATTATTCGCAGCACGCTAACAAACATTTCAAATGTGGCTTTGGATGACCGAGCGTGGCTACAAGCCTCATTACCCATCCGTTTTGGCGGCCTCGACGTCCGCAAAATTACCAGTATTAGCTTACCGGCGTTCCTGTCCTCAGTCCACAGCACTGAGAAGCTGACCAGGAAAATTTTAGCCCCCTCCCTGGTTGACTTCGAAGTGCCGTGCTTGACTGATGCTGTGAACGCCTGGACAGCGGCTTGCCCGGATACAGATCGGCCCGTGAACCCGTCTTCCCAGAGACAGTGGGATGAGCCGCTCTGCAGGTTGGTACGGAATAATTTAATCAATACGTCCACCAATACTGCTGAGCGTGCCCGCTTGTTGGCTGTGGGAGAACGGGAGTCGGGCCTCCATCCATCTATATCTGTACGACGGTCTGTGCAGGGGCGGCTGCGGCAGATGCGGAAAACCTCAAACGGCGAAAATATTCCAATCTCCTTGGGATTTATATATTTGAGCCATTTGGGGTTGAAACACTAGGGCCATGGGGTCCTAGTGCTCACTTGTTTTATCGAGACATAGCCAAGCGGTTGGTCGACTCTTCACGTGACCAGAGAGAGGGGCTGGCCTATTTTTTGGCCAAAGAATCAATCAGCATTGCCATACAACGTGGCAATGCTGCCAGTCTTTTGGGCACTTTTCCCATTGACAGCGATGCGGACGAGTTTTTTGATGCCCTGTGATTCTTATTTATCTCTGTTTTTAGATGCTTGTACATATTATTAAAATTAAATTGTTATTTGGACAACATAAACAAAAGAGTTAATTCTCGTTGCTGCCTGAAGGATGTCTAAATTGGCCGAAGCAGGCCTTTTTTTTTGGATAGGAAATCATCAAATGACGTCTCCCGCTCTTGGGCGGAGCGGGAGGGCGTGTCAGACTTTTACTGACTAAAACCCACCCGTGTTCCTTCAGTTGCCCATGTGCCAGGGTAACGATGTCTCTTTCGAACAATCTCGCGACCCTGGCAGAGCAGCCTTAACTTTCAGCTTCTATTTGACGTCCACGTTGACCAGAGTGACGCAATGCCTGAGGATTTCGAAAGAGATAGAGATAATAATAAAGAGATAGAGATAGCATAAACAATAGTGCATTCTCGTTGCTGCCTGGATTGACGTCAGAATTGGTCGAAGAAGCCTTTTTTTTGTGGGTGGGCAATCTTCAAATTACGTCTCCCGCTCTGGGTAGAGCGGAAGCGCGTGTCAGACTTTTACTAACTAACAGTATGAAGTCACCAGAGTGACGCAACGTCTAATGGACGCTTGAGGATTTTGAACGAGAGTACTAAGGTAGCATAAACAAAAGGGTGTATTCTTGTTTCTGCCCGAATAAACGCATTTGGCTGAAGCCCTCTACTTTACTTTCTATATGACGTCACCAGAATGACGTCACCAGACTTGTGCGTCTCTTACATGATGACATGGAGTGTTGTGTGGTGGTCGAAGATGAACAGGCGCAGTTCTTCGTTACCTGTGGTGTGAAGCAGGGCTGCGTCTTGGCTCCCACTCTTTTAGCCCTTTATTTTGCAGTGGTCATTTGCGAGGTCCTTGCGATATCCTCAGAGGGTGTCCGGCTGCGCTTTCGAACAGATGGCAGTCTTTTTAATTTGTCGAGACTAAAGGCAAGCACTAAACTCTGTCTTGCACATATTCAAGAAATTATGTATGCAGATGACATCTCAAATGCCTTCGTACAATTCTTAACATCCACTGGTCTGATCAAGTGCGCAATACTGAAGTATTGAGACGAGCAAATGTGGGAGGCATCGAGGCGTATCTCATGAGAAGGCAACTTCAGTGGTGCGGCCATGTGGCGCGCATGTCGGAGCAGAGAGTGGCGAAGCGCATCCTTTATTCAGAACTTCAGGAGGGCAAGCGGAAGCATGGCGGACAACTCTTAAGATTTAAGGATGTGCTTAACCGACACATGAAGGGGTGTGACGTAGATCCATCTCAGTGGGAAAAACTTGCGTCTAACCGCAGAGAGTGGAGGTCACTGGTACACCAGAAAGTTTCTGACTTTGAGATTCGTCGGCTTTCAAAATTTGGACTCTAAGCGGGACGAACTAAAAGCCCGACCACCAGCGGCAATCAATTACAACTATGTTAATGGTGCTCTCACGTGTCCACTCTGTACAAGATGTTTTGTAAGCAAATGCGGTTTTGCTAGCCACATGAGAGCCCATGATAGACGCCAGTAGGTTAGTAATGAAACGGTCGCCGTAGCCGAAAACGGCATGGAAGGATTATTACCAGAGTGACGCATCGCCTAATGGACGCTTGAGGATTTCGAACGCGAGTACTAGGGTAGCATAAATAAAAGGAAGCAGTCTGGTTGCTGCATGGCTAGCCGTCTAAATCCGCTGAAGAAGTCTACCCCTTAGCTTTTCGGTTACTATTTGACGTCACCAGAGTGACGCAATGTCTATGGATTTCGACAGAGAATACTAGGGTAGCATAAACAAAAGAGTGTATTCCCGTTGCTGCCAGAAAAGGAAGGGTACGTGCGAAGCGTGCATCCATTGCTGCCAGAAAATATCTGAGTTGGACGAAGAAGGGTGGGTGACACGATTATCCATACTAATATTATAAACGCGCTAATCTCAGGAACTACTGGTCCGAATTGAAAAATTTTTTTTGTATTGGTTAGACTATTTATCGAGGAAGGCTATAGGCTATATAACATCACGCTACAACTAAGAGGAGCGGAGCAGTACGGGTAAAATTGCACGGGTAGGCGATTCGACGCGACGGGAAGGGTCAGGGAACAAGAAATTTAACGCGGATGAAGTCGCAGGCAGAAGCTAGTAATACAAATTAAATATCATGAAAAGTTATAACTCAAATCAAGGGAAAATTTTGTTGAGAAAAAAATTCTTCAAAACTTTGGAGTTTTTGTTCATTCAACCAAGTTTTTATAAATGAAACAAAAACTCATGCAAGGTTTCAGAACTCCGATAAAAAAGTACAAGGGTGGCATAACCTTTAGGGACATGAAAAATTCTCTAGCCGCGAAAAACTGCACACAGCTTTACAATTCACACAAGTATGAACCACAGAGAAAAGGACAAACTTATGGCTTTTCACGGTCGTGCGAATGAGATGACAATATGGCGACCACCCTGACGTTCACAGTAAATAGGACAAAGAGGCGGGAAAGCTATACAGGGTGTCCAGTAAATAGCACGACATACTGCAGGGGGTGATAGCTTGGGTCACTACCTATCAATACAACACAATATATATTCAGCAAAATCTTACTTATTTTTTTTTTTCACCACTGTAGGTTAAACTTAAGTGATAAGAAAATAGTTCTGTGCAAATTTAAACAAAAAATAGTATTTCTTGAAAACATTCTTGTCTTTGATAGAAAAAAGACTTATCAATGAGTAAAGTAACTATTCACGAATAATTTGATGTAAAAAAAAGTACTAGAAAAGGATTTTTTCATTACGAGATGCTTAAAAATCTGTTTCAAGAGCTTGGGTCACTACCTATCAATACAACACAATATATGTTCAGCAAAATCTTACGAATTTACAGTTTTACAAAATTTTCCGAAATACCGAAAAATCTGTAGAGATTTTTCGGTATTTCGGAAAATTTTGTATTTTGCTGAACATATATTGTGTTGTATTGATAGGTAGTGACCCAAGCTATCACCTCCTGCAGTATATCGTGCTATTTACTGGACACCCTGTATACATTAACCCATTTAGACCCAAATACAAAATAACGATATTTTTTTGAAAAAAACGTTATTGCCGTGACTATTAAAGGCTAGTAAGACACACTATTAGAAAAAACTAAAAAAAAAAACTTCCTTATACATAAAAAAACACCGTCCTCAAATGGGGCCAATGGGCCCATAGGCGGTATTTTTTGAAACACCATTTTTCGATTCACAATGTTTTATTGCATTTCTTATATGACCAACGTGTTTTCATGTGGCATAGTAGGCATCGTAGTTGGCTAGTCAGTTTCTGAGGGAAGTGTCCGACACCGTTCTGACTCATACTTGGCACCCTTGATGAAGGTTTACGTCGTCTTCCATCAGGTCTCTGTGGTTACATTCCTCAAATAAAATCCGGCAATACTAAGGCGAAACTGGAGCTGGTTTATTTTATCTTCAGCGGCCAGGACATGGAGACGCCAAGCCATAGCCAAATCGAGTATGTAGGGAAATAGAACCCACCACCATTGTTTTCCTCGTATTACTGTAGTGTTTACTGCAAAGGATTGTTCAGCTTGATCAACTCCACCCATGCCTTTATTTTAGTTCTGTAACACAAAAAGGATGTCCACATCTACCTTTTTTCCTTGCGCAGGACTCCATCTTTTCACCTATGGTCCAAAAACTTGTCAAGCCATCCACTGAATAAAATCTTATTCACTGTATCGAATCGGCAATCAAATTCTGCTCTCTTCTTCTTTTTCTTGTCCTTGACAGATTCCAATGAGTATCTCTTCTTCCTATTGTCTCTTACAGTACCAGTAGCACGATAAACTGCATCATTTAGATCTTGTAGCAATGCGTGGTTGGTGAAAAAGTTATCAAAATATACCATATACAAATGCGAGATTACGTTTATTTATCCAATAGACTCTACACCACTTTTGATCTCAAAGGCTTATTACTGGTTGCCCCTGCAATTTTATCACAGTACAGATCAAACCCATAACAATAGCTACAAGAACTTGAAATCATCCAGTCTTTATACCCAAACTGCCCTGGCATTATAGGATGGTTCGCATTTACGCCAACGTGGCTCCTGGGTTTCAACCTCAACTTTTCTGTATCTTTGTAACGGTTCATATCGATGCTATCCCATTCATCGTTGTTCCGGACCTCAAAACCTTCAACTCGACCTTGAATATCACATGGAAGAATATTGTGCTGGACATCATCTTTATCGCCTTCTTCTTCATCCATCAGAACACTCGGCATCCCCGAGTGTTCTGCTCTGCTACTATATCGTTATAGACATCAGGATCATCCTCTTCATGCTAAATATTTTTGATAGATTCCTCCAACTCTCGATACTCATTTGCAACATCAAAATATCGTTTAGCCATTGTTTATGCCAAAACAAACCTGCGAAATATTTATAAAGAAAAGTTACCCATTAGCCCATTGGACCCATTTGGGGACACCATACTAAATTATCTACACTCGTTGTCAAATTTAAAAAAATATTCAACAAAATGTGATTTATTACTAGTAAACACAATGGCCAGATGGAAAAATTAGGAAATATATAATAAAACACAATAGAAGTGTAAAATATTATGACTTGCCTATGGATAAACACCAATTTAGTAAATGAAGTAAATAAAACCTCTTTTTCCTGCTACTTAATCCATAAACTAACAAAACTGATATATTTATTAGTGAGCCACACTCATTGACACTACAAATACGCCTTCAAACAAAACATAGCTAAAATCAATTGAAAAATGTGGGTTAAACAACTGTCCCCAAATGAGGACAGCGGGCATAAATGGGTTAAGGTGGAAGCGCCGGCTAGCTGCGAATTCAATCCGATTGTATAACTATTTCCCAAAAAAAAACTTTAAATAGGATTAATTGAACGTAGACGTGGTTATATTGTTGATTTAAATGATTATATTTATGTAATAATTACAAACGGACGTAAAGAATAACACCACCCCATTTCTTCCCGTGGGTGTCGTAAAAGGCGACTAAGGGACTTACTAGGGAATGGGCAGCAGCGTTCTCTATGCATTTTACCACCATACTGCGATCGCCAACCCGCCTGCCAAGCGTGGCGATTATGGCAAAGCCCCCCAAATTGGGGGAGGCCTAAGTCCAGCAGTGGGCGTCTTATGGCTGAAATGATGATGATGATGATGAATAATTACACACGTTTTACGGGCACAAATTATATTTTAATTAACATATGTACAACATGACTCGGCTGGATGCGAGAAGCACAGAACCGGTCGCAGTGGCAGTGCTTGTGGGATGCCTATGTCCAGCAGTGGACGTCTTCGGTGAAATGATGATGATGATGAGGACACAACATGACCAGTGAGCGTGAGCAGTGATGGCCCAGTTGTAACGGCCGCGTCTCACGAGTTGCAGGTCGTATGTTCGATTTACTTTGGGTAAATAATTTGATCACCACAGTTCTCAAAATTATGAAGGAAAACATCGTGAGGAAACTGTCATATCCTCAAACCAAACATTAGAAGACATCTAGCATCTACCAACCTGCAATGGGCCTGTGTAGTGGATTACGGCCCATTCCCTCTCACAGAGAGATCTGTGTCCCTCCTATTCGGCTGATTATGTACAATGTAACCTGCAAATTCCAAAAAACGAAGAAAATTTTGAATTTCGAAGGCTAACCTGGCGCTTCCACCTTAATTAAAAGCTGCACATTACCTTAGAGTTCCCACAAGTAAGAAACGAAGAGACAAGGACAAACTTATGGGTTTTGACGGTCGTGCGAATGACATAACAATATAAAACCCTTAACTTCCACAGCAAATATGAAAAAAAGCGGGAAAACTTAATAATTAATATTGATCGTGTGCGGTTTTATGCTACGACTTTAACCATAAATTGCTAGACAGAAGCTGGGCACAGATAAAACAGCACTCTATTTTTGTGATAAGTGACTCTGAAATTTGAAAATGTAAACTACTTACTTGGTTATTTCACTTTATTGTTGATGCTATTCGATAGCGCACATAATTTTTTTTTTTTTGTTTTTTCCTTTAATCTGTGATTGGCTTTCTAGCCATCATCAGATGGACAGATGAGATCTTCGTGTGAGAATGTTTTTGTGTTATTCTATTGAATATTCAAGATATGTAGTTTAGTGCTAAATAAAGTCCCTATCAAAATCAAAATCAAATCAAAATCAAAAGTCATTTATTCAAACTAGGCTGAAAGTCAGCACTTTTTGAACGTCAAAGTCACATAAGACAGTCCCCCCAAAACGCCCGCCCTTCGACACTTCCTAGTGCTTTGGCTGGGAAGAAGAAGTGGCGGAACAAACTCCCCAGCAGCACTGCTGTCTGTTAAGTTAGAAGAACTTGATTCTATACAATATTGTATAAGTTATTAATATAATAAAACAAAACATACATTATTCGCCATATGTCAGCTAGCACACGCCATTATACCAACAAAACATTGAAAACTAAACTCAAGTTGAAATGAATAATGAAACAAAATCGTAAACAGAACTTAAAACCTTACTAAAGCCTCCAGGCATAAAGGGCGTGCCCGCTTACATATACAACGATGCAAATGATATATATACACAACAAATGAAATTAAAAGAAAATAAAAATAAATTAACAAAAGCAGTTAAATAAAAAAACAATTATATGAACTACCCATATAAACTGTCAGTGTGTGAGTTACAGTAATTACAGAATGTAAAACAGTGTCATAGAAGAAAAAATAAATATTATCTACACAATTAAGTTAGCAACTAGTTTGATAAACTCCTATGAGACTGTCCTATGGAGCGAGACCAGCATGTTTCCAAGCGTTCTTATCTTGGATGTAGTCCTCTAATTTGTAATAAGCTCGTTTACAAAGTGTACTTTTAATATGACTTTTAAACCTCCTTTCATTTAATTGCAATATATCAGAAGGTATTTTGTTGTAACATTTAACACAGTACCCCATAAAAGATGTATGTACTTTTGCTAATCTGAAAAATGGTTGATCTATCTTGTCTTTATTTCTAGTATTAAAGTTATGTCTATCGCTTATTTTATTAAAAAGATGTAGATTTTTTCTCTCTTATCTGTTTTATTATTTTACTTCGTTGGTCCTAGTTTATCATTTTGGCTGCTAGTGACAGCTGTAAACATAATCCAGCATTGCATTAAGCTGTCACACGATTTACAGAATAGAATAAAAGTTTTTATTTCAGACCAGAGTCCATAGTATATATCTATAAAATATAATTTATGCTTTTAGGAGGAGGCTGGAGGCTTTTATTTTGGTATTAAGCTCATAAATACCCTTATTTACCCTACATAAATACCCTTACTTTTTAAATACCTAAAGTACCTGCATATAAATTAAAATTTAATTTTGATTAAGTTACATTTCCTGTAAATTGATGAAAGGTGGGGCAAGATCTGGCATTGTCGTTTACATCCAAGAATAATATCAAATGAACCAAACATAATTTCAGTTACCTCAAGTATTTGAATTATTATCTATCACCCTTCTTCGGTCAGTTCAGACGTCCTCCAGAAAGCAACGAAAATGCACCCTTTTATTTATGCTACCCTAGTACTCGCGTTAGAAATACTCAAGCGTACATTAGGAGTTGCGTCACTCTGGTGACGTCATATAGAAACCGAAAGCTAGGGTAGGCATCTTCGGCCAATTCAGACGTCCAACAAGCAGCAAAGAGAATGCTCCCTTTTGTTTCTGCTATTCTAGTACTTAAGTTTGAAATCGGCTAGCGTCTATTAGCGGTTGCGTCACTTGGCGATGTCACATAGAAATCGAAAGCAAACGTACGGTAGCCATCCACGATACATTCATTCCAACATTTCTACTAAACTATTTATTAAATTAAAATAATATGTACTGGCGCCCTGAGACAGTGAGGGGGGGGGGGGGTCGCAGCGAACCACGTAGGAGATGGCGAGACGAGCTGGCCAGGTTCCGTGAAAACTGGAAAGAGGCTCGCGATAGATGGAAGGAGTGGAAAAATTAATTCGCATTGTGACTGATAATGTTCCCGAGAAACTAGCAGCATTACCACATATGCTTACTCACCTCCTCGTCACAGGGTTACGGAAAGACTGATGGGACTACAATCCGACATTACTGTAAGGAGATCAGACGCAGGACCAATGGCTTAACGTCTTTTCCGAGGCATGAGGGTATCACAGCACCCAGCACCCAGAAAAGACCCAATAACACTTTACCTGACCTGGGAGCCGAGCCAAGGAACCCATCGTTCAGCAGTCGAGTTTGCAACCACAAAACCAACGGGGCACGCGGGGGTCGTACGGTCCTCCTTTTTTTTTGTAGTTGGGAAATCGTAAAATGACGTCTTCATTTGACGATTTTCCCTTTTCTGTGAGTGACCGCTACTGAAAAGGGCTTCGATCCCTTGGTTGTGTTAAGCCTGTTGTCCACCGCCAACGTCAATGAGACTTCAGCGAGAACGAGGTGACAACGCCGAAGTAGCGATACATATATTTTATATGGCATCAAGTCCACCGCATGTCAGTCACCCGAGGGCGCCACGAACCCGAATTTTCTCGTAGTTCGGCGCGACCGCTAAAACTCGGACTGAATGTAGAGCCGATATTCTATAGTACTCTTTGATGTGACGCATTTTTAGGGTTCCGTTGCCAAATGGCAAAAAACGGAACCCTTATAGATTTGTCATGTCTGTCTGTCCGAGTATGTCACAGACACTTTTTTCTGAAACTATAAGAGCTATGCTGTTGAAACTTGGTAAGTAGATGTATTCTGTGAACCGCATTGAGATTTTGACACAAAAATAGAAAAAAAAATTTTGGGGTTCCCATACATAGAACTGAAACTCAAATTTTTTTTTTCATCATACCCATACGTGTGGGGTATGTATGAATAGGTCTTCAAAAATGATATTGAGGTTTCTAATATCATTTTTTTCTAAACTGCTTAGTTTGCGCGAAAGACACTTCCAAAGTGGTAGAATGTGTCCCCCCCCCCCCCCCCATAACTTCTAAAATAAGGGAATGATAAAACTAAAAAAAATATATGACGTACATTACCATGTAAACTTCTTTAAGGTTTGTACGAGATCTAGTAAGTAGTTTTTTTTTAATACGTCATAAATCGTAAACCACTATTTACCTTTCATTCAGTCAACTCAAATATAAAAATTAAAAAAAAAACTTTAGAGGTGTCAAGGGACACCCGGATGGAACGAAGTTCCTTTCCAGGATTCATAATAGTTATAATTTTTGAATTATTTATTATGTACAAAAAACCTGTATACACTCAACAAAAATATTCTCTCTCTCTCCCTATCTCCTTCTCTCTACCTCGCTCTCTCTCTCTCACCCTCCCCCTCCCTCACTCTCTCCCTCTCCCACTCCCCCTCTCTCCCTCTCTACTCACAACAAAAAAAACAACAACATACAAAATATATACGGTCGAATTGAGAAACGTCGTCCTTTTTTTGAAGTCGGTTAAAGCATGTCGTGACAACTTTTCGTAAGATCTTTTTTCCGTCTAGCCCCCTTTCACAACGCGCGATAAGGAACTTCGTTCCAAAAACATTTAATTTCATAATATGTTTATATAACCTTATGCATAAACCGTGAATACCTGCAGGTTTGTACGGAACCCTCGGTGCGCGAGTCCGACTCGCACTTGGCCGGTTTTTTATTTTGTCCAACACTGCCGTCGTAGTGGTGTCAATCGCCCGGCTTTTGCTTTGTCTATCTCTATATTAACATACTGAACCGCCGAGCTTAGTCGCGGTGAACTAATGTTTGCCGTCACCGAGAAGGTGAACATTTATCCTGATGGGACGAATCTTGTTGACTTTGGCGGAGAGTTTCCGAGGCATGTAGAGTTTTTTGTATGAAAAGATGGTTATCTATCCATGGTTATGACCATCAGCGGCAAGTGTAGCTTAATCTGACCGATCGACCCGTGTGGCTGCTATAATTTAACCCCAAGCTCCGCGATGCAGCGGGAAAATCAGGAAATTCTTAAATAAAACACATTTTAAATTCATAAAACATATTTTAAATTCATAAAACACATTTTAAATTCATAAAACACATTTTAAATTCACAAAACACATTTTAAATTCATAAAACACATTTTAAATTCATAAAACACATTTTAAATTCATAAAAATATATTCGAGAATTCACTTCACATATATCAACACAACACAAAATATTTTAACGCAATCGGTTACCTATAACGATTAATTCATTGTTATTTACAAATCATGTAGGTATAGTACACACATTTCAAACCATCAATATTAGTTTAAATAAAGATTTTCAATAGATTTGTAGTCGCAGATCTACCTACGTGCGGACGACGTATTACACAGACGTCACGAAAATCCTGCATCGCGCAAGCAAAGTTTACCGCGCAATTACAACGTCCCGACAAAAATCGTAGGACAGTTGTCCGTATTTATGCAAAATGGAACCACACGACAAATTTAGTTTTTTACTTTTTTTTGAAGAATACTAATTTAAAAGTGGTCTAAATTCTTATACAAAAAAGAACCACATAATTTTTTCTTTGGAAACAAGGTACCTATACTATTTTTTGTATAAGAATTTAGACCACTTTTAAATGAGTATTCTTAAAAAAAGTAAAAAACTTTTGTCGTGTGGTTCCATTTTTGATAAATACGGACCGTTGTCCATCAGACACAACACCCGTCTGCAGGCGTAGCATGACCAATTCTATCTCTATTCTAAGGTAATTTGGATAAATTGACATCTCTTCAGCCCGAGCACGGGGCGACCCGTAGACTGGCGTTTCTATGAAGACAAGACAGTTATTATTTCCATAGCAAAGCGGTTGGGTGGATCCGCCAAAGATTGTTTTCATTAAATAGTCATACAATGGGATTCAATTATTATAATTAATATTATTATACAGGATAATTTTTTATCCAGTGCGCAAACTGTAACCATGAATTCAGCATATCATTTTAGACCCCCCAGCGTAGAAAATTTTCCATACATTTTGACCCCGTAGGTATTGCATTTTTCTATGAAACAGCTGTTTTTTTTTTTGCAAAACCTACGAAATTTTTTTACGCTGCGGGGTCTCTAATGATATGCTGAATTCATGGTTACAGTTTGCGCACTGGATAAAAAATTATCCTGTATAAAAATGTTTCTACCCCCAAGTGTCAAAAGTAGAGAAAAATTGATCGTCATGCTCGACATTGTAGAATTTTTTCGAGTGAAGAATAGAAACATTTCCTCTCTTCAGTTTTAACATCGCCATGCTTTGGGCGGTAGAAATCTTTCTACAATCTGTGATTTTGTCTATTCTACCGTCGATAAAACCCGTTTCTATAGGCCGTTGCTACGCGTGCTGCACGCGTAGCATGACCACCGTAGAAATGGGTTTTGTCTATTCTTGGTAGAATAGAGATAGAATTGTCATGCTACGATAGCATAAAACGGTACAAATCTTTCTACAATCTTTAATTTTGTCTTTAATCTTTCTGCAATCTGAAATTTTGCCTATTCTTCCGTCGACAAATCCCATTTCTACGGTGGTCATGCTACCCGTGCTGGTCGGAAGAACTTCCATAGCGAGATCTAACACGTGCGTAGTTTTTCTAGTTAATTTAATTTGACCTTGTAAGTTAAATTTAGTAAGAAGTCGATTTCATGTTTTCGAATGAAATTTTATTGTATTAAATCAAACACTTCATTTTCATGCGAAAAAATTTATTGGTTTTCATGGTTACTTTATCTTTTTTGGTGACTGTACCTACCAACGTGACGGCATTTTTTTACAATTCATTATGTTCATTCTGGGCCCCAGTGTTATCGAGAGGAGGCTTGTGTTGTGTCCCAGCGGTGAGAACATTATAGGGTGATTACGGAGCATTCGCAGAAAAAAAATACAGTCGAATTGATAACCTTCTCCTTTTTTTGAAGTCGGTTAAAAATAGCACACACGTAACATAACTAAATTGGTCCCAATATTGATTATTATAATTCGATTATTATACAACTTATTATGTTATCAATAATACTTAAATTAATACATGGCATGATTTTAGCCTAATTAATTAAAAATAATTCTTTAATTGATTAAAAATAAGTCCTTTCAGGAGGCAGAAAACACTTTGGGTGGAGTAACATTCGCAATCACCAAACTTCGGGGTAATTGCAAAACACACTAACAGTGGGAATAAATAAAAAATTAAAAAAATATCTTATGACAAGCAACACACCGTTATCTGATCCGAAACTAGGCAGAGCCTGTACTATGGTAACCAGACAACTGATAAATATACTTGGCTTTCATTTCGACACAATATTCATTGCGTTTTTTATGTTTTAGAGCATACCCATTTTTCGTAGTACATGCAGAGCAATGGATTAGCAATGGTTAAAATGATTCAAATTGTGATTGATAGTCAAATCAAATAATTAATTTAACACATCATAAAGTCTAATTTTGTTAGTAATGACATACATACATATCTTACACACTAGTGTTAGCACAAACATTTTTATATTTGGCAAATTATGTAAAATAGAATGAATAATTAATGATGTCAAAATAATTATTAGTAATGTCAAAATAATTAATAGTAATTCCAAAATAAATAATAGTAATGTCAAAATAATCAATAGTAATGTCAAAATATGTATTGTATGTATTGTAAAACTCATTCATAATAATGTCAAAATTATCATTAATAGTGTGATACGCAATCAGGGGCTGATCAAGTTTTTTTAACTTAACAGGTAGCAGTGCTGTTGGACAGTTTGTTGCGCCACTTCTTCTACCCAGCTAAAGCACTAGGAAGTGGTGAAAGGCGAGCGTTTTGGAGAACTGTCTTATGTAATCGTTCAAAAAGTGCTAAATCTCAGCCTAATTTGAATTATTGACATTTGATTTTAATTTCGAAGTTTGGTGATTAATAACAATCAAAACTGGATCCGCGTGGTGGATTTCGGCCACTCCCTGTTACATAGGAGCCTTGTGTCCCAGCAGCAGTTATGAATAAGGCTTAATAACTCAAAACCCAAAAAGAGGTTATTGAATTTCGGGATCATTGATCTACATTATGTATGAATAAAATATGGCGCCTAGTACGCAAAATACGCGCTCAGACGTGGAGTTGCGGACAACAGCCCGTTCTACCTAATATGGCGCCAACACTGGAATCACGAAAAGAAACAACAGTTCCATACATACTGTCCCTGTGGTGCCGGAAGTAAAGAATAGCACCATCCCATTTCTTCCCGTGGGTGTTGTAAGAGGCGAGAAGGGACTTATTAGAGAATGGGCAGCAGCGTTCTCTATGCATTTTACCACCATACTGCGATTGCCAACCTGCCTGCCAAGCGTGGCGATTATGGCAAAGCCCGCCTAAATTGGGGGAATCCTGTCTCCGGCAGTGGACATCTTTCGTCTGAAATAATCTACCTACTTTTTCAAAAATCACAATCACTGTTCCGCACACTGCATTCCACTCAGCATTACGCTAACACCCTGCAACATATTCCCCGGTTCCTTCTCATGCATTTTAACATGACTCTTCAGTCCAGAAGCTTTTCTAAACGACTGACCGCAGTGAGTACAAATGTATGGTTTCTCACCAGTATGGCAACGGATATGGGCTATCAAATCATTGCGTTGGACAAAGGCTTTTTCACAATACGAACATTGGAAAGGCCGTTCACCAGTATGAGTCCTGCGGTGGTTCTTTAACGTCCCGGATGCAGCGAACCTCATTGGGCAGAGGTCACAAAGGTATGGTTTTTCTCCAGTGTGTATGCGTCTGTGCTTAACTAGAGCGCTTGAGGTCGTGAATCCGTTGCCACAGTCGTCACAAACGAAGGGGTGTGCCCCGCTGTGTTTTCGGTTATGCGCGTCTAGTTCGCCTTTTGATACAAATCTGGAAGGAACGAGATAAGTAGATATTAAAGTCGTATTTGTGACTATTCAATTGATGAAGTGGTGGAATTTTTAGCTTTTGGGCTGGATCGATTACCGTGGCACACGTAGTAATACTTGTCGGTAGTGGCTTATTAACCTTATAGCCAAGAGGGTGATGGCTCGGGGCGCCAGAAATCGATGGGCGGCGACTTATTTTCTTGATACGAACCTTACTTATATTCTACGCTGCAGCCCCGAATTATAGTGCTCCAGACCGTATTTTGGACATCGCGGTTAATCTCAACAAAGACTAGCCAACAGAGAGAGATCAGGTGCAGTAATATATCTACAAACAAGTAGCTGACCCTCTTGTTCATCCCAATAAGTCAGCTTATCTGAGAGAATATCAGGATAAAAAGTGACTTATGTCCTAATAATCCAGGCCACGGTCTAGCTACATATGTGCCATATTTCACCCAAAGCCATTCAGCCATTTTAGCTAGAAAGCGTAAAAATCTAATCATCTCTCTTTATATTGGTTTAGAAAAAGAACATGTAAAACTCACCTCTTTTCACAATTTTCGCACTTAAAAGGCTTTAAACCCTGATGTCTCCTCATATGCTGTGCTAAATTAGTCTTCTGACTAAATCCTCGACCACACTGAGAGCAAAGGAATGGCTTTTCACCCGTGTGAGTCCGTAGATGCTCCTTCAGTGTACATAACATAAGGAACGCTTTATTGCAAACAGTACAAAAGTGTTTTTTGTCATTTTTATGACCTTCTTTATGTACTTCTAAACTCTCCTCATTAGTAAAACGTTGAGAGCAAACATCGCAACTTATGCCAGTTTTTCTTGAATGCATAGTTAAGACGTGGTTTTTCAAATAAGCTTTGTACTTAAATTCTCTTTTACATACTTTGCAGACATGTTTTATGTTGTCTGTTTCTTCATGACGTAATAAGTGAGCTGACAAAGAGGTTTTATTCTTGAATTTACGTAAACAGAACGAGCATTGGTATGTTTCCGTTTTGCTGTTTATTGTTTTCTCATGCTTTTGAATGTGAGTTTTTAACGCTATCTCCGTTTTGAACATACATGAACAGAATTTGCAGACATGAAATAATGATTTCTCATCTGTTGGAGGCTCATTACGGTGAACTTGTTGATGTATCCTCAATGCTTTCAGAGTTTTGAACTTGCGGTTACATTCAACACACTCTATTTCATTTTTATTAGTAACTAATTTGTTATTACTAACTTTTTCTATCACTTTTTTGTACTTATTACAATTTTGCTGTGTTAAATGGCTTTTATATTTGTCTTTTGTAGTAAATGTTAGTTCGCAGTGGCATGTGTATTTCTTTCCTTCTATTTTTAAAGGTTCTTCTTCTTTTAATTTTACAAGTGGTGTCTCACACTGTGCCGTATCATCGTAATGATCTGGAAAACTGATATCATCATCAAAATTTAAGTTTATCTCTTCTTTGACTGGTGGCTTATGATTTGTAGGAACTATTGAGTCGGTGAGCTTGCAAAAACTTGTGTCTGCGATCGGGAATATTGAAGTCTCTTCAATTAACACATTTTTCTTATCAAAACTGTCTTGAGAACTGTAATTTGTAGCATTCGAAGTCTCAAAACTAATATAGTTGCTTAGTTTCTCACTTAAATCCCCATTTTCATCTTTAATTGAGCATTTGTTGTCAACACTCGAAGTTTCACCTCGGCTTAGAGAATTCTGATAGATGTTGAATAAAATCGTCTCAGAATTCAGGCAACGGCGTTTAAATGCATCAGCCTTGCACATGACAGACTCGCATTCAAGACAAACCTGTTTTGGCAGACTATCCTCGAATTTAACATTAATATCAGCAGTAAATGCAAGGATTTCGAACAAGTTGCGGTTTTCGTCATCCATCTTCGTAAATAGGGACTTCATGGTGGTACATTGTACTAAACAGACGCGGCATATTCTGTCAAACGTCTGAACACTTATTTCCATATTATTTTAAATTACAAATCGATTTGTTTCTGTTCATTTGTTAAACAAACTGAGAAAGGACAACAAAAACCCCAATATGACGCGATCAAATTGTCAAAACAATTAATTGATAGATGTCAGTGTCAATTGTGATTAGGGATGTGCCTGTAACTATGAACATTTTAGTTGATTACGCGACTAAAATAAGCACTAATTATGATTTTATTGATTTATAGAATAATTGCATAGAAGCCTAATCATATTTTAGAAGCTATCCCAATCATATGTCAAATGGACGTGTAACAACAAATGTACCCGTTTTTCAGTATTTTACGCTATATTGAACTATGAAAAGCGATAATTTTGGAATAATATTTGATTTTTGAAATGTGGCGTGAAAACATAAGCATACGAAAACATGGCTCTCAATTTTGACCTGAACCTGAAATCCTGAAACCTGAATCTCTGACCCCTCCTATTATAGTCTTATTTGTCAATATACTTTGTAAATAAATATTGAGGTACTTACATAAACATTTTTGAAACACATTAAATCTTTATTAAATTTGTGTATACCCTTATTACCCTATTATTATAATTATAGGCCTTATCGTATGTACATATTGCTCAGTTTATTTTCAACGTGGTCGAACGTTCATCTCAACTTCAACATTACATCATGACTTTTTGAGTCCCACATTTTTTTTATGAACTAGGAATGGGATTAAATGAACTAAGAAACGTGAGTCACACTTTAAGTTTTTACAAAATAAACAAACGGAATTATGTAAAAGCCTTTTAATATTTTTATTGATTTTCGAAGTAATCTCCATTCCTTTCTAAACACCGTCGCATGCGATGAAACCAAAGCAGTGGGCGCACTCTTCTTTAGGGATCTCTTCCGCGCTGTTTTCAAACGTAGCCACGGAACCTTCAGGGTTCAGAAAACGAAGTCCTCTAAGTTTATCTTTTAGAAATGAATAAAAATCACAAGGTGCCAGGTCGGAAATGTGAGGAGAAAACTCACTAACTCCACCGCTTCGACAGTCCGTCTGGCAGAGTGAGCTGAAGCGTTGTCGTGGTGTAGGAGGATCCTGTTTCTTGGGTGCTGTTGCTTATGGCATAATGTTATGTGGTGACATTATTTACTTTTAATTACAAATAGCTACTTCCACCCAGTACCGTTATAAGGGACCGTCTGGCCTGCAAATAATCATTTTCAGGATGCCGTTACGAGTGTTACGCAAGTGCTGTAGCAAGGAAGCTACTATTTTACGCATGATAGCGTGAAGCCATCTGCGCGAGCTTCGGCAAACATGCCCGAAGCACTACAACGCCGCGGCAGCCGCAACAGCATTCTGAAGGCGTTATTTACTTTTTCCAGATTCTAAAATCCCTTTTTTTTCTTCTAAATGTTTGTTTTTATATCCCTAATAATAGCAATTATCAACTAATATCGATACCTAACAAGTGTGTAAAGTTATATTAAATTAGAGAAAACTTTACGCACTAGTTAGGTATCGATATGGAAAACGTAATATCAGTTAAAAAAAAAAAAAAATACCTTTCAGTCCTTTTGAGTCGTTGGTTTGGGTGATCTTTTATTTTATACTTTGTGAACGTGAGAACGTTGCAGGCCTTGTAGACTGCAGGCAATTTTGCATTTTATTAAGTACTTGGTACTTTTTGACAGTCCTACACTGTTCTCCCATACCTATTAATATTGTAATTTAAAACCACTGTAAAAGCCAATTATTTTTAAAAGAGTAACCGTGGAGTTTCTTGCCGGCTCTTCTCCATAGGAATCAACTATTTGGAACCGTGCATCTAGCTTCCCATGTTGGTTTATGTGAAATAAAAATATTTTGATTTTTTGACTTTGTTCATTGATTGTTTGGCGCCGACTCAAAATTACTGAAAGGTTTATTATTTTTTGCTTTTCAGTATTAAAAATTAATGGTTGGTTTAATTTTTTGTTAAAAAGTTTTTATATAAAATAAAAACTTTCTAACTTTTTATTTTTTTGTGGCTATAATCTACTAATTATTGCATGCTTGCAAAATCGGACTATTCTTTAAGAAGTTGTACCTACATTACAATTAATGAGTGATCAATCAATCATCCCCTAGTTTAAAACAGCCGGTTTCTGATTTGAGAAAACTAGTAAATCTCAACTGAGTATTCTCAAATCCTTAAGTATGCTTTTAAGTATTTTGCGTTTCACAAGTCAAAATTGAATTTTGTCAAACCATAATCATCAGATTGTTGATTAAAGCTAATACGTTCCAATTCACGTTCAAAAACCGGTACTTTTGAAAAACTCATAATATTTTTTAATTTATTTTTTAACATATTAAGTATATTTTTAAATATTTTAACAAAAATCTAAAAAAAAAACATTTAAAAATATAAAAAATAGTGACCCATCGGCATCGGGAGCAGGGTCCAAGCTGCCGGTGGTCAGGGCTCTAGAGACAGGAACCTCCTGACTATGCGTGCCGTATCCAGGAGTACCGCCTTCTGAATCAAGCTTATTATTTTATTATTATAAATTTAAAATAGACTCAAAAAAATTGGTTATGTTAAATAACATCGTTAATTTCAACAAACTACAACAAACTTATGTGAATAGAGTTTCTAATGTATATAAATATGCCATATATTTTTTAAATAAGAAAATAAATATTTGACGTGTTTGTCTGAACCGAATCGTGAATGTCAAACTGTCAGTAAATAAACACAAGTTTTATTCGAATTCTGTTCGTATTTTTATTTTACATAAATTACAAATAAATTGTACCAATTAGATCGGATAAAGATAAGAAAAAGATATCGTCTAACTATATTATAGAGGAGAAAGAAAAAGTCGCTACAAGTCTGCGTGTGGGTGCTCCTTGTGTGGCTCCGCATCGGTGTCAGTGCGGTGAAGCAGTTGACCGCCTCGGACACCATGGCCTTTCCTGCAGCAAGAGCGCTGGTCGGCTGGCACGGCACGCCAGCATTAATGACATCATCCGTCGGGCTCTTGTCACCGCCGGGGTGCCAGCTGTCTTAGAACCCAATGGCTTGGCACGCGACGATGGGAAGAGGCCAGACGGAATGACCATTATGCCTTGGAAGTTGGGTAGGCCTTTGGTGTGGGATGCTACCTGTGTCGACACCCTCGCGCCATCCCATCTTCTGAGCACGGCAGGCTGTGCTGGGGCGGCTGCTGCAGGTGCAGAAAATCTCAAACGGCGCAAATATAACAACCTTATTGGGAGCTATATTTTTGAGCCGTTTGGGGTTGAAACACTAGGGCCGTGGGGTCCGAGTGCTCATCGAGTATTTCGGGATATCGCCAAGCGGTTGGCTGACTCTTCATGTGACCAGAGGGCTGGCCTATTTTTAGGTCAAAGAATAAGCATTGCAATCCAACGTGGCAACGCTGCCAGCCTTCTGGGCACTTTTCCCACCGACAGTGATGCGGACGAATTCTTTGATGCCCAGTGAGCTCTTCCCCCCTCCCTTTTTTTTTTTTTTCTTTACCTTTATTTAATTGTATATAATATTTTTATTTTAGTGTTATTTTGTGGATTGTATTTAAGTTAAAATAGGTATAAAATATTGTAAGATATTGTAAATAAAAAAAAACAACAGAAAGAAAATATTCTTTAATAATAAATTAATAACAAAGTAAGTACATAGCATAATCAGCATATACCGTTCCCACTGCTGGGACAGAGGCCTCCTCTTGGTGCGAGGGGGTCATAATCTACCACGCGGGCCCAGCGCGGGTTGGTAGATGTCACATGTCTTCGAATTCTTGGATCTAGAACATGAAGATTTCCTCACGATGTTATCCTTCATAGTTTTTAGAGCAGTGGTGGTGTTAGTGCCTGCCTGGATTGCAACCCACGACCTACAACTCGTAAATCAAGGTTTACTTGCAGCAGTGGTGACACAACGGTATCGCCACTGGGCCACCACTGCTGCATAATATAATTTTACCTTTCACCACATTAGTCATTTAGGTGTTTGTGATTTATTGCTGCAGATACCACTCCGCCCCTAAGATGACCCATTGAACCCTACTTTTTCAAAAATCACAATCACTGTTCCGCACACTGTATCCCACTCAGGATTACACTTACACCCTGCAACATATTCCCCGGGTCCTTCTCATGCATCTTAACATGACTCTTCAGCCCAGAAGCTTTCCTAAAGGACTGACCACAGTGAGTACAAATGTATGGCTTTTCACCGGTATGGCAACGGATATGGGCTATCAAATCATTGCGTTGGACGAAGGCTTTTTCGCAATACGAACATTGAAAAGGCCGTTCCCCAGTATGAGTTCTACGGTGTTTCTTTAACGTCCCGGATTCAGCGAACCTCATTGGGCAGAGGTCACAAACGTATGGCTTTTCTCCAGTGTGTATGCGTCTGTGCTTAACTAGAGCGCTTGAAGTTGTGAAGCCGTTGCCACAGTCGTCACAAACGAAGGGGTGTGCCCCGCTGTGTTTTCTTTTATGCGCGTCTAGCTCGCCTTTTGATACAAATCTGGAAGGAACGAGATAAGTAGATATTAAAGTCGTATTTGTGACGATTCAATTGATGAAGTGGTGGAGTTTTTAGCTTTGGGGTGGTTCGAGTACCGAGGCACATGTAATAATGCTAGTCTGAAGTGGCTTATTCGCCCTAGGAGACTAGCCATCAGCGCGGGAGATGTTATAGTGTACAAATGTGTGCGCAGACACAGGGGCACTCACTCTGCCCTTACTCTCATAGTCCGATGGGCAAATCGACACGACCAGAGAGAGATCAGGCGAAGGACCAACGGCTTAACGTGAGCACTGAGGCACGGGGCTACACTGCCAACTTCATACTAAGAAATTTCTTATGATGGAAAACCCCTATAAACTCTTTGCCTGACCTGGGAATCGAACCCGGGAAGCTACGCTCAGCAGTCGAGCAGCACATTCTTCTAGCTTGCCACCCTGTAATTTCTACATCTTTATGAATAATCCGAAAAATATGGTTTTACAGCATTATAAGAGCATTAAAATCATCAATACAATTGACTTTTTCTTGAAATAGTTATTCAATGGGATTGAATGCAAAACGTAAGAAAATTTGAGGCCTAGGCTGGCTTCCACCTTAAAGAAAAGAATGAACAACAATGGCAGAAAAACCATATTGTCAATGTCATAACTGCCTTGAAAGGTTACAAAATGATAGAAATCTTCAGTACCTGCAACTCACAATGATTTGGTTTATAGTGGAGAGTCTGGGGGTTTTGACCTCAGACTTTTGTTACAGTGAATGAATTTAAATGGTCGATGGGGGGTTTTCTTTTTTATACTATAAAGTGTAAAGTTTACCCAAATTTTTTTTTGTGCTTTTGATTTTTTATTATTTAATCAAAAATTATAAAAAATTAATACTTGAGCATGTAATTTTATTTGAAATATTTTTTTTTTTTTGTATCTATACGTTGAATAATACCTAAATAGAAATTAGACAAATTTTTTTTTAAATGTTGGAGCGTATGAAGGGTCATAACGACCTTGGACAGGTAGTAAAACGTGGAGAGGGGAGAACGGCAACGGCAGTTGCTCCAAAACTAAACAGAATTTTCCTAGCTTCTTTTTAGTTATAAATGACACGTGTTCTGCGCATGTTGTATATTTTTAAGATTAAAAGTTGTGTGTTTTTTTGTTTATTTCTGACAACAGTTTTATTGAAGACGTTTTTTTTCTATTGAATATCTATGTAAGATTTTTTAATTGTTCATTTGGAAAGTAATCTCATTAAAAATCTACAGTTTATTATATGATCATGATGGTTATAATATGACCATAATGATTATTACATAATAAATTAAATAATAAGTAGAAAGATAATTAAAGATAAATTCAAGTGAAAGATTTTTTTAAATAAATTAATCATTTAATATATTCAATTGTTTTCTATCACAATTTTCTGACAATGGATGAATCAAGGACCAGTAGTACAATTAATGAGTACAGCTGCATTATCAGCGAAAAATTTGGTTCATCTTCCGAAACCAATTCAGATTTAGGTGTTATAATAAAAATAAAAATAAACAACGTTACGAGTTGCTTCAAGCGAACGAAAGGATGGCCTGTTACCTCATCTTCAAACTGAGCTCATTTACGCTCATACAGGTTGTCGACAAAAATATATTCATAAAAAATATATTGAAGCATATAAGAAGAGGCCCAATGAAACTGCATTTTCTCCTACGAAAAAGAAACTCCGAAGGAGCTGATTTATCGAGCTTTTTGGGTTTATATGGAGCTCCAGCAAAAATTAAAGATTTGAACTCATTGAGGTTCAATTTCTTTGTGAATTTGGGCCCAATATTGTTCCTAATCTATATAAATTCAATCACAGACATAACAAAACATAAATGCATTCTATTCGCTGACGATATTTCCATTATAGTGACTTCCGATAAAAAAACGAATACAATTAACGACCATGACACAGAAATCAACAACACTATTGATAAATTAATTGAATGGCTTGACATGAATAATTAAAAAATTAATTTAGATAAATCAGTTTACATACAATTCAATAAATCGAATAATAATAAATACAATTTTAAACTTGACATACCAAAACTTAACGCAGTTACACAAACGAAATTTCTTGGAGTAATAATAGATCAGGACATAAATTGGAAAGCGCAAGTCGATGATGTATCTACAAGAATAAATAAATTCGTATATGCACTGCGAAAGGTTAAAAATATAACAAACATTAAAATTGCTATCACTACCTATCATGCTTACGTAGAATCATTAATACGCTATGGGTTCATAATGTGGGGTAATAGTACCGATAGGAATAGAGTTTTTGTTGCCCAAAAAAAGTGTATTCGTGCTATTGCACCGATGGGCTTCAACCTGATGAATCTTGCAGGCCAATATTTAAAGAACTTGGTTTATTACCGCTACCTTCTCTTTATATCTATTGTAAGCGATGCACATATTTTTTTGTAAAACTTTTCTTTTAATAAATGGCGCAACAGAGCACTGCGGCAGCAGGGAGCGACGAAGGGGGCGCGTGGGGAGATCTCACGCGTACAGACGCGAGCGCCGCCGGTTGGCCGGCAACGATTTAGTTCCGCCTAGCCTAGCAACAGCGACGTGCACCCGTACGCGTCCTGCTTCCGCACGCTCGCCAAAATATTTCGGTTTATTCGATAGTTTTATTATACAGTCCCCGTTATTGTTAACATCCGCTGGTCATTCGAGCCGAATCAAGAGAATTAGCACTCGAAAAACCCAAGAAATAGTTCAAGAACGCATGTTCCGCCGCCGCGTACCGAAAACAAAATGGTGGGTACTCGGAGCACATTACGACGCGAACGCGAACAACAAAATAAGGCGAGCACAAGTGAAGCTGCTCAAGTTGATAAGCATGAAGTGAAATACTCTCCACCTGCCAGTCAGACCTCGAAACTTTCAAGAAAAACAAGCACATCTTCAGCGAGGGCAAGGAGAGCGCAGTTGCTACTAGAAGCCGCGAAAGAAAAAGCGCAACTACAAATGGACCTTATTGATAAAAAGCTCGCTGCGGACCTGGCAGAGCTCGAGAGCTCAAGGTCTGAAAAGGAACCCAGTGAATTTCATCACCGTAATGTGGAAGAATGGTTAGAAACCAGTCAGCAGGAACTGATGAAGGCCACCGGCCAGATACCTTCTGCTACTGAACCCGTACTCCGGCCAGAACGCATGACCGCCGAGCCCGCGCTCGTCGGTACTGATGGCACCATGCACATGCTGGCGAGTGCACTCAAGGACCTAGCCGCTGCCACCACTAACGGTACCAACGGAAGTAACGCAAACATGTTTAACCGTCTGTGTATGCCTAAAGAATTACCAGTATTCAGTGGTGACCCGATGGAGTGGCTACACTACAAACAGGCATATGAAGAATCGTCCGCAGTCTGCAAATTCACTGACAGGGAAAACCTATGGCGAATTCGAAAGAGTCTGCAGGGACGTGCTAAAGAAGCAGTTATGGCGCTGCTGATCGGCGCCACCTCTCCTACCGTCGTAATGACTACACTACAGCTGCAGTTCGGAAATTCCGATGTAATAATATCAAGAATATTACAAGACATCAACAAACTACGACCAATATCGCAGGAATATCAAAGAGAAATTGTTCCCTTCTCAGTTAAAGTGAAAAACTGTGTCGCTGCAGTGACAGCTATGGGCTGTGAAGATTACCTGAAGGGCATGGCGCTCATGTCAACTGTGTTATCAAAATTACCCACAGTATTGATTTCAAAATGGACTGACTACAGTTACCCACTTCTAGAACACAATACGAAGCCAAGTCTCGTCGTGTTATCTGAGTTTTTGAGCTTAGAAGCCCAGAAAATAACACAGTGTAGTGTAAACTTGTTTACTACGCAACAATATAACAGTAGTCACAACAAATATAAGTCACAAACAGTATTAGTGAACAGTGAACAAACTGAAAATAAAAATAACAGTGATAAATGTGGTTTTTGTCATCAATCAAAACATACATTACCGGAGTGCAAGAAATTCAAAAAAGCACTGCGCAAAGATAGATGGACGTATGTGAAACGCCGTAATATTTGTTTTAAGTGTCTGATGGCACGACACAGGAATGACACTTGCACTTCTGCCGCGTGTGAAAGTTGTGGCAAGAATCATCATCGTTTGTTACACTATAACATAAAAGAAACAACCGAAGGCGAACAACCGGATTCATCGACAGTTACCGAAACTAGTGATACGACTGTTGTGGAAACTATTACACATATAAATCTGGACAATCGTAAAGTGTTATTAAAAACTGTACCGGTCATAATAAATGGACCCAACGGAACGTCGCACAGTGTGGCACTTCTGGACGACGCCGACGGCTCGACAGTGACATTGATAAGCGAGTCGCTCGTAGCGCGATTAGGTCTGCGCGGCTACAAGCAATCTATGCGTGTGTGCGGCGCTTGGGACAATAGCGAGTTAATACTATGTGACAGTGAAGTAATAGACTTTAATATATCAAACTCTGAAGGAAACAACTTTAAGATAAAAGCGCGTAGTGTTAATAATATGAACTTACCGGCACAAAATAAAACCTCCATCGACCTTAGTGATTATGAACTGAAACCTGAAATAAAAAGTGCAATTAGTGATGGACAGTGCAAACCAGAAATATTAATAGGTCAAGATAACTATCATTTGATCCTTCCGTTGGAAATAATAAGAGGCAAACCAAACGAACCTTACCTGACGCGTACTCCTCTGGGCTGGTGTTTACACGGCTGCGTGCGCGCGCCGTCGCTGACAGGTGCTGCGCCGTCGCTGCACACACAATCTACATTTTTTATGTATGATGAAAACCTGGAAACTGAGCGTATTCTGCGAAACATCCACGATGAAATACGCCAGTCTTACGCAATCGAAACTGTTGGTGTTTCTGTTAAACCTAGACAGAACGTGGAAGATCTTCAGGCGCTAGACTGTTTGGAACGCACCGCCGAATTAAAAGATGGCAGGTGGTACGTTGGATTACCGTGGAAAGACTCGCTGAGTAAAATGCCTGACTCGTACACTAACGCGATGTCAAGACTGCGAAGCGTCGAGAAGAAAATGGTCAGCGCAGGCTACGCTAGCAGATACAAAGAACGCATAGAACATCTGCTAGTTAATGATTATGCTTCACAAATAGAAGACACGGATGGACCTAGCAAAACTTGGTACCTTCCACACTTTGGGGTCGACAACCCCAACAAACAGAAGCTGAGGTTGGTCTTTGATGCTGCCGCTAAGTCTATCGGTGTGTGTCTTAACGATTATTTACTAAAAGGCCCCGACCTACTTATATCTCTGTACGGAACTATGTTAAGATTCCGAGAAAATAAAATCGGAATAACAGGCGATATTCGTGACATGTTTCTTCGAATAAAAATCAGAAACGAAGACAGAGATGCGCTTCGATTCTTGTGGCGAGAATCGTCTGAAGAACCTGTAAAAACGTATGCGATGAGTTCATTAATCTTCGGCGCTAATTGCTCGCCATTTATAGCACAATTTATAAAAAACAAAAATGCTGAACGATACAAAACATCCATGCCAACCGCCGTGCAAGCGATACAGAAACAACATTACATGGACGACTACATTGATAGCTTTCAAGACGAAGAAACAGCTGCCAGAATAGTTAATGAAATAAATTACATACATAAACAGGGCGGCTTTCAGATGAGGAACTGTACCTGCAATAATGACGCCGTGTTAAAAACAATACCTACAGATTGTTTACGATCAACGGCAGTGACGTTCAAAGTCGGACAACAATACGACGGCGAACGTACGCTTGGCCTTATCTGGAATCCGAAAGATGATACATTGGGATTTGACGTGCCATTTAAAAAAATCCCCGACAAAATTATCACGGGACAGAAGAAACCTTCAAAAAGAGAAATGTTACGAGTAGTCATGTCCATATTTGATGTCTTCGGCTTCTTATCACCGTTTACAATAAAAGGAAAAATTATGTTGCAAGATGCGTGGAGATCTGCTATCAGCTGGGACGAAGAGATAACAGATGATTTGTATTTAAAGTGGACATATTGGTTGAACGAATTAAAAAACACAGCGACCATATAACCAATAGACGCCTAATGCTTGATCTAATGCACCAAAACAATTCTGTCAACTAGCTGAGGTATGAGGAAGCGGGGTACTGCATTCTGATTGGCCCTACCAAGGTCATTACGTATCACTAGAGATGGGACAGGTTTAAATAAAACACGAAGGTATCGATGTTTATGTTAAAATTGTATTGTAAATAGGAAAACGTTTATTAATACCTATATTGAATTGGCTTTCTAACTTCCTATTTCTTAATAAATTTTTTTTATATTTCTTAACATATTACACTATGTGTTGATGGGAACCAGTTCTCTCGCTTGGTTGCATTAACCTATTTATTTTTTACATCAGGATCTTGTGGGTACCTAAAATCAATCATAGTTTCACAATTAATTTAATGTCTATTGTAATTAGTGATTCAAAAAATCTTCGTATAAATAGTATGTATAGGATTTTGCTTTATCGAACAATTTTATTTGTGTCATAAGATTTGGTGCATCACTAGTTATGTCTACCAAATAATAGAGGAAAAGAGATAGCTAAAAAATTACATTCAGAAGAAAGAGACGCAACCATAAAAGACATCAACGAGAGTCCTTGCACCTTTTTTCACCTACAAGTTTGACCAGTATAAGATGAACTCCGATAAATAATGGGAAAAAATTTATTGTAATTATGATTATGTAACTATTGACTTACCGATGAAATGTTATGCCATCCTTACGGAAACTCGAAGTTTGGCTATTGTTACCACACCAACGTATAGCGCAAGGGGCCATTTTAATATTTATTTTCACCAATTTTAATTTACTAACGCGGAAGTGTTTACGGCTCACAGAAGTGGTCAATACTGAAATGAAATTATTGAGTGGTATCCTGTATCAGATCTATAAGTCTGATGTGTTGACAGACATCGGTCGCCTGTTATTAGGCGTCTATGGGTTATATGGTCGCTGAAAAAACATAAGCAACGTACGACTGCCCAAGCATTATCTATCGGCTACGAGTTCGCCCGCTACGACGGCTACGAGGGCTACGCCTGCTACGCACGACGATCTTCACGCACAAGCGCGATCAACCACGAGTATCAGAATTTACAACTACATGTATTCTGCGACGCGTCTATCAAAGCGATGTGCGCCGTAGCGTATTGGCGATGGTTTGATAGTAATAAACAAGTACGGGTGGCGTTTGTTTCCAGTAAGTGCCGAGTTGCACCTGTTAAATACGTGTCAGTGCCACGACTTGAACTTCAAGCTGCTTTAATTGGTGCACGATTAGCAGACACAATAAAACAAGAACATAAAATGAAAATGACACAAAGGTTTATGTGGACTGATTCCGCTACAGTTTTACATTGGATCCACAATGATAGACGCACGTATAAACCCTACATAGCACACAGACTCGGCGAGATCGACGAGTACACACAAATAAAGGAATGGAAATATGTACCTACGAAGATGAATATCGCCGACGTCGCAACCCGCGAGTGTTGTGAGATGAAAGTATTAGAGAAAGAATGGTTATACGGCCCGACATTTTTATATGAAGACGAAAGCCTTTGGCCGCAACAATTTGACGTACAGCTACCTGAAGTTAGTGATGTGGACCTTGAATGTGTAAATACCTTTCACATTACTCCTATTTGTTTACCGGCTGTACCCAAACCAGAGAAGTTTGCCAGTTGGCGCAGACTACTGCGAGCTACATGTGTTGTTATGTCCTTCGTCGAAAAGAAATGTAAGAAACGTGCCGGCACTATTGACGGCGCCATGATGGAGCGATCAGAGAAGTTATTAATAAAATACTCGCAGATGCAATCGTTCCCTGAAGAGCTGAAAAAGCTGGAAGAATGTAAAACATTATCAAGAAAAAGTAAATTACTTACCTTATCGCCGTTTGTTGATGACGACGGTGTTCTTCGTGTTGGCGGCCGCATCGACGCTGCTTCTGAAATAAAACAAGAGGTGAAACGACCTATTATACTCGATGGTCGCGACCATATTACTCACCTGATCGTGAGACTGTACCATGAGAGAGCTTACCACGGCAACCAAGAGCTGGTGGTGAACGAACTGAAACAGAAGTACTGGATAATACGACTTAGACCCACCGTAAAGCATATAGCTTCAAAATGTATGCTTTGTAGGATCAAACGAGCACAACCTCAACCTCCCAGAATGGGTGATTTACCTAGAGCACGATTGGCCCACCATCAGCGCCCTTTTACGTTCACTGGTGTTGATCTGTTCGGACCAATGTATGTAGCTGTAGCTCGACGACGAGAAAAGAGGTATGGAGTGTTGTTCACTTGCCTAACAGTGAGGGCTATTCATATAGAGATTGTTAGTAGCCTTACCACGGATGACGTGATAATGGCACTCCGAAGGATGGCAGCTAGACGTGGATGGCCTCAACACCTTTATTCAGATAACGGCACAAATTTGAAAGGCGCTGACAAAGAACTGAAAAAATGTATCTCCGAAATAGATGAGCAACAGCTAGCTTGTTACTCACTTACCTACGGTTCGATGACCACGTGGACATTTTCGCCTCCCGCCAGCCCGCATTGGGGTGGGGCTTGGGAGCGACTCATACGATGCGTGAAGAATGCCTTGAAGGTTGTCCTAAAGGAGCGAGCGCCGCGTGAGGCGGTACTGAGCACATTAATGGCAGAGGTGGAGCTCATGGTGAATGGCCGCCCTCTTACACACGTAAGTGTTGAACCTAATAGTGAGGAGTCCTTAACGCCAAATCACTTTCTGCTTGGCTCCTCTTCTAATCTACCAGTCCTGGGCAACTTCGACGAGTCAGACATATACCTCCGCAAACAGTGGCGTACTTCCCAGCAGTTGGCAAATCTATTCTGGCAAAGATGGGTGAAAGAAGTGCTGCCGGACATGCGTCCCCGGAAAAAGTGGCAGCAGGAACAAAGGCCCATACAAGTGGGAGACCTAGTATTGATTGTGGATCCTGCTTCCCCTCGAAATGTGTGGCCACGAGGAAGAGTGAAAAGAGTAATGCCCGGCCGGGATGGCCGAATCAGGGTAGTAGAGGTCAAAACGAGCTCAGGCCTACTGCAACGGTCTGTAGCGCGCATCGCACGGCTACCTGTTGAGAATGAGTGCTGACGCACTGGGGTGGGGTGTGTAAGCGATGCACATATTTTTTTGTAAAACTTTTCTTTTAATAAATGGCGCAACAGAGCACTGCGGCAGCAGGGAGCGACGAAGGGGGCGCGCGGGGAGATCTCACGCGTACAGACGCGAGCGCCGCCGGTTGGCCGGCAACGATTTAGTTCCGCCTAGCAACAGCGACGTGCACCCGTACGCGTCCTGCTTCCGCACGCTCGCCAAAATATTTCGGTTTATTCGATAGTTTTATTATACAGTCCCCGTTATTGTTAACATCTATGAAGTATGCATGTTTGTTAAGAAGCATAAAAACCTATTTAAAAATAATAGTTTAAAAAAAACTAAAAAACACGCTTCCATGGAAAACCAAACTAAAAAGTACAAAATAATGGAAAAAAAGCGTGGGGTGCTTTTAAGGTATTTTTTTTATTGATATCAGGCACCCCACGCTTTTTTTCCATTATTTTGTACTTTTTAGTTTGGTTTTCCATGGAAGCGTGTTTTTTAGTTTTTTTTAAACTATTATTTATTTTCTATTTTTTAGGGTATTTCGAATTTTGAGACGTATGTCAGCGTAGTTTGTGAGTTTTTTTGCTGTCCTGGTAACCCTGGCAAGGATAATGGCACAAATTTATGAAATTATTGCATTGTCATCAGTCCTTGACAGGTGTGCAAAGTTTGAATGAAATCTGGTCGTTTAAAGTGGGTCAAAATCGCACTATAAGGAGTCGGTTACAAACAAACATACAAATATACAAACATACAAATATACAAACATACAAATATACAAACATACAAGTGAAGCTAATATAAAGCGTGTAAAAAGGCAGAGGATGTATGTTCTCGAAACCGGCGAGATCCTCACAGGCTTGTATTAAGTGAATTTCCGAGACTAGCTAAATATAGTAAAAACTGTTTAGCCATGTGTGTTCGAATTTATAATAAAATTCCAAGTGATTATAAAACTTTATATCTGAGATTGTTTAAAAAAAAATTACTCGAACGGCTAAAAACGAAAAAATTTTATAGTATCAAAGAATTTACAGACGGAAAACATTTTTAAATGTAACCAATAATATTTGCATGCTATAATATAAGCTAAACATGTATACTCTCTACTTTATATTTAACATCTTTATATACCATGTTTTATGCAAATAAATATTATTTCTATTTCTATTTAAAAGGAACAGCCAAAAAAACAGGTGTTCTTTTGTCATCATTACCTCCTACAGCTGATGCAGCGTTTGAACACCTAAAAAGAGTATATTTACAAATCCAGTTTTGGTTAGGAAATGTAGATATTGAAAATGTAGACATTGAAAATTGGGGCTGGAAGTATTTTAATAACATGCTTATCCCAATAACAATGAATCAATCACCAGCTCCAGATAATTTATTGCAAATGCTGTTATGTAGCTGCAAAAGGGTTGCGGAGCTGCTCGTGGATGTCGAAAAAGTGGCTTATACTGCAGTGTAGCATGTCTACAGTGCAGCGAAAATACTTGTTTCAATACTCCACCAATTGGACACACCACAATTGCGGCGGTAAGTCCTCTCTTTGAGAAGTGGATAGAGAGGCGCCCCGGCGTCCTCACCTTCCACTTGACGCAGGTCCTCACCGGGCATGGGTGCTTTGGTGGGTTCCTGTTCAGGATAAAACGGGTGTTTCCATTGCGAGGATCGTCTGCAGGACACGGTGGAGCATACGGTGAAGGTGTGTTCTGCCTGGCCGGAGCACCGCCGTGTCCTCGTGGAGGTGATCGGCGGCGGCGACCTCTCGCGTCCGGCCCTGGTGCGAGCCATGGTCCGGAGCGAGAGGGCATGGGAAGCCGTCACCGCGAAGGAGGAGGTGGGGCGCGTGAGGGAGTTGCAGTCTGCGCCCTTGCCTCCCTAGCAGCCGCAGGAGGAGACGCCCCGGGAGTCGGGAGTCGATAGCGGACTCCCGGCCACCGTAGGCGCGAGCTTGCGGGCGGCGAGCAATGGGTAGCTCGCCGCCCGGTAAGGACCAAGCTCAGGTCGTCGGCGCGTAGTGTTCCACGCGCGCCTCAAAGAGATGTCAGCAGCACTGAAGGGGTCTGTTAGGACCGATGCACATGTGGCTTCCCTGGTAGCTCATTACAGGATAACCTGCGTCTATTAACTGCTCCCGAATGACGATGTACATTTTGTATTCAAGTTTTTCAGTTTTTACATTCTTTCACATTTACTCATTTTTGAAATTACCTACAATTGTACATTGTACTCTTTCATATTAATTGTCATGGCAATAATGACATTTGGTTTAAATAGTGTAATATGTCTTATTTATGAAATAATATTATTTATGTAGATTATTTTATACTTTGTGAATGTGAGAACGTTGTAGGTCTTGTAGACTGTAGACAATTTTCTATCTTATTCAGTACCTGGTACTTGTTGACAGGCCTACACCGTCCTCCCATACCCATTAACACTTTAATTTGAAACAATTGTTAAAACGAATTATTTTTAAAAGAGTAACCGTGGAGTTTCTTGCCGGCTCTTCTCCATAGGAAACAACTATTTGGAACCGTGCACCTAGCTTCTGACGTTTCATAAGTGCCCATGTAGGTTTATATGAAATAAAAATAATTTGATTTGATTTGATGCCTGCCAGGGTCGCGAGATTGTTAGAAAGTGATAACGTGACCCTGGCACATGGGCAACTGAAGGAACACGGGTGGGTTTTAGTCAGTAAAAGTCTGACACGCCCTAGTGTACGCCCGAGAAGTAATTTGAAGATATCCCATCCAAAAAAAAAAATACTCCAATCATTAAAATAAGTGAAGTTGAAGAAAATAGTTATATAGACAAAAATGTAAATTGTTTAAATAAACAAATGATTTCTTAATATTTTTTTTTTCTTTCATTTTCCTTTTTGTATTTCTTTTTCCTAATTACTATCTCATGAATATATAAATTAACCTAATTTTAGTGTAGAAAAATGTTCTACAGCCTAATATTATGAGGCATTGTATCATTTAAACTATGAAAATTATAATTATTCCATTTTTTTTTATCGAGATCACAATTTTTTAATAGGTAAACTTTTTTATATATATTATAAGCTAAACATTCCACTTTGAATTATAAAATTTCATTTACTGTAACGGAAATCCGAGGTTTTCATGTTTTTTACGCTCCAGGCGCTCCACTATTACTATAATTGCAGAAAATTACAAGCATCTAGCTGAACCTCATGGGTTCACTCTCATGTCCTTTGTTCTAATCGAGCTCATGGTCCCCCATATAACATGCCTTCCCTGTCGGCCATGTCTCTGTGGTTGCTTAGGTGTCCACGCAATCACTGTCCATTCCTTATAATGGACTTCAGACTAGCATTCCTTAGAATGGACAGTGATTGCGTGGACATAACAATGGGGTTGTCATTGGTGCAAAATATATTCATTTCATTCATTCATTTATAGAATATAATTGACAACTACAGATTATCTCATGAATAAGATCAAAAAAACAAAGAATGTACCTTCACAAGTCTCTTAAATACAGGTCATTTATAAAATTAGTTTAGAAATAGAACATCATTAACTCACCGCTTTTCACAATTTTCACACTTAAAAGGCTTTAACCCCTGATGTCGTCTCATATGCTGTGCTAAATTAGTCTTCTGACTAAATCCTCGGCCACACAGAGAGCAAAGGAATGGCTTTTCACCCGTGTGAGTATGTAGATGCTCCTTCAGTGTACATAACATAAGGAACGCTTTATTGCAAACATTACAAAAGTGCTTCTTGTCATTTTTATGACCTTCTTTATGTACTTGTAAATTCTCTTCATTTGTAAAACGTTGAGAGCAAACATCGCAACTTATGCCAGTTTTTCTTGAATGCATAGTTAAGACATGGTTTTTCAAATAAGCTTTGTACTTAAATTCTCTTTTACATACTTTGCAGATGTGTTTTACGTTATCCGTTTCTTCATGACGTATTATGTGAGCTGACAAAGAGGTTTTGTTCTTGAATTTACGTGAACAGAATGAACATTGGTACATTTCCGTTTTGCTGTTTATCGTTTTTTCATGCTTTTGAATGTGAGTTTTTAACGCCGTCTCCGTTTTGAACGTACATGAACAGAATTTGCAGACGTGAAATAATAATTTCTCATCTGTTGAGGGTTCATTACGGTGAACTTGTTGATGTATCGTCAATGCCTTCAGAGTTTTGAACTTGCGGTTACATTCAACACACTCTATCTCATTTTTATTAGAAACTAATTTGTTTTTATTAACTTTTTCTATCACTTTTTTGTACTTATTACAATTTTGCTGTGTTAAATGGCTTTTATATTTGTCTTTTGTAGTAAATGTTAGTTCGCAGTGGCATGTGTATTTCTTTTCTTCATTTTTTATTGATTCTTCCTCTTTTAATTTTACAGGTGGTGGCTCACACTGTGCCCTTTCATCGTAATGATCTAGAAAGCTGATATCATCATCAAAATTTAAGTTTATCTCTTCTTTGATTGGTTGCTTATGATTTGTAAGAACTATTGAGTCGGTAAGTTTGCAAAAACTTGTGTCTGCGATCGGGAACATTGAAGTCTCTTCAATTAACACATTTTTCTTATCAAAACTATCTTGGGAACTGTAATTTGTAGCATTCGAAGTCTCAAAACTAATATAGTTGCTTAATTTCTCAGTTAAATGCCCATTTTCATCTTTAATTGAGCATTTGTTGTCAACACTCGAAGTTTCACCTCGGCTTAGAGAATTCTGATAGATGTTGAATAAAATCGTCTCAGAATGCAGGCAACGGCGTTTAAATGCATCAGCCTTGCACATGATAGACTCGCATTCAAGACAAACCTGTTTTGGTAGACTATCCTCGAATTTAACATTAATATCAGCAGTAAATGAAAGGATTTCGAACAAGTTGCGGTTTTCGTCATCCATCTTCGTAAATAGGGATTTCATGGTGGTACATTGTACTAAACAGACGCGGCATATTCTGTCAAACGTCTGAACACTTATTTCCATATTATTTTAAATTACAAATCGATTTGTTTCTGTTCATTTGTTACAAACTGAGAAAGGACAACAAAAACTCCAATATGACGCGATCAAATTGGCAAACAATTAGGGCGCGTTCCGTGTTACGCTCACATCGATTTGAGCGCGCTAACACCCGTTCCGAGTTGGCGTGAGCGCGATAACGCTGTCCCGTGAATCGTCATAGCTGACGTCATGAAAGGCGCCATCTTGCGATAACGCCGACCATGCCCCAAACCGATATCACCGTGAGCGCTGTCAAATTGACAGTTGTGTTGTTTTGTTTTGAGTGGAATACATAACATTACATTTTCGAAATTGTGCTTCTGGCTACAGTCGCAACCTAACAAAACAAGATAAACAAATATATAGTGTATATAAAAAGGAAAACTATTAAGCAATCATGAGTATTCAAGTGAATATAGCCGACGAGCCTAACGAGCAACAAATTTCTGTCATGCCATTGAATGTGTCATGCTCACATTAGACTGTTCAAACGATTGAAATGTTTTACCCATCACAACGTTAGCAAGATCTAACTTACAGTTTAATAGTGTCTACAACCGATGTCTTATCAATCAAAAATGTTCATTGAACTGGTACTCGCCGTTTACAAATAGAGAATATGTACCTACAGCAATTGGTGCATGATTTTGATGCAAATATGTACAGCCAACAACCAGAATCACTGCTGAATGAACAAACAGAACAATATGGTAAGTATTTATAACTGGTTATGAGCAGATACTTATGCTATAGCTGAATGTGCCTGATCTATTTCAATAAAATATCATGTGACAGTTTTATTCCAATACTTAATCTATAACAAAGATACAAAAGTGTTCTATGCTTTGGTCAATGTTGACAGTAAATTATTTTGGTACAAGAACTTGTCTCAGATTCTATCAATTAAAAAGTTATAAAAGCATTTTCTTCAGTACTTATATTAAAAATATCCTGTTTTATTCCAGGGTATGTTTATTTATGTGCCAAGTTTCATTCAAATCCATTCAGCCAATATTGGTGAATTCAGTAAGATAAATCCTCACAAACAATTAATGTAGTATATTAGTAAAAAGTGCTTATTTTTATTTTGTTTTATTTCAGTAGATCAAGAGTCACCATCACTATTTATATGGAACGAGGGATGCATTTTGTTGTTGATGCACTCACATTATATGGTGAAAATAGAGAGCTTTTTGAAAAAATGAGTCATAAGATGGTAAATGATATCATAGCAAAGATGTGCGACGCACAATATAATGTTAATGGTACCCAGTGCCGGTCAAAAATTAATAGCCTAAAAAACCATTTAAAAAAGATAGTGGATCATAATGCCACATCTAGAAATGATAGGCAACATGGCCGTACTTTGATGTAAGATAATTTTATTACTTTACTTATTTCTTTATTATGTAAATATGTTACAATTACCAACTTTGTGTAATCAAATACCTTAATGGCGCAGAAAGTTATTACTAATAATTATTTATGAATACATATCTAATTTTGTTAAAAGAACATATCATCACTCCTTGTCTCTCTGAAGGGCTAGGTAGATGTTTACTTATAGTACACCGACATTTCACCAGTTATGTTTAAGTCCTATGTAATAGGGGGCGAGCTTATTGCCATCAACTGGGCACAATTCCAGACTCTGGACTGCTACTGAATAATTCCACAAAGAAAAACCCTATAACATTTCGTCATTTTAAGCTTTGATTTGTACCTGTTTGAATTAGTAGATTTTTATTTAATTTTAAGGTTTGTTAGATAGGTATCTGTTTGAAGTAGTAGTATATTTGTGGTTTTTTTTAATGAATTTTATCAGCAGTTACTTGTACTGTGTCTGTGATTTTACATAATATTTACTAGAATTGATACAGATTTGATATATTAGTACTTAAGACTTATTATATACTGTTTTATATGTTTCTTATATTAATATTATAATTAGGAAAAAAATGTGGCCTGGAGGTCAGGCGGGGCACCTGAGGTTCAGTCTGATTAAACAGTGATTCTAATTTATTGTTAATAAAAATATTTGATTACTATTAGTGTTGAACATTATTTACATACCTATCCCAATACATATATGGCGCAAAGGTATAAAATTGCAAGAAATTTGCTACTTGGCATATAAATCTTATTATGTAGTTGCCAAAAATGAAATACACATTTACCTATCAGTTACATTGTGTCATCATCATCATCAGCCGAAAGACGTCCACAGGAATATAAGCCTCCCCCAATTTGGGGGGCTTTGCCATAATCTCCACGCTTGGCAGGCGGGTTGGCGATCGCAGTAATGTAGTAAAATGCATAGAGAACGCTGCTGCCCATTCTCTAGCAAGTCCCTTAGTCGCCTTTTACGACACCCACCCACGGGAAGAAATCGGATGGTGTAATTCTTTACGTCCGGAACCACAACATTACACTGTTACATTGTGTATAACTTAAGTTTTAAATAATTAAACAACTTAGATCATATGTTATTTTACAGAATGTTAGAAGAAAAACTACAAAATAGAAACATTAATTAAATCAACATTTATTGAATCTTAATATGTAAGTAAGATTACATTGAAATAAGATTACACTGTTATTGTTCTTCCATTTTCAAAATCAATATACAATCATTCTTCCTCAGGTGCAAAGCGAGTTATAAGTACCCTATATTATATTGTAGTCTGTGGTTGTGAGGTTTGAAGTTTGACGTTGAGAAAGCACTGTTAGCGCGTTCACGAGCGTACCGAATTGTTGACAGTTGTCAGCTGTCATAATCGTGATATCCAAATCGGAACGCCAAAAATTGCTGTGAGCGCCGTGAGCGATATTTTCCAACTCGGAAAGCACCCTTAGTGATAGATGTCAGTGTCAATTGTGACTAGGGATGGGCCTATAACATTAAAAATAAAAAAAAATAAAAAACACGCTTCCATTGAAAACCAAACTAAAAAGTACAAAATAATGGAAAACAAGGGTGGGGTGCTTTTTAAGGTATTTTTTAATTGATATCAGGCACCCCACGCTTTTTTTCCATTATTTTGTACTTTTTAGTTTGGTTTTCAATGGAAGCGTGTTTTTTAGTTTTTTTTTTTTTACTATTATTTATTTTCTATTTTTTAGGGTGTTTCGAATTTTGAGACGTATGTCAGCGTTGTTCGTGACGTATGTCAGCGTAGTTTGTGACTATGTCAGCGTAGTTTTCGAAGACAGTTTTTTTGCTGTCCTGGTAACCCTGGCAAGGATAATGGCACAAATTTATGAAATTATTGCATTGTCATCGGTCCTTGACAGGTGTGCAAAGTTTGAATGAAATCTGGTCGTTTAAAGTGGGTCAAAATCGCGCTATAAGGAGTCGTTTACAAACAAACATACAAGTGAAGCTAATATAAAGCGTGTAAAAACGATGATCATGTTAGTTGCGACTAAAAACAAGTATTTAATTCGATCTTAATTGAGTTAGAGATTAATTCCCTAGAAGTCGAATCAAATGTTAGTAGCTATCCTAATTATATGTCAAATGGACGTGTAACGAGAAACGTATCCGTTTTTCAGTATTTAACGCTATATTAGACTGATAAACTGATTTAACCGATAAACAGGCAACGCCATAGGAAAGTATCCAAGTTTTGAAATAAGGTCTAAAAATATAAGCATAGAAAAAACGGCACAACCTTTTTGACGCTTCTGATTCTTCTCAATACACTAATGCACTTTGAACAATTATAAAATACTCTTAGAAATAAATATTTAGACTTTATAAACAACTAGCTGACCCAGCGAACTTCGTATCGCCTAAGATTCAAAATGTTGTAATAAACCTTCCAAGTTTGACAACCTGGTACGCGGTGGTGATCTGGTAAGCGTTTTCTAGCTGATACTCATATGTTTGGGTAGCTCCTACTCGGTTATGATAACCTGTTACTTCGAAGGCATAAAGCGTTTTCTGGCTGACACTGCTGTTTAATAAGCTCATACCAAGTTATGACCGCCTGGTACCTCGAAGGCAAAGTTTTTGTCATACCACGTTTTATAGTGAAATGTATTCTCTTTGACGTTTTATGTCACATCCATTGATTTAAATAGTAAAGATACGGTCGTCCGAACATTTGACGGACGCGGTCGCCCTACAAAAAACACTAACGTCATCTATTAGAACTAGTATGAACTACAATGTCAATCCGCGTGGTCTGCTCCTAGACGTAACCTTGTAAGAGCGGGGTGTGGTATTTTTCGAGGTACAAAGAAATAAAAAAACAACCTTTTATTTTTGAAAATTTATATTTGTTGCAGATTGTTGGTGTTATTAAGTTTTCATTGGCCTTCGAATAAAACATTTTTTTTTTAATTATTTATAGTAATATTATTAAATCTTTCCATTTCATCGGCTACAGGCTACAACGAGCGCCGCTGCAAAGTTATGTCGTACTTTTACGCGGCTTCGCTTCGTCTTTGTCATAGGTTGAGACAAATATGAAAGAAAATTGTTTTAAATAATGTTAGCAGTGGATTTAATGACATATTTTTAACTTACCGGTGATATGAAATGTTATCATTTTTTTTATTGTGCTTTTTGTCGTAGTTCACGCAACCCTTCACGGCAAAACTTGGCATTTTTGCTTGCAAAATATACGACCGTTCCGAAGACAGCCGATCGCGTTCTAGTTCACTTCGATAAAGGGAGGACCATTTTGGGACCAAGTTCGAGGCGTCATTGTAACATGCGGTCCGCCCTGTCCTTACGCAGTAATATAATATGTCAATGGTCACATCACACGAGAACGCGGTCGAAGGGGATAAAAAGTATCCTTTGCCAAAAGCAAAAAAAAAAAAAAAAAAAAAGTATCCTGTGTCCTTCTCCTGGCTCTAAACTACCTCCCTGCCAATTTTCAGCTAAATCGGTTCAGCCGTTCTTGAGTTATAAGTGAAGTAACTAACACGACTTTCTTTTATATATATAGATTTTGAAACATGTCAATATTGTGTATACCTCTTAAATGGCTTTTTATTCATGTTGCTCAGGGCTTTGAGGAGTCTCCTGGCTATCTGGATGGTTTGTAATTTTCAACGTGGCCCAACGTTGGTTTAATCTTCAACATTACTTCTGACTTTTTGAGTCCCGCAATCTCTGAACTCCTAGTTCATGAAAAAAATCATGAACTAGGAGTAGGATTAAATGAACAAAGACACGTGGTTCGCACTGAAAGTTTTTATAAAATAAAAAAAACGGAATTATTTAGAAGCCTTTTAATATTAAATTTTTATTGATTTTCGAAGTTAACTCCGTTCCTTTCTAAACACCGTCGCAGGCGATGAAACAACTGAGTGAAGCAGTGGGCGCCCTCTTTTTTAGGGTTCTCTACCACGCTGTTTTCAAACGTAGCCATGGCATCTTCAGGGTTCATAAAACGAAATCCTCTAAGTTTATCTTTTAGAAATGAATAAAAATCACAAGGTACCAGGTCCGAAATGTAAGGAGAAGACTCACTAACTCCATCGCTTCGATAGTCCGTCTGGTAGATTGAGCTGAAGCGTTGTCGTAGTGTAGGAGGATCCTGTTTCTTGGTTGCTGTTGCCTAAGGCATAATGTTATGTGGTGACATTATTTGTTTTAAATTACAAATAGCTCTACTTCCACCCAGTACCGTTGTATGGGACCGTCTGGTCTGTCAACAATCATTTGCAGGATACCGTTCCGAGTGTTACGTAAGTGCTGTATGTAGCAAGGAAGCTGCTATTTTACGCTTGATAGCGTGAAGCCATCTGAGCGAACTTCGGCAAACATGCCTGAAGCACTACAACGCCGCGGCAGCCGCAACAGCATCCTGAAGGCGTTATTTACTTTTCTAGATTCTAATATGCTTTTTTTTTAAATTAAATTTTTTGTTTTTATGTCCCTAATAATATCAATTATTGTACTAATAAAACCACGCTGGAAAACTCTTACTGACAACCCCCTCATCGTGGCCGTCAGGCAGTAACGGGTTGGCGATCCACGCCGCAGTGTACAGCGATTTGAAGCAATAACTTCCCGGACACCCGGGGGCAACTGGGAATTTTATTCCCGATTTCCAACTGGTGGTAATCTATGTTGGGGTGACTGGAAATATTCGCGTATATGTTACGAACGCGAAACATAGTTATACAGCCTGATACTGACCTGCAAATTTGAATGTCGCGGGTTACCCAGACATTTTCGATATAATGGTGAGACTATTCTTCTTCAACATTAACATACCAGGTGGAAATGATGGCTGAAAAAGGTAGATGAACCAGAAAAATTGTTATGGGTTGAAGCCTCATGGCTGTCACTACTGCTTGCTGTGCCTTGAATCGCATGGCAACATAACAGACAAATGTTTTTGGGTTGAAGTGATGACCATAAAGTATTATATTAAATCAAAAGTATGGAGCCACGCTGAGCAGATGTGGTAGCTATGGGTGGTATCTATTTTCCTACTGTGTTAAGTCCGCAAACCACAGTGGCCTGACTGCAGTTGAGTTTACTTGCTATTTCACGAGTGTTTGAATATGGGTTAGCTTCGACAAATACATGTAATCGATCAAGATCCAGTTCAGGTGGTCCATCTGACCTCTGCTTATCCTCAACGCTGTAATCTCCCGGACGAAATCTGACAAACCACCTCTTGCATGCTGCTGTGCTGCAGTCACTTTTTAGATCACTGAAATTGTATTCCGCTCTCAAATTACCTGTATTGGTACGCCGAAGTGTACCTTTTATATACTCTTTTCCCAACACGAACCGGAAAGTTCTAAAAAAATTAAGACATTTCACGAAAATGGCTCAATACTTTTGAATCAAGGTAGTAATACAAATTCTAATAAAACACATCGGAACAGAAAATAAATTCTTTATTTTAATAATATCCAATTTCATCAGATTAACGTAGTCGCTTTGATTAATAAAAAAAATGTATTTTATACAATTGCAAGTTTCTCTTTCTAAAAATTTCACACAAAATTTTGTCGGAGGTAAAAAAAATATCTTTTTTAATCTGTATTGAGATCGTAAAATACATCACAATGTTACATTGCCATTTTAAAATATTTTTAAAAGTATTGCCATGTTTTGAGGTGCTTACACCTATTTTTATTGCCATATTTGACAAGTTCGAATTAATTAATAATTAAATAATAATTATATTTACACATTTTAAAATTTAGTATTGCCAGACGATGGGTAATAAAAATTGTATAATCTGGCAAATCAAATTGCTTGAACGCGAAAATTATGAAAATTTGAAGGTGTAAGTCGCCCTCGTATAAAAAATTTCTAAAATTTTATTTTACATCTAAACCTAGTTATTTTATTTATTTACAATACACTGCACTGAGGTAACGACTTCTATTCGAAGTCTTTGTACTGTATTATTATTTCCTGTCTAAATTATTAATATTAATAATATCATCATACTGTCCAATATTTGTTGTCTAACTTTGTTACGTATCTAAAAATCTATTATAACAATATCTTATATATGTAATAACTATTATTATTATTTATTATTAACAATGGTTTTCGATTATTGGCACGTCATTGACTCGAAATAATAATTGTATGGAATAGTTACGACCGCATCCTCAACGGTCCATACAAAGCGTTTAGGGAATTTATATCTTGAGATATAAAAGATAAAGCTTCTTCTATACTAACAACCAAATTTTACTATCACAAATTATTTCTTAACCGAGTATGATGCGGTTCTTATAAAGAGATAGAGAAAAAAAAAAATAGATACTTTAATACTTAAATTATGGCAAGAAAAGTTTAAAACTGAAATGGCAACATCAAAAATGTCTTCTATAACAAAAATTTTATATACTTACCTAATTTAGTAATAATAAACAAAATTTTTAATCTTTTCTCAATTTCCTACTCGAAATACTGAAAAATATCTACCTCTTTAGTGCAATAACTATTCCATACAAAGAATACAATTTTTAAGACTAGGTTAAATACCTTCGTTTTGCTAACAAACGTTATTTAAAATGTTGAGTGTTTTTATTTTTCAACTTTTCTATCATAATTCATAACATATTTAAGTCCGACATTATAATGAATATTTTCACGATAAATTATGGGATGATGATATCGATATTAATTGAAATCAGCACCCTTTTTCCGTGACACACTTCCAATCACAATAAAAACCGCTACGAAATGGCACTTTACATACTTATTCATCGAAATTTTAAGTCTATTACTTTTAAACTACGTTTGTTAGCAAAACGGCCATCATTATAACTGATACGACACTTGAAACGTCCCCGAATCACAACTATATTCACGCTATATTTAGTAATGGATGGGCAGGTTTTATCATATCAACAATAAATCGACTAAAAATATTATTCGTAGAAATAATAGTAATGTGTTGGACATCACTAGTCATTACCGCGAAATATGCAAAAATTTGTCTCGGAAAATAAAGTTTCGTTATTTATCTAAACCGAAGTTAGTCTTATAACTACAAAAATGTAGGTACTTGATGAAAAAAAAAAATGTTATGACATAGATCTGCCAATACCATTACAAATATGTCATGAATATAGCCACTGCCCCCGACGATGTAATAATATATATTTGATAGACTTGCGGCCCCTAAGTACTACTTTATATATACCGTAATGCGATACCTAACTTTTGGCAGTATTTTTTAATTTAATAAACTTGGTTGTGTCAAATATTGAAACTTAGCTGCTAAGAATATCGTTTTGCAAGGATTCTTAAGACTAGATATTATTGTCAGTTATTTTACAAGACTAACTGTCATGAAGGGGGTCTTAATTGTTTTGAGGCCTCATTCTACGTGAGGCCTCAAATAAATTGAGGCCATTTTGAAAATCACGACAGTTCTCACAAAAATAGCTACCGAAGTAGTTTTTATCTGTCAAGTAGCACTATCTCTTTCTGTTTTAAGGAACAGAGAGAGATAGTGGTACAGATTATTAATTTCCAATATTTGACATTACCAACTTCGTATATTAAGAGCTGCCACAGATAATACTATAAAAGTCGCAGCATTTACGAACTTAAGCACTTTCCTTAGACTAATGAAAAAAAAACATAAAAAATAAGCTATAGACAAATGTATAACGAATACAAAAATAACTCCGTAATCACATTGAAACCTGGCCTTTTGAGACCATAGATTAGAGTCTCTTTATGACCAAAAGGCTTTTAAGACTTATGGCCTACGCACACATCTTTGTTCAGTTAATTAAAGTTGTATATTTAGCCTTAACTTAAAAGTCCTTAATTTCATTTAAAAAAGGCCCTACAAGGTCACTTTTCATATAAATACTAGCTAAGGCGGCATCTATCTTAATATTGCTTATTTTCATCGTTGTTTCGGTTAAGGCCTACACTCTAGTCTATGGCCTCAAACGTGACTATCTGGCCTAAAAATGTCACGGCAATTAATAGGGTAAACGGCCCAATTGCTGTCCTCAAAATCACGCAGACTAAAATTGATCCTTTTACCCATTTTTAAGTATTATTGCAAAAAAGTTTTTAAAAAATAACAATATCTTTCTTTTATAAATGGATTGTTTAGTAGTTTAACTACTGAAACTCAAACCAAAGGAATTAATTCGGTAACTACACGATAGATGGCACTTTTTAAAACTAGATTACACTCGGATGTGCGGCTTGTTTCCTTTGCTCGTTGTTTTAAAAACAAACGGTTGGGTGACGTCATTTCCGTATGCAGCGCTATCTGGGGATATTAAAAATTAAATTGTAGTGAAGATTGATGTATAATTTTTTCCAGTGGATATCTGCCAATATAGGATATCTGTGAATACAGAAAAGTACAAGAGAGACAAAGCGAAAATACGGCCAGTAGTTGTCTCTTGCTAGATTCCTAATTGATTGCAATGATGTTTTGATTTTAAATGTAACTGAATCAATGCACATCTTGAATCACTCTGTCTGTCGATGAAAACCGCATTAAAATCCGTTGCGGAGTTAAAAAGATGTAAGCATACAAACAAGAGTAGCGACTTTGTTTTTTATACTATTTAAGGGTAGTCAAAATTCAACGTAAGCATTTTAATATTTATATAATACTTCTGCCCACGACTTCGTCCGTGTCAAATATTTGCTTCCTTGACCCTTCCCGTCGCATCGCAGCCTGCCAGTTTTCGTATATTTTTTTGTTGCTGCTCCGCTCTTTTTGATCGTAGCGTGATGTTATATAGCCTATAGCCTTCCTTAATAAATAGGCTACCAGACTCAAAAAGATTTTTTGAAATCGAGCCAGCAGTTCCTAAGATTAGCGCGTTCCACCCCCCATTTTAGGGAAGTGGGGGGTTAGAAAGAGACCAAAAGTAGCCTATGTCAATATCCATCCCTTCAACTATCTCCACTTAAAAAATCACGTCAATTCGTCGCTCCGTTTTGTCGTGAAAGACGGACAAACAGACACACACTTTCCGATTTATAATATTAGTATAGATTCTAGTCGGCGTATTTGGTGGTCACCCTTAATTCCGGGACATGTTGTACATACTTTCCTGCTTTTAAAATACCAGTAAAGTTTTGAATTTTAATACATACATACAATCACGCGTTTTTCCCATGGGGGTAGGCAGAAACCACGGAACGCCACCTGCTACGATCTCTACATACTCCTTTTGCCTCGTTTAGGTTCACACAATTGGTCATACACACACGCCGGTTGCGAGTACTACGCTCCTGACCTTTCTGAATAACATCACCAATAAGGTCCCTATATGTCCTCCTAGGGCGTCCCCTCCCGGTGTTTCCACTCACATCTGCCTTGCAAATACCTTTTGTGAGCCGACCTTCATTCATCCTCTCAACATGACCAAACCATCTAAGCATACTTTTTTCAATTTTTGTCACTACATCTTCTTTTAAACCACACCGTTCTCTTATCACATCATTCCTCAGCCTATCATTCATAGTCACACCACACATGCTTCGCAAGAATTTTAATTTTAATCGATATAAATATTTTTATAATTTGTTTTTACAACTATGTTAGAGTCGGCTTGCAGTCTAAATGGATGTAGCTCTGAAAGGTCAAAAAGGCAATCGATCCATATAAAATACTGGTGGTATTATATGGAGCGATTATTGACCTACTCAACCCAGTTACTGGGTAACTAGGTAGACTGGTGGTCATACTTTTGGGCTTCTGATTACAAATGACATGAATTGGCGGCTAGTACTAAAATAACAACTTACCCCATCATTTCGCGCTAGCTTTTTCCAAGAAATCCATCTTCAACCTCAGTTCTATTAAAAACAGCTGCTTCTGCAGTGAAAAAATCTCCTCTTTCTGCCGCAGCTCCATATTTAAAATCTTCATCTTGGCTTCGTGCTCCCAAATCGCATGTTGCCGTTTCGCCGTGAAATATAGCCGTTCTTCTTCAGTGGCCGTTCCACAGTCATGTTTGATCTGATCATCTATTTTTTCCTGTCGATCGTGGCCATTTTTTCGTTTGATTTCGTCCAAATTACTCAGATTTAAAGGAGTATTAGACAGTTCGTTAAGTTTTTGTAAGAAATTCTGCTGTATTCTCGCTTGTTCGATGGCTTGGAGGGGGTTCGTTAGCATGGGGAGGGGGGGTAACGGTAGTGGGGTTAAGGGCAGCTGTTTGTGTGGAGGGGGCGTGGGCGAGGATTGGGGGATGATTTGTACTTGGGGCTCGAGGACATTCGGCATCGTATCTTCGCTTTCGTTCGTACTTGATAGTCGGCCGTTTGACATCTGGAATGAAGAAATGTGTTTTATTATTGAACTAGCTTTTGCCAGCGGCTTTGCCCGCATATTATACGTATAAAGGTTCCTCTTGAATCACTATCTGTTAAAAAAAAATCACATCAAAATCCGTTGCATAGTTTTAAAGATCTAAGCATACATAGGGACATACATAAGGTTTTACATGAATGATATTGACTTGAAATTAATTATAAACAATCACAATTATTCATATTTGTACGCCATGTTACGTGGCAAACAAGTCAAAATCTATATTATTTCTCTTTATAATATCCTGCATACATGTCTTTATTCTTGTATGTGTACACATGTTTTTAGCAAATAAATCATATCTATCTATCTATGAGACAGAGGGAAGCGACTTTGTTTTATACTATGTAGTGAAGTAATATTATCATTATTTAAAACTAGCTTTTGCCCGCGACTTCGTTCGCGTAAATGTCGGTTATTGCGGACGCAGACGAAGTCGCAGAACAAAAATGTCCTTTCTCAGGCTCTAAAGTATCTGTGTACCAAATTTCATTTAAATCGGTTCAGTAGTTTTAGCAAGAATGCGAGACAGACAGACAGAGTTAGTTTTGATTTTTTTTTGAAAATGTAAACACATTTTCTTTCTAACACTAGGTTTAAGATGTGTAAGTTTGTAGGTACTAACAAAATTGGATTTTATGATCTGCTGAATAAATTATTATTTCGTTTATTTCTTTATATACATATTAGTTACATTTTTAAATATTTTTACAACAAAAAACATTTAAAATAAAAAAAATAGTGGACCTCCGGTAGCGGGAGCAGGGTCCAAGCTACCGGTGATTAAGGCTCCAGAGACAGGAACCTCCTTTTTTATATGTCAATTATATCGCTCATTTGGAGCGACAGTGACACAAGTGCAAATTTGTAAATTTTACACTACGCCAGTTTTAAGATTTTTTCGTAACACACTTGAAGATTCTGAACTTTTCTTACAGCTAATGACTATCTCTATATTTTATTTATGTAGTTTGAACTCAGGGCTTGAAAATAGACTCAGGGCTTGAAAATAGACTCATGTCTTTTTTATTAATCAATCCATATCTATGAGGAAAAAATATATTTTATTTTAAGACTTACAATTGCGTCGTTGTTACCCTAGGAAAAGAAATTTCGAGCAGTTATGACTTTTGTTGTCTCTTATAAAATGAAACCAATTTAGATTAAACAACACAATTTGTTTTATTTCAATAAAAAACTAACAATGAAAGTCAGTGGCGACATAGATATGGCCCATATTATGAATTTAATAATGGTGTAACGCGAAGCTTTATCTTAATTACACTTTAATAGGAACAGATCATTAATAAATTTAAATCATTTTCATCATCATCATTTCAGCCGTAAGACGTCCACTGCTGGACTTAGGCCTCCCCCAATTTGGGGGGCTTTGCCATAATCGCCACGCTTGGCAGGCGGGTTGGCGATCGCAGTATGGTGGTAAAATGCATAGAGAACGCTGCTGCCCATTCTCTAGTAAGTCCCTTAGTCGCCTTTTACGACACCCACGGGAAGAAATGGGGAAATATTAAAATACTAATATTAAAAATAATACTAAGATTAAAATAAATTTAAATAAAAATAGGATACAAAATTAGTTCTTTTTTATCTGTCTTAATAACTGCTATCTTCATGGCACAGAAAAATCTAAGATGTTTACTACAATATTCTTAAAATCTATAACCCTGCACATCCAAAAAGTTATTCTTAAAAGTTAGACTTACGTGTATACGTAACGTTAGAACAATTTTTAACATTTCAGTCTCACTATCGTTTTTAAGTACTCAAGTGACTTGTGACTTACAATATAAAATGAAATAAGAAAAAACTAAATGACACCAATAAAAATTGGCACTCAAGTTATTTAAAACAAGCTTTCGTAACATCCAGAATAGCATCTGGGAACAAAGTTTTTTTTTTTTTCTGCAGAAAATATCTCTGAAATTTAGCAAAGAAACATTAAAACTCGGAAAACAGCATTAAACAAAAACTATAATGCATGTAGTGTTTTATTTACCATTGGCACTAGTAGAAATAACGGTTTCTGAAGCAAGAGATTGGTCCTCAGTACTATCAAACTTTGAATATTCTTGCTCACAAAGTTTGACTAACATTCGTGCTTGGCTTCCCATTTTAATGGCTAAAAATTTATAGCAAGTAATAATCATATTAGCGGGTTATATTTGATATCAAATTATTGAAATCAGTCATAATTGTGATTGTTAATAGAGCATTTGAGAACGATATTGGCGTAATTATATTTACGTCAAAACAAAAATACCAAATGTTTGGTGGAACAACAGCGCAATTGTATGATACGTCATAGTATCCACAAAACTATTTTAATAGGGAAGATGCAAATATAATATTTATGAAAAATTTTTGATTAAAATGTTAAAAAAGTATAAAAGAAGGGCCACTGCAATGTTTTTATGTTACATAATGTTCATTTTTAACAATAATTACGAGTTAAAAATGACTTGAAACAAAACGTATTTCAAAACACCAATCAGCGTTTATAACAAGAGTGACGTCACCTCACTCCTGTTATGACAACTTATTGAGGCTATGGATGTAAAAGTTAATATTATTTTATGGGAATATTAATTGCATTTTTATTGTAAAAAAAGGAAGGTAGGTTTATAAAAGCAGATTCCAGGAATTTACTAAGAGTTATTTTTCAGAAAAAGTTTTCCTCCACCCATTTTAAACTTTAATCCAATTTTTTACGTCATTCTCCAACTATAAATGTAATACATGTTATAGACAAGTTTGTAAGTATTAGGTAGGTTACTAACGTGTTTTCACGTACAAGCAGATTTACTAAACATATAACAAGTATATTCGCTGACTTATTACGTCAAAGTGATCTTCACAGCTCACAGCATCGAATAATGCAAAAAGGAAAGAAAGCTATGCAATGAAGAATGAATGATGCATGATGATGATGTGATGTATTGTGGATTGCAAAAAAGTTTTGAGTATTGAAATGGTGTTTGGAGAAAACTGAAATTTCTTTTCGCAACTTGAAACCAACTTTTTCTCAGTTTTGGGTCTCAAGGTCCAGTCAAAAACAATTTATTTGGAAACTTTGTTTAAGTATACACGGACTCGCTGGCTGGATTATTAGTGGTATTGTTATGATCACCTGATGTTGACGCATAGTCCATTTTAAATTTTTCAAAAAAACTATCTCAAAAGTCGAAAAAATATGCAAAAGTATGAAAGCCGACCAACAAATACAACCAGTGACAGACAAGAATGACGTCATCGGAACTATAGGTCCGTTTTCGCGGGAAAATTTAAACTGTCAATTTAAAACCTCATTTTTTCCGATAAATTACAATATTTTAATTTTTTTATATATTTGTGGTCTATTCTACATGGAATTCTTTAAAGTGAAAACAAAAATAAAAATATTGCATGTTGCCTATTTCAAGTTAATAGTGTCATAAAGTACAATTGCGTCTTTGTAGCTCCGATTCTGAATAGCAAAATGGAATATTTCAACAACGTCTTTTCTCTCTCTAGCGGACATTTTTTGTACTTACAAACGTGACATTTTCACTCCTTACGTAGATTATTAGGCAGATAATTTTGGTGTAATTAGGTCAGTTTCGCATTTTTTTGCAGTTGTGTCACTGTCGCTCCAAATGAGCGATATTATTATTTTCATATATATATTTATATATCTCGGGATCCTAGGATCCCGGTCTTTTAGAAGGCGTACGAGGGGCCGAAGCCAACTCGCAGAGGCCCCTTAGAAAATTTAAATGAAGTGAGGCACTAACCGACGGTTATCCCCGTATGCACTGTGCAAGTGCACCCAAGGACAACCTCCGGTTGGTGTTGGACTATTGCAGGATATGGAAACCAAGATGTTGGACTATGTATTTGACTGGCTAAAATGGACTGGTTACCAAGAACTATGGAAGGTCTATGGCCCCTGCCGCATCAATGTTTGTATTTACACGGATTAAATGGCAGGGGGTGACTTGCACACTCAATAATGGGCCCCCGGAAACCGTCGCTGGCACATAGTGACGCAGCGACAAGGGGGCAACACTTCCTGAGGTGCTTGAGAAGTGGAGAGGTATTCCACGGCTTTCAGAACAATCCCAGAGCCCGGAAGATGGTCAATATCCCTACGAGCACTTACTGGAATACTTCCTTTCCCCGAGCACGTTTGCTCTTGCGAATCTCCACTCAAGCCGGCCAATAAAGGCAAGAATGAGTTGGGAGCTCTGAACCTCGTCAGTATTCACTCCAGCCGGCCAATAAAGGCAAGCCAGAGATGAGGAACAAGAATTCTCCCGGGAGATAGGGTCCGTGGGGTCGCTACTGCCCAACAGCTCGCCACATGCTGCCCTGCGGGTTTATTATTATTATAATATTAGTGTGAAGTTATCACATCTGTATTCCCTAAAGAGTTTGGACGTACCTAAAGTACTCCCACATTTGGTCATAACCAACGTATAATCCCACTGCTGACACACAGGCCTCTACTCTATAAGAGAGAGAGGGCTCCCTAATCCATCACGCGGGCCCAGTGTAGGTTGGTAGATATCACATGTCTTCGAATTTCTGGTTCTAGGACATGCTGGTTTCCTCACGATGTTTCCTTCACCGTTTTGAGAGCAGTGGTGATGAAATTATTTACACAAAGTAAAGTCTGGATTCGAACCTACTCGTAAATTATTCCAAAATACGTACGAGTTATTTTTTTAGGGTTCCGCACCTCAAAAAGAAAAAGCGGAACCCTTATAGGATCACTTTGTTGTCCGTCCGTTCGTCCGTCCGTCCGTCCGTCTGTCAAGACCCTTTTTCTCAGGAACGCGTGGAGATATCAAGCTGAAATTCATATCAAATACTCAAGTCTACTGTTTCTTGGAACTGTGAAAAAATCAAACTTCTAAGCTAACGCAATCAAAAGATATAGCCGTTTATGCCGCAAATTTTCGAAACTCGCAAGGGAATCAAAACCTAAAGGGTACTTCCAGTCGATCTAGAATTTTGAAATTTGGTACGAAGCAACGTCTTATAGCACAGATAAAGGAAAAATTGCGAAAACCGTAAATTTTTAGTTACATCATATAATAAAAAATAAAATAAAATTTTAAACTTTATACCTACAGGTTTGTACGGAACCCTCGGTGCGCGAGTCCGACTCGCACTTGGCCGGTTTTTTTTAAAATACCTATTGTATAATCAACGCATGAATTATATATCAAAGTACAAACTATTATTTCGCGGACATTGGTGTGGGTTACACGTTTACCTAGTCTATAACTTACTCTGTCACATTTAAATTGTAATGTGTTACTGTTTTATGTCCCAATAAAGTAAAATAAAATAAAAATTGTGTCCGTTATCAGCTCAGTTAAGTTCTAAAAATAATTGGAAAAAGGGACTCTAGTGTAGGGGAGTTAAAAAGGGTGTTCACAGATAGTTATCATCATCAACATTTCATCCGAAAGACGTCCACTGCTGAACATAGGCCTCCCCCAATATGAGGGCATTGCCATAATCGCCTCGCTTGGCAGGCGGGTTGGCGATCGCAGTATGGTGGTTAAATGCATAGAGAATGCTGCTGCCCATTCTCTAGTAAGTTCCTTAGTCACCTGATACGACACCCACGGGAAGATATGCGATGGTGCTATTGTTTACGTCCGGCACATCACGGACCAAAGATGATGAAATAATTTATACATAGTAAAACGCCTGTCTCGGTTCGAACCTAATCGTAAGTCACGGCCGTTATTGCTAGCTCAGAACTGGGGGCTTACTCTTGAACCTAATTTTAATTCCAATCTAAATCCAATACGATTCCAACGTTAATTTTCACACACGTGATTCGGTACTCTTGAAAACAATAGTGTCAACATTGGAACAACAACAACGCCCGATCTCGATTCCACTTAGTTCTACAAAATGGGCACCCATTTAAACACATTTTGGCGCTAGCGTCGAACTCAAGAATACGAAACGTCAAAATTTCAATGTCAATTGATCGGAATTAAAATCAAGAGTAAGCACCCAGTCTATTTTGGAGTTAACTGAGTGGAATCGAGATCGGGCGTTGTTGTTGTTCCAATGTTGACACTATTGTTTTCAAGAGTACCGAATCACATGTATGAAAAATTAACATTGGAATCGTATTTGATTTAGATTGGAATTAAAATTAAGTTGAAGAGTAAGTCGCCAGTTAAGTCCAATGTGATGAAAAGGAATCCACGTGTGGGTTCCCTTTTCCCAAGACATGGGACTTAGTTGGTGTCAAAAGGGGGTGTTAAAAGTTAGTGGTGTATAAATATGTGAAGGTATACATAGTGTGATGGACTCACGTTGACCGGCACGCAGTCATCGTCCTTCACGCTGTGGCCTCCGTCCGCGCTCGTAGTCGGCTCGCCGTCTTCATCTGGAGAACAACATTGTTTTCAACGTTAAACTCAAAGAATATTATAAAAAGAAAAACGGATGAAATAGATTAAAATCATAACTTTGATTCATTTCTTTATAGTTTTATCAGACACTTTTAGAACAGACTATAGGTTTTTTTTTTCTTATGACTGCCCTCTCCCTGCAGTTGGGCGGCTAGCTCGTTTATATGTTGGTCCAACATGGCTTGATATTTCTTGCTGTTTGAATTTATTTCTTCCTTCACAGTTCGCTGGTTGAAATCTAGGTTAATATATTTATTGCTTATGTGTGGTGGAATATTAAACATGGCTCTCATTGTTTTGCTATGAAACCTTTCTAGTATTTCGATATTACTATGGCTGGCTGTGCCCCAAAGCTGAATGACATAGGTCCATACAGGTTTTAGTATTGATTTATATATAGCCATTTTACTGATATCTGTCAGCTGCGACTTACGACCGACTAGCCAGTACATTTTATTTATTTTTTTGGAAGGACAATCATCAAATGACTTCTCCCGCTCTGGGCGGAGCGGGAGGGCGTGCCAGACTTTTACTGACTAAAACCCACCCGTGTTCCTTCAGTTGCCCATGTGCTAGGGTCACGGTATCTCTTTCAAACAATCTCGCGACCCTGACAGGCATCGGTCCGAGCAGAACACAACGCGCAGTCGACCCGAGCCTGGTCCTTACCGGACGGCGAGCTACCCATTGCTCGCCGCCCGCAAGGTCGCGCCTACGGTGGCCGAGAGTCTGCTATTGTCTCCCGAGCCAGTACATGCTACGGAGTGTGCAGTCTAATTGTTTCCTTTTAGTCCAACTGTGTTTGCGCAAGGTGAGCCGACGGTCGAGATGCATACCTAAGTATTTGGCGTCATCTGATTGTGGGATCTCTGCGTTAGAAAGTTTCACTGGTGGGCAGGTTTTGCTTCTAAGTGTGAAGGTTACTTGGACCGACTTATATTGGTATTGGCTCTTATTTAATTTGTATTGGCTTTGATACGCTACTGCTGGGACCATGCTTCGTAAGAGTCAGGTGAGATTGGAGCTTATTCGATGCGGAATCGGGATTTTCATGGGTCGAAAGAAGTGCGGTATCATCTGCATATGTTGCTGTTATGGTATCAGCATGTGTGGGTAGATCTGCCGTAAATATTAAGTAGAGAACTGGTCCCAGTATGCTACCCTGTGGAACTCCTGACTTAATTTCATGCATTTGCGATGTGTTGGAATTGTATCTTACTTCGTAGCATCTATTTTCAAGATAGAATTTTATCAGCAGAAAAAAGGAGTGCGGGAGTATTTTTTTAAAAGAATAATTAGTTGTAAAATACCTTTAACATCTAGGGGGTGTATGTTCTGCCAGAGCATGCCATCTAGCAGCCCGGGCGGTTCCGACTGCGATTGCTGGAAATAGACAAAATAGTGATTAAGATTTATATCCCACTAGCTTTTGCCAGCAGGTTCGCCCACGTATCTATATTATATATTATAAAGCTGAAGAGTTTGTTTACTTGTTTGGTTGAACGCGGTAATCTCAGGAACTACAGGTTCGAATGTAAAAATTCTTTAAGTTAGGTAGCCTATTTATCGAGGAAGGCTATAGGCTATATAACAACACGCTACAACCAAGAGGAGCGGAGCAGTAATGTTGCAAAAACGGGAAAATCGCACGGGTAGGCGTTTCGACGCGACGGAAAGGGTCGGGGGAACAAGAAATTTAACGCGAAGTCGCGAGCAGAAGCTAGTAATATTATAAAGCTGAAGAGTTTGTTTGTTTGGTTGAACGCGCTAATCTCAGGAATTACTGGTTCGAATTGAAAAAATCTTTTTGTGTTCGGTAGCCTATTTATTGAGGAAGACTATAGGCTATATAACATCACGCTGCGATCAAAAGGAACGGAGCAGTCACGAAAACTGGCAGGCACTTCGGTGCGACGGGAAGGGTCAGGGGAGCAAAACTTTGACGCGGACGAAGTCGCGGGCAGAAGCAAATCTAATATATAAAATTCTCGTGTCACAGTTTTCGTTGCCATACTCCTCCGAATCGGCTTGACCGATTTTGATGAAATTTTTTGTGCTTATCCGGTATCTATGAGAATCGGCCAACATCTATTTTTCATCCCCCTAAATGTTAGGGGTAGTCCACCCCTAAATTTTTATATATATTTTTTTTATTTTTTTTAAAACTTTTATTTTATTATGATTGTGCATTGAAAAATACATACAACTCTAAATTTTCACTCTTTTTCACCCGGCAAAACAACGTTTGCTGGGTCAGCTAGTTATACATAAAAACCTTCCTCTCGAATCACTCTGTCAAGTGATGAAAACCGCATTCGGTTCGGCAACCAATTCGTTGCGTAGTTTATAAGTTCTAAGCGTACAAACGCGGGAACGGACTTTGTTTTATACTGTGTAAAGATTAGCTTTCGACAGCGGCTTTGTCAGCGTGGAGGTCGGAAATTATCCTGCAGGAACGTACTACCGGGATAAAGACAATGAGTTAATCCAGAGGGGTAATTGCGGAACTTTTTATCTATAGGAATTGGTTTAATATTCATAGTTAAACAACATTCATTGCGTTATTTACGTTGCTGAGCCGACAATTTATTCGAACAAATGACGCAATGGTTTAGAAATAATCTTCAATCTCATTCAGATTCTGATAAATTGTGCGTTTCGCAATTAGGGTGCAGGTTACTGTGTGCCAAATTTCATCCAATTTCATTTACAACATACATTCATACATCCTCACAAACTTTCACATTTATAATATTAGTCGGATCCAATTATGACTGCATCATCGGTCTAGTGGTCGCTCTACTGCTGAATATGAGGTCCTCGGTTAAAATTCCCAGGTCGGGCAAAGTGTTATTAGATCTCTCTATCTTTAATTGTATATCTGAGTAACCGTGGAGTTTCTTGCCGGCTCTTCTCCATAGGAATCAACTATTTGGAACCGTGCACCTAGCTTCTGATGTTTAATAAGTGCCCATGTAGGTCTATGTGAAATAAAAATATTTTGATTTGGTTTGACCCCTTTCAAACTTACGAAGAATTTTTCAATCAATTTATAAATGACGAAGTTATAAAAAAAATAGTTTGAGTATTATTTATTTTCTATTTTTTAGGGTGTTTCGAATTTTGAGACGTATGTCAGCGTAGTTTGTGACGTATGTCAGCGTAGTTTTCGAAAACAGATTTTTTTTGCTGTCCTGGTAACCCTGGCAAGGATAATGGCACAAATTTATGAAATTATTGCATTGTCATCGGTCCTTGACAGGTGTGCAAAGTTTGATTGAAATCTGGTCGTTTAAAGTGGGGCAAAATCACGCTGTAAGGAGTCGGTTACAAACAAACATACAAGTGAAGCTAAGCGTGTAAAAAAAAACTGAATTGAGAACCTCCTTTTTGTCAAGTCGATTAAAAAACAAACAAATTTCGTCCATTATCAATTGTAGTTTATTTCATATTTTCTAAAAATATATAAAACTGAAAGAATCAGGGTAGCGGGGTTTTTGAATACCCACCCAATAACAAAAAAGGGTGAGCCTTCGAGCTACAAGCTCGTAAGGCACAGTCGTAACCACTACGCTACCACTGTTCTGCTCATAAATAAAGCTTAACAATAAGCTTTTGATGGAATAAATAACGAATTAGTAAAATACGGATCAATAACTAGAATGACGTACACAGACACAATCTTTAAAATAACTAATTAGTCTAACGTCACGGTCCCACGGCCTGTTAGCTGACAGGCCGCACGGTACCGGCAAAGAATTTAGACGTACATAGAAGCACAGTTCTTCAGGATTATTTGTGCCGATTCTACTGGGGACATGTCGCCACGGTTAGTTCTCGCTTAGCGGCGCTGACGGCAGAATCATTCTCGCGCTCACTCACTCTCGTAGGCTTAAGCAACGAATTCAGACGACCCGCACCGCAGCGCGACTGCGGCGCCGCCAAGCGGCTGTTTGGGCCACCTTAAGTTTGTCTTAAAGAAAGAAAAGAAAATACGTTTATTTGCGGTAAATATGACGCAAAGACAAACTATACACAAAATAAATATTAAAAAAAAAAATGCTGTGGCTTCAACCCGGCCATAACAACTGTGCTTCTACGTACGTCTGAATTCGTTGGTACATAGGAACCATCGCATCCCATCCCAGGCCTGTGCCTTATGTCGCCCGTCCGATCCATCAGGAGACAGTAAAGTGAAAGGCGCAGTACGAGGGGCACATTTATTTTTGCTTTGCTTATATAGGAATACTCGGCACGAGCCGTGACAGACCTCAACAAGCGTAACAACGCCTGGCGTGGGCCGTCAGTTAACGAGCCGTGGGACCGCGGAATAAGTAGATTAACTAGTGTTTTTAATTTGATATCTATTTTTATTAGCACTGATAAGGTCGCTTTTTGCGTCATCCGGTTAGTATTTCAAATTGGTTAAGAGAAAAGGTCATGGGTTTCACGATTTATATGCATTGCCCATCTTATTATGTCTTAGATCGGTTTGTATTGTGGCTAAGTAATAAAAGCCGCACGGGTCGATCGATCCGGGTGCTTACTCTGGAATATAATTCCGATAGATCGACATTGGTCAAACGTCAGTTGGTTGAGTTAAACTGCTAACAGCTTATCACGGCTTAGTATCGTCTAATTTAAGATACGGAGTTATTTTTTGGGGAAACTCCACAAACAAAGATGTTATCTTTAAAATCCAGAAGAGGTGTCTAAGAACTATGTTCGGACTCCATTACACTGAAAGTTGTAAACCAGTGTTTAAAAAATATAAGATTCTGACCCTTCCGTCTATGTACATTTTTGAAACCATAATGTTTGTCAAAATGAACCCACATCTATTTCCTTAGTTATCAGATAAAGTCATTCGAAATAGACGCGACAACAGCAAACTTTGCATCCCAAGATCTCGAACAGCGTTACTACGTAAAAGTGTATTCTGTATGGCGCCAATCTTATATACTTAATAAATTACCAAAATCTTGGAGGGAAGATACAGCCACAAAATTAAGAAATAGGTTAAAAAAGGTTTTGTTAGAGAAAGCCTATTACAGCACTAACGAGTTTTTGACTGATAAAATAACATAACCCTGACTTGTTTATGAAACATGGATTATTTTCATTATTATTTAAGGAATGAACATATTTGAATTATTATTATTTTTGATCATAACATTCATTTATTATTTTGACCATTACTATGATTATTTATGTAACATACCATTTGACATTTGCAGTTCAGGACTTTTTGTACCGTTCATTATTGTTGTTTAGTAATGCATGTGTAACTGTGATGATTCAGATCTTCTTGATCAGTAATATTTTGTACGCCATCAAGGCAAAACATGACAGTGATTCAAACGAACTTTTATGTGTAACATCTTGCATTTATGTGTATACTCATGTTTTAGCAAAATAAATATCTTGTATCTTGTAAACGTCAGGGATTGGCTAGACTCAGTGAGTCCAGCCAATCCGTTACGTTTGACTGACAATTCCAATGTCGATCTATTGGAATTATATTCGAGAGTAAGCACCCAGGTTAAGGGGATTACCTCGCTCAAATCCTGAAAATACCGTGTGTTTAAAGAAGTTTGTATATGAATCCTTTTGTGCGTTTTCAATATAAAAAATATATGTTAAACTAAAGGTCATCACAAATACATTGTATTATTTAAAATTTTAATAAACTTACTCAAATTTTATCAAAAAATCGTATCAAATAGGTCCTTTTCCAACCTAAATTGAAAATTTTCTCTATAACGGCTCAATAACTCGGCATGAATTTTATACCAAAAAATACGTAATGATGTATTTAACAATGTTTATTGATTTTTTTCTCTTATTTCTTTTAATATTTTAAAATATTTCATAAAAATCCGAAATTTCGCGAAAAGCACTATATCACTCCCGCACTCGTCCCTCTCTCTCTCGTCGTTTCGTCGTAAGTTAGTACGTGGCAGCATGCTCAAGGTCATTGGGCAATGTAATGCCCTTAAGCTACGCTTGCCGCGGCTGGTCTATGGATGGGTGATTGTCTTTAAATACCAAGACCACTCCGTGCCTCAGAAAGCACGTTAAGCTGTTGGGCCCGGCTGTCATTCGTGGAGTTTTAAAAATCGTTACGGGTCCGCAGAAACCCGAAATTCTCATTAGTCGAATCGCATAATTTAACTGGCCCGAATCTTTTTTAGGGCTCCGCACCTCAAAAGGAAAAAGCGGAACCCTTATAGGATCACTTTGTTGTCCGTCCGTCAGTCCGTCCGTCCGTCCGTCTGTCAAGACCCTTTTTCTCAGGAACGCGTGGAGGGATCAAGTTGAAATTTATATCAAATACTCAAATCTACTGTCCATTGAAGCTGTGAAAAAATCAAACTTCTAAGCTAACGCAAACAAAAGATACAGCCGTTTATGCCGCAAATTTCCGCAAATTTTCGAAACTCGCAAGGGAATCAAAACCTAAAGGGTACTTCCAGTCGATCTAGAATTTTGAAATTTTGTACGAAGCAACGTCTTATAGCACAGATAAAGGAAAATTTGCGAAAACCTTAAATTTTTAGTTACATCATATAATAAAAATATTTTTAATAATTTTAAAGGTACTACAACGTTTGTACGGAACCCTCGGTGCGCGAGTCCGACTCGCACTTGGCCGGGTTTTTTCTATACACCGTGACATTTTAGTCGTCTTACAACGGCAGCCCACTTTATGTATCCAATGACTACTACACATCCATAAGAAAAAAACTTTAGAAGTGTCAAGGGGCACCCGGATGGAACGAAGTTCCTTTCCAGGATTCATTATTGTTATTTTTTTTTTATTATTTATTATGTACAAAAAACCTGTATACACTCAACAAAAATATTCTCTCTCTCTCTCTCCCTCTCTCTCTCTCTACTCACAACAAAAAAAAACAACAACATACAAAATAAATACAAACAACAAAATATATATGGTCGAATTGAGAAACCTCCTCCTTTTTTTTAAGTCGGTTAAAAAGTTTCCGTCTAGCCCCCTTTCGCAACGCGCCATAAGGAACTTCGTTCTAAAAAAACATTTGAATAACTAAAATAATAAAAAATATTATTCATTATGATGATTGATGACGTATGACGTGGTTTAAATTTAATATTTTGTCTCATTGAAAATGGAGATGGAATGATCTAGCCGACTCGTGCACTACCGTATGCTATGTAAGCATTATTAACAGGATGTTTCATAATTCTAATCCATTATTTATTTTTCTTAAAACCTATTATCTTAATTAGTGGTAACAATTTTTTAATCACGCCTAGAGGTATATTATGTCGGATACATTGAGTGGACAACCTTTGTCAGACGACTAAAATGTCACGGTGTTTTCGTGGACGAGTCGACGATTTCAGAAATACGTATTAGGTTTTCGGATATATATAGTCCTCCAGACCGAATTTCGGCCACGGCGGCCAATCTCCACGGAGACTAGCCATCGGCGCGGGAGATATTATAGTGCTCAAATGTATGCGCAGACACAGGAGCACTCACTCTTCCCTCACTCTCATAGTCCGATGGGACGGGAATACGACACGACCGGAGAGAGATCAGGCGTAGGACCAACGGCTTAACGTGCTTTCCGAGGCACGGGGGTATTACACCGCCAACTTCCAAACTCCGGGCTGCTACTAAGAAATTCCTAATGGAAAAACCCAGTAACACTTTGCTCGATCTGGGAATCGAACCCAGGACCCCACGCTCAGCGGTCGCGCTTGCGACCACGAGACCAACGGGGCAGTTTTCGGATACCAGCGCTGCGACACTTTTTACACGCTTTATATTAGCTTCACTTGTATGTTTGTATATTTATATGTTTGTTTGTAACCGACTCCTTATAGCGCGATTTTGACCCACTTTAAACGACCAGATTTCATTTAAACTCTGACTTATCGAGGACCGATGACAATAATATAATTTCATAAACTTGTGCCATTATTCTTGCTAGGGTTACCAGGACAGCAAAAAAACTGTTTTCGAAAACTACGGTGACATACGTCACAAACTACACTGACATACGTCTCAAAATTCGAAACACCATAAAAAATTGTTAATAAATAATAGTTTAAAAAAACTAAAAAACACGCTTCCATAGAAAACCGAAAAAAGTTTTTTTAACTGAAAAAAGTTTTTTTAAACTTCGCAGCGTCATGCTGCGAGTCTTTTGGCCTCGTACAAGGCTTTGCCTTTTCTTCTTACTTCAAGGAAATATTATTATTCTTAGTTTTATTGTGTATGATTGTGTGCGTTTAGTTTAGTAGGTGAAGAAGGTACGAATTCCTTCATATTTGCAAAAAAAAAAAAATTTCAGAAGTTGCGGCATTTCTTACGATTACGGCCATGCGCCACAATTACCTTGTGGAGCATAATATGGCCCGACCCACGGGTCGGAGGCGACCTGCACCCTAATTGCGAAACGCACAATTTATCAGAATCTGAATGAGATTGAAGCTTATTTCTAAACCATTGCGTCATTTGTTCGAATAAATTGTCGGCTCAGCAACGTAAATAACGCAATGAATGTTGTTTAACTATGAATATTAAACCAATTCCTACCGATAAAAAGTTCCGCAATTACCCCTCTGGTCTTGCTTTTGAAACAGCCCGCGAAATATTTTCGAATCACGCGTGATAAAAGGATAATTTATTTTCAGTTCACCTTCACGCCAACAAGAAATAAAGAATAGCATTCGTCCAGCACGCGTAGCATGACCGCCATAGAAACGGAATTTATCGACGGAAGAGAAGACAAAATGATAGATTGTAATCGTAGAAAAATTGTGTAAAACTGAGGAGAAGAGATGTTTCTTCTTCTTCAGTCGACAAGAGTACGATGTCTAGTATGATGACTATTTCTCTCTACTATTGATGAGATAGAAACATTTTTACAGAATTAAAATACATAAGGAACTTTTTTGTTCTTGGTAGAATAGATATAGAATTGGTGATGCTACATGCTGCAGGTAGATCCAAACCTAACGCGACAAAACTGATATTTTTCTCATAGATATCGTATGTTGTATTGGGTATGTGATTTTCCTTAGCGAGTCACACTAAATACTTTCTCTTTCTTATCTTCTACTGTTTTACCTGAGTGTCGTGCGCGCGCATCTTGCATTTCTTCTTGTAGTTTTCGTACCACATCTTGACCTGCGCTGGCGTGCGCGGACGGTCGCCCCCGCACCTCTTGTTCACCTCCTCGCATATTGTTGACCACACCAACTGGAGATAAAGAAAATAATTGTGTTTAATAGTGGCAGATAACCTTGTGAAGGTCGCAGGAATCCACTGGATGCGGGAAGCACAAGACTGATGGAAGTGGCAGAGCTTGGGGGAGGCCTATGTCCAGCAGTGGACGTCTTTCAGCTGAAATAATGATGATGATGATGTGACTTAGTAAGAACAGCAGGTTAAGCTACACTTGCCGCGGTTGGTTTGTGGATGGGTAACCATATTTACATTAAAGACTCGTTTTTGCTTCGGAACGGAAGGTTAGAAGAACTTGATTCTATACAGTATTATGTAAGTAGGTAATTAATATTATAAAACAAAACATACATCAAATTATGCGTCATATTATGTCAGCTAGCACACGCCAATATACGAACAAAACATTAAAAACTAAACATAAGCTGAAATAATAAAATCGTAAATAGAACGTAAAACCTAAATAAGAGCCTCCAGGCATAAAGGGCGTGCCCGCTTACATACACAACGATGAGGAAAGCTAATTCTGATTCTGGTTGAAAGAACATAAACATTGTCTTGAGTTAGTTACAGCGACCAACTATTCTTATCGTTTAAGAAGTCGTTGATAGAATAGTATGCCTTTGAACAAAGGTTGGATTTTACTTTAGCTTTAAACTCATTAAACTGCAAGTCTAGGAAAGCAGAGGGAAGCTTGTTGTAAAAGGTAATACCAAGACCAACAAATGATATGAACCTTATGAAGCCGGTGAAAGAGAGCACGTAGCTTGTCCTTATTTCTAGTATTAATATTTGTGCTGCTGGGGAGTTTGTTCCGCCACTTCTTCTTCCCAGCTAAAGCACTAGGAAGTGTCGAAGGGCGGACGTTTTGGGGGACTGTCTTACGTAACTTTGACGTTCAAAAAGTGCTGACTCTCAGCCTAGTTTGAATAAATTACTTTTGATTTTGGAAAATACGTGTATCCGTTGGCTTCGGCTGTCATTTCTGAATCTTTGACAGTTGTGTCGTCAGTAGCCCGAAAGTATGACAACTATGGGGTATCGTCCTACCCAGTAACTGGGTTGTGGAGACCAGATAGGCAGTCGTTCCATGTAAAATACTAGTACTCAGCTGCATCCGGTTAGACTGGAAGCTGACCTTAACATAGTTGGGGAAAAGGCTAGGCAGATGCTGGTGATTTTAATACTATACCTGCTCGAAGTACCTTAATATTTAAAAACAATGAGGCAGAATGTACGTCATTAAGTACGGGTCGAAAAAATGTATGAAAATCCAGTGTTAACGTGTTGTTAACCGGCTTCAAAAAAAAGGAGGAGGTTATCAATTCGACTGTATTTTTTTTTAATGTTTGTTACCTAATAACTTTTGACTGCGTGAACCGATTTTGATGATTCTTTTTTTATTTGAAAGCTGGTGTTTCCCGTGTGGTCCCGTATTTTGGTTCAAATCGGACAATGGGATCCATATGAAAACCAAATAAGTCTTAAATCTGCATTAAGTATTTGCGCGACAAATGAATGAATAACGCAATTAGATTAGTGCGGAGTATCTACCATAACTAAAAACTTAAAAATATAAACTTTTTACAAAAAAATAACAACCGATATCCTAAACAAAAACAAGGAAGTCGGTGGCAAAAAAACCTTAAATACAGATCCTAAGACACCAACTTCCGAAATTTAAGTTATTTTTCACTTTGTAGTGTTTTGTTTTTTAGGAAGTCAGTTGTTATTTTTTTGTAAAAAGTTTTTATTTTGTTTTTAGTTAAGGGCGTTTCAGTGGCTAACTTAATGAAATCTAAGGAGTAACTTGCTATCAGTAGGAATCGGTTTCATTTTGATAGTTAAACAACATTTATTGCGTTATTTACGTTGCTGAGCCGACAATTTATTCGAACAAATGACGCAGTGGATACTGGCCTCAAACTTAAAAACAAAATAGAATGAACTAGTGAAAATTCCGCGCGCGCGGACCGTATTCTTTGAGAGCAGTGGTGACCCAGTCGAAACGGCCGCGACTAACGAGTAGTAGGTCGTGAGTTCGAACCTAAGTAGGCGCTATACTTTGTGTAAATTATTTCATCACTGCTGCTCTCAAAACGGTGAAAGAAATCATCGTGAGGAAACCGGCATGTCTTAGAACCAAAAATTTCGAAGACATGTGACATGGGCCCGCGTGGTGGATTATGGCCCACCCCCTCTCACCGAGAGGAGGTCTGTGTCCCAGCAGTGGGAACATTATAGGCCCGTACCGATGGGACCGTATTCTTTTGTTTTGTTTATAAAAACTTTCGATTTGTGTTTACGATCTACTCGAAATGCCAATAGTAGTGAGAAAGTGAAAAAGAAAAAGCGGAGGGTCGAGGGAACAAGAAAATTCACGTTAAGATACGGGCTAAATAAAATAATAATTTACGTAATTGTACAACTGACTTTGTGGATCCATATCTGATCTATTCTTTTATTTGAGTTTTTTTCTAAGTAATACAATTTTCAGCCACTTGTTTTTAAACAGAAAATAAAAACCTTTTTAGGTTATGTATGACGTCTAGAACTTTTAAGACTTGCAGTATGAAGGATGTACTTACTGTGTGGTGTCGGACGTAGAGAATAACACCACCCCATTTCTTCCCGTGGGTGTCGTAAAAGGCGACTAAGGGACTTACTAGAGAATGGGCAGCAGCGTTCTCTATGCATTTTACCACCATACTGCGATCGCCAACCCGCATGCCAAGCGTGGAGATTATGGCAAAGCCCCCCAAATTGGGGGAGGCCTAAGTCCAGCAGTGGACGTCTTACGGCTGAAATGATGATGAACATGAAGGAGGCACAATTCTTTTGTTTTATTTATCAAAATTTTCGATTTGTGTTTACGATCTACTTGAAATGCCATGTAGTAGTAGATAGTATAGAATTGATTATGCAAAGTGAAAAAGAAACAGCGTAGGGTTGAGGGAACAAGAAAAATCACGCGGACGAAGTCGCGAGTTAAATAAAATAATTACTTACATAATTGTATAACTGACTTTGTGGATCCATATCTATTCTCTTATTATCGTTTTTTTTTTCTAAACAATACAATTTTCTGCCACTAGTTTTTAGACAGAGAATTAAAAACTTTTTAGGTTAAGTTTGTTTGACGTCTAGAACTTTTAAGACTTGCTATGTAAAGGAGGCAAAGGTGTGATTTTATACAGCCAAAGTAAGTATACAGTTTTATTACAAAATAATGGTTTGCAAACTCGATAATAAGCATAGAATTGCTAAATACCTAATAAGTAATTGCAGAATTCAGCGAAAATTTGCATTTTAATTTTGTTCGTTTGTGAATCTCAAATATTACCTAAGTCTTAGTATTTTTAACAAACCCACACTGGACCCGCGAGGTAGCTTGCCCACTCCCTTTCACCGAGAGGCCTGTGTCCCAGCAGTGGGAACAATATTGGCTGATTATGAGATTTTTAATAAATTATTATCTATGTGCTTCCTCTTCTCATACAGAGTAGACACGAGCATTTATCACCACGCTTGCTTAACACTTTCAGTGCCCAGTCGAAAAAATAATTATTCAAAAGTAGACTCTATTCACACCTAGCTTATTTTTGTGATTTGCACCCGGTAGGCGGGTGCACGGCATGGTCGCAAGGTACATAACTACTTATACGTAGGACTCGGATGCGAGTCGTGCGCATGCAAACGAATTACCGTTCGACCCGGGAGCCGGGTGCTTGGTACTGAAAGTGTTAAGGGGTTGGCGGTTTCAGACTTATGGTCCTTGGATGGGTGAATCAGTCTTATCAACGGGTATCGTATTACTTAGGCTCTCACTCCATGTAAAATACTGGTATTCAGCTGTATCTAGTTAGACTGGAACATACATAGTTAGCCGACATCAACATGGTTGGGAAAAGGCTAGGTCGATGAGTAATTATGCTTAAAAACTTTTTAACAAAAAATTCAACCGCCGAAAAAACTGAAAGCAAAAAATAATAAACCTTAAATTATGAGTCGGCGCTTTGTGTGATCTTTGTTCATTGATTTTTCAGCGCCGCCTCAAAATTTAAGGTTTATTATTTTTTGCTTTTCAGTTTTTTCGGCGGTTTAATTTTTTGTTAAAAAGTTTTTATTTTATATTTTTTTGTGGATTTAATGTACTAATAATACTTGGTAAGGTATACCCTATCCAATGAAAAAAGAATTATTAAAATCGGACTATTCTGTGTAAAGTTATGCGTGGTTATACATTACAATCAGTGAGTGAACAATCAATCATCCCCTGTTTTCCGACCCTTAGGGTTTGATTTTGTTTACCAAATTTATATGGGACCACCCTCGGAGTATACCCTTTCCAATAAAATAAGAATTATATCAATCGGACTACTATGTAAAAAGTTATGCATGGTCATACATAAAAAAATATACATATACCTACGCGTCGAATTGATAACCTCCGCCGGTTTTTTTCGTCGGTTAAAAAGAGGTCTGGTATTGGCACCGGGAAATGAAAAAATTGTGCGACAATTGGTTGATTGCATGTTCATGTGATACGGAATGAGGAAAATGTCGCGAAGAAACTTTTGAGTATGAAAGTTGATGGCTATAAAGTCAAAGTCAAAGCAATTATTTCAAATAAGCCCAAAAAAGGCACTTTTGATCGTCAACTGTTACATGAAAATAGAATCGATTCTAGTCGCCCCTTCCAAAAGGTAGATTCGTATGGAGAAGAATGGGCAAGGACCTCCACCGTTACTCTTTTAAAATGTTTTTCAATATTTGTATACAATCCACACTATCCACACTTCCACACTAATATTATAAATGCAAAAGTAACTCTATCTGTCTGTCTGTCTCGCTTTCCTGCTAAAACTACTGAACAGATTTAAATGAAATTTGGTACACAGATAGTTTAGAGCCTGAGAAAGGACATAGGCTACTTTTTATCCCGGTAGTACGTTCTCGCGGGATATTTTCCGTCTTCCACGCGGGCGAAGCCGCTGGAAAAAGCTAGTATTTATATAATTACTAGCTTTTGCCAGCGGCTTCGCCCGCGTGGAGGTCGGAAAATATCCCGCGGGAACGTACTACCGCATACCGGGATAAAAAGTAGCCTATGTCCTTTCTCAAGCTCTAAACTATCTGTGTACCAAATTTAATTTAAATCGGTTCAGTAGTTTTGGCAGGAAAGCGAGACAGAGAGACAGACAGACAGACAGACAGAGTTACTTTTGCATTTATAATATTAGTGTGGATATGTGAAGACGATGCATTCTTCTAACTTAACAGACAGCTGTGCTGCTGGGGAGTTTGTTCCGCCACTTCTTTTTCCCAGCTAAAGTACTAGGAAGTGTCGAAGGGCGGGCGTTTTGGGGGGACTGTCTTATGTAACTTTGACGTTCAAAAAGTGCTGCCTCTCAGCCTAGTTTGAATAAATTACTTTTGATTTTGATCTTGCACCTTAAAAGAATTGAAAATGAAAACGGGATGCTATATAAAAGTAGGGGAGACCAAAGAAACTATGGATGGACTGTGTGAATGACGAAGTGGTGGTGCTGATGACGTTAGCGCATTCCCCCTTTTTCTTTATTTACATAATAATCTTGGCTTAAAACACAGGCAAACCAGCGTAAATTAGCTCGTGCTTCTTACTGCGCATTTAAACATGATACTGAACGTAAGCAAGTAACTCTACACTTGCATAGTTTTATATTATTGCTGAACAGGCGACGTTGCCTCGTGGCACTTTTGTTTACAAAATTATTATTAAGTTTAGATAACCTTCAAGTATTTATTTCGTACCATAATGCATATCTATACATCTATACAAATAAATAAAATTGAAGTGCCTGTTTGTAATTTCGAATTAATAGTTTTTCACTAAATGCATATGAAAGTATATGGTACTTACGTAAAAAAAAATCATTGTTTTTAAATTTTGTGTCTATCTGTCTGTCTGTTTGTTCCGGCTAATCTCTGAAACGGCTGGACCGATTTTGACGGGACTTTCACTGGCAGATAGCTGATGTAAGGAGTAACATAGGCTACTTTTTGTCTGAGTAGCACGTCCCTGTGTGATACTTTATGAAAACCACGCGGGTGAAGCCGCGGGCACAGCTAGTTATTTATAAATGACATTATTCTGATATATTACATGATTAGTGACAAATGCGTGCACTGACTGGACAGGTCCACTCAATCTGTGTGATTCTTTCCTCAATAAAAACTTAAAAAAAAAAAACAACCGACTTCCTTAAAAACACTACAAAGTGAAAAATAACTTTAATTTCGGAAGTCGGTGGCAAAAAAACCATAAATACAGATCCTAAGACACCGACTTCCGAAATTAAAGTTTTTTTCACTTTGTAGTGTTTTTAAGGAAGTCGGTTGTTTTTTTTTTGTAAAAAAGTTTTTATTTTTAAATTTTTAGTTGTGGTATTCACCCCGCACTAATTCCAAACAAACACACACATGCGATAGCAGAAATCGCGGTTGATTTGCTGTCATTTTTTAAAGAGTTCCGGTGTCTATCTTTGGAACTCATCATCAGATCTATATGAAATTTATATGGGACCATTTCGGAATAAACTCCTTTCAAACAAAAAAAGAATTTTGCAAATCCGTCTATGTATGACGGAGTTATGGCCGAACATACATAAAAAAAAAAAAATATAAACATCCGAATTGAGAACCTCCTCCTTTTTGAAGTCGGTTAAAAAACCGACTTCAAACAGGAGGAGGTTCTCACCTCCTCCTTTTTGAAGTCGGTTAAAAAACCATTTCAAACACCACCCTATATGATCTTCGCATGATCTGACCAAGATTATGTCTGGATTTTAAAAGAGACTGTGACCTCTGAGTTTGTTTCGGCCTTTCTTCACATAGTAGTCAGATAGGAAACGCCGACCTCATCTAGTTTTTTAACCGACGAAAAAAACGGAGGAGGTTCTCAATTCGACGAGTTTTCTTTTTTTTATGTATGACCACGCATAACTATTTACAGAGTTGTCCGATTTTGTTAATTATTTTTTTATTGGATAGGGTACAGTTAAAGGTGGTCCCATGTACATTTGGAAAAAATCCAACCCTAAGGGTAGGAAAACAGGGGATGATTGATAGTTCACTTTTGCAAGTTTGTAGTAAGTAGATGATAGGCACAAAAAAATATAAAATAAAAACGTTTTAACAAAAAAATTAAACGCCGAAAAATCTGAAAAGCAAAAGTAATAAACCTTTCAGTCATTTTGAGTCGGCGCCAAACAATCAATGAACAAAGATCAATCAAAGCACCCGTTTTTTTGTTAAAAAGTTTTTAAAGAATATGATTGACGTGTAAAAGTGTTTGTACAAACCTACTTGAAGAAATGAAATCATTTATCATTCAGGTTTCGAATATTTTGAACCCAAAAAAAAAAAACAGATACATTCCAAGATCTGATTCATCATGGTTTGTGAGAACAGAGGGTCCACACTTTTAAGGTCTCTAGGTTTTTTAGACATCTGTTTACAAATTCTCAGCTAATATTTTTATTTTGCGGATTCAGTGTGGCCCCGTGGAGAAATGTCAGCACGAAATGAATGGGTTCGCTAGGGCCGATGCCTGCCAGGGTCGCGAGATTGTTTGAAAGAGTTACCGTGGCCCTGGCATAGGCAACTGAAGGAACACGGGTGGGGTTTAGTCAATAAAAGTCTGCCACGCCCTCCCGGTCGACTCAGAGCGGGAGAAGTCAATTAATGATTTGCCACTCAGAAAAAAAGGATGGTCCCGTGGCGAATAATCGTTGAGAGTAGATTGGTAAGCTGGACTCTACGTTACCGAGTGCCAGCTGTTACCAGGGTGCGTCTGGAGTTTCATTATAATCAGGTCACCTCTCGCAGAGGCTCTTCTCGAGCACCCTTATTAGAAACCTTATTTAAACACCCAACAATTGGAATCTGTACCGTGTGGTGCCGGACGTAAAGAATAACACCACCCCATTTCTACCCGTGGGTATCGTAAAAGGCGACTTAGGGACTTACTAGAGAATGGGCAGCAGCGTTCTCTATGCATTTTACCACCATACTGCGATCGCCAACCCGCCTGCCAAGCGTGGCGATTATGGCAAAGCCCCCCAAATTGGGGGAGGCCTAAGTCCAGCAGTGGACGTCTTACGGCTGAAATGATGATGATGAATTGGAATCAACGACAAGACGTAGAAGATGTGTGGTCCTGAGGGCCCTGAGGCGTTCCCACACACATACGTTTTGATGTTTGGCATCCTCGGCCTAAAGCAGTCCAATGCTGGACATAGTCCTCTCCAATCGCAACCAGCTGGTATCAGCCAGCTTTTTCTTTTTTTTTTATTGTGGATGGGAAATCATCAAATGACGTCTCCCGCTCTTGGCGGAGCGGGAGGGCGTGTCAGACTTTTACTGACTAAAACCCACCCGTGTTCCTTCAGTTACCCATGTGCCAGGGTCACGGTGTCTCTTTCGAACAATCTCGCGACCCTGGCTGGCATCGGTCCTCAGCCACCCTGCGAAGATACGAAAGGCGGTATCGTTGGGAGCGTGTTGATCGTCCGCTAGTTTTTAACGCTATGTGGTGTCATATTAAATGGCGCCCTCTAGAGGACATGAAGTTATGAACAAATTTTTATTTTATAATGTTGCCGTGTGGTGTCGGACGTAGAGACTAGAGTGTAGCACCATCCGATTTCTTTCTGTGGGTGTCGTAAAAGGCGACTAAGGCACTAACTAGAGAATGTGCAGCAGCGTTCTCTAAACATTTTACCACAATACTGCGATCGCTAACCCGCCTGCCAAGCGTGGCGATTATGGCAAAGCCCCCCAAATTGGGGGAGGCCTAAGTCCAGCAGTGGACATAGGCTGTGAATGTTGCCGTGTTGAGTATCAATAAAAAAGCTTAATTAGCACACATTTAAATTATATGTATTATTGTTAGCTAGTCTTAAAATAATTGTAACTAGTGTAGTACTAGTGTGTATAGTCTAGTGTTAGTAGTAGTAATAGTAGGAACTTGTAAAACTAAAACCCGACTACTGAAAAATCATGCTCTTAAAAATATGAAACAAGAAAATATTCTCATATAAAAGCCGATGTCCTATGCCATCTACCATAACGAAACAGTACATGGCCTGTTAGTCTAGTGGTTAGTGACCCTGACTGCTAAGACTGAGGTCGTGGGTTCGATTCCCACCCAGGACAAATCTCTGTGTGATGAGCACGATCATTTGTTCTGTGTCTGGGGGTAATTTATCTATAATATGTATGTATTTAGAAATATATAAGTATGTTTATCAGTTGTCTGGTTGCCATAGTACAGGCTCTGCCTAGTTTGGGATCAGATAACGTTGTGTTGGTTGTCCTAAGATATTTATTTATTTATTCTAACAGTCGTGAGTGGTCATAAGCTTAAGGGCAAAGTGGTATACCATCACCCACGGCTTTCAGATAAAGATATTTTCTTGATATTTACTTTTTAGATCGTGATTTTATTTGTCTAACTAACTTCTGCCCGCGACTTCGTCCGCGTTAAATTTCTTGTTCCCCGACCCTTCCCGTCGCGTCGAGTGGCCTACCCGTGCGATTTTCCCCGTTTTCGCAACATTTTTCATTACTGCTCCGCTCCTCTTGGTTGTAGGGTGATGTTATATAGCCTATAGCCTTCCTCGATAAATAGACTACCTAACACAAAAATATTTTTTCAAGTCGGACCAGTAGTTCCTGAGATTACCGCGTTCAATCAAACAAACTCTTCAGCTTTATAATATTAGTATAGATGAAAACCTTCATCATCATTTCAGACGAAAGACGTCCACTGTTGGACAAAGGCCTCCCCAACAAAGGCGGGTTGGCGATCGCAGTTCATTCTCCTGCCCTTATCTTATTTGTGGTAGGTGCGACATGTCTTTTTCTTCCACACTTCTCTATTATTCGTCATCTCAGTAGTCACCCTCTTTCTATCCATATCATAATTCACACAGTCCATCCATCGTTTCTTCGGTCTCCCTCTATTCTTATAGCCATCGACATTCATACTCAATACTTTCCTCACGATATTTTCCTCATTCCTCCGTATAACGTGACCGTACCATGACAACCGATTCCAACAAAAAAAAAACAGGTTAGCGATCGCAGTATGGTGATAAAGTGCATAGAGAACGCTGCTGCCCATTGTCTAGTAATTCCCTTAGTCGCCTCTTACGACACCCACGGGGAGAAATGGGGTGGTGCTAGGGTTGCCAGGTCTTAAAACGGAAAAACCGGACAGACCATCTATTTTAGCCGGACATTTGGGTAAAAGGCCGGACGCCCTTAATTTTTCTTAGTAAAACAACAACTCACTACAGTAAAAAAGTAAAACAAGGTTTTTATCTTTTACAATAAAGTCTGCTTAATTTCGAATGAAACAACAATAAAATTAAATGAATCGAACGATGAACATCATTATGATTAATTATTCAATATCTCAAAAAAATACTGAAAGCCTTACAAAAGCCGGACAGGCTGGACACTTCATAATTCGGCCGGACACACAACCAAAAAGCCTGACTGTGTCCGGCTTTATCCGGACGCCTGGCAACGCTAGGTCGTGCTATTCTTTACGTCCGACACCACACGGTACATAAATCCTTCAAACTTAGTTAATTTTTAGCTACCACGGAAGCACTATAACGAACAGATATAATATCTTTTTCGTTAACCTGTAAGAGATAGGGGGCGATAATCTTTACGTAACTACTGTTATCTGATAAAAGGATTATTTTTTTATCAAATAATGATATCTTTATATCTGTAGAACAACATGTCTTTACTAACAATGATGTTGAAGAGTTTGTTGTTTTGTTTGTTTGAACGCGTTAATCTCTGGAACTACTAGTTGAATTTGGAAAATCGTTTTTCCCAATTCTATCCACATACGAGTATATACAATATTACTGCTTTACTTTACATTATATTTTAGAATAACTCTTACATAGTAGCTGATATAATCCATTCTTTCTTGCATCCTCTTTTTCTCTTTTAAGACTCAATGACAGATAAAATATTATATTATATCTAACTGAAACTGATAATTCATACTTAGTTTCGGATTTTGAAGGTTATTTCTTTTAGTTAAGCTTCACTTGCCGCGGTCAGTTCGTGGATGGGTGACCATCCATTACATATCGAGATCTACCATTCGTCCTTCCCCCTTTTTTTTGTGGGTGGGAAATCATCACATTTCGTCTGCCGCTCTGTGTGGAGCGGAAGGGCGTGTCAGACTTTTACTGACTAAAACCCACCCGTGTTCCTTCAGTTGCCCATGTGCCAGGGTCACGGTATCTCTTTCGAACAAATCTCGCAACCCTGACAGGTCCCAGCAGTCTTTCGTAGATGACAGTCGTTACGGGTAACCAAGAAGCCCAAATAGGATAACCAATCTTACCAAGGGCGTATCGGGATACTTAGTAACTGAGAGTGGAGGTCATCATAATGAACCTATAATGTTCCAACTACTGGGACATAGGCCACTTCTCTGCGAGAAAGACTGGGCTATAATCCATCCATCGCAGGCCCAGTGCGTGTTGGTAGATGTCATGTCTTCGAATTTTTGGTTCTATGACGTTCTGGTTTCCTCGCGATGTTCTCCTTCACCGTTTACAGAGCAGTGGTGATAAAAAATAAAGCGTGTAATAAATTACACAAAGTAAAGAGCCTGCCTGGGTTTGAACCTACAACTCCTAGGTAAGTGGCGGCTGTTATCATTGGGCCATCACTGTGATAGACAGTAGCTCTATGTAACAAATAATAGTTTAAATAACCTCCTCCTTTTTTTGAAGACGGTTAAAAACGAAAAACCACGCTTACATAGGAAGTAGAAAAATTAATGGAAAAAGCGTGGAGTGCCTTTGGAGGTAATTTTTTTTTTAATGATATCAAGCACCCAACGTTTTTCTTTTTCAGTATTTTATACTTTTTATTTGTTTTTCAATGAAAGCGTGTTTATTAATTTTTAATCAACTTTCAGCTGCAGCATATCGTAGGCTAACAACGCGTGAAGGCATAATTATTTTCTACTACCTTTTACCAGCGGCTTCGCCCGCGTGGAGCTCGGAAATTATCCCGCGGGAACGTCCTACCGAAATAAAAAGTTGTTTATTTCGGTAGGACCTATGTTTTAAGCCAGGTTATAAATTATCTGTGTGCCAAATTTCATCTAAATCCGATCAGTCGTTTTTGCGTGAAAGAGTAACAAACACTGGCCTGTTAGTCTAGTGGTTAGTGACCCTGACTGCTAAGACTGAGGTCGTGGGTTCGATTCCCACCCAGGACAAATCTTTGTGTGATGAGCACAATCATTTGTTCTGTGTCTGGGTGTAATTTATCTATAATATATATGTGTTCAGAAATATATAAGTATGTTTATCAGTTGTCTGGTTACCATAGTACAGGCTCTGCCTAGTTTGGAATCAGATAACGTTGTGTTGGTTGTCGTAAGATATTATTTATTTATTTTATTTATACTCACAAACTTTCACATTTATAATATTAGTAGGATTTTTTAATGCGCCTAACTACACAAGCGGGTTTTTTTGCTATCGTCTTGATCCTAGCCTAGAAAATGGCACAAATTTATGAAACTATTGTATGGTCATAAGTCCTTGATAAGTGTGTAAAGTTTCAAATTAATTTGACGTTTTGAAGGGGGTGAAAATCACGATCAAAGATTCCGTTACATACATACCAATCGTGTTAAATACTGGTATGCAACTGCTTCCTCTTAGATTGGAAACCAACCCCGACATAGTTGAAGGGGTCTGCTAGGACCGATGCCTGCCGGGGTCGCGAGATTGTTCGAAAGAGATACCGTGACCCTGGCACATGGGCAACTGAAGAAACACGGGTGGGTTTTAGTCAGTAAAAGTCTGACATGCCCTCCCGCTCCGCCCATAGCGGCAGAAGTCATTTGATGATTTCCGATCAAAACAAAAAAAAACCCCAGCATAGTTGAGAAAAGGCTAGGCAGATTCATCAGACTTTAGAGGGTCTTCAAGGACCTGAGATATTCCTGTACCATCTCCGTACCTGTTTGCTCCTGTTGGTCGCGTTGTTGGAGCGTCCCTGTCGCAGCACGTCGCGGTGGCGTGCTATCAGCTCGAGGACTGTTCGCTTCTCCAGCTCGGTGAAGTTCTTGGAGCGCTCCTTGTGGCCGCGGCGAGCGCGGAACGATGTGGACGTGCTGCGTGTTGACATATCACTCTGGGGAAGAAGGAAAAGGGACTTCAAGTACAATTATGTAAAGTGCAAAATTCTTTGACTTAGTCGCTGACAGCTCTGCGGGGTAATTGGGTGACACTGTATCAGGCGGCTCTGATTTTGACTGGTCACAGCATTCATTGCGTTACTAAAGTTGTTGAGCGTACAAGGATAATGCGAATCCAAGTGATTCAGATTTTGACTAATAGTGTGTTATGCAATTTGGCTGTTGGTCCCGGCTGTCATTGGAAGAGCTATGTATTTTTCCAATTCATCTTGAACCTAATACTTTAGCGATAAAGTTGAAAACTTATTAAATAAATTTGACAGATTGTATTAGCTTTCATATGACAGGAATTCAGAAGCTCGAAAGTAGGCAACAAGTCTTTCTTATTGGCATTGTGATACCCCGTAGGTACATTAACCGTGCCCTTATGGAGGTCAGACAGGCAGTCGCCCCTAATGAAAAATACTGGTACATTTATTCAGCTGCATTCAATTAAGACTGTGAGTGACTGTGACTGTGACTGTGAATTGATGATTTTAATGATATGGGTCCCACCATACAACAAAATACCCGATATAATAAAAAATGTTCCAATCCATACATTTAAAAAGAAACTGACAGCCCTATTACTTGATAATGGTTACGGGGTTATGGTTAAACTTTTCTATTTTACTATTATTTTTATTTTATTTTTTTGGACAATTTTAATTTTACTGACATGTTTCTATAATATGATATTATTTAAAATTGTTTGTAATTATTTGCATGCCTAATTTAAGGTAGATACTGTAGATAGTACCAGGATCACAGTATTGTAACCATCTTATTTTTTGTACCTACTATCTAAGCAAATAAACGATTATTATTAGAGCGTAACTAAAGAGTTTCTTGCCCGTTCTTCTCCACACTAAACTTTTAGTAAGGACACCTAGAATCAATTTGATTTTTTTTGTAAATGACTTTCTATCGTTAAAAGTGCCTTCTAATCATCGTCAACATCATTTCAGCTCAAAGTCATCCACTGCAGGCCTCAAGCACCGTTACTTGGACATTTCAGTGCTTGTAATTTTTTGGGGACCTTTGTCATAATGCCACGCCTGGCAGGCGGGGTTGGCGATTGGAGTATGGTGGTAAAATGCATAGAGAACGCTGCTGCCCATTCTCTAGTAACTCCCTTCGTCGCCTCTTACGACAACCTCGAGAAAAATTGAGACGGGGCTATTCTTTACCAAACGGAAGCTGCTAATGACCTACTTGAATTGAATGATTTGAATTTACGTTAATGATCAGAATTCCTATAAAATGCTTTCTAAAAACCTTAATCAAGGCGCTTTCTCTACAAGCTAAACTCAAGGTATTTTTATCGTACCTACTTATTTCCTTAAATATTCACATAGGTATAATAAATGTCAGTTCATTAACAACTAAAGAAAGTAAATAGATATAAATTATTCTCTAAAATTGTTGAAAGCAGTTCTTTAGATATATCCGGCGGATCCTAAGTACAGTTGGCTACAAAATCAATAAGTAATTCTGTTTTATATAGAATAGAATATAATTTGTTTCTGAGTATATGGAGTTTTTGAGATCTTAATATTAATAAACAACTTCATATTATGCTACCGTTATCAGTATAGAAATAATAAAATTGAAGTTCGATTTTAATACAATGTCAAGTTTTTTATGTACAAATTTTTACTGCATTAATTTCTTATTTTTTTTATGAATACACTGCCAAAGTTTACTAGTTATATAATGTCAAATGCTTAAAAAACAAAAATAAAACGTCAATACAAAGTATTGACAAACTTTTAGTCATTTATAATTTAAAAAAATTGCTAAGTGAATAGAATCAGTTTTCTAAAATCCACGCTAATATTGTTTTCCTGAATTTATTAGTGGGCAGCACTCTGATGCGTGTGGGCAAATGCATTTGGAATTCCTGCTATACAAAAAAGGTTTCAAGCAAACAAATTATATACAATGTAATAAATATATATTATGTAATATATATGTAAATTATATATAATAATTTTAAATGAGTTTTGGTTGATGCCGGACGTAAAGAATAGCACCATCCAATTTTTCCCGTGGGTGTCGTAAAAGGCGACTAAGGGACTTACTAGAGAATGGGCAGCAGCGTTCTCTATGCATCTTACCACCATACTGCGATCACCAATCCGCCTGCCAAGCGATTATGACAAATTCCAACAAATTAGGGGAGGACTATGTCCAGTAGTGGACGTCTTACGGCTGAAATGATGATGAATTTACCTATCTACAGTACCCCCACATTTCACCAGTTATTGTTAAGTACCTAGTACAGTGTGGTGCCGGACGTAAAGAATAACACCACCCCATTTCTTCCTGTAGGTGTCGTAAAAGGCGACTAAGGGACTTACTAGAGAATGGGCAGCAGCGTTCTCTATGCATTTTACCACCATACTGCGATCGCCAACCCGCCTGCCAAGCGTGGCGATTATGGCAAAGCCCCCCAAATTGGGGGAGGCCTAAGTCCAGCAGTGGACGTCTTACGGCTGAAATGATGATGATGATGATGACCTAGTAATAGGGGGCGAGCTTGGCTATTATTTTATACAGTACGGAAACCACATATGTATATAGGTATGCAATAAATGAAACCACATACTTATCGCCTTTGCTGACGATACACAAAAAATAAACGAAATAGTTCCAGTAATTCGATCAAAAATTTGGGTTTTCATTTTGATAAAATGTGAACACTCTGTAGAATTGGATCACTTGGTCAATGATTCAATGAACTTGAATTCTTGAATATTGAAAAGCGACGTTGCCACGCGGTGCAAACTATCACAGCGCTGTTACGTATTCTAGTTATTTAAGGTACGTTGTCTAAAGAGCTTGTTTACTTTTATTGTATTTATCAACGTAAATAACGTAATGAATATTGTTGAGCTGTCAAAATGAAAGCAATTCCAGTCTTTTACGCAATTATCCGTCTGGAGTTATCCTACTTGGGATGACATGAAAGTTTGTACGCTTAGCTGTTTGGATACTTGTCACTCAATCACGTAAAAACGGCCTACTGGATTTGAATGGAATTTAAGAAAGAAAAAAGAAAGAAAGAAAATTCATTTATTTGCGGCAAACAAGACGCACAAAAAGACCAGAAACATATAGGTAATAGGGTGTGGGAAAACATGCGTCACATCCACGCAAAACGGCCATCACTCAGCATAATGCTGTGACCCTTTGCGAGACAGAGCTCCAGCGCTGGTTTTCAGTGACAGCCGGCGCTGACGTAATGACGTCGACCGGTGCAGCAAACAATCAGTAACATAAATACTAAAACATTAACCTTAGAATTTGACACACAGATAGTTTATAACCTTGATTAACACATAGGATAATTTTTATTTCGGTAGTACGATCCCGTGGCATAATTGACCTCCGTGCGGGCGAAGGAAGTGAAGTGTTACCTAATTACCCCTCTAACCGATTCGAGATCCAGATGATGACGATATCGAGATAAGCGTTCCCGGTAGTAGGATTTTATTAGTCTCACTTTTCAAATCCGAAACTGGTTAAACCAAGTAGAAGGATATTTTAAGTACCTATATGTATATAATTTTAAATGTGACAAATTACATAATTATATTTTATTTGCTTAGTAAGGTAAACCAGTTTTATGATATTAATACTAATCTCAGGACATCCTTTAGAATATTTCGATTATTAGCAGGACACTTCTGCAAAATACGTGCACTGATTAGACAGGTCCCGTACACTCAATCTGTTTGGTTCTTTCCTCAAAAGACTATTTCAGACACCATTCTACATGGTCTTCATATGATGTGACCAAGATTATGTCTGTACTTTAAAAGAGACCCTGACCTCTTGAGTTTGTTTCGGCCTTTCGTCTCAGATCTCAGAGTAATCATTTATAGAAAACGCCGAACTCATCTAGTTTTTAGTATATTATTGACGTTTTAAAAGTGTTTGTAGAAATCTACTAACAGAAATAAAATAATTTATCTCTATCTAGACTATTTTCTTGACTGCCACACCTTATTTTTAACCTTATATTTAGAATAGTTTCTTCATTTAAATATTCTTTTTTACGTTGTTCTCATCAGAAGCAACAAGAATATTGTACCCAGGATTTAGTAATATCTTGATTTAAAATAATGTCCTTGGCATCGATATCCGTGGTTCTTGGAGTTTCTTGTCCGTTCTTCTCCATACAGATATACGTTTCGGAATGGGTAACTAACTCTAACTTCCATTAACGGACTGACCAACTCTTTTGAAAATTAAAAAGTCAAGCACAAAATGGTTTAATTAAAATAAATGTTTTGTGTTTGAGAATCTCTCCCTCCCACCAAGAGTAGACCTGTGTCCCAGCAGTGGGAACATTATCGACTGAAGGGGTCTGCTGGGACCGATGCCTGCCAGGGTCGCGAGATTGTTCGAAAGAGATACCGTAACCCTGGCACATGGGAAACTGAAAGAACACGCGTGGGTTTTAGTCAGTAAAAGTCTGACACGCCCTCCCGCTCCGCCCAGAGCGGGAGAAGTCATTTGATGATTTCTCATCCAAAAAAAAAGCCCATTGACCGATACGTACAGACGCCAGCACATCAAAGCTACCCGAAACTGTCAAATTCTCCCAATCAATCTTGGACCTAATGCTGTAGCGATAAAGTTGAAAACCTATTAAAGATATTTGACAGATTGTAGTAACTTGTATGTGTTGGCGTCTGTACCTCCAAATATACCGATTGGACAGGTTTGTAGTTTTCCGGTTAATTTTATAATATGTTGTAATAAATTTTAAATGTCATTATCCATACATTTATGTGTATAACTGTACTTTAGTCGTGCAAATTTTTAACCATTAAACATTTTTATAAAAAGCAGCATTTACAATAAATATAAGCGATTCTGAATATTTAACTAGTTTAAGATAGGGATGGCATTCATTGAATTAAAAATGCCGACGAATATTTTATAAACCCAATTTATGTTATTCTTTACGGACGCCATAGGAGAACATATAGTGACCTTATTGGTGATGTTCTTCAGAATGGTCAGGTGCGTAATACCTACTGGTAACCGGCGTGCGTGTATGACCAGATGTATGAACTTTAACGAAGCAAAAGGACTATGTAAGAATCGTAGCAGGTGGCGTTCTGTAGTTTCTGCATACCACCATGGGAAAAAGGCGTAAGTTTGTTTATGTATGTATGTCTGTGTTATACTTTATTTTAGCCAACTACACGACGCAAAGGAGAGTAATGTTTTTATCTATTTATGTATGTATGTTTGTTTCTTTGTGGCACGATTTTGATGATTCTTACGTCAATCGATTCGTCTTAATCTTGCGAGTGTCATTAAAGATGTGACAGTAATTAAAATTCAATATGGCGACAATTAGACGCCATATTGTGAAAAAGCAAGAAATGAAAGTCGACAAACTGTCTAGTGGGGTAGGTATTATTGAATAAGTTTCTGAAAATATTTTATAGGTTTCTCTATTTTTGCTAAAAATTTTGAAAAATCACGCAATTCACTGCGTGATTTTTCCGACGTCCTTAGACGGTTAAAAATACAGTATTTCCATAAGTTTTAATGCACAACTTGAAATCTCGTTTCAATTACGATCTGAGGGCTGAGCTACTTTTTTTATTTTATTACCTTGCGGATTTCGGTTGTTTTAAAAATTGTCTGCCAAATTTTTTGCATTTTTGTTTTCAATGCACAATTGAGCTATAGAACGAATTAGGCGTCTCTCGGAGTGATAGAATCCGGAATGAGGTGATCCACCTGAGAAACAAAGTTGTCGACAAAGCTTATAGAATAAGCACGCTGAAATGGAAATGGGCCGGCCGTATTAGCTGTAGAACCGATAACCCTTGGGGTAGTCGTGTTCTTTAATGGAGACCGCGAATCGGCAAACGTAAGGTAGGACGCCCTCAGGCTAGGGTGAGCGACGATCTACGCAGGGTGGCTATTCGCAGCTGGATGAGAATTGCCGAGAATCGAGCTGAATGGCGTGCAATTGGAGAGGCCTATGTTTAGCAGTGGGCTGTTGTACGCTGATGATGATATACTTAAATGGTGATTATTGCGTCTTCGTTTTTCCGAAGATCGACGATGATTGCCGAAGCTAATACTGTTCTGAGATCTGACATATTTTCTTGAGCGCGACAGCCCTGACATAGGCTGTTTATATTTTAATGTCCGTATACTAGAAATTGGGCCTTGTAGAACCTGTTTAGTGATTTCTAATGTAAATTAAACTTAACAAGAACTTCTATACATTTGATTAAGCTAAAACGTTACTTATAACAAGATAGGTGTAGTTTATTTTTAGATGCAGAAACATAATTCTGCGCTCCAGAACAAAGACAGCTGACGTGGCTTAAAAGCTGCTCAATCGAAATAGCAGGACATGTATGCCCTGCCAGCGTTGCCGATTTGTTCGAGAGAGTTAACATGGCCCTAGCACAGGCAACTGAAGGAACACGAGTGGTTGCCCAGGAGTGGTTTTGACAGCATACCCATTATCTCTTTTAAAGCTGAAAAGCGCCAGGTTGTCCTCATGTATACAAATTATTTGAACTTAGATGATTTTAAATAATATCGACTGGCCTGTTAGTCTAGTGGTTCACTAACCAAGGGTCACTACCCTGACTGCTAAGACTGAGGTCGTGGGTTCGATTCCCACCCAAGACAAATCTTTGTGTGATGAGCACAATCATTTGTTCTGTGTCTGGGTGTATTTTATCGATATCTAATATCGTCCCCGTAGAGCGAAAAGTCCTGAGTGACTGACTGACTGATATATCAACGCACAGCCTAAACCGCTGGTCCTAGAGACATGAAATTTGGAGGGTGTGTTCTTTGTGAGGAGTAGGTATCCACTAAGAAAGGGTTTTTTGAATTTCCATTACTAAGAGGGTGTATTCCTAAGAGTAAGAGTATTCCTAAGAGGGTAACCCCCCATTGGGTTGAAATAGTGAATTTTTCGACATCCACGCGAGTGAAGCTGCTGGCAGAAGCTAGTTCATTATATTTAAAATCGTAGAATGGTTCCATTCATAATATTATCTGAGTACACAGCACGCTATTCTGTTTGATAGTTTTGTATGGAGGTTCGTAAAATGGTTCACAAATTATGAATTGCTTTATTGATTTTTATGTCAAAAAGCGGAATCATGAATGACGAATTGATTATTGCTTGCTTGGGTTATAGAGGAACTGTTAAATGTGGCATTTTAGGCCCGCAGATAGGTAGTTGCTCCATGTAAAATACTGGTTACTCAGCTGCATCCGGTTAGACTGGAAGCCGACCAGAACATAGTTGGGAAAAGGCTCGTTATGTTTCCAATAACGTTCCCACTGCTGGGACACAGTAGTTCTAAGCCATGCCGGTTTCTTCACGATATTTTCGTGGGTGAATATTTTTTTATAATTATTAAAATCATCTGAGGTATGTAACCTTCACGAATCATTGTTATAAGACCAGTTAATCCAATGACATTTAAACAATACATGTCAGAAAAAGAATGTCTATTTGTAATGTCAAAATAACTGCTTGTTACTAAATGCATATGAAAGTATAAACAGTACTTATAAAAAAAAACGGACATGTGCGAGTCGGACTCGCCTACCGAGGGTTCCGTACAGATTTGTAAGCACATTTATAATAAATAGTTCAGGAATCTAGTTATTTTCTGAGCTTTTAAGGAAAAATTTATATATTTTTTACCTACTCCATACAATTGGTCATACACACACGTCGTTTGCGAGTACTACGCACCTGACCTTTCTGAAGAACATCACCAATAAGGTCACTATAATGTCCTCTTTGTTATGTTTTACTATAGCGCCAAATCTCTATAACCATTTTTTCGGCTGTTTTTAGGGTTCCGTTCCAAAATGGTACAAAGGAACCCTTATAGTGAGACTCGGTCTGTCTGTCACAGCTGGATATCTCAAGAACTACTAATGCTATCAATTAGAAAATTGGAATAATTTTACATGACGTTTGCTTACGTATTTTGCAAATATGTATATTTTCTTTGCAACAGAGACTGAACAGGGGTCTTAAAAATTGTAAGTGGGGCTACTAGGGTATGTGGGGTATCATATGAAAGGCCGCTATTTTCACATTCTCAAACATTTTTCTTTTTTTAGGTCGCATAAATTTCGAGTTTTGACGAAAAAGAGAAAATCTGAAATTATTCTATGTCATAGAAGTTTAAGTAAAGAATACAGGAAAAATAAAACGATGTTACTATATAGCACCTTTTTCAAAAATCATCAACATAAATTACATTAGTTCTACTATCGGTCAAGAGATGGCGCTGACTTTAAACTGCAATACTGTATCCAATAATAAAATATCATGGTATATAATGATGATACGGAACCCTGGATGCGCGACTCTGACTGACTCTTGACCAGCATTTTTTTTTGTCACTTAGGTAAATAAAAATGACAATCATATTAAGATTTGTTTTCTATTTTATCCTCAATTATTCGGATCATTTTGAAGTTCTTGACCGTTTTTTTTTTCCACTGAATTTGGGTTTTAGGCCCAATATGGCTGATCTTCTTAGAATTCCGCAGGGTACGATATTTGTCCCTTAGGTCTAAGTAATACGAGCCGTGCCAATCAAATTAGCATGAAAATTTACATTTTCCATTATTTATGTATTATCGTTGTAAACCTAAAGGTTTCTTGTCATCTGAGACTCCTATTAAGGATTTTGGCCCCTTTGATGCGAATACTTTTAGGTCAATTAGCAGTTCTTAGCATAGACTTCTTAAATTCCCTAGTCTTCAAGAGCTTTTAAGAAAAATACATGAAAACTACATAAACTTATATCCCCCAATTAATTTAAAACATTGGTGATGTTTTTCAGAAAGGTCAGGTGCGTAGTACTTGCAAACGGCGTGCGTGTATGACCAAATTTACGAACCTAAACGAGGCAAAAGGAGTATGTAAGGATCATAGCAGGTAAATAAAAACTAAATAAATATGACTAAATAGATCGGTAATCCATATCATATATAATCGGTAATAAAAATAAATCACTGCGCTCGCGTCTCTTCGTTTGTCATAGACCAAAGATAAGTATCTGTGGCATGGACAGATCGTGTATTTAAATATTAAATGTAATTAAACTGTTTTCATTTATTTTTTTGTATATTTGATCATATTTTTTAAATATATTTCTTTATGTAATACTTTTTCAATGTGGGATACATTGTCATGTGCGTAAGTGTGTCCGTGGCATCACAGTGTGCCCTATCGGAAGACCAGCGCTGCGGTAGTTGTTTTTCACGAATATCGCAGCATTATGCTGAGATAGGAGCCTTTTTGGGCTCGCACAGGTCTTTTATTTTTATATCGTTCTGTAATATTTTGTTATTTGTAGCTTAAATGTAAATATTTCTATGTTCTTCACATTGTTTATGTCCTGTGCGTGTCCCAAATAAAATATTTTTCTTTCGTTCTTTCTTTCTTTCTATGGTGATCAAACGCATAGAGAACGCTGCTGCCCATTCTCTAGTAAGTCCCTTAGTCGCCTCTTACGACACTCACTGAGAGAAATGAGATGATGCTATTCTTTACGTCCGCCACCACACGGAATTTACAAAGGACTCCACTTAATTCAATCGACACCGTTCAATCAAAATCAAAAGTCATTTATTCAAATTAGGCTGAGGATTACCACTTTTCGAACGTCAAAATTACAAAAGGCAGTCCCCCAAAACGCCCACCCGTCGCGCACTTCCAGTGGCCAACAAACTCCCCAGCAGCACAGCTGTCTGTCCAGTTAGAAGAACTTGATTCTATACAATGGTATATAGTAAAACATTAAGAGACACAAAACATTAAATTAAATGATTTGCTATATGCCAGCTAGCCAACCCAATATACCAACAAATAAAATGAAAACTATACTCAAGCATAAGCAAAAAATATGTATAATGTAAACATGGCTACAAAAATTAAAGCCTCCTGGCGAGGGCGTGACAGCTTACAATATTTTGTTGTAACAGAAATAGTGTATAGGAAAATGGTGACTGAACACTGTTTTTACACGCTTTATATTAGCTTCACTTGTATGTTTGTATATTTGTATGTTAGTATGTTTGTATGTTTGTTTGTAACCGACTCCTTATAGCGCGATTTTGACCCACTTTAAACGAACAGATTTCATTCAAACTTTGCACACCTGTCAAGGACCGATGACAATGCAATAATTTCATAAATTTGTGCCATTATCCTGACCAGGATTACCAGGACAGGCTTAACTTGCCTGAGCGTCTTTTGTATGCTGTCCGCTAGAGGGCGCTAGTTAGTTGACGTACATCTGTGACGCGTTCGCAGTGGTGCCAACTTAGGGTAATTCAAAATACAGTTTATAACCTAGTTTGAGAGCCAGGGTTTAAATTTTTTGTAAAGATTTTACAACAATTTCATTGTATATTTCTCTACCCACTGATTGTTGATGTTACTATCTGTAATGTAACTTTTGATAAATAAACATTTATATATTTATTAATCGAATAACTATTTCATGAAAAATTCATTTTTGACTTAAATGATTATAAATATGTAAAGCCATATTTCTTATGGTCGCGAATCATATTTTAATCATATGCATCCTTGCAATGACCTATAAATTGCAAAACACGTAAAAAAAAAAAAAAAATTGCGGACTACCTGGAGCTTCAGCCTTATAATCTGTGACCTACAAATCGTAAGTCAGGGTTACCACTGCTGGGCACGCCACAATTGCGGCGGTAAGTCCCCTCTTTGAGGAGTGGATAGAGAGGCACCACGGCTTCCTCACCTTCCGCCTAACGCAGGTCCTCACCGGGCATGGGTGAGGAGTTCCTGTACAGGATAAAGCGGGAGGAAACGCCCGGGTGTTTCCATTGCGAGGATCGTCTGGAAGACACGTTGGAGCATACGGTGGAGGTGTGCCCTGCCTGGGCGGAGCACCGCCATGTCCGCGGCGACCTCTCGCGTCCGGCCTTGGTGCGAGCCATGGTACGGAGAGAGAGGGCATGGGAAGCCGTCACCTCCTTCTGCGAAGCAGTAATGCTCGCGAAGGAAGAGGCGGGGCGCGTGAGGGAGTGGCAGTCTCTGCGCCCTCACGTCCCTAGCCGCCGCAGGAAGAGACGCCTCGGGCGTCGGGAGTCGATAGCGGACTTCCGGCCACCGTGGGCGCGAGCTTGCGGGCAGCGAGCTACCCATTGCTCGTAAGAGCGGTAAGGACTAGGCGCCACATTTAAAAAAAAATCGACCCATCCGAAACCCTCTAAAAAGTAAAAAAAATATATATGTATTGGCCCTTTATGTTTAATGAGAAGTCGTAGGCCTATAATAAATATTTTGATCAAAGGATTATTGTGTCGAATCAGCTAAACCGATTTTCATAAAACATGTCTAAGTGAGAGGGAGGCTTTTGCCCAGCAATGGGACAATACAGGCTAGTTAAGATTAGATGTCTAAGAGCCACCGCTAGAAAACCTTCTTTCAAATAAAAAAAAAACCGCACCCAAATCGGATCACTCGTTTAAGAGCTACGGTGCCACAGACAGACACATATCGGTTTAACGTATAACACCCCTCTTTTTTCGTCAGGGCTGGAAAAGGGCATCTCAATGTGTAATTTTTTGTGTCGATACTTTTGCGCCATCTCATGTCCCTGCACGGCGGGCTGTGCTGGCGTCGTTGCTGCGGCTGCTGAGACCCTCAAGCGGCGCAAATACTGTAACCTTATAGGTAACTACAGTTTTTAGCCGTTTGGGGTTCAACACTATGGTCATGGGGCCCCATGTGCGTCTCTTTTTTAAGGAAATTTCTCTTCGACAGGTCGACACTTCACGAGGGCTGGGTCATTATTTAGCCAAAGAATTAGCATTGCCATCCAACGTGGCAATGCTGCCAGTCTTCTGGGCACGTTTCCGGACGACAGCGATGCGGACGAGTACTTCGACACCTAAGTGCCATTTTGTTTTTATTTGTATAGTTAGTAATTTATTGAATTAAATAAACAAAATGTATACAAATTTAACACACTTTTAACTTCACCTGTATGTTTGTTTGTGTGTAAGCATGTTTGTAACCGAGTCCTTTGGACTTGATTTTAACCCACGACAAACGATCAGATTTCATTTAAACTTTGTAGACTTATCGAGGATCGATGGCAATACAAAAAATTCGTATAGTAAATACAGCAAAAAAAAAAAAAACAATAACTTATGAACACTCTTTTGTAGTTAGCCGAACTAAAAAATAGAAAATAAATAATATAATCGTCAATAAGAAAATAATTGAAAAAAAAGAAGCTTTTTTTTTTCTACTTTTTAGTTTGGTTTCTATGGAAGCGTGTTTTTTAGTTTTTTTTTAAACTATTATTTTTGTATTTATTTGTACAGTTAGTACCTAATTTGTTGAATTTAAAAAACAAAATGTTTACCATTTTTTTCTCAAAACAGCCAAAAATACCGTATATAAATCGTCATCTAAAAACAATATTGCCGTTAAGTCCTTGCGTCCGCACCTCTGAAGGTCACGACGCCCAGACACCTCGACTAGTCGAGTCGAGTTTAGGTCAATGTGCGACTTAATCGGCACGTGTAAGCGCGCCTTGCATTTAATATAAAACAAAAAAAAAACCCGTACATTTGCTGTATCGATTCAAATAGTTTCGTTTGTTTAACTACTAGTAAATGTAAATTTTTGCGTTACACGTTTGGAATGGCCTGGTAAATTTTTAGAGGAACTGTTTTAAGGGCAAAAAATTTAAAAACGCGCTTTCATAGAAAACCAAACAAAAAAGTAGAAAATAATGGAAAAAGCGTGGGATGTTTTTTGAGCAATTTTTAATTGATATCAAGCACCCCATGCTTTTGTTTTTTATTAATTCTTACTTTTTAGTTTGTTTTTCTATGAAAGCGTGTTTTTTAGCTATTTATTTTCTATTTTTTAGTTCGGCAGCTACAAAAGTGGGTTGTGGGTCTTTCGTTTTTTTTTTCCTATCCTGGTTTCTTGCCCAGGATAATGGCACAAATTTGTATTATCATCGGGCTTTGATAAGTGTACATTAAATATTAACCAACTAGCTTTTGCCGGTGCGTTCGCCCGCGTGGAGGGCGGAAATTATCCTAGGAGAACATAGTCTTGGATAAAACGCATTCTATGTGTTAATCCAGGCTATACACAATTTCCTATTTTATCAAGTACCTGGAACTTGACAGTCCTACACTGTCCTCCCATACCTATTAACACAGTAATTTGAAACCACTGTAAAAGCCAATTATTTTTAAAAGAGTAACCGTGGAGTTTCCTGCCGGCTCTTCTCCATAAGAATCAACAAATTGGAATCGTGCACCTAGCTTCTGACGTTTCATAAGTGCCCATGTAGGTTTATGTGAAATAAAATATTTTGATATTGATTTGATATTATAAACATTTTTCTTGTCGACTGTACTCAGTTACACGAGTTAGATTGGAGGTTACAATCGAGTTAAAATAGGCAATTTTGAAGGTTATCATTACCTTAGTTAAATAATTAATTTAAAAAATATATATATATTTTAGTATTGATTCATGGTGGTGTAGTTCCTACCTAAAGAATAGCATCACCCCATTTCTTCCCGTGGGTTGTCGTAAAAGGCGACTAAGGGACTTACTAGAGAATGGGCAGCAGCGTTCTCTATGCATTTTACCACCATACTGCGATCGCCAACCCGCCTGCCAAGCGTGGCGATTATGGCAAAGCCCCCCAAATTGGGGGAGGCCTAAGTCCAGCAGTGGACGTCTTTCGGCTGAAATGATGATGATAATGATGGATTCATGGTGGACGCGCTGACGAACCCTGCCAAATTCATATTTTCTTACTTTTTCTGTAATTTGCAGGTGTGTGTCAAGTTGTATGTTTAATTAAATATGATTCACGACCGTAACACGTATGTAATTTACATAATTATAGGCTTTAAAATCATCAATACAACCCTCGATGCTCATGCGATGCTCCCACTGAATGACTATTTTCAGAATAAAGTCCCGCAAATTGTAATATCACGTAAGAAATGTTGTATTTCGTCGACAGCCGGGATCTACGGTTTTACGAGCTCTCCGAGGATATGTAATGGTCATCCATCCACGGACCGACCCCGGCAAGCGTGGCTTAACCTTGAAGATCACCTGTATGGTGGTCACGTTTGTTAGGCGGGTTGGCGATCGCAGTATGGTGGGAAAATGCATAGAGAACGCTGCTGCCCATTCTCTAGTAAGTCCCTTAGGCGCCTCTTACCTACGACACCCACGGGAAGAAAGGGGGTGGTTCTATTATTTACGTCCGGCAGATCACGGAACACAAACCGTTCCAATATAAATGGGTTAGTAAGAAACGTGTAGAATCAACAGGCTAACAACCTTATAGCCGTAATCGCGGTTCTTTTAGAATAGCCGGTTTTTTGTAAAACTGGTAGGTATTTCTTGTGTGACTATAAAGAACTGGCATTTCGTCTATGTGAAATTTTGGGCCCCGATCCGCTTGCGTCGCATCCTATCGTTCACCCGCGCTTTTATTTTTAACCGACTTCAAAACAAGGAGGAGGTTATCAATTCAACTGTATTTTTTTTTTATAATTATAAAAGAAGCGGCTAAGGCGAGTCCGGGTTCCGTATCGTCGTAAAATATTTAACACGTTAACTGCCATGACTAAAATCAGAAAAAGTCAAAAAATCTACTTAGTGTTATTTGACTTTAAATAGATTATTTATTTCATAAATACATTATTTATTCCAAAAACATGGCCGCCAGGCAGCAACGACATGTTCAGATTTTGTACGTGTTGTCGGTCATATAGTCCGACATAGCCTGAATGGAACAAAAAGTGTCGGACCCGACATGGCAGTTAACGTGTTAACGCTACATATTTTTTGTCAGATGATTCGAACAATTAGGTACGTTTGCCGCGGTTGGTCCAAGAATGTGCGACCATCTTTGCATATCAAGACTCCTTCGTGCCTCGGAAAGCACGTTAAGGTGAATGCTTCAACCAGCCCGCGAAATTCAAATTTTCTTAAGTTTTTTGCAATTTGCAAGCCAGTGCTAGGTTGTATGTTGATTAAAATATTATTCGCGCCTGTAAGACATATGTAGTTACAGAATTATAATCATCAAAATCGCCAATACAACCCTCCAAGTTCATAAAGGCTTAGGAACAAAAAAAAAAACAGAAAAGGTCATTCCTACAGCTTTATGAACTTAGAGCGTTGCATTGATGATTTTGATGATTATAATTCTGTAACTACATATGTCTCACAGGCGCGAATAATATTTTAATCAACATACAACCTAGCACTGGCCTAAAAAACGTAAGAAAATTTGCAATTTCGGGGGCTGGTTGAAGCATTCACCTTAAGGCCCTCTTGCAGTTGAAGACGTTTCGGCGAACACTGGCCGGTCGTTGCGAGCGCTTGAGCTGCTAGATTTTGCGTATAATTGTTTCGTGGAGACAAAATGATAAGGAAATTATAAAATATTTCTCAGCATGCCCTAAAAAACAATAAAACCTATCTTATGGTATAAGTTTTACATGGTTTAATGATGGAATCTCTTCAAGGTACACGTTTTAAATGGCGATTTAGTGTCGTCTTTATGATTATTTTTTATCGAGCCAATTATTTTAATTCACGTTTCTATCTTCACACAGCGCTTAACAGTATGTTCAATTTTCCTTAATATTTTTTTTTTACGGAATCTAGTCATTTTGCTAGATTTACAGAGGTTTAAAAAAGTTAAATAGTACTGCAACCTCGCCTTAACCACTTGGTCCCGGCTGCCATTCGTAGACCTTAGCGTTCGTTACGGTTCGTCAGAAGCCCGAAATCCTGACAACCAGTCTTACCAAAGGGTATCGTATTACCCATTTATTGAGGTATGGAGCTCAGATAGGCAGTCGCTTCATCTACACTAATATTATAAAGCTGAAGAGTTTGTTTGTTTGATTGAACGCGCTAATCTCAGTAACTTCTGGTCCGAATTGAAACATTCTTTTTGTCTTGGGTAGCCTATTTATCGAGGAAAGCTATAGGCTGTATAACATCACGCTACAACCAAGAGGAGCGGAGCAGTAATGAAAAATGTTGCAAAAACAAGGAAAATCGCACGGTTAGGCGATTCGACGCGACGGGAAGGGTCGGGGAAACAAGAAATTTAACGCGGACGAAGTCGCGGGCAGAAGCTAGTTTAAAATATTGGTATTCAGCGGCGTCCGGTTATAATAATATAATACATTTATTTATTTTCTCCCACAATTATAAAAAACATAGTAAAATTTACAAAAAGAAATTAAGATGGGAGACAGGAACCCATACTAACAAGCAAACATTGCCAAGTGTGCCTCTCCGATTTTGATGCCGCTGAAATATGTTATTCTAAGTTGAATTCTAAGAAAACAGTAGCAGGGAGCGCTTACTGCTAACAAAGATAGGTTATACTAGAAGCTGAGCCTAACATAGTTAGGAAAAGGCTAAGCAGGATGATGAAGGTGAGTAAAAAAAAATTTTTAAACTAAAACTAAACTTTAGAGGTGTCAAGGGACACCCGGATGGAACGAGGTTCCTTTCCAGGATTCATGATTTTTATATTTTTTTTAAATTATTTATTATGTACAAAAATCCTCCCTATCTCCCTGTCTCTCTCTCTCTCCCTCTCTCCCTGTCTCTCTCTCTCTCTACTCACAACAAAAAAAAACAACAATATACAAACAAATACAAACAACAAAATATATACGGTCGCATTGAGAAACCTCGTCCTTTTTTTGAAGTCGGTTAAAAAGTGTCGTGACAACTTTTCGTAAGAACTTTTTTATATTTTTATTTTATAATTTTTTCAATTCAATTCAATTCAAACTTTATTGTTGATCATAGGTAGGTGCATAACACGGGTCTTAAATAATAATTAAATTAACATCAGCTACGTCCCGCCCTTAGGGCATACAATAATTACATACAATTATAATTACATTATTATTATAAATTAAAAATGTCATAAAAAAAATAAAAATTAAAAGATAAATACAAAACGGAACGAATATAGGTAAGTCACTGAACGCATCATGACTGAGGGGAACTATATTGGAGCAGAGATTTGTCTGATAGGAAGTCTTTTATAGAGTAATAGCACTTGTTTACTAGTAGGTCATGGAGATCCTTTTAAAATTTTCTCATTTCCGTGTTTGTTCTTATAGGCCCCGGAATATTATTAAAGATTGATGAAGCAATCAATCTTTTGGGGCTATACTGTACGATTAATATTTGGCAAGGTATGCCCTATCCAATTAAAAAATAATTATCAAAATCGGACTACTCTGTATAAAGTTACGCGTGATACATTACAATCAGTGAGTGAACAATCAATCATCCCCTGTTTTCCGACCCTTAGGGTTCGATTTTGTTTTCCAAATTTATATGGGATCACCTTCGGGGTATACCCTTTCCCATTTCCTTTTCCAAAGAATTATCACAATCGGACAACTATGTAAAAAGATATGCGTGGTCAAACATAAAAAAATATACGCGTCGAATTGTGAACCGCCTCCGTTTTTCCGTCGGTTAAAAAAACATAAGTTATTATTATTTTTTTGTTTTACCTACACACTCTATGAAAATTTCAACCGTCTCCCTATTACAGTTTAAAAGAACGGACGGACAACGGAGCTTTAGTAATAGGGTCCCGTAGGTTGAGTACGGAACCCTAAAAGTTAGGACCACTAAAAATGGGGTACCGCGACACGTGTAGACAAAAGGCTAACAACCCAGATATTTGTATTCTACATTTATAGTTAAAAAAAAACTGGAGAAAAAATAGAAAACCACTTTTTTTATCAGATTTTACAAGAAATTATAGCCTTTTTAGGACTATTGGACATGAGACTGTAGTAAATTATGCAGGTTTTTTAAATAATTATTTAGTGTCTAAAATAGACTAGAATAATTTAAACGTGTGAGCAGAGGTGGCCCATTGATGGCCCGAATTTTGGAGAATCGCAGTACTTCCTTGTTGAAAATGTTTAGTTTTTACACGCTTTATATTAGCTTCACTTGTATATTTGTATGTTTTTATGTTTGTTTGTAACCGACTCCTTATAGCCCGATTTTGACCCACTTTAAACGACCAGATTTTATTCAAACTTTGCACACCTGTCAAGGACCGATGACAATGCAATAATTTCATAAATTTGTGCCATTATCCTTGCCAGGGTTACCAGGACAGCAAAAAAACTGTCACAAACTACGCTGACATACGTCTCAAAAGTCGAAATACCCTAAAAAATAGAAAATAAATAATAGTTTAAAAAAACTAAAAATCATGCTTCCATTGAAAACCAAACTAAAAAGTACAAAATAATGGAAAAAAAGCGTGGGGTGCCTGATATCAATAAAAAAATACCTTAAAAAGCACCCCACGCTTTTTTTTTTTTTTAGTTTGGTTTTCAATGGAAGCGTGTTTTTTAGTTTTTTTAAACTATTATTTATTTAAACTATTATTATTTTGAGTTTTTTTTTTTTGTTTTTTTTTTTTGTTTTGGTATCCTGGTAACCCTAGCAAAGAGAATGGCACACATTTATGAAAATATTGTAATGTCATCGGTCTTCGATAAGTCTACAAAGTTTATTTGAAATCTGACCGTTTGAAGTGGGTCAAAATCAAGTCCAAAGGAGTCGGTTACAAACAAACAAACAGGTCAAGCTAATAAAAGCGTGTTTAACATTACAGGCACTCTTGAACCATCGGGGACTCGGTTAGTAACAAAGATGGAGGTAGTGTCCAATTCCATTCATTGGAAAATAATGGGCAAGAAACTCCACTCACGCTTAATCAAAATATTGTAGAATTCGCACCGACGTAACTCGTATAAAAGTAAACGAAGAAAAAGACGTATTTAAGGATTATAAATAAGTAATATCTTAGGACAACCAACACAACGTTATCTGATCCCAAACTATGCAGTGGTGTGGTGCCGGACGTAAAGAATAACACCACCCCATTTCTTCCCGTGGGTGTCGTAAAAGGCGACTAAGGGACTTACTAGAGAATGGGCAGCAGCGTTCTCTATGCATTTTACCACCATACTGCGATCGCCAACCCGCCTGCCAAGCGTGGCGATTATGGCAAAGCCCCCCAAATTGGGGGAGGCCTAAGTCCAGCAGTGGACGTCTTACGGCTGAAATTATGATGATGGTGAAACTAGGCAGAGCCTATACTATGGCAACCAGACAACTGATAAACATACTTATATATTTCTAAATACATACATATTATAGATAAATTAAGATTATAGCGGGCTTTTTGCAGCTTTTGCCTATCCCAATGGGAAGAAGGCGTGAGTCAATGTCATGTGTAAGTATGTGTAAGTAAGCAGGGTTGAGATGTTTAAAAAAACAGATACCAGCCAAAAATGTCTATAGAACAAGATGTCTGAAAAACAAAAGAAACTGCGTGCATTATAATGAGAAAAAGTTCGTTTTCGGCAAATTTACTAAAGCAGTGTGTAAATTTTGTAATCTATATAGTTATCAATACGTGAAGCAAATCTTTGTATCTACCCCTTTTTACGCAAATTACGCGGACGGAGGTGAAAATGAAACTGATTTTACAAAAACGCAAATAACTCGGAAACTAAATGCCGACATCTGGTAACTTTATGCGCGGAACGCCACATATGTAAATAGTTTTTCATTCAGATACGTACGATATAATATTGTTTTTTTTTTTTTTTAAATTAATTTAAATCTTAAGACTCTCTAAGTTCATTTTGGGAATAAATTTGTCCCCAATCCCACTAAAGGCTTTTTCATCAAACATTCGGCAGTTAGAGTTACAATCACGGCCCCACCTTACCTCGGAAAACACGCTAAGCCGCTTTGATATGTAAAGATATACTGGGTCGAATATTCAGTTAAAGGTTTACAAAACCGAATATTCGGCATGGTTTGGAGCGCTTTATCGTGCATTTAAGAAAATAAAGTCTGTGCTTGTCCAGCGCATTCAAGAACACGTCCTTTCCGCCCGCTGACACAGCTACCCCTTGACGACCCGGACTATTATTGCATCATCTAGTCTAGTTAGTTTGCAATTTTCCCTTGTGTAAGAAAACAATCATTTTTGATTACGATAAATGTGCTACTTCATATATGCGTTTACAATTTTTTAATATACAGATTTTTCGATTCGACAATGAGCGACATTTTTGCCGAATAATCGGCTTAATGCAAATGTTCGGTAAACCTGCTGAATATGCCAAATACCGAGCATAAAGTTAATATTCGGCCGATCCCTAAAAATAGTCTCCCATCCACGGACCAACCGCTCAACCCGAGAGATCAATCGCTGCGGTTGTTATTACTGAAAAATATCTAATCTAATTAGCCTGAATTGAGCCACTGCAAGGCAAAGGGCCCCCTTTTCGACAGAATAAATGACAAATGGGCTAACTGAACTACCTGCCTAGAGGCTATTATTTAGGTTTTGAGTTCTGTTTACGTTTTTGTTTTTTTTTTATTTCAACTTTTTTTTTTGGATGGGAACGTCTCCCGCTTGGGTGGAGCGGAAGGGCGTGTCAGACTTTTACTGACTAAAACCCACCCGTGTTCCTTCAGTTACCCATATTATGTCAGGGCCACGGCACCTCTGTCGAACTAATCTCGCGATCCTGCCAGGATTTATTTCAACTTGAGTTTAGTTTTCAATGTTTCGTTGGTATATTGGCGTGTGCTAGCTGAAATTATAGCAAATAATTTAATTTATGTTATGTTTTTCGTTATATTAATTACTTACATATTATTTTACAGAATCACGTTCTTCTAACTTAACAGACACCTGTGCTGCTGGGGAGTTTGTTGCGCCACTTCTTCCTAGCTAAAGGAAGAAAGTGGTGAATGGCGGGCGTTTTGGGGGACTGTCTAATGTAACTCTGACGTTCAAAAAGTGCTGACTCTCAGCCTAGTTTGAATTAATGACTTCTGATTTTGACCAATTGGGTCCTACTAAACGCACGATGATATCGCGGCAGGCCGAGACTAATATGGCCAACACTAGCAATAAAACTATATAATACTTACATACGGAAGTCTGGCGCCATTTTGAAACATACTGGGTACGTATGCGTTTGATCGCAGATCCATTTTTAATTATTTATCACATAAGGCAGAGATTATAATTTACATTTATTGTCAATCACTTTTGTCTATAACTAACAATATTGTTATAAATTAATCGTAACGAAAAAAAATGTTTTTTTTTTTTTAATAATTTAGATACTAACAATCACTGTTCACATATTCACACACAACTAAAAATCACTATTAAAAATATTTAGCTTTTTAACTAAGAAATAAAAGAACGCTCACTTTTCCTATCCACACTTATCGAGGACCGTCTCCTATCGATCTTAAATGCACTATCAACCAGAATCTAAACTTAACACGCGTTGGTTATCCATTGCCTAATATGTTAAAAAAACTGGTCTGCTCAATAACGTAAATAAAGCTATGAATTTTGTTCCATTGTCAGTGCTCGGTCCAACACCGATGGTTGAAATGCCGTTGTGAGAAAAATTTCCACCGTGGTGTCATTACGTCCGTGTCTACGACGACTAAAGCGCAGACAAACGACATCGTAGCTGTATCTAGATTTATTTTTATCTGAATTAATTTAATAGGTAAATTGTAAAAACTAAAACAAGGCGAGAGATGTCGTGGGGATTCCTAGTTTGACCGAGGTTACTTTCGTTGTGCATCTCTGCGCAGTATAAAACAAAGTCGCTTCCCGCGTGTACGCTTAGATCTTTTAAACTACGCAACGGATTTTACTGCGGTTTTCATTAATAGACAGAGTGATTCAAGAGAAAGGTTTATATGTATGATACGCGGGCGAAGCCGCTGGCAAAAGCTAGTTATATTGTTAAATTAGCTTCACCCGCGGTTTCGTCCGCATAGTGCTCTGTAAAAGCGAGTCACAATTGAAACTTTTTCTTTCTTAGTAAAAGTATGCCTATGACTTTTCCCAGGGTGCAAAGTATTCCGATACAAAATTTCATTAAAATCGGTTCAGCCGTTACGGAGATTATCCCCTCTATACAAATAAATATTATGTCTATATAATAGTTTGTATTAAATATCGAGCATAATGTAATAAATTAACATTATGAGTAACTAATGTACAGCTTTACGTGTGATAAGGAACTTCATTTAAAAAATAAAAACACACTACCGAAATTAAAGTAATTTTTCACATAGTACCTACTTAGTGTTTTTTCTTTGTAATCTGTTTTATTTTTCAAATAACTTATTAATTTTTGACTTTTTAGTTGAACTACCTACCTCAAATAAATTCGTATACCTTCACTACACAAGTAAATCACATCATCAACATACCTACACTTTGTAGAAAAACAAAAACAAAAAAAGTATTATTGAAGAAAACATAAAAACTACTAATCCGACCTTGACCAAATTTATATAGGACCACTGTATAAGACCCTTTCAAACAAAAGAACAATTTTCCAATTCGGTTTATAAATCATGGAGTTACGTGGGATTTCCCGGCTAAAAGTTTGATGCAACCCGGATAACGTTTCGCAAAATGCACAATCACTAAAAAAACACTGTTTTCGCTCTCGTCAGTAGCACACAAAACCGATTTTCAACTAACTATTTTAGTTGTAATACCATCCTTGGATTTGGATCCACCATTCACCAGTCAGCTGCCAGTGGGTGGGGTCTGAACTAGCGACCTCCTAGTGACATTCAATTTTTTTTCAATCATTTTAATAATATCGTTACTTTTGCTTTTATTTGTCTAATTAAATAGAAAAACGCTATCAGCGGCTCCCGCAGACGGGCGCTACACAATTCTGGTAGAATTCATTCATCAAGCGCCTGTCTGCGGGGGCCTTAACTTTACTATTTCTGTTGCTAAGCAGCGTCATATCGTACCAATTTGTAACAGCCGCACGTGTAGATCGAACGTTAAGCTGCGCTTGCCGAGGTCAGTTCGTGGATGGGTGACTATCTATTACGTATCGAGATCACTCCGTGCCTCGGAAAGCACGTTAAGCCGTTGGTCCCTGCGGACAATCGTAGATCTTTGCTAGTCATTACGGGTCGTCAGAAGATGTAGGCTTTGTCTGACAGCCGATCTTACCGTAGTATAGGGTAATAAGGGGGCGTTTATTAATAACGTGAGATTTGGCCCCCCTTGGTGAGATGTCGTGAAATTTGGTACCTACGACCCCCACACCCCCCATAATTTCACGGGAGATTTTTCAAAATGCGCAATTTAGTGTAAATACGTAAAGTTGTGCTTATTAGTGTTGAATTTATTTATGCGTTGGGTTTGGCTAGCTTGGCTGTCCGGTGATGGCATAAAAATCAAGGGGGCTAGTGTGCCACATTACCGCGTAAGTATTATTTTTAAAGGATTAAGCCATATTTTGGTGGAAAAATAATTATTATTTAATGTAACCCGGTTTACTCGCAATTTTACATTGTGTTTTGCGAAATAAACCATAATTATGTGATATTTGCCAAGAACCTCCTCTCCCCCACGTTAAGTCGTTGGTTCCGGATGTTAATCGTAAATCTTCGATAATCTTTACGGGTCGTCAGAAGCTTCAGGCTTCGTCTGACAACCGATCTTACCGTAGTATAGGGTAGCATTAATTACGTGAGGCAATATTGGCGATTTTTCGAACCACCCACCCCCCTTGGTGAGATTTGGTGAGATGTCGTGAGATTCGAAATAACCATCAAAATGATTCAGATTGTGTGTGATGCAATTCGGGCGGAAACATTGCCCAAATGTTCAGCCGAAAGAAGTCCACTGCTGAACACAGACCATCCCTAAAAAGGGGGCTTTGCCATAATCGCCACGCTTGGCAGGCGGGTGAGCGATCGCAGTATGGTGGTGAAATGCATAGAGAACGTTGCTGCCCATTCTCTAGCAAGTCCCTTAGTCGCCTCTCACGACACCCACGGGAAAAAATGGGACTCCACACGGAACAGTGAAATATGATAGCTTATGTGCTTGTAATTCCAGTGGCACCTAATCAATCTGTCTATCCCTTTACCAATTATATGGGGGTCAGCTTTTAGTCTAACCAGATGTAGCTATACACCAGTATTTTACATGAAGCGACTGCCTGTCTGACCTCCACAACCCAGTTACTGGGGAACTCAAACACACGAAACTCCGTCTTAACACTGGTTGTCAGTACCCGTGATGACTGACTGACAGCCGGCCTTAGCACGTTGAGTTCCGAACACAGATTGATGGTTAATCCCATATGGCCACAGATTTAGAGCGCATACAGAATTGTTAGTAGCAAGCACGGGCCATAATGCAGAGCCGGCGAATCACGCGATATCGCGTGAACGGCACTCAACGTGTTAACGTGCTCTCCAAAGCACGGTCACGATTTGTAATGGATGGATACCCATCCAAAAATTTACCGCGGCAAGCGTAGCTTAACCATCGAAGTTTTAATCTAAGGAAGGTTATTCTAAAGCTTCCTACTATAATTGACGTCAAACAGTGGTTAGTATTAGTGGGTTTAACAAAAAAACATAGCGGTATTTTTAGTCGATTAATTTCATGAATAATTATAAAAAGAGGTCTGGTTCTTCGTTAAGTTGTGCAGCACGTGTAAGCTACGTCAGCGTTTAGGATACGTCACGCCACCAGCCCACCGAGACGTTCGACCAATCAGAACGCGTCAACTTATTGAAAGTAGACAACTCTATAGCTAAAGTTCGTTCGTGGTTTTAAAAAAGGAGGTTTTAATTGAAAAAAGAATATATTCGCTAAGTCAGAAAGAACTCTGTCATTTTTAAATCGAATTGAACTATTCTGTTTTGGTTTGAGAGTTCGTTCGTAGTTTAAAAAAAGAGGTTTAAATTGTCTTTAAAAAAAAAAAAATGTTTTCTAATTTAGAACTCCGTCATTTACAGATTTGGAAAATTCTTCTTTGGGTTGGAAGAGTATACTTACTGATTGGTCCCATGTAATTTGGTCCAGTTCTGATAAGTGGGTTTTAAGTAAGCTTCAATGATACTTATTTTTTGCTACTTTGTTGGTGATGTATAATTTCGCACCCCTAGATCTAAAGGGAACTAACTCAAAATTCTTAATTTTTGAATTATGCATACCTTCGAGCCTGTCATTTCAATACCTATCGACTAATAAACCAGATTTAAAACTATTTCCGATATTCGACTCCAAATATTGGAAATAGTTTTGAATCTGGTTTATTGGTCGATAGGTATTGAAATAACAGACTCGAAGGTATGCATAATTCAAAAATTCTGAATTTTGAGTTAGTTCCCTTTAGATCTAGGGGTGCGATTTCATGTCAATGTTATTTACTTATCATGTGATGGTATAGCAATTTGTGTAGGGTAGGTAGTAAATGTACCGCAACTCATTCATAATCAGCCTATATTGTTCCCACTGCTGGGACAAAAGCCTCCAGTCGGTGAAAGGGAGTGGGCCAGTGCGGGTTGGTAGATGTCACGTCTTAGAATTTTTGGTTCTAGGACATGCCGGTTTCCTCACGATGTTTTCCTTCACCGTTTTTGAGAGCAGTGCTGATGAAATTATTTACACTAAGTCAAGCGCTTGCCTGGGTTCAAACCCACGACCTCACCACTACTGCTCCAGTACCATAACTAAAAAGTGAAAAATAACAAGTTTAGAGATAACCAGCAAATTTAAACTCAATTCCACGAAAACAAAAAATAACTATAAAATAAAATATGAAAAGTAACATTTAGTATAGAGTTGTAATAAATTAATAAATACATAAGTGATTCAACTTCGCTGCCTAGATAAAAACATAGTAGGTATACTTAAATAGTGGTCTGACTTATATTAGCTTAAAACTGAGGTTAAATTTATCAACAGATTCTAGATTTAAATAATTAGGTTCAACGGCTACACGTGCTAGATACAGGCTGTTCAAAAAATTTAGTTTTATTTCTTAGCGTTTGCATTATATTGCCCAGAAAAAAGCACAAAGTCAAAGCATTTATTTCGAATAGGCACAAAAAGATACTTTTAGACGTCATTTGTGTTGACTTTTAAAAGTGCACAGTGACCGGTTATATTCTCCACACAGTTTGTGCCTGATGATGGACGGTCCTGCCGAGGTCGGCCAATGAAAACGTGGCGAGACGACCTAGACGCGTATTTCAAGGGTTGGATCGAAGTGGCCTTGGAAAATGAAGCCTGGAGGGATTTTGGGAAGGCCTCTGCTCAGCAGTGAAGGCTAATAGAACAACAAAGAAACTACGTTTGAACAGTGTGAATGATGATGTGGTTAGAAAAGGAGTAACTACCGATATCTCGACTAATAGAGAAGTATGGAATAAAAAGACATGTTGTGCCGAAATGCATGTGTACATAAATCCAGATTCTGGGTTGCTACTAAGAAATTCCAAATTGAAAAATCCAATTACACTGCCCGACCAGGGAATCGAACCCTGGATTATTTTTTTTGTGGGTGGGAAATCATCAAATGACGTCTCCCGCTCTGGGTGTAGCGGGAGGGCGTGTTAGACTCTTGCTGACTAAAACCCACTCGTGTTCCTTCAGTTGCCTATGCCAGGGGCCACGTTAAATCTTTCGAACAGACCTCGCGACCCTGGCAGGAACCCAGGATCTGTTGCTTAATTGATTAATTAATTACGTAGTGTCCTTTCCATTTCTAGGTGCAGACGCCAGAACATAAAGCTACTACAATCTGTTAAATTTCTTTAATAGATTTTCAACTCGGTCGCTTAAGTATAAGATTCTAGATTGATTGGGACAACTTGGCAGTTTCGGGTAGCTTGATGATAAATATTTTAGATAATAAATACATACATATACTCACACCTTTTTCCCATAGGGGTAGGCAGAAACTACAGAACGGTACGTACTACGATCCTTACATATTCTTTTTGCCTCGTTTACGTTCATACATTTATTCATATATAATTAATCAGATTCTTGTTTAGCTCCGATTCAAAATTAGTTAAGATAAAATTTGATAGTTTATCTAAATAACCTTAAGATTTAAATGATTTATTTAAAAGTTTTTCTTACGTTCTTTGCAATTTATATGTCAGTCTTTTTTTTTTTTTGGTTGGGAAATCATCAAATGACTTCTCCCGCTCTGAGCGGAGGGGGAGGGCGTATCAGACTTTTACTGACTAAAACCCACCCGTGTTCCTTCAGTTGCCTATGTGCCAGGGTCACGGTATCTCTTTCGAACAATCTCGCGACCCTGGCAGGTATATGTCAGTTTCGGGTTGTATGTTGTCCAAATATGATTCGAATCAGTAATAATTATAATAAAAAAATCATCATCATCATCTCAGCCAATCACCCAATTGCTGGGTATAACCCGCGCAGATAGAAAATAGATCTGAAAATGGCGTCCGCTCGCATGCGTTCTCGCTCACTCTCTATCGCTGTCTATACTCACACAGTGAAATACGCGCTACAAAAAAATAGTCAGTCAGGATTCGCTTTCCACGCTACTTGACGCACTCCGAGTTATTGTTAAATTCGTTCCGTTATTTTCGTTGATATTCATTGTTGTTTTTGTTGAGTTGATTGTTATTTGTTTGCGTTACGTTTGAAAAACAGAAAAACTAATACCAAATTTGCCTAAAAACTCCATTCTCGTCATGGATAATGCATCCTGCCACAGTATGCAGTATCCTACCACAAATCCAGTGTCATATGTACCCTTGCTCCTTATTTATTTTATTAATATTTTTTGACATTATTTCTACTATAATAATAGTTTAATAATTAATAATATTAAAAAAGAATAATTTATAACAAAAAAGTCAATAAAAAATAAAATTCGATGTTTGAGAACTTGTTTTGCCAACCGTACCATGCGTACTTGCCGCCATTTTCAGATCTATTCTCTATCTGCGCGGGTTATATAGGCCTCCGCCTTTTTCCTAAATAAAAAATAAATAATAATTATTTGTAAGGGGCCATCCATAAATTACGTCACACAAATTTCATGATTTTTTGACCCCCCTGTCCTTGTCATAGCTGGTCACATTTGTGTCCCTAGTGTGACGTCACATATTTTGCAATTTTACATCTAGTCGTTGAATTTTTAATATTTTTTTCATAGTTTCGTTGAATTTTTAATATTTTTTTCATTTATTTCGTGTTTTAATAGTATTAGGTTGGGGAAAAAGTCTTTTCGCATTATAGTATGTATGAACTTGTAATAAAATCTCTTTGGCGATACTATTTGTATCTGGCTCGTTTTGGTAAATGCAACGCAAGCCGCGAAAAAAATTTGCGATGTTTATGGACCTAGTGTAGTGTCTGTGAGTGTAGCACAAATTTGGTTTAAGCGTTTTCAATCCGGAAATTTTGATGTCAAAGATGCACGTCGCTCTGGTCGCCTTATTACGGATAAAATGGATGCCATTTTTGAAAAACTGGAGCAAGATCGGCATACCAGTAGTTACGACGTAGCTGAAGAACTGGAAATTGACCACAAAACAGTTTTGGCGCATTTGAAAAAAACTGGGTACACAAAAAAGCTCGACATTTGGGTACCTCACGAGCTCACTGAAAGAAACCTAATGAACCGTGTACTCATTTGTGATTCTTTATTACGACGTAATGAAACCGAACCATTTTTGAAGAAGCTGATAACTGGTGATGAAAAGTGGATCACGTATGACAAGAACGTGCGAAAAAGGTCGTGGTCAAAGGCCGGTCAGGCTTCATAGACTGTGGCGAAACCCGGGTTAACTCGCAACAAGGCGATGCTGTGTGTGTGGTGGGATTGGAAGGGCATTATTCATTATGAGCTGTTACCACCAGGCAGGACCATCAATTCTGAATTCTACTGCGAACAACTGATGAGATTAAAGCAAGAAGTTAAGAGAAAGCGGCCGGAATTAATCAACAGAAGGGGTGTGGTTTTTCATCATGATAACGCTAGACCTCACACATCTTTAGCCACCCAACAAAAATTAAGAGAGTTTGGCTGGGAGGTGTTAATGCATCCGCCGTATAGTCCTGACCTTGCACCTTCAGATTTCCACCTGTTTCGGTCTGTTCAGAATTCTTTAGGCAGTGTCAGGTTAACATCACGAGAGGACTGCCAAAACCACTTGTCGCGGTATTTTGACCAGAAGTCCCAAAATTTCTATAGCAATGGGATCATGTCCCTACCTACAAGATGGCAAAAAGTTATCGAACAAAATGGTACCTACATACTTTAGTTAAATGTAAATAAACTTTATTAAAAAACGTTTTGAATTTTCTTAAAAAATGCGAAGAAACTTTTTCCCCAACCTATTACTTTAAATATGTATATTCAATTTTGAAATGTGACGTCACAAAATTTAGGGCCCCTCCCACCCCCTTGTCACACAATGTCACAATTTATTGACCTCCTCCCCCCTTAACGTGTGACGTAATTTATGGATGGCCCCTAAGACACAGCAGAGACAAAAGACAGACATGGCGGGATGAGCTGGATTCTTTCAGTAAAGATTAGTCCTTGGCAGCTCTGGACAGAGAGTAGGGAGGACTTCGCCCAGCAGTGGGACATCAACGGCTAATAAAAGAAAAATCATATTTGTAGCTAAGTAATAACAGCCGCACGGATCGATCTATCAGGTTAAGCTACGCTTGCCGCGGTTGGTTCGTGGATGGGTGACCATCTTTACATGGCGATGGTCGTAAGACGATGGTCCCGGCTGTTATTTATGAATCTTTGACAGTCGTTACATATAGTCAGAAGCCCGAAAGTCTGACAACCAGTCTTACAAAGGGGTATTGTATTACCCAGTAACTGGGTTGTGGAGGTCAGATAGGCGGTCGTTCCATGTAAAATACTGGTACTCAGCTGCATCTGGTGGGACTGGAAGCTGACCCCAACATAGTTGGAAATAGGTTAGGCAGATGATTATGATTTTGAAGATTTCCGCATTAATTTTTTGAAATTTTCAGTGATTTCAATTTTGTTTTTTTTCTTTAGGTACCCAGTAAATACACCGTTATTAGTATAAGAATTGTTAATTAGTATTGGTGACATTGCTACCAATAAATAAGCCGAAAAAAAAAATTGAGAAAAAAAACCTCCTATATGAGAATGACACATTTGTTTTATTACAAGAATTGAAAGATTTATATATTTTTATTAAAAGATTTATCGAACTTATGTTAAGTGTATAAATGCCACGAAAACCAAGCTTAAAGAGAAATCTGCGCGTTGGTGTAACCTTGCTTACTGCGTTAAACACTAAAGACGTACTCTGCCCTGGTAATCGAGAGGGCAGTAAGTTGAAGGTGGATTTGGAATGGACGTCAAACGAGCTTTCTTCCTATCTAGGTTTTATATTTCTACGTACTTCCTATCTAGGTTTTATGTTTTACAAAAACCTTTATGAAGATGTTAAAACAATATAGAACATAAAAATCGAGTGTATAGTTTTATCACAAACGCTAAAATTGTAAAATATTTGCGCGCCGTTTTCTCGAAACCGCCTTTTTTGACTTACTGCTATATTGATTACCAGGGCAGTACTGTAGGGGTCTACTAAGACCGATGCCTGCCTGGGTCGCGAGATCAGTTCGAAAGAGTTACCGTGGCCCTGCCATATGGGGAACTGAAGAAACACGGGTGGGTTTAAGTCAATAAAAGTCTGATACCCAAAAAAAAAAAAACACTTAGGACAGCAGTGGCTGGCCTGTAGGTTCGAACCCAGAGATACGCAAAAACTTTGTGTGAAATATTTCATCACCACTGCTCTCAAAACGGTGAAGGAAAACATCGTGAGGAACCCGGCATGTTCTATAACCAAAAATTCGAAGACATGTGACATCTACAAACCCGCACTGGGCTCGCGTCCCACTCCCTCTCAAAGACAGGAGGCCTGTGTCCCAGCCGTGGGAACATTACAGGCTGATGATGCATACAGAAACAGAACTGTTTTGTACAGACTTAAAAGCTCTAAAAATTTGAAGGTTTGTCTCACCAGAATGTCACTAAAAAAACTTTTTTACAAAAAAAAAACAACCGACTTCCTTAAAAACACTGCAAAGTGAAAAATAACTTTAATTTCGGAAGTCGGTGTCTTAGGATCTGTATTTATGGTTTTTTTGGCACCGACTTCCGAAATTAAAGTTATTTTTCACTTTGCAGTGTTTTTAAGGAAGTCGGTTGTTTTTTTTTTTTTTGTAAAAAAGTTTTTATTTTTAAATTTTTAGTTGTAGTATCCACCCCGCACTAATTCCAAACAAACAATGCATATTTATGCGATAGCAGAAATCGCGGTTGATTTGCTGTCATTTTTTAAAGAGTTCCGGTGTCTATCTCTGGAACTCATCATCAGATCTATATGAAATTTATATGGGACCATTTCGGAATAAACCCCTTTCAAACAAAAAAAGAATTTTGCAAATCCGTCTATATATGACGGAGTTATGGCCGAACATACATAAAAAAAAATTATATAAACATCCGAATTGAGAACCTCTCCTCTAAGAAGTGCAAGCGACATTCAACCTTAAGGTGATAGCTTCCTGCCAGGGTCACGGTTTTGTTCAAAATTTATTTATAATTTTAATAATTGTATTTGTAATGATATTTTTTTTTGTATTGCTAATGATAATTGATAACTGATCTATTGAATGATAGTTATATTTTTCAATTGATCTGTTTCTCAAAATGTAAGGAAAAATTATATAAATAATGTAAATGTTTGCATGCCGCATGGCTGAGCTTTAATGTATCATAACATAACAACTTGTGTATTACCCATATTTGCAAAATAAAATTCTATTCTATTCTATTCTAAAAGAGTAACCGTGGCCCGGCAACTGAAGGAAAACGGGTGGGTTTTAGTCAGTAAAAGTCTGACACGTCCTTCCGCTTCGCCCAGAGCGGGAGACGTCATTTGATGATTTTCCACGCAAAAAGGGGTGACAGCTTTATCTATACTAAAATTATAAATCTGAAGAGTTTGTTTGTTTGTATGTTTGTTTGTTTGGTTGAACGCGCTAATCTCAGAAACTCCTGGTCCGAATTGAAAAAATCTTTTTGTGTTGGGTAGTCTATTTATTAAGGAAGGCTATAGGCTATATAACATCACGCTACAATCAAGAGGAGCGGAGCAGTAATGAAAAATGTTGCAAAAACGGGGAAAATTGCACGGGTAGGCGATTCGACGTGACGGGAAGGGTCGGGGGAACAAGAAATTTAACGCGGACGAAGTCGCGGGCAGAAGCTAGTGATATAATAAAGCTGAAGAGTTTGTTAGTTTGTTTGAACGCACTAATCACAGCAACAACGGGACGGATTTGAAATTTTTTTTTGCATTTGAGAGTCCAATTCTTGAGGAAAGTTCTGGCTATTTAACATCACGCTACAAGCCTTAGGAGCTGAGCAAAAAAATCGAAAAGAACACTAAGTAAAACGAAGTAGCGCGGGGAGGCGATGCGATGCGACGCGGTGGGTTATTGTTAGCAATAACCCAAGTTATGAAAAAAAGTCACTGCAAGTACATGCAGTAAAGTGCATATAGTTATCAGTGCATCATCATTTCAACTAAGAAACGTCCACTGCTGGACAAAGACCTGCACCCTAATTGCGAAACGCACAATTTATCAGAATCTGAATGGGATTGAAGATTATTTCTAAACCATTGCGTCATTTGTTCGAATAAATTGTCGGCTCAGCAACGTAAATAACGCAATGAATGTTGTTAAACTATGAATATTAAACCAATTCCTACCGATAAAAAGTTCCGCAATTACCCCTCTGCCCCTTCGTTCCCCTCCACCGAAGGAAATCTTATATTACTTAAAAGTGAAATTATTTAATAATGAATGCCGAACAAAACGCGGGCAGAATCTATAGTCTTAACAAAAAAGTTAAGACTGAATATAAACAAAACATTTAAATAATGCAGTACTATGTAATACGAGACGGATAGACATTTGAGACATACACACTGAAATTGATTCTAATTGGCATTGAAAAATATGCAATCAACACATTCCGTGTTATTATTATAACAACGGTTGAAAGGTAACATAAACTTTATTAAACAAGATGGTAGATACAACGAGGGGCCAACTGACACCATGATTTCAGCATATGATTCTTCTGCCAGGATCGCGGAATAATCCGAATAAAGCTGGAGGAAACGCCCGGCTGTTTCCATTGCGTGGATCGTTTGGAGGACACGATGGAGCATACAGTGGAGTTGTGCCCTGCCTGGGCGGAGCATCGCCGTGTCCTCGTGGAGGCGATCGGCGGCGGTGACCTCTCGCGTCCGGCATGCCAAGGTACGGAGCGAGAGGGTATGGGAAGCCGTCACCTCCTGGGAAGCAGTAATGCTCGCGAAGGAGGAGGCAGGGATATGTTCGTGAAAGTTGAAAGAGTTACCGTGGCCTCGGCGCAGGCAACTGAAGGAACACGGGTGGATTTTAGTCGGTAAAAGTCTGACACGCCCTTCCGCTACACCCAGAGCGGGAGACATCATTGATGATCATCATCATCATCATCATTTCAGCCGTAAGATGTCCACTGCTGGACCTAGGCCTCCCCCAATTTGGGGGGCTTTGCCATAATCGCCACGCTTGGCAGGCGGGTTGGCGATCGCAGTATGGTGGTAAAATGCATAGAGAACGCTGCTGCCCATTCTCTAGTAAGTCCCTTAGTCGCCTTTTACGATACCCACAGGAAGAAATGGGGTGGTGTTATTCTTTACGTCCGGCACCACACGGTACATCGATGATATCCCACCCAAAATAAAAAAAACACATAATTCTTGAACCCCTTGAAGTCAGCACATGATTTTAGACCCCTATCTAGCATCTCCTGCCGTCGTAGATGGGTGATCTGATCACTGATCATCTTTACATACCCAGCCCCCTCTGTGCTTCGGAAAGCACGTAAAGCCATTGGTCTTGGCTGTTATACGTGGTTCTTCGACTAACAACCAGCCTTACCAAGGATTGTATTACCTAGTAACTGGGTTTTGGAGGTTAGATAGTGCCTAAGTCGCTAAGCGTAGCCAGGGTGGTAAACGTGCGCCTTAATGCCTTTTTTTTACTAATTAAGTCACACATATCGTTAACTATTTTATAGCATATGTGACCTAAACCCACACTCACACGCACGCTTTTGATCCGTCTATAAAGTTCTTTATTGCACTGTGTGCCCTACACTCGCACTTAAGTCACGCTTTTCTGTGTTGTTTTCACTTAAGGTGAAAGCTTCAAACCAGAGCGCGAAATTCAAAATTTCTTACGTTTTTTGCAATTTGCAGGCCAGTGCTAGATTGTATGTTGATTAAAATATTATTCGCGACTGTAAGACGTATGTAGTTACAGAATGATAATCATCAAAATCACCAATAAAACCCTCCAAGTTCATAAAGGCCTAAGAACAAAAATAAAAGAGCAAAAGTCATTCCTACAGCTTTATGAACTTAGAGCGTTGTATTGATGATTTTGATGATTATAATTCTGTAACTACATGTTTTACAGGCGCGAATAATATTTTAATCAACATACAACCTAGCACTGGCCTGCAAATTGCAAAAAACGTAAGAAAATTTGAATTTCGCGGGCTGGTTGATGCATTCACTTTAAGTGGTTAATTTTTACACAGAAAAACGTGACTTATGTGCGGGTTTAAGTCACACAGTGCTGTAAAGAACCTTACAGATCAAACGATTTAACATTATTATTCCGTATATTTAGCTAGAAATACATAATAGCAAAGAATCTACATCGCCATACAACGTGGCAATGCTGCCAGCCTTTCGGGCACTTTTCCCATTGACAGCGAAGTGGACGAGTTTTTTGATACCCTGTTATTCTTTTATTTCTGTACTTACATTCATGTACATATTATTTATATTATTTTATCTATCTTCATACATATAATTCTACTGTACGTGTGTATGTCACTGAACTCCTCCTAAACGGCTGGACCGATTTGAATGTTTTTTTTTTTTGTATGCGTTTAGGTGGCACCCTGAATGGTTTAGATTCACTATTGGACCCGGTAGGTGGCGCTGCTATCGAGTTCTAGGAAACAAGACAATGTCTGTACGGTCAGCTAGTATATATATAAAAGCGAAAAGTTACTCATTCATACATTAACTCACTCTTTAATCACGAAATCCCAAAAACGACTGGACCAACGAAGATGAAATTTGGCACAGAGAGTTTGGTAGATTATGACGATTAGACGTCAGCTAAGAAAGGATTTTAGGAAACTCCTCCCGGAAAGAAGTGAAATAGGGGATGGAAGTTTGTATGAAAGTCCGTCAGTTTTGAAGCTGAGTTCTTCAAATTTTGTGTTTAGGCTGACGATAAAAAAATAAATTATACGTAACTTAGCGTTTTTGATAATTCTACTCACGAAGAGCTGAAAAAGGAGATGCAGTTATGAGGAAAATCCTTCATTTTCAAAGTAAACATCGTTAAATTTATTATTTAGACATATACCCCTTTATTTACAAACATTGTTTAAAGTTAAGTAATGATAAGCTGCTGTTTAACCATACATTTTTGACGTTTAAACGTCTCTTAACTTTATTCAACGTTTATGAATAAAGGTTGGAAACTAACGCAACAAAAATTCCGAAAACCACGCGGGCGATGCCGCGGGCAAAAGCTAGTTAGTGTCTAATAAATTTCATACAAGAATAGCAAGAAATTAAATTTGAACGTCTGACAAAAGGCGATTCCGATAGACATATGGCTCATTCTGGAGTCAGAACCAGGAGCCAAGAAAAACTACAGTTTTAAACAAGGTTGTCTAAAAAAAAATCCTCCAAAAATCCATACGATTAACCTCCGTTATTGCGAGCAACTCCACGTGCAAAGCTAGTATGCAAATGATAAAATATCCGCGCGAATAAATAAATAAATTATCATTAATTTGCGTGAATAATTATTAATAATAGAGTTTATTTAAATGGTTAAAGTCGTTAAATATTTCGGCAACTTACCTTGTCCGGATTAAAGTTACACGTGCTAGTAACAGGCTGTTGTTAAAATGTGTAGCAGTTAAATTTATTGGAGGTCAGTTCAGATGTTTCTAACCTACGACAAAAAAAGGAGGAGGTTCTCAATTCGACTGTATTTTTTTATGTTTGTTACCTCAGCACTTTCGACTGGGTGAACCGATTATGATGATTCTTTTTTTATTTGGTCCAGGTCCAGTTCTGACAATGGCATCCATGAGAAAACCATATAAGTCTTAAAGTTCACCTGGCCAGTAGTGGTATAGGAATTAGTGCGGGGTAGATACCATAACTAAAAAGTTAAAAATAAAAACATTTTTCCAAAAAAAAAAAGAAACAAAAAAACAACCGACTTCCTTAAAAACGCTACGAAGTGAAAAAATACTTTAATTTCGGAAGTCGGTGTCTTAGAACGGTCAGATTTCATTTAAACTTTGTAGACTTATCGAGGACTGATGACAAAACAATAATTTCATAAATTTCTGCCATTATCCGTGCCAGGGAAAAATCTAAAATACACTCTTTACTAGCTAGCCGAACACAAAATAGAAAATTAATCATAGTTTAAAAAACAAAAAAACACGCTTCCATAAATAGCCAAACTAAAAAGTAGAAAATAATTAGAAACAAAAACCGTTGGTTGCTTTTAGAGGTATTTTAATTGGTATCAAGCGCTTTTTTCCAATTTTTTTTCTACTTTGTAGTTTGATTTTCTAAGGAAGCGTGTTTTTTAAACTATTATTTATTATTGTATTAGGAAGATATGAACGACTTGTTGGCTTTGTTCCATAAACTCTATACTTAATAATTCGCACCCCTAGATCTAAAGGGAACTAACTCAAAATTCTTAATTTTAGAATTATGCACACATTCGAGTCTGTCATTTCAATACCTATCGACCAATAAACCAGATTCAAAACTATTTCCAATATTCGACTCCAAATAATGGAAATAGTTTTGAATCTGGTTTATTGGTCGATAGGTATTGAAATGACAGACTCAAAGGTGTGCATAGCTGAAAAATTAAGAATTTTGAGTTAGTTCCCTTTAGATCTAGGGGTGCGATATTATAAATGCGAAAGTTACTGTCTATTACGCTTTCACAACTAAACCAATGAACCGATTTTGATGAAATTTGACACGGGGTAAGTTTGAACCCCAAGAAAGGACATAGGTTACTTTTTATTCCTTGACTTCGTCTGCGTCCGCGATAACTGACATTTACGCAGACGAAGTCGCGGGCAAAATCTGGTAATAAATAAATAATGATAAAGAAACCTTGATGTTTCGTCTTATCGTGAAATCCTTGCGAAATAATGGCGGGTGGCTAGTATAACATCACTGGAGGTTGGTGTGCGTATGTTTACGTGTGGTGCCGGACGTAAAGAATAACACCACACCCCGTATATAGTTCGTAAATGTATGTAAGGACCGTAACAAGTAGCGATCTGTAGTATCTTATCAGCCTACCCCCATGGAAGGAACTCGTGAGTTTATGCGTGTAAGTATACGTATCATGTTCATTACAGTTCATCGACAGAACGTGAACCCGCGACCTCTACATTAGCAGTCAGCTCTTAACTGCGCGTCTATTGTGACCAAGTGATTCTTAATTGACTATCAATGGCGATTGTATGACACTCCTTTCCATGGTAACTAGTTCCCTGACCCTGACTGCGAAGACTGAGGTCGTGGGTTCGATTCCCACCCAGGACAAATCTTTGTGTGGTGAGCACGATTATTTGTTCTGTGTCTGGGTGTAATTTATCTATAATATGTATGTATTTAGAAATATATAAGTATATATCAGTTGTCTGGTTGCCATAGCACAGGCTCTGCCTAGTTTGGGATCAGTTAACGTTGTGTTAGTTGTCCTAAGTTATTATTATTATTAACTAGGTTTTTCCGGCGACTTCGTCTGCGTTTCATACATATAAACCATCCTCTTGAATCACTCTGTCTATTGATGAAACCCGCATTGAAATCGCGAGAAGTGACTTTGTTTTATACTATGTAAAGAAGATATGTATGTATTTAGAAATATATAAGTATATTTATCAGTCGTCTGGTTACCATAGTACAGGCTTTGTCTAGTTTGGGATCAGATAACGTTGTGTTGATTGTCCTAAGATATTACTATATTGTTGGTCTAAGGTTAAGGGAAGACTGAGTTTTAGTTATTGCGAGAAATAATCGCTAATCTATGAACGATAATAAAGGCTCGTATTGACTAGCGCGACGCGATGGTTGCGCGCGATTCGGCGATTTATATCCGTGGAACAATTTCTATGAAAACGTGCGCCATACCAAACCCACCTGCCGCTATTTTTTTTGGATGGGAAATCATCAAATGACTTCTTCCGCGCTGGGCGGAGCGGGAGGGCGTGTCAGACTTTTACTGACTAAAACCCACCCGTGTTCCTTCAGTAGCCCATATGGCCGGGGCCACGGCTCTTTCGACCGACTCTCGCGACAGGTGGTACACCTTGTATTCTCATCTAGTGTTGCCAGGCGTCCGGATAAAGCCGGACACAATCAGACTTTCTGGTAGCGTGTCCGGCCGAATTAGGAAGTGTACGGTTTGTCCGGTTTTTGTAAGGCTTTCAGTATTTTTTTGGGATATTCAGAGTTTATTGAGTTTTTTCTTCATAATGATGAACGATTCATTTAATTTTATTGTTGTTTCATTCGAATTTAAGAAGACTTTATTGTAAATGATAAAAACCTTGTTTTACTTTTTTACTGTCGTGTTATACTAAGAAAAATTAAGGGCGTCCGGCCTTTTACCCAAATGTCCGGCTAAACGGCTGGTTTGTCCGGCTTTTCGGTTTTAAGACCTGACAACGTTATTCTTATCTGACATTATGCTGAGCTGAGGCCCTTTTGGCACTATTATCATTGTTCTCTGGTTTTCTATTAAGTATTTTAAAATTTTATTTTTATTGATCCGGGTGGTGCCGGACGTAAAAAATACCACCACCCCATTTCTTCCCGTGGGTGTCGTAAAAGACGACTAAGGGACTTACTAGAGAATGGGCAACAGCGTTCTCTGTGCATTTCATCACCACACAGCGATCGCCAACGCCTGCAAAGCGTGGCGATTATATCAACCCCCCTCCCCCTAAACGAGGCCTATGTTCAGCAGTGGACGTCTTTAGGCTGAAATGATATGATGATGAATTGCATTTGCTAAATAGACGACGATTAAAGTAGCGTTTCTGCTCAACGTAACATCATCCGATTGGTCTACACAGGATCATTTTTTATCCAGTGCGCAAACTGTGACCATGAATTCAGCATAATTATCATTCTAGACCCCCCAGCGTAGAAAATTTTCGCCAGTTATACAAAAAAAAAATCAGCTGTTCCATACATTTTGATCCTGTAGGTATTGCATTTTTCTATGAAACAGCAGATTTTTTTTTTGTAAAACCGACGAAAAATTTCTGCGCAAGGAGGTCGACGAATGATATGCTGAATTCATGGTTACAATTTACGCACTGGATAAAAACTTATCCTGTATGTCAATTCATAATTTTTTGCGAAGACTAGAGTCGAAACTGTTTTCTTGGGATCGCAAAAAACAAGCCGCTCTAAAGATGTTTTTCATAACATCAGAATACATTACTTTTGCTTTCAATTAGGACAAAGAACTCCTCCAAAGAAGAAAGAGTTTTTAAAACAAATGATGCCCATAACATAGAGTAGGTATGTATTTATAGACTGCTGTCACTTCTTGCCATAGCACAGACGTGCTGTTATTCAGCCTAATTGAAGAGGTTAACAGTGATATTAACTATCTGTGTCAAATACTCATATTGAGCGGACTTCTCTCCATTTAGAGGTGCTCCTAACTGGTGAACAATTTTGAATGTTGTATATTTTTTTTAAATGTCTTTGACGTTTATCTTGACCCCCGGGCCTTTGGAAGGCCCCTTAGAGAATTTTAAGTGTTGTGAATCAGTGATCGGATATTCGGATGCATATTTACCTGATGTTACTATTTAGCTGTGAAAGCACGGAAGCGACTTCGTATTTTTTATTAAAGCCGGGTTTCTGATCATATTTATTTAAAATTAATGTTTAATCCCAGATGCAATATATGTGTGTAGGGTGGTATGTGTTAGTTAAAACACCACACAAAACACGGTAAAAATGCGCATTCCATATTAGCCAACATTTCAACTTTAGGTCAATATGCATCTGAATATCCGATCTCTAGTCATCATGTACATAATCATCACAGTCAGCCAAAGACTATATAACCACTTGACTGCGCATACAGTGCCCCGACGCTCGAAAACTATTAGTATTTTGTCGCCTATGCATAGGCTGCGGTTCAAGTAGCCATTTTAGTTGTGACCAATTGTTAGACCTCTGTGCACGCTAAATTATTGCAAACAATATAACTAAATCTGCAATTATAACGCATCAAAATACCTTCATGCGCGGTGAAGTGGTGTGAGAAACATTCCAAGACTTCTAGTTACAAAAATGATCGCATAACTTTTCATCAGTAAATAAACAGTACGAAAAATTATTGTGATTTAATCAGATTATGAACCACCGTAGGGGTCTATTTAATATGGTGGTTGGGTAAACCAGCACACTGTGTGAGTCCCGCGTTGATGTCTTTTGGAAAAGTCTCGTTCTTTCATTAGACAATTCTAATGCGATCTATCCCTTACTTTCACTTTGTATTTTTATCGTAAAAATTAGTGCTGTTTCCTTTAATAGCTGAAAGTCTTTATCGAAAATTTAAATTAAAATTAATGAAAATTTTATTCAATTGAAATACTGTGGCTTCTTTAGCTTCGTCTTGACAATCCGTTTGTAAACTGGCGCCAAAACTACCGTGGCCATAGTACCTTCTGCCTTGGGGATGATATTCGACACCGTTTCTGATTGCTATTTCGTCGAATATGATAGTGGCGAAAGTTTTGTACTTGGATTCTCTAGTTTTCATTTTATTAGTGATTGATTTTGATTAAATATGATTTCTTTGACTTTAATTGAGTATTTATCACAATTTTAAAATCCATTTTATCGATATCGACTATTTTCCCTTAATGAAGTAGAGCAGCCCTACGATGGGCATACCTACGAAACTTGACCTTGAATTGACCAATTGCAGCCGCACGTTCTTCCTCGTCCCCCGGCCCGCAGTGGTGAGTCGTGTGCTAAGCAGAAATCGGCCTATACGCTCTCTAGTGGTTTTATTCTCTTTGCAGTCAGCCTATATATTGTTGTCACTGCTGGGTCACAGGCCCGAGACGAGGCCTGAGGCCTGAGTGGTGGCCCAGTGGTATCGGTCCCGACTTCCGAGTCGTAGGTCGTGGGTTCAAACCCAGGTAGGCACTTTATGTAAATAATTTCATCACCACTGCTCTCAAAACGGTGAAAGAAAATTTCGGGAAAATTGGGGAAACCGGCATGTCCTAGAACCAAAAAGTTCGAAGACATTTGACATCTACCAACCCGCACTGAGCCCGCGTGGTAGATTTCACTCCCCCACACCGAGAGGAAGCTTGTGTCCCAGCAGTGGGAACAATAAAGGCTGATTATGATGATCCTTTGACCATATATTTACGATATAACGCTGTATTCGTTCTGACATCAGGAGCTTAGTCACTAAGTCTTAAGTTTTGAAGCGATTTGAGTGTGCATCAAAACCCACTCGAGATGGAATGCGTGCAATGAAGGATGTGACTGAGTAACAGTTTAATTATTGAAGCGCTTCAAGCGACTTGCTACTTTAGCGAATTAGAATTATAGGTACTGACAATAATACTAATACCACGCGGCACCTGTTACCAAAGGTACATTCAGTACATGATTTTAACCCTAGATTACTAAACTATCCTACAAGTGACGTTGTTACTAAACATTCGTAAAAAATACGACAGGAAAATAAAACAATAAATCTACGAATTATAAATTTTAATTATTTTAGAAATTACAATTACTTATTCTTTGGGTTTAAGAGGTCACATAATAATGAAAATAGTTTAAATTTTTTTGCTCTACACAGTTTGAACGGGACGCGGAAACGACGCGAACTTTGTTTTTTTCCAGGAATCATGATTTTGCCGTCGTAAATTTTACGATAGTTTAGTAATCTAGGGTTAAAGGGAGGTCTATGTCCAACCGTGGACGTATTTTGGCTGAAACGACGAAAATAATGACGAATTACATGGCTAGTATACACAAAGTAAATCTATTTTACTAATCTATACTAATATTATAAAGCTGAAGAGTTTGTTTGGTTGAACGCGGTAATCTCAGGAACTACTGGTCCGAATTGAAAAAATATTTTTGTGTTGGGTAGCCAATTTATTGAGGAAGGCTATATAACATCACGCTACGATCATAAGGAGCGGAGCAGCAACGAAAAATGGCCGAAAACTGGCAGGCAATTCGATACGACGGGAAGGGTCAGGGGACCTGCCAGGGTCGCGAGATTCGTTCGAAAGAGTTACCGTGGCCCTGGCATATGGGCAACTGAAGGAACACGGGTGGGTTTTAGTCAGTAAAAGTCTGACACGTCCTCCCGCTCCGCCCAAGAGCGGGAGAAGTCATTTGATGATTTCCCATCCAAAAAAAAAGGTCAGGGGAGCAAAAATTTGACGCGGACGAAGTCGCGGGCAGAAGCGAGTTAATAATTAAAAATATATGACTGCGTCGTTGGACTAGTAGTCGCAGACGCCACTGCTAATCTTACGGTGTTGGGTTTGATTCCCAGGTCGCTTATTAGAAATTTTCTCATTAGAAGTCCGGAGTCTAGATTTGTGCCCGGCTGATGGCAATCGGCTCGCCCCCTATTACATGGGAGTTAAACATAACAGGCGAAATGTGGGGGGTACTACAGGTACAGCTCTGCCCAACCCTTTGTGGAATCAAATCCTGATGTTATCTAGACAAATAAATAAAATTGGAGTGTCTGTTTGTAATATTAAGATAAACACTTTTTACTAAGTCTATATACAATTTTTGTCTGTCTGTCTGTCTGTTTGTTCCGGCTAATCTCTGAAATGGCTGGACCAATTTTGACGGGACCTTCACTGGCAGATAGCTGATGTAACAAGGAGTAACTTAGGCTACTTTTATTTTAGAAAAAAAAAGAATAGAATCTCACGATAAAAATAAAACAAATGCAAACTTTTTTGTTAAATACCACGCGGGCGAAGTCGCGGGTAACAGCTAGTGTAAAATATATTATAACGTAGGTACGTAGTGTTTAGCCAATCGAACTAATAAGTCCAAAGCGGATTTGAATCTGGAAAATGTATCCCACTAATATTATAAACGCGAAAGTTTGTATGTATGGATGTATAGATGTATGGATGTATGGATGTTTGTTCCTCTTTCACACAAAAACTACTGACCCGATTTGGATGAAATTTGGCACACAGATAGTTTATAACCTGGATTAACACATAGGGTACTTTTTATCCCGGTAGTAAGTTCCCGCGGGATAATTTCCGACCTCCACGCGGGCGAAGCCGCTGGCAAAAGCTAGTAATTCATAAACATACGTACTTTGATACACCTTTTTTTAGGGTTCCGTTGCCAAATGGCAAAAAACGGAACCCTTATAGATTCGCCATGTCTGTCTGTCTGTCTGTCTGTCTGTCTGTCTGTCTGTCTGTCTGTCTGTCCGAGTATGTCACAGCCACTTTTCTCCGAAACTATAAGAGCTGTGCTATTGAAACTTCGTAAGTGGATGTATTCAGTGAACCGCATTAAGATTTTCACACAAAAATAGAAAAAAAGCAATAATATTTGGGGTTCCCCATACATAGAATTGAAACTCAATTTTTTTTTTTTTCATCAAACCCATACGTGTGGGGTATCTATGGATAGGTCTTCAAAAATGATATTGAGGTTTCTAATATCATTTTTTTTTTAAACAATAATATTTGGGGTTCCCCATACATAGAACTGAAACAAAAAAAAAAAATTTTAATCAAACCCTTACGTGTGGGGTATCTATGGATAGGTCTTTAAAAATGAAATTGAGGTTTCTAATATCATTTTTTTCTAAACTGAATAGTTTGCGCGAGAGACACTTCCAAAGTGGTAAAATGTGTGTCCCCCCCCCCGTAACTTCTAAAATAAGGGAATGATAAAACTAAAAAAAATATATGATGTACATTACCATGAAAACTACCAACGAAAATTGGTTTGAACGAGATCTAGTAAGTAGTTTTTTTTTAATACGTCATAAATCGTAAACCACAATTTACCTTTCATTCAGTCAACTCAAATATAAAAATTAAAAAAAAAAAACATTTAATTTCATAAACGATGATGACGAATGATGATGATGATGACCTGCAGGTTTGTACGGAACCCTCGGTGCGCGAGTCCGACTCGCACTTGGCCGGTTTTTTTTTTGGATGGGAAATCATCAAATGACTTCTCCCGCTCTGGGCGGAGCGGGAGGGCATGTCAGACTTTTACTGACTAAAACCCACCCGTGTTCCTTCAGTTGCCCATGTGCCAAGGTCACGGTATCTCTTTCGAACAATCTCGCGACCCTGGCAGGCATCGGTCCTAGCAGACCCCTTCAGTGCTGCTGACATCTCTTTGAGGCGCGCGTGGAACACTACGCGCCCCGAGGCGTCTCCTCCTGCAGCGGCTAGGGACGTGAGGGCGCAGAGACTGCCACTCCCTCACGCGTCCCGCAGAACTAACAGCTTAACGCGCGAAATTGGCACTTCGGTAGACCATGACCTAGATTAGGACATAGGATAGTTTTATCCCGGTAATGCGCACGCGTGGGATATTTTCCGAAATTCACGCGAAATTGCAAGCAAAAGCTAGCAGAAAACAATTATTAAAATATACAGCGATCCCCAATTAACTAAGTATAATGGTGATTATGTCATCTTTTAACTGTTCTTGGAATGTCGGAATGACCGATTGTAGCCCATAGTTTATTACGTATATTTTATTAACTGCCCCGTTGGTATCAAGGTCAGAAGCGCGACTGCTGAGCGCGGGGTCCTAGGTTTGATTCCCAGATCGAGCAGTGTTATTTGTTTTTTTTTTAGGAATTTCTTAATAACAGCCCGGAGTTGGAAGTTGGCGGTACAGGTGTGACACGCCGTGCCTCGGAAAGCACGTTTAGCTACTGGTCTCGACTGTAATTTCTGGATCTTTAATAGTTGTTACAGGTAGTCTGAGTTCCGAAAATCTGACAACTATTCTCACCAATTAGTTTAGTCAGTAGTAGTAAGTACTTAAGGGGGATGCTCCGACCAGCCCGCGAAATTCAAAATTTCTTACGTTTTTTGCAATTTGCAGGCCAGTGCTAGGTTGTATGTTGATTAAAATATTATTCGCGCCTGTAAGACATAATTATGTAGTTACAGAATTATAATCATCAAAATCTTCAATACAACGCTCAAGTTCATAAAGCTATAGGAATGACTTTTTCTCTTTTTTTAATTCTTAGGCCTTTATGAACTTGGAGGGTTGTATTGGTGATTTTGATGATTATAATTCTGTAACTACATACGTCTTACAGTCGCGAATAATATTTTAATCAACATACAACCTAGCACTGGCCTGCAAATTGCAAAAAACGTAAGAAATTTTGAATTTCGCGGGCTGGTTTGGAGCATTCACCTTAAGTAGTAGATACCCACCAAATGGATTGCGGAGGTCATAAATTCGCTCTAAGTAAAATACCGGCGTTCAGCTGCATCCGGTTAGAGTGAAAGCCAGCCCCAAACATAGTTGAGGAAAGGCTAGGTTGACGTTTCGTACGATTTGACTCGTCCAAAAAATTCGTTTCGTACATTTACGTGCCAGTTGCCCTATCTTTATATATATAATTCTACTGTACGTGTGTATGTCACTGAGCTCCTCCTAAACGGCTGGACCGATTTGAATGAATTGTTTTTGTATGCGTTTGGGTGGCACCCTGGATGGTTTAGATTCACAAATCAGCCCGACAGATGGCGCTGCTATCGAGTTCTAGGAAACAGGACAACGTCTGTACGTTCAGCTAGTACCTATATATTTCTGGAGTTGTGGATTCGCTCACAAATGAATTAATTTCTTGCGAGTCGTCTACAGAAAATATTTGCTTTTGCCCGTGACTTCGTCCGCGTCAATGTCGGTTATCAGTTTATCACGGACGCAGTCGAAGACGCGGTATAAAAAGTAGCCAATGTCTTTTCTTGGGGTTTCAACTTACTCCGTACCAAAATGTCATCAAAATCGGTGCGTAATAGACAGAGTTACTTTCGCATTTATATTATTGAAGTATAGATTACTAGCTTTTGCCAGTGGCTTCGCCCGCGAATTATACTATAAACCTTGCTCTTGAATCACTCTATCTATTAAAAAAATTGCATCAAAATCCGTTGCGTAGTTTTAAAGATCTAAGCATACATAGGGACAGACGGAGGGAATCGACTCTGTTTTATACTATGTAGTGATTATTTAAAAGTGACAATTTGGGCGAGTTTATTCGTGCGAGTCAACTATTTTCCATTTTTTTTTTTTGTCTGCGAATCATCAAATGACGTTTCCCGCTCTGGGTGGAGCGGGAGGGCGTGTCAGACTTTTACTGACTAAAACCCACCCGTGTTCCTTCAGTTGCCTATGCCACGGCCACAGTAATTCTTTCGAACTATTCCGCGACCCTGCAGGCGAGTCTACGCCACAAAAGTGTATGTCACGAAAAGTGGTACGTGCGTACTTGCAGTAGCCGTTATAAAGACTTTTTGATTAAAGTTACATAAAATATGTCTAATCAGAGATAATTACATTCAAAAACAGTTTAACACCTAGATAAAATAACTGATAGTTATCTCCAAGATAAATGTTATATTTAAAATATTTCCCAATCATTGTTACTTCGTTACAATTATGAATTAACTGTTTCCAAAGATTAATTTTGGTTATCAATGATAGATTGCGGAATAAATGTTGATTTTTTTTTAATACTAATATTTTTGTAGTTAAAACGCTGCCTAGACTTTTCCGGAGTATTTTTGGGTCGCTTTCCAGTCTAAGCTGATGCAGCAGATAATCAGTATTTCACATGACGCGACTGCGTATCCGACCTTCACAACCCAGTTACTGGGTAAGACGACGATACCCCTTGGTAAGACTGGTTGAATGACTTTCGGGCTTCTGACGACCCGTAACGACGGTAAAAATCCACAAATGACAGCCGGGACCAACAGCTTAACGTGCTTTTTGAGGCACGGAGGGGTGTATAATGATGGTCACCCATCTACGAACCAGCCGCGGCAAGCGTAGCTTAACCTGAGCGATCGACCCGTGCGGCTGTTAATACTTAGCCATAAGCCCCTCATGTCAGGTATGGTCCATCACCCATCCATGATCCGACCGCGGCAAGTGTAGTTTAACTGTCAATCGTGTGCAGTTGTTATTATCAGCTCAGTATGGAAAATCATGATGGTAATTAAATGATAAAAAAATACCCTGTATTTTTTTACCTTTTTCATTAAAAAGAATCCGGTGTTAAATAAATTATTACAATGTCATTAAAAAAATATGTCATCATGTTATACCTAAAGTTTACATAATTCATGGAAATAAATGGCTTTTAATGCTTATTTTATCTATAAGAAGACTGATTCATAAATAATTACTTATCAAAAATGCGCCGAATTGTCATTTTTGCATTGAACGGTTTTAATCAATAAAAAATTTGAATAGATAAGATTATTTCTGTTTATGATAGTTAAGTTTTAAAGAACAAGGGACTTATGATTATTCAGCCTATAGCGAAGGACCCTGTCTAAGAAAAAAAAACCTATAAAATGTCAAATGGAGATCCATCAATATTCAAAAAAAATAAATGTTCAGTAGTATTTTGGACCTTCGCCCAGCAGTGGGATAGCACACATTAGCAAAAAAAAAGTAGTTTAAAAATAAATTCAATATCCATTAAATTACTATTAAGAAGATAAGAAACCAGATCAAATTTTATATTATTAATCAAACCGGGTTAAAGTTGTTATGACAACCTAATGCCAGATTAAAATAACAATAAAAATAAGAGAAAAATTATTGGAGACTGATAAAAAGAAAAAAATGCTAACATTTGGTTGTTTACAAGGACAGTTTAGAAATACATATGCCGTTTTCATATTATTCTAGTTTATTGTTCCAGTTTATGTAGATAAACACAGCCTAAAATGATATAATCCTTCGAAAAAATCCGATAAAGTAGAAATTTTATCATGTCTATTAATTAGATTCATTCAAAAAATAAACTTTAAAAATAAATCATTTAAAAATATAGAACACTAAACTCACCTGTTAAAAAGCCTCGCATTATTTATTTTCCCACCACTGATGTGCAACGGAATTTCGTATCCAGCCAATTTTATTTTTCACAATAAAAAAACCACAAGCACTGATTACTCTGACAATGATAATAAACTTTGCATACAGTTAATATATATTATCAAGCAGTTTACACCCAATCAAGGGTTTAAATATGAAATTTGTACTAATATAGATAAAGAAACAATTACGGTTGATAACTTATGATTACAATAAAGTTAGGCGTTTTAATGCTACAGACCGAAAACGAATGTGGGCGACCGTCCTCCCGCTAATGTATGCGCCGTCGAGCGAATAGTAATAAAATTATACACGGCATAGCGTCGAATTACGCGTCTCCCGCTTTTAGTTAAAAGGTTAACAGCCAATTGACTACGGTTTTTTTTAATCAGTTAAAAATATAGGCACTGGCAATATACTAAGGAGCTCATGTCGTACTCACCGTCGCTAGCGGGTCGCATTCCACCTTTCCCGATGTGCGTGGGCTCTCATTTTCATCTTGTTCACGTAATACCACTTTACGAATATCTAATATTTTGGTATCAAAATGCAAGGAGGTATAAAAAACTAGGATGACCACTGTTACATTACAACTGTCAAAACTGAACTTCACTCGGGTACTTGTGCCAAGTGCCATAGACAAGGTTATGTTTTATAAATAGAATTTGTTTGGCTACTCGATAACAGATGGCGTTAGTAGTTGTGAATCATGAAACAATATTAATTCTATTTTGCTTTAGATTTTATTTACAAAATAACGAATGTGTGAGTACTGGCCATCATTCAGTACCGATTGACACTGCATGTCGTTTGTTTTATATCTAAGAAAAGTTGTGTCAAATAAAAAACAATGTCTATGAATATACGTATATTTTAATAAATAATTTCCTCACAAATGGGTAGCAGAGCGTGGTTGTTTGCAAATAAGAAAAAATGGCAACAACTACGAGTTATAGAAATATAGAACCTTTGACCAAGTCAAACTACGATACTTGGTGTTTGCAAGCACAGGCGGTCCTGATCAAAAATGACTTTTGGGATATTGTAAGCGGCGAGAAAACTTTACCACCAGTTGCGGATGCGGCGGCAAGATTGGCATTCAACAAAGAGGACTTGAAGGCATGGGCTGAAATCCTACTGTTGTTATCACCGTCGGAATTAAAACAAATTAAAGTCTGCGCGACATCTAAAGCTGTATGGGACAAGTTAAAGGCTACTTACCAAAGCACTGGGCCTGCGAGGAAAGCTACCTTATTAAAACAGTTGGTTCTAAAGCGAATGACCACAGGAGAAGATATACGTGACCACTTATATAACTTTATGGACATCGTGGACAAACTCGCAGATATGGATATAAAGTTACCTCCAGAACTGCTTAGCATAATGCTCCTCTACAGTTTTCCGACAACTTTTGAGAACTTTAGAATAGCCATCGAATCTCGAGACACCCTGCCTAACCCTGAAGATCTAAAAGTAAAGATTCTGGAAGAATACCAAGCAAGGAGTGGCAATGGACAGCCTGAAAGCTCAGAAGCCTATCACGTTAAGAAAAATAGGCAAAGGTTGTACTGCAAGAGCTGTAAAAAGAAAGGTCACACCATCGAGACATGTTGGGGCAAGAAGAAAAACCCGAATGAAAAGGACAACGGAAGCAAATACAATTTTAACGTTTGTCTGAGCACCGTAAATACAGACGCTGATGAAAATGCCTGGTGTCTAGACAGCGGCTGCTCATCGCACATGTGCGGTGACGAATCAAAGTTTTCTACTATGACCCCTGAAATTGGCACCCTAAAGTTGGCATCAAACAAATATACCAGTAGAATTCAAGGCAAAGGAAAAGTTACAATCAGCAACGTAAATAACGCAATGAATGTTGTTTAACTATCAATATGAAACCAATTCCTACCAATAAAAAGTTACGCAATTACCTACCCCTCTGGTCATAGACGCACGCCTGTTACTAGTGCTACGCACTTGACCCCTCTGAAGAACATGGTTTTACTCGTCCGAAAAAGTTAATCCTCCTGAAGGTCCACTGCTAAGCAACAGAAAGGACGAGATGCAGATGCAGCAACAGTTTGCAGGAAGATAAGATGCGTATGCGACCTTTTTCAATGACATTGAAGAGAATACACGCGCTCAAGGACGGGACGACAAAGCTGCAGTGTAGGTTCTGTCTCGTGGCTAAGTGGTAACAGTCGCAGGGGTCCATCCATCAGGTTAAAGTAGGCTTGCCGCGGTTGATCCGTGGATTGGTGACCATCTTTACATACTAGCACGCGTAGCATGACCACCGTAGAAAGGGGTTTTATCTATTCTTTAAATATGATTTTGAAACTTTCTATTTTTAACCGACTTCAAAAAGTAGGAGGTTCTCAATTCGGATGTTTATATGTTTTTTTTTTTTTTATGTATGTTCGGGCATAACTCCGTCATATATAGATGGATTTGCAAAATTCTTTTTTTGTTCGAAAGGGGTTTATTCCGAAATGGTCCCATATAATTTTCATATAGATCTGATGATGAGTTCGGGAGACAGACACCGGAACTCTTTAAAAAATGACAGGAAATCAGCCGCGATTTCTGCTATCGCATAAATATGCATTGTTTGTTTGGAATTAGTGCAGGGTGAATACCACAACTAAAAATTTAAAAATAAAAACTTTTTTACAAAAAAAAACAACCGACTTCCTTAAAAACACTACAAAGTGAAAAATAACTTTAATTTCGGAAGTCGGTGGCAAAAAAACCATAAATACAGATCCTAAGACACCGACTACCGAAATTAAAGTTATTTTTCACTTTGTAGTGTTTTTAAGGAAGTCGGTTGTTTTTTTTTGTAAAAAAGTTTTTTTATATACATGAATTGTATGAAAAATTGTATATCGAATGTATTTTAAAATTTTCAAAATCAAATTTCTCGATGATGAAAAAAGATATTCTCACAAACTCAAAGCCATTTTGAAGAGCAATGCTTATACTTTAAAGCATTGTGTGTATTTTTTTGATAGCTTAATTTTTCGCGATGCTACATAACCGTGAAAACACGCTAAAATCGTGTTTTTTTGCACTTTTAGGTATCTCTAAAAAATGTGATGTGATTAGGGTTGCCAGGCGTCCGGATAAAGCCGGACACAGTCAGGCTTTTTGGTTGTTTGTCCGGCCAAATTAGACGGTGTTCGGCCTGTCTGACCTATTTGTTAGGCTTTTGAAATTTGATCATTTTTGCCTTGGTTTCCGCTCCACCCGCCTCACCTTGTGTCGTTAGCTCAAGCGAGCGAACTAGCACTGTCCTCCCCGCCTTATTACTAGGTACTCAATTGTAAAGGAAAATTAGCTTTTAAAGCATGTGTCTGCCAATCAAAAATAGTAATTCGTTTATGTTACTTAATTATTTTAACGTTATTTCATTCGTGTTTTGTTTAATTTTGCTTTAAGATTAAATATTTGAAGATGTCAGACCTTTTTACCCAAATGTCCGGCTAAACTGACTGGTCTGTCCGGCTTTTCGTTTTTAAGACCTGGCAACCCTAGATGTGATGGAGCAATTCCGAGGCCGAATTTGAATTCAGTGACCTAAAATCTACGGGGAATGACTACTCTCATTCAAGGAGCAAGAGTCACGTCGGGCTGTGTTATTGATTGTGATAACAAATTAACGAAGCAGGTAGAAAATGCCAATATACAAAAAGAGAAATAACTAGGTTGATGACGTCAGATAGGTAGTCGCTCCATGTAAAATAGGGGCCATACATTAATTACGTCACACAAATTTCATGATTTTTTGACCAACCCCCCCCCCCCCCGTCCTTGTCACAGCTACACCCTAATTGCGAAACGCACAATTTATCAGAATCTGAATGGGATTGAAGGTTATTTCTAAACCATTGTGTCATTTATTCGAATAAATTGTCGGCTCAGCAACGTAAATAACGCAATGAATGTTGTTTAACTATCAATATGAAACCAATTACTACTGATAACAAGTTACGCAATTACCCCTCTGGTCACATTTGTGAGATCCCCCCTCCCTAGTGTGAAGTCACATACGTATATTTTACATCTAGGCATTGATTTTTTTTTTTAATTTTTCTTTCATCGTTCATATTACATGTTTTAATAGTACTTTAAATATCCATATTCAATTTTGAAATGTGACGTCATAAAATTTAGGGCCTCTCCCACCCCTTGTCACACAATGTCACAATTCGTCGACCTCCTCCCCCCCTTAACGTGTGACGTATTTTATGGATGGCCCAATACTGGTATTCAGCTGGATTTGGTTAGATTGGAGGTCGACCCCAACTTAATTCGGGAAAAGGCTAGGCAGATGATAACACCTATTATGATGTGGTCTATATGGTGCCCGACGTTAACAATAGTACAGACGCCAGCAATTGACGCTACTACAATCTGTCAAATTTCTTTAATAGGTTTTCAACTTTAACGCGTTAAAGTATTACGTTCAAGATTGAATGGGGAAATCTGACAGTTTCGGGTACCTTGAAGAGCTGGCGTCTGTACTATCCTACGTCTTCCTTTTTTTTGTGGGTGGGAAATCATCATATGACTGCTCCCACTCTGGGCGGAGCGGGAGGGCGTGGTGTCGTAAGAGGTGACAAAGTGACTTACTAGAGAATAGGCAGCAGCGTTCTCTATGCAGTTTACCACCATACTGCGATCCCTAACGCTCCTGCCAAGAGTGGCTATTATGACAAACCTCTCCAAATTGGGGGAGGCCTATGTCCAGCAGTGGACGTCTTTCGGCTGAAATGATGATGATGATGATGTGGCTCCCCAATCCCACTGTGGCTCGTCGGAGTATCTTCACCTGACTAAGTCCACCCATCTGGTTACTGAGGTCGAATTTCATCAATGAAACTGTGGCCTTTTTATTTTTGGATCGCCATCTCGCAGGTCAGATTATCGGCTACTTAACCGGTCTTGCCTGTGGCTACCTTAATAAATGAAGGCCTCCAGCCAGGGCTAAAAACTAGAGCATCTACTCGCTAAAGGCACACCCTGTGTGGTATACAGACCTCGGCTTAGGGCATCGCTGGTAGACGGGCTGGATCGAATGATGAAACTGTGTCCCTAGTGTAAGTTTCTTTTAACAATCTCTACTTAATGCATTAACCGCGTTCGGCGCTCTGGTTGGTACTTCACCTATCCAGGGCCAATGAGAGCGTGGAACGTGCAGTAACAGCTCAACTAAAAACTTAAGGAGCGCGCGTAGCGTGCGCCGTGTCTTATTCTCCACTCATAAATCTAAATGTCAGCAATTAGATCACCTGCTAATGAATTAATTACCTTTCTAATTAAAGATGCGGATCACTGCAATGCTGATTGGCATCTTGTTAGAACTACGTACGGTGAATAAGTCCAAGTTGGCACAGATATATAAATATTGCGGTATGATTTTTGAGCGCACTGGATATTCAATGCTGCTTAGCGTTGTAAGTTATCAACGCTTCCATAAAACTAAACTAAAAAAACCGATTTCCTTAAAAAACACACTACAAAGTCAAAAATAACTTTAATTTCGGAATTCGGTGTCTTAGGATCTGTATTTAAGGTTTTTTTGCCACCGACTTCCGAAATTAAAGTTATTTTTCACTTTGTAGTGTTTTTTTTAAGGAAGTAGGTTTTTATTATTTATTATCCGCGTACTGGAAGACGGAGCGTTGGAAGGCCTCCCACAACATGGACCGATGACCTGGTGAAGGCCGCAGGAATACGTTGGATGCGAGAAGCACAGAATAGGTCGAAGTGGCGGTGCTTGGGGGAGGCCTATGTCCAGCAGTGGACGTCTTTCGGCTGAAATGATCATGATGATGAGGTTTTTATTTTTTTGTAAAAAGTTTTTATTTTTAACTTTTTAGTTATGGTAGATATCCCGCAATAATCTAATCGCGTTATTCGTTCATTTGTCGCGCCAATACTTAATGCAAATATAAGACTAATATGGTTTTCACATGGATCCCACTGTCCGAATGGAACTTCTTTGGTCCGAATTTAAAAAAAAAAACTTTAGTGTTGGGTAGACTATTTATTGAGGAAGGTTATAGCCTATATAACATCACGCTGCAATCAAAAGGAGCGGACCAGCAACGAAAAATGGCCGAAAACTGGCAGGCATTTCAATGCGACGGGAAGGGTCAGGGTAGCAAGACGCAGATGAAGTCACGGGCAGAAGCTAGTTACAATTGAAAACAAAAACTGATTGACACTAAACCACTTCTTCTTCCTAGCTAAAGCACTAGGTGTTTTGGGCTGTCTTATGTAACTTTGACGTTCAAAAAGTGCTGACTCTGCCTATTTTCAATAAATGACTTTTGATTAGATTTTAAAAAGTTCTTACCGAGCTCAGGCAACAAGAATGTTTTTATATTTTATTATATTTTTTTATATATTTAGGGGAAACCCGGGTAAGACGCATAATTATGTTAAGGGAAAGTGTAAATAAAACCACAACCTGATAGTCAATAGATCTCTTTGTACTTTTAATTTGTACTATGTTTAATCATCTTTTGAAAATACCACTGAAAATTAAAAAAAACTTTAACAGTTTCTATAATAATTATGAGCTTTAAAATAAAGTATCAATTATCCGTTTTGCCCGTAGGGCTAGGGCAAAAAGGATACGCACTAAGGGCAAAAAGGATATGTTGAAGTAGTTTAAATCACAGTTCGCATTCATCACAGAAGTAGCTGTCAACTCTACTTATGAAGTGTTTTCTTCATGCGCCCATCTTTTGCACTGATTACACTGAATCCAATCATTCGTTGGGGGTTCAGTGTATTTGTCAGCGACTAAGACAGTAAAAAAAATTTATTAGGGTTTCTGTTTAAAAAAATGATAATTTTTTAGCTTTGCTGGAGCTGGCTAACTCAAAACTCATTGTCTTCTTAATGCCTTTTCAAATTTTAACGCTTACTCAGCTTTGACGGGAGTAAACATCTTGACTTTGACTAGTCTGTTACAATAATATTCGTACGTTAAAGCGTACGAATTACAAAAATTTCATAATAATTTCACGAGTTCACAAATCTAAGTATCAACCATGCCGACCTTATACCATCCCTGGGAACGAAACCATAGCGACTTCTAATTTGGCCCGTAACGCCATCTATCGAACATGGGGGTAAACTTAAAATCATTTTAATATGAAACTGTTCCTTAAATTTCTATGTTGGTTTATTTAATTTAATTGAAGTGTTAAATATTCTATAAAATTTTCATTATACATATATATACATATATAGTTGGGGAAAAAGTCTTTTCGCATTATAGTATGTATGAACTTGTAATAAAATCTCTTTGGCTATTTGTATCTGGCTGGTTTTGGTATCATTGAAAGTTTAAATTTTAAAGAACATAATTCCAAATTCAAATTAGGAAAATGTGTGATTTTCATTTGTTTTTCGTACCGTCAAGATGAGTGAATCTAATGAAGAAATTCGATACATTTTAAAATTTTACTACAAAAAAGGTAAAAATGCAACGCAAGCCGCGAAAAAAATTTGCGATGTTTATGGACCTAGTGTAGTGTCTGTGAGAGCAGCACAAATTTGGTTTAAGCGTTTTCAATCCGGAAATGTTGATGTCAAAGATGCACGTCGCTCTGGTCGCCCTATTACGGATAAAATGGATGCCATTTTTGAAAAAGTGGAGCAAGATCGGCATACCAGTAGTTATGACGTAGCTGAAGAACTGGAAATTGACCATAAAACAGTTTTGGCGCATTTGAAAAAAACTGGGTACACAAAAAAGCTCGACATTTGGGTACCTCACGAGCTCACTGAAAGAAACCTAATGAACCGTGTACTCATTTGTGATTCTTTATTACGACGTAATGAAACCGAACCATTTTTGAAGAAGCTGATAACTGGTGATGAAAAGTGGATCACGTATGACAAGAACGTGCGAAAAAGGTCGTGGTCAAAGGCCGGTCAGGCTTCACAGACTGTGGCGAAACCCGGGTTAACTCGCAACAAGGTGATGCTGTGTGTGTGGTGGGATTGGAAGGGCATTATTCATTATGAGCTGTTACCACCAGGCAGGACCATCGATTCTGAACTCTACTGCGAACAACTGATGAAATTAAAGCAAGAAGTTGTGGTTTTTCATCATGATAACGCTAGACCTCACACATCTTTAGCCACCCAACAAAAATTAAGAGATTTTGGCTGGGAGGTGTTAATGCATCCGCCGTATAGTCCTGACCTTGCACCTTCAGATTTCCACCTATTTCGGTCTCTTCAGAATTCTTTAGGCAGTGTCAGGTTAACATCACGAGACGACTGCTAAAACCACTTGTCGCGGTATTTTGACCAGAAGTCCCAAAATTTCTATAGCAATGGGATCATGTCCCTACCTACAAGATGGCAAAAAGTTATCGAACAAAATGGTACCTACATACTTTAGTTAAATGTAAATAAACTTTATTAAAAAATGTTTTGAATTTTCTTAAAAAATGCGAAGAAACTTTTTCCCCAACCTATTATTTCATAAGACTTAAGTACTTTTGACACTTTACTAAAACGATGGTTTAGTTCCAATTACGACCACAGAACGCTGTGCGTTCTTACATACGATTGACGTGTTATAGATTTTTTTAAACTTGTTGTTCCACGATTCTGTGTGACAAATATTTTTTTCTTTTCTTTACAAGGCGATGACAAAGACTTTCTTTACAAGGCGATGGCTGGTTTGTCGAACGAATATTATAACAAAATTAATAAGATACATCGTCAAACGCGTTTAAACAGCACAAATAAAATAATGTTAATCAAATAAAATATAGTGTCGTGTTTTGCGTACATCGGAGTTTTGCACGCAGTTGGTGATTCACTGTAAACTATTGCAATACTATGAATATTGTTCTAGTTCAGTAGCTGGTTTCAGTTTAAAATTTCAACGGGAGTGTGAAACGATTTATAGATTGTTCATTCCTCATAAAAAATAATAGTTTAAAAAAAACTAAAAAACACGCTTCCATTGAAAACCAAACTAAAAAGTACAAAATAATGGAAAAAAAGCGTGGGGTGCTTTTTAAGGTATTTTTTTATTGATATCAGGCACCCCACGCTTTTTTTCCATTATTTTGTACTTTTTAGTTTGGTTTTGTGTTTCGAATTTTGAGACGTATGTCAGCGTAGTTTGTGACGTATGTCAGCGTAGTTTTCGAAGACAGTTTTTTTTGCTGTCCTGGTAACCCTGGCAAGGATAATGGCACAAATTAGTTTGTGACGTATGTCAGCGTAGTTTTCGAAGACAGTTTTTTTGCTGTCCTGGTAACCCTGGCAAGGATAATGGCACAAATTTATGAAATTATTGCATTGTCATCGGTCCTTGACAGGTGTGCAAAGTTTGAATGAAATCTGGTCGTTTAAAGTGGGTCAAAATCGCGCTATAAGGAGTCGGTTACAAACAAACATACAAACATACAAGTGAAGCTAATATAAAGCGTGTAAAAAGGTGCCTAATTCATACTGTGCATTGTTAGTATTTAAATGATTAGTAAACATTAGTAATGTCGGGTAGTTATTTAAAAAAGGCATGTTTAGTACGTTGTTGTATTGGTCTGTGTGAAGTTAGGAGACATCCCCTCCATGAATCACAATAGAGGTGATGTCTGGCCATTTTGCAATGGCAGAGGGAACACTTCTTTGGCGACTGGGTAACCTCAAGGTTCTCTTGTGACACATGTACGGAAATAAAGAATATACTGGAACGATATTAGTAGTTTCATTTTAATAATATAATGTTGGAATATTACAAAAAACGATGGTGAATGATAAAACGAAATTACGATAAACTAATTCGGGGTGGCAGTCCCCATACATGTAAATGAGGCATGAAAAAAAAATATGCTCATACTTAAGTACATGGAGTATTCAATATTATAGATGTTTCTAAGTGACTGTGATTGTTAAGGGGGTATTCTGGTCTAGAAGCCTAAATTTTAGGTGTTTTTCAAACTAACATAAAAAAGACGAAAAATATTTTTGGTTTCCGTTTTTTATACAATGTTTATTGACATTTCAGAATATAAAAAAAAAACAAAAAATTAGAAATTTGATAAATTACAGGCCGGTGAATTGGGGACTACCAAAAAAAACGGTGCACCCTGGTTGATGACCCATGATTCCAGCCCTTGTAGAGATCTGAAACAAAAAAAAATTATTAAAAATTCACAATCTGTAAAGATGTCGCTATCGCGTTGACCTTAGCCAAAAAATAAAATAAAAAATCACAAAATGGTGTCGACATGAAAAATCAATTTTATGTTTACCCCTTTTTTACCTTTTCGAATTTTTTAAAATACTCCAAATTGATTTTTTTTAATCCAAGGCAGACGCGATAGAGAGATATACAAAAAAGATTCTCACTAAATTTCAAAGGAATCGGTTGGGTAGAACTTGAGATATCATGTCAACCACTTTAAAAAAAGTAGTTTCTAGAAAAACGCGTTTAAAGTTTGAGTAACAATTCCAGTAGAATAACTCTTATTATTTAACACTCACTTATGATTAATTGGCGATCCCGAATCCATACATTGGGCCTTCTTCTACTTCATACTCGATGTTTTGCGAAATTCTTTCTGCTAATCGAGCTGTTCTGCCTTCTTTTGAAGTGTTTATTGTGTGATTCGCTCCGATCGGCCGGCTTAGATGCTGCGTCACAAAATCCACTGTATCTCCGAAAATAATTCGAATTTTGAAAAATCCATTTAAGGACGTATTTTTAAGGGTGTAAACTTTGAAAATATGCAAAAAAAGAAACGAATTTTTTGAAATTTCTAGACCAGAGTAGGTACCGCCTTAAGTCAATAGATTTTAGAATTTGAGATATTTCCGGTCACAACCGTAAACTTAACATTGTTTTTCATAGACACAGAATTAATTTATTATCATTTCGAAACAAAAACGAGGTGGGTAAAGTTTAGAACATTTTTCGCCTATCATAGTCATGAAAATTCGAAGTAATTACTGACGTCATGTTATTGTGTTTATGTGAAGTTTAGGTACGACCTTTACATCTATTCTAGAATAGTAAGAAAAAAAATAACAAGTCGTATAAAAAAAATCATCAAACTTGGCAAATTCGTTGAAGTTTTATTATTTTAAGTACTTTTTTTAGTCATCATCATCATCATCTACTAGTCTACTACAAAGCCTATTTATATTTGAGAGACTAAAAAATATTTTGGTGCATAAAGCGCTTAATAGTTTATTTTGTAACGAAAGTTAAAAAAGTGCTTAAAATAACAAAACTTCAATGAATTTTCCAAGTTTGATGATTTTTTTTTATACGACTTGCTATTTTTATCTTACTATTTTAGAATAGATGTAAAGGTCGATACCTAAACTTCACTTATACACAATAACATGACGTCAATAAATAATTTAAATTTTCATGACTATGATAGACGAAAAATGTTCTAAACTTTACCCATCTCCTTTGCTAAACCAAACTAAAAAAAAAATGTGTACCTACGGGGTATTCTGTAGCCACTTTCAAAAATAGAATCCACAGTAAATAATACATTCAAATAATTTTAAACATCACTGTTTAAAATTATTTTTAAATTCGCATTCCGAATTTAAATTGAGGTCGGCTCTGTAAAGGTTCTTTGCAATAGACGACCTTCTGTCATAATAAAGAGCTTTTTTCAAATTAATCAATCAACTCAGCCTGTCGCAGTCCACTGCTGGACATAAGCCTCTCGCATGCTGCGCCACAACACCCTGTCCTCCGCCTTCCGCATCCAGTCTGCCCCAGGCCACTTTCCTTAGGTCGTCGGTCCATCTAGCTGGGGGAACTTATGTAAATAGGTTTAATGACATTCGAAAATCAAAGTAATTTAAACAGATAATAGCTGAAAAAATATTAGAGAGAATCATCATCAATAGTATTAGAAAAATGTTTATGTTAGACTTGAGGGGACCTGGTGCACTGGTGGATTAGTGGTAACGGTCGCGACTTACGAGTTCTTGGTCGTGAGGTCGAACCCAAGCAGGAACTTTACTTCGTGTCAACTATTTCATCATTACTGTTCTCAAAAACGGTGGAGGAAAACATCGTGAGGAAACTGACATGTCTTAGAAATGAAATGAAATGAATTGCACCGATCCCAGCGTGGTTTGACCAGACTCGATTAATCGAATGAACCCCACCTAAAAATTCGAAGACATGTGACCAACCCTCACTGGGCCCGCGTGGTGGATTATGGCCTACTCCCTCTCACCGAGAGGAGGTCTGTGTCCCAGCAGTGGGAACATTATAGGAGGCGACTTACTAGAGAATGGACAGTAGCGTTCTCCATGCATTTTGCCACCATACTGCAATCGCTAACTTGCCTGTCAAGCGCGGTTATTATGGCACCCTCAGCCCCCTAAATTGGGGGTGGCCTATGTCCAGCAGTGGATATCTTTCGGCTGGAAAGATGAAGATAAGTGCTGGAGCGGCTGCTGCAGGTGCAGAAAACCTCAAACGGTGCAAATATAACAACCTTATTTGGAGTTATATGTTTGAGCCGTTTGGGGTTGAAACACTAGGGCCGTGGGGTCCGAGTGCTCATCGAGTATTCCGGGATATCGCTAAGCGGTTGGCCGAATCTTCACGTGACCAGAGGGCTGGCCTATTTTTAGGTCAAAGAATCAGCATTGCCATACAACGTGGCAACGCTGCCAGCCTTCTGGGCACTTTTCCCACCGACAGTGATGCGGACGAATTCTATGATGCCCATGCTCTTTCCTTTTGTTTTACCTTTATTTAATTGTACATAATATATTTATTTAAGTGTTAGTTTGTATTGTATTGTTGAATAGTGTAAATAAATGTCAAATTAAGATAAGATTTGGAGCTATTTTCTATCTGATCTCCAAAACCCAGTTACTGAGCAATAAGACACCCGTTGGTAAGACTGGTTGTCAGACTTTCGGGCTTCTGACGACCCGTAACGACTGTCTAAGATCTACAAATGTCCGCCGGGACCAACGGCTTAACGTGCTCTCCGAAGCACGGAGGGGTCTCGACTCTTGATATAGGTATAAAGGATGGTCATCCATCTACGAGACGACCGCGGCAAGCGTAGCTTAACCTTCTATTGACGCGTGCGGCTGTTATTATTGAACCAAATGCCAGTTTTAGCCAGGAACCCAAGTGGAAAAACAACGGCTTAACGTGCTCTCCGAGGCACGGAGGGTTTTTGGTATGTAAAGATGGTCACCCTATCTACGAAGCAACCGCGGCAAGCCTCAAACACCAGCATGCGTAGCATAACCACCGTAGAAGGGTGTTTTGTCGACGGAAGAATAGACAAAGTGACAGTTCACACAATGTGAAAGTTAACAACAATAAACTACATTTATCCAAATTTCCTTTATTTATTTACTTACGGTTGTTGTTTTGTTTTAAATCTAATTCGACTCGATTAGTCATGGCGGTTACAAAATCAAATTGTCTTCACTACCTTAGACAACTTATAGTTGTCAGTGCGATTTTGACAGTTTGGATAGAAAACTTTCTTCTGAAATAGTCTAAATCTACGTCTATAGGGATGTAGACAAAGATCTTGAGAAACGAATGACAACATGACAGATTGTAGAAAGATTTCTACGATGCGATGTCAAAATTAGAGAAACGAATGGTCACTTTATATAGAAAGAGCTTAGTATATTCATCGTAGAAATAAAAGCGCCATGCTAACCCTGCAGGTCGATAGACCCGTCTGACTTTTATCACAAAGCCACAAACTGCAGATATCAGTAAGTAAAACGTAATGCAATTAGTACAAGTAACGGAAGCATACCCATATAAGTATAGGAGCGCCATTAAAAAAAAAAACGAAGGTTCCATAACAGCATTCAATTATTATTAATTGTTTAACAAAAAAGGCTCGCGGCTCTATGACTGATACCTTTGCCAAACTAAACGATGTAGTATGCTAAACGGCCATCGATACCATCGTTATTGTCTATGGGCGAGCGTTCCAATTTCAATATGGTGATCGGCGCGGGTGATGTGGAGTCGAATATTGATTTTTAGTTTTTGTTTATTTATTTTATATAACTGTTCTCGTTGGTACCAATTTATGACGACTGATTTTATGGAAGCATGTTGTTCTAGGTATATGGAAAGTTTATAGTATTTTTGTTTTTAGTAAAATAAGTAAAATGTGTGAGAGCTGTGATGGCCCAGTGGTAACGGCCACAACTTACGAGTTGTAGGTCGTGGGTTCGAACCCAAGAAGGAAGTTAGTGTAAATAATTTTCATAACCACTGCTCTCAAAACGGTGGAGGAAAACATCGTGAGGAAACCGGCATGTCGTAGAACCAAAAATACGAAGACATGTGACATTTACCAACCCGCACTGGGCCCGCGTGGTGGATTCTGGCCTTCTTCCTCACACCGAGAGAAGGCCTATGTCCCAGCAGTGGGAACATTATAGGCTGAGGATCATGGATGGATGAAATAAATTGACATTTTGGAAGACTAAGTTGAAGTTAATTGACCAGAGCGCAAGCCTGCATAAATCCTCTTGTAATAGCAATCAATCAAAAATAGGAAATAATATAGAGTTGACTATGCAGGTTTTTATATCGTTTATAAACAAAATTAAAAGAAATGGGCCTAAGACAGATCCATGAAGCACACCTGATTCGGCCACCACATGGTCAGAATGGAATCCATTTATAACAACCTTTTGTGTCCGATGAAATGTGTATGAAGCAAACCATGGGAGAAAATTGCTTCTTATGTCTTTGAAAAGGATTTCATCGAGAAGCAATTTGTGGTCCACCTTGTCAAAAGCTTTCCGGAAATCAGTGTATACAGCATCAACCTGCTGGTCCATGTTATGAAACAAAAATAGTGTTAAAATATTTAAGTTTGTGGTAGTAGATTTGGATTTAACGATGCCATATTGTTCGAGTATAAAAAGGTGATTTCATTATGGAAATATAAACGGCTACGCTGAGCCCTCAAACTTTTTTGAAAGACACACAGTCATTTAAAAAAAAAAGTCGTGGTCGACTGCAATAAAATTGTTGTGGTTATAAATTATTAAATACGATTTTTTCAATGAAATAGTAGACCACACCGTTGTTAGGTCCAAGCTATAGCTGATCAATGCTCCTGATAGAAGAACTTCCTAACTACGCGCCGGGTCTAAAAGTACGTACAGCTGTCTAGATCAAGCTCTTGATCCACCTGCCTATTGAGAGCCTCTTCAGCAGGCTTAGCATGACGCTTTATATTTCTACGAAGAATAGAAAAGGCTCTTTCTATACAAAGTGACAGTTAGTGTCTCTATTTTTGACATCGCACCTTAGAAATCCTTCTACAATCTGTCATCTGGTTATTCGTTTCTCACGATCTTCATCTACGTTCCTATAAATGCAGACTATTTCAGATCAGAAGAAAGTTTTCTATCCAAACTGTTAAAATCAAACTGACAACTGTCCAATGTCTAAGGTAGTGAAGACAATTTGATTTTGTAATCGCCATGCTTAAAGATAGTAGTAAACGCGCCCGAAGAAACCGAAGAATTACCAAACTAAAGTGGCAGTGGGCAGGACACATTGCTCGCAGAACAGATGGCCGATGGGGCTGAAAGTTCTGGAGTGGCGACCGCGTAGCGGAAGACGTAGAGTTGGAAGGCCTCTCACGAGGAGGACCGAAGACCTTGTGAAATCCGCAGGAATCTGCTGTATGCGGGAATCACAGAACTGGTCGATGTCGTGGAGCTTGGGGGAGACCGATGTCCAGCAGCCTATGTATGTACCGTGTGGTGCCGGACGTAAAGAATAACACCACCCCATTTCTTCCCGTGGGTGTCGTAAAAGGCGACTAAGGGACTTACTAGAGAATGGGCAGCAGCGTTCTCTTTGCATTTTACCACCAAACTGCGATCGCCAACCCGCCAGCCAAGCGTGGCGATTATGGCAACGCCCCCCAAATTGGGGAAGGCCTAAGTCCAGCAGTGGACGTCTTACGGCTGAAATGATGATGATGATGATGTCCAGCAGTGGACGTCTTCCTGCTGAAATTATGATGATGATGAGGAAAAATAAAAACAATTTTAAGACGACAACTCCACAGCCACTCTGTGCACAACCAATACAAAATGGCGTCGCAACAAATTGGTTCGATGACACAGCAGAACACTAAATAATGCTATTTACATATTGTACTGTCACTTTCCTCTCCACTTTATTATTTAATCTGTTGTTTAGAGATCCGTTTGCCTGTATTTGTTTTTTTTACCAACTTCAAAAAATGGAAGTTAACAAATAGGGGCAGTGGCGGCCCATTGAAATCGGCCGCGACTTAAGAGTTGTGGGTCATGGGTTCGAACCGAGGCATGTACCTTTACTGTGTGTATTTAATTTCATCACCACTCTCAAAATGGTGAAGGAAAATATCGTGAGGAAACCGGCATGTCCTAGAACAAAAAATTAAAAGACATGTGACGGTTTTGATTGGGTTTCCTACTCTTTTCTACAACGATTTCTTCGTGGTTATGGGCCGATTTACGCAAAAAAAAAATATGGTAGAGGAAGCCTGTACGGTCGTGATTAGGGATAAAATGTTTCTCGAGAACTTTTTGAGCTAGCTTCAATAATACGAATTTAATACACTTTGTGTATTTTGATGATGTCATAAAACTTTCTGTCAATGTTGTTCACGTAGCAAGTAGGGTTATACTAATGAATGTGGGTTTATCGTGTATAACCACTTGACAGTCCGGACTACTGAGAGTAGTTTCACTTTGGCAACTACGGTTGCCAAGGACTGTCAAGTGGTTATACATAAATATTATCCATCGCTTCGGTGAGTTTTACATAAAAAACTGATTTATCTACTAATAAGTAAGCAAGGAGCTGAGCAAAAAGAAAAAAATCAGAAAACGAAGTCATAGCACAGGTGGTGGATAGGATGCCGCGCAGTGGGTCGGGCAAAAATTTAATGCGGATGATGTCGCGGGATTAAGTTAGTCGTTCTATACGCTCAATAGACATGCGATAATAATTTAATTTTAATTTGGACCAATATTTGATTGTTAAGACAACAATATTTCTATTTTTTTTACCTTTGACATTTCAAGTATTCTGAATTTATTTGATTTTTTGAGTATCATAATTTTGTAATGTCATTTTAATAATTATTTAATTTGATTAACTATAACATAAATATTTCCACACCTTATTTGAGTATGCTTTAGAGTACCTACTTTATGTTTATCTGTAACATCTGTTTATACCTATCTGAATTAAGCAAATAACAAAAAAAAAATTGAGACGGAACCCTTTAAGTTGAACCGTTCACGCTTACCCGATACCCACAGATAATATCACGGCCAACCAATAGAGCGTTTGTTTGGTAATTTTGGCGCGATTGTCTATGGTCTATTGTTTTCTTTTTTTACAAGTCATCGAGTTTCATTGACTGTTAGAAATTGATCTGTTCACACTTGCCACATCCGGTCAGATAAGGATTTACTATTTATATTTTAATTTATATGTTTAACATAATGGGTTTTATAAAATGGGTGGGACTTTAGCTGTTTGCTACACATCTTTAATGCCACTCTCTGCGTTACTGAGAAACTGAGAACCTATAAATATTTTGGTGTTGTAGATTCTATGTTAAGTTTTTTTAGTGTGCACGGAGCTCTTACCGTGTGGTGCCGAACGTTAAGAACAGCACCATCTCATTTCTTCCACTATGTGTCGTAAGAGGCGACTCAGGGACTTACTAGAGATTGGGCAGCAGCGTTCTCTATGCATTTACCACCATACTGTGATCGCCACCCCGCCTGCCAAACGTGGCGATGATGGCAAACCCCCTCAAACTGGGAGAGGCCTATGTCCACCAGTGGACGTCTTACGGCTGAGATGATAATGATGATGAGCTTGTGACGCTCATTAAAGCGCGGCAGCTCTAACTTGAATAGGCAAGTATTTTCTACGTATTCACAAGAAACGTGTTTTCAAAGTCTACTCACCGACCCTGATGACCCCATAGACCCCAGGAGTGTTCCTTCAGGAAAGCAAGAGGGCCACCAGTACTATACTCAAAACAAAAACAAACTAACAAAACAAAAAAATCAAATCAAATAATTTGTTTGGGATACCATAAAATACATTTTTTTTTCGTAATTAACACATCTTAAACACTAGTTAGTACACACATTGTGCACCTTATTATAACCATCACAAAAAAAAAAACATATACCTACCTACATAATTGTAATTTGTAATGGTGAGAAATAAACAATTTATTTATTTATTTATTTTATTCACATTTTTATATTTGGCAAATCCATACTAATATTATAAATGCAAAAGTAACTCTGTCTATCTGTCTGTCTGTCTCGCTTTCCTGCTAAAACTACTGAACCGATTTAAATGAAATTTGGTACACAGATAGTTTAGAGCCTGAGAAAGGACATAGGGTACTTTTTATCCAAAAAAATTAATAGTGATGTCAAAATAATTAATAACAATGTCAAAATCATTCATAATAATGTCAAAATTACCATTAACAACGCCAATACCACCACTAACTATGTCAAAATCTATACTAATATTATAAAGCTGAAGAGTTTGTTTGTTTGTTTGATTGAATGCGCTAATCTCAGGAAGTACTGGTCCGAAATGAAAAAAATATTTTTGTGTTGCGTAGCCTATTTATCGAGGAAGGCAATAAGCTATATAACATCACACTACAACTAAGAGGAGCGGAGCAGTGATGAAAAAAGTTGCAAAAATGGGGAAAATTGCACGGGTAGGCGATTCGACGCGACGCGCGACGAGAAGGGTCGGGGGAACAAGAAATTTTACGCGGACGAAGTCGCGGGCACTAGCTAGTCATTAATATAAGCAAATAGAGACTAATCAAAAATGCCAAAAAATACAGACAACCACATTATTTCAAGGCACGATTTGAAGGAAATACTTATGTTCTGGTCCTAAAATACTTGTGTTCTGGCTGAGCCAGTATCTTTACATTCGTCCTTTAATAATATTCACTCGGATGCAGCCCATCTCTTGCTGGCCACTACCAGCGATGTCTTAAGGAGAGGTCTGTAAGGGGGGTCCCTTTAGCGGGTAGTCGCTCTAGGGTTCTTAAGTTTTTAAGTCGTAACTGAAGGCCTTAATTAATTAAGGTATTCGCAGGCAAGTCCGGTTAAATAGTAAACGAACTCTCAAGGTCAACCACGCGAGGAAATTTAAAAAAAATCTATAGTCTTCGATTTGCAGATTTTTTTTTAAATATCTTACATATACAATTGCATAAGCAATGGTTAATTGACTTTTAAAATCTGATGCAGCTGAACACCAATGTTTTACACTAGCTTCTGCCCGCGACTTCATCCGCGTTAAATTTCATGTTCCCCCGACCCTTCCCGTCGCATCGAATCGCCTACCCGTGCGATTTTCCCAGTTTTTGCAACATTTTTCATTGCTGCTCCGCTCCTCTTAGCTGTAGCGTGATGTTATGTGGCCTATAGCCTTCCTCGATAAATAGGCTACCCAACACAAAAAGGATTTTGTCAACAATTCGGACCAGTAGTTCCTGAGATTACCGCGTTCAATCAAAAAAACAAACAAACTTTTCAGCTTTATAATATTATATTAGGTTGGGGAAAAAGTCTTTTCGCATTATAGTAGGTATGTATGAACTTGTAATAAAATCTCTTTGGCTATACTATTTGTATCTGGCTGGTTTTGGTATCATTGAAAGTTTAAATTTTAAAGAACATAATTCCAAATTCAAATTAGGAAAATGTGTGATTTTCATTTGTTTATCGTACCGTCAAGATGAGTGAATCTAATGAAGAAATTCGATACATTTTAAAATTTTATTACAAAAAAGGTAAATATGCGACGCAAGCCGCGAAAAAAATTTGCGATGTTTATGGACCTAGTGTAGTGTCTGTGAGAGTAGCACAAATTTGGTTTAAGCGTTTTCAATCCGGAAATGTTGATGTCAAAGATGCACGTCGCTCTGGTCGCCCTATTACGGATAAAATGGATGCCATTTTTGAAAAAGTAGAGCAAGATCGGCATACCAGTAGTTATGACGTAGCTGAAGAACTGGAAATTGACCACAAAACAGTTTTGGCGCATTTGAAAAAAACTGGGTACACAAAAAAGCTCGACATTTGGGTACCTCACGAGCTGACTGAAAGAAACCTAATGAACCGTGTACTCATTTGTGATTCTTTATTACGACGTAATGAAACCGAACCATTTTTGAAGAAGCTGATAACTGGTGATGAAAAGTGGATCACGTATGACAAGAACGTGCGAAAAAGGTCGTGGTCGAAGGCCGGTCAGGCTTCACAGACTGTGGAGAAACCCGGGTTAACTCGCAACAAGGTGATGCTGTGTGTGTGGTGGGATTGGAAGGGCATTATTCATTAAGAGCTGTTACCACCAGGCAGGACCATCGATTCTGAACTCTACTGCAAATAACTGATGAGATTAAAGCAAGAAGTTGAGAGAAAGCGGCCGGAATTAATCAACAGAAGGGGTGTGGTTTTTCATCATGATAACGCTAGACCTCACACATCTTTAGCCACCCAACAAAAATTAAGAGAGTTTGGCTGGGAGGTGTTAATGCATCCGCCGTATAGTCCTGACCTTGCACCTTCAGATTTCCACCTGTTTCGGTCTCTTCAGAATTCTTTAGGCAGTGTCAGGTTAACATCACGAGAGGACTGCCAAAACCACTTGTCGCGGTATTTTGACCAGAAGTCCCAAAATTTATATAGCAATGGGATCATGTCCCTACCTACAAGATGGCAAAAAATTATCGAACAAAATGGTACCTACATACTTTAGTTAAATGTAAGTAAATAAACTTTATTAAAAAATGTTTTGAATTTTCTTAAAAAATGCGAAGAAACTTTTTCCCCAACCCATTAGTATAGATGAAGTGACTGCCTATTTATTTATTTAATTTTTTACTAGCTTTTGCCAGTGGTTTAACCTGCGTATTATACATTAAAAAATACGTCTCTTCAAGCACTCTGGTATTCATGAAAACCGCATTAAAATCCGTTTCGCAGTTTAAAAGTTCTAAATGTAAAAAACGCGGGAAGCGACTTTAAATTCTTAATATTCTTTGACATGCTCTTAGGATTTATGGGAAATCAAAAGGAACACCTTGTATACCCACGAGCTCTACAGTTATCAGAAAATCTAAGGAACCCAAGTATTACATCAAGTTTCTATGAAACGGCCACAATAGGCTAGTTCCTAGTAACCTATTGATGAAACAATGGCATGTAATGGTACATTAATAGGTAAGGTACACCTATTTGTAGGTGTATACGACGATCGTGTGTTGGTTACGATGTTGAGATGGCGATTTCGGAGTCGTGAGTTTAATGTTTGTCTGAAGTAAAAATAAAATAAGATAATACGGGTTACGTTTGTTGCGGCTACGGAACCCAAAGAAGAGCTTCGTGTGTGAGTCAGTAGAACTAGTTCCTCTTCTTTTCGTTTCGACGGTACAGCTATATCATACTTTGCGTGCAGTGCGATGCGCGGTCGAATATGGACGTGTTTCCACTGTGCACGGAACGAATTTTATTCGCGTGTAGCGCGGCCATAGCCGCTGCCCGTACTATCACTATGAGTTCCAAACCACTCATAGTCAACGAATTGCTGGCTTTCCTAGTCCATGCCATTGACTACATGGACGACGAGGTGAGCATCCTGCAGATATGCCGGTCCAATTTCAAAATCAAAATCAAAAGTCATTTATTCAAACTAGGCTGAGAGTCAGCACTTTTTGAACGTCAAAGTTACATAAGACAGTCCCCCCAAAACGCCCGCCCTTCGACACTTCCTAGTGCTTTAGCTGGCAAGAAGAAGTGGTGGAACAAAGAGGACGAATTACAAGGAGGACGAGATCAGCAGTGGTAAACTGCTACTGTTCCAGTCACTTAGAAAGCTTGACCAGATGCCGTCTCGCCGCAGAGATGGAACTGAGAAGAACATTCAAGATATTCTTGATATGTTGAAGAAGACCGACCCGGACGACGTGCCAGATTTCGTGGCGAAGGAGCTGGGTAAGCTGCCTCCCGTCACGTTCGATCACGTCGACGTTACACGGCTGCTAAAGGACATCACTACCTTGAAGGTGGAGATGATCAAGATGCAGTCCCGTATGGAGGTTGCGGAAAAAACCAACTCTGAACTGCGAGCAGAAATAACACTGTTGCGCAAGGTGGGTTCAGTAATTGGGTCACCTGAGGTCTCTAAGGTGAACACACGTCGAGGGGCGCAAAATGCATCAATCGGCAGTTTAGATTCGGCGAACACAAGTGCGTCACCGGCTGCCGATAATGCTGACCAAGCTCCACCCGCCGCCGCCGTCGCCCTCACCACTACACCGGCTGCAGAAACGTCACACTTAGGTACGTCGAACCCTAAACGTGCCTACGCCACTATTGTCACCACCAGCAAATCAGGTGTGTCGCAGTCTATGCGACAGAATAAAATTGGGGAAAACCAGATGAAGGGTGCACAACCTGCCCTGGCTGCGATCCGTAGCTCCTTGCTGAGAACGGGCCAAGTTGATGAAGAGGGTTTCACGAAAGTGGAAAGGAAGAAGAAGAAGCCCTGTTCACGAAACCAGTGTGGTACAGCTCCGAGTAGACCCAACATGCTGCTGCGCCCTGCTGCGCCTACGACGCAGCTGTATATTTCACGTCTGCATCACACCACGACAATTGAGGAAGTTGTGCAGTACTTGAAAGTTAAGACCAATTGGACTCTGAGGGTCGAAAGGTTGGAATCGTGCCACAACATCAATTTTAAGTCGTTTGTGGTACGAGTTCCAACCCACCATCTACAGACCTGCCTGAGAGAGGACTTTTGGCCGAAAGGTGTCTTGTATCGTCGTTTCCGAGGACGGTTCCGCGACACCACGCAGCGGAACACGACGCCGTCATCATTACGTGTTTAGTGATAGTTTAAATTTTGTTTCATAGAATATGTATTAGTTTATAGTTATTGTTTTATATTATTTATTTATTGTGTTTTTTATGGGCCTAAATTGCCTGAAATAAAGGATTGTATTGTATTGTATACTAGATTCTGCTTGGGACTTCGTCTGCATCAAATTTCTTGTTCACTCGACCCACTCCGTCACTTCGATCTGCCCATGCCGGTGCGAGTACTTCGAATTCGTGACTTTCTTTTTGCTTGTCTTCTAAGGGTCCTAGCGTGCTGATATACAATAGCTGTAGCCTTTATCGATAAATGGGCTAGCTAAAAGAAGGCTGGCTAAAAGAATTTTTCAATTCAAACAAGGAGTTCCTGAGATTAGCGAGTTAAACCAAACAAATTCTTACCAGTCTTCATCATTTCAACCGAAAGACCTCCACTGCTGGACATAGGCCTCCCTCAATTCAAGTGGGTTTGTCATAATCGCCACGCTTAGCATGCGGGTTGGCGATAGCAGTATAGTAGTGAAATGCAAAGAGAATGCTGCTGCCATTTCTTAGTAAGTCCCTTTTCAAAAGTGATCACTCTTCCTGCCTCCAAAACAAGCCCAATTCCGTAAGTCTGTAGTACCGTAGACCACATACATGCCCTGCTGGAGTGGGTTATATAGAATATTATATAGCATAACCTACCTGTCTGCTTAGCATTTGTGAACTACTCAAAAGCTTTCGACTCGATCGAGACATGGGCTGTATTGCAGTCTCTTCGATGGTGCCAGAACGACTATCGGTACATCGAGGTGTCAATCAAATCAAATCAAAAGTCATTTATTCAAACTAGACTGAGAGTCAGCACTTTTTGAACGTCAAAGTTACATAAGACAGTCCCCCCAAAACGCCCGCCCTTCGACACTTCCTAGTGCTTTAGCTGGGAAGAAGAAGTGGCGCAACAAACTCTCCAGCAGCACAGCTGTCTGTTAAGTTAGAAGAACTTGATTCTATACAATTGTAAGTAGAAAACATTAAGAGACACAAAAAATTAAATTAAATGATTTGCCATATGTCAGCTAGCCAACCCAATATTCCAACAAATAAAATGAAAACTATAGTCAAGCAAAAGCAAAAAATATTTATATTATGTAAATATAGGTACCAAAATAAAAGCCTCCTGGCATAAAGGGCGTGGTGTTGAAGTGTCTTTGCAAAAACGCTACCAATTCAGTTTGACATCTGGACCATACCTCAAGACTTATCCTTTTGCAGAGTGGAGTGAGACAGGGAGACGTTATCTGTCCGAAACTGTTCACTGCTGCAATGGAGGATGTCTTCAAGGTTCTGGATTGGAAAGGGGTTGGCATCAATATTAATGGTACATTCCTATCCGTCTGTTTGTCGAAGATAAGTATAATATTATAGTAGCTATTGAGACTATGGAGGGCAGGACAATTTGATCGCAGTACAGGTGGCCGCCGTACTGTGTAGAGTGTGGTGCCGGACGTAAAGAGTAACACCACCCCATTTCTTCCCGTGGGTGTCGTAAAAGGCGACTAAGAGACTTACTAGAGAATGGGTAGCAGCGGTCTCTATGCGTTTTACCACCATACTGCCATCGCCAACCCGCCTGCCAAGCTTGGTGATTATGACACAGCCCCCCAAATTGGGGGAGACCTACGTCTTACGGCTGAAATGATGATGATGACAGGTGGCTGCTGGGGCTGAAAGGGTCTGGAGTGGCGACCGCGTACAGGGAGACGTAGAGGTGGAAGGCCTTCCACAAGGTGAACCGATGACCTGGTGAAAGCCGCAGGCATATCCTGAATGTGAGAAGCACAGAAACGGTGGAAGTGGCGTGGCTTGGGGGAGGCCTATGTCCAGCAGTGGACGTCTTGCGGCTGAAATGATGATGAATTTCAAGATACTAGAGCTGACTACAAGAGCAAAGGCTGCTCATACCTAATTAGAATTGAGTTTAGAAGTCTTTTATCTATTTATTTTTTGGAGGTGTAAGGAACAGGGTATACAGGATAATTTTATAACCAGTGCGCAAATTTTTTTTGGTGGTACAGTATCAGTAATAGAAAACATTTCAACAATTTTTTCAATACGTTTTTTTTTTTCATTTTTATCCAACCTTAAATCAGTAAACTGTGGACACCCTACATATTTCGTAATACTATTTTCGATCAATTGTAATAGGTCAGTAACCGCGCACCAGCATAGGTACTTCGAAATTCTTAGAATTTTGACCGATCGAACATTTGGTAGGTAATAATAGCTCAGAAAACACGCGCCGGCGTAGGTACTTCGAAATTCTTAGAATTTTAACCGATTCAACAGGTGGTCGGTCGTTCACCTTCGCTGCCGCGCCGGCGCCGCGCGCAAGTTACCATAAAAACCAGTTTCAAAATAGACATCTCTTGTTAACGATAACTTACTTTTTTTGTACTAAGATATATCAAAACAAAAATTGCATGGTTATTATAACTCGTTTAAGTTTCATTTGTTAAAATTTGCGCACTGGATAAAAAATTACCTTGTATAGTTACAAAACTCAACCACCGTAGAAAAAGGAGGATTCTCCGACCTAACCGGCGTCGTGTCTGATGGGCTACTGCCTGACGAGTGATGTCGGTTGCGCGGTAAACATTGATTGCGCGATGCAGGACGTTGCGTGAGCCTGATGCGCAGTTCGCGTGTGGTGGTGTTCAAACCGCTACAGTTTTATCGTAATTAGACCAAGCAATGAAAAGTGCGGAGTTACACTGATGCGTCTGCATTAACAATTTATCATGTTTTTAGTGTTCCGTAATCAAGCAGGAACCCTTATAGTTTCACCATGGTTCGTCCGTTTGCCCGCAGCTATTAGGATATACATATTAGCCACCCCGCTAAAGGTATATAACAAAATATAAAAACAAAAAATGGTTCTACACGTAAAATGGGGATGTTTTTTTCTCATTTTTCTACCCGATATGGTATGAAATGTCGTTAGACAGATCTTTTAAAAATATTGCGGGTCTCTATAACATGTTTTTTATTAAGGGATTCGTTTGTTTTAAAATGTGAAATTTTTGTTAGAGTCAAGTTCTTAGCCAAATGCGCCAAATGGTTGTTATTGTATAGTGCAGAATTCACTGTAGAACGAAACTAAAAGGAAAACTATCACAACTCAGTAAGTTTTACAAGTTTACGAGAAATAATTGAACAACATAAGCATCTCATCATCATCATTTCAGCCGTAAGACGTCCACTGCTGGACTTAGGCCTCCCCCAATTTGGGGGGCTTTGCCATAATCGCCACGCTTGGCAGGCGGGTAGGCTATCGCAGTATGGTGGTAAAATGCATAGAGAACGCTGCTGCCCATTCCCTAGTAAGTCCCTTAGTCGCCTTTTACGACACCCACGGGAAGAAATGGGGTGGTGTTATTCTTTACGTCCGGCACCACACGGTACATAAGCATCTATAGGGAAATATTTTATTCCACTGCAATGTTAGGTTTTTTCATAGATTTAATTAATCTCAACTAGGGAACCTTTAATTGTGTGTGGTTCGACACACTTTACAATGCTTGAAAAAAAAAAAAAAATGCAAAACGAATTTTTATTTATGTGTGGAACGCTAAGCCTTGTTCCACATTCAAAACACAGACAGTAAACAGTTACAGAAAGTATAGAAAAAAAAAAACAGATAACAATGAACCTTATACGATAAGGTACATTACATTATACTTCAACAATTATGACTTTTCTGGAGGAAGGCTTTCGCAGGATCGACAGCAAATCAGAAAGGACTACTGTTAGGTTTCCTTCCGCTGAACAGGACGTAGAGGTAAGGGTTACAGCGGCATTTGTATCAGTCTCGCATCTTGCACCTTTGTAACTACCAACACATTGGCAGAATGGCTCTTCCCCCTCATCCAGGGAACAGTTGCCGTCGTTCAGACAATATCCCTGACACACGTAGATTTCACACCGGACTCCGGAATAACCGGCATCACATCTGGAATAACGAAAATGTGAAGTGAAACAGTGGAATTTCATTAAGATGCAACAGTGGTGGTGGTAGGCCACCACTAACGACTTGCAGGTCGTGGATGCTAACCCATGAAGGCGCTTTACTTTTTGTAAATAATTTCATCACCACTGCTCTCAAAGCGGTGAAAGAAAACATCGTTGGGAAACATTCGTCGAGAATAGTACCATCTCATTTTTTCCCGTGTGGTGTCGTAAGAGGCGACTAAGGGACTTACTAGAGAACGGGTAGCAGCGTCCTCTATGCATTTTACCACCATACTGCGATCGCCGGCCCGCATGTAAATGTTGAGTGTATGTGTGGAGGCGTTAAAGTAGCCCACGAAATGTAACATTTCTTTTATTTGCCTCAGTTGTATTTTGTTTAAAATACGATTCGCGACGATAATAAATACAAATAGCTTTACGGAATTATAATCATTAGCACAAACCTAGAAGTTTATTTAATACGAATTTCCCGACCTACACGTTAAGGAAGAAGAAGAGAACCGCAAAATTTATATATATATATAGATTTAGAATTTATGTATATGAAGGGAGAGGATCATATTGTAAAATAAAAGAGGTTCTTTCAATATTAAGGAACTATTTAATCAATAGACCTTATACGAAACTGCACTTAATCAGTTTCCATAATTATTAATTTAACACCATATTAAAATAGCCATGACACCCAGTAATACAGTTACAGTATTACAGTTCATATAAAAGAGTATCAATGTACAGTGAGGCAGAGTTACAATAATTGAGAGCAATACGACCTGTGCACCGGGCCACGCCTGAACTTAGAATGCCAATTCGCCGCCGTGCGGCGTCTTTTATACGGAAGTATTGTAGGTGGGGCAACGTCGTAGCACGCTACGACGTAGCGCGCTCTAACTCCGCCCACCAGCAATGAGGTGGGAGAATGGCGTAGCGTGCTACGACGCTACGGCGCTATGGCGTAGCCCAATGCACGTGCCGCTCACAATATGACGCCGACACGGCCATACTGACGTGCGGACGTCCTCGTACGCTCAGCTGACAATGTCTCATCTAGAAGTTGAAAAACTGATTAAGTACCGTTTGGTCATCCTGATTGTTTCTGGTCCGGTCTACTTAGACCCTTCAGATATTTAACCACTTGGTCCAGTCTAATATGACTCTTCAAGGGTTATCTCTTGGTCCGGTCAACTTCTGACCCTACAAGATCAGCCTCCTGGTCCGGCAATTGTTTTGCCCTTCAGGTGTATCCCTTCAGTAAAACTGGACCGGATCTAGCTAGGCCGAACAGGTATCGTTCGTTTAGCTTAATTAACAAATAGCTCAATACTTTGGTTGATTTACAAGTGCTTCTGTTACAATATTAACTGATTCAGGGCCAATAGATTCTACTGAAACAGCACGTTAACCACGGTTTCTACAACTTGCACGGGTAGATATAGTGTCACTTTTGGCAGTCATGGTATCATTATTGGCAGAGATAGTACCACTATTAGGAGACTGAATATCATCATTGTTAATCTGTTCCCTAGTCTCGTGGACAAGAACATCTATGTTATTCTTCGCCGACACGTCATCCTTATCATAACATTCTGCGAATTCCAGAAAGAATGACTGACCACGGGGTACTTGTAAGTTTTTTGTGAGAGTATTTGTAGACTACCATTAATGTGTTACAATTCGTACCAATCGTTTTCTTCCAAAATAGCGGAGATTTTAAAGGGGCCTTTGTATTTACGGTCCTGTTTCATTTGGTGTCTTTTTTCGAATTTAACAAAGGCAAAATCACGTACTGAAAAGCATTTTACCATAGCTTTATCCTTGTTAAATGATAAATGACTTTATTTTTGCAAGTAGGTTTGTACAAACACTTTTACACGTCAATCATATTTTTTTTAACTAGATGTGGTCGGCGTTTGCTATCTGACTACTCTGAGAAGAAAGGCCGAAACAAACTCAGAGGTCACAGTCTCTTTTAAAGTCCAGACATAATCTTGGTCACATCATGTGAAGACCATGTGGATTGGTGTCTGAAGTTGTATTTTAAAGAAAGTACCACCCAGATTGAGTGGACCTGTCCAATCAGTGCACGCATTTGTCAGTAAATCGACCTGTGTCGTATTGGACCAGCTTTTTTATACCAACAGAAGAATCGGATAATGGTTTCGAGGTTTAAACTATCTTCATCAGGATGATTAGTAGAAAGTGAAAGGAAGTGTCGAAGGGCGGGCGTTTTGGGGGGACTGTCTCATGTAACTTTGACGTTCAAAAAGTGCTGACTCTCAGCCTAGTTTGAATTAATGACTTTTGATTTGAGAAACTCTTGTTATCTCTAATGAACCCAAAATACCAAATATTAATTCCAAGGGCGTGAGCCCTGCTGCTCTATAACGAGTACTATTGAGACTCTAACTACTAATTGGATATTGTCTACATGATCTTACCATAAGCTACCCGAATCTATAGCGAGCATACTTTTTAGGTCCTCATGACACGCTCGACCTGGCCATTGGCCAGGCGAACCAGTGGATATAAATTGTAAATCGATACGATTATCTTTACAAAAATTCTTAAATTCAGTATTGTCATATGACCTACCGCGATCTGCAACTATTCTTTTAGGAGCGCCAAACGAGTTCACTGCATTTTTTTTTTGTGATTTAATAACTAACAAGACGGATTTTGTAAAGCCATCAATAATCACGGAAAAATACTCCTTGCGCTCGCTTTTTAACACGCTTTTTCCTGTGAGTTTACCAGTTAAATCTAAATGAATTATATGCCATGGAACGGCAAATTTAGGGATCGGATGTTGACCGACCTGCTGGGCATACGGGGGACCTTTGGAAGCCTTACAAGCGACGCACGAACCTCCATAGGTTTTGACAAGTATTGACATATTTTGAAACCAATAAAGATTGTATAATTTATCGAAGGTTTTTTTTATAACCAAGGTGTGTTATTTCGCTGTGTACTCGATTAATCATTTACCATGTTAAAGGGTGTGGCAATATCGGTGACCATTTAGTGGTTTTATAACATTCGATTTTACGATGCCCTGTCTAATATCGATAATGTGCGTGATATTTCAGACAGCAAGTCATTTGAGCGTAATTTGGATATAATGTGTCATATTTCGGAATCACGTTATCTACAGATAACCATATCCTCTCCAGTTCAGACAAATTTACAATTTTAGCTGCCTTATGAATAAAATATGTGTCAGCATGATTACGTGAAAGGAAGTCTAGATGTGCCATATTTTTTCCCTCTTTATAGATGATATCAAAGTCATATGACTGCAAAATTGTCCACCTATGTACTCAGGGGTTAGGTCCTTTTTGTACTGAGAGGCCTTTAAGGCGTTACAGTCAATAAAAACCGTAAATTTACGCCCATATAGGTTATATCAAAAATATGTGGCTAGGCCATATAAATTGTTGGTACTGAGCAGCAGTGCTTGGAGGAGGGATATTTTTAATCTTATGGGGATTTGGTCTAATTTTTCCAGGGGATATTCCGAAACCCAGATATTCAATTTTCGGCTTTATACATGAACATTTTTTTTAAAAGTTATATCTAGCAATCTATTTAAACGAGACAACTTTTTTGAACGGTCTCTAATGCAGAAAGTACGTCATCCATGTAGATCAGTATTTTATCGTCATTTAGAGGTTTAAGTCCAATATTTATAGCTCTTTGAAAAACCTGTGAAGCATTTCATAAACCAAATGGCATAGTGAGGTACTCAGACTGACCCGTTATGGACGCAAATTTGGTGATCGATTCGATCACTAACTAGTAGTAAAGGATAGCTGTCTGGTCGAGTATTGCTATTGAGTTTCCGGTAATCAACGCACATACGATCGGTACCGACCCTTTTTTTTTATTAATGATGTAAGACTCGCGAAAGGCGAAGAACTTTCACGAATTATGTTAGCATCTAGTAATTTTTGTACTTTGTCATTAACGATTCGTAACTCGAGATATGAGGAGTATTTAGTGAGTATTTCAATCAAAACTTCATTTTCTTTACCGGTAAGATCTGCGTCAATAGAATTAATGTCAAGAGGCATTTCTAATATAGAGCTAAGATTTGCTTTTTTTTAAGTTAAGGCAGCTTTATTATCCACAACGGATATTGCTTGTCTAAAATGTCGTGACCTATTAATAAGGTAACGTTTTCATTGAAACATTCGTCAGACAATACTTGATATGTAACGTCGAGAAGAAAGTTTTGTAACACGGTTGGGCATTGTATTTGGATTGAGCAATTAACATCATCATCAGGAGAGTCTCATCTGAGTGACTATCGGGAGATACCAGCCTGACGGTACATCTAAATGACCATCTACTTAGATCAGCTTGACGAGAACTGACTTCTCTCGAGAACATTGGACCAATTAACATTATTACAATCAATCCCCTTTAAAGGTTCATGAAACTTTTCACCAGTAAGAAGACCACAGTTACCTTCATGAAGATACACTCAGATCCAGAGTCAAATATGAAAGGAATTGCATACCACTTATTTCCAAAACACCACGCGCTGCTCTGCACACAGGTTCACTTCACTTGTTTGCTAGTGTTGCTCGGTGTGGGGATCTCTTTTCTTCTTCCAGCGTTTAAGGCAAGTGGTGACCACGTGGCTAGCCTCACCACATTTGAAGCAGGTTATTCCAGAGTTCGTCTGTGGAGTTTTTGCTAAAACAGATACCTTTTGAAGCAACGTGCCGACATTCCTGCCCTCGTTGACCGACCTTCCCGCAGAAATTGCAGTTTCCCCGAAATTGAGTTGATGGACAAGACTTTTTCGTGTCTGATTCGGACGTGCCCGGTTCTTCGTTTCTTTCACGGTGAATTTTGTCATCGCATCATAATAGGACAGATAGCAGAACCGGTCCGGTAAATTTGCATCAGTAAACTTTTCAACAAGTTTTCTTAACTCGGCTGGGGTTTCTTTGTTATCAATTTATGATTGTGATTAAATTCAAATTATCCTGCATTGTCATGGGTTTGGAAAATTTAGAGACCAGCATTTTCTTAATAGTATCTCATGAACTATTATCTGGATTAATTCTTGTAAAACACATGGCGGCGCGGGTCTTTAGAGAGTGAGCGAGGGCCAAAATAAGGTCTACACCTTCTGGCTTCTTACTGTCGATTACAATCTCACTTAATGCACACCAGTTGATAATGTTGGTTTCAGTTACATCAGGATCGAAAGGAACCAACATCGATTGCATACTGGGTGTCATGTGGCGAGGTGTCAAAGTATCTGCGCTTATTTTTAATTGATTCCATACTACCCAAAAAAATGACATTTGTTCCCGTATTAGATTGCCAGCAGTCCCAGATAAAGGTGGGAGTGGGTTTCATCCCACTTCTGATGAAGGGAGAGGATCATATTGTAAAATAAAAGAGGTTCTTTCAATATTAAGGAACTATTTAATCAATAGACCTTATACGAAACTGCACTTAATCAGTTTCCATAATTATTAATTTAACACCATATTAAAATAGCCATGACACCCAGTAATACAGTTACAGTATTACAGTTCATATAAAAGAGTATCAATGTACAGTGAGGCAGAGTTACAATAATTGAGAGCAATACGACCTGTGCACCGGGCCACGCCTGAACTTAGAATGCCAATTCGCCGCCGTGCGGCGTCTTTTATACGGAAGTATTGTAGGTGGGGCAACGTCGTAGCACGCTACGACGTAGCGCGCTCTAACTCCGCCCACCAGCAATGAGGTGGGAGAATGGCGTAGCGTGCTACGACGCTACGGCGCTATGGCGTAGCCCAATGCACGTGCCGCTCACAATATGACGCCGACATATATATATATATATATAAATTCTAAATTCTATATATATATATATGTAATGAAATGACATTTCATTAAATAGGTTCTCCTTAGAGTATATATGTTCTGTGATTAGGTTGTCTGTGGAAGTGAGCAGAGGACGCATCGGGCTGACACGTAATTCAATGGCGGATGATGTTCAGATTATTTTGTTAATTATTATTAAAAACTTGTAGAAAGATAAATGGAAGGATATAATTGAGGAGGCGATATTAGTGAACTTTAAATGTCGTTTCTTTGTATTTTCAGGTGAGATATAAGTGTAATTCTCATATTTTGTTGTAATATTGTAAAAGTAAAAGTGTGCTAAATAAATCTTTGTATTTTCAGAGAAACAATTTGTGTTTATTAGCAAAAATCCTCAATAATATACCTATCTTATAAAACGACATTTTCGTTAACTAATGAAGATGGACCGGCTGCAATTTGAGTTTACGATGATAGCTTCAAATGATGGCAAATCTAATGTATTAGCCATAACCGCAATATCTACAGAAGAAGGAAAATGTTATGTTTTACCTGATGAGCTGAAGCCGGTGAGTCATCATACATATATTGTTAAAATGAACACTTTCTCAAAAATAAAAAATAGCTTAAAGAAAAGGCACCAAAGTAGAAAAATATGGATAAAATTGGATGAAGATCTAAGGAAAACATATATAGATGAGGAAGGTAATATACAATTTTTGGATCAATATTTAGAAGAAATGAGCACAAAACAACCAAAGGGCAAAGATGACAGTTTGCAACATATCTTGGAACAATTAATAGAAACTACAACAAAGAAAGAAAATCAACATAACCTGAAACATATTTC